>JARHVA010001908.1:360000-1692500 GCA_037957365.1 Torreya grandis
CTTTCATAGGGTGGAAGTCATTTCCAAAAGGGAGGAGCAGCCTTCTATACGAAATGATGTGGCTGCAAACTATGAGGAATCTATGACTTTTCCACCAGCAATCAAAGAAGAAATGAGCCTTGCAGATTTTGTGGCATTGAAGAAAGACAAGTATGGTTCTAGGGCTAGTCATAAACTAATAAATAATCCAAGAGATCTTCAGCATGCCTTGAGAAAGGAAGGGGAAAAAAAATTCCAAATTGTAAGCAGGGATAATGAGGAAAAATCTAAGCTATAAATAATTTTGAAGAAAAATGATGGAAAGTTAAACCCTCGTGAGAAATCAAAGGAGGAAATCAAGGAGGAAGAGAATTCAAATCTAAAAGAAGTTAGTGAGCAGCCCATAAAGGAATCCACCATACAAGTGTAAAGTGGAAAACCTTCAGTAGAAACATGTATGGTTCCATATAAATAAAAGGATGGTTGTGCTAAGGTAAGTCCCTCAAAAGCTCATATTTCTAAATCTGAAAAAAGAATTAACAATTAGATTCTGACCCAACGTATGAAAAGAAACATTATATTTCAAGTTTGTTGTTTCATACTAGGCCATTTGAAATTTATTGTTATCATGGATAGCATAGT
This sequence comes from Torreya grandis, assembly GCA_037957365.1. Classification (NCBI taxonomy): domain Eukaryota; kingdom Viridiplantae; phylum Streptophyta; class Pinopsida; order Cupressales; family Taxaceae; genus Torreya; species Torreya grandis. The sequence continues at coordinate 360,622 of JARHVA010001908.1, forward strand.
GAAAATGATGATAGAGTGATGAACACTTTGAGTGGCAAAAGACACAGGTCCTTTCATACAAGTTCCAAATGGCTTGTACATGAAAGTTTGGGATATAGATGACCTTTGGAGATACAAGAATGCATTTTTAGTCACCATATAGTTGATTCTAGCCCCTATATCACTATCATTTATGAATTTTGTGAAGAAATTAAAATGTGACAATTGTTATCCTATTCTTTTTGTTGCCTGTGCAACAAAACCAACCTTTTAACAATATGTATGATAGTCACAATAGTATTTCCAGTCACAAGGTGAAAGGATGTTTCACCTACCATCAATGAGGGATTATTTGTAGCTATTATGGAAGAGATTCCAACCACCACAATGTTGATTATGAGCGATAAAATGCAATAGCACAATTACAACCATGTTTGGGACAGCAAGAATGGACCATTGGAAGTCTATCACACAAATGGAAACTATGAAGATGCAAGCATGGGAGAAGAGTTGAACATGACTACGAGGCATGGTGAAGCGGTTGAAGAAGTGATTTAGAGAGTTCTTGATTTCATTGACATGTTTGTTCTGTGTGCAAGTTTAGGAACAACCCATAAGAGTGTTGATAAAGACTCTTGTAAGTCAAAGAGTACATAGTTTGCATATGTCCAAGAAAAGTACAATGATCATGACATGTGACAAGCAAGAGTGGGGGTACTGAGTTTGTTTTCAACCCAAAATAATAATATGAGACCCATTGAAACTCAAGGCTATGTTCATGAAGTGTTTGGGGTTGCAAATTCTCAAGATTTAAGTGGGATACAAGTATTTCAAAGATAATAGGAAATGGACTTGCATTTGCTTGAGGACAAGCAAATTTGAAAAGAGTAAACTGTAATGTCTTTTTTTTTAAAAATAAAATAATATTATTATTAAAATAAAAAGTATTTTTAAATATTTTAAATAAAATTAATAATATACCTCAGTTGCCAAAAGTGAATATGTCGACAACTCCTTTCTATTTTTGACTTCAGAAGGAAAAATTTTGGTCATGTTGGATGAATATTTTGTCATCAACTAACTGAAGGCAAAATGGTTATATCAGCCACAATGTAATGAGATAAATCTCTCCTCTCAGCAAGGGGAGGTTCCCTATAAACTATCATAAACTAATCTAAACTAAAAATTAACTTAGGGGGAGATCATATCATCTATTTCTCTTTTTTTAGAAATGATGTTTACAAAGTAAAGAAAAACTTTATGGATATTAATTGAATTCACAAGAAACTCACGAGAGTACAAAGCCTATCATTGCTTCTCTTGCTGATTTATAACTTATATCACAGTAGCATGAGATGCAGCCCAAAGTATTCACCGAAAAATATAATAAAGTATATAATCACAAAAGATACAAGTATTTCAAAGTCTTTCCAATATCTTTCATTCTAAAATAATAAAACACAAATTAAAGACAATTATAATAGCACAAAGTCTCCATAATCACCTTCAGAACATCTTCTAGATTATTTTCACTCATTCTACTTATTTAATAAAATAGATAAGATTGTATTAGGAAAATGACATAAGAACAATTTCTTACACAACACAAGTTATTCCAACACAAAGTTTGAAAGGTCATTTGTTTTCTCATTCACTTGATAAAACTTGAATTTACAATCTGAGCTCAAAGTCTCAAAATGCCTTTCAATTTTGACAGAGTTTTACTTCTAATAACTCAAAGATATATTTACAATAGAGGCCCTCTTTATTTATAGGGAGAGGCCTTGAGGATTTTTAGAAAAAACTTAATTATTTTGACCGAGTCAAAGATAAGAGTCATTTTTTACTTAGGACTTCCTATATTTTTACATGTAATTACATATGAAAAAAAGTACATGTAAAAATATTCAAAGCGGTTGCAAAAGTACATCTAAAAAGTGAAAATTAAACCAAGAAAAAAATTGTTTCAATTTGTATCCCCATCTTTCTTCATGTGAGCATCGTACATAGTGAAAGTTGTTTGCATCTCGATACTATTTAGATTAATAGTGTTCTTGAAAATCATCTTAGCTCTGACCATGGCATTTCTTACTGCTGTGACTAATTTTGCATGACTAGTTAACTTAGTTATTAGATTATCTAGAGTTAACTAATTATCCATAATATTGTTGTCAATTATCTTCTTCATCTTGTAGCTAGGATTGCTTGACTTATTTCTTTCTACAAACTCGGCCATGTCCATATCTCTAATTTCATCGACATTAGAAGTAACTGAGGTGATTGAAAAAACACCTTGATGTTTATACTTCATTGCCTTCGACCTCTTCAAAGAAAACTCAGTCATTTGAAAGAGTTTTTACCAAAAAGATGTCGATGAAGAAAGATCCACAGAATAAACTGCAATAAAAGTCATGATCATGCAATTAGGGGAAATACTGGCAATTTGAAAAAACTGCATGTTGATGATCACGACCATGAAGATGCACTTGAAAGGGCTAAAGTGCAATCAAGGTAAAAAAATCAAAAAAAAATGAACTTGAAAAAAAAAAATTGAAAATATCTCTGAGTTAAAAAATTCGAGAGGATGTTTGCATGGGCGGCAAAAATAGCCGCCCTTGCACATGGGGGATATTTGCATTTTACTTCAGCAGTAAAAATTGCCGCCCTTGCATGTGATAGGGGAAAGCCATGTATTGGCGGAAAAAACTGCCGCCTTTGCATGAAGAAAATTAAAAACATGCAAGAATGGCAAAAATTGTCGCCTTTGCATGAAGAAAATGAAAAACATGCAAGAGCGGCAAAAATTGTCATCTTTGCATGAAAAAATGAAAAAATATGCAAGAGCGATAAAAACTGTCACCTTTGCATGAAGAAAATGAAATACATGTAAGAGCGACAAAAACTGCCGCCTTTGCATGAAAAATATGCAAGAGCGGCAAAAACTGCCACCTTTGCATGAAAAACATGCAAGAACAAGAAAAACTGTCACCTTTGCATGAAAAAAATGAAATACATGCAAGAGTGGCAAAAATTGTCGTCTTTGTATGAAGAAAATGAAATACATGCAAGAGCAGCAAAAACTGTCGTCTTTGCATGAAGAAAATAAAATACATGTAAGAGCGGTAAAAACTACCGTCTTTGCATGAAGAAAAATAAATACATGCAAGAGTGGCAAAAACTGCAACCTTTGCATGAAAAACATGTAAGAGCGGCAAAAACTACCATCTTTGCATGAAAAAATTAAAAAAAAATTAACACCTTAAAAATAATCAAAATTGACATTTTGATCAGATAAAGACTACAATGAGTTTCACGATTTTTAAAAAATCGTGACGAGAGAGTGTTGTAAACTTTCTCAAGATGTCTGTTAACTTCACTTGAGATCAAGAGAAACTTGTCTCAAATGACGAACTTAGAGTGAAGATTACGAAATGAACAAGTTTTGTAGGGGTTGTCCATAAAATGAGCGTAGCAAATTTTAAGAACAACAGTGGGCTCCAGCTGAGAAACTTTCATCGATTGAACTTTGAAATGATCAAAGGGAGTAGAATCTAGTCTCTAAGTGCCTTTATCTATGTCATTGGGCCACGGAGTCAAGCTACCAAAAAGAAAAAGATACAAAAAACTAAATAAAAATATAAAACTATACAAATATAAAAATGAACTTATCTGATACTTCAAGGATTGAAGTGATTCAGATGTTGCTCACTGTGAGGCAATGAGAATGGTGTTTCATCTTGATATTCTAGCAAGAAACTATTTTCACCACAAAATTGATGAATGGCAAATTGACCTCTCCACAAGAAATCAAATTTTTCATGCATTTCTTTTGGTTCTCTCCTCTTGTCCTATAACAAGACTTGATCTCCAATCTGAAAGTCACGAATCCTTGCTTTCTTATCGAAAAAAAATTTTACCTGATTTTGATGTTTAGCAATACGATCCACTACCATAATTCATTGTTCTTCTAGTTCAGTTAGGTACATGGTCCTCTTATTAATAAATTTTTTAAAAGTTTGATCTTCCACTGTCTTTGCCAACCTCAGTACTGGTAGTTCCAAGGTAATTAGTATCTCCGCATTTAGACCATGCAAAAATTGAAATGGTGACATACCTATTGCCCTCTTAGGTGTAATCCTATTTGCCCATAAAGCATCGAATAACGCTTTATGCTAAGTTATTTGATTGTCATCTACCAATTTTCGGATAATAGTAACCATATTCTTGTTGCTTGATTTTGCTTGACCATTTTCTTATGGATAATAGTCAGAAGAGTGGGAGAGAATAATCTCGTGATTGTAGAAAAAGTCAGTAATCTCATGAGAAGAGAAACAAGTGGCATTAGCTGTTATAATCTTGTTTGGAACTTCAAATCGAAAAATAATATTTTCTTTAAGGAAATTACATACCACTTTCGAAGTAGCATGCTTAACTGGAATGGCTTCCACCCACTTGGTAAAATAGTCTGTTGCGATGAGAACATAGTCATGTCTGGCACTTGAGGATGGATTCACGGTGCCAATGAAGTCGATACTCCATTGCTGAAAAAGTTCTTCAATCACCACCGGCTTGAGAGCTAACGCGGCCAACTTGACTTTCTCAACAAACTGTTGACATAACTCACACCTACGTACCCAATTGTACGCATCTTGAAATAGTGTAGGCCAATAGTATCTAGCTCGTAGAATCTTGTGAGTCATCACAAGTGCAAAAAAATGTCTTCCACAAGTCAAATTATGGAAAGACTCTAAAAGTTTACTTTGTTGCGCTTTATCCACACAACGAAGAAATACTCCATCAAGGCTTCTGTTGTACAAACCATTGTCCCATAAGATGTAGTTAGCAGCTTTCAACTTAACATTTCTTTTTTCTTTATAAGACATATGGGTAGGACACTAATCATAGGTTAAAAAATGAGCGATATTGGAATACCACTCATCAGTAGTGGTGACAAAAAGAACTGTTGGCATGTCCTTAACTTCTGTTTCTTCATATTCTATTTCTTTTGATACATTATCAGCAATCAATTGACATAAATCTTATTCCCGTACAAGCTTAGTAGGTTTGATATCAAGATCAAACTCTTGAATTTTAGAAATCCAATTGCCCCTTTTAGTACTGAACTCTTGTTGAGTTAAAATAGACTTTAGTGTTGTATCAGGCCTCTGAACAACAGTATGTGAATTCAGGATATAAAATCAAAAATATTTTACCACCTTAACCACGACATAAGCATGTTTCTCCATGTTTAAATATTTCAATTCGTGAGCTTTGAGAGGACAACTCATAAATGATATGGGAGATTCCACACCTTCATTCTGCAGAACTAAAATGGCTGAAAGTGTATGTTCAGAAACACAGCTATATACTATGAAATCTTTGGTATAGTTCAAACAAACCAAGATTGGAGCATGAGTAATAGCCTTCTTGATATCTTCAAATGCCGCTTTGTCTTCCGTAGTGCAACAGAAAGTAGCCTTACCCTTCATCATGTCAACAATGTGGCGAGTTTTCTCTGCAAATTCAAGAATGAATCTTTGCAAAAAATTTACCTTTTCAAAGAAAGAATGAACTGCAGACTTACTAGCAGGTAGGGTAAGATTTTGAATAGATTTGACTCTTTTTCAGTTAATTTTTGTGCCTTCTCGGGATACAATGTGACTAAAAAGTTTACTTTCTGTAACCCTAAAAACTGACTTCTTAGGATTGAGAGAAATATCATTTTGCCAACACCATTCTAACACTTGTTGTAAATGATGCACATGATCAGGACGATATTTGAAAAAAATAATCAAGTCATCAAGATACACCACAATAAATTTCCCTATTTCATCTCTTAATACAAGGTCTATTGCTCTCTAGAAGGTGACATCAGCATTGATCAGACCAAAAGGCATTCTGTGATATGCAAATGTGCCCCAAGGTGTAATGAAAGCAGTTTTATATTAATCTGCTTCATTAACTTCCACTTGATTATACCTGAAAAATCTAACATTGATAACATTTCTGACCAAGTAACTATTTGCAATACTTGATCCATGATGGGTAGGGGGTAGTTATCATTTAGAGAAGATTGATTGAGATCCCTGAAATCAACACAAATCTCCATTATTTTTTCTTACAGGAACTATGTTCGCAATCCAAGTGGAATGATGAATTAGAAAAATTATTCTTGCATTCAACATCTTTTGAATCTCAAAAAAGATAGCACCTAATATTTTAGGATTGTATTGCCTTTGTTTCTGCTTGTGAGATAAGACCCAACTTTAAGAGAAATTTTATGTTGAATTTCTTTAGGCCTAAAGGATTTCAAATCATCATAAGAATACACCAAAACATAAATGTAATGACAAAGAAGAGTAATGAATTTGAACTTTTCATGAGTAGTGCAATATTTTTCAATGTTGACCATTTTGCGATCTTCTTCAGAACTCAAATTCACTTGATCAAACTCCATAGTGGAACTTGAATCCATTTGTTGTTGTTGCTTGATATATCTATCATGCCTATCAAATAGTTTTTCAATAGAAACCAAACTTTTTAGAATTTTATTCCCTTTTAGTTGAAGAAACTCTTCACCAATTTGTGAATCTATTTTGAGAATTGATTCTCATGGTACAGATTCACTACCTTCAAAATAGATCTCCTCAAAGCTATCCATCTTTTCGAGAAAAATAATAATTTGATCATCACCATTAAACACCTATCAATGGTCAGCATTATCAAGTACACTAGGTCGAAAGACCAACTTAATAGTGTATTTGTTCCCTTTGAAATCTTTATAAGGAACCATGAGGGTTGTAGAGATAGCCAATGAATTTGCACAATCATTAAACTCTCTTGGCACCGTAGAAATATTGAAAGCATCAAAATTTTCAATGAAATCCCATACACGATTGCGATAATGTCACAATCTTTCATTTTTGGTTTGATACAGATTTCTTACTTGACAAACTACCAATTCAGTATCTCTTCATGTATGAAGAATCTTAACACCTCTAGCATGAGCAGCTTTCAATCCAAGTAAAAATGATTCATATTCGGCGGTGTTGGTATTGTTGAATTGCAACTTATATGAGCAAAAAAAAAGATCTCTTTGTGGAGATATCAAAACAATTTCAGCTCCAAAATCGGTAGAGGAGCAGCGGCCATCAAATTCTAAAATCTAAACCTCATTAGAACTTAATATTCTTAAATATTCCTTTTCATTAGTGAGAGAATTTTTTTTTCCTGAACTTTTCTCTAAATTTATTTTTATTTTCTGTTTGAATTATCTGAATTGTCACCTAATAAATTTTTATCTGCTAAATGAAAAACATCTTCAGTAGACAAAAAATAATTACCCATTCTCGAGGATTCAAATAAAATTTGAGCTTCGGGGTTTGACGTTTGGGTAACAATATATTTTGACTCTTTCTTAGGAAGTAATTTTTGCATGACACCTTTTACATGTATCATTGCTTCAGATAGGTCCATGTTCAACTCTCTACCTACATCTTTATAAAAATTACGTCTGAGCAAAATGCCATAAGAACATCGGCCACTAAGACTATCATCTTAATCCTCTTGTCTAGAAAAGCCACAAATGCAAATTGGGCATCTTTGATTTGACCCAAAAGTGGTACTTGTTTATTTTTTATGAAAAAACATCTCTCAAAAATCTTAGTTAAGATAAGACCGAGAGAATCTGCTACCTTAGCCAGTATAACATTATTAGAGGCTCCAAAGTCTATTATACAATTGCTCAACTTGTGACTATTTATCAATAGAGAAACATAGAAAGATTCTATTTTTCCAGAGGCAACAAGAAGAGTAGTGACAAGATTATTTTAGGTGGATTTATTTTTTGGGGGATAATGAGTCACTTTTAAAAAATCTTATTCTGCAGGGACAGTTTTGTTCTTGCTGTATTCAGCCAACCTATCAAACTGTTCAATATTAACTTGTAAGTACTCAACTTCAGACATTTGGATCTTGGTCTTCCTAGCGTGATCAATTATGTCGAATAACTAGAATAAACTAGAAACGAGAGAAGAAAGTCCATTCTGATTTTTATTTGATGTGGTACTAATTTGAGGAATAGAAGCAAGAGATACAGGGTTGTTTGAGGTACTTACTTGCTTATTGGCCACCAAGTCCTTTGATTGAAAAGGTAGTGAAGTTCCCTATTTAGCAATTGAGATCACTGACTGAGGTTCTCCTGCTTTTTCCTTATCAACTTGTTGAGTTGACTGATTTTTAGACCTAGTAAAAATAACATATGCTCCATCATACACCTCTGTTTTTTAGCTTCGTCTTGGTAATTCAAAAAATTAATAGCAGAGTCGCCAGCTAATCTCTCTCTTCTACAAAGAGATTAGCATCATTTTTTTTTGTCCAACTCAAGTTGAAAAGAATGATCATGTTCAACTTCATAATAACCAATTGTTGAATTGACCAGTGCTGCTTCAATGGCAAGTTTCCCCTGTGTGGGAGGAAGATGATTGGGTTGCCCTTGATTTTTGGCAGCATTGCTTTGATATGAATTGTTGAGAAATGTCATCCTTGATATATTTCGATAAAAAAGAGTAGACATACCTTGAGACATTTGCCTTTTCGGAGCTAGCAATTCATTTGCTAACTTTTGCACCGTAGAATCATTGGTGCTTGTGAAAGAATTTTCAGCAAAAGAAAAAAATCTATTTTTGTTAGAATGTTTTCTTATCTTACCTACAAGGATAAGATCATCTTCAACTTCGGTAGCCAAAATTTGAGCTGCAAAAAGATCTACAAGGCCAGCCTGCCTTAACAGAAAACTCACTTCAAGAAGCTGAGAATTGATAAAGAAGCACTTAAAAATTTGCGATGTTAGCTGAGCAATTACGAAAAATCTTATTTCTCAGCTTATTGAATTCAGCGATGAAGTCTCTCATAGACTCATGAGGCTCCTTCATTTGTATAAGTTGAGCCAATAAAGCGTGTGCATCTTCTAAAAATTTGAACCTAGCTTCAAACTTGGTCTTAAGAGTGTTTTAATCGGTTATAGTCTAAACTTGAAGATGATAAAACCAATCTACGACAGCGCCTTGCAGTGTTTTTACAAAAAAATTTACTGCTATATCTTCATATTCAACGTCTATCACACCACAAGCTATGTAAAAAGCTATAATATGCTCATCATAGTGAACTTCTCATCACCATAGAACTTGAAAAATTCTTTCTCGAACTACGAGGTAGCTCATGCAAAGGTGGGATAAGATTTAGAGGGCCAAAAGTGTTACCCCAAGGGCATTGAGTTGCCATGATATGATAAGTAAAATGAGGGACAACAAACCTTTGTGGAGTATGAATAGATAAAACTCTGCTAGCACTAGAACTAGGAGCTTTACTTGGTATTGAAGACCTGACGTTGCTAGGAGAAAAACTCTTTGGTTCGCTGAAGGTGAGATCGTAGAGGCAAAAGATCAAAATTATTTTGTTGTATCAATTCAAATATAGGATCAATAATACATCGAGCTCCTCGGCTTCGCGTATATCATGAATCTGTCAAAATGTAGAATAAAAAAGAATTAAAAATGCTTCAACTCAAAGTATGAGGCTTCAAATTGCGTGTTCTTCTCCAGCAAAGTCGCCAAAAAATTGTCGGGAAATATTTTGTCGTCAGCTAACTGAAGGCAAAATAGTTATATCAGCGACAGTGTAATGAGATAAATCTCTCCTCTCAGCAAAGGGAGGTTCCCTATAAACTATCATAAACTAATCTAAACTAAAAATTAACTCAGGGGTGAGATCATATCATCCATTTCTCTTTTTTCAGAAATGATGTTTACAAAGTAAAAGAAAAAAATTTGGTTATTAACTGAATTCACAATAAACCCATGAGAGTACAAAGCCTATTGTTGCTTCTCTTGCTGATTTATAACTTATATCACAGTAGAATGAGGTGCAACCCAAAGTCTTCACCAAAAAATACAACAAAGTATATAATCACAATAGATACAAGTAGTTCAAATTCTTTCCAATATCTTTCATTCTAAAACAATAAAACACAAATTAAAAACAATATAGTAGCACAAAGTCTCCATAATCACCTTCTAAGATCTTTCAGATTATTTTCACTCATTCTACTTATTTAATTAAATAGATAAGATTGTATTAGAAAAATGACATAAGAACAATTTCCTCCACAACACAAGTTATTACAGTACAAAGTTTGAAAGGTCACTTGCTTTCTCATTCACTTGATAAAAATTGAATTTACAATTTGAGCTCAAAGTCTCAAAATGTCTTTCAATTTTGGAAAAATTTTGCTTCCAATAACTTAAAAATATATTTACAGTAGAGACCCTCTTTATTTATAGGGAGAGGCCTTGAAGATTTTTAGAAAAGACCTAATTACTTTGATCGAGTCAAAGATAAGAGTCATTTTTGACTTAAAACTTCTTATATTTTTACATGTAATTACATATGAAAAAAATACATGTAAAAATGTCCAAAGCGGTTGCAAAAGTACATATGAAAAATGAAAATTAAATCAAGGAAAAAACTGTTTCAATTTGTATCCCCATCTTTCTTCATGTGAGCATCATACATAGTGAAAGCTGCTTGCATCCCGATACTGTCTGGATTAACAGTGTTCTTGAAAATCATCTTAGCTCTAACCATGGCATCTCTTACTGATGTGACTGATTTTGCATGATTAGTTAACTTAGTTTTCAGATTATCCAGAGTTAATTGATTATCCAGAATATTGCTATCAATTATCTTCTTCATCTCATAGCTGGGATTGTTTAACTTAGTTATTTCCACAAACTCATCCATGTTCATATCTCTAATGTCGTCGACATTAAAAGTAACTAAGGTGATTGAAAAAAACTTTGATATTTATACTTTATTACTTTCGACCTCTTCGAAAAAAACTCAATCATCTGAAATGACTTTTACCAAAAAGATGTCGATGAAGAAGGATCCATAGAAAAACTATAACAAAAGTCATGATCATGCAATTAAAAAAAATACTGGCAATCTAAGAAAATTACATGTCAATGATCACAACCATGGAGATGCCCCTGAACGAAATAAAGTGCGAGCAAGTTAAAAAACTAAAGGAAAACGGGCTCGAAAAAGCAAAATTAAAAATATCTCAAAGTTAGGAAATTCGAGATGATGTTTGCATGGATGACAAAAATAGCCGCCCTTGCATATGAAAGATATTTGCATTTTGCTTCGGCGGCAAAAATCATCGCCCTTACATGTGACAGGGGAAAGCCATGTATTGGCAACAAAAACTGTCTTTGCATGAAGAAAATGAAAAATATGCAAGAGCGACAAAAACTACCGCATTTGCATGAAAAAATGAAAAATATGCAAGAGCGGCAAAAACTAACGCCTTTGCATGAAGAAAATACAAAATATGCAAGAGCGGCAAAAACTACTGCGTTTGCATGAAGAAAATAAAATACATGCAAGAGCGGAAAAAACTCTCGCCTTTGCATAAAGAAAATGAAATACATGCAAGAGCGGTAAAAACTGTCACCTTTGCATGAAGAAAATGAAATACATGCAAGAGCGGCAAAAACTACCACCTTTGCATAAAGAAAATGAAATATATGGAAGAGCGGCAAAAACTACCGCATTTGCATGAAGAAAAAAATACATGCAAGAGCGGCAAAAACTGCCGCCTTTTCATGAAGAAAATGAAAAACATGCAAGAGCCACAAAAACTGTCGCCTTTGCATGAAGAAAATAAAAATTTTCTAACACCTTAAAAATGATCAAAATTGACATTTTGATCAGATAAAGACTACAACGAGTTTCACAATTTTTGAGAAATTGTGACGAGGGAGTGTTGTAAACTTTCCCAAGATATCAGTTAACTTCACTTGAGATCAAGAGAAACTTGTCTCGAACAACGAACTTAGAATAAAGATTATGAAACGAACAAATTTTGTAGGGGTTGTCCATAAAATGAGCGTAATTGATTTTGGGAACAACAGGTCATAAGCTTTTTAGAGAGAATTCATATAAAAAAGGAAATGATGTTCTTTTTGGAGGATCATGTCATTTTTATCAATCAAAATTATGAGTTTGAAGATGTTTGCTTGACTTTCAACCTTAGAATACAAAACCCTTCTATGATAATCTGAAGTTGAAGACGAAAACCTTCAACCTTCAATTGGTGGCTTCAATTCAGATGTCATATTGGGCATAAATGAGCAATTGGTGGTGTTTATTCACCATTCCAAGTAGGGCAAAATAGTTGGGCAATATCTTGAAGGGTGGCACAACAATTTGGGGCAAGGACCCCTCGTTTTGAGCCTTGTCCTAGGGCAGCGAGCTAGTTTGGAGCCCTCTTCTAGGGCAGTGAACACCCTTGAAGAGAGTTTCAAGGTGCTTTTTGAAGTTGTTTTGAGGCCTAATTTGATATTTGTTCATACCTTCGTCGAGCTAGTATTTTATAATATTTTTTCTAGATATTTATTGATTGAAAAAATCATATTCAAATGTTGTATTTTCAATTGTAATATTTCTTATTTTTGTTAAATATCGTCATGAATAAAATATTGTATTTGTGCCCTAAATTGGTATATTCATAATTTTAAATGTCTATTTGCCTAGGGTTTGAATCAGAAGATCATAATTACATGTGTTTATGCTAGGGTTTGTGGGGAAACCCTATTTGTTATAATTTTGTCTTAAAGGGCACATTACATATTTCTAACCCAAAGGCACTAATTGTCAACAAGATCACTCGGGCGACACCATCTTTACAGCGAGATCAAGAATAAATGCACTTAACTCTATACATGTGTTATCTCCTACTTTCATGCCCTTTGTGTGTCAACTTGCACGCCAATGGAGCTCTAATTTGGATTTGAGAAGTCTATATATACACATGCATTAGTGCATATAGGACAAGGGGAAGTGATATACATGTGTTAAAAATCAAATAAAAGGTCGAGTAATAAATAGAAAACTAGAATATGATTTGAAAATAAAATATTAATTGAGTCTTCATATTGCATCATTGCCAATTTTTCATGTTGTTGAAAAGACGTGATGTTATACTTGTGTATCCCCACAATTGTTTGTTAAAGTGTATTGAGTATTGGTTTCCAACTTTTCCAAGGACATGGGTTTGATTGAGACATGCCACTCAATGACTACACTATTTTCAAAGGTTTTGCAAGGTTATGTGACTTGATTAGATTTCAAAAAAGGAGATCAATTTTTGGGAGATTAGCAGTGAATTCCGAAAAAGCAAGCAATTTTTTTAGAGCCTAGAAGTAGAGGATTAGAGTTGTGAATTTTTTTCCAACAAATTTTGTAGTGACAATGAGTAGATCTTAGTTCTAACATATACCCCTGGTTGCTTAAGAGCGTAGCACTCCACCCCTGGTTATATTTTTAAAGTTACCAATTCGCTCTAAAATTTCTAGGTTATGTTCACCTTAGTTCCCTGGGCCAATTTCCACATAACTTTAACATTAGCCAGTCTATATATTTGCAATAATTCAATTATTCTAGAGCACTCCTTTACTCCAATTAGGTTTTTTTTGTTTGTTTGTTTAGGTAAATTTTTTTGGTCTGAATTGCAACATTATATGATAGTGCATTGTTGATGTAAACCAAATTTACCATATAAAAATGGTAAGAAGGATGCCTTGTTTGGTTTATTATTGTCAACATCATTCTTGCAAGGACCTCTTTTTGCTTTCTCTGTTGCCTTGTTTAGTTGTCATTTCTACTTCGGGGCTTCATGAGATGATTTTCTTCCTCCTTTATGTGATCAATCTCCTTCGTGAAGAGAGTCTTGAGAAACCCCACTTTTGGGATGGGTGTTGGTGTGAGTCTGTACTTTAAGATGGGTGATGGTTTGAGTATGCCCTAATGTACACATTTATGTGTCTTTCTTTTTATAGACTTGTCTTGAGAGTGTTTCATCCTAATTATTTAAGATTAAAAAACATCTAGGAATGGAAATCTTTTCCTCTTCCACCACCATCGTGAATTGGATATGTTCAAATATCGCATTAAGGTAATTTAGGAAACCCTCAAAATTATACCTACCATGACATTTAGCATTAATGTCATCTACATAATGGTACCACCATTTAGGTTTGAAATGGAAAGACACCATGGCCTTTTTCTCGAATTGATCCATGAATAATATAGCTACAATAAAGGAGAGTGGGAACCCATATTAAACATCATATGAATACTTCACTTAAAGCTAATACTAATAAGCATTGTTTGAAACTAAAACTTGATATGTTATTGGAATTAATTAGATAAAACGATATTGGGGTGGAATGGCAATAAAATAAACCTCTCTTCAATAGACGCCCCTACCCAAACCTTGCTTCATAAATGCCTAGGATTCACCATTACAACCTAATCACATCCCATATTTAAAGAGAATAGTTAATATTAAAAATTCCATTCTCAATGACCCAAGTCATATTGTAGGAGAGATTAATTAGGATTGCTAAAGAAACCTAAGAAATGAAAAGCCACCCAAAAGAATATCTCAAAAGAGGAAATCCAAGAGTTAAACAAATTTAATGACAAGAAGAAGATCGTGGTTCTCAAAGAGGGCATTAGGAATACCACTCTAATGTAGAACATGAAGAATTATAAAAATAAAATGGACCATCTAGAGAACATTGGTAGCAACATATTAGTTCAAAGGGACCTAATGAACAAAATAATAAGAGATGTGACCAAGATAATAAATGAATCATCATTGGGAAAAGATTTGAAATAAAGATTGAAATTGAAGGCCCATTTAATTCCTAGAATATGTGGTGTGCCTAAAGTACACAACTCAAGGGCACTTTGAAACCTATTATGGATATTATTGACAAAAATATGTGATGCGCCTAAAGTACACAATCCAAGAACACTTGTGAGACTTATTATGGATACGAAAGACTCTCTGACATACAACATACCCAGTTACTTAGCAAATAAATTTGAACATATGGTAGGTGTCACTATGGGCTCCCCACTCTCCTAGGTATTATATAATTTATTCATGGAAAAATTCAAGAAAAATGCCCTGGGGTCTTTCTAGCTCAAACCTAAACCTAAATGGCACTATTGACCCATGGACAATAAACAAGTTAAATGGCCTCATGGTAGGGAGAATTTAGAGGGTTTCCTAAATCACCTCAATGCAATATTTGAACATATCCAATTTACAACAAAGGTGGAAGACTAGTATGAACTTGTGTTCCTAGAGGTTTTAATCATTAAAAACGAGGATGCTACTCTTAAGACAATTCTATAGAAAGAAGAAAAGCACATATGTGTACAATAGGACAGAGTCACACCACCACCCACCCCAAAAGCTGGGGGTTCTCAACGCTCCATGTGGGCAATAAAAACCGTAAGACATCTTATAAAAGAGGGAGAAAAGCATCTCTTGAAATGACGACTAAAAAAAGGGCAAACAATAACAAACCAAACAACCTTCTTATCATAAATTCAAGGAACTTCAAAGAAAATAGTTAGGGTACTTAGAAGAAATAACATAAAGACTTGATTTAAACTATTTTAACACCATCAAAAACAAGCTTAAGAATCCAAAAGACCCTCTTGATCCTAAACTAAGGGTGTTAACTTAATCTCATCTTCCTGCAACACACCCTACATCGATAGAAACAAGTCACTCTCTAAATGAGAATCAAAGAACACAATACAAATATAAAATGTTGCAAGAATTAAAAAAATTGCTTTCACTGAACATGAGGAAAAAATTCAACACTATCTATATTGGAAACCCTAAAATCCTCTCCTTAGAAAATTGTTTGCCAAATGGGAGAATTAGACGTGGTGGAAATATAGAATTACCTTAACAACTTAAATAGGGATAATTGGTAGAAAGTTAGTCACACATTGAAACCACTATTACACGAATTATGAAGTCCTAAAAAAGCTTCCTTTGTTTAGATTATCATGTCCTATTGTTTGTCTCTTATGCCTATTGTTTAATGGTAGCACCTATGAATTGATAAAAAAATTATATCAATTAAATAGTTATGCATTTAATTAAGTGATTAACCCAACATCCACCAAAATATAATCTATTTTATCTGTGATTTACTCCTATAAAGGTGCTTGGTAATTCAAACTAGAAGCAGTAAGGTCCTTGAAATTGCTAAGCATTTGAAAGAGGAAGCCTCCTATATTTTCCTACTAATGTGAAATGCTATAAGAGAAAGCATTGTTAGCACCATCCCAATGGAAGAGGAGGAGGTCCATGTGGTGAAGATGGCTAAAGGGTTACTACTCGAAGCCATGGTGTCGATGGGAAGGGTTAACATGTGATGGAGGACACGAACCATCTATTGTGTGAGAAATTCTTTCAACAGTGCTATGGTAGGGAGGAAGAAAAAGATCTTTACAAGACTAGTAAGGAGAGAATTATGTCTACCAAATTAGCTCTCTAAATCTACTTTTCTGATGTCTTCACATTGGTAGGGTTTTATTCTTGAAATAAAACCCTAGAGACTTAGACTTGGTCTTTCTGCTATGTTTGCTTTGTTTTGGTCCCTCGTAACATTGGAGATTTTACTCTCTAGGTTTGGAATAGGTTGTGTGTTCTGGTTATGGGGCTTTTGCTCCTTTTTTATTTAATAAAAAATTTCATTAATCAAAAGAAAATATGCTTGTAGTTGATTAATTAAGGTATCAACCTACCTTGGCAATTAATTAATTAAGCCAAAACTTGAAGTAAAGAGAAAAACATTAATAAAAAGAAAGCAAACTCTTGTTTGTTAATTTCGCACAGCATATTTATAGTAATTTAGATCGCTCCTCTTAAAGCATAGGCTTCATTCCCTAATCATGGGTCTAGTAGTGTGACTCAAAAGTTTCGATCTAAAGAACCTAAGTTGCTTCGGTAAAAAAATTCCAACAATGCAACATTGTAACAAAACCTCAAAACTCTGATCTCCTTATCCACTAGTTTGATCGCACAATTTATATTAAACTTGTCAATAAACACATCCCTCTTGATCCTAAACTAAGTGTTGACATAATGGATTGCACCCTCTGAAGCGAGGCTCAGCTCTCTTCCTCCATGCGGCACAATGAAGACATTTCTCTTGCTATGGGTTGCAAACGTGAGAGATGAATCTCTAGATTAGGGGCTAGCTCCCCTTGATGCACCTTGAGGCCCTGGATTTCCTACTGCTAACAATGGGCGGAATGAAAAGGGAGAGAAATATTGAAATCATAACCTAAATTAATGTGGTGATGCACCAAAATGGTTGGTCTACTCAGCTTTGACATACACTTTACATCAGAGAGAAGCAAGCATACACTTCATTCAAATGAGAACCTTTCCTGCATCAGTGTTTCAACAGAGGATCCTATGGAGATACAGGGAGGAAGAACTACCAGATGTGTTTTAAGACACACTATGGATACCCTGTTTACATGCGACTATACTCTGAGCTGGACACTTCTTGTTGACCTGCAAGAGAAGAACTCACAATACACTAGATATGTTGGCATAAACTTATGAAAGCATGAAAAAGAAATGACTTAACATAAGATAAAACCATAGACATATACAAAAGTGCAAGCTCAAATGGAGGTAAAAATGCTTCTTTTGATTCAAGGTAAAATTTTTCAGGGCTTCACCATACAATGCTGAGATATCTATTTTTTCTCAAATGAGAAGTTACAAATATATAGAGAACTGGAAACAAGATAGCTAACAAATCAAGGAATGTAAACCCATGTTGAGTTAAACACTTCTGTAGAGACCAAAAGACCATGTTGTTGTCACTTTCTTTGAACTGCCTACGAGAGCCATGTTGTAGGCTGTCCAAACCGCCGTTTCTACTGTCCTTGGGTTGCAAAAGCATGGGAGACCATCCCCAACAACAGACAAGGCTATTTCGAGCTGTCTTTTTCGCTTTGTCTTTGCCCGTTTTTGTCTCTTTCCTTCCACTTCTCATTTGCCTTGGCCTATTCTTTGCTTGCTCTTTGACTTATTGGGCATTTTGCCGCACTTTTCTTCGGACATTTTGTCCAAAGGAATTCTTTCTTTTGATTGCTTCTTTTCTCGAATGGCACGTGCCCTTTGGGACTTTGCAATTTGTCTCATTCTTCAGATGGTTTCCCTCCGCAAGGGTTTCTTTCATCCAAAAGTGCCCTTCAGGGTTTCTGAAATGGTCTTCACCTTTCTCAAGGTGCCCTCTGCAAGGGTATTTACCCTTCAAACTTTTTGCAAACGTCCTTCAAGCCGTCAAAATGCCATCCGAAGGAAATCCGTTGCCTTTTGCGAATTGCTTTAGACCATTTCGGATCCTTCAATCGCTTCTACTTATAAAAGTAGACAAGTTTTGCACCTGCACAAACCCGATTTTCACTAGACTAACCAAAATGACAAAACACTTGGCCTTTTCATTAGAAAGGTCTAGCAGAGAACATTTTTGTGCAAGGCAGCATAGGGATGATCTAGTCAAAACATGGATTGGATGACCTTTGCAAAGAAAAAGGAGGGGGTGCCGAATTTTGGTTTGCAGGATCAAAAATTGGTCAACACGATTGGCGACTCACCGGGGAAGCATCCATGTTGTGCTTGGGAAGACTGGTAGCCACAAAGTCCATTGGGCATGGAGTCAACATGCATCTTGGAGAAGTCAACAACCTTGTAAAGACCTATGAACCAACAAAGATTTTACCTCAAACACAAAGGAAAACACAAACAACAAAGGCTAAAAAACTACATACACGTGTGCAACAGCACTTAGGGAAAACAAAGGACAACACAACAGAAATCAAACTACTATGTAAAACTAACCAAGTGTGTTCTTCTCCCTCCTGAATCAAAGGGAAAACTTCTTAAGTCTCTTTCATGGCAAGAAAACTTATGGCGCCAGACAAGTGGTTGAATGGAATGGAAGCTTGGTGACTTGCCCTTCTTGCCCGCCACCTTGATTGGCTTGTATCCAAGTGAATCAGGTTCAAACATGTCTCCAACATATATGTGAACTTACTTTGCTCTTTGGAGACTACCTCATGCTGGCCCTTCATGTTAATATATCTCACCAAGAAATCAATGGTTGCTAGCCCATCACCATAGGGCTCATTTAGCTCATAGCCCCCTTGATATGCATCATGGACTGACTTGTCCCCTTCTGCTTCATTGAGGAGCCTATCAAACTGATCCTTTGGTTCATCATGGCCTTCGTGAAGAAGGGTGACTATTGTGATGTCTGGAATGAGATCACAAACTGCTTCCTCATCCCAAGGGACATCATCTTCTTGCTCAAGGCTCTCTTCTTCGAAGCTTTCATAAAGATGGGCAGGCTTCTCCTTTTCTTGCTCAAAAACAAGAGTCTCTAGTTGTTCAAAGACATGCACCTGATCTTCCTCCAACTCGAGTTCCATGGCATGATCATTCTCCTCATCAAAGCAACAAAGAGGTTCATCAAACAAGGGGGGAGAGAGCTCACCATGATTACATTCCTCATCATCCATTGTTGACAAATAAAGTTTGTCAACCTCATCTTCATATTGCTGGAACATCTGCATGTATGCATGACCTATATCTTCTCCATTGTTGATGATGTCTTCAAAAGGAGCATCCATGATGATTTCCTCCTCATTGTCACTTGAGAGGGCCTCTTGATCAGCCACAAACTAGATCCTCTCATCTTCAGTTGCCTCTTTCAAAATAGGGTCCTCCTTGAGAAGGGATGAAGTGGAACGTTGATGGTTAAACTCATGTGGAAGAGGAGGCAAACCTTGAGCTCAAATCAAATTATTCTCTTCCTTCCATTTGGCCAACACTTCATCCACATCAAATGTGGCTTGATAGCTCTTTTGGAGGGGTGTAGATGGGGTGTGTTCAGACATAGGATCTTCCGCTTGGTTTGAACCGTCCATCACACCTTGGCTGAAAAACCTCATTCTGGACTCCAACTCTGCAATTTGTTTGGCTATATTCTCTTGGAAGAGCCTTTCTTGGAGGTCACAATCATCATCATGATGAGTAGGAAGAGCTTCATCTTCTTCAAGGCTTCTATCAAAATGAATAGGCCTCTCCTCCTCCTTTTTCCTACCCCATGATTCCATTGTTTGCTTCCAACTCATGACCTTGGGATTGGAACTCTTCCCTTGTGAGCAGGCAGCAACTTTATCCACTTCAAGGTCCTGAGCTGGTTCATGATAGGCACTGCTATGCTGAAAGACTTGAGGAGGTTGAGGGAGACTGGGAAGGGTCTGCTCATGCACAGGAAGAGTTGACTCAAGAGAGACGCGTTGCTTTCCAAGAGACATAGGGTGACTTCTTTCAAAGGAGGCTTCACAATCCAAGGAATTGAGGAGGGTAGTTTCCATGGGAGGCTGCTCTAATGCCCTTTGGTGTTGGAAAGCTAGATGCAAAGGATTAAGAGTAGGAGTGGTTAATGCATTAGATGAGCTAGAAGATTGGATTTGGTGAGCAAGGGCTATTTGATAAAAAGGATTTGGTGTACAAGAGGGGACTTTCTTTTGAGTAGGAGGGGGTTGCTTTGCGATGCAAAAAGGAATGCAAGGTTGATTGCCTTGAATGAATGGACTCTTTTATCTTGCCATTTCCTCCATGGATTGCAAGACCTCAGCTTGACTAAACAAGCACTCCTCTTTGTACATCAGCTCTTGTTGATATCTATTCTGCTCCAATCTTTCTATCTCCATCACTTGCTTCTCAAACTCCAACATTATTTTCCTCACACAAGGTGAAGGGCAACTAGGAGAGTTGCTTGAGGTGATTCCATGAACAACACCCTGAACTTGATCAGAACTATATGAAGGAACACAAGGCCCATGCTGCTCAGCAATGGGATTATACATACCAAAAAGTGATTTCTTGATGGCACCAGGGCTGCTTAACCAGCTGATTCAACTCGGAGTCGCCATTGGTGTTGGGTAAAAAGCCTCCAAATGCTGGTTAGTTAAAGAAAACAACAAAAAAATTCAACTCTTTGGACAAAAACTTGTCCCATCGGACGTGCCAAAAATTGTTGGCGCAGTGGATTACACCCTCTGAAAGGAGGCTCAGCGCTCTTCCTCCACGCAACACAATGGAGACATTCCTCTTGTTGTGGGTTGCAAATGCGAGGGATGAATCTCTAGATTAGGGGCTAGCTCCCCTTGATGCACTTTGAGGCCCTGGATTTCCTACTGCTAACAATGGGGGGAAAGAAAAGGGAAAGAAATATTGAAATCAGAACCTAAACTAATGTGGTGATGCACCAAAATAGTTGGTCTACTCAGCTTTGACATACACTTTACACCAGAGAGAAGCAAACATACACTACATTCAAATGAGAACCTTTCCTACATCGGTGTTTCAACACGAGATCTTATGGAGATACAGGGAGGAAGAACTACCAGATGTGTTCTAAGACAAACTATGGATAACCTGTTCACATGCACTTATACTCTGTGTTGGACACTTCTTGTTGATTTACAAGAGAAGAACTCACAATACATTAGATATGTTGGCATAAACTTATGAAAGCATGAAAAAAAAATTACTTAACATAAGATAAAACCATAGACATACAAAAGTGCAAGCTCAAATTGAGGTAAAACTGCTTCATTTGATTCAAGGTAAATTCTTTCAGGGCTTCGCCATACAATGTTGAGATATCTATTTTTTTCTCAAATGAGAATTTACAAATATATAGAGAAATGGAAACAAGATAGCTGACAAATCAAGGAATGTAAACCCATGCTGAGTTAAACACTTTTGCAGAGACCAAAAGACCATGTTGTCGTCACTTTCTTCGAACTACCTATGGGAGCCATGTTGTAGGCTGTCCAAACCATCGTTTCTGCTGTCCTAGGGCTACAAAGGCATGGGAGACCATCCCCAACAACTGACAAGGCCATTTCGAGTTGTCTTTTTCGCTTTGTCTTTGCCCGTGTTTTGTCTCTTTCATTCGACTTGTCCTTTGTCTTGGCTTTTTCTTTGCTTGCTCTTTGACTTATTGGGCATTTTGCCATGTTTTCCTTCAGACATTTTGTCTGAAGGAATTTTTTATTTTGATTGCTTCTTTTCTCGAAGGGCACATGCCCTTCGAAACTTTGCAATTTGTCTCATTCTTCAGCTGGTTGCCCTCCGCAAGGGTTTCTTTCATCCAAAAGTGCCCTTCAGGGTTTCTGAAATGGTCTTCACCTTTCCCAACGTGCCCTCTGCAAGGGTGTTTACCCTTCGGACTTTTTTCAAACGTCCTTCAAGCCGTCAAAATGACCTCTGAAGGAAATCCGTTACCTTTTATGAACTGCTTTACACCATTTCGAGTCCTTCAATCGCTTCTACTTATAAAAGTAGACAAGTAATGCACCTTCACAAACCCGATTTGCACTAAACTAATCAAAATGATAAAACACTTGGCCTTTTCATTAGAAAAGTCTGGCAAAGAACATTTTTGTGCAAGGCAGCAGAGGGATAATCTAGCCAAAACATGGATTGGATGACCTTTGCAAAGAAAAAGGAGGGGGTATCGAATTTTGGTTTGCAAGACCAAAAATTGGTCAACACTAAGGAAGGGTGTCAACTTAATCTCATGTTCCTGTGCGACACACCCTACATCGATAGAAACGGGTCACTCTCTAAATGAGAATCAAAGAACACAATACAAATATAAAATGTGGTAAGAATACAAAAATCTGCTTTCACTGAACATGAGGAAAAAATTCAACACTATCTATATTGGAAACCCTATAATCCTCTCCTTAGGAAATTGTTTGCCAAATAGGAGAATTAGACGTGGTGGAAATGTTGACCATTTTTGATCCTACAGGCCAAAATTGGTCTCCCTTCTTTCCCTGCTGTCCTGAGCAGTCAGTCTTTGATGTATTCACCTTACGGTAATTGTGCCATTTCCCTTTGTAATAGGCTTGTTCTTATAAAGAGCCGAGTGATCTAAGTCCTATAGGTTTTCAGGGTAATCTGGGGCTTATTTCGCTTTGAGAAAATCACCTTGGACAAGCCTTTTTTGGCAAAGGAATGGGCCAATTTCAAAAGAATGCAAGTCTTCTACAAAGCTCCGAAGGTCAGGTGCCCTTGCGGAGGGCAAGCAGGTTGCAAATGGGGTCGTTCAAGCAAGCTCCAAAAGACATTTTGGACCCAAAGTGCCCTTGCGGAGGGCAGAGAGCACATTTGAAAGAGAACAAGGTAGAAGGCCCAAAAGGGAGTTTTCCTTCAGAAAAATGACAAGACAAAAGACAAAGGATTTCTTCCTACTTTTGTCCGAAGAAAATCTAAGGAAAAAACCAAGGCAAATTCCTTCGGACATGCTCGAAGGATTTCCTTCAGACTTTTGTCCGAAGAAATTTACAAAGAAAAGGCCGAGACTTTGAAGGCAAGATTTCCTTCGAGCAAAATGTCCGAAGGAATTCCTTCGAACATTTTGTCCAAAGGAATTGGGAAGACAAAAGAGCCCGAAGGGCAAGTGCCCTTGCGGGGGGCTCTCGGCTGCCAAAAAGGGACCCTCTCGTCTTTTCCAAAAGATCACCTTCCCTTCGGGTGGGTTCATTTTGCGAAAGGCCGAAGGAATTACCAAAGTGATGACGAGACCCAGCACGTCAACTTTAACATGGTGAACTAGCCGTTGGAGGTTCAAACGTCCGGTGACGCACGCGCAGACGTCAAATTCAAGATAGTGAAATAGCCATTGGTTTTTGAATAGTGACAAGCCCGTAGACATCAATTTTGATGGGATGCGTCGGTCGCTGAAGAGAAGCCAAAGAACCAATTCCTTCGGACAAACGCCCAAAAAAATTATTTCAGGGATTTTGCCCAAAAGAACTCATCATAAGTGGCCGAAAGAACTTATGAGCATGGCCCTGAAGGAATTCAAAGGCAGAAGGCTGAAAGGAAACTCAGCGACCTGCCGAGAAAAGAGCCCGAAAATAAGAGACGAAAGATAGCCCCGAGGACCCACGAACCAAGAAAAGACAAAAGGTAACACCGAAGGAATAGAGTAGTCCAGGTGGCACAGAAAGCGTCGGCAGAAGTTATTGCTATAGATGACATAGTCTCCACCAAGTGGTCATCAAGGGGAGCGCAGGCATTCAATAGAGTGGCCCGTTTTTCTTCATTTTACATTAATGAGCAGACAGTTGCATAAACTTCACAGAGACGCGGCCATTTAGAAAACAAAGTGACCCATGCTTAGCAAGAGTGTTTAATATGGTTTGGACATTAAAGTCAATACCTGTGACATCTACAGCATGATTCTTTCAGGGATTTTATGGAAGAATGATAGCAGCATGAGCGGTTTCCTCTTCCCCAGGTGTTTAATACAGCATGGGTCGCTTGTTCTTGAAGGCACCAAAAGTCTTTCTCTTCATGCTATATATTGTAGCCTCTCCACTGAAAAATGTATCTCTCACTTGTGTAAGGTGAAGCCCTACCAAATTTTACCTTTGAATCAATAGAACGCATTTTACCTCTATCTGACTAGTTATACTTCTGAATATATATGTGTATCAACTTTGTGTTTAGTCTTTTTCATCTTCATGCTTTCATAGGTTGACACCAACATATTTAGTAGATCCAAGACCATTTCTGCAGGTTAACAGGAAGTGCCCAAGTTGGAGCATAGAGACAGAAGAGTAGTGATATGACAGTGTGCTCTTGCAACACCTACGGTGAATTACTTTTCTTTGTATCTTCATTAAGCCCCATGTTAAACGCCCACGCAGTCTAGTCTTTTGTTTAAATGAAGTGTATGTTCGCCCTTTTGGTCTGAAGTGTTGATATAGCTGAGTAGATCAACATTATTTGGTGCATCACCATTTTAGATAGGTTATGTTTTGTTGTATCCTTCTCTCTTTTCACCCCCCCCCCATTATCAACAGTAGTAGTTAAGAACCATCAAAGATGCATCA
Organism: Torreya grandis; assembly: GCA_037957365.1. Classification (NCBI taxonomy): domain Eukaryota; kingdom Viridiplantae; phylum Streptophyta; class Pinopsida; order Cupressales; family Taxaceae; genus Torreya; species Torreya grandis. The sequence goes on from JARHVA010001908.1 coordinate 385,486, forward strand.
AAGGGAGCTAGCCCTTATCTAGAGATTCTTTCCTCAGTTTTGCCAAGCCCACAGCAAGAAGAAAGTCTCCATTGTGCCACGTGGAAGAGAGAAGCTGAGCTTTCTTTTCAAGGGTGCAATCCACAGCGTCAACAGTTTTTGGCACGCCCGATGGGACCATTTTTTAATGCTCAGAGAAGTTTCAGGATTGGTGCTAGCCCTGTTACTACAAGAATGAACCACTAACCCAGCATCTGGCGACTCCATTTCAAGAACACCAGTGTCTGGTCAGAGATCAACCTGACATTCCATGCCTAAGGTCACCACAAGATCTTCTGCCAAGGGTGTCCCTTTCGAATTCGTTGCGTTGCCCTTAAACTCAGCAAAGCGGCTAAGTTTTGCAAGGACTCATCCCTATACAACAAACCAATTTTCCAGACCTGCCATAAAATATACTTACACAAGAAGGCCCAAGGTGAACCCTATCATCGCCATGGCTTTACCTTTTGTAGCCTTCCATGGTCAGAGCCCTTTAAACCTTCTGCATTATGACCCAATCCCAGGGACAGCCCTTAAGAGTGTTTCTCATTTTGATGGAGAGGGGCCTATTACCTCTATTGAGCATATCAAGAATATAGCCAACCTCTATAACATTCATAATGTCACTGAAGAGAACATAGCCATCAGATTACTGGCATTGTCTTTTAAGGGCAAAGTTCTGGACTAGTATGGGACCTTGCCTATGAACTCAATTGGCTCATGGAATGAATTAGGCACCCTCTTGACAAACAAATTCGAGGAGAAGAGTGATCATCTCTCTCTTGTTGAGCAATTGACCACCATGAAAAGAGCTTCGCATAAGTTCCAAAAGCCCTGGGACAGAATCCCCATTTTAGTGACGCTGACCCCAAGCTATGCCTTCCTCTAGTACTTAAAGGCTTTGAACAGTGACATTGTTGTCATGATAGTCCATGGGATGACAAGTGTTACCTGTTGCCTAAGAGATAGCCATAGCCGTTGAAAATTCTCTGGTATAAGCAGAAAAAATAGCCCCTAGACCTCATATGCCCCTTTTTCTTGAATTGCCACCCCCAATTTACACTGTTACACCCACCTTAGCTCTTATGCCTGACGTAGAAAAGCTGATTGCTACCTCACCCAATGACCTCCATGAAGTTAAGAGCTTGTTACAAAGTGTAACCAATGAATTGGTAGCTCTCAAGAGGGAATAGACTCAAAACTATCAGTCGAATCAGAGCTACCAGCAGTTCGGATAAACGAATAGACCCCCTTTTCAAAATTATAATCAAGGACAGGGTCAATTTGCACAAACCAGACCATATCAAAGTTATAATCCAGGGGCTCCTTCATCATCCAAAGCTCTTGTTCCCACTCAAATAATCTAGTACAGGAACAACCTAATTGCCCACCCCTGGGATATGGTCAAGAACATGTGTATACTAATGAGATGTCGAATCAATATATGAACGCACAAGACAATCAAGCAATCCAATTCCCAAGCTTTGAGACGTCAGTACACCCTGGCATAGACAACAAGCAGGTTCAGTCTGATTTCACCCTCATGAATCACCTGGAAGGTGAATTTTATGCAATTAATTATGTGGGTAGTCTGAATAACCAGGGTGATTATGTTGCAGCCAATACTAGGTCCAAAAAGAGAGTTATGGAAGAAGCTCAAGGAGCTCCTCAAACGTCTGCATCATCTTCTTCATCACAAGTGAACCAAAAGTTTCCAAATTACAAACTGCCGACTGCATCCTCAACTCCTCAACTTGCACCTTAGGGTGTAAATGCTCCCAAAGAAAATTCAAAAGGGAGCAACCCTCAAATCAATGTGGTGGACCAGATGAAGAAGTTGCACATGAATATCTCACTGTGGGATTCCTTAGCACTGTCGGGACAAAATAATATACTACAGAAGGAATTGCAAACGCTGAATGAACAAGCTTTCCCAGCAAAAGCCGATAATGTGTTGATTATGAATGGGCACCCTTCCACGACAGGTCAAGTAAAAAAGGACGAAAAGGTTCCCCCTTTCTATCTATCCTTAGTCATAAGAGATTTTTTGGTACACAGTTGCATTATTGACAATGGGGCAAACACCTTAGTAATGCCCAAATGCATAGCTGACAAGTTGAGACTTAAATACGAGGAAATGACCAAGGGAGTCATGCAGTTAGATGGATCACCAGCTAAAACCTTACGAGTGGTAAGAGGTTTGAATCTGATGTTGCATGTTTGTCCAACCTTCTCCGTTCCCCACGACGTGGTAGTGGCGGATGTTTCTGCCTACTTTGCTCTCTGCTTATCCAGAGATTTTACGTCTAAGATAGGCAGGTACTTAGTAGCAAACTAGTCTTACATGGTTTTTAGAACCAAATATGAAACTAAAGTGAAGATTGAGTCAAAGCCAATCCATAGAGATCATCTAGAGCCGTACTCACTCAAGGCGGCAAATGTCAGCTACGCCATCATTGATGAAGAAAAATTCTAAATGAACCAATCTCCACCCTCTTCCCTTGAAGGATTCGCTGACCTGCTCTTAGACGAATGGGGAAGTGATAATTCTAAACATGACCCATACAAGTTCACCGAAGAAGCAGGTCTTGGAATTTATTGCATGCATGAAAAAAGTACTTTTGTGCCAAATTTGATGAAGGCAAACCAAGAGAGCTCTAGATTATGTCAACTCTTCTTTGATGACTCAAGAAGCAAATTGAGAGCTAGTGGTGGAGTAGTGTTAATTTCACCCTCAAAGGAGAGATACTTCTCAACTTTCAAATTCCAATTCTCCTAAAGTTGCAATGTTGCAGAATATGAGTCTCTCATTCATGGTTTGGAGTGGGCAAGGAAAAGAGGAATTAAAGAGTTGCAGGTTTTTTGAGACAGTGAGTTGATCGTAAACTAAGTGAGAAGCTGAAATTTGACCAAGAATTTCTTGCTTAAGTCTTACAAGCACAGGGTGTGGGACTTAGTGGAGAGTTTCCTTGCTTTCAACATTAATTCCATTCCAAGAGAATAGAATAAGCAAGCAGACAGACTAGCAATAGTTGGTGCTCAGTTTGATAATTAGACCCTCCGTGCCTAATAATGTCACCAATTGGCAAGTGTTTGACAGTGATCCGCAGATAGCACTCTGCTTACAAGCGGAGGCTGAGTTTGCTTCCAAGAATCAAGCCAAGCTACAGCAACAGTACGACGACCAGATTGTTCAGTTGAAGAACAACAAATTTCTCAAAGGCTTGGTTACTCTCGAAAGCATCTTCAATGACGATGACCAACTGAAAAATGATAAAATAAGCATCACAATCAAGAAAAAAAACTACGAAAGAGTTGAAATATTCAAGAACAGGATGCTTGCACTTGGGAAGGTATGTACAAATGATGAGAGGCATTCTTTCATTTTGCTATGCCAAGAGTTCGTCGATGTTTTTGCTTGGGAGTATAGCGACTTGAAGGGTTTTAACCCAAGCTTGACCCAACACACCATTGAGCTGGAGAAAGGTGCCAAACCCATCAAACAAAGACAAAGGCCTAACAATCCGAAGATTGAGCCTCTCATGCGGAAGGAACTCACCACGCTGATTGAGTCCAAAATTATTTTTCCTATCACTCTTCTTGGCTGGCTAATCTAGTCCCTATTAGAAAAAAGAATGGGGAGATCAGACGATGTGTGGACTTTAGAGACCTCAATAGGGTCTCATTAAAAGATCACTATCCCCTCCCAAATATGGAGCAGATCCTCCAAATGGTGACAGGGGTGAATATTTCTCTCCTAGATGGATATTTAGGGTACAATCAAATTCTAATGCAAGACTGTGATCAGTACAAGACAGCCTTCACTACCAAATGGAAAACGTTTGCCTACAAGAAAATGTCATTCAGACTGTCAAATGCTGGAGCCACCTTTCAGCGAGCTATGGACATGGCTTTCCAAACCCTAATAAATAAAATTGTACTAGTCTATCTTGACGACGTCGCAGTGTTCTCTAAGGAGGCAAGCCAACATCTAAAACACCTGAGGCAAATCTTTGAGAGGTGTAGAGAGTTTGGTATCTCTCTCAACCCAAAGAAATATGTGTTCGCTGTCCACGAAGGTAAACTCCTTGGCCATCTTGTTTCAAAAGGCGGCTTGACCATTGATCCAAAAAGAGTACGCACCATCATAGCGTTGTCCTTACCTAAGCACAAGAAAGGTCTACAAAGCTTCTTTGGTAGAATAAATTTTATTAGGAGATTTATTCCTAATTTTGCTAAGATAGTCAAGCCACTGACTCTGCTAAAGAAAGACGAGAAGTTTGCATGGACAGCACAAAGGAAGGATAGTTTCGAAGGGATTAAGCAAGTTATTGCCCAGGGTTCCACCTTGATCAGTCCTGACTTCACCAAAGATTTCAACCTTTACACCTTCAGAAATGAAGAGGTAATCTCTGGCATGCTCACTCAAGCAAATGATGAAAACCTTGAACAGTGCCTTGCATTCTTTAACCAAGGTCTAGAAGGTTTTGAAATCAGGTACACATATGTTGAAAAGCAAGTGCTTGCGGTCATAGGAACCATGAAAAAATTCAGACATGCTGTCAAACAATAAGGTTCATGTCATGATGCCACATCTCAGCGTCAAAGATTTATTGATTAACTGTGATTTAAATGACAAGAGGGCAGGGTGGATCACCAAGGTAATGGAATATGACGTGGATATCAAAACCACCACGCTCATAAGGGGAAAAGCGATGTGTGAACACCTCGTTACAAACCTTAAACAACAAAAAGAGGGCATTTTGCTCCTCCATGATGAAGCTGCAGCAAAAGAACCAACAATCATGAAGGACTAGGTACAAAACATGACACATTTTCTTCTCACCGGTGAGTGTCCATATGGCCTTGATAGAACTAAGAGGTATTTCAAAGTCCAATCTCTCCCTTATGTCCTGATTGATGAGGTGTTGTTTAGAAGGGATTTTTCAGTACTCTTGAGATGCATAGACTCAAGTCAGGTCAACAAGGTACTATCTGAGTTTCATGACGGGCCAGCTGGTGGTCACTTTGCTCTTAAGCCTACAGCTGCAAGGATTATGAGGGTTGGTAATTTTTGGCCCACTTTATTCAAAAACGCCCATGCTTGGGTACAAAAGTGCCAAAAATGCGCCCACTTTGATGGAAAGCAACAACTAGCTACAATGCCTCTGTAGCCTATTCAAGTAGAATAGTGATTCATGCAATGAGGCCTAGACTTCATAAAGATGATCAACCCTCCTTTCAGTGCTGGCCACAAATGGGTCTTGACTGCTATAGACTTCTTCACGAGATGGGTAGAAGCTGTTGCTTTGAAGGAAGCCAACGAAAGTGCAGTCTTAGACTTTTACGAAGGTCTGGTGACAAGGTTTGGAGTCCCAGCTACCATCATCTCAGATAACGCATTAGCTTTCTTGGGAACCAAAACAAACGAATGGGCGTTGGGATACAACATCTACCTTAGCACTTCTTCTAATTACTACCCACAAGGAAATGGGTTGGCTGAGTCCACCAATAAAAATCTGATCAAAATCATTAAAAGGCCAATGGAAGAAAATCAGAGAACTTGGCACGTCAATCTGAAAATAGCCCTGTGGGCAAACAGAGTTACTCCAAAAAGATCAGTTGGCAATTCACCATACACGCTTGTGTATGAAAGGGAAGCTAAACTCCCTATTTCACTTGAATTGTCAGCCTTAGATCTTACCCACCAGCTGCAATTAGAAGAAAGCAATAGCATGGAAGTCAGACTTTGTGAATTGATGGAGCGACAAGAGACCAAGCCATGGCTTCCATGACTAGCCATCAGCAGCAAACAAAGAAGCATTTTGATAAGAAATCCTCATCAAAAGGCTGCTCAAAAGGCGACATTGTCTTGAAATGGGATGAAGACTGAGCTAAACCTGAAAAACACACAAAGTTCGATCCCTTATGGAGTGGTTTGTATGTCATCACTCAGTGCAAGCAGCATAACACATTCCAACTCTCCAAATTGAATGGTGGAGAACTGCATATCCCAGTTAATGGGATATATCTTAAGCATTGTCACTAAGTCTTCTCTAGTTATGTACATATTTTCTTTGTTTTACCCCTTGTTTTTTCTAAGTGCTTTTGCACATGTCTGTAGTTTTTTAGCCTTGTGTGTGTTTTGTTTACCATTTGGGGTAAAAGCTTCATGTTGATTCTGAGGTTCTTCAAGGTTGTCAACGTTTCAGGGTATATTCTGACTTCGTGCCCAACGGACTTGTAAGCCACTGGTTTTCTTATGCATATCAAGCATGCTTTCCCTATGAATCGCCAAATTTGTTGACCATTTTTGGTCCTACAGGTCAAAATTGATCCCCCTTCTTTCTCTGTTGTCCTGAGCAGTCAATCTTTGATGTATTCACCTTATGTCAATTGTGCCATTTCCCTTTGTAATAGGCTTGTTCTTATAAAGAGCCGAGTGATCTAAGTCCTATAGGTTTTCAAGTTAATCTAGGGCTTATTTTGCTTTGAGCAAATCACCTTGGACAAGGCTTTTTTGGCAAAAGAATGGGCCAATTTCAAAAGAATGCAAGTCTTCTACAAAGCTCCAAAGGTCAAGTGCCCTTGCAGAGGGCAGGTAGGTTGCAAATGGAGCCGTTCAAGCAAGCTCCGATAGACATTTTGGATCCAAAGTGCCCTTGTGGAGGGTAGAGAGCACATTTGAAAGACAAGGCAGAAGGCCCGAAGGGGAGTTTTCCTTCGAAAAAATGACAAGGCAAAAGACAAAAGAGACCGAAGAAAATCCAAGGAAGAAACCAAGGCAAAGTCCTTCGGACAAATGCCTGAAGGATTTCCTTCGGACTTTTGTCTGAAGGAATTTACAAAGAAAAGGTCAAGACTTTGAAGGCAAGATTCCCTTCTAGCAAAATGTTCGAAAGAATTCCTTCGGACATTTTGTCTGAAGGAATTGGGAAGACAAAGGAACCCAAAGGGCAAGTGCCCTTGCAACGGGGCTCTTGGCTGCCAAAAAGGGACCCTCTCCTCTTTTCCGAAAGATCACCTTCCCTTCAGGAGGGTTCATTTTGTGAAAAGCCGAAGGAATTACCAAAGTGATGACGGGCCCGAGCACGTCAACTTTAACATGGTGAAATAGTCATTGGAGGTTCAAACGTCCGGTGACGTGCGCGCAAACGTCAAATTCAAGATAGTGAAATAGCCATTGGTTTTCGAATAGTGACAGGCCCGCAGACGTAAATTTTGATAGAATGTGTCGGCCATCGAAGAGAAGCCTAAGAACCAATTCCTTCGGACAAGCACTCGAAAGAACTTATGAGCGTGGCCCAAAGGAATTCAAAGGCATAAGGCCTAAAGGAAACTCAGTGAACCGCCGAGAAAAGAGCCCAAAAATAGGACACGAAAGATAGCCCCGAGAGTCGATGAGCCAAGGAAAGACAAAAGGTAGCATTGAAGGAATAGAGCAGTCCAAGTGACACAGAAAGCATTGGCAAGAGAAGTTATTACTGCAGATGAAATAGTCTCCACCAAGTGGTCATCAACGGGAGCGCATGCATTCAATAGAGGCCCACTTTTCTTTATTTTACATTAATGAGCATTTAGTTGTGTAAACTTCATAGAAAAGCGGCTTTGTTATTTAAAAAACAAAGCAACCCATGCTTAGCAGGAGCGTTTAATACGGTTTGGACAGCAAAGTCAATACCTGTGACATCTAAAGCATGGTTTTTTCAGGGCTTTTATGGAAGGATGACAGTAGCATGAATGGTTTCCTCTTCCCCAAGTGTTTAATACAACATGGGTTGCTTGTTCTTGAAGGCGCCAAAAGTCTTTCTCTTCATGCTATATATTGTAACCTCTCAACGGAAAAATGTATCTCTCACTTGTCTAAGGTGAAGCCCTATCAAATTTTACCTTTGAATCAATAAAATGTGTTTTACCTCTATCTGACTGGTTATACTTCTGAATGTGTCTGTGTATCAACTCTGTGTTTAGTCATTTTCATCTTGATGCTTTCATAGGTTGACACTAACATATGTAGTAGATCCAAGACCATTTCTGCAGGTTAACAGGAATTGATCTGAAGTGTTGATATCCCTGAGTAGATCAAAATCATTTGGTGCATCACCGTTTTAGATAGGCTCTGTTTTGTTGTATCTTTCTCTCTTTTCACGCCCCGCCCCTCCCCATTATCAATAGTAGTAGTTAAGGACTATCAAAGATGCATCAAAGGGAGCTAGCCCTTATCTAGAGATTTTTTCCTCAGTTTTGCCAAGCCCTCAGCAAGAGGAAAGTCTCCATTGTGCCGCGTGGAAGAGAGAAGTTGGGCCTTCTTTTCAAGGGTGCAATCCACAGCGTCAACAGAAAATATAGAATTCCCTGAGCAACTTAAATAGAGATAATGGGTAGAAAGTTAGTCACACATGGAAACCACTATTACACAAATTATGAAGTCCTAAAAGAGCTTCCTTAGGTTAAATTCTCATGTCCTATTGTTTCTCTTATACCTATTGTTTAATGGTAGTACCTATGAATTGATAAAAAAAATTATCAATTAAATAGTTATGCGTTTAATTAAGTAATTAACCCAACCTCCACCAAAATATAATCTATTTAGTCTGTGATTTACTCCTATAAAGGTGCTTGGTAGTTCAAACTAGAAGCAGTAAGGTCCTTGAAATTGCTAAGCATTTGACAGAGGAAGCCTCCTATATTTTCCTACTAATGTGAAATGCTATAAAAGAAAGCCCTGTTAGCACCATCCAAGTGGAAGAGGAGGAGGTCCACATGGTGGAGATGGCTAAAGGGTTATCACTCGAAGCCAAAGAGTCGATGGGAAGGGTTAACATGGTGATGGAAGACACGAACCAGTGATTGTGTGAGAAATTCTTTCAATAGCGTTCGTAGGGAGGAAGAAAAAGATCTTTATGACACTAGTAAGGAGAGAATTATGTCTACCAAATTAGCTCTCTAAATCTACTTTTCTGATGTCTTGACATTGGTAGGGTTTTATTCTTGGAATAAAAGCCCAGAGACTTAGAATTGGTCACTCTGTTGTGTTTGCTTTGTTTTGGTCCCTCCCAACGTTGGAGATTTTACTCTCTAGGTTTGGGCTGGGTTGTGTGTTCTTGTTATGGGGCTTTTGCTCCTGTTTTATTTAATAAAAATTTTCATTAATCAAAAGAAAATATGCTTGTAGTTGATTAATTAAGGTATCAACCTACCTTGGCAATTAATTATTTAAGCATTGAAGTAAAGAGAAAAACATTAATAAAAGAAAGCAAACTCTTGTTTGTTAATTTCGCACAGCATATTTATAGTAATGTAGATCACTCCTCTTAAAGCATAGGCTTCATTCCCTACTGATGAGTCTTGTAGTGTGACTCAAAAATTTCGATCTAAAGAACCGAAGTTGCTTCGGTAAAAAAATTCCAACAATGCAACATTGTAACAAAACCTCAAAACTCTGATCTCCTTTTCCACTAGTTTGATCGCACAGTTTATACTAGATTTGTCAATAACAAAACCTTGTTTTACAACAGGTTTTGGCAGTGCATAATTACCTAAAACTGTAGCGTTTTGGGCTTTCTAGAATTGTCACCAAGAAAATTTCATCGTCTTGAAAGGAATAGTTGAGGAATGAACTTTCATAGAAGTCTCTTTGATCCACTTGCTGCTCCTTTTTTTGCAGTGTTCTTCCCTACATGCTTCAAGACTTCATCCTTAAAATAACCAAAACCAGAAGTTTTTTCCATTGTTAGACCTCATCTGGAACTAGGAGAAATAGAAAACAAAGGCCTCAATTCTCTATCCCAACCATGGCCTCAAATTTCAAATCCTTTATCTGTGAAATACTAAGGGAATCAAATTTGAACCCATTCACCTAATTAATAGGCAACTTAACCCTAGTTCACAGGGGAATTAGTCATATCAACACTAATGCAAGTCATTTTGAAAACTTAAGCCTGGAACCTATCTTGAACATGAGATTACAAAAGTATTACAATTTTAAATTGTAATGCAAATCCCCAGTCCAAGATCCTTGGAAATATTTTTAAACTAACAATAGCTTCAATTGGGGATTGAAATGGCACCAATGTATGTGAGTATATTGTAAAAAGCAGCTCTGGTTAAGGAGCATATCATGAAGCTGCAAAAAGCATATACATTGAAATGACAAATAATATATTATGTCCCCATGGAATGACATTTTGAAAAAGTTTTCAAGGAACACTGTGATAGCAGAATTTATTTAACACAACTAATAAATGCAATCCAACATAGTTCCAAAAACTAAGTGAGCCATTCAATACGATCATCAATATGTACAATCAGAAGTCGATTAATGTATCCCATGCATACAATTAAGGGTAATTGCACCTCAGAATAATAAATAAAAATACATTGTGAGCCATTGATGCTCAGGGAACATATTAATTGCTTTATTTTACTAGAGTGAAGGTCATTCCATAGGCTTAGAGGTTAGAGACATTGAGAAGATTTAAGGATTTTATTAATTAATATAACTTAATAATGATGAGTTGCAAAGACTAAATTGCTGGCGCTGCATTTCCAAATTGAGACATCCATTAAGCGCATGTTCAAATGAGGTTATGAGTATGTGATCATAAACAAGGGATATGAGCTCTATGGGATTACATACTGAAGTATGTATAATGGCAATTCGTATTTTCTGTTTCTATATCAGAACCTAAAGGATTATAACAAACTGTCTGTTTCCCAAAGGGCATTTTGGTTGCATGCTGACACTTTACTACAAAATTACAGTATGCCAAACATTTCAACCTACATTGTAATTTCCTAAGATCAGCACTCTGACCTTTTTGTCTACACTAGATATTCCATACTACTTCCCAAGGATAGGGAAATCTAGAAGATTGACAAAAGTTAAATTCAAGTGAAAAAATAGCAGCTAAACAAAAAAGCAGACAGTGAGCTGAACCAAAGAAAACATCAGAAATGGCCTTACACATATTTTTCCATTTCATGAACATAGCAAATTTCTCACAAACACTTGTAATTCTGGTGTTTTTCCACGTTTAGAAACTTGCAATTATCTTTGAGGCATGGGACTTATGAGATGCTTTTGGAACTCCTTTAACTGTTCAATAATTTCCTGGAATGTCAGACGACATTTTGGATCACTGCATCATCATGAGAAAATACCTCTGCTGTTATATGCTGAAAAATATAAATGCATATACATGAAAATATTGTGCCAATTACTAAAAACGTTTAGAACCTGTGCCAACAACTTTCAATAATGGATGTCCAATGGGGGTCCAAGCCTGCTGGTATCTGTAATCGTTGGTTCATGAACCCCACAGCTCCGACCACCTTTAATTTAAAAGTTTCTAAAAGAATCAGTAAACGATAGATATCCAGCACTAGAAAAAAGGAAGCTATACCAAATTTTATCTCACAATAAATAACAAACTTTCCAAGAAAAATTGAGTAACCTAATTTTGTATATTCAGCCAACAATAAAAAATAATAGCTAATCATAGATTCTTCAAAAAGGCCAGGAAGTAATTGTACAAACAAAAAACCTACCTATCAAAGCTAAATAAAATATTCACATGCAGCAAGTTTTAAATAGTTGTCTGTCAATGTTGGTAAAACAACCTCAGATGTGGTCAATGTTGGCAAAAACACCTCAGGAAAGTTCCAAAAGGTGGTCAATAAGTGGGGTTGTAGGTCTTTGATATTAGAAGGTTTCTGTAATTTTGGAATCATTTCAATAAGTGTATGGTACCTCTCGGTTCTTCAAACCACTGCTATAAGTTTCCGCACACTATTGTTCAATGACACAACACCTAAAAATATGAATTGCAGCTGTGAATTTGTTTGAATCTTTCAAGCACTCTATAGCACACCGTGGCATCTCGCAGCATGCATTCAACATCTAAATGGTCTCAGCAAGTGGCACAGTACGTAAAAACCTGATCTAGAGCCGTAAATCAACACATAATCATAAAAAGAGCTACAGAGCTTGCAGTAACTTGTGGATTTACATGAAGCATGGAAACAACCTAAGGAACTCATTTGTCAACTCAGATCTTATAGCGTTGTTACGATTTTGTGTCAAAATCGAAAAAAAGCTACAAGCCTTGCAGTAGCATGCGGATTTACAGGGACCTAATCATCATTCTAAAGCTATCTGCCAAAATAGATCTTGCCACACTATCAAAGTTTTCTCAAAAAATGAAAAATATGCTACAAGCCCCATGGTATCTTGTGGTTCTGCGGGAAGCATATCGACATCATTTCAAGTCCATCTGTCAAATTAGTTTATGGCGCAAGCTCATGATTTGTTTCCACATAAACTCTTTTCTTGAATCATGGCCACAACTAATTTACAACAAGGTGTGATCTATTCAAAAATTATGGAATTTGTGGTAAACCATGGCAATGTGTTATGGAACTTTCGATGTGTTATAGACGTTGGGAATGTATTGTGCATTTAATAATTTTGGTGCATAGTGATGTGTTACAATCTTTTAATGATTGTGGCATTGGTGAGTAGTTGAAAGTATTAATGTAAGTAGGTGAATCATGTATCTATATAAAGTTGGAACAGTCCACAAAGCAGATATTTTGACTGGCAAACATTGAAGGCGCACCCTGTTGGTCTCCCTTGGAGTAAAGACAAAATGGGCAGCTACGCAGACATCAGAGGGAATAGACCAGATGATCCATACCCAGGAGAAGACATATGAGATGAAATGACATGCCATAGTTAAGGCAGCCGCCCTGTTTTCAGCATGGTCCTTTGACAAAACTAAAGACGCATTCAAAGCATTAAATGCAACATGGGTCGCTCCATGGAACAAAACGCCAGTTATTTTTGGGCTGCTATATATTGTAATCTCTTTTATTGTTTTAGGAGATCTTTTTGATATAGAAGCAAAACTCTGCCAAAATTGGGAGGCTGTCACTGAGACTTTGAGCTCAGGGTGTTAATCATTTTTCTTTGTCTGAATGAGAAAGCAAGTTACTTTCAGACTTTGTGCTATCATAGCTTGTATCATTTATGAGACTATTCTTATGTCTGTCTTCTGAATGTGTTCTTGTCCATTTAATGAAATAAGCAGAGCTAGTAGAGATAATCAAGAACGTGCCCTGAAGCCAACTGTGGGAAGACTTTGTGCTGTCTACAATTGCCTTTTAGTGTTTCTTTTTTTTTTTGGTAAAAGACCTTGGGACGACTTTGTGCCCTCATTGTCTTTCGTATTTCACTCTTTGGACAGCTGAAGTGGAGACTTTGTGCTATACTTCATTCTGCTGGTTACTGCACCCTGTTACCAGTTATTTGTCACTATCTGGAGGAACTCCTGTTGTTTCTTGTAAGACCACTTCTAAAAGAAGAGAAGTGTCTTCAGTGTTTTCACCTGGATTTCTCCTTTGCTTGTGAACATCATCTCTGAAAAAAGAGAGATAGATGGTGTTACCCTACCCCTGAGTGTTATTTTCTGCATATATTTATAGTATATAGCTCCTCATATTTAACAGAGAACCTCCCCTTGATGAGAGGAGAGATTTGTCCCCTTTGGATGTGGTAAACCTGCAACTTTGGACGACCAATCTCCCTTGCTGGGTTGATAAGACCTATTTTGCTCAACAGTGAGCTGACTGACAAAATATTCACCCAACAACTTTTTGGCAACTCCGCTGGGGACATTACGTGCAGTTTGAAGCCTCAAGCTTCATATTGAAGTTGTTCCTATCCTTATCCATTATATATATATATATATATATATATATATATATATATATATATATATATTTGGCGACTCTCATCTGGGTCTTACCCATTATCATTATAACCTTATCCAACTCCATTATATACTCTGGCAACTCCACGTTATACCAGAAATCAAAGAGCCCAAGGTGTTATTGACCCTGTCTTTGAGTTGGTGCAGCAAGAAAATTTTGATTTGTTTCCTCCACAACTTCAAGTTCAACGATCCAGGAGTGTTCCTCCTACCCGTACCCGGTCAACAACACAAGGCAGAGCTACTTTTTCTACTGTTAGCAAAGCTTTGCCTACGTACTCCACCCAAATTTGTTATCATACTTTTACATAACCAAATCATGGCAGCTCAAGGCCCCTGGGGTAACTCTTTTGGTCCACTAAATTTAACTCCACCTCTACATGAAATTCCACGCAGTTCAAGAAAGAATTTTCTCAAATTCTTTGGTGATGAAAAAGTTCACCCTGATGAACACATTGCAACCTTCAGCATAGCTTGTGGCGTGATAGGTGTAGAGTATGAAGACATAGCAGTCAGGGTATTCGTGGAGACACTACAAGGCACTGCTGCAAACTGGTTCTACCATCTGCAAGCTCGGTCAGTGACTGATTGGGACACACTCAAAGCCAAATTTGAAGCTAGGTTCAAGCCTGCAGAAGATGCACATGCCTTGCTAGCCCAGCTCACACAGATAAAGAAGGAACCTCATGAACCTATAAGAGATTTCGTTGCAAAGTTTGACAAGCTGAGGAATAGAATTCTTGCAATTGCTCAGCCAACCCCTGAAAACTTCAAATGCTTCTTCATCAACTCACAGCTGTCTGAAGTGAGTTTTCTACTGAGACGTGCTGGCCACATAGACCTTGAGGTTGCTCAAGACTTGGCTACTGAGGTAGAAGATGACCTTATCTTGGCAAGAAAGATAAGGAGAGAACTTAATAAAAGTAAATCATCTTCATCTTCTGAATACTCACCTACAGCCACCACTAACCCAATGGTGCAGAAGCTGGCCAATGAATTACTTGCTCTTAGAAAACAAATGGCGTAGGAGATGTCATCCGCTCCTGCATACAGAGATATGCCAAGGAGAACATTCCCCAATCAGTCATACCAAGGTAATGCTGCCAGGAATCAAGGGCAAGCAAATCGTCTTCCTCCCCCTCAAAGGAATAACCTTGCTATTGAAGCACCTCCAACCAACTCAGCAGTTGGATATCTGGAAACAGAACATGATTCCTCTTTCCAACCTGAGTTTGATCAAGAAAATGACGTCGATCTCTTAATGAAGGACCAAGAAGAATCAGCGGGTGACTCCAACATTGGTGTCCTGAATTATCAAGATGAACCCAAAAGTGAAGGTAAAGCAGCAGAAGGATCATACATTGTATTCATACGGTCCAAGAATCGATCAGCTCAACCAGTTGATAAGGAGAAAGCAGTGGAGCGACCTCAACCAGCAATTTCAATTGCTAAGCGGGGAACCACTCTACCTTTCCAGCCAAAGGACCCAGTGATTGCTAAAAAAGTAAGTACTCCAAACTTGCCTTCACCTTCAACTTCAAATTCGCAGATCAATCATCTTCCTAAAAACCAGAAGGATGAACTCTCCCTCTCCATAGCTTATTTCAGACATTTGACATAATTGACCATGTCAAGAAAACTAAGATCCAAATGTCTGAATTTGAATTTTTGCAATCCAAATCTGATCAGTTGGATAAATTGGTTCAATGTGTAAAGAACCAAACCATCCCAACAAAACAAGAAGCTAAGAAGATAACTCATGATTCCCCAAGGAACATGTCTATCCCAAACAACCTTGTCATTACTCCTCTTGCTACCCCTGGGAAAATAGAGCCTTTCTACGTTTCCCTGTTGATAAACGGTCACAAGCTGAGCAATTGTATCATTGATTCTGGAGCTTCAGACAATGTCATGCCTGCCAAAGTGACGAAATCTCTTCGTCTCACACTGACCAAAACATTTGGGAGATGTTTCTCCATGGAAAACAAGCAAGTACCTCTGTTGGAACAAATCAAGGACACCCAATTTGCATTTGCAGCCTTTCCAGACAAAAGAATCAAGATGACTGTCCTGGTGGCTAACGTCTCAGCATCATATGGCATCCTTCTTGGGTGAAATTTCTGCAAAGACGTTGGAAGTGAATTGAGCATGGACTTATCCGAGGTGAGAATCCTTGTCAAAGGCATCATGAAGAGGCTTCTCCCTGAGAAGGAAGCGAAATACGTGGTTACTCAGACATCAACGCCTAAAGCTCAAATCTTATTTGAGTCTTCAGGCATGAGTAATTATTTCTTAACCACAGAGGAAGTCCATGAAGCACCTAATGAAACCCCTGAATGTGATAGTCTGAAAATACCTTTAGCTGGAACAGCAAAAAGGATGGTAGAATGCAGTACAAGTGCTGAGAAATCTTCCCCTCCAAACGACGAAGAATCCAAGAAAAAATTAGTGTCTGAGGAGATATGGATTCTGAAATTTGATGGCAGCTACTCCTCTACTGGTTCAGAAGCTGAGGTTGTGTTGATATCTCCTCAAGGAGCTATTTTTCTTTCATCATACAAATTACAGTTCAGCAATACCAATAATACAGCTGAGTATGAATCTCTATTGCTTAGATTGAGGACTGCTCGAGACAAAGGCATCAAACTCTTTCATGTTAAAGGAGATGCTAAATTGGTGGTTTGTCAGGTGAGAAACCTGTATCAAACCAAAAACGAGAGATTGCGCCACTACCGCAATCTAGTCTGGGATCAGATTGACAGCTTTGATGCTTTCAGCATCTCTGCCATACCAAGGGAATTCAATGATCGAGCTGATGCACTGGTCGTTTCAGCAACTCTATTGGTTCCTCACCCGGACTTCAAAGGAGATAGGTACACTATTGAGCTGGTCTTTCGACCAAGTGTACCTGATAATGCCAGTCATTGAAAGGTGTTTAACAATGACAATCAAATCATTGCCTTCTTGGAGCAAAAAGACAGCTTTGAACAGCTGCACTTCAAAGGCAGTGAGCCTCAGAAGCTTGAACTAGCCCCTGAATCAAGTGCAGATGCAGATGAAGAGTTCTTGCAACTCAAAGGGAATAAAATCTCAAAAGCTCTTATTTCTCTTGAGAAGTTGTTTGACAAACATGATAGATTCATCAAACAACAACAAACGGATTCAAGCTCTTCTCAAGAGTTTGATCAGATAAATTTGGGCACCAAGGAAGATCCCAAGAGGGTGAACATTGAAAAGTGTTGCACTCAAGAAGGAAAGTTCAAGTTCACTACTTTGCTCAGTCAGTACATGGACGTCTTAGCATACTCCTATAATGATTTGAAGTCACTCAGACCTGATAAAATTCTCCATGACATTCCTCTCAAAAGTGATTCGGCACCTTACAGGGAAAAATCTAGGCAGTACAATTCGAAGATATCAGGGACTATTCTGTCTGAAATACAGAAAATGCTGAATAATAGGATCATTTTTCCAATCCATCATTCTACATGGATTGAAAACATAGTGCCTGTAAGGAAGAAGAATGGTGAAATTCGCCTCTGCGTGGATTTTAGAAATTTAAATCAGTCATCCTTAAAGGATAACTATCCTTTGTCAATCATGGATCAAGTGCCTCAGATAGTGACCGGTTCAGAGATGTTATCAATGTTGAACGGCTTCTCGAGATACAATCAAGTTGAAGTTGGTGAGGCAGATCATCATAAGACTGCCTTCACCACACCTTGGGGCACCTTTGCCTATCGAAGAATGTCTTTTGGCCTGATAAATGCTGGCACCACTTTCCAGAGAGCAATGAACCTTGCTTTCAAAGACGAAATGAGTAAGTTCATTGTGGTATACTTTGATGACTTGACCGTTTTTTCCAAGCATCGCCTTGATCATGTGCGCCATTTGCAACAAGTACTGGAACACTGCCGCAAGAATGGCATTTCTTTGAACCCCAAGAAGTCTGTCTTTGGGGTGACAAAAGCGAAGCTTCTCGAACACATTGTATCCGGAGAAGGCATAAAGATTGACTCAGAAAGAGTCAAGTCCATTCAAGAGCTTACTTTGCCCACAAGTAAGACTGCGGTTCACTCTTTCTTCGAAAAAGTGAATTTCCTACGAAGGTTCATTCCCGAGTTTGCTGAGAAGATGTAAAAACCCCAATTGGTCTCTAACTGCTGAAACTGTTTATCTCAATTTTATTTTATTTTGTTTTTGCAAGTTTATAGTTTTTTTGGAGTTTTCAAGGGTTTTAGAACAAATATCATATAATTCTGAAATTCTGAAACAAATGAAACAACTGCTGCAACTTGTATTGATTTCACTATAAAATAACAAGAACAATAAATACTTTCTTTTTTTTTATGAAAATGCTAGTGAAAAGCAAGGGTTACAACCAAATAAATTCGTAAACTGTTGTAGCTAAAATTTATTGAATAAGTTGCAATTTTACTGTTCACGTGCACTGTTCATGCGCACTGTTCATGTGCACTGTTCACGACACTGTTCATGCGCACTGTTCACGCGCACTGCAGCAGCAAGAACAAAAAACTTGAAACTAATTACTAATGGCTATCAATGATAAATCTTCAGGTCTGCACTTGATAGTCCTTCAATATTCTTCACCCCGTCTGTTATTCCTTCACCTTAAGCCCAAATAAAACTCCAAAATGAAGCTCTCCTGAATGCCAAATTCAGTGGATATTTCACCACCTCAAATGGTTGCAACACTGAAGAATTGACGCTCTCCAATGGCTAACTGAAATCAGAAACCCTTGGCTTCTCCCAAATTCATATCAAACAAATTTTAATTCCATGGATAATCAAAAATGAACTCTTAACTCCCTTTTTATTCTTTTCTTATGAGAGCTCAAACATTTCCCTAGCCAATGTGGGATAAAAGATATATCCCTACTTTTAAATTATTCACTTAATGCACTTTATAATATTAAAGTGACTTTATTATTATAAAGTTACTTTATAACTTTATAATAACATTAAAATATTTAAATAATCACTTAAATCACTTAAACTTTATTATCTCTTGAACTACTTGTCTAATTGCTATGCCGTCATAAATAGGAATCTCTCCTCATAATTCCCCATGTGACCAAATACACTTTCTAAAAATAGAAATGGCCCATCTCTATTACTTCTGACTTACTATAAATAGTATGGCAAATGGAGTCCAAAAGATATCGAACGAAGGCCAAATCCATAAATCACTGAATGTTGGAGAAGAATCAATCCTCAGAAGACCCTCTAACCATCCTCATTAGCCTACGAGGGTCCAATAATAAGTTAAACCACAGTTAGACTAAAGTCTCTAGCTAGAAGGGGACATCACATAAAACTCGTCATATTGTGGATATGATGAAAGGAAATACCACTTTCAGCTGGACTGAAGAAGGCAAATTAGCATTCTGGGACATCAAGACAGCGATTGCTCATGCCCCAATTTTAGTTTGTCCAGATTATACCAAGAATTTCATCATGTATAGTTATACTTTTGAACACACACTTTCAACCATTCTGGTTCAACGGAACCAAGGTGTGGAATCCCCTATTTCTTTCATGCTCTGTCCTCTCAAAGTTCACGAACTGAAATACTCAAACATGGAGAAGCATGCTTATGCAGTGGTGAAGGCAGTGAAACATTTCCGCTTCCACATCCTAAATTCACACACTATTACCTTGGTTCCTGACACCACAGTCAAATCCATACTAACTCAACGGGAGTTTGGAACTAAAAGAGGGAATTGGATTGCTAAAACCCAAGAGTTTGATCTAGGCATCAAACCAACTAAGCTGGTGCGTGGAAAGGGCCTATGCCAATTGATTGCTGACAATAGACCAGAAAAAGCAGGGCATGAAGAAATTGAAGACACGCCCACAGTCCTCTTTGTCTCCACTACGAACGAGTGGTATTCAAGTATTGCTCATTTTCTTACTTATGGTGAGTGTCCTACCCACCTATCTCGTAAAGAAAAGAGGACTGTCAAACTAAAAGCTGTCAATTTTGACCTCTGGGACAACGGCTTATACAAGAGGAGCCTTGATGGAGTGTTCCTTCGCTACGTAGATAAAGAGCAGCAGAACCAACTTTTGAGGTCCTTCCACAATCTGGCCTGTGGAGGACATTTTTTTGCCCCTGTAACTGCCCACAAGATTCTTAGAGCCAGGTATTACTGGCCTACTTTGTTTCAAGATACATACAAATAAGTACGAAGATGTGAACTGTCCAACAGTTCATTGGGAGTCCCAAGTTAGTTGCCCTGCCTCTCAAACCAGTGGTGATAGAAGAGCCATTCCAGCAATGGGGAATCGATTTCATTGGTGTTGTAAACCCATCTTCAAGCGTTGGACATGACTATGTCCTCACAGCGACAGATTACTTCACCAAATGGGTGGAAGCAATTCCAACCAAGCATGCTACTTTAGAAGTAGTATGCGATTTCCTCAAGGAGAACATCATTTCCAGGTTTGGGGTCCCAACCAAGATTGTGACGGACAATGCTGCATGTTTCTCTTCTCATGAGATCACTCAGTTTTGTTTTTACTATGGGATTACCCTCTCCCACTCCTCTGATTATTTTTCACAAGGAAATGGTCAAGATGAATCAAGCAACAAGAACCTGGTGACCATCATCAGGAAGCTGATGGATGACAACCAACAGACATGGCATAAAGCATTGGTTGATGCTTTATGGGCAGACAGAATTACACCTAAGAGGGCGATAGGTATGTCACCTTTCCAATTTCTGTATGGTCTCAATGCAGAGATACCGATCACTTTAGAATTACCAGCACTCAAATTGACAAAGGCGGTCGAAGATCAGACATATGAAAGCTCCATTGATAAAAGAATCATGTGTTTGACTGAGCTGGATGAGCAGCGAACTATGGTGGTGGACCGAATTGCTGCACACCAAAGTCTGGTGAAGAAGCTCTTCAACCAGAAAGCAAAAACCCGAGATTTTCAGATTGGAGATCAAGTCCTGTTATGGGACAAGAGAAGGGAACCAAAGGGAATGCATGGGAAGTTTGATTCCCTATGGAGAGGCCCGTTCACTATGCATGAACAACGGTGAAAACAGTTTCCTGTTGAAATATCAAGATGGCACGCCCTTTTCTCTATCTCACAATGGGCAACATCTGAAGCACTTCAACTCTTGAAGTATCAGATAAGATCATCTGTACATGTGTATATTTGTATAGTCTTTAGTTTTGTTTTGTGCTTTTCTTTTTCGTTTTCGTTTTTGGCACCTTGCTTTCTTGTTGGTTAGCACAACTCCATAGCCCAATGGCACACTTAAAGGCAATGGAGATTCTGGTTTCTACTCCCCTCAGTTGTTCCAAAATTTCCACTGAAAGAAGTTCTCCAACTGGAGCCAGCTGTTGTTCCCAAAGTCTGTCACTCATTTTTGGGACAACACATGAACTATTTTTGGTCCTACAAGCCAAAAAATTCTCTTTTCCCTTTGTAGAGTAAAATACTCTACATTTTATTTTGAGTTTCAGTTGTGCGCTCCAAGTTTTGTCTCTACACGTTTCAGTTTCGAGGCAGTAAAGATTATGACACAAGGCGCGGGTTTTTCATTTTGCGCGAATTTTTTATTTTGCTTAAAGTTTTGTCTAAGTCTCAAAGTCGAGCGGACGCTGCCAAGTGTCATTTGCCGGGACACATTATAATTTGTTTCTAAAAAGCAGCAGAACGTGCCACATGTCCCATTATAATTCAACGGAGCACGACAAGTGTCTGCATCCGCGTTTCAAGTTTCTTATAAGTTTCAAAGCTTCTTTCAATAAAGTTCTCTCAGAGCTCCGCGGAGGGCGCCAAGTGGAAAATGCGGAAGGTTTTAATATGTTTTTCTAAATATAGCAGAAGTCGCCACGTGTCCCTTGTAAAGCTCGACGGAAGCTGCCAAGTGTCAACATCCGTAGTTTCTTCTTTTTGTTTCGTTATTGAGTAAGGAATGTGGTGGGCCCTGGGTGAGTTGCTAAAGTAAGCAGAGCGCGCCAAGTGTCATCGTCCGTGTGAATCCAAATGAGTCCCAAATGTTTCTATAGCATTTCTAAAGCTCAACAGAAGCCGCCATGTGTCATCTTTCGCAGGACACTCAAAAGGCATCTAAAGCTTCTATAAATTAAGCAAATGCTGCCAAGTGTCCTCGCCTGTTTCACAGTGAGAAACGCCACGTGTCACTTGTTAAAATCAGCAGAAAGCACCATCTGTCCCCGTTCCCCTTTTTGAAGCTGCTCGGGCAAGAAGTGTTGTGGGTCCCATTTTCTGTAAGTTGATAAAGTTTCAAAGCAACGGACTGTGGCAGATGTCAAAGACGGAGCACTCCCAATACAAAGACAATAAAAAAGATGAAGCCCGACAGAAAGCGGCCAAAGTAAGCGGAAATGACACGAAGGAATCGCTAAGGAGGATGACGGATCCGCAGCCGTCAAATTCAGGACAACCAACTAGCCGTTAGCTTTTAAACGATGACGGACACAAAGACGTCAAATTCGCAGCAATGAAATAGCCGTTGATCTTTGCAGGCTTAAGCGCGGACCCGAATGCATTCAAAGGCCTTAAGGCCAAGGCCAAAAGAAAAAACCATCGAGAAGAGAAGCCGAAAGAGCCAGCCACGCTGGGAACGTAGCCCCAAAGGCTCAAATCGCAACAGAAAAGGGGAGAGGCCGAAATATCTACACAGTAGTTATTCCAGTAGGTGGAACAGTCCGCAAAGCAGATATTTTGACTGGCAAACATTGAAGGCACGGCCTGTTGGTCTCCCTTGGAGTAAAGACAAAATGGGCAGCTACACAGACATCAGAGGGGACAGACCAGATGATCCATACCCAGGAGAAGACATATGAGATAAAATGACACGCCATAGTTAAGGCAGCCGCCCTATTTTCAGCATGGTCCTTTGACAAAACTGAAGACGCATTCAAAGCATTAAATGTAACATGGGTCGCTCCATGGAACAAAACGCCAATCTTTTCTGGGCTGCTATATATTGTATCTCTTTTATTGTTTTAGATCTTTTTGATATAGAAGCAAAACTCTACCAAATTTGAGAGGCTATCACTGAGAATTTGAGCTCAAGTTGTTAATCATTTTTCTTTGTCTGAATGAGAAAGCAAGTTACTTTCAGACTTTGTGCTGTCATAGCTTGTATCATTTAGGAGACTGTTCTTATGTCTATCTTCTGAATGTGTTATTGTCCATTTAATGAAATAAGCAGAGCTAGTGGAGATATTCCAGAAGGTGCCCTGAAGCCAACTGTGGGAAGACTTTGTGTTGTCTACAATTGTCTTTTAGTGTGTTTATTTTTTTGTTTATGTGTAAAAGACCTTGGGATGACTTTGTGCCCTCATTGTCTTTCGTATTTCACTCTTTGAGCAGTTGAAATGGAGACTTTATGCTATACTTCATTCTGCTGGTTACTACACCCTGTTACCAGTCATTTGTCACTATCTAGAGGAACTCCTGTTGTTTCCTGTAAGACCACTTCTGAAAGAAGAGAAGTGTCTTCAGTGTTTTCACCTAGATTTCTCCTTTGCCAGTGAACATCATCTCTAAAAAAAGAGAGATGGATGGTGTTACTCTACCCCTAAGTGTTATTTTCTGCATATATTTATAGTATATAGCTCCTCATATTTAACAGGGAACCTCCCCTTGATGAGAGGAGAGATTTGTCCCCTTTGGATGTGGTAAACCTACAACTTTAGACGACCAATCTCCCTTGTTGTGGTTGATAAGACCTATTTTGCTCAACAGTTAGCTGACTGACAAAATATTCACCCAACACAGTGGTCCCAAGATCAAACAGAGATTCAGAAGCACTCAAGGGGATCTCCAACATGCTTTGGGGAAGATATCTCTTTCTACTTTTGATGGGTCACATAGGAGTTCAGCGAGGGCTTGGATCCAGAAGGTAGACACCTTTTCGCTTCGCCCTATGACTGAGGATGAGGCTATTCAGTTTGTGACATTACATTCAGAGGGAGCAACCCATGATTGGTGGTACCACGGATTGGTCACCCAGGGGCATCAGCATATACATCCATATGAAGAATTTAGTAAGAGATTGATAGAGAGATTTGATAGAGCGGATCCACTTCACTTTCGAGATTTAGCTCAATTGAGGCAAAAGGCCTCCATTGATGAGTATGTTTCAGAGATTCAAAGACTTGCAGTCATGGTTACTAACATTTCTGATAGGAGGCTTGTGGTTTTATTCACCGAGGGCTTGATTGATTCTTTGAGGGGATTGGTTAAGGCATTTGATCCTCCATTGAAAGAGGTTATCCAAAAAGCCTATGACTTAGAGTCATCTACATCTAGAAGCAGGTTTCCACCCTTGGAGCAGCCAAAGGGACAATTTGTGCCATCTTCCGAACAGCCTAGAGGTGGTGGTTTTGGGAAGCCTACGAGCCAGTATGCAGGATCTCCAAAGGCCAATCTTGAGGGTCCTTTGACCAAACCAAATCCTTTAGATTTGGGGCAGCCAAGGAAACTACCGCAAAGTAGTTTTGAGAAGAGAAATGAATTAAGAAAGAAGGGACTTTTCTTTGATTGCAGGAATCCTTGCATAAGAGGCCACAATTGCCATGGCAAAGGACAGATTCATTACATAGAGATAATTTCAGGAGAGGATGAGTTAGAAATTGGTGGGACAGCCCCCTATGAGGAGGAAGTTTTTGAGATTGAAGGGGAAGAAGAACTAAGTGGCGCATTGGCATCACTTTCAGGGACCCTTAGATACTATCCCTTTAGAGTGCAGGGATCTTTGAAGGGCAAGCCAATTACCATACTCGTTGATATTTGAGCAACCCACAACTTTATTGATAGAGGGCTTGTGAATTCTTTTAGTCTACAACCCATTGAGTTCAAAGGGTTTAGAATCAAAGTGACGGATGGGTTTACTATTCCTTGCACTACCAAGGTTCCAAAGCTTTGCATCAATTTGGAGTGACACATAGTAAAAGATGATTTTTATGTAGTTGGTATTGGGGAGACCAATGTGGTCCTTGGCATCCAATGGCTACATTCCCTTGGTGAGCATACACAAAATTACCAATCCATAGAATTAAAATTCAAAATGGGGAGTAATGAGGTTGTCTTGCATGGGTTAAGTGAAAAAGAGACACCTCCACTCTCATCAAATCATATGATGAATGGATGTCTTATGAGCATGAGATGGGTTGGGAAAGAAAACAAGGAGAGGGCTGTCCCTAGACACTATGAGCAGCCATCTACTTGCAATAAAGGAGAGGTAAGGCTGAAAGATATAAATACAAGTGATTTTGATTTTTGTTTATCAAATAATAATTGGGTAGATGAATTTGATTATTCACTAAGGCAGCCCCAAAATCATTGTCAAAAACACTTCATTCATACTTGCCCGGGTAACATGAGGACTGATTATTACTTAAAAGATGCTGAGTTGAAGGAAAAAGTACAGCGATATGCCAAAGATTGGAATTCTGATTTAGGTGCCATGAAAATTTCTAGTTTCCCATGGACAGTACAGCCCCACAGTCAAGATACTAATTCTGATTTTTTGGGAGAAAATTTTGAGTCTTACGAGGAGGAGCAGCCATCTAACAGATGTAGAAATACTGAGAATTATTGCATGAAAAACTCCACATTCACATGGAAGGTACAGCTGCATCATAAAGGTATGAACTATGAATTTTTTTACCACTTCCAGCCTATGTTATATTATGAGAATATTAGTTTTGAAGGGCATAGCATCAAGGAAGATTTGGAGAATGTATGTGATGAAGTAATGCTCTTCTATGTGACAGTGAACAGCCTTTTATATTATGACAATTTAATTTTGTTCAACAGTCCTAACTTTTTCCTTGCAAATCCGGGATCAAGGGATGATTATTGGAGAAATATGAAGCGGAAAGAATCACTTAGGGGCAGCCTAATATTGAAAAGATTGAAGATATGGGTTAAGAGCATGGCTGAGCTTCACTATTTCAGCTCACCTAATTACACATTCAAATTTCCAAAGAAAGGTACAGCCCTTGGGAATATTAATTCAGTGAGTTTAGATCATATGGGTCTTCATGACACATGGCATGGTTCTTTGCAAAAGACATGGAGTCAAACAGAAGTATTTCTTTTATGGGAAACAGTCCCAAGGAATGTATATGCAATAGAGGAGGTTGGAGTAGCCCCATGGCTGTTACAATTGCTTGAGGACAAGCAATTTTGGGCAGGGAGGGCTGTAATGTCCCCAAATGTCTCTAAGCTTTGAAGGAACCTTAGTTCATGAAGGTTCCCATAACTAAGGGTGAAAGAAGAATAGGGAACTCATTACACCACTTGTGAAAGAATGTTTTAAAAGAAAGGTACTTGATGATTCTAATTTTAAGTTATGTTTTGGAAAAGGTACTTTATGTTATTTCACTTGAGTGGGGGAATTTATGAGTCTTAGCTTATATGACTTAAATTGCTTTTAAAATTAACCATTTTTCTCTTGTGGAGCGCTACACTTGGAAATGGTAATTTAAGAAGCATGAGGGTTCAATTGAAGATCATGTGTGCATATGATATTTGGAAAAGAGATCAAGAATGTCAAGTTTGATTGTCTTCGGCATAGTTTCTTGGAGAATGTTACCCTCCAAAAGCTATGATGCTCTATAAACAGTGTCTATCAACACTACCTATTGAAAGAAATCTTGCTAATCCTTTGATGAGTCAATTGAGATTTCTTATCTAACACTTGCAACTGTAGCAACTTGTTTTGGAGGGCTAGATCGAGCTATTTTAAAGTGTTTAAGGTCACCAAGGTTGGCAAAATTGATTAGAGATCAAAGAAGGCTGGTTGCACCTTGAGGGATCCACATACGAGCTGGGAAAAATGACATTTTGGATGTTTTTGTTGATTAAAACCCTCTCTTAGGGTTTTAATATATTTTGCTAATTTTCCTAGGTGGAGCAAACCACTTATGAGGTTTAGAGTGGTCTTGTGGAGTTGGAGTTATTCTTGCGAAGTATGGATATTATTGAGGGTTTTTGGCCAAATTTTGAAGAAGGTAATCCAAGGGTTTAAGACTGATTGCAAGGATTTAAATCTGTTGTACCTGTGCCTCTTTTAGCAGGATTTTTACACCTATTTCCAGCAAGCTACACTCCCAATACATTCTTCAAGGTACACAAGTTCAGTTTTCACTTGATTATTTGTGCAACCATTTTGTGAGGATTTGGAAAGATCTTTTTGGCTGAGTTTTTCTGAGTTTTTGGGCAGCAGTCAGCTATTTTACTTGTTGTGGCTTAAAATCTCATTTGGGGTTCTTATAGTGGTATCAGAGCCATATCTTGGCTGAAACTTTTGGTGGGTGTTTGGGTTTGTTTGTATGATTGGTGCTAAGCCATTGTTGGTTTACTCAAAAAAGAAAGATAAGGCTCCAAGGGTTGAGAGTTTAAAACCAGAACCGGTTATGGGTGACATGGATCACCAAGAGACGGATAGAGAAAGGAAGGAGAGAACGGACAAAGAAAAAGCACAAAAATATGATCAAAATCAGGTAAGGATAACTTTAGTTTTGGAGGGTCTCCTACGCACTCTTGGTGATAAGAGTGATTCAAGGACACCTAATGGTGATAATGGAGCTTCAAGTAGCAAGACAAGTATGGGAAATGAACCACCCTTTCTTAGGCCCACTTTTCATACTTTCATTCAGAAAGAGGAAACCGTACCTAGGAGGGAGGGATCATCTAATCCCAGTGAAGAGCTAAACAAAGAGATACATGAGTATGCAGCTTTGGATAATGCAATAAGACAAGTTATGACCTTTTCTGAGTATTCAGCTTGGAAGAGAGGATACAGTGGTCCCAGGATCGGATAGAGATTCAGAGGCACTCAGGCGGATCTCCAACATGCTTTGGGGAAGATATCTCTTTTAACTTTTGATGGGTCACATAGGAGTTCAGCGAGGGATTGGATCCAAAAGGTAGACACATTTTCGCTTAGCCCTATGGCAGAGGATGAGGCTATTCAGTGTGTGACATTACATTTAGAGAGAGCAACCCATGACTAGTGGTACCACGGATTGGTCACCCAGGGGCATCAGTGTATACGTTCATATGAAGAATTCAATAAGAGATTGATAGAGAGATTTGATAGAGCGGATCCCGAACTTCACTTTCAAGATTTAGCTCAATTGAGGCAAAAGGCCTCCATTGATGAGTATGTTTCAGAGATTAAGAGACTTGCAGTCATGGTTACTAACATTTCTGATAGGAGGCTTGTGGTTTTATTCACTGAGGCTTGATTGATTCTTTGAGGGGATTGGTTAAGGCATTTGATCCTCCATCATTGAAAGAGGTTATCCAAAAAGCCTATGACTTAGAGTCATCTACATCTAGAAGCAGGTTTCCACCCTTGGGGCAGCCAAAGGGACAGTTTGTGCCATCTTCCGGACAGCCTAGAGGTGGCAGTTTTGGGCAGCCTAAGAGCCATTATGCAGGGCCTCCAAAGGCCAATCTTGAGGGTCCTTTGACCAAATCGAATCCCTTAGATTTGGGGCAGCCAAGGAGACTACCTCAAAGTAGTTTTGAGGAGAGAAATGAATTGAGAAAGAAGGGACTTTGTTTTGATTGCAGGAATCCTTGGGTAAGAGGCCACAATTGTCGTGGCAAAGGACAGATTCATTACATAGAGATAATTTCAGAAGAGGAGGATGAGGAAGAAATTGGTGGGACAGCCACCTATGAGGAGGAAGTTTTTGAGATTGAAGGGGAAGAAGAACTAAGTGGCACCTTGGCATCACTTTCAAGAACCCTTAGCTACTATCCCTCTAGAGTGAAGGGATCTTTGAAGGGCAAGCCAATTACCATACTCATTGATAGTGGGGCAACCCACAACTATTGATAGACGGCTTGTGAATTCTTTTGGTCTACAACCTATTGAGTTCAAGGGGTTTAAAGTCACAGTGGCGCATGGGCTTACTATTCCTTGCACTACCAAAGTTCCAAAGCTTTGCATCAATTTGGAGGGACACATAGTAGAAGATGATTTTTATGTAGTTGGTATTGGGGAGACCAATGTGGTCCTTGGCATCCAATGGCTACATTCCCTTGGTGAGCATACACAGAATTACCAATCCATGGAATGAAAATTCAAAATGGGGAATAATGAGGCTGTCTTGCATGGGTTAAATGAAAAAGAGACACCTCCACTCTCATCATCAGATGATAAATGGATGTCTTATGAGCATGAGATGGGTTAGGAAAGAAGACAAGGATAGGGCTGTCCCTAGACACTACGGGCAGCCATCTACTTGCCATAAAGGAGAGGTAAGGCTGCAAGATATAAACACAAGTAAATCTGATTTTTGGTTATCAAATAATAATTGGGTAGATGAATTTGATTATTCACTAAGGCAGCCCCAAAATCATTGTCAAAAACAATTCATTCCTAATTGCCCAGGTAACATGAGGACTGATTATTACTTAAAAGATGCTGAATTGAAGGAAGAAGTACAGTGATATGCCAAAGATTGGAATTCTGATTTAGGTGACATGAAAATTTCTAGTTTCCCATGGACAGTACAGCCCCACAATCAAGATACTAATTCTGATTTTTGGGAGAAAATTTTGAGTCTTGTGAGGAGGAGCAGCCATCTAACAGATGTAGAAATACTGAGAATTATTGCATGAAAAACTCCACATTCACATGGAAGGTACAGCTGCGTCATAAAGGTATGAACTATGAATTTTTTGACCACTTCCAGCCTACGTTACATTATGAGAATATTAGTTTTGAAGGGCATAGCATCAAGGGAGATTTGGAGAATGTATGTGATGAAGTAATGCTCTTCTATGCGACAGTGAACAGCCTTTTTTATTATGACAATTTAATTTTGTTCGACAGTCCTAAATTTTTCCTTGCAAATCTGGGATCAAGGGATGATTATTGGATAAATATGAAGCGGAAAGAGTCACTTAGGGGCAACCTAACATTGAAAAGATTGAAGATATGGGGTAAGAGCATGGCTGAACTTCATTATTTCAGCTCACATAAATACACATTCAGATTTGCAAAGAAAGGTACAGCCTTTGGGAATACTAATTCAGTGAGTTTAGAGCATATGGGTCTTCGTGACACATGGCATGGTTCTTTGGAAAAGACATGGAGTCAAATAGAAGTATTTCTTTTATGGGAAATAGTCCCAAAGAATGTATATGCAATAGAAGAGGTTGGAGTAGCCCATGGCTGTTACAATTGCTTGATGACAAACAATTTTGGGCAGGGAGGGCTGTAATGTCCCCAAATTGTCTCTAAGACTTCGAAGGACCCTTAGTTCATGATGGTTCCCATAACTAGGGGTGAAAGAAGAATAGGGAACTCATTACACCACTTGTGAAAGAATGTTTTAAAAGAAAAGCGCTTTATGGTTCTAATTTTAATTTATGTTTTGGAAAAGGTATTGTTGTCAATCAGACTTGCACCCCTGTGAAGGTAGTTTCAGGGCTTTACAGTATGCTGAAACATGAAAACAATCGTAGGCTATGGGTGACCTAATCAGTGAATTGAATCTCTAGATTGTAAGGGCTAGCTCATTTTGGTGTATCAATTAGGATGTTTGCTCTATGCTACAAACTGCAAGGAAAAGAGAGAAACTTGAACGAAAATCCTATTTAATGATGGTGATACACCTGTATTTTTTTATTGATCCACTCAATTTGAGCTCCTAATAACACTGATTTAGACAAGAAAAGGGCTAAACTTTCAACTCCAATTGACCAATATGCATAAGTATTTCACGGAAAGGTTTTATCTGGTGATTCAAACTTGAGGTAAATGAAAAAATAGGCCTAATTTAAGGCACTAACCAGTCACTTGCATCCACTGTAAACTCAGCCAAAAAACATTAAACACGAAACATGACCTGCATAATCTGAACAGCTAGTAACTAGGTAAGACTCAAGACTTGACAAGGAAGAAAACTCTATCGCTTATGCAAATCAATGACATCAATACACTATACCAGCGGTTGGAATCTGAAAACAATAGTCCTATTAATCTGAAAAAGGTTACAACTCAGTCTTTGATAGAATTTGATCTTGCCAAAAGAAGGATACAATTCAAGACTGAAAAGCCAACTTATATAGAAAACATACAACAAGCCAAAAGAGTGGCACTGAAAATAGAAGAGATTAACTCCCACATTAACCAAGTCAAACTTGAGCTGTCAAAAGATAACACAATCTTCAAATAAACTTTATTTTTGTCTTATGCCTTGCATGAAAAGCACTTTGGCGATTGAAAAGGATGGTGGGCCTATTTTGGACTAATTTGTTCCATACATGGAAAGCTACGCCAATCTCCAAATAAAGAACTATGTTTGAACTACTTGAAACAAGAGAACAATTTCCTTTACATGAAATCAACGCTAATGTTGAACTTAGAATTCCGTTTGAACTGCTGGAACGTTGAAGTTTTAACAAGATAAATAAGAGTACATGCATGAAATCAATGCCATGTTGGCGTTTGAAGGGATGAGATGGACACAAGTTTGACAAGTCAAACTCTTGCATGGAAAGCCACGCCACATCTCAGACTGAGAACTCCACTTGAAGCTAAGTTGGACCTTTGGATGCATGAGAGTGACTAGGAGATAACCATGAATACAACAAATAGTCAACTGAAACTTAGCCCAACCAACTCTAAATGACCCTCCACTTGCATGAAGTTCCATGTTGACTCCGTCTCTTGTTCTTGTGCATGTATTGCTTTGGGCCATTTGCTTATGGTTTTCATCTTTGGCTATTTGTGTGTACGGCTTTTTTCTTTTTCGTAGAGCACATACCCTTCAACATTATTGTAATGGACTTTTCCAAAGGGATTCTAACCCTTTGGATTTTCTCCTTGTCACTTCTCTGAAAGAATGGACCCTTTGTCTTCTGATAAATGCCGTTCGGGCTTTTTGAAAACGTCCTTTTCCGAAGGGAAAGTAACCCTTCGGATTTCTTGTTTTGAACCTTCTCGAAAGGCATATACCCTTCGGGATTTCGTAAAGGACCTTTTCCTAAGGGATTCTAACCCTTCGGACTTTTTGCTTTGAACTTTCCCCTTCGGAAGGAATTCTTTTAGACAATTTGTCCGAAGGAATTCCTTCGGACTTTTCCTTTGTCATTTTCCCACGGACAAATTGTCTGCGGGAATTGTCTCTCCAAATTACCCTTTGGGCTTTTGTAAAAGTCCTTCGGAATAATTGACAATGGCCCTCTTGCCTTTTTCCATAGGGCATATACCCTTCGGCATTGTTGCTAGTGACCCCTCGAGTTTTATGAAATAGTCCTCTCGTCTTCGAAATTGCCCTTTTTCGAAAGGCATGTACCCTTCAGCCTTTTGTAAAAGTCCTTTCCAACGGGAATTGTCTTAGGGCACTTTGTCCTTCAGACAATTTGTCCGAAGGAATTCACCCTTCGAACTTTCTTTAAAATCACTTTCTCGAAGGGAAAGAACCCTTTGGGTCTTCGACAAAAATGTCTCGACCTTCCAAAACATGCCCTTCGGATTTCTTTGAAATGTCCCTTCGGCTTTGTGTTTTGAACTTTCCTGAAGGGCAGATACCCTTCGGGAGAAATGAATGGACCGTTTCCTTTCTGTCTGAAGGAAATCTGTCTTTCGGAACCCTTCCCAAAGTGTCTCCTCGGCTTCTCGAACTTGCCCTTCGGAAAGATAAAACGGTACACTTGCCCCTGAAAAGACCCCTCGAAATTTCTTCGGAGAAATTGTAATTGTCCTCCTGCCTTAATGAAAGTGTCCTTTTTCGAAGGAAAAGTGACCCTTCGGGTTTTTTGTCAAGCCCTATGCCTCTTTGAGAAATGCCTTCTTCCGAAAGGCATGTACCCTTCGGGTTTTTGCGAGTGTCCCTCGGCAATTTTGAAATGGTCCTCTGTCCTAGTGACCCTTCGGACAAAATGTCCAAAGGATTCGAACCCTTTGGAACTTTGAAATGATCTTTGCCCCTTTGTAAAACCACAAAAAGTCCTCTTTAGAATTTGCTCCTTCAATTGCTTGAATCAACATCTGTTTTTTCCTGTGGGGCAAAATTGTCAACAAGTACTTTATGTTATATCACTTAAGTGGGGGAATTTATGAGTCTTATTTAAATTGCTTTTAAAATTGACTTTCTCTTTCTCTTGTGGAGCGCTACACTTGGAGATGATTATTTAAGAAGCATGAGGGTTCAATTAAAGATCATGTGTCAATATGATATTTGGAAAAGAGGTCAAGTATGTCAACCTCGATTGTCTTAGGCACAATTTCTTAGAGAATTTTACCCTCCAAGAGCTATTGCTCTATAAACGGTGTTTATCAACACCACCTATTGAAGGAAATCTTGTTAATCCTTTGAAGAGTCAATTGAGATTTCTTATCTAACACTTGCAGTTGTAGCAATTTGTTTTGAAGGGCTAGATCGAGCTATTTTGAAGGGTTTGAGGTCACCAAGGTTGGCGAAATTGGTTAGAGATCAAAGAAAGCTGGTTGCACCTTGAGCGATTAACATAAGGGCTAGGAAAAACGACATTTTAGAGGTTTTTGTTGATTAAAACCCTCTCCTAGGGTTTTAATAAACTTTGCTAATTTTCCTAGGTGGAGCGAACCACTTATGAGGTTTAGAGTGGTCTTGTGGAGCTGAAGTTATTCTTGTGAAGTGTGGATATTATTAAGGGTTTTTGGCCTAATTTTGAAGAAGGTAATCCAAGGGTTTAAGGCTGATTGCAAGGATTTAAATATGTTGTATCTGCGCCTCTTTTAGCAGGGTTTTTACCCATTTCCAGCAAGCTACACTCCCAATACATTCTTCAACAAGGTACACAAGTTTAGTTTTCACTTAATTATTTATTTAAGCATTTGTGGAACCATTTTGTGAGGATTTGAAAAGATTTTTTTGGCTGGGTTTCTCTGAGTTTCTGGGCAGCAGTCAGCTATTTTACTTGTCATGGCTTAAGAACTCATTTGGGGTTCTTACACTCACCCATTTTTGTCGTCTATCGTTCAAATCCTTTTGACTTAAGAAAAAATTCAGACTGTTATGATCCGTTCTTACCACGAATTTTCCACATACCAAGTATTGACGGAACTTGGCCCGTGCATGCATAATTGCCAACATTTCTTTATCATATATAGAGTACTTGCGCTCATGTTCTTTAAGTTTCCTGCGTTTGAACACAATTGGATGACCTACAGCACCTATTCCTTCTCCTAATGCATCGCATTCCAGCACAAAGGGTAATGAAGAGTTTGGTACAGCCAAAACTAGACATCAACTCATTTCTTGTTTAAGTTTATCAAATGTTGATTGAGCAATTTCAGACCACTGAAAAGCTCTCTTTTTTGTCAAATTAGTCAAAGGGACAGCTATCTGAGAGAACCCTTTAACGAACCTCCGATAATAAGTGCGTAATCCCAAGAACTCTCTCAATTGAGTCATGGTAGTAAGAGGGGGCCAATCTAAAATAGCTCAGTTTTTTTCTTGATCAACGTGCACTCCTCTATTGATGACATGTCCTAAGTATAAAATCTCCGACATTCCAAATTCGCATTTAGACATTTTAGCAAAAAGGGATTGTTGCTCCAATATTTCCATCACTATGCCTAATGTTTCAAGTGTTCCTCCCATGACATACTATATCAATATATCATCAAAGAAAACCAAGACAAATTTTCTCAAATGCTTACCGAATATGTGATTCATGCAAAATTGAAAGGTGGTTGGAATGTTGGTCAATCCGAAAGGCATAACCAAGAGCTCAAAATGTCCATAATGAGATCTGAATGTAGTTTTTTGAACATCTTATTGCAATCGGATTTGATGGTACCCTGATTTTCAATCAATTTTGGAAAAGAACAAAGCTCCATGGAGTTCATCAATTCTTGGTATCAAATATCAACTCTTAATGGTATTATTATTCAATTGTCGATAGTCTATGCACATTCTCAACGTGTCATCTTTCTTCTTGACTAGGACCACGGACGAGGCAAAAGGACTTGAACTCAGCCTTGTATACCCTATTTCTAGCAATTCTTTGATAGCCTTTTCAATTTCCCCTTTATAGATTCTAGGGCAGCGGTAAGGTGTGATATTACCGGCTTGGTACCAGTTTCTAACTCAATGATATGCTGAAACCCTCTGTCTAGTGGCAATCTATGTGGGATATTTTCAAAAACCTTAGCATGTTCATTAATTATGGGTTGAATATCTTCATGATGTCTCTGTGGTTTCGATTTTGTAGATCTCACAAAACATTGTGCCACCCATGAAACCTGGGCTTTACTAAATGTTCTTTCCATCCTCTTCGTTGTAATTACTTGAGAGGCTCCATTAGCCATGCCTTGAAGCACCACTTCGTTTCCATCTACTTTAAATTTTAATTCCATGGTTTGATAGTTTTGGATAAATTCCTCCAAAGAATGTAGCCATTAAACACCTAGCACCAAATTTGTTTCACCAATGCCTACTACATAGAAATCATCATTTATTTGATGTCTTCCCAATGTGAGATGGACTTATTATTTTCCAAGTGCATGGAATGGTAAAACCATCAACAACTGTCACCTTAAAACCTTGAAATTCTTTCAGTCCTTCATCAATGAAATTGTGGGTGGCCTCACTATCTACCAACACGGTGATTTGTTGCCCTTGCAAACTCCCTCTTACTCTAAAGGGATGGTATCTTGGAGCTCTTGATAAAGTCACATGGGTACTCTCCAATGTCTTTTCCACTTCTTCCAGTTCATGTATTGTTTTTTCAGCTTCAACTTCTTCTTCGAGTTCACCATATGACACAATTTTGATGTAATGGACTTGCCCCTTTCCCAAGCAATGGTGTCCTGGTACCCAAGGTTCCTTACAAGTGAAGCATAAATTTTTTCTCCTTAGCTCATTTCTTGTTTTCGTCTCTTTACCTGATTTAGGCGGATCTCTTGGTTGGAATCCTCCTGATTGAAATGGTCTTTTTGTTGCCCATATGGTGTTATCCCTTGTTGTCCTGAAGGCATAGTCCGTGGTTGTCCACTATTGGCTATTCTTGGTTGTACAAATGGCACAATTTTATTTTTTGGTGTTGATGTCTCCAAATCCAATGCTTTTTTGATTGCTTCTTGGAGGAAGGATTAAAGGCTTTGACTAAAACCTTGAGTGGCTCAATCAATCCTTCCATGAACAATACTATAAACCTCCTTTCAGTGATGTCCAGAGCCATAACAACGAGCCTCTGAAATTCCGCCACATAGTCTTCCACATTGCTACTTTGTTTTAATAGTGCCAATTCCCAAAAATGAATTTTGGGGTCACTTCTATCAAATCTTTCAATCAACCTCTTAGCAAATTCGTCATATGATTTAATGAGATCATGCCCTTGTGTAATCCACCGATGATGCCACCATTCATGAGTTGTTCCTTCAAAATGAAGGGTTGCGAATTTGATCGCTTCTTCTTCCATCATAGGTCAAAGAAATAAGTAGGTATCTAATTTTTGTATCCATGCCCGAGCCATGCATTTGTTAGAGCCATCGAAAGTAAAGAAGGTCAATTTACCCAACGCATGCTGAAGATCTCAGAGTATTTTGGGGTCGATGCTCCGTTCTGGTACCATTTCAATTGCTTTTCATTTCCACAAACTTTGTGAGTGGTATTTCCCTCCGTATTTCATCTGAAAGGACTCGATATTCTTCAAAACAAGATGTAATGTCCTCTCCCAATGAAGTTTGGGTTTCTTCTTCCATAATCGATTTGTTTCTTGAAATAAATTTAGGCTGAAAAGGTCTATTTGAAGAACTCATGGTTGTTTTTTGAAGAATTTGATTATGGCTAATATTAAAATGGTTATTTTCACCATTTTAATATCTATGATTTGTCATAGATTTTATTGCGAGAGCTAATTGAGTCATTGTATTAGCCAGTTGTTCCTGACCTTGAATAAGCCTATTAATCCAGTCATCATCTAGGTTCTTCTCTCCCATATTTGCCCTTTCTTCTCCCTTTTCAATTTCTTCCCTTTGCTGATCAGAACCCTTATTTTTATTTCTCAAATAATAGCGTTTTTCTTTATCACCATCTTGCATGAAATTTTCGTTCCACAGGCTGGCAGGTTGGAGAGCTTTGATACCACTGAAATATTCCAAATCGAATATTATACGCTAATTTGGATTCCTTGGAGTTCCATTTAAAATAAATAGACTTTATACTTTGAAATAATAATTTAGATAATTACATGAAATTTATTACAGAGTTTTCAGATCTCAAATAATATAATGTGAATCCTCAAGGGGTTTCGTCCTTGAGTTAATGAGATAACAAAGGTTTTCGTCCTTGGAATCGAGTGACACAATTAAGGGGTTCCATCCTTAAAAGCAAATGCAAAGCATGATGCTTGTACAAGGTTAAATATTTAAATACATTATTAAATGATTTCTTCCATACCAATAACTGGTTATTTATATCTTCAAAACCTTCCATCGAAAGATGTAACTCCTCAAAGGGTGGCGACCTTTCGTGAAATGACTACTGGTTACCAATTAATTAAATAATAATTAAATAATGATGCATTTAATTAATGTTGTTACGTGGGCGCTCCACTTAAATAATTAAAGACTTGTTAATTGGTAACTACTGTTTTGTTTGGGCGCTCCTCGATATGGCGATTTCCAAATGAAATGTGATGCTCCTATTCAAGGACAGCAATTTCTATGCTCTTTGCTGCTGGCTGCGACTTCTCTTGAAGACCTACAATTCCCATAGACCTGCGATTTTTCATTTGCTGGGTTGGGGATATTACATCTTTTGCAGATTTTCTTCACCAACCAAAGATACAACATAATGCACATCGTATGCACTAAGTTTTTGTATTGGTCCATGAACTTCACTGCAATATCTTCAGCTTTGGCTGAGAGGCAGCTCAGCAAATTACTTTTTATGATGATGCTGCCTTGTTTGTAATTTTCATTTCCCGTTAATTCAAATGCCCTTGAGCTGTTTTCAAAAAAACAACATCAAGGTTTCCGCAAGCGTGTCAAAATGGATCTTGTAGCCTTTCATAACACAATTCCTTTTGAAGAGGATCCCCCAAAAAAAACATTTATCATCAATAAGTAGAAATTTCACTAGTCCATATCTAGATTACTTTAGAAATGTCTTTGATTTTACTTTTGTTGCTAATCTTGCTACCATGTTTACCTAAGCTTTGAGGTTCAGACTAAACTGGAAATGCTCCATACACTTGCCTCAAACATACTTGGTATTCATGAACACTTTCTTTACATATCCCCAATTCTATTAACAAAATTCAGTCACTACACCCTAAACATTAGTGAGGAATATGTTATGCAAGCCCAATACCAAACCCATGACTAATTTTCTTCATCCATGGTGATTTATTTCTTTCTTTTCTGTTCCTCAAGAGTTGATGAAGCCTAAACCATAGTTTACATACCCGTACTCGGAGATTACTCGCACAGCCCCCAAAAAAATTACTCGGCAAATGCTCGCCAATACTCGGTAACTTAAAGAGGACAAATTTATGTGTTTTTTCTGCATTTTTTGAGTGTTCTGGACAAGTTTTTGACCTTGTGGACGCATTTTTAACCTTCTGGATGCATTTTTGGCCTTCTGTACACGTTGTTTACCTTCAGACGCGTTTTTGGTGAGTATTTACACAGTACTCACCAGGTATTCGCAAATACTCACGAGTACTGTGTAAATACTTGCATGTATTTTTTTTTCGTTTTAAAACCTGCAAGTTTTAATGGCAAGTATTCGCCCTGCTGTTTTTCCTGCGATACTCGCTTACTGTACTCGCCGAGTGTGCATACCATGGCCTAAACATTACCACATACAAAGCTTACACTATTCAATTTTCAGACATGTTTGGCTCCTCTTGCTTCCTTTTTCTAATAAAGAAGTGCCAACGAACCTTATAAGATGATTAAACCACCTTAATCAAATGAATTTAGCATCATTCCAATACCTAGCAATAAAAATAGCCTCTATAAAAACTTTCACAACTAGACAGAAAATGACTCACTCGATCATTTGCTTGTTTGATGGCATCATAACACTCATATCAAGCAACACAACAATTAGACAGCTTAAAAACAAAATAATTCAGTTAACAACTATGCAAAAATATCAGACTGAACTCTTGAGCAGAGACTAGGTTGTTCTGGGAAAATACCTACTTGCATAGGATTGAGACCATTCCATGGAACCTGCTCAGTTGCAAGCTCCCACAATATAACCCCAAAGCTGTAGACATCTGACCTGGTCAATGCAAGAAATCAAAAACACTGAAGTGAGCATATTTATAACTAGATGGAAGTGGAATGTTGACAGAAAAATATGGCAAAAATTTGAGATAAAAACTAAGCAAGACACAAGTAAACTACGGAATCATGAATTGCATGGCATAAAACATTTGTGGAAAAGCAATGAATTTAATAAATCCATAAGATTGGGTATGGGTGAAATGACTATCCATGATCACAAATGCCTACGGCAAGTAGAAAAAGATTGTAAAGAAATAAGCAAGCAATAGTTTCAGGGCCAATATTCACATGAGAAAAACAAATTATAAAATCAGGAACAACACCTCA
This sequence comes from Torreya grandis, assembly GCA_037957365.1. Taxonomy (NCBI): domain Eukaryota; kingdom Viridiplantae; phylum Streptophyta; class Pinopsida; order Cupressales; family Taxaceae; genus Torreya; species Torreya grandis. The sequence continues at coordinate 424,886 of JARHVA010001908.1, forward strand.
GGGCCAATATAAGCATGAGAAAAACAAATTATAAAATTAGTAACACTTCAGGGCCAACATAAACACGAGAAAAACAAATTATGTAATTAGGAACAGCAATTTCAGCTTACTTTTCATTTGAATGTTCATTTCTTAGTAATTCAGGAGCCATCCATTGTGGCTGCAAAATGGAAGACCCATTATTCGCCTATCAGTTTTAAGATACATAATACCAACAAAAAGCAATAAGGATGAGTCTGTGGTCAATGTCAGAAGCATATATTATTACCGTGCCTTTTCCGGACTTAGCAGTGAGAAAAGTGCCATGTTTAGGACATGATAGCCCAAAGTCTCCAACCTAGAAACAAAGCCTGAAAACCATGTCACAAAATACTTTGAAATGAAAGAAAAACAATTCATGGAAGCTAACAGAGAGGCGGAGGACATTTGAACACTCAACTTGATGGTACACAGAAAATAACACATGTACCTTAACGGTCCAATTTTTGTCAACTAAAATATTGGAGGATTTTAAGTCCCGGTGGACAATAGGTGGATTACAGTGGTGAAGGTAGCTCATCCCACGTGCCTACAGTCAAATGTGCAGCACATCCAATTTACTAATGAATCATGATCAAGGCCTGTGGTCATATGAATTTAAACATTAAAATAGTTCATTGCCATGCTAACAAATCGAATTTTCAATTATAGTTTGGTGGGAGTAAAAGTGTCACTTACTATGTCTACTGCCATGCGTGCTTTTCGTCTCCAATCCATTCCAGGAGTTTTTTTCTGGAGCAACCGAAAAAGATTCCCTCTACAATGTCGAACATACATTAATAAAACATATTTCTTGAAAATTCAAACACAACATAATTGATTTTCACAAATCATTTAGAAAACAATTGTAGTTATTTGTGGTATGTAAAAACATGCTTAAAGTAAAAATCTATGAGTAGGATGAAGTACAGATGGGTACAATATGAGTACATTTTTAAAAGGATATTTATACTATTTTTAGATAGAATAATTAATGCATTACTGGAAAGAGTTAGAAAAATAATTCACTGTGCAGCCAGTCAGAGGTGAAAAGCACATCATAACTCAGAGGGTGCATCGGCTCTTCCTTTAAAAAACCAACGAGAGATCCTTTCCTCAAAGGAGTTATATGGATGAGCCCCTTTCAAAGGACAGGAGTAGTTCTATTATAAGTGAAACAAGTTTGCAAGATGAGTCATAAGAGACAATGAGTCAAAGGAAGATTTAGGGAGGATATTTACTCCCTTAAAAGGAACAATATCCAGTAAAGTCTCCACAGGCAACGAAGAGCAGTTTGGAAAGGAGAAATACAGTTGAGTTGACATCATGTCCCTGTCGAGTCATTTAAGGACCCATTCAGCTCCACGGTACAGATTTGAGCACTGTACCAAACCACAGAAGTGGGATGACATGAAAATTTGGGGTCATAAAACCCAAATTTATTACATATATAATATGAAGCCTCTCATTCCCAGCTATCCAAGGCATCAAGAGGTGCCCAAGTTAGTCGCCAACTCAACCATATTAAAGTCACCATAAAGCATCCAATGCACATTTGGAAACTCGTCAACAAGCCAGCGCCAAAGTATGGAACTTTACACTGCATTATTAAGAGGCATAAATATCAATTATGCCAAAAGAAAGGTTTTCAATATTTAATAAACCCACAAAGCTCGGTCCGAGGGGTCACATCCTTCCTCCACATAATGTGGCCACCACTTTGGAGAACTAAAGGTAATTACTACTCCACACTCAGGGTCATGATTGCTAGTCAGAAAGACTATCAATAGAAATAACTTTATTGACATTGGTGAATAAAAAGCCCGCCACTTAATTTCTTGCAGGAAAAGCACATTCATATCTAGAAATCATTGCCAAAAATCACACACAACATACTTAGAAGGTGGGTTTGTGAGACCCATTCCATGAGATACATTCATTGATCACAGGGATCAAAGGACATGTCCTCAAAGCCTAAACTTGCAAGGCACCATATCTATTCTGCAGAAACTATTGTTGCTTTGTTTGCATAAAATCACTAAGCTAAAACAAACGTCATTTAACTGGCACATATTCTCCATTATCCAACTGACAAGGCAGATTGCAAGAACGTCGATCAAATGCCTTACATGAAGAGAGAGATTGGAGAGTTGGTTGCAAATCTTGAGAAATCTCAAGTAGTAGCTTGAGAAACCAAAACAGTATTGGGCAGCCAAAGGTTTACTATAAAATCCTGGCTTCTCAACCTCTTTAGAGGATTTAGTTTAGTTTTGAAAAGGCTCTTGGGAAGGGTTGAGCTATCGCAACACCCTTAGACGCTTTCTGCAAGCGATTACCAAAACTAGTTTTTGAGACAACAACTTTGACATTCGAAGTCCCTGTTAAGCACAAACTTATACTGAGAGGGGGGGGGAGGGGGGGGGGTGAATCAATATAAGATTTTTTTTTTTTTTTTGCTTTCGACTATTAATCTTACATCCAAAACCTCTGCAATTAATATATTCAAAGCAATCAAAGAATACAATGCAAAACCACACAATGCAAATAGACACAGATTTGCATGGAAACCCTTTCGAGAGAAAACCACGGAGAAATATTCCTTTTATATATATAACTCTTTTACAATCTTTGCAAGCACCAACCTACTGGAGATACCAATCCCCAAACCAAGCACCAACTCGGTCAATTTGTGAGCACCCACCCACTGGAGACATCGATCCCCTTCGCCAAGCACCAACCCGACCAATTCGTGAGCACCAACCCACAGAAGCACCAACCCCTAGACTATGAGGCACCAACCCCAAGCCAAATCGATTCCACCGTCTGTGATTGCTTCTTCAATCAAATGATGGCTTTGCTTCTCTTACACTTTTTCTCTCACTGATTTTCTTATATAATTTCTGCTCTCCTCTCTTTCATAATTCTCATATGATATTCTTCATTAAAATAAAACTTCCCTTCACACTTCTTTTCTTAAGAGATATTTTATTTCATTTTCTGCTCTTCCTTTCTTCCTTCTCTGTCACACTTGTGTGATCTTCAATCAAATTGAATGCTTGTAATACTTCCACATCTCTTCTCTCTTATATAGCCTTTAAAAGGATGTGTCCCATCCAAGACGTACCTCTTCACCAAAAGATGTAACCGTTGACATTTCCATTAACATTTCCGTTCACTTCCGGCAACAATTCCGTTCACTTCCGACAACAATTCCATTCACTTCCGAACACTTCCATTTACTTCCGACAACAATTCCGTTTGACATTTCCATTCATATCCGTTACAATTCCTTTGACATCAATGACAATTATTCCAACAATCTCCCCCTTTGTCCTTGATGGCAATCCCCATGAATTATTATATGAACTCCCCCTTGTTGTGGTTCTCCTCCTTTGCTCCCCCTGTCTTCAATTCTCCCCCTTTGACATCAATGGCAAAGGGTCTCTACAGCTGTCACCTTGTCTCTTCACTCTGATTTCAATTAATGCTACTGAAGAAAACTTGACCAAATGCTTACCTTTTGAGTGATTGATTTGTTGTTTTTTAACTTAACCTGTTTCTTGTTAGCTTGACACATGACTCCATAGATCTCCATCAGCTCTTGATCTTACCTGAACCCATACATACCTTGTCACTTGATCCTTAGACCTGACCTTGATGATTGTTTGCTGAAAGATCTCCTTTTGGTCAATCCAAATTGAAGCTTACCTCACTTTAAACTCATGTTCCCCCTTTGTTCATGCATGCTTCTCATCAAGCTTCTTAAACAAACTGAGTTAGCTCCCCCTAAATACATGCTCCATCTAGATCATGTCATCTTTAACATGTCTCCTCAACCAACTAGGTCTGCAAACAACTCTTCAAACACTATCCACATACAGTCAATACCCTTAGGGGAACACCAATAGGTCTCACATCTTCATTAGGTCTAGCAGAGACCTAAAGCAAATAAGTCTATCTCCTCAACGAACCACCAATGAGATTTTATGGCCCATCAGACCTTACCAATGATCCAAATCTTGTCAAACACTTCATTGCCAACCTCCATAAACCTCCTCCATGCTTTAGATAATTTCAAATCATTTGCTTTCATTATGAAGGCACCATTAGCCCTCATGCTACCAATAGGTCTCATGGAGACCTAATCAACATGGATCCACTCCTCACTTACCTAATCAACATGGATCCACTCCTCACTTACCTAATCAACATGGATCCACTCCTCACTTACCTAATCAACATGGATCCACTCCTCGCTTATTACTGACCCCTTGAGTCAATAGGACCACCTCAGATAGGCATAAATAGCTTCACAACATGGCAAAGCAAACTCCTCATAACATCAACCTACTACTAATTTGAATATCAAGAACATGTTCAAAGCAACTAGACTTACCTAAATTCATGCTCACAAGAGCTCTCAAGACACTACATCATATCAAGCTACCTCAAACTGATATACAAATTGATCTATCAACTCACCTTCATGACTTTCTTGTCATGCAACATAGCCAAGACCCAACATGCATCCACCATGCTTCCTTTTTCTGTAAAGTGTCTCCTTGAAGCCTAGAAGAGACACCCCACACAAAGGGTCTTAGAACAAAGTGAACCCAGGAGATGCCCAAAACTCCCCTGTTACTTCCTTGATCCTCTTGCATCCATGAGACTGATTTCTTTCTCTTAGAATCCATTTAGGCATGTCTAATTTCTTTGACTCACTAACCTCAAAATCCATGATGTTCGTTTTCTCAACTCTTGCAACTGTCTTACCATCCAACGCACTATCATTAGAAACTAATAATAGGGAACCTTGACAAGGCTCATGTTCAATTGTAACAAGAGATTCTCTTTGCTCTGCAGGCTGCTTAGGACTAGTATTCACTGTCTTTTCTACAACTCCTGATAACAGGAGTTTCACACAGTCCTTCCTATCTGATTCTTTCTCTACTGTAGAAAGTAATCCATTCTCACTCTTAGACTCAATCAGATCAACCTTTACACTCTTAGGTCTCCAAACTTGAGTTTGGCCCTTCTCATATCTTTTAGGGGCTCCATAGCATTTGACATACCTTGAGGATCTCTTTACTCCACTCGGACATAATTTAGCAATATGGCCAACCTTATGACACCAAAAGCAAGCAACATTTCTCATACCTTTTGCTTGAAGGTGACTAAGATCTCTCTTTGACATATTGCTTCTCCTCAAACAGTCTCTTGCCCTATGTCCAACATGATGACAAACAAAACAAAGGCCATGAAAAGAATTGGAAAACCTGAAAGCATTGGGCTGCCTGATTGGCTTCTTCAAATTGCCCTTAAAACTTGCATCCTTCTGACCTTGGACTGATATCTCATGATCTTTCTCAACCTTGATTATGAGCCTCTCATGCTTATCTTTCAAAGAACCTAACTCAGTCTTCAACTGATTACACTCTTCTTCTTTCATTTGTAGCTTACTTCTCAAATCTTCCTCAACTTGTTTAACTTTTTTCGATTTGATTTTTCAAATTAACGATTACCTTGTTTGATTCCTCAAGGACTTGTGATGTCTTCGCTTTGAAGTCTCAATTCTCTTCTTCATATTTTCGGCGCTGTAACTTCAGTTTCTGATTCTTCTTCTTAAATGCTTCCATTTCTTCCAACGCGCAAATAAGTTCTTCAAGGTTCACTTCACCTTCTTCCATGTCTTCATCTTCCTCCAAAATATCTTTGCTGGTGGTGGCATTTTCTTCAGTAGCCATGAACAGAATCTCTTCATTATCACTCTCAACATCACTTTCTTTGTTTTCTTCGGATGAGCTGCTATACCTCTTAGAGTATAGGCTTTTGTTTTGTTTCTCAAATCTTTGCTTGTCTTTGCTCGGCTTGAATCCCCTTTTGTACTTTGGTTTGTTTCCCTCATCATCGCTATTTCCTTTATTTGGACATTTGGCTGCAAAATGACCAATTTTACCACAATTAAAGCATTTAAATGGTAACTTTCCTTTATATTTGCCCGATCCTTTCTTTAGCTTCCAAATGAATAGAGCTTCATTTTCATCTTCTTCACTACTTGAATTTTCACTTGATTTTGGTTCTTTGATCTTCTCTTTCTTCGAGACCTTGAATGATGCTTCCTTCTTCGACTGTCTCTCAGATTCGGTTCTCATTTCGTATGCCGTAAGAATTCCATGGAGCTTGTCCATTTTCATTGTGTCTAAATCTTTCATTTCTTCAATGGCAGAGATCTTCGCATCAAATCTCAATGGTAGGGATCTCAAGACTTTCTGAACGATCACAGATGCTTCAATTTTCTCTCCGAATCCTCGAATGACATTAATAATCTCATCGACATGAAGAAGATACCCAACAATGTTTTCATCATTCTTCATTTTTAAACTTTCAAACTGCCTCTGGTGGGTTTGGAGTTTTGATTTTCTAACCTTACTATCACCTTCATAAATAGTGTTGAGTTTATCCCAAATCTCTTTTACAGATTCACAATGCATAACCTTAACAAACTCATTTTTTGAAAGCCCGTATAAGATTGCATTCATAGCTTTCGCATTGTTCTCACTAGCCTTTTTTTCAGCGGCATCCGTTGGTGCAATTTGTGGCGTTGTGTATCCTATTACCACTGCTTGCCAAATATCGAAACCTAGGGCCATCAAGTAAGTCTTCATCCTTATGCTCCAAAATGCGTAATTCATTCCATCGAACAGAGGAGCCTTGTTAGTGGAGAAACCATCCAGCACTTGAGATCTTGCCATATGTGCTTTCCAAGATCTACCTTCTAGCAGTTGTGCTAACATCGAAGGAACCGGCTCTGATACCAATTGTTAAGCACAAGCTTATACTGAGAGGAGGGGTGAATCAATATAAAATTTATTTATTTTTTGCTTTCGACTATTAATCTTAAATCGAAAACCTCAAATTACTCCGCAATTAATATATTCAAAGCAATCAAAGAATACAATGCAAATAGACATAGATTTGAATGGAAACCCTTTCAGGAGAAAACCACGGAGAAATATTCCTTTTATATATATAACTCTCTTACAATGTTTGCAGGCACCAACCTACTGGAGACACCAATCCCCAAACCAAGCACCAACTTGGTCGATTTGTGAGCACCCACTAGAGACACCGATCCCCTTCGCCAAGCACCAACCCGACCAATTCGTGAGCACCAACCCCTAGACTATGAGGCACCGACCCCAAGCCAAATCAATTCCACCGTCTGTGATTGCTTCTTCAATCGAATGATGGCTTTGCTTCTCTTACACTTTTTCTCTCACTGATTTTCTTATATGATTTTTGCTCTCCTCTCTTTCATAATTCTCATATGATATTCTTCATTAAAATAAAACTTCCCTTCACACTTCTTTTCTTAAGAGATATTCTATTTCATTTTCTGCTCTTCCTTCTCTGTCACACTTATGTGATCTTCAATCAAATCGAATGCTTGTAATACTTCCACATCTCTTCTCTCTTATATAGCCTTTAAAAGGATGTGTCCCATCCAAGACGCACCTCTTCACCAAAAGATGCGACCGTTGACATTTTTATCGACATTTCCATCGACAATTCCGTTAACATTTCCGTCGACATTTCTGTTCACTTCCGACAACAATTCCGTTCACTTCCAGCAACACTTCCGTTCACTTCCAGCAACAATTCCGTTCACTTCCGGCAACAATTCCGTTCACTTCCGAACACTTCCATTTACTTCCAGCAACAATTCCATTTGACATTTCATTCATATCCATTACAATTCCTTTGAGATCAATGACAATTATTCCAACAGTCCCCACATTAGGGTTTTCTGGGACACCCCTGTTGCATCCATTTTTGTGACCTCCAAAAGTCATCCAACCTTCCTCGCCATTAGAGTGGGCATTTTTAGTTGAAAGCTTTGAATCCATTTTGTTTTGCAAGGCAATCAAAGGAAAATCCCTAAACTTGTGTTCAGAGGATTAGTGGCAGAAACAAGTATTGGGCAGATTACTATATAAAACCCTTTGGATGTGTCGAGAGTTGCCTATAAAACCCTTACGGTCATGAGGTAAGCCAAATTCAACATAGACCCATTTCTGAGATCAAGCCAAATAGAACTTAAACGGTTGATGGAAAATGACGTGACCAATGGTAGCCGCCAACTGGTCCATGAAACGCCAACAAGGAAAAGGAAGCCCTGGGAATTCCACCCAAACTGGGACCTTAAGTGTTGGCTGTTCAAAGATTAAAAAATCCCTCATCCACGGGGATAAGAAAATCAAAGAGCCATGCACATACCATGAGGATTTTGTGTACAAAATAGCAAAGGCATGGTAAGGCTAAGCAAAACAAAACAATAAAAAACCCTGTGGTCATATTTTGGACAATGCCCAATTTAATGCCATAAGGGGTCTCAACAAAATACCCTATTAAAGTAAATTGTTCTAGCCATTTACATGCATTATCAAATTCATAAATAGGAAAAACAATATCATGCAACAATTCATTACCTCGCAAAGGACCTTCGGGACAAACTTCTAAGGTTTCTTTAGTGGGGGCACCATGTCCAATAGCTTCACTATCCACAGTCACATTTTCAACAACTAGATAGGTGATGTGAGATGTCATTATTTAGGCTACGGGTCGCCCCAAGGCAAACCTACCTAAATGGTAATAATAAATGCAATGGACAAGGAAAAATCCCGTAGTTTCCCAAAAAACGTGGTATCAAACCTACTGCAGATGCAAGACAAAACAATGGCAGCTGACTTAAAACCCTAGTGAAGCAATTTTGCTTTACAGATATTTATATATGTTTATTGCACTAGGAAAGTTTGGATTTATTTCTTGAAATCTCAAGATCAAGTTTTGGCCACATTCATTGAATTCATGCCTTTGTTGAAAAACAATCTACTTATTCTTTACGTGAGATCATGTAGGTTTTCATGATGTTGAGTGTTAAAGATTAAGATTTTTGGATTCATCCCATTGATTTAAGGCACAAGTAAAGGAAAAAAGACGTTCCCAAAGGGAACATATAATAAACTAAAGCGGAACAAGATTGAGCCTTGCAGAATTCTAAGGAGATTTTCAACTAATGGATATGAGATAGAGCTACCAGATAGGGTTGACATATTGTCTGTCTTCAATGTAGAAGATTTGTACCCTTACCGTGAGGGAAAAGCAAGTGAAGAGGATGTACATTCAGAATATTCAATTGCGGATTGAAGACAAACGTTTTCTAAAAAGGCACAGGAAGAGATTGAGATGGTGTTGGATACTGGATTCAACAATAGGACAAGAGACAAGGAGCACCAAAAATATTTGATTAAGTGGAAGAACATAGCAGCTCAAGACGCAACTTGGATGGGTGCGTCTGAGGTTACCAAGTACAAAAAGACAATACAATATCTCATAAAAGGTAGAGATTGATAAGTGGAAATAGGTTGCCTATTGCCTATACCCAATGTGTTTGATGCAGGGGCATCTAGATCAACAAGCAATCTTGCATCAACCAAAAACACGGGTTGGAGTTTCTACAAGTTTGTGCACTTGTGTGCATGTTTGTGTGACATGTCAACAATGTTAAATGTTGTGTCGAAGATGATCAACAACAACCCAAAGAACATCATCAGACTCTAGCATATGAATAAATTCAAGTAGGGATGGTTTACGTCATCTCCCAAAGGGCAATTGACCCCTTTCTGAGACAATGAGAAAATTTCTGCTTAATGCAACCGGCGGTTTCGAAATTGTTAGAAAGCATTAACCAATTGTCTCAGCAGTTTCATAACTGTTGGTCTACAATAACCGACAGTTTCGCCCGCGATGAAGGCACAAGTAGAGAAACTACCCATAATGTTATTTTTTGACATGTGGACAATATTCCAAGAAGTGCTAGGGATGGGAGTCGCTATAGCTTGTCAAAACATTCAGGTGAAATTCAAATCAGTTGGTGGGAGTTGAGAAGAGTCATTTAGAGGCGTAGCTTCAATTAGTTCCAACTCCAAGAGGTAGCTCCACGGAGAGATAGTGAAGCATGAGCATAAGGAGCTTGCTAGGGTCGTGTATGTCCAGAGTAGAGAGTGTAACCAATCCAAGAGAGACAAAGAGAGAGAGAGTTGTCTTCTTCATAGTTCAGTGAGGGAAGTATGTGTAACGAAATCTCCATACCCTATCATTCATTCAATAAGGAAAGTGTTTTGGGTTTTCTAGTCTAAGCACTATCTATGATTGTGTTTGTCCATCTTTGTGTGTAAGTCTCGGCTGGGGAGTCAAGCAACCATTAATTTGGCCCCCTTATTCTCAGTTGCATCAGGTTTCATCTCCTCATAACACACAACACATTGTTCTTAACAATACATAATTAGTAAATAGGTAAGTACTAGAATCATTAATCAATAAGTATGACTTAGGGGTCCATGGTTTCCATTATTAACTATAATAGTGACCCAAAAAAATTCAAAGAATTCATTTGAAGGAAGCATTTTGAAATAATAAATTACAAATGTGTCGTAAATCAAAATAATTATCTAGAAACATTAACTTGTGCGATAAATTCTTACGGCCAACTCCAAAACAAAATAATTTTATTTAGCACACGAATTACCAATCATATATAATCATACTAGTCAAATATATCTTAATTGATGTCATTGATTCTCTACATTCACGAAAAAATAAAAAACACCATTTTTAAGAGTATTTAGCAATTGTTCACTATTCTTATGCATGTCATATAGCATCAAGAATTTAATAGATATGCACCATTCATGGTGCGATCAACTAATTAATGTAATAAAAATAGTATTAATATTAACTCATTTATAAATAGGTCCTATTAAAATTTATAGAGTACTGATTTCTTACCGTCATGCACAAAACAGCAATCTCTGAAAATAAAAGCAAATTTATAATTTGATGTTATGTATTGTACATCAATAACTATTGCAAAAATGAAGAAAAAATAATATACATTTTTCGGTTTGAAAGTAAATATTATTTATGCATAGTGAAGGAAGGCCTTGACAATATAATGACAAAAAGAAATGGGAGATTAATATTCACAAAGATGAAATAAGACCTAGGACACGAGAGGGGAATACGGTTAGAAATATCAACTCCAAATCAAGTGATTTATAAATGAAATTTTCAGATAAAATTCCAAAAACCCTACTGGGCCTGGTAGAGACGTAGAAAATCAGCTATAAGGACCAACTTCACTCAATCTATGCATTCTAATGTAAATTCAAATGTTATTCCATAAAGACCATGTATCCCACATGCCATTGGCAGATAAGCAATCACTACAAGGATTGACTTACAACAAAAAATTGTCTTTGATTCAACGTAAACGTTCACATAATATTTGGCATACCCTCTTATCATGCCTATCAAAGACACACCTACACTAGATTCTACACTTACTCCATTGGTGAACAAATAAAAACTCTAAAATATATATTTCAAACTTGTAGAATTCACATACAAACTGCATAACATGTGTATGCGAAAAAAAAATTGAACAAATAGAAAAAAATAATGTGAGCAAACCGTGGAAGAAATTCTGTTACTATGCACAGCCTCCCGGAGGAGGAAACTGTTCCCATGAAAAGAACTATATTTGGATGCCTCAGCTTCTTCATTATTTTCACCTTCACAAAATAACAAAGAGAGCATTTAAGTGAGTAGAACCTTTTAAAAATTCCAGACGACCTTATAAGAATGCCGATTGAATTAACGCCAACAAAAATGCATGTCACAAATTATTTTCAAAGAAAAAGCAACATTTCAAATAATGCTTAGTAATAACAAAGAGACCCACCTCCTTATGATACAATTGTATAAGTTCTCTCGAGTATTCCTGCTCTGTAAAGACCTTAATGGCTACATCCTACATGGAATCAATTCTGGCATATTATCATTAAATATTTAATGTATATTATATTTCTCGGCACTTTCCTCCACATATGGTACTATATAATAAATATAAAAAACAAACCAACCAATAAAGATTGTCCTCAGTAAACAATTATTCATGAAACATATATCTGGGCATCTATAAGTGCATGTGTGGTAAAATAAAGAGAATTGAATCATTAGACACAAAGATGCCCAGATACATGTTTAAAGAATAAAAACCTGAGGAAAGAATCTCAAAAATCTAAACATTATTCAATTAACATACCGATCCATACCAAAGACTGTGGTATACAGTTCCGCATGAACCTGTCCAAAAATTAAGAAATTTTAAAATCCAATTACAAAAGGACCTTTCCACACAATAATTGTGCCCAATCATATGGAAAAAGGTAGATACAGACAATGTTTCACAAACTACTACTCATCCATACCACAAAGAAGTATGTTTCATATCTCTATCATTTACCAACACATTCCATAGATATCAAGGAAATATAATAATAGTAAGAATAAGAGAACAATTTAATATGCCCATTCACTATGTGATGATACCATCAAACTTAGATATTAAATTCTAAGTAGCCGATTCATTTTGCCCTTGGTATGTTTTTGGATATGGCCATAAAAAATATATATAGAATATTAAGAATATTAAAAATATAGCCAAATAAGCAAAATTAACCATATATTATGCATAGAGTAAACAAATACGTCAAATAGCCACAAAACATACTGATAATTCAATGCCAAATGTCATAATATTCAGTGGTTGGACTTAGATTAATTAGTCTTAGAACAAGTACATAGTGCAAATGTTACAATGTTTATACAAAAAAAAAGACAAAGGCAATGAGAGGTAAATGTATTGTTGTTTTCTTTTGATAAAATGACTGTGAAAGTTGCCTTTAGGATTTCTCCTTTACTTTATTATATTTTTTGGTTTTTTAAAGTCCATATTTACCTTTTTCTTATGTGAAAACCAAAATAAATATTTTTTGCCCTGGATATGCCCTGGATATGCCCAGGATACTACTGGCTGACTGCAGATACACCCGCCAGACATATCCACAGTCGCCCAGCTGTATCGTATCAAACCTGGATCAGTACCTTGGGCATGCCGTATCAGTACCTACACTACTCAGTAGCAATATCCAGTAACGTGCATTAAAATCTAAACAATTTAATTTAAGAAAGGCACAATTTACCCAACAAAATACCTGTTATGGATAAAAACATTAAATTTTGTCATGGCAGTCAATAGGCCAGATTTGTAAGACTCATGTCACAAATTTTCCTGAAAGAAAAAAAATCTTTACAAAAAAAATAATGTCAAAAGAAGCCATATTTTTGTCTGCCATCCTAAAGTTCATACATCTTCGAAAAACGCTTAGGAAAAAATAGCTTATCGTTCCCCTTTTGCCTGAGTGGCAACTGTAATTTCATCCTACATATATCACATCTACCTCAAAAATGTCTGAAACATCCATTCTATAACAACCAAAACTTTTCACATATTGTGGGTATGCAATGCAGGAAAATAAAATAGACAACAATTATTACAACAGCAGGAAACTATCTACAATAAAAATATGCATAGTCACCAGCCTCAACACCACATCATAAAAAACACAATACAGTACGAAATGGAATGCCTTCATTAATGGATCTGATCATGGTTGATATTATTTCCAAGTGCAGACCAGACTCAAATATGATCTGACGGTACACAAGATGGAGATCTATGAAATACTCAAGACAACTCATATATATAGGAAAAGGCAGGGGAAGGCATGATGGTTGGCCACGAGTTAATGCATCGTCCACCCTTATAACTAAATATTATTTAATCATATTAGTACATCCTAACATAGAAAAGTTATGGCATTCCTTTATTAACTCATTTGTCTTGTTATAGTAAACACAATGATGACCAAAGATATGTCCTACGTCGATACCCCCTCGGCAATTGTCATCATCCTTCACAACTATGATCAGTGGAAGTATGGGGAACAGATGGTGGAGCTAAAAATGTTGGCTGAACAGATGGAGAAATTGAAGGTAGTGCATGAATTTGAATAGAGGTTGAAGTGGAGAGGGAGATGCCATAGCTGAAGTGTTGCCCCTCCATCATCAATAATTTGTGTAAAGTTTCCCGTACATATTCTTCAATGCAATGGCATCATGTACAACTCATACAATGGTGCTTCTAGGTTTACTAGCCTTATTTTCATATTCTGCTATCCACTTCTCAAAATCCAACTTTTTTGGCTGCTCAATTTCTGCTGCTTCCAGTCTGCCTCATTATGTTGACATATTGTATTATAATTTTTACTCATCAAGCTAATCAAAATCTTTTTGCGGAAAAACATCCTGTACATTATATCCTGTAAAGTTACCTTCATGCAACTTCTTCACAATATTCTAATGGCAGTGTTGGTGTTTCTAAGGTGATTCATTTTTTAAATGCTTTTCCTTCTATTAAAACTTTGGGACATTCACTATTCTAAGTTCTATATCATAATAATAACCAATTTATTAATAATACACTCGCTTATTAACAAGGTAGGGACTGTAGCGCCAACAGATTAGGTACGGACCCTACTGATCCATACCAACTTTTGCTTTGTATTTAAACACATAATAATCTTGTGCTCCGGCAGCCTCTGCTAACAAGTAAAAAGTTTAGATTACCGCCTAACCACCCCTTCCATGCCTCTCCCATCACCAAACCAGGCCCCCACTCCCTTTCAACCTCGAGATCTGCATTCCATTTCAGCCTTGGGCTGATTGAAGGCAACATCAGTCCTCTCCACCCATGCGGCCCATCAGCTCAATTGGGGGGCTTCAAACAGACATGACTCTTGACCCTCCTCCAATTAGCTCTCTTCCTCAAGGCTTCAAGTCTGCTCTAAAGAAACATCACATATCTGTAAAGAAGATCTTAGAAACTTTGTGAAAAGCCATTCAAAACGGATAGTCATCAAAGCCTCCTTCCCTCCAGGAAGGAGAAGGTCTACAATCTAAAGATGGACACTCCTCCCAAGGTCTTCTTCCCTACGGATGAAATGGAACAAAGAATTTGGCCACTCAAGGAAAGAGCACTCATATACAGATTTGTGATGCTTTCCCAAGCCTGAAAAATGACAGATTATGGGTACAGGAGAACCGGAAACCAACAAGTGCCATGGAACCTCTAATGATGCCCAAAGGCTATTTCTTGGTTGTCTTCTCTCTCAAGCTTGAAAAAGAATGGATCTTTCAAGGTGGACCTTGGTTTCTCAGGAAGGTTGGCCTCTTCATGAAACGTTGGTCCTTGGATTTTAACCCAAATGAGGACCTTCCTAGCATGGTCCTTGTTCATGTGATGCTACCCTTTCTCCTCAGTGAGTAATGGCAAGAATCCTCTCAAGAAAATAGGTACAGTAATAAAGGAATACGTAGCTTCATCAGAGTTCACAGTCACAGAATCCTTAAGTATTGAACTATGCCCAGATCTGAGTAAACCTTAACCTGAAAAAGCCTTTGCATGATTGCCTCATGCTTGATATGGGAGGCATAGAATGGGAGCAGCCAATTGATCATGAAAACATCCCTTTCAGATATTGGTTGTCTTAATCTGGCTAGAGTGTGCCCTCTATGCAAATCAAGATCCAATCTCACAAAATCAACAGGATCCAACAACTTCTAAAACTCAATCAATCGCTACATCAAATGAAGATCTACATAAAGCCACTCAAAACAAGGAAGCGGATGAGAACAAGTGGATAAAAGAAAAGGTAAAGAACTTGAGGACAAAGCAAGGAAACCCGGTAGCTACCCTATTAGCTCAGGAAAGTGAAGCAATGAGGATGGATGCACCACTCAAAGGAACCCCTTTCAAGGAAAAAGCCAAAGCAAACCTGCCAACAAAAATGGTAAGCATCTCGATCCTATAAAATTTGCAGCAAAACAAGATGTCAATAGACCCAGTACCAAAAACAAAAAAAGCTCTCAAGTCGCCAATATGGCAATGGATCTCATCCCCAGTGATCTAGGTATATGGGACCTCAAAAAACAAGTCCAAAATTTAAAAATAAAAATAAAAAACTCACTGAGATCATCGAAACAACATAAGAGAGCAGCCTAGGAGGTACAGTGACAAAACTAATGCAGATCTGAGCTCCTAAACTAAAACAATCTGAGATCCCCCTAGAGGCAAGCACCTCTGACACACTGGAAACTTTTTAATACAAATTTAATCCTGGAACATAAGGGATGTAGGAATTCCATACAAACAACTCTCTCTCAAACAAGATCAAGACCAAAAATGTGGATTTGGTGCTTCTATAAAAGTTATTGCGATTGTGATCTTCGAAATTCAGAGAGTCATGGGTATATGGGACAGCAAACAAACCATTTTTTGTCAACAAATAAGAACCATCATCCATTCAGATCCCTCCATGTATGCTCTATCTTTCCAACAATCGTTTCCCTGGGGCTAATGGCTATTTTTCATTCTAATGAATTTGACTTGAAATTTCTCTTGACTGACATCTATATCCCGACTAGTGGAAAGCAAAGAATTGATCTCCTTGGTCAACTTTAACAATGGATACTTGCCTCAGCCCCAAGGGATTTCAATAAAATTAGATCTATTAGAGATAAGAAAGGGGTGTTCAATACAATTGCAGGCCTGCAGAAGCCATTTCTCAATTAGAAAAAGAAACCTCCTTAGTTAATTTGGAATTTCAGTAAGGTCTTTAAGCACGGTGCAATAGGCAAAAGGGGACAAGCTATATTCCAGAAAATTTTGACAGAATTCTCGTTTCTGAAGATTAGATCTCTTCAAAGCAAATGGCAACAAAATTAAGTGATAGAATGTTGTATAATCGCTGGTAAAATAACATTCAGCATTCAAGGAAACACTACAAGGGGTATCCCCAAATTCCACTTTGATAGAATGTGGCTATATCGTCCTAAGATTGATCATCGTGTTGAGCACTGGTGGAAAGGAGCTACACACATTCAGGTCCAAGAGATTTATAAAATTATGCGGAAACTCTCCCTCTTAAAGACCCGCTTAAAGCAATGAAGCAAAACCGAATTTGGAAACCATACTCAACAAGTTTCCACTATCTCAGCCCAGCCTGAGGTTATTCAAAAAGAAATCAGAGACAATGGTTTCACTAGTCAAACATAGCTCAAGAGAAAGCTATAATACAACAACTAGCAATTGCCCGCCTTAGAGATGAAAAATATTGAAAGGCAGAGATCCAGCAAGAAGTGGATCTGCAAGATGATCAAAACATAACCTTTTTTCATTAATTTGTTTTCAATAAGCAGCACATCAACTCTTTTCTTCAGATCAAAACGGAAAGTTGAGTGCTCATCAACACACCAGCTGAGATTATTAAGTAGGCCGCACATTATTTCTGTGAGGTTCTAAGGAGACAAATACTATAAGACAGACAAAATGCCCAACAAAAGCCACTCCAACATATTCCCAAGCTCTTCTTCCCCAGGACAACAAAATCCTTTTGTGCCCTACTACAGAGGAAGAAATCAGGAAGATTGTTTTCTCCTTTCATTAGATAAATCCCCTGGGACGAATGTATTTCCAGCATTTTTATGTCATCATTATTCAGAGATTTTTAAATTAGACATAGTGGCAATTACAGACAGTGGAAATTATAGAGGAATCTCAATAAAATAAACATATGCTAAAAAATGAATGTCATAACTCTGGTCCTGATTTCCAAAACAACGTGTGCTTAACAAATGGATTAGTAGAGACAAATCACATTATGAAACATGGGCTATAAGATAGCCTCTAAGCTTATATGGAAATTATAGAAGAATCTCAATATAATAAACATATGGTAAAAAATGAATGTCATAACTCTGGTCCTGATTCCCAAAACAACAAGTGCTTAACAAATGGATTAATAGAGACAAATCACATTATGAAACATGGGCTATAAGATACCCTCTAAGCTTATAGATTCAAGAATCAAACCATTACTTGGAAAACTAATATCAACTGCTGAATCATATTTTGTCCAAGAATGAAAGATAATGTATAATGTCATAGCAGTTTAGGAAATCTTGCACTCTCTAAAACCCTGCAAAGACATGGAGCAATGATCAAATTAGACATTTCCAAAGCTTTAGATAGATGCTATTGGGCATTGGTCTTATAAAATCTTCAAGCTTTTGGGTTCACCAACAAGTAATGGTTGCGATACAAAGTTACATCACTACTCCTATGTTTTGTATTTCAATCAATGGACGAATCAGATCCAATTCAAAGCATTCAGAGCACTCATGGAGGGAGAACCTCTTAGTCCATACCATTCATCCAAATGAGCATAGTTACCAAGTTCAGATATCCAAAACCATTCGGGAGAGCAAAAAAAATCCGAAATCCGGAATTCTTGAAAAAAAAGTTCGGATAAAATCCAATCCGGAATATAGACAACTATATATATAAGCATAGTTTTATAAATATGCAACACTGACAAGTACAATGAAAAAAATTAACAAAATAATATAAAATGTTATTACTATATTATATTTATGGTTTCTAGGCACTTTTTTTGTGCAGAAAACCTTTTAAAAAAATTGTTTGAAAAACAACAGGGCCAACCCAGATGAACTTATTCGGGCCGACCAATAAATCCAAATCCGGCCAGATTTGGTAACCATGCTAATGAGTGAAACACTAAACAAATAAATCGAGGTAATTAAAAGGAAAGGAAATGTGATCTGAATCCCAAGTTGTCTAGGGAACAACACTCTAAACAAGGGTTTAGACGGGTTGTATGCATATGCGGAAGCAATATTGAATAAGATGTAGAATAGAGAAAGTAATATAACTAGAAAAGAAAACTGTATTAATCTATACGTTCTGTAAATGAAATAATTTTGAGAAATATGTAGTTGTCTACCTTACTACTATCTGCCTACTATCTATATGTATACATAGATTACAATGCCCCGAAGGCTAAATAACCATTATGGAAGTTGAATTGTTTGGGCTTCCATATGTGACTCTTCATCTTCTAACAGTTAGGTGGCTTGCTTGACAGGTGTACAGTATGCTGACAAATGCTCTAGCATAATGCGAGCTCTAGCAATCCCACTTGGCATGGTGCAACGTGGTGCAGAGGTCCACATGGCCACTATGAGTTTTGGATGTTCTATCAAGAACCGAGTTGTGCGGCATGTCTGTGAGTGCTACGTAGTTGGCCAATGTTGTGCAGAGGTTGTGCACATGGCACGTCATGTCGCAGTATTGTGAAGGCTGCATATAGTGGGTGAAGGTTATGCTACACATAACACGGAGTTGTGCCGAACAACGTTGAGATTGATCGTCAAAAAATTGGTGTGAGGCGCTTCCCCTCAACCCTGCAAGGGCTAAGCCCTTAACTCCTATGCACTCCGCACCTATCAAGCGAAGTGCCCAAAGGTGTTTGAAGCTTGAAGTTGCGCAGAGGTGGAAAAGTAACCAAGGCACTCAAGTTAATAGCGCAAGTTTGTGCAGATGCACACAAATCAAAAGGTTTCTGGGCTACCTATTATGGAAAGAGGGGATTGGTTTTCCGATTTTCACTTCATTGATGACACCCTTATATTCTCCACTTTGCTCTTAAAACAAATCAGCAAACTAAAACAGCTCTTAACAACCTCTCAAATGGCTTCAGGACAATAGGTTAATAAAAACAAATCGCATGTGTTTTTCTTGAATATCGCTCTTTAGCATAAGCGAGCTATCATCGCAAGGAAGAAAACCTTCAAACCAAAGAGAGAGGGGGGAACTAAATATCATAAATATAGTCTATTTCAACCAATCAACAGAAATGAAATTGTGCTAAAGGTTATGGAATTCTAATTCCATGTGGACTAGAATGATTCACAACATATATAATTTGAATTCTTGCTTGGCAAGTCACACTATCTCTTGTAACTAGCCAGTCTCCAACATAGTAAGATTCATAAAGTTTGGCATAGATCTTCTGGGACATTACTTGGAAGTTGGAAGGTTGGGAAGATTTATAAAATGGATACCCTACTTTTTCAAAATCTATAGATTGATGGCCTCCCTCCTCTGTTTCGGCCATATGGATTGACCCACCTTGTTTACTTTTGCAAACTAGAGGTTTTTAGCATTCCCGCATGGAACATGGACAGTATAAAATGTATAGGGTTTCCAAATACAAATAAAACCACTGGTCTTCTCCAGCAGCTGGACAACAGACATATTTCCCTCTCCCATAAACTGACATGTTAATTTGGGTTGTGCACGATTAGTGTGCAATGTACAACTTCAGCCTATGAATCTCTTGTCAAAGCACCCCAACACAACACAATTTAGATAAAATATGGGCAAGGTTGTGGATTAGTAATATCTAGCCGAAAACCAAAACCTTTCTATGGTTACTAATACATGGCAGTTACTGACAACATATAATCTCCAAAAGAAATATTGGGTTGTGCCAAATATATGCCGCAGTTGCAAAAAATATGTTGAAACCATTAATCATATTTTCTTTCATTGTCCATTTACATGTTCAATATCGAAAGGCATAGCACATCTCTTTGGGATCTACCTCCAAAGTTGGATTCAATTGCTGCCTCGGTTTATATATGGGCAAGTCTTCAAAGTGAGATGTGATGCTTTGGCTCATGCACTAACTAGCTCTTGGGTTCATAATTTGGTATATTTGAAAAAAAAGCAATGTGTAGATTTTTTCAAATTTCCCCCAACCCATAGACCTTGTGATAAAACAAATAAAACAACAAACTAGAGTTACAGCCCTGGCTAATCTATCAGATTTGACAAAAGGAACCGTGTTGAACACACTATCTAGTGAGAGGGGGGGGTGAATCAGTAGATGAGCTAAAACCTGGTTCTTAAAACTTTTAAACAAAATACTTAATGTATATGCAAAGTAAAGAACAAAAACCGAGATCATACACATAAGAATGTCAACACCAAATTTTTACGTGGAACCCAAAGGGAAAAACCACGGTGAGAAAAGCTACTAGAAGCTATTGTTGTAATTCAGCCTCACAGAAAAGATGTCTCACAGACAAACCTCACTAGTTACATTCAAGAGCACCCACTCTAAGGAAGCATCAACTTCCTAACTGAGCACCAACTCAGTTTTTCTGATGGCACCAACCTATTAGAGAAATGAAACTACAACTTCAAAATACAAAAGAAATTCAAAATGAATCTCGTTCAGTTTTTTGTTACAAGTCTTGTATGTAACTGCACCTACACACTGTGTGCCTTCTTGGCTTATCTGGCTCTTTCTCTTTGTGTTTGGATATGTTATATGTTGACACACCTTATTTGCTTTGCCTTTTTGCGTTGTCTGCATATGTCCTCACTCGACAATTTTGAGTTAACACTCTAATTATTATCGCAACAGCAGCAAAAAGACCTTTACAATTGTTTTGTTCGTAGCATATATAGACAAATGCATCTTAGGGTTTTCTATCTATAAAGAGTTCACACTTCAACTGCTCTTAACCGGTTCAAGCTTCTGATCTACATTCATTGTGACTTTGACGTCGTGTCTCAATTCATGCTTCAAACGGCAACGTTCAAATGTCTTTTACTATTTTTGGCATCTGCACTTCTACTGTTCTTAACTGCGTCGCTTCCTCAATCACTTCTGATCTGCATTTAATGTGACTCTGACTTCGTCTCTCGATTCATGCTTCAAACGACAACGTTCAAATGTCTTTTACTATCTTTGGCATCTGCACTTCTACTGTTCTTAACTGCATCGCTCCTCGATCACTTAGATTGAATAATCTCGAGCTCTGTGAAGATATATCGAATTCATCACCAGTTCCAATTGTTCCTTTACAACCAGTTAGAAGACATTGAATGCGGGCTTTTTATTTTTTTCATCGCACCAAGTTCACGTTCTTTTCTTTGTTGGATCTTTCCTTATGACCTTTTGACACTTGTCAAATGCACGTGCACTCAGAGGGTCATCTGAGTTTGCTTCGCACCATTGGATCTAATGCACCGATCAGACATGAGCCATTGATCCTTTAAAGCAGCATGAGTTTTAATTCTTGCTTTGCCATTAACCATCGAGCTTCTTTTCTTCCCTTTTTGCATCTCGCTACTTTCTATATCATGGATTCGCTTCCACTCCTTTCGATTGTCCTCGATATGCTCGATCTATACCCTTTGTATTGAGCATTAAACTTCGGCATGTTGGCGTGATCTTATTTTCTTTGGCATTCTTGTAACATTCCTTGCAACATCGATCCTTGAAGACTTGCTCGTCTTTTAACCTTGTTTTAATTCCTTCGGAAGGTTCCTTTATACAAATTGTTGCGGACCTTTGTGTCTTCGAGACAATTTCCGTGGACTTTTTGTTCGGGTCCATTTCATCCTGAAGTGTCCTCCAATTTCTCCAAAAGAATTCGTCATTGGCTTCTATTCAGAGATGTCCTTTGGAAATCTTTTCTTCGGACTTTTTG
Organism: Torreya grandis; assembly: GCA_037957365.1. Lineage (NCBI taxonomy): Eukaryota > Viridiplantae > Streptophyta > Pinopsida > Cupressales > Taxaceae > Torreya > Torreya grandis. The sequence goes on from JARHVA010001908.1 coordinate 447,293, forward strand.
TCTGAGACATTTCTTCAGACTTTTTGTCCACGTCATTTCTTCGGACTTTTTGTCCATAACATTTCTTCGGACTTTTTGTCCGCCGTCATTTCTTCGAACTTTGTCCACGTTATTTCTTCCGTCTTTTTGAAAAGGTCCACTTGCCCTTCGAAACGTTCAAAAGATACCCTTCGGACTTTTTGAAAAGGTGCACTTGCCCTTCGGAACGTTCAAAAGATACCGTTCGGACTTTTTGAAAAGGTCCACTTGCCCGAGAAGGACTTGACAATTTTTTCGAAAGAATTGTCCTTGCCATTCTTTCCGAAAGAATTCCTCCGAAGGAATTCTTCAAGACTATTTCAGGTTTTCCATTCTTCTTGACTTATCCTGATTGCCTCTTCTAAGTAAGAGCACTTCACAACCCGGTTTACTCCACAAGTCTACTCAACTCAACCCTTGGCATTAATGCATGATCAAATTCAATCTCAATGACATCAACCTTTGACATCAATGACAATTCCATGCTGCCCTAGATGGGAATGATAATTCTTCAATCCTCAGACTGCTTTTTGTATCATGATATCAAAACTGTCAACTGTCTCCTTGCTCAAATTTCCAGCAAACCGCTTCCACAAGCATAATTAAGTGATACCTTTGCAAACTATGGAAAATTCCATTTCACTATCATGCTATTTCGTTAAAGGCAGAACCCAGAATTGCTTGGAAGCCCCGGGATTGTACCACATATAAGTTTGACTTTAGTGGAACCTCCAAGTGAAACCCATGTCAGGCTATATTGTCAGAATCATCTGCAACTTTAAAGGGGAACCCATAATGGCTTACTCTTGGCATCTTCACAAACAATGTTGCAGAACTTTGGGCATTGCATAAAATTTTAAGACATCAATCTTGCTCAGGTGGCTGGCTTAACTAGTATTCATATAGAAGGTGATTCAAAGATGGACATTGACCTAAGAAACAAAAATCTCCGTTGGAAAGCACATGACTTCCCTATACCTATCCTATAGTGATTAATACACTCCATTCTATTGGAGACAAAAAAGCTCATCAGAAATCTTACCTTGGACAAAATTACACAAAAAAAGATGCCAAAACCATGGGGCTGATATGGTAGCAAATGCAGTGCTCCAATAACCAAATGGAAATAAAATCATGTCTAAAAATTGCAAAGCGCAACTCCAAGCTTCAATAAAATACCAGGTGGACTTAGACACTTCACTTTCCAGCAATTTCACAAAGAATCAGGGTCTCAAGTTCAACAATTATAAGGAAGGTGGACTGTGTTTTGCTTTCAGTCAAATCACATTAAGGTATCGAGATACACAAAGGATACTCTTTTCCATATGCCAATGCTCGTCGTTCACAAAGATATAGACTTCAAGGGTATTGTATCAATCAAACCTTTGTGATACAACTTCCACGACACAAATGAGAATAATAGCCCTTTGAGAAATCTTTTATTTGGCCATTTAAGTGTTATTCCTATCCTCATTTACCTACCTCCATTGTGGAAGCCAGCTGAAATACAACCCTTCTTATTATTGCTTTTTTTCCCTACAGCCTTTGTGGAATCCAGCTGGAATACAACCCTTCTTATTATTGCTACTGTTAACACTAACCGGTTGCCGCTACACCAAAAGCTCGAACTGTTAGTGAGGGTGAGACTGGAGAGGTTATAGATTCTAGGGGAGCCCAAAAGCAGGGGTTGAGGGTCTCGGAGCGTCAATAGTTTCCCCCCCCTAGCCAAGAGGTCCGGATTGGACACTCCGAGAGGTCTGCTGCACACTATCCGACCAGAAGGCGAGGGAGACTACTGAGGGTGAGAATCGAACCCCTCCCCAGCGGAGTCGCCAATTTGTTAACACTAACCGGTTGCCGCTACACCAAAAGCTCGAACTATTAGTGAGGGTGAGACCGGAGAGGTTATAGATTCTGGGGGAGCCCGAAAGCAAGGGTTGAGGGTCTCGGAGCGTCAACAGTTCCCCCCCTGGCCGAGAGGTCCGATTTGGACACTCCGAGAGGTCCGGTTTGGACACTCCGAGAGGTCGGGTAGACACTATCTGACCACGAGGCAAGGGAGACTGCTGACGGCGAGAATCGAACCCCTCCCCAACGGAGTCGCCAGTTTGTTAACACTAACCAGTTGTCGCTACACCAAAAGCTCGAACTGTTAGTGAGGGTGAGACCGGAGATGTTATAGATTATGGGGGAGCCCGAAAGCAAGGGTTGAGGGTCTCGGAGCGTCAACAGCTACTTTTACCTACCCCCATTGTGGAAACCAGCTGGAATACCATATTCATCATTTATCCATCCCCATTGTGGAATCCAGTTGGAATACTTTTGGTGTGCTTATTTTGTTCACTTTATCTTCAATGGTTGGAAAGTTAGTTTGTAATCTCTGAGAAACAAATGATATATATGGTCAAATCATCTGAGCTGTGGAAAAAAGTTCAGTTCGTAATTTTGATATTTTTATGAGCTGGCTGTTTGTATGTAAAAAGAAAAGAAAAAAAAAACAATTTAAATATCTTGAACAAATTAAAAAGACAGCAAGCTAGGAAGGAAGTCCAAGCTCCTGATAGGATTGTTGAAAAGGTTGCAGGAAAGAATAGGATGCATCTGTTGCATCAAATAATAAAAATATTTTTAGACATGAGAATATTTTTTTATTCGTGTGAGATTGGAGCAGAAGATTCATTGTTGCATTGACATCTTGAAAAAGGAATGATATGGCATGTGGCGATATTCTTTGACAATGTTGCACCTCAAATTGTTTACAATGCACAAATATGTTGTGTATAAGAAGAATATTCAGTGTCTGCATCAATTGACTATTCATAAAAGTGCCCATATGATTGTGGAACCATGGTGCTCTAAGAATCTTTTTGAAACCGATGGCCTGGTCAATTGTCAAATGAAAATTCATCAACCTGTCCACTGGTTTAGAGTGCACAAACACAATATGGAACCGAAATAACAAGTTGAGAAAGAAAGAAAAAGTTTATTAGTGTCCAAAATTGACCAAAATAGGTCAATGGGGCTCAAAAGAACAACCAAAGTAAATAACATGTAGGAGCAAAAAGAATCTCAATAAAAGTTAATAAAAGCACAATGATAAAAGGGCCTAGCCCACAAGTGGAGTGAGCCCGAAGTGGGTAAACCCTATAATGTTAAAAATATAATGCCATGCACTACAAGCATTGCAAATAACCATGAGAAAGGAAGACCCATTGCCAAAGTAGATAGAAGATAGGAAGAAGAAAAGGCTGCCCCTAATTTTGTTCATTGTGACACCATTAACTGGTCATCTGAAACTTGCTTACCTGGTGGCAATTAGTAAGCAAAACATGTCCCATGCACTGCCATCAATAAGCAAGAAATTATGATGTTTGAAATTGGTGTGTCAAATTGATCCAATGGAGTTCTCGACTTAGTCCACAACGATTTGGGCAGACCGTTTAAACAATGTTTCAATGGGATCAATTCAATCATGTTTTTCATTGATAATTACTGCCAAATGACGTGGATTTTCTTGGAGGATAAGTCTAAAACTTCTCAGCACTTTAAGACTTTCAAGGCTGCAGTGAAGAATGAGATTAAGTGCCACATCAAAGTACTTCACAAAGATTGACAAGGGAGTGCATGTCAACAAATATCACATATTTTAGCTCCAAGAATGGCATAAAGTAGTAATTGGCAGGCATAAAACAGTGATTGGCAGTTTCATACTAGGTTATTGCGCAAAAATGACGCTGACTACGGTAACTTGATGCCCTTGCTCGTTTTTTCGAACTCCGACAGCTTGTGGTCAACCTTAGTAAAACTAACGTTATGATGTTCAAAATCTCCAAGTGCTCTCTCTCCAAATTCCAGTTTTTCTACAAAGGGGTACTTCTAGAGATCACATCAGCCTCCACTTATTTGGGGGGTCCAATTCTCTAGTCCATGTTGTGGCATGAAGTCGCTTCCCATCCATGCCTTTGCAAGGGGTATGCCTCTTTCTCTATTAGAATGTCAATGTTTTCAGATTCACTTCTAGGACATTCCTTCCAAGTTATGCCTTTTTGATGCAATCATCAAACCTAAAGTTTTATATGGTTCAAAGGTGTGGGGACCTAGCTTGGGGGTTGTTGATTGGGCCCGTATTGAGAGGTTCCAGACTCTCATGTTACAACATATGATCCATTTCAAGTGGACAATTCCTCAACAAACCGTCCAAGTTGAATTTTTCACCCAACCACTGTGCCTTCAGACTATCTGCAGGCTTACTTTCAACATCCACAAACTCAAGTTCCTAGGGGACTCAGCTTCTAGTCGTGGGAGATATCCATGCTTAGCACTTTGCTCCTCAAAGAGGATTGCTTCACTGATCCCCACTAGACGCTGACATTGTTGGTACTTTGAGACTAGGTTACTCGTTATTTCTATTGGCATCTCTATGGATCAGCTACCCCCTCTCATGTATTCTCTAAACACCCCCCCCAACGCTCCTTCCCACAAAGGACATCATCATTAGAGCTGCCAGTGAGGACATCTATAGACAATATATCCAAACCACCTGTATCTCCTCCCTTGAGCCGCTCAGCACCAAGCTTGCTTTCTTCACCAAGCATTTCTTACAAGTAGTGGATGGTATCATTTGTCGCCCTCAATATATCGAACGCCATTGGTCCCATGGCTTGAGGTTTCCCCTTGGCCAAATGAAAGTGTGCTCTCACTAGCTACAGGTTGAAACAAATCACCACATTCTCTGTCCGAATTGAATCTATCGTTTTTGCTTCCTTAGGAGGTGAAGACCAAGGAACACTTCATTTTCATATGCCCCATTTACTATGAGATTCGAGGTCGATATCATTGCCTCTACAAGGACTCAGCAAACTATCTATCTACTTTCTTTAGATATCCAAACCAGCAGTACATAGCCCTTTATCTTCGTGAGGTCGTAACCCTCTGGCATAGATCCCTCTAGGAGGAGCCTAGAGGCTCTAGAGCCCCCATGTTGACCACCTCTTTCTTCCAGCCCATCCTGACAATTGACAGCACTAAGTGCCCCTTGGACACTAGTGCATCACACATCAGAGTTGATAGATCAATCAGGCGGCGTTTTTCTCAACATATCATTACTACTTAGAATACTCAGATCCCCCATCCTGCTCTCCCTCGGCACTGTGGCTCCACTTCTTCTCGTTGACATGGCTCTGCCCTTTCTTGACAACATGGACCTACTACTTACCGGCTGTCGCCTAGGCCATAGGGACAAACTCACATTACCAATTTCTTTCGTAATATGGGAAGTACCACGGCCTTGGATGCTAGGGGAGATTCTACAGGAAGTGTTTTGCTTCCGCAAGGTCTCCCAACCGAGCCCCTCCGACATTGGGTACTCCCCAATGAACACCCAAACCTTATCATAGTGATTGATGATGGATCAAACAGCCCCTCCTCTTCAGGCACATACAGAGATTTCGATGAGGTTTTCCAGTCTTCATCGACACATGCTTTTGGAGGCTCTTGTTTGCCCCTCATTGTTGTCTGTAATAGTTCCATTACCACCTTTGTTATGGCACAATGTTTTACTTAGTCTTATGTAATTTAGTTTACTGGGTTCTCTTCCTTGAACTTTCTATTGTTAACGGTTGTATCCTCGAGTCCCAATGACCTACTTTTGATCATCCGTGGACATTAATATAATTTCTTTCTTTCTTTCTTTCTTTCTTCTTCCATATTTGAGGTTAGTCTTGAAATTTTGTTGGATTCCCATGGTACTCGCACGACAATATTTCTATCACTTGTATCTTATAAATGGGTTAATTCTCTAACTCGTCTCCTTCCTTGCCTTCAATCAGGGTTTCCTTCTCAAGAACAATTTCTTCCAAACTTGAAGTAGCCTACAACAGCCCCTACTTTGTCATTTACTTTTCAATTGATATCTCTAATCTTCTTACCCAACCACAATTGTGGTCTACCATTAACTTTTCCCAGCTTTTTAAGCACTGGAAACAAGCATGACCTTTTCAATCTGGAAGACAATTTGTTGTCTTCTACTTGCTACTCAAATTCTTTTTGCAAACAATCTTGATAATGTTGCTTTACTATATATCACTCAAATTCCAGGTCATGTGTTCTTCGCCATACATTTTGTAATTTAATGTATATTCTTGTGAAAATTTGAGGCAAAATTATCACACACCAGTCTACATGCTTTTTCCACACCAAGTCATCATCCACTTTGTGTTTAGTAGCATGTCTTCGGTTTTACTGAATGAATTTGACTCCAATTTGCCATAACTAAGTGAAATCTTCTAGTAATTTGTTCTCTCCTCTTCAATACTTTTTGTCCAATTAGGCAACCAGTAAAAAAACCATTTTTTATATTTTTCGACTTTAAAGATTGGCTATGAATCTATAATTGTATGGCATTGACAGTGGTGATAGGTAATCACGACACAATACAAACTTCCTACATAAATAAAGGGAAAAGGAATAGAAATGACACCAACAATGTAGCTTCTTATTTTACAATAGAAAACTTGAATTAGAAACCATCATATTCATAACTGTGCACACAAGATAAACTATCTCACATTATATACAATCAAGCATAGAAATAGACTAAAATATAAAAGAAATAGGAATGTCTTTGTTGATATCGTTGTTGTGCATGGTCTCTAGAATGTGCAGACCTTACATTGAAAATTGGATGGAGAACCCAAGATGCACATATCAACCCATCAAGTACATATGAGGAAGGAACATAATAGGTGCATCAATTGACCAAAACAATCCATACTTAACCTTACAATAACCAACACTTCACCAAAAACTAAATTAAGTGAAACATGTACATTACACCTTGTAAATTGTTCATTTATTGAACACACTTTATTTACGATAATGCATATGTACAATGTTAACACATAGTTGTAAAAGCTCTCTCTACACTAACTGTTTTTTTGTTTTTTTGTTTTTTTTTGTTTTTGTTTTTTTTTTAAGAAATAAATTATATTAGGTGAAAAAGAAAGTCAATGTATATAAATTCTAATATCCTAGGCATGATAACAATTAGTCCAAGCCTCAGCACAAGAAACATATCTAATCACATCAACGGCTATCATCAAGTCAATCTAAATCTAAAATCTGTTAGATATCTTCTTGGAGCTTTATGGGCCACCATATCTGTGGGGGACCATAACAAGAAATGTTATTATTGTCCAATGCCCAATTAGCTAAGGCATCGGCTACTTTATTTTGTTGTCGAGGAATATGGGTAAAGTGGATCTCTTGAAATATTTCCTTCAACTGTTGGATTTCTTCCAGCTCTCTAACTATTTGCCAATTTTTTCCCTTCTTCAATGACGAATTGAATAAAAGGCTGATGATTAGTAAAGAATCGGATTCCACCTGAATCTTTTTCCACCAACTTTAACTGCTTATTGTAAACCTCTATAAACTGCCTTAATTTCAGACAAGTTATTCATTGCATATCCCAATCTTTCTGAAAAGAAAAAGGTAATTGATCCATCAAAAAGTCTACATATTCCTCCCATGCTTGCTTTACATGGATTTCTTCTAGAAGCTCCATCTCTATTCAGCTTCCCGAAGCCACATGGAGGGGTTGACCACTTACCATCATCTTTACATTTCCTCCTTGGTTTAAAAGCAAGCAGGGGATGATTATCCAAATTAAGAGGTAAGATTCTTATTAGATTAACCCATTGTGTAGACAGGTTCTGAGGGATTTTAACTTTGTATTTGATGGATTCGGCAATATTCATCTTTATCTTTTCCCAGACAAAGGAGATGTCCCTGCTTTGATGCTGAAAAATTCTTCGGTTCCTTTCTTTCCATGCATTCCAAAGTAAAAGAGTTATCCCACTCCATAATAATGGTAGAAGATTTTAGCCAGTCGTTAATTTCTTTACCCATTCTCTAAAAGTTTGCTCCAAGGCCTGAATTCCATTCCAGGGAATCTGAAATAAGGTAGCCAAATATTGACATCTCTACACTAACTGTTGAGCACACTCTTAATCACCCAATTGAATCAGAAATGAGGCCGGTAACAGAATATTTTAACTCTATGTTCACACAAACATGCACATAAGTTGCAACTCTTCTTTCTTTGGCAGCATCCACTGATCCAACATACTCACCCAAAAGGTTTCCCATGGTTTGGAACATATCTTCATCCAGAAATCAATAGGAAAATTGGGAAGAAATCTGCTGCGTTGCCCTAATAGGACTTTCATGAGTTGAATTAAAACACCGATATTCGAGAAATATGGACCCTGAAAAAGATGACTCCTGTTAATAGCTAGAGAAAACACAAGAAAAAAGGATCTTTGGCATGTTAGATGATTTCCAAATCACTCTACAGCTGTCAAAAGCTACGTTTCCAACTCCCAACACCCAAAGTGGTGAATAAACACAGAAATCTGCATAGCAGAGCATTTTTCTCATGTATGCAATTTCTCACAACATTGGCAGGACTTACCAAACTTGACACTGCCTAATTTGTAAGAAACAAGTCAGCAGCACTCAGACCCAACTACTCCCTCCGCCCCCGCCCACCGCCCCCTGTTCCCCATGCTTTAAACACCAGCAAACACCTCTACACCTACTCCCTATCAAATAGAAAATCCTCCTCCCTAAATCTAGAAGTCAGTTAGTTAAAACTTAAAATCAGAGTCAAGACAATGTAATCTATATCATGTTAATCATTTACCAGTTTATAAAAAAATTCCCAAACTTTTTTGATAATTCTGTTTAATGAGTATTTAAAGAATGCATGAAAGAAACCAAAAATGAGAAAGGGTATCACAGAGGTTATATATGTTTTTCTGTGAATTTCATAAGATTTAAAACAAAAAACTAGCAAACAGCAAAAACTAAAAATCAATTTAAACGGGTTATCTTCACAAATAAACTTTGAAACAATATAAAAGGGTCACGAGGGGAAATACTATTGGCATAAGTTCCAAACAAGTTCTTTCAAATAATAAATTTCAGAATAGCTATCTGACAAGTGTCAAAATGAGACAGTACCAGGACAGAGGATAGTAGAACATAAACCTAATCAATAAAAAATGCAATTCCAAGAACAGTACCTTGTCTCTAGTAAATTTGTGGGTATGTTTAAGTCAAATAAAAACAAGTACATAATAGGTATAAAATAGGAATAGAGTAAACTACCTTGCCCTATTTGTTCTCCAATTATAAGGTCCTTCCACAAAACTTCACAGTAGGGATGATCTTGGTCTGCTTCACCCTTTTGCACAACACTGCTAGTTTTGCTACCACTGCTGGTGGTGCTGCTTATACTACTGATATTGGATGAAGGCCAAGATCCAGGAGCATCATTCAATATTGGATGATTCACATCAGTCGAATAGCTTTCCCCATGCTTTGCCGCCACACCCCTCCTTTGTTTTGAGTACTTTTCACAATCTGGGAGAAACCATGGCCACAAGAAATGGTTCTTCGATTCACCCACATCATGTTCACGTCCTCCTCTATGCCAGGTTATTCCCTTTCTCGCCATCCATGCCTCTGCCTTTAAGCCCAGGGACTTGCAAACACCATTCTTTCCTTCGCTTCCCTCCCTAGCATCAAGATCAACCTTGTCCCTTAATTTTCCAAAGGGTCTCAAAGGAGGAGAAGTACCAGACTTTGACTGTGACTGTGAATGTGATGTGCCACCTCTAGGCATACAAGCACCAGTATTTGTTACCTCCTCGATGTCTTTGTGCTCTGAAAATCGACAAAAATCAGAGCAACTAATGTCAGAACAAATATCTCCACTTCCTCCTTCACACACTGCATTTTTCTCACCAGTATGCATCCTTGAACGCATCTTAGATGTTACTTTCAATGCCTGTTCAGTGAAGCCAAAGAAAACAAAACTTAAATGCATAACAACATTCAATAAACATAAGTGCTTGTGTTAAAGCTTTACTTACACCTATAAACAGAAAATGAAAATGAAAATCGTACCAAATTGGAAATTTTGGATAGAGGAACTTGAAATAAGTGGTGAGTTTCGACTTTGGGCTTGTTCGTGTGACTATCATTTTGCCTTTCATCACCAAAATTGCAATAAAAAGATGTCTTGTTGTCAGATGGATGCCCAAATAGTTCCTGAATGGAGCGTGTATCATTTGTAACACATATAACACCAAGAAATGCACTATCATCACCATAAAGTGGCGTATTTGTTACCGCTGCTGTAAAGATCTCCCCTGACTTCTTTTTTAGGGGAAATTGTCCTGTCCAAGTCTCTGGCGTGGTAAGACGATTTACAATTTTATTTGCAATATCGATATTACTAGGGATTAGAAGATGGATAACATTATGTCCAACTGCCTCTGAGGCAGAATATCCATAAAGTAATTCAGCAGAGTGGTTCCTGCAGTTACAGAGATTAATGATATCTTATTCAGGCCTGTATAAAACATAGACAGACAGAGAAATAAGATAAAGAAATGACATCACTATTTCTAATCATTTAAAAGAAGACTACCATAACGTCAAAATGTTAGCGTAAGTAGGTATTGTTCACAATGCATGCAGTTCAAACTTCAAATGGCAGAGCTCTTGATGTGATTAGTGGTCACATGGTAAAATAGGTGCTTCTTTTGTAAGACCTAAATGGCTTTAGAAATGATCCACATAGTGAACATTAATGGATTTGTCTTCATAAGTTTTGACTTGGGGGCCAATTTTTAACAAGCCTTTTTTTCTTTTCTCACATTTGAACCTCTGTACATTGGTGCAACTATATTTTGGTTGCTCAAGTGCATATTTTGTTGTTCTTGGTTATGGCTCAAAATTACACTTGTCTGGAGAAACTGTATTGTGTTAAAAGAGAATATGGACACCATCTTACGCCTCACGAGGTATTTTTAAAGAAGATAAAACGAAGGACAATGACATGGCACAAAGAGAAATACACATTGCAACTATGATGTCGCTCCATTCTCATACTTTTGGTGGGACTTGATGTGTCATTTGAACAAAATTGGATTTCTTTCTACCTCATATTTCCAATCTTAAACATGACCAGATAAGAGATCTGCTTTAGAACTGTAGCTTCTCAGACCAAAAACTTTGCTCATCTTCAGGCCCGTTCCCAGCCCCATACAAACATTAATTCTGATCTTTTTGTGCCCTTCTTGGCCCCCCATTCATGCTCACCCTATCAAAATCCCATGGTTACCAGAAGAAGGGTATGGGTATGGGCATGGGGAGACAGGTACCAGTACCGGTATCGGTATGCCATTTTTAAAGAAAATAGGAGACAGGTACTTGGAGATGGCAAAAAAAATTATATAATAATAATATATACATAATTAATTAATTGATAATTTTGAATAAAATATTAAATACATACGGTTTAATTAAAATTTTAAATATTATATTATTAAAAAAAATATAATGCAAAAATAAAATATAATACTATAATATAAATACATACATAATTAATTAATTAATAATTTTGAATAAAAATTAAAAAAATATTAAATACATATGGTTTAATTAAAATTTTAAATATTATATTATTAAAAAAAAATCTAATACAAAATAAATTGTAATACTATTTAATTTAAATTTTATATATACTATAATTAACATACTATTTAAATAATATAATCAAATTATTTATAATAAAATATAAATAATGTGTAATACAAACTATTATATTGTACTATTTAAAAATCAAACTATGATTATAATATAGATAATTAAACTAGAATATTAAATTTAATGTACTACTATTACATTATAAACTTATTAAATTATTAATTAATATTTTAAACTCTCTTAACCTAAAACAAATCAAACTAAGAAATAGAAAAAACTAATATCGAAGCCATCAATGGAAAGTTGGAAAGGAAAAGGTGCAAATTAAATCCCTCGCATGTCCCACAGATTGCATGGCTCAGAGTGTTCTAACCACAACACAGATTAGTTTATCCAAATAATATATGCTATTTGCACCCAACGTTATCATTTCGGTCATGCTCGCGTTATTCATGCGATTGTGCTTTTGCCTAACAAAGGGGCCAAAATAAAAAATGGGAAAATCTAGTAGGTTCAAGGTTAGAAACTAAACGACATTGCTTGTGCAGCGGTGCTTTTATTTTTGGTTTTAGGCTTGAGTAATGGTAGGAAGCAAAACACAAAGAAGAATACAAACAACCAATGTGAAAATAGTCTGCAGACAATCGAACGCAAAGAAAAAGAGGAACAGCGAACATCCGAAAATCACGTTTTAGGGTTTGTTTATTTGTTTGTTTGTTTGTTTTTAATAATCCTAGGAGACGGGCCAAAGGTAAGAAGAGACGTTGACAGTCTCCAAAGACGTCTCCCGGTACAGGGGATATTGGAGACGTGTACCCGTACCAGAGACGCGTCCCAAGTGGTGGGGGATGCATCTCACTGCAACACTGTTAAACCCTCTTGTCTAGCTAGAATTTAGTTGAACTACCCACAAATATTGCTAACACTTCTTCCCCTACTACACAGCTATTGGTTTATTCACACTAGGCTAGAAGTTGTCTTTTTGTTAACTAGCCTAGAATTGTCTTTGTTCTCACTAGAATAGAGTTAAGCTCAAATTAGTTCAAGTGGCTAAATAGTGATGCAAGAGCATCCAAGGCAAACAGGCAATCTCACACAACCTAAAAAATAGTAAGAAATTTTGGATAGAGTTTAATAAAGGTTCTTGGGATTGATTCTGAGCTTTATGTAGTCACAAGGGCTAAGTTTTGGGTTCATAGAGTTGCACAAAGACCCCAAAGATCACTGATTTTATTTCTCAAGTCATATCTTTGTTCGCAACTTCGAGTTGCAGTTTAATGGTGGCTTCACAAAAATCCACCAAGTGTTCGCTATGTGAACAAAGGCAATGGAGGATTTAATCCCCAACAAAGTTCACAAACGGATGCAGAGTTACCAAGTGTTCACACTGTAATGAAGGCCATGGAGGATTTGATCCCCAACAAAGTTCACAAACAGATGCAGAGTCACCAAGTGTTCACAATGTAACAGAGGCCATGGAGGATTTAATCCTCATTCGCACTCAAGTCTAAAAGCTAACAGAGTTCGCTGCAGACCTGACATGATCCTTAATTGGAATGGATATTCCAATGGATCTGCAACCTCCGAAAAGTTCTAGAGTTGACAAAGTTCATGGTGGCCACATTGTCCAAAGAACATCGCATGAGTCCACGACACTGACAAGTGTCACAATCACAACCTGTTCTCAAATTGATTGCAGGTCGCAAGTCAAAGGTGGGGACTACAGCTTGGGTGGATGCATAATAATCCTCAAGTGGAGTTTATAACTCCAACGGTTTCACGCATACATGGAAGCCACAGTTTAAAAGGGTAGACGGGTGAACAATCTTCAAGTGGATTTAATAAATCCATGGGTCCAAGGAGTGCAAGGAGGCCACAAAAGCATCGGCAAGTCCAATGCACAAAGGCTCTGGGATCGTGACACGAGTCACAATCCCATCAGTTCATAGCAACCACAGTTCACAATGATCACAGCGCTGTGCACAGGTCACCATAAATTTCAAACGACCATATCTTTTGCAGAAAACGGCCAAATTGGGGGTTATTGATCTCAATGGAAAGCTCTTGATGACATCGTTCAATTGGTGGTGGCCACGGGGCAGGTGACCACATGTGTGGTGTGGTAATTATCTCCAAGAATGATAGTTACGAGAAGTTGGAGAGCTAGAGATCAGAAGTTCAAAAGGCGATCCTCTACAACAAAGGGGATTCCTAATGAGCAAAATATAGACAAGGAACTATTGAATTGGATGCCAAGATCTTTGGATCAAGCGAATGCACAGGTTTGTGATAGGCACAATTCAAGCATGTACACAACACAATAGCTGCAAGAAAATGAAATCACATACACAAGAATATTGCATAAACAAGATAAGCGCCAAAACCAATTTTCCATTGAATAATAGCTCACCAAGAGAGATGTACAAATAGGAGTGCATGAGTAACTCCCCCAAGAAAAGCGGTCAAAGAGTTAATAATAGAAGAGTAACTCCCATACCCGAAATAGCCGCTCAAGGGAGTTTCTTCCTCTTCATCCAATCAAAATGTAACTCTAAGTACACCTAAGCAAGTTTATCCACGAAAGTAGAAAAACTCCAAGTGAGGAGAAAAAACACACAATAAATAAATATGATAAAAAAAGAAAACCCCTACTCTAACACCCCCTATAAGCACAGCCTATATGGGTAGTGTAAAAAAATGGGTCCCGACAACTAGGCCTGATCAGATACCCAATACAAAGCAATCTCCCATAAAATAGAGAAAAGGAGAAAATCCATAGGAAAAACTCTCCCCCCCAAGAAAGAAATAGAAGTGAAGAGGCTAGAAGCCCCCCCCCCCCCCGAAAATGATATTGTTGATGTAAACCGTACCCCAAGAAGAGCTCATAGATGAATGAACTTGCTCTCAGTGAAAGGTTTGGTAAAGATATCTACAACCTGCTCTAAAGACTGGCAAAATCTCAAGTCGATGACCTGACCATGAATAAGCTCCCCGATAAAATGCATATGAATCTCAATGTGTTTGGCCGTTGGTGTTGAATTGGATTCCTGCATATATGTATATTACTCTAGTTGTCACAATAGATGATGGTGGGTTGCTTGAAAGGAATGCCAAACTCGGATAAAATCCTGTGAAGCCAAATAGTCTCAGTAGCTGCGTTAACAACTCCCCTATACTTTACCTTTGTGGATGATATAGCAATAGCATTTTGCTTCTTGCTAGACCAACTGATAAAACCAAAACCCAAAGAAAAATTGTATCTTAAAGTGGACTTGCGATTCTGAGTATCACCAACCCAATCTGAATCTGAAAAACCAACCAAGTCAACCGCTATGCCAAATTTGTCAAATCCCTAAATGTAGTGCAAGATCCTCTTGGTTTTCCAATGCAGCTCATGGGATTCCTGCATGAATCTAGAGACAAGTCCCACTGCATATGAAATATCAGACCTGATATGAGTCAGATAAATAAAGGTGTAGAACAATCAACCTCAAACTTGACTCCTGAAAGAAAGGGAGTCAGAGATGGCTTACAATCAGCCATGTGAAACCAAGCCAAAAGATCGAGAGCATACTTGGGTTGCGCAACTGAAATCTCTGAATCAGACTGTGAAATCTCAATGTTGAGAAAGTAATGCAAAAGACCCAAGTCTGTCATGTTAAACCTATCTTGTAGAGCAATCATCACCACTATAATAGATGAACTCCCGATGATCAAAAGATCATCAACATAAAGGACCAGTATCAATAAAGAATCATCTTTCCGCAAAAAGTATACATTGGGGTCTGAATGACACCTAGTGAAACCTGAAGTAAGGAGGAAGGAATCCATCTTGGCATACCAAGCTCAAGGGGCTTGTTTGAGGCCATAGATGGATTTCCTAAGTCTACAAACTAAGGATGAATCCTGAACAAACCTAGGTCGCTGCTCCATGTAGATCTCCTCAAGGTCTCTGTGAAGAAAAGCACCCTTCACATCCACTGGTGCACATCCCAACCATGTGTTGCGGCTATAGCTAGTGTGAGTCGGATCGAAGTCATCTTTGCAACAAATGCAAAGGTCTCTCAATAGTCAATACTAGGTACCTATGAAAAACCCTTGTCGACCAATCGGGTCTTGGACTTATCAACCGACCCATCTGCTATAAACTTGGTCTGATATATCCACCTACATCGAACCATCTTCTTTCCCTTAAGAAGTGAAGTCAAATTCCAAGTGTGATTTTTGATTAAGGAGGAATATTCTTCCTACATAGCACTCAAGTATCCCTGAAACCTCTCGGAATGTATGTGGATTTGAAACTGAAGCAAAGACAGCATGTGGACCACTCTAATAATCTGCTCGAGTACATCTATCATCTGTTGGATCTCTTGCCCAAGTGTCTGCACTCTTAAGTGTCTACTTGGCCCAAAGAGCCCCGAATGTGGGTGAGTCAGGTGCTGACTCCTCATCTTTTGAAACATGACTAGAGGTGGATGTAGATGAATCCCCATCACTGTCCTCGCTGTCAGAACTGAGAGAAGAAGACCCTGGCTCAAGAACCTGGTCTGGATGATCTAAGTTGGAAGAATCATCAAGTCTAAGTAAATCCAATGAAGGAGAAGAAGTGTCAAGTGTTGAGTCTTTGGGACTCTCTTGAAAGTGAACACTTCTCTCTATGAACAACTCATGTATGGTTGGATGTATAAGGCGGTACCCCTTGACACCATCTAGATAACCTACAAAGATGCAAGGCTTGGACTGAAGTTCCATAGCTTTGTGTTTCTTCTTTAGTATGCGTGCCATAGTTGGAGATCCAAAAACCCTAAATAGCTCAACTTTAGGTTTCCTTCCATGCCAAGCTTCAAAGAGTATTATGCCTTTCAAAGTTTTGTGAGGAACCATGTTCTGAATATAAGAAGCACAATTAATGGCTTCAGCCCAATACTGAGGTGCCAAGGACTTAGAGTGAATCATACAGCTAGCCATCTCTTTCAAGGATCTGTTCTTGCATTCTGCAACTCCATTTTGTGAAGGACTATAAGTAACTGTACGCTGCAAATCAATCCCCTCTGTGGTGCAAAACTGCTCAAATCTGTTGCTGGCATATTCACCTCCATTGTCAGTTTGAAAAACCTTAATGGATTTTTCAGATTGTTTCTCAACAAGTGCCTTGAAGCCTTCAAAATCTTCAAACACTTCAAACTTTTGCTTAAGAAATTAGACCCATGTATATCTCGACAAATCATCAATGAAAGTGAGATTGTACTTAGTCTTTGTAAAAGATAGACTGGGAAAAAGCCCAGATACATCACTATATACTAACTCCAATGCTTGTGAAGCCCTCCAAGCTTTGCCTTTGTCAAATTTTGCTTTGAGATGTTTTCCAAGAAAGCAACCCTCACAAAGTTTCTTAGAGAATTGGACTCGATGCAAGCCTATGACCATGTCATTTTTGCTAAGTTGTTCAAGGTAGCAGTAGTTAAGGTGGCTAAACCGTTCATGCCATAATTTGCTTACTCCATCTAAATGAGTCAGTAATGCAATCGGAGAAGAATCAGGGGCAAAATGTGAGGTGTATAATCTGGCTTGGTGATCTTCCCTACCCACTGCCACTATAAAATTACTATGCAACTCACTAATGATAACACAATCTGGTAAAAACCCAACCCTCATGCCTTTGCTAATATGAGTGATTCGATACACTGATAGGAGATCAGTTGAAAGAGAAGGGACACTTAAAACATTATTGAATGTTCCTCCTTCCATTTCATAGGTCCTCTCCTTGCAACTAGTACGGAAGTGTCATCACCCAAACTAATGAAAGACATGTTTCAAGGCTCTAAGGAAGAAAACTCAACTAGTGAAGAGCCCATGTGGTGAAAAGCACCCGAGTCAATAACCCAAGAAGATGTTAAATCTGCAATTGCTACAAGAGCCTTGCCCTTTTCTTTCTTTTTCCCCTTGCCCTTTGTCTTAGTAGAATCTTGGTTTGATGAACTCTGCTTAACAGACTCAAGAACACGTATGTTGTTCTTCTCTAGGAGATGAGTTAGGTGATTTATTTGCTTCTTCATGCACTTGCGTTCATCATGCCCATTTTTCTTACAGTAATCACACTTAACCTTTTCTTTCTTAAGTTTGTCATTGGAAGAGGAGGTTTCAGTGTTGATTTTGGCAGAGGTTAATTCTTTCTTCTTCTCTTGATCCTTATTCTTCTTCTTCTTCTCTTTGTTTGAAGTCTTTACATTCCCATTCCCAGCAATTAGAACTTGAGATTTTGTGGACTTCGCTATGCCCATCTGGATCAACTTGTCTTGCTCTCTGGTTAAGTCGACAATGAAAATATCTAAAGAGGGCATTTTCCATGCTGTGCCCAAAGCACTTTTAATGGCATGGAAAGTAGAGACAAAAACTGAATAGTCAGGACCTAGTTTAGAGAGTATAGAAAGACTAAGTTGATCATCTTTTTTCTTTATCCCACGTTCTTTCAACTGCAATCTCAATGACTTGAATTTAGTGAATAAATCCTAAAGGGTGTCAAAGTTGTAAGAACTTAGGCTAATGAGTTCATTCTCAAGTCCGTGACCTCTCATCACATCTTGCTCTCCAAATAGTTTACCCAAAATGGTTCATACATCATGAGGTGATTTGGCAGGCTCTAAGTGAAATAAGAGATCAATTGCTATAGAAAGACATAATAGCCCATAGGCTTCATCACTACGGTTATACCACTTAACTATCTCTACATTTGTGTTAGGTTTAGTTTCATCACCCATGGTTATTCTATACAAACCCTTACTCCTTAGAATGATTGTCATCTTGATTTTCCTTTCGTGATAGTTAAAAGGAGTTAGTGGGTTGTTTGAACTTGAATCCATTAGTGCAGATATAAGTTGTAGTAGTAGTGCAAGTTGTAGTTGTTGCAGAAATGAAAGAGTGACAAAGAAAAAGTACACCCCCTCTGAACTATGAAATGGTGAACCCCCCCAAATGTTTCAAATGCACACACAAAAAGACGTCAAACTCGACTGATAATGCATCTAGAACAATCAGTGCATGTGTCAAAAAAGACAATTTTTTGCAAACAAGGCGAAGACATTGTGCTCAACCGATAATGCATCCAAGAGAGCAAGTACAATGTGAACAAGTGAAAAAATGAATAACACTTTCTTCTTAAATATTGCCCACAATATATTGTTTTATAAAAAACAATAAAAAAATCTCCACCAACAATGCTAAAACCTGAACAATCCTCTTATTCATTACTTTTGCATTAAAAGAAAAGTAGCCTATTTGACCTTGTTTTAAATCAAGCTATTAAAAAATATATATATATGCTAAAAAACATTAGGCAAACTTGAATAGACTTAGCTTGTTTTGAAAAAAGACTTTCAAGCCTTTGAAATTATAGGAGTCTTTTGTGTTGTTGTAGTCGAGGGCCATCTGGAAAAAATGCAAAACCAAGGTCGAACATGCAGAATCCGCTGAGACCGAGCACAGGGCGATACTGAACAGAGGAGACCAGACCCGAGGCTATATGGAGGCATGTGGGTTTTTTGTAGAAAAATGCACCAAGGCACACTGAACACGCAGTCACATAGAAACTACATAAATTGTGGCAATGGTTGCCTATGAACCAGTTCTACAAAAAAATGGCATCACCAAAGACGAAAAACTCTCACAAATGGATTGTGAAAACTAGCTTTTATTTGCAAATAATAAATCTTATGATTTCAAATGAAACTAACAATAAAAAACACCCTGTCAAATACCAGAGTGGCTCTGATACCATATTGAAATGGATGCCCAAATCTCTAAATCAAGCGAATACACAAGTTTGTGATAGGCACGAGTCAAGCATGTACACAACACAATAGCTACAAGAAAATGAAATCACATACACGAGAATATTGCATAAACAAGATAAGAGCCAAAACCAATCTTCCATTGAATAATAGCTCACCAAGAGAGATGTACAAATAGGAGTGCATGAGTAACTCCCCCAAGAAAGATGGTCAGAGAGTCAATAATAGAAGAGTAACTCCCATATGCAAAATAGCCAATCAAGGGAGTTACTTCCTATTCATTCGGTCAAAATGTAACTCCAAGTACACCTAAGCAAACTTATCCACGAAAGTAAAAAATCTCCAAGTGAAGGAAAAAAGCCCATGAGAAATAAATATGGAAAAAAAGAAAACCCCGACTCTAACAGGAACAAGGGAAAAGGGAGAAAAAAGAAAGGGGAGAGAACACAGAGCTAGAGGCATGCAAATCTAATGTGGAACGTCTTGATCCCAATTTTGACTGTGAATGTAATTTTGAATCTAGATATCAATAAAGGAAGCTTTTGTCTTTGTCTTGTATCTTGAGTCCTTGTGGATTTGAGAGAGATAATCACAACTGAGAGTGAGGCAGCCATTAAGTTGGCCCCCTAATTCCTATTTGCACCAATTGGTATCAGAGCAAGGTTTCTTCCTTGTTGGGTTATGTGTGTAAGACTCCAGTTGACTCATTAGTAAGTTTTGAAAGTGAAGCTTGCATTTGGGTGAAGTGATGGCATACAAAGGTGATCTCGTGGGAAGAGGAGCAAGACGAAGGGCACATAGAGTTGTAGACTTGGGAGAGATAATGAGCGGAATCCAAAAAAGATTGGACGCAATGGAGACAACGCAAAGAAGAGGAATTCATGTTGAAGATGTGAGTGATGATGAAGTAGAAGCTCAAGAACTTGTAGTAGAAGAGATGATGGATGAACCCGAGAACAGATTCCTCAAAGTTATTGCAAAGGTTTGTATTAATCCAAAATTGAATACCCCTTGCTATAATATAAGCTTAAGCCATGAGTAGCTTATAGATTGGATCACAGAAATGGAGAAATATTTTGCCTACAAGTCTAGAACAACCAAAGAAGGTAAAGTTTACTTGCACAAAGTTGAAGGGTCGTGCATCTTTATGGTGGGATCATATGCAAACTGAAAGACGAAGGAAAGGTAAAGAGAAATAAAATCTTTGCATAGGATGGTGACAAAGTTGAAGGCCAAGTTCTTGCCTTCGGACTAGCAGATGACTTTGTTCAAGAAAATGCATAATATGAGACAAAAGGAAATGAGCATTAAAGAGTACACTAAATAGTTTTATAGACTCATTGTAAGAGTTAGATATATGGAAGATGATCCAAAAAAAGTGTCAAGATATATGAATGGACTGTGTATTTCCATTCAGAATGAAATCAATTTGCTCAAATTGAGAACAGTGAAAGAAAACTGTCAATGTGAATTGAACGCAAAAGAGAAGTTGTCTATAAGGAAACAAATGAACCCTAGAAGTAGAGGAAGGCTCTCTAAAGGAAAAGACAAAGCAATGGTTGAAGAGTGTGTTGGGTGAATATTTTGTCAACCAGCGAACTGGTGAGCAAAATAGGTCTCTTCAACCACAACATAGAGAGATTGGTCATCCAAAGTTGCAGGTTTACCACATCCAAAGGGGACTAATCTCTCCTCTCATCAAGGGGAGGTTTCCTATAGGTATAAAGGCGTTATATACTATATATATATATAAGCTGATAATAACACTCAGAGGTAGGATACACCATCTATCTCTCTTCTTTCAAAGATGATGTTCACAAATAGAGGAGAAAATTCTGGTGAAGACACTGAACGCACTTCTCTTCTTTCAGAATTGATCTTGCAGATAACAGCAGGAGTTCTTTCAGGTAGTGACAAGTAACTGTCAACCAAGGGTGCAATAACCGACAGAATGAAGTGTAGCACAAAGTCTCCACTTCAGCTGCCCAAAGAGTGAGATACAAAGGATAATGGGGGGCACAAAGTCGTCCCAGAATCCTTAACACAGAAACAGAAAATAAACACACACTGAAGACAACTATAACAGCACAAAGTCTGAAATTAACTGACTTCAAGTCATCTTCCAAATTACTTTCACTAGTTCTGCTTGTTAGATCAAATAAACAAGAACACATTCAGAAGACAGACATAAGAACAATCTCCTAAAATGATACAAGCTATACAGCACAAAGTCTACAAATCACTTGCTTTCTCATTCAGATAAAATAATATGAACAACAATCTGAGCTCAAAGTCTTAGTAATGCCTTTCAATTTGGGCAGAGTTTCGCTTCTGTTAACGGGAAGATCTCCCTTAGAATGATACAAGAGATTACAATATATAGCAGCCAAAAAAGACTTGGCACTTTGTTTCATAGAACAGCCCATGCTGTGCATTCAATGCCTTGACTGCATTTTTAGGTTTGTCAAAGGACTGCGTTGAAAACAGGGCGGCTGTCTTAACTATGGCGTGTCATTTCATCCCATATGTCTTCTCCTAAGCTTGGATCATCTGGTCTGTCCCCTCTGACGTCTGCGTAGCTGTTCATTTTGTCTTTACTCCAAAAGAGACCAACAGGCCGCGCCTTCAATGTTTGCAAGCTCGAAAATCTACTTTGCAGATTGTTCCAGCTACCGAAATAACTTCTACGTAAATATTTCTGGTCTTCTCCTCTTTCTGATTTTGTCCTTTCCAGCTTTGTCTCTTCCTGGAATTTAAGCTCCCGAGCTATCTTTTCCCCTTTCCGGTTTTGTCTTTTCCTAGAATCTGAGCCCTCGTGGCTATATTCTTAGCTTTGTTGACTCTTTCGGCTCCTTCAGCTGGTCGCTGAGTTTGTTTTTAGGTTTCGCGCCACATTTGAAACTTAGCGGATATTTCATTACCTTAAATTTGACGTCCACGGGGACGTCATTGGTTGACTGTTTCAACGGTTCCGACGGCCTTCTCGGCTCTTTGGTTCAATCGCTTTCTTGCTTCGATCGCTTTATTGGTTCAATCGTTTTATTGGTTCAATCGCTTCTTTCCTTTGATCTTTGAACCAATGTTCCCTACCTTCTGCAAGGGCACTTGGTCTTTTCGCTTTGGGGCACTCCCTTGAACCTGTCGATTGAACCGACCGATTGAACCAACTTTGGTTCAACGGTTCAATGGTTCAATCGGTTCATTCCCTTTATTTAGCTAAGTCCTTTGTCCACTTGAACCAACCGCACGTTGAACCTTTGAACCATTGAACCCGTTGAACCTTTGAACCAAAATGGTTCAATGGTTCAACGATTCAATGGTTCAAAGGTTCAACGTGCGGTTGGTTCAAGCCTTCTTCTCTTTGATAAGTGTTTTGAAGCCGTTGAACATTGAAGCAGTTGAACATTGAACCTTGACAAATGTGCTTAACTCTTGCTGATGACGTTGAACCTTTGAACCCATTGAACCCTTGAACCTTTTTGGTTCAAGGTTCAACGGTTCAATGGTTCAATCTTTGCTTAGAAGCTTGCCGATGGACATTTTGGTTGAACCTTGTCGTTGAATCAACTTTGAAATCGCCAGTGTTGAGAGCTTGCTTATTTCCTGTAAAGTCCATAGAAATCAACCTGCGAAGATCATAGAACTTGGCCTGCAGAATCCATGGATTTTCTTCTTGCAAAGTTCGTAGATTCAACCCTGCAGAGTCCATAGATTCAAGCCTACAGAGTCCGTAGAAATAAGCCTGCAGAGTCCGTAGTTTTAAGCCAGCAGAGTCCGTAGATTTCTGAAAATCTTGAAGAATGGAGAATTAGAATGCACAGAACAATTTTTGAAAAGAGAAGAGACAATTTTGGTTTTGCAGGACCAAAATAGTTCATATGTTGTCCCAAAAATGAGTGATATTTTTGAAGACAACAACTGGCTCCAATTGGAAAACTTCCTTCAGTTGAAAACTTGGAACCGCTGAAGGGAGTAGAAACCAGAATCTCCAGAGCCTTGAAGTATGTCATTGGGCTATGAAGTCATGCTACCCAAAAAGAAAGGCTTCAAAAAATGAAAACGAACAACACAAAGCAGAAACAAAGACTATACAGATATACATATGTACAAGTGAACTTATCTGACACTTCAGGAATTGAAGTGCTTCAGATGTTGCCCATTGTGAGACAATGAAAATGGCGTTCCGTCTTGATAAACCAACAGAAAACCATTTTGTCCCCAGAATCGGTGACGGGCGAATGGAACTCTCCACTAGGAATCACATTTTTTGTGCACTCCTTTTGGCTCTCTTCTTGCTCCATGGCAAGACGTGATCTTCAATTTGAAAACCATAAATCCTTGCTCTCTTGGCAAAGAGTTCCTTTTGCTGACTTTGGAGTACAGCAGTATGGTCCACTACCATAGCTTGTGCTGCTGGTTCAGTCTAGCACATGTTTTGATTGTCCCCCTCAAACCCCTGACAAACCACCGGTTCATCATCTCCTTTGGTGTGAAGGAGTTTGACAACCTGGTCTTGAGCAGCCTTCAATCCGAGCAACAGAGATTCACATTCAGCTGTGTTGTTGGTGTTGCTGAACAGCAACTTGCATGAAGGAAAAATATCTCCTTGAGGAGATATCAACACAGTCTCGGCTCTAGCATTGGTAGAAGAATTGCTGCCATCGGATTCCAGGATCCAAACATCATCAAAAACTGATCTTCTATTAGATTTCTCTTGATTGAAAGTGGAAGATGCTTTTTCATCTGTACTGCGCCCTACCAATTCTTCTGATGTCTTGTTTGAATCGATTTTCAGATTGCCACCTACAGGGCTTTCATCTGCAAAAACATGAACACCCTCTATGGATAAGAAGTAATTACCCCTGCCTGAAGACTCAAATAGAATTCGAGCTTCAGGTGCTGATGTCTGAGTGACAACATATTTTGCCTCTTTTTCAGGGAGCAGCCTCTTCATGATGTCTTTGACAGGGATCTTTGCTTCAGATAGGTCCATGCTCAACTCTCCTCCAACATCCTTGCAAAAATTTCGTCCCAGTAGAATGTCATATGAGGCTGGGACGTCGGCCACCAGGACTGTCATCTTGATTCTCTTTTCTGGGAATGTTGCAAACGCAAAGCGTCCTTGATTTGCCCCAGCAGTGGCACTTGTTTGTTCTCCATTGAGAAACATCTCCCAAATGTCTTGGTCAGTGTGAGACCAAGAAATTCTGCCACTTTGGCGGGCATAACGTTGTCAGATGCACCGGAATCAATGATGTAGTTGCTCAGCTTGTGACCGTTTATCAACAGGAAAACATAGAAAAGATCTACTTTCCCAGGGGCAACAGGAGTAATGACAAGATTGTTAGAGATAGACATGTTCTTTGGGGGATCATGAGTTACCTTTCTAATCTCTTGTCCTGCAGGAATGGCTGTATTCTTCACACACTCTACCAACCTGTCCAATTGCTCAGGATTGGCTTGTAGGAATTCAAATTCAGTCATTTGAATTTTGGTTTTTTTGACATGGTCAATTATGTCAAATGACTGAAATGGACTAGTAAGAAAGAATGGGAGTTCATCCTTTTGGTTTTTGGGAGGGGGAGGACTGATCTGTGAAGTTGAAGCAGAAAGTGCAGAGATATTTGATGTACTTACCTTTCTGGCAATCACCGAGTCCTTTGGCTAGAAAGGTAGAGTGGTTCTCCGCTTAGCAATTAAAATTGTTGGTTGAAGTCGCTCCTCTACTTTCTCCTTATCAGCTTGTTGAGCTGATTGATTCTTGGACCGGGTGAATACAGCATATGATCCCTCAGCTGCATTGCCTTCACTTCTGGGTTCATCCTGGTAATTCAGAAAACCAATGTGGGAGTCGCCAGCAGACTCTTCTTGACCCTTCGTGAAGAGATCAGCGTCATTTTCTCGATCAAACTCAGGTTGGAAAGAGAAATCATGTTCAGTTTCCAGATATCCAACTGCTGAGTTGGTTGGAGGTGCTTCAAGGGCAAGGTTCCTCTGTGGGGGAGGAAAATGATTTGGCTGCCCTTGAATCCTGGCAGCGTTGCCTTGGTATGCCTGATTCTGAAATGTCCTCCTTGGCATATCCCGATAAGGAGCAGACATACCTTGGCCCACTTGCTTTTTCAATGCTAGCAGTTCGTTTGCCAGCTTTTGCACCATTTGATCAGTGGTGCCTGTAAATAGATACTCATAAGATGAAGAGGATTTACCTCTGTTAAAATCTCTCCTTATCTTTCCTGCCAAGATAAGGTCATCTTCTACCTCAGTAGCCAAGTCCTGAGCAGCACCAAAGTCTATGTGTCTAGCCTGTCTCAGCAAAAAATTCACTTCAAGTCGTTGTGAGTTGATGAAGAAACACTTGAGATTCTGAGGTGTCAGCTGGGCGATCATGGGAATCCTATGCCTCACCTTGTCGAACCTGGCAATGAAGTCCCTCATAGGTTCATGGAGCTCCTTCTTCATCTGTGTGAGCTGGGCTAGCAAGGCATGTGTGTCTTCTGGAAGCTTGAACCTCGCTTCGAACTTGGCTTTGAGTGTGTCCCAATCAGTTACTGACTGAGCCTGCAGATGGTAGAACCAGTCTGCAGCAACACCTTATAGTGTCTCCATGAAAATCTGACTACAACGTCCTCAAATTCCACTCCTATTACGCCACAGCATATGCTGAAGGTTGCAATGTGTTCATCAAAGTGAACTCTCCCATCACCAAAGAATTTGGGAAAAAAAATTCTTGAGCTGCGTGGAAGTTCATGCAGGGGTGGAGTAAGATTCAGTGGGCCAAATGAGTTACCCCAAGGGCCTTGAGCCATGATTTGATTATGTAAAAGTGGGATAACAAATCTGGGTGGAGTATGTATAGGCAAAGCTCTGCTAACAGCAGAAAAAGAAGCTCTGCCTTGTGTTGGTGACCTGGTGTTGGTAGGAGAAGACTCCTAGTTCGTTGAAAGTGAGGTTGTAGAGGAAACAAATCAAAATTGCTCTGCTGCACCAACTCAAAAAAAGGGTCAACAACACTTTGAGATTTCTGGCTTCTTGTATAACGTGGAGCTGCCAGATTGTAGGACAAAAATGAGAAAGAACTGGTCTTGCTTCAGTTTAAAGCTTGAGACTTCAAACTGCGTGCTCTTCCCAGTGGCTCTAGTTTTGCAGACTAGATAATATAATGGAGATGGAGGAAGATGGTAAGGCTATAATGATAATGGGTAAAACACACAACAGAGTCGCCAAAGTCTATAATGGATAAGGGTAGGGACTGCTTCAATCTGAAATTTGAGGCTTCAGACTGCACGTTCATCCCCAGCAGAGTCGCCAAAAACTGTTGAGTGAATATTTTGTCAACCAGCTAACTGGTGAGCAAAATAGGTCTCTTCAACCACAGCATAGGGAGATTGGTCGTCCAAAGTTGCAAATTTACCACATCCAAAAGGGACAAATCTCTCCTCTCATCAAGGGGAGGTTCCCTATAGGTATAAAGGCGCTATATACTATATATATATAAACTAAAAATAACACTTAGGGGTGGGATATAATATCCATCTCTCTTCTCTCAGAGATGATGTTCACAAACAGAGGAGAAAATTTTGGTGAAGACACTGAAGGCACTTCTCTTCTTTCAGAAATGATCTTGCAAGTAACAGCAGGAGTTCTTTCAGGGAGTGACAAGTAACTGGTAACCAAGGGTGCAATAACCGGTAGAATGAAGTGTAGCACAAAGTCTCCACTTCAGCTACCCAAAGAGAGATACAAAGGATAATGGGGGGCACAAAGTCGTCCCAGAATCTTCAACACAAACTAAAAATAAACACACACTGAAGACAATTATAACAGCACAAAGTCTGAAAGTAACTGACTTCAGGACATCTTCATGATTACTTTCACTAGTTTTGCTTATTAGATCAAATAAACAAGAACACATTCAGAAGACAGACATAAGAACAATCTCTTAAAATGATACAAGCTATACAGCACAAAGTCTACAAATCACTTGCTTTCTCATTCAGATAAAATAATATGAACAACAATCTGAGCTCAAAGTCTCAGTAATGCCTTTCAATTTGGGCAGAGTTTCTCTTCTGTTAACGGGAAGATCTCCCTTAGAATAATACAAGAGATTACAATATATAGCAGCCAAGAAAAACTTGGCGCTTTGTTCCATAGAACGGCCTATGTTGTGCATTCAATGCCTTGAATGCATTTCCAAGTTTGTCAAAGGACTGCGTTGAAAACAGGGCGGCTGTCTTAACTATGGCGTGTCATTTCATCCCATATGTCTTTTCCTGAGCCTGGATCATCTGGTTTGTCCCCTCTAACGTCTGCGCAGCTGTCCATTTTGTCTTTACTCCAAATGAGACCAACAGGCCACGCCTTCAATGTTTGCAAGCTCAAAAATCTACTTTGCAGACTGTCCCAGCTACCAGAATAACTTCTGCACAGATATTTCTGGTCTTCTCCTCTTTCTACTTTTGTCCTTTCCAGCTTTGTCTCTTCCTGGAATTTAAGCTCCCGGGCTATCTTTTCCCCTTTTCGGTTTTGTCTTTTCCTGGAATCTGAGCACTCGAGGCTATATTCTTAGCTTTGCCAGCTCTTTCGGCTCCTTCAACTGGTCGCTGAGTTTGTTTTTAGGTTTCGCGCCACATTTGAAACTTAGCAGATATTTCATTACCTTAAATTTGACGTCCACGGAGACGTCATTGGTTGATTGTTTCAACGGTTCGGGCGGCCTTCTCGGCTCCTTGGTTCAATCGCTTTCTTGCTTCAATCGCTTTATTGGTTCAATTGCTTCTTTCCTTTGATCTTTGAACCAATGTTCCCTGCCTTCCGCAAGGGCACTTGGTCTTTTCGCTTTGGGGCACTCCCTTGAACCTGCCAATTGAACCGACCGATTGAACCAATTTTGGTTCAACGGTTCAATATTTTAATCGGTTCAATCCCTTTATTTGGCTAAGTCCTTTGTCCGCTTGAACCAACTGCGCGTTGAACCTTTGAACCATTGAACCCGTTGAACCTTTGAACCAAAATGGTTCAATGGTTCAATCCTTCTTCTCTTTGATAAGTGTGTTGAAGCCGTTGAACCTTGAAGCGGTTGAACGTTGAACCTTGACAAATGCGCTTAACTCTTGTTGATGACGTTGAACCTTTGAACCCATTGAACCCTTGAACCTTTTTGGTTCAAGGTTCAACGGTTCAATGGTTCAATGGTTCAATCTTTGCTTAGAAGCTTGCCGATGGACATTTTGGTTGAGCCTTGTCGTTGAACCAACTTTGAAATCACCAGTGTTGAGAGCTTGCTTCTTTCCTACAGAGTCCGTAGAAATCAACCTGCGAAGCCCGTAGAACTTGGCCTGCAGAGTCCGTAGATTTTCTTCCTACAGACCCTGTAGATTCAAGCCTGCAGAGTCCGTAGAAATGAGCCTACGGAGTCCATAGTTTTAAGCCTACAGAGTCCGTAGATTTCTGAAAAACTTGAAGAATGGAGAATTAGAATGCACAGAACAATTTTTGAAAAGGGAAGAGACAATTTTGGTCTTGAAGGACCAAAATAGTTCATATGTTGTCCCAAAAATGAGTGATGTTTTTGGGGACAACAGAGTAGTATCTCTTTCTGGATAATTTATTAACTCTGATGTTTTTTGTGATTCCTTTTCAATACTGGATATCCAACAAATACTAAAACAACCCACATGCAATATGGATATTAAAATCCAACTTAAAACTTCATGAAACCCGTATTGTATTGAGATGAAAGCATACAAATACTGGTAATGAAGAAAAAAAGATAATAAATGGCACATGCAATACCGGAATTGAAACCCATTGAAGCCTTTATTTAATAAGTTGATTACACATATAACTGATGAAGAAATGAATTGAACCACTGAAATACATAAAAATCCTTATTGGTGTTAACCAATGCTATATTGATGACGTACAACGGTAATAGATCTTCAAGAGGATTGTGTTTGATAGGTATGCAAGGTACTGCAGGCAGCAGGGTCATTTGTTTGTTGTCAGTAGAGTATGGCGACTGCAGCCAATATTACAACAGTGATAGAGGATAAAACAGTAGTTGTTAAGTAGGTTACAACAGTAAAATAGTCACAAGGCCAGCAACACTATTACGATGCACAGCAGTCTCTAAAACAGCAATTACAAACATCCACGCAGTAGTATGAAGAAGGGAAACCACAATGCATCAACCAGTAGGGTAGAAACCCCTACGCAACAATTTGTAAAATACCTCAAACCCTCAACTTCTGGTAATTGATGATAATCTTCAATCACATTGAAACTGGAATTTGGTCCTGATTTTTAAGCACAATTATGATTCCTGAGTGGAATCACCTAAATGGGTTAAAGGGTTTTCGTCCTCCACCCCTGTATATATCAAAGGGTTTTCATCCTCAGATGAAAAGATTGAACACAATGGCTCAAGCTCTAGATTAAAGTTTGGTTGTCAAAGATGAATAATGAATAATTACTCTTTTGAGTCCAACTCATTTTATAACTGCTCTTTTCCAATTTTACGCTAAAAGTATTTAAAAATACTTTTAATAAAATATCACTTTTCAGTCACTTAATAATTACTTTTTGGCCTTCTTTAATAATATTAATACATAGATGTCATTTTTATGTTATAAAAATAAAAGTGACTTAGGACAACTTAAAGTATTATTATTAATTTATTTCCCTAACTTTATCTCTTAGCTTACGGGAAGTAAGGAATAGGCTACGGGTCTTCTGATTGGCTTAATTCCAAAAAAGGGGCATGACAGTTCGCCCTTCCCACTTTGACTTACCCCAACTAACCAACTTTATAATCCCTGGATCCCAATTCATTCTTGGGAGTTTGCTAGTCCCTTTGCCCAATTTCTTCGACTAGAGGACTCCAATTTCTTCCTATGATGCAACATCTTCGAATTGCTCTGTTTACTGATTGGAATCCTCCTACGAAGTCTTTTCAAAATATGCAAACTGAGTCTTCTCCCAAGTGTGTGCAGTGCTGTAATGAAAGACCTCACAAGAAGCTACGAAGTTTCCATCAATGTAATTGCATCTTTTGTAAATTATCCTTCGTGTATCTTGGGAAGGTGAACATGCTTGGAACTTGATTCTAAACATGTGAAGTGCTGATTTTCTATGTCCTTCCGCAATCCTAGGAGCAAATGTCTAAACACCACAATACACTTATTCTGAAAAAATTGAATATCAACATGATGTTTACCTTGCTCACAAAGTGAGAGGGTATGAACGCCTTTCAATACCAAGTATCTAGTTGCCTGGGCAATTCGTGCCTCATGGGAAATTTTCTTAACTGTGACTACCTTTATTTTTCTATGGATCGTAAACCATCCTTCCAACGTAAGGTTTAGCTCCAAAGCCTTTTTAGGGAGGTGTCCTTTCTCCATTAATGTCAAAAAAATTGTGTAAGAGGCAACAGTAACATAGCCACATCTCTGTATCCAACCAAACAACCGGTAAATATCATTCCAAAGAAATATTTGACCCTGCACTAACTCAAGCAACATTGTCCACATAATCTGGGCATTACTCTCTTCACCCAAAGAAATCCCATGATTGATAGCAGCACTGCTATTTTGACCCTATAAACAATATCCAGCCTTAAGAGCACTAAATGTTATCCAATTAATCTCACTTATTGGCTTCACTTGCAAGCACTTCATATATTCATCAGAAAGTGGTGTCAAATTTTGAAGTGATGCATAGCATCAAACCAATTGTAGGTGTGCAAAGAAAAGCATTCCATTAGAAACATGGAGATACGAGTCAACAAATACATCATCTCCAGCTATAATTTTTTGTTCCTCATTCATATAAATTCTCAATGACAACAGAAAAGGCATCATTGTACACTCTCTGGTATGCAGCTTTTCTACTGCTTAGTAAGGATGTAATATTTCCCACATTGATAAGTACAACTGGATCACATGTAATCAAAATTTGCCCATGCATTTGCTTACAAGCTTCATGGTATTGCTGACTGCCTTTTGCTATTCAATTTCCAGAAACCGCTATACGAAGATTTGCAATGTCTAAAAGGTACTTGGGATGAAGAATGTAAATCAGTTCCTCTTCTGCAGCCAACCCTCTACTCCCATATTTCTCATGCAACAAGTTTATATCTGCTGGAGTTTGAAGAGTATAGCAAGACATTCCATGAGGAAACAATGTATCCAAAGTTTGATCTCCAACATGTGCTTGAGCAGCTACGTAACGCTGCCTTTTGTGAAGACCCATTGCTTGCACCACTTCGGACTTCAGTATCAAGTGTTTCAAACAACCACTTGGATCCTATATTAGGATGTGTATGCAGTTTTGGGCAAAATGATCTATGTGCCTGCTGATATAAAAATGTTTCCCATGATGGCCACAGGCATGTGCAATATTATATCTTAATCTATTTAGTGAATTATCTTCTTAACCTTTGACCACAAATGGCAGATCATGAGGATGCAAACACAATAAGTTACCATTACCTTCTTCCTCCTTGAGGTTGTTAAGCAGTCCTTTCCTTAATGTGATATTATTTCCAAACAAATACAACGCATTACATATGGAGGATATCATGCCAATGTTGAATGATAAACTGGCAACTAAATCAAAACCAATATAAGAGAAAACCGTTGCTGCCCTATCTAACATACCATCGACCTTGTATAGTGTTGGGAGATTGGTGGCAGTGATGTGTTGTCATTGATGTCAAGTGGCATCGGTGATGACAAAGTCGCATGAGAGTGCTCTTGGTCTAATATGCATGATATTAGTGCTCAGCTCAGTCTTGATTGCTAGTGAAAGCTTGTGGGAGGAGTTGGTTCTATGGAAGCATGAGTGGATGGCATGGAGCATGGAGAGAGAGTATATGGTATGTCCATGTGGTTGAGAGAGCAATTGGAGTCCC
This sequence comes from Torreya grandis, assembly GCA_037957365.1. Lineage (NCBI taxonomy): Eukaryota > Viridiplantae > Streptophyta > Pinopsida > Cupressales > Taxaceae > Torreya > Torreya grandis. The sequence continues at coordinate 479,573 of JARHVA010001908.1, forward strand.
TACAGGTGGTCTTCAGGTGGGGTGCAAGTCATCCTATGCCTTGTGGGCTTGACAATGTGTGGTTGCCAATGGGGTTTTGAGTACTTTGAGAGCTATATCATGATGAGGAGCTCCGTATGCTTGGCATATGCACGTTAGACATGTATAGGGTGCTAAAAGGTCAGGTGTATGGTTTGCAAGAGGTGGCTAGTGGTCTGCAAGACAGTTTGGCCATTGGCCTAGTTGGCCTAAATGGGCTTGTGAGGCCTTGTGAAGGGTCAAAGGGTGTTTGCACGTTGGTGAAGCTTGTTTTAGGGCTTGTGAGGCCTTGTGAAGGGTCAAAGGGTGTTTGCAAGTTGGTGAAGCTTGTTTTTGCATGAAAGATGGTGAGGGAAGTTTGTTCAAGCATGTTGATAAGGTCTGAGGTCAGAGATTGACCTACAAAGTCAGAAAGTTGGTTTAGAAGCGTTAAAGGATGCTAGAAATGAGTGCAAGGAGCCCGAGAGGAAGTTTCTCATGCTTGTTGGCACGTGCAGGGTTTGCATGGGAAGATGAGCTCTTTGGAGTAGTTGGGGAAGGTCCCTGAGAAGTTTTTCCAAGCATTGGTTTAGGAGTTAAGGGGCAGAGTTTTACGAACATTTGTTAAGAATATAAACTGGTTAAAACCCTTTATAAACCCTCATAATGGAGCAATTGATAAGATCTTGCTAAAAAGGACCCACAATGGATTGGTTGACCAAGTTTTACTATTGGAGGTTGTAGAGGACTCTTCCAGGTTTCTGTGAATGTATTTTTGGTCTCAACTGTGTGGGCCGCATAGGAAAGTGCTTCTTAACAATAATTTTGATATTGTGAGAGATTTCTGAATATGATCAAGGGAACTAATGGGTGTGTGATGAAGATTAGGACTTGTCCCAAATGGCTATGGAAAGTTTCAGTGAGATTCATCTTTCTGTGTCAAAGTTCTAGAAGTTCGAAGTTGCTTAGTCACTAGAGGCCTAAAGAAGAAAACAGCAGTCTGAAGTAACCTTTTTGGTATGGCTAGTTGGAAGTGATTCAAGCTGATTTGAGATCTCCAAAGCATATGGGGATGAAGTAGAAGTCTCCTAGTTGCATGATTATCCATCAGGTGAGGTTGACAGTATCTGCAGGTGTTCTTTATGACTATTGATCATGGCAAACTTTTGTGTGTTAAGACTGTGAGAAAGTGACCTAAGGAATTGGTCTGTTAGACCAAGGGAAGATGCTAGAACATGAAAACCAGCCTTGGAGGTTGATCTATAAGACTCAGAGAATGTACTCATGTGATTTAGAAGTGTTGAAAGCATCCTTTCAAGTACAAAAGATGAGCTTCTATATGACTGTAATTTGGCAGTATGTGAACAATTTTAGTGACCCTGTGTTAGAGGTAGTTTGAGGGTTGTTTGCCCTGTGTTGGAGTGTTTAAAGCACATGGAGGTATTGCAGAAGTTTTATAGATTCTATCTATATGATTGGTTGAGTGAGTTATTTGAGAAAATCATCAGTATGCCTCAGTTCTTGATAGTGTTTTTTGGGTTTCTAAACCTATTAGCGAGTAACCAGAATGGCTTGATTCAAGGTGTGAGTTGGAGTTCCAAATGTTATAGACCCATGTGGGAGTAAGCAAGTGTTCATTGAAGATACGTCTGATGTGTTTGAGCTCTTGGTTGAAGCCCAAAGTGTTCATCTTGCTCAAAATGTGAGCAAGTGGTTTTAGGCCTATATTAGGACCTAATGATGAATTCTAAGTATATTTGATGTATGGGAGCTTGTTGGGCTATGAAAAGGTTTGAAGTACCTTTAATTGACTTATCTTAGTAGTTCTTATTCTTTGATTAAGGCTATTATTCATGGAGATGGTCATATGTGACGAATGACATATAAGGGCTAATTGGGCCTAGTGTAGCCTAGTAATTGGATAAGTGCCATTTGAAGTATGGACGACTTATGGAGTGTTTGAGTTGGCTTGATGACGTGTATGATGATCTTTTCTAAGGGTAAGGCAAGTATGGAAAGCGTCTTGGCCGACCAAGATGGGTTAGATGAAAGAGTGATATATATACAAGGTCAAATTGGCCTATTTGAGGGTATGTGTGTGTGGACAAAAGCGAATAAAAGAGCTCGGTCAAGGAGCAGAGATGGGTCATTGAGGACCATCAGAGGGTGAAGAGGATCAGTCATGTTTGACTGATCATGTTCATGAGCTAACAAGTCATTAGACCTAACAGTGTAAGGGGTGACTTGGTTGAGCGAATGAGGTAGGTGTGTCTGCCTTGTGGAGAGAAGCAGTTTTGCAGGTGTTAGAGCAAGAGCAAGTCATCATCAGATGTAGAAGACATAAGAGTAGTGGTGGACATCAGAGCAGAGGTGGTTGAGTGGGTTCTTAATCACCTAGGAGCTTGTAGCCTCCTTTCTAGTTGGAGCTAGCTAAAGGTCTAGTTGGAGCTGGACTAAATTGAGGGGTGGATGCTCCTTGATCAGTTGCAGCTGGTCTAAAGTCTCATGTTTGTATTATCCTTGTAGGACTATAGTCCATTGGTTTGCAGGCTTGAGAGTGGGTTTTCTCTCCTTAGAGGGTTTCCCACATAAATGATGTGTTCATATGATGTTTGTTCTTGTTCATGCTTTGGATGTATAAGCTTTCATGTTCATGTTGTTGTATGATGAATGAGTTTATGGAGTTAAATGTGCATTGTTAACTACCAATTCACCCCCCCTCTCAGTAGCTACTTCCATCAATTGGTATCAGAGCAGGGCCTTCTTGAGGCTTAATCAGCTTGGAAGGTGATCTTGTGAGTAGCTTGGTTGTTGGCGTCTGCCTAGTCGGCGTGTTGGCAGAGTTGATGAAGTTGTTGATGATCAGTCTGGTTGTTGTCACGGTTCTTCATGTCCTCTGAGTTGATTTTGAAGGTTGCTCTATGATGGTTATGTCTGTAAAGATCAAAGTTGAAGTCTGCATAAAGGTCTGCATGTTGGCACTAGCAAGTTCAAAGGACTATACTGAAGCCAAATCCAAGATCAAACCTAAGTTGTATGGTAGGGCTTATTGAAGATGGTCTCTTGGTCAGTAAGCATGATAAGTACAAATATGTGCAGGTGTCCTGAAAGGCAAGGGTCTGCAATTGAAGGAGAAAGATAACCTAATGGTGCCTTGATAATATATGCAAGTGAGTTGAGGGCTTTTGAAGCATGGTGAGATCTATTAAAAGTTGTCATCAATATATTTTGACAGGAGTAAGTCATTGTTAAGGACTTTATGGATCATCTTGATTCATTAGTTGTTCATTCAAGCAAACAGGATAATTGGAATTAGGCCTCCTTGAAATCTAAAGAAGATATGACAGTCAATGAAGCTTTCTAAGTAAAAGTGAATGTCTTATGGATATCTATGCATGGAGAAGACTCATAGAAAATGGAAACAAAGTATATGACAAGGTCTGAAGAGATCTAAAAGTGTGTGTTTTTGCAAGAAAAGCCCCATGGAAGTTGACTATGTCTCAACGTCTCCTGATTGACAGATTACTGTGATTTGTTGAGTTGAATGGTGATCTTAGACTCTCAAGGTGATTGATCAAGGTGTATGACAGTATTCTCAAGGTAATATGGCATTTGTAGATGCTCTGAGAATAATCAAATTGATTCTTTGCTATCAGATTTGAAGAACTAGCTCAAGATGATGTGCAAGAAGCAAGATTCAAAACAGTAGAATGGATGTTATGGTGACTTCATAATCTCTTGAAGGCTCAGATGTCCTTGAAGGGTGTTCATGGTACTTGGTGGAGTTTTTTATGCTTTGATGGTCCTGAGGATGTTATGCAATGGTTCCTCAAGTAAAATCTGATGGTGCTTAGGTTGGTTTGTACAGTCAAGAGTATGAGTGCTTGATTGATCTGCAAGACCAATATTGTTTGTGAAGATTGAATCTCTTTGGTGCTCAAGAATTCTCTATTTGATTTCAAGAGATGTAGTTGATTGAAGTTTGGTTCTATAAAAGAATTCTATAGCCCTGGAAGTGGTCATGTACTGTACCATGACTTGAAGGTTGTTTACTTGAAAGAGATTGTTGTTTGGAGACTCCTTTGTGTTGTGTCTTGGTTTCTAGATCTAAAGAATGAATGCTTCAGTGATTGGATGCTTGTTAAGTTGCTAAATGACCTCAAAGGTCATGAAGTAGTATGAAGTACTTTTGCAGATGAGAAAGAAGGGATTGGAGGTCTCTTTTTGTGCTTCATAAGAGACCCCTATAAGTGAAGAAGCAAGAATGTTGCTCAAGAGGCATATTTAGGTCTGTTGGTCCTAAAATGTTATTTTGATCATTTTTGGATGATTGGCATGGGTGTTGATTTAAGGAAGGATGATATAATGAATTGTATGGGAGCATGTAGAAGATTGTCATGAGTCATTCCTAGGTGGTCTGAGTTCTTGATGAGCACAGTTATGAGTTTTGTGGTCAAAAGTCAGAGTTGACCAATTTTGGCAGTGATGACTGCCTAGTGTGTGCCCAATGTGCTCTTTTGGTGTTTTCTTGAGTCTAGGTTGGAGAAAGATGATTCAAGTTGGTTTTGGCTTGCCTAAGTAGGAGAGAAGGGTTTGTGATGACTAAGAGATTCTCAGGGATGATTTTGATCTTTTGGTCATGGTGCTAGCTAAGTGTGATGGTTCAACAGGTCCAGATTGGTGGTTCTGAGGTAAGTCCATGAGCTTGGTTGAGTGTCAAGAAGAGTTAGCTGCTCAGGAAGATCTGTACACCTCAATGGGGTGTATTCCAGGTCGTTTCACATGTTGAACAATTCAATTTTTGTTGTATGGAAGGTTTTGAGTGATCACTGGCTTCTCTTCTTAAGAACATGTGTTTGGTGGCGTAAAGGAAGTCATGGTTCGCAAAGGTATGGAAGCTTGAAATTTGGTCCAGAAGTGTGGATAGGTGACATACAGGTGTGGAAACAGTTTCAAGTGATGGCATTGACCGGAGGTTGACTTTTGACTACTGGTTGCTTCGAAGGCCTTGTGATTTGGGCATGTTTAGAAAAGTGGTCTATCTTTGGAGTTGGAGGCTGGAAGCTTCAAATCAATTGAATGGGCCAAATGGGTAGCTGAAACAAGTTTTACAGTGGTCTGAAATTAAGCATATTTCATTTTATTCATGCTTTAGCTCACTAGGAGGCCTAATTGGCTAGTAGGCTAAAGAAGGAAGTATGCTAAGAAGGATGAGTTGGAAGTTTATTCTTAGCATTTCTGTGGGGGCATGGTAATGGACTTCAGATATAGAGTTTCATGGCTTGAAGTGATCAGTGCAGAGAGTTATGAGGTCTGCAGTGGCCAGATAGGGCTACAAGGGGTCTAAGTAGGCCTAGTGGAGAAATTGAGCAATTTTGTGATATTTTTCCAAAGAAGGTTGGCTTTGTTGGTTCCAGTTGAGCATGTTGGTCTATTATAAGCATGATTCAGGTGTGTTGCTATACTTGGAGTGCCCTTGGTGTTCTGCAGAGTGCCTTGAGTGCAAAGGTATGAGAGCTTGCATAGTGCTATGGTGCTCATATTGTTATTTGAAGTGATGGTAGCTGTTCTTGGAGGAACTAAAGGTTTGCATGGATTGTATAGACTGAGGAAGAGCCTGCAAAGTGGAGCAAGGTCCTAGGGGGAGCTGTGTTACTATGCAATTGGTGACAAGTCCAAGGATCTAGGTAGCTTGGGAGAATAACTGAGTTCTAGCTATTCAGTTTTGCTTGAGAAGATTCAGTTGTCTGATCAGATCTTTTGAAGGAAGGGAGTGTGCTTCAGTGTTGTCTAGGTCTCTTGGAGACTTAGAGGTCTGAGTTCAGTGGTTAGCAAAGGGGGAGTTGAGTTCTTTGTTTCTCAAGTGGCAGTGGTCTAGGGGGGAGCTAGTGAGCTTTCCTAGTGGTCAGGTCCAAGGATCTTATAGGTCTTTTGGAGCTATGACTTGAGTTGGTTCTTGAAGGGAGCTTGGTCTAAGGGGGAGCACTATGGTTGCTTTGTGATCTGATGCTGACAGTTGGTGTGCTCTGAGTTTCAAAGGATGAGAGAGAAAGGTATGTACTCTTGGTTGTGTTCTTGGTTCCGCTTCTTAAATTGTTTGATTAAAGATAGAAGAGTATGTTTGATAGATGAGTCCACTTTGTCATTTTGGCAAAGGGGGAGAGAGTAAAGGAGATATTGCCATCAATGACAAAGGAGGACATTGTTTGGAGATTGGTGGCAGTGATGTGTTATCATTGAAGTCAAGTGGCAGGAGAGTGCTCTTGGTCTAATATGCATGATCTTAGTGCTCAGCTCAGTCTTGATTGCTAGTGAAAGCTTGTGGGAGCAGTTGGTTCTATGGAAGCATGAGTGGATGCATGTAGCATGGAGAGTACATGGTATGTCCATGTGGTTGAGAGAGCAATTGGAATCCCTCTAGGTGGTCTTCAGGTGGAGTGCAAGTCATCCTATGCCTTGTGGGCTTGACCATGTGTGGTTGCCTATGGGGTTTTGAGTAATTTGAGAGCTATATCATGATGAGGAGCTCCGTATGCTTGGCATATGCATGTTAGACATGTATAGGGTGCTAAGAGGTTAGTTGTATAGTTTGCAAGAGGTGGCTAGTGGTTTGCAAGACAATTTGGCCATTGGCCTAGTTGGCCTAGATGGGCTTGTGAGGCCTTGTGAAGGGTCAAAGGGTGTTTGCAAGTTGGTGAAGCTTGTTTTTGCATGAGAGATAATTAGGGAAGTTTGTTCAAGCATGTTGATAAAATCTGAGGTCAAAGATTGAGCTACAAAGTCAGAAAGTTGGTTCAGAAGCTTCAAAGGGTGCTAGAAATGAGTGCAAGGAGCCCAAAAGGAAGTTTCTCATGCTTGTTGGCACGTGCAAGGTTTGCATAGGAAGCTGAGCTCTTTGGAGGAGTTGGGGAAGGTCCTTGAGAAGTTTTTCCAAGCATTGGTTTAGGAGTCAAGGGGCAAAGCTTTATGAACATTCATTAAGAATGTAAACTGGTTAAAACCCTTTATAAACCCTCATAATGGAGCGATTGGAAAGATCTTGCTAGAAAGCACCCAGAATGGATTGGTTGACCAAGTTTTACTATTGGAGGTTGTAGAGGACTCTTCCAGGTTTTTGTGAATGTATTGTTGGTCTCTTGACTGTGTGTGGGCCGCACAGGGAAGTGCTTCTTAACAGTAATTTTGATATTGTGAGAGATTTATGAATATGATCAGGGGAACTAATGGGTGTGTGATGAAGATTAGGACTTGTCCCAAATGGCTATGGAAAGTTTCAGTGAGATTCATCTTTCTGTGTCAAAGTTCTAGAAGTTCAAAGTTGCCTAGTCACTAGAGGCCTAAAGAAGAAAACAGCAGTCTGAAGTAACCTTTTTGGTATGGCTAGTTTGAAGTGATTCAAGCTGATTTGAGATCTCCAAAGCATATGGGGTTGAAGTAGAAGTCTCCTAGTTGCATGATTATCCATCAAGAGAGGTTGACAGTATCTGCAAGTGTTCTTTATGACTATTGATCATGGCAGAATTTGGTGTGTTAAGACTGTGAGAAAGTGCCCTGAGGAATTGGTCTGTTAGACCAAGGGAAGATGCTAGAACATGAAAACCAGCCTTTGGAGGTTGATCTATAAGACTCAGAGAATGTACTCATGTGATTTAGAAGTGTTGAAAGCATCCTTTCAAGTACAAAAGATGAACTTCTATATGACTGTAATTTGGCAGTATGTGAACAGTTTGAGTGAGCCTGTATTAGAGGTAGTTTGAGGGCTATTTGACCTGTGTTGGAGTGTTTAAAGCACATGGAGGTGTTGCAGAAGTTTTATAGATTTTATCTATATGATTGGTTGAGTGAGTTATTTGAGAAAATCATCAGTGTGCCTCAGTTCTTCTTGACAGTGTTTTCTGGGTTTCTAAACCTATTAGCGAGTAACCAGAATGGTTTGATTCAAGGTGTGAGTTGGAGTTCAAGATGTTATAGACCCATGTGGGAGTAAGCAAGTGTTTATTGAAGATATGTCTGATGTGTTTGAGCTCTTGGTTGAAGCCCAAAGTGTTCATCTTGCTCAAAATGTGAGCAAGTGGTTTTAGGCCTATTAGGTCTAATAGGTATATTTGGACCTAATGATGAATTCTAAGTATATTTGATGTATGGGAACTTGTTGGGCTATGAAAAGGTTTGAAGTACCTTTAATTGACTTATCTTAGTAGTTCTTATTCTTTGATAAGGGCTATTATTCATGGATATGGTCATATGTGACGAATGACTTATAAGGGCTAATTGGGCCTAGTGTAGCCTAGTAATTGGATAAGTGCCATTTGAACTATGGACGACTTATGGAGTGTTTGAGTTGGCTTGATGACATGTATGATGATCTTTTCTAAGGGTAAAACAAGTATGGAAAGCATCTTGGCCGACCAAGATGGGTTAGATGAAAAAGTGATATATATACAAGGTCAAATTGGCCTATTTGAAGGTATGTGTGTGTGGACAAAAGTGAACAAAAGAGCTCAGTCAAGGAGCAGAGATGGGTCATTGAGGACCATCAGGGGGTGAAAAGGATCAGTCATGTTTGTTTGATCATGTTCATGAGCTAACAAGTCATTAGACCTAACAATCTAAAGGGTGACTTGGTTGAGCGAATGAGGTAGGTGTGCCTGCCTTGTGAAGAAAAGCAATTTTGCAAGTGTTAAAGTCATCATCAAGTGTAGAAGACATCAGAGCAGTGGTGGACATCAGAGCAAAGGTGGTTGAGTGGGTGCTTAATCACTTAGGGGGTTGTAGCCTCCTTGCTAGTTGGAGCTAGCTAAAGGTCTAGTTGGAGCTGGACTAAATTGAGGGGTGGATGCTACTTGATCAGTTGGAGCTGGTCTAAAGTCTCATGTTTGTATTATCCTTATAGGACTGTAGTCCATTGGTTTGCAGGCTTGAGAGTGGGTTTTCTCCCCCTAGAGGGCTTCCCACATAAATGATGTGTTCATATGATGTTTGCTCTTGTTCATGCTTTAGATGTATAAGCTTTCATGTTCATGTTGTATGATGAGTTTATAGAATTAAATGTGCATTGTTAACTACTGACTCACCCCCCCTCTCAGTCGCTACTTCCATCATATAGAAGACAGCCATTTGCTAATTTATTGCCAATCACCATGTCATATGCATTTGCCAATGCAATCATAGTTTGGATATCAGATTTGAAGCCAACTAAAATGATATGAATTTGTTTACCTAGATTTTGAATTGTCCCATCCCTGCTTGCCTTGAGAGCACTATCGGATGTGAGGTGACATGCCTTGGTTCCTTGCATTTGACCCATGTGCTTCAACCACTAAATCTTATTATCATTCACAATATTTTCCTTATGCTCATCTAAGGTCAATTCAGATTTTTTTCTTATCCATTTGCCTAGGATAAAAAAATATTAGCAATAATGATATTGAAATTACACTATAGATTTCAAAATGCCACCTAGATTCCACACCATTATACACAAACAATTTTGGGCTAAAGAATCTATCTTCACTCTTTTACCTTTCTTAGAATGATGGCAAAACTGAAATAGATTTGTGTTATAATTCCCATATCTTGCACTGAAATTGTAAGAGTGCTTACCCTCTTTGGCTGAAGTAGGAGCTTTTGAGAGATTTATTTCAGCAAGGAGCTTTTGAGAGATTTATTTCAGCATTACAATCGACTGAAATATTTTCTTTAATTGCATGCCTATCAACATGATTATTCTAAAATTTAGTCTTATATGGTATTGGCTCACTCTTCAGAAGATTCTTTTCAATTATGGTCATTTTACATTCAATGTCTAATCTCTGCTTCCCGACTTCATTAATACAAACATTTTGTTTATCAGAAATCATACATTTTTCTATTGAGGACTCTTCACCTTCAACTTGCATGGTGGATTCTTTCTGTTCTTGCTCACTAGTCTATTCACTTTCTAGTAGGTTTGGTCTTGGCTTTTCTTTTTCCTTCAAAGATGCATTCTTGGGTTCTTGCTCCTTGATCTCCTTCTTAGCAATCTTTTGAGGTTTTATTTTGGTTGCTCTTCTTTCTTCTTCAATTTTCTACTTTTATCTTCTTTGAGCATCTTCAAGAATTCTTCAAAGGTAAAGTTAGATTTTTCGTCATATGTGGGAAGCTTGCTCAGATGATTTTGAGTGATCCTTCTTCCTCTTCTTCTTGGCTCATGCCTCCTTGTTAAGTCACAGAAATCTAAGAGGGTCGTGTTAGTCTGAACTTTTAGGCTTAGATTATAATATTATTCACAGTATGCGTCATAATCAATTCTAAGTTATTGTTGTCATTCTTCTTCTTTTGAGTCTTTTTTGTCCAACTTTATTTATATTGATGCCACTAAATCTAGCATACTTTTTTGATACGCTTCTAAATGTTTGAACATTTTATCTCTTACCCTACAAGCTAGCAGGATCATAGCTCTGATACCACTGTAATATCCCTTTCTGAATAATTTAATAACTCTGAAGTTTTTTGTGATTCCTTTTCAATACTAGATATCCAACAAATACTAAAACAACCCACATGCAATATGGATATTGAAAGCCAACTTGAAACTTCATGAAACCCTTATTGTATTGAGATGAAACCATACAAATATTGGTAATGAAGATACAAGATAGTAAATGTCACATGCAATACTGGAATTGAAACCCATTGAAGCCTTTATTTAATAAATTGATTACACATAACTAATGAAGAAATGAATTGAACAACTAAAATATAGAAAAACAATTACTAGTGTTAACCCACACTATATTGATGACGTACAACAGTAATAGATCTTCAAGAGGACTACATTTGACTGGTATGTAGAGTACTGCAGGAAACAAGACCATTTGTTTGTTCTCAATGGAGTATGGCAACTACAATAAATGTTACAACAGTGATAGAGGATAAAACGATAGTTGTTAAGGTGGTTACAACAAATACCAATCAGCGTACAACAGTCATAAGGCCAGCAACACTATTACGATGCACAACAATCTCTAAAACAACAATCACATATCTCCATGCAGCAATATGAAGGGAAGCCCCAATGCATCAACCAATAGGGTAGAAATCCCAATGCAACAATCTATAAAATACTTCAAACCCTCACAACTTCTAGTAATTGATGATAATCTTCAATCACACTTAAACTGGCATTTGGTCTTGATTTTTAAGCACAATTATGATACCTGAGTGGAATCACCTCAATGGATTAAAGGGTTTTCGTTCTCAAAACCTATATATCAGAGGGTTTTCGTCCTCAGATGACAAGATTGAACACAATGGCTCAAGCTCTGGATTAGGGTTTCATTGTCAAAGATGAATAATGAATAATGACTCTTTTGAGCCCAACTCCTTTTGTAACTTTCATTTTCCAATTTTACCCTAAAAGTATTTACAAATACATTTAATAAAATATCACTTTTCATCCACTTAATAGTAATTTATTTTTGGTCCTCTTTAATAATAATAATGCATGTGTTCTTTTTATGTTATAAAATAAAAATGACTAGAACAACTTAAAGTATTATTATTATTATTTCCCTAACTTTATCCCTTAGCCTACAGGACATAAAAAATAGTCTACATGTCTTTTGATAAGCTGAATTCCAAATGTTGGAACACAACTATCTACTGAAAGGGAGGTGAATCAGTAGATTGACTTAGTCCTTTTTATAACTTTTAATGCAGATTAAAAATATAAGAAAAGATCACATACACACAAATAGACGCAACACCATATGTATACGTGGAAAACCCAATGGAAAAAACCACGATAAAAATAGCTGCTAGAATCTATTGTTCTAATCCGGCCTCACAATCAAAACTTCACTGATTACAATGTTTAAGGCCACCGACCCTAAGGGGACACCAATCCTCTGATTTAAGAGCACCTACTTTAAGGAAGCACCAACTCCCTAATTGAGCACCAACTTAGTTTATCTGATGGCACCCACCAATTAGATGTATATTTAAAATATGGAGCTACCACTCCAAATTGCAAATTTGATTCATAAATGAATCCAATTCAATTCTTTGTTATAGGTCTGGTATGTAACTGCTCATCTGCACATCTCTCTTCTCTTTTCTTCCTCTCTACCCCTTTGTCTTTGTGTCTCTATATTTCTCTATTTGACACACTTCATCAATCTCTTGCTCTTTGCCTCTCTCTCTCTCTCAATTTGACTCTATTCAACAACTTTTGTCTATATCCTAGATGACATATATATAAGCATTTGATCTAGGTTTTCGCATCTTCTCTGTGTTCATACTTGTTGACTAACACATCACGCCAGTTCTGGACTCAGTTCATATTTCTTGAACAACAAGTTTCCCACGTCTTGAACTCACGCTCCACCATCGTGATTCTTGGTCTCATTATTATTTTTAGCATATACTGGGCTCTGGGTTTGATGCACACGCCATATTACACAAATTTGATCAATCACCGCAATCTATTTCATTGTCTATATTGTAATTTACAGCTTAACTGCATGTTCCTCTGCTTGACCGTTGTGATGAACAAACCTTTGATACTGACCATTGATCTTAAGTTTCGCGCCATGATCTGATGATCCTCATTCAATTTTCTCAACTTTAAAACACGTCTGTTAGATCAAGTTATGACAAGTTCACGCGCGCCATTGGATCCTTGTACTCTTCTGAGCTTTGATCCGAGCTCCCACATTTCGTTAGATCTTCTGATCCGAGCTCCCACATTTCGTTAGATCTTCAAAGTTGCACGAACTTTACATGTGTCTAACATATAACATCGAGCTCTTAATCTCATCTCGCAGCCCCCTGAGTCTTTGGAATGAATACACTCCGTCGATCTCGTCAAACTAGCTTGGTCTTTAACTCACCTCTGTCGTTAAATATCGAGCACTTGATCCCATTGAGTTCACTCGCTCCGTTAGATCTTCAATGCACGATCACACGCTCACTGTTCAATCTTTTGACAAGCTCGAACATTATCTCTGACTAGCTCCCATGAACGTGACACTTGGCATCCCCACATTCCTTTTGTACCTTTGCTGTCAGTTCTCGCTATTTAGACACTTGGCATCCTCGGGTTAATCCTTGACTATTTGACTTTAAACCTCTCCGTAAATTTACTGTGCACCTCCATGATTGTGACACTTGTCACTAGTGTGTTTACTCAAAGGTGCCTTTGACAAATTGACTTTGTTATGCTTCGTTGGATCTTCAACGTACGATTAAGCACTAACCGTTGATCGAGCTGGGACAAATATTAAGTCTAAGACTTAGGAAATATAAAGGTCTTTGAACATTTCTCAAGCCGGTAATTACTAGGCTAAAGGGGTTGGTTTCACAATGACAAGGACTTAAGATATAACTTAAGTAACTGGTTCCTACCTATAGCCAATCAACATAAAAATAGAACATGCCTATGAACGCCATGGCTTAAACCCTTAGGGTTTAACTGAGAAAACTATACCCTGTAATGTCCGAGAGCAAAGATAAATCAATTCTAAGCTCATTTCTTCTCAACTGAGCCTGTGGACCATACATCTAGGATGCACTCGAAAAAGCCATAATAGATCTTCAATCAATTGATCTCCAATTGGTCTAGAAATGGTCTTTGTAAAAGCATGACAACTTTGCATTATGTAACTGTAAAACATGCTCTTCTCTCCATCAAGTTCATGCCAACAATCTCCCTTTTGACATCAATCAATCCTATTGCCAACACCGAAAAGGGGGCATGACAAAGAGAACAGCAAGCTCATGAAAGAGAAGTGAGCAACTCTCAATCAAAATCAAAATCAAAATGCAAGAAGAGGAGGCTATTTTTCTATAAGAAGAGGATCCTTTGAAAGAGGAAAAGGTATAGGTTTCACGAGTAAGTGCTTTGAGTGCAATAAATATGTTGGGCATAGAGCTTTTGAGTGTCTAGAAGCATTTTTTAACAGCAACAAGAGGGCTGAAGCAACAAACCATATTGTTCATAGAGATGAAGAGTGTGTTGGGTCTCTGACTCACACAAAAGAACCAGAACAAGGCAAGGCTCTTATGATGAAAAGTGTAAGTGTTGCAAAGTAGTTATTGATAGCGGTAGCAAGGATAATTTAGTATCTAAAGAAATGGTGGAATAACTTGGACTAACATCTAATGCCTTTCAAGGTTTTGTGGTTGCTTAAAGGTCATCAAGTATTGGTGAATGAGTAATGTTTTCAAATCGGTTTGTATAAAGATGGTGTTTTGTGAAATATTATTCCCATGGATGTATGTCATGTGTTGTTGGGAATGCCATGGCAATATGATAAAAGAGTCGTGCATGATGGTAGAGCAAACACCTACACTCTTGTGAAGAATGGAAAGAGGTTCACATTGAGCCCATTGAAGGATAGAGGAGAAGAGGTGGACAGCAGTTCCAAGGTAATGTTGGTTTCCGGTAGAAAGTTTTTGAAGGTGGAAAAGATGGAAGAGACATGCTTTGCTCTCATTTTGAAGCCTATGCAAGTTATGACAACCACTAAGGTGAGTGATCTTCCTATTGACATTCACAAGTTTTTGAGAGAATATGTTAATATTGTGTCAAATAATTTTCTGGATGGACTACCACCTATGAGGAACATTAGTCATCATATAGATCTAGTGTCGGGATCAAATTTGCCAAACAAGGCAACTTATAGATTAACTCCAATGGAGAATGAGGAGACAAAGAAGCAAGTGTCGGAGTTGTTGGAAAAGGGTTTGATCCAAAAAAGTTTGAGCCCATGTGCAATCCCAGTCGTATTAGCACCCAAGAAGGGTGGAGATCAGAGAATGCGTATGGATTCAAGAGCAATAAACAAGATCACCATCAAGTACAGGTTTCCATTGTCAAGAATGGATGACTTGATGGACTGTTTGAAAGGAGCCAAGTACTTCACTAAGATAGATTTGAAAAGTGTATATCACCAAATTCAGATAAAGGTGATGAATGGAAGACCACATTCAAGACAAATGACAGATTTATGGCTGGCTTGTTAGGCAATTCGATTTGACAAATGCCCCAAGCACTTTCATGAGACTCGTGAATGATGTATAGAAGCCATTTACGGTTAAGTTTGTGATTGCTTATTTGGATGATATTTTCATTTTCAATAATTATAAAGGAAGCATTTGAGGTTGATCTTGGACAAGTTGAAGGAAAAGAGGTTGTTGATCGATTTAAAGTGTAGCTACATGCAAGAGGAGCTAACATATTTTCTATTTGTGATTTCAAAATATGGGTTAAATGATAGGAACCTCGTTCCTAAAACTAATTAAATGACAACAAATCGTGTATATGTTGATTTGAAACACTTTATTACAACACCATATTCTTTTTATGGAAGGAAGAACTCCATATCGTGGGCATCTTCAAGGGGGCAACCTCCTATTACAGCAGCATCTAATTACAAATAACTTTTTGGATGCCTAACACTAACCTATACCTCTTTATTTATACTAATTCACATCTACACAACTCCTCAATCTAATGCATGTGGGATTATTCTTCTAATGCATTACTATTCATTACTATTACATGATACTATTTCTACTAGTTATTCTACTATTATACCCTTATCTAGGTACATTACATTCTATCCTCCTTAAATATGTTTCACCCTTGAAAAATAATAAGAAATAAGAGGACCAAATGAAAGCCAGACCAAAAAATAGGTTGAAGACTAGATAGAGGCACGTCCATGTGTCCTTTTATGCTTCCATTTCTTTTGTTTATGCTCAGATATGAACATATACATCAACAAGGTGAACATACGCACTATAACTAAAAATTAAAATGCAATTTGAACCATGATGATAATATCCTCAAAGCGATAGCAAGGGTGCTCAAAATAGTCATCCTGACGAATGAATTGAGGATACATGCCATCCCCCTTAGCATTTTTCTCTGAGGGATTTGAAGATTAAGTTCCCTGCTTGGGCTCTATGATTGTCGACTTGGGCTCATCAAAGCCCTGCTCGAGCATGGTGATTTCTTGAATGGGCTCGTATGGAACTTGTTGAGGTGCATCCAAAAGGGAATCAATGTCTAGTTTATTGATACCCTAAAGAGGTGGTGTTGCGCTGAGATGTTGGAAGGAAGATGTCTTAAAGAGTGTCCAATTGATACGATCTTCAACGAGCTTGGTTAAGCCTCGTGCTTCTCTCATGGATTGAGGTTGCCACATTTGAACCTCTACTCGAATATCATCTTGAAATCCGTTGATGAAGCAACGAACGAAGAATGCAGTAGAGATGTCATTGGTTAATGTTTCAAACTCGGTTTAATATTCCCTAACAATACTAATTTGTCGAAATTGAGTTAATGCACCAGTGAGATTATCACTAGACAAAATAAAAAGCTCCATGAGAACTATAGAAGTAGACATCGGTTTCAACCAAAATTGCGTCCTTTACAATATGACCAATATTTTAGTTTTTTTTTTTTTACATAATATAGGTAGTCACTAAAACTGCGATAACTTCTACAATACTAAATAAAATTTAAAACTTGAAAATGTTCTGGAAAGTTGAGACAGAGGCGCACAAAACCCAGAAAACTTTTGGCACGATTCGTTACTGTGTGAAAGCAATATGCAGAAAAACATTCGGATTGTTTTGAGAAAAAACAAAAATCTGCACTTTGAATTGATAGATTTCGGCTTCATATATCCAACCTGCTCTTCAAAACTTGCATTTTGACAAATATAATTGCCCAATATATCCACAAAAATACCTCTCAACTCTACAAAATAATACCACTCAAAAATCTCTCTTTAAAATCTCCTACACAACTAAACGACTGAAAACTCTCACTAATCTCAATTTCTCTTGCAACAAAAAAAAAAATTGGCCTGGGAAAGTGCTCTGATACCAATGATAGGAACCTAGAGCTCACAATTCACACAATAATAATCCAAGCTGCATATATTGAACTCAAAACGTTGATTACACACACAACATTCCCTTTATGGAAGGAAGAACTCTATATTGCGAGCCTCTTCAAGGGGGCAACCTCCTATTAGAGCAAGTTCTATTAC
This sequence comes from Torreya grandis, assembly GCA_037957365.1. Taxonomy (NCBI): domain Eukaryota; kingdom Viridiplantae; phylum Streptophyta; class Pinopsida; order Cupressales; family Taxaceae; genus Torreya; species Torreya grandis. Next base: position 496,615 of record JARHVA010001908.1, read on the forward strand.
AAATAACTCTTTGGATGCCTAACACTAACCTATATCCCTTTATTTATACTAATTCACATCTACACAACTCATTCTAATGCATGTGGGATTATTCTTCTAATGCATTGCTATTTATTACTATTACATGCTACTATTTCTACTAGTTATTCTACAATTATACCCTTATCTAGATATATTACATTAAAGATGAACTCCAAAAAGATGGAAGCAATTGTGGAGTGGCTTTCACCAAAAAATATGTTTGAGGGAAGAAGTTTTCATGGCTTGAAAAGTTTCTATCAAAAGTTTATTAGAAACTTTAGTGGCATATGTGCACTTATCACAGAGACTATGAAAGGAGACAAAAAGAAGTTACAGTGGACCATTGCAGCGGAAAGTGACTTTCAATTTTTGAAGAAAAAGATAATAGAATAAACAGTGTTGGCTTTACCGGATTTTGGGAAAGCATTTAAAGTAGACTGTGATTCAAATGGAATAGCCATAGAAGTAGTACTAAGCCAAGAAAACAAGCCAATTGCGTATTTTAGTGAGAAGTTGAATGAAGCTAAGAGGAAGTATTCAATCTATGACCAACAATTTTATGCAATGGTGCAACCATAGTAGCAAAAATCATTTGGGAAAAAAATCGTTTTTTCAAAAGTGTAAGTGTTTTTCAAAAAATCGTGACTAATCCGTGAAAAATGGGAAAGAAATCGAAAAAACATAAAACTATCAAAAAATGTGGGAAAAACAGAAAAACATTTTTTTTAAAATTTAAAGGCATAGAGAGACATATTATGCATTTCAATTGCATAGAGAATAGATACAAAATATGAGAGAAAGTTAAATGAGATTGTACGCCATCAAAATGAGCGAACTATTTTCTTTCATTGATTTCTAGACTGTTTAATTTACATTACATTTGCATTTCCAAATGCATAATATTGTCGTTTACGAAGGAACAAAAAATGTGAGAGAACCAATGACAAGGTAGACTGGGGGTCAACAAGTGTAGATGTTGAAGCTCTAGAGTTAGAGCCTCTCCTAATTTGAGAGAGAATCTCAATGTCGTACCCAACCTTCTCCAACAAGTCAAAGTTAGCTTCATCATAAATAGGGTCGTCATTATTTTCGAGCCATTCAGATTTTGGATTAATTTTGTTAAATTCAATTGGTTGATCTTCCTCGACGATACCTAACATTATCAAATAGAATGCATATTTTAATGACTTGGAGAATAATACTTTAAAGAATATAAATCAACTTTCCATATGAATTGAAAATTAGAAATGCAACATTTCTCAACTTTGAGCTTTTTTCATCTTTAGGTAAAGATTGTGGTGGACAAACACCAAAGCATTCATCCATTCTTGAGTGCGTTGATTACGTTTTTTAGAATACATATGCTCGAACACACTACAACTACGGTCACAAGCAGAGGAATTGTGTGGCTGGCTCAAAATATGCATTGTCATCCATCAAAAGTGTTTGGTTTCTTTGCCAAAGGAATCTCACCATTGTGCTGCAAAAACAGATTTTGTCAACATTGTAACATGCACAATTCAAGCAAAAATTTAACATTTTCATCATACATATGTAAAAAAATTGTCTACCTAGTTTGAAGGTCTTTCTCCTTGTGATCGCTGCCTTACTCGAGAAGAAACCCCTTGCCTGCTTGTACATCGAAAACTCTCCCATAGCTATCTCAAAAGATCCATAGGAAACATTCCCTTCATGCACTTAAATAGGCCATCTGTGACCTCTGCGTCTTCTTGAAATTAACCGCTAAAGAACAATGTTAGATTTAAGAAATATCCAGTTGCATGGAGGGGAGAATGCATTTATTGATCCCATCTTTTATTAACTATCTCCCATAATGGCATGTGTTTGGCCCTGTTATTCTTCAATCTGCTCCTAATAGAGTCTTTGGCCCTATCAATTGCCCGATATAGATAACCCATGGGGGTTTATCCCCATCGATGAGTCTCAAAATTTGAACTAGAGGCTTAGAGAATAACATAATTTTATCAACCTCTTCCCAAAAAGATGGTGATAAAACATAGTCAACCACTGTTTTGCCCTCCATATGTTTCACAAAAGAATATTCCATCCATTCAGTTGAAATGAACATTCATATTAAATTCATTTGTTGTTGGAAAAGAGTTTGCAATGCAATGAAGTGAATTGTAGACCTTATCACCTCTCGCTGAAGAAGTTTCTTGCCATCTATGAATGTGTGCATTATATTAATGCACTCGTGAGAATTTTTGTAAAACCTCTTTTACCCATGGAATTTTGCATGTCATCCAAAGTCAAATTAAGACAATGTGCCACATATGGAGTCCAAAACATAGTTCCATATTTGTCCATAGGAAGTCTCCCAGTAGCCACACAAACAGCATTATTTGTAATGAATTGGACCACATTTTATGGCCCCACCTCAATCACAACCTCATCATATAGATGAAAGTGTCTTGCCCAATTTTATCATCTCAGATTCATCGACACTCTGATTAAAAATTGTGCCAATGCCACATAACACAAGGAAGTTGATGAGTGTGCGGTTTTATCTATCCATCTATCTGACATTATAATGCGTCTTGATTTTTTCCATTCCTTATGATGATTTGCAAGAACATCGCTCACATCCTATACATCCTTCAACAAATCAATATGCATAGTCTCATATGATGGGGAAGTGAACCCAAAACTTGCAAATGCAATTGCATCCGCCATACGCTAGAGTTATACCAAAATTTGGAGATTGTCTTCTTTGCCTACTCAAGAACAATATTATTCCAACCAATACTCTTTAGCATGGTTTGCACTCCATGTGTAGTGCGAGAGCTAAAGAAGGCATGAATGTTTCTCCTACCTACATTTGGCCCACGAGGTACTAATCCAAGGGTAGATTATTAAGGAGTTATAATGAGAAATATTTTCATCAAATTTCACAATTAAAAATATTAAATATGTTCAAATGAATGTCAAATATAACATCTACCACAAAGGAAGCTTAAGTTTATTGGTTAGGGTTAGGTTTAATTTTTTTAAGTTTTGGGTGTATTTAAGTTTTTTAAACTGTAGACAACATTTCAAATTGCCCCATCATACGAGGCTTTGCGGATTGATTTGTTGAAAAAAAGGCAAAAAAATCGGGTTGAAAAAAGCATTTTGGGCCAAGTATAAGGATTAATTGTGATTAATCGTGTTTAAATCGCACGTTCTGTTACTATGAGTGCAACCTCCTAAGAATTGGAAGCAATACTTATTGCCAAAATGATTTCTTTTGTACTACATCATCACACATTGCAATTAATAAACAGCCAAGGTAATCTTAATCAGAAACACATGAAATGGGTGCAGTTTCTTCAAAGCTATTCTTTTGTTTTGAAACATGAAGTGGAAAATCCAATAACGTTGTGGATGCCTTGAATAGGCAAGCTCTTGTCAAGAATGAACTCGGGATAGAGATCATTGGGTTTAACTCAATGAAAGATTTATGAGGAGAATTTGGATTTCCAAGATGCAAGGGCAGTGTACATGAATCCAACAAATGTCATGTCCCCTTTTCTAAATATTTAATTATAAAAATAATTTAATAATAATATTTTTAAGTCATCCTAAAGTTGTTTTATTTTATAACATGAAAAAATGACACTTATGTATTATTATTATAAAGGGGGTCAAAAAGTAATATTCATTAAGTGGACCAAAAAATAATATTTATCTATCTAAAAGTGTTTTAAATGCTTTTAGAGTTAAGGCAACTAAAAAAAGGGAATTATAAAAGAAGAGTTGGGCTAAAGAGGATTTGTAATGTCCCCATTTTATATCTAGACCTCGTGGGACCCTTAGCCCATTCTTGTTTCCAATAGCTAAGGGTAGAGGAATGAAAGGAGCATTGTGGGCCACTTGTGAGGAGTTAATAATGGAAAGAGTAATTTATATTTCTAATTTTGAGTTATGAAAAGCACCTTATATTTCTATCTCACTTAAGTGGTGGGGTTTATAGGTCTTGGACACTTAAGGGTTAAAGTGAAATTAAGAGGATCTTTTAATATTTTAAAAAGAAAAGTAACTCTCCCCTCCAATTTTTGGGCACCACACTTGGAGTAGTATATAAAGGCAAGTAAAGATTCATTTGAAGGGTTATGCCATTTTTGGATATTGGATCTTTACTCAAGTATGTCAAGCTTGGCTAAGGCACTTTGAGGACAAAATCCTTCGAAGTGTGAATAAGGCATGAGGATGAAAACCTTCATACCTTCTATGTGAGTGGCTCTACATCAAGGGCTACAATCCGTGCTTCATTTGGATTGGACAAGTGGCTGGTTTTTAAAAGCCATTGACAAGTTAGAGAATCTTGGAAGAGGGGCGACTTGGTCCCTAGGTTTGAAGACCCCTCATTGAGGGCTGCTCTACAAGGAAACCTTCTCCTAGGGTTTGGACATTAATTCTGATTTTATTGTGACTTCTCCAAGTTGGACGACTAGGTTGGGAAAGATTGTAAGGCCTTTTGAGTGGCCCAAAAATGCCCTAATTTGATAATAATAATTTTGAAATTATTATTACATTTTTTTAATATTTGTCACACTAATTTTAGGTGATTTTGGAGCCATTTGTGGCCTAATAAATTCTGAATATTTTACTGTGATTTTTTTAAGTGAAGCGAATCACTTGGGGAGCTTGGAGAGTCCATTTAAGGTGCTCTTAGACCCTAGAATCGATACATATATTTTATGTTGAATTTGATGATTTATTCTAATCATGTTGGCATCATTGGATAAGGGTTAATGGAGGAATTTGCATGCTAATTAATTCTGTAATTTCCCTATATATTGGTGACTTCATTGGTAAGGTCATTGACCCATTTGTACCTTCGTTTCATGGTTATTTGATGTTGTGATAAATCTGCATTTTTTGGCATAATATTGGTGAGTAATTGCAAGGGTTTGTGAGGCGTTTAAGGGATGAAAAATGCAGCTGTAATTTCAACTAAAAATCAAATATTTTACAATAGGTATTTTCTACTACTTCGTCAAGTTGTTTGATCCAAAAAAGGTATTTATTTCTCTAAATAAATTTCAGGTATTGGTGGAATTATTTGGATGTTCTTTTGCTAGGATATCATATATTTTTTCAACTCGGGTTTGGCTGGTGTTAAGTTTCAGATTTCAATTGGATTGGATTTGCTAAGGGTTTGTTGGAAAACCCTCTTTTATCTTCATCCCAAATTGGGGACATTACAGGATTATTCATTATTCATCTTTGAAATTAAAACCCTATTTGTCATGTCACCCTTTTGGACATGAAGCAATTGAAGACCCTTAGAGCCTCTTGTTTCCCAAGGGCTAAGGGAAAAGAGCAGTGTTCCACGGGGATGCGTCCCCCCAGAAAAACCCCACATTTTCGAGACGGGGATGACACAAGGACATCAAGGGAACGTCCCCCAACCGTTCCGCCACCTCTGCCACACTCCGTTGTCGTTCCCAAGACGTTTCTCTCTAAGAGGGGACGTCTCCAGGACGTCCCTTCAAAAGGGGGGCATCTTGGGGACTCTGGGACGTCCAACGAATGTCCAGAAGTTCCCCATCCCCTCAAAGAATGCCTAGGCGTCCCCCACCCAAGTGGACACCAAAAAGTGCAAGTTTTTTCAATTTAAAAAGAAAATTGGATTTTTGTACTTTCTACCCTAACCCTAATTGCTAGTGGGACCCACCCCCAACCCCCAAGGCCTCTCAAAAGCTTATAAAAAGATCTCTACCTCTCATTCCAAATCACACAAATACTTCATTGAGTGAATTAGAGAGCTCAAAGTAAAGGCAACAAGCTAAGAGGAAGAGGTTTGCAAGAGTGAGAGAACATCCGGAGAGGGAAAGTGAGATCAAGAAGAGGATAGAGCAGCCATTGCCAAGAAGACTCGAGCCTCTTCAATTTCATCATTTCACCCACAAGGTAGGCCCTATGATTCCTTCAATTTTTGATTTTTTATTTTTAAAATTTTGTTTCATTGAGTCATTATTCATTTGTAAATTGTTTTGTTTTTTCATTCATGTCATTGAATTATTTGAATTTCTAAATTGAAAATTATTATATTTATTTGTGATTCTCATTCATAATTTTATTCAAATGCTTAAAAATAAATTTTTAAATTTTAAATTTTCAATATTCATTCAAATGATAAATCAAATGCTTAATTTTTAATTTTTATTATTTAAATCTTAAGAACAAGGATTCCTATTTGTGTATCCTCTGCTTTCGGGCTTCGAGCAAACTAAAGTAAGAAAAACAAAAAGAAAATCCTTGTCTTTAATTTTAATTTTAAATTTTAAATTTTTAAATCTTCATTCAAATCAAATGCTTAAATTTTAATTTTTAAATTTTAAGAACAAGGATTCATATTTGTGTATCCTCTGATTCTGTGCTTCGCACGAATTGAAGTAAAAAAAAGAATAAGAAAATCCTTGTCTTAATTTTAAATTTTAATCCCTTACATAATGCATGGTTTGAATTTTTATTTTTTAAATTATAATTTATAAACTTACAAAATGAAAAAAATTATCATTTCTTGCAGTGTCATTATGAGTTCTCATAGCATGAGTGAGGATGAGGTTCAACCTCAAGGGGTTGAGGTTGAAGTTGAAAGTGACAATGATTCAGAGTATGCACATGATCCTAATTTAGGAGGGAGGAGTGACCATGAAAAGAAAACTTGTTCTGTTGGAAGTCCCAATTATAGTTGACCTTCACAAACCCTTCAACAATATGCTAAGGGTCCCTTTGATCCAAAGAAACCTTTACAGTAGTTTGCAAGCAACGTACCATCAAAGCCTAGCACATCTGGCGGCACTAGGAGATGGAAGTGCAACCTATGTGACCTTGAATGGTTTGGCAGCATGACTAGAACAAATGCTCACCTCCTTATCCGAGGCAAAGATGTGAAAAAGGTGGAAAAGAATCTGAAATTGAGGGTTGAAATATGTAAATTATGGGGTGATAATGAAGAAGATGCACCTTCATCTACTACTTTGCCATCAAGGGGGAGGGATCATCAGAGACAAAGTTCTACTTCTAGTACTTTGGAGAGGCTAATGGCAATGAATCCATCTAGATTAGGGGCAGCAGGGCCTAAGGGGAAACAGAAGATGACTAGCGATGCTTCAAATCCACTGGCAGATTTATTCAATGTGCAAGCAAAGGATGAGGCAGATGATGCCATTGGCAGATTCTTCTTTGCCAATTACATTCCATTCCATGTGGCTCGCTCTCCTTATTATAAGGAGGCCGTGGCAAAAATAGCAAGATCAAGACCATCATATGTATCACCAAGAGAGACTAAATTGAGGACAACAATCTTGGATAAGAACTATTCCAAGATTAATATTTTAATGGCAACAATGAAGCATTCCTGGGTCTCTAGTGGATGCAGCATTATCATGGATGGGTGGACAAACATTAGGCATCGTCCACTCATCAATATCATGGTTACAAGTACAGTTGGCCCTTATTTCCTTAGGGCTATTGATTGTTCAAGGCATTGCAAGGATGTTGATTTTTAGTTCCAGATCCTCAAAGATGCTATAGAGGAGGTTGGGCCACAAAATGTGGTGCAAATAGTGACAGATGCAACCCATGTGTGCAAAGCAGTAAGAAAGTTAATTGAAGCGGCTTGTAGACATATTTGGTGGACTCTTTGTTGTGTGCATGCCATGAATAATGCATTGAAGGACAAGGAAAAAATCAGCTGAATCAAACCAATTGTTAATAATGCTAGAGATGTGCAGATGTTTATCTGCAACCACCACATTCACATGCACTCTTCAAGACCTTCTCCAAGAAGCAATTCTTGAAACCTATAAAGACTAGGTATGCATCATACTTTATTCTCTTGAGAGGATGCTTGGGTTGCAAGAGGCATTGCAACTAATGATTATGATAGCATAATGGAATCGGTGGCCTGAGTCGAAGACAGAGCAGGAAAAGCGGGTGAAGGAGGTGGTGAAGAGTGATGCTTTTTGGGCTGATGTCAAATATATTGTCTCCATCATTACTTCAATCTTCACAGTGATTAGATATGGGGATGCTAACGCACCTACCCTTGGAGAGGTGTATGAGTGCATTAATACTATGCTTGATCAAATGAAGGTTGTTGTATGAGAGAACCCCACATTGCAATTCTACATAGAGCATATTCAATCGATCATTCACAGTGGATGGGAGAAACTCAACACTCCCTTGCACATGGTTGCCTATGCATTGAACCCAAAGTGGTATGTGCAAAGCCCTTGTAGGCTTACACCTATACAAGATGCTAAGGTGAAGACAAGGTTCATGAAGGCCATTCAAAAAATGTATGATTCTACAGAGGCCAGCATCATTCATACTGAATGGACAAAATTTACCACTCTTAGGGGCTATTCACAAGAGGCCAAAATAGATAGAGAGACAATGGCACAGGAGGAACCAATTTTGTGGTGGACATTGCATGGGCCTCGTTCTTTGACTACTGATATAGCCATTTGTTTGTTGTCCAATTTTGTGGTGGACAGATCAAGTTTAATTTCAGTTTTCAGTTCCCTGAACGTTGTTATTAGTTTATATAATTTTATGAAGGATTATCAGAGACATATTAGGGTTTATTGTTGATAAGGGGTTGTCGTACCATAGAGAGGTTGTTGTATAATTGAGGGACACAAATCGTCGTCTTTAGGACAGCTGCACAGGGATTGGTGAGGGTTTCAGGTGGTTTTAGGAAAATCGTCCCCCTGAGAGTGACATCCTACCTTGTTGGCCACCATTCATCTACAATAGTTGCCTTGTTGCACTCCACTGTTGTTGTAAAACAATTAAGTTGTTGTAATCCGACTGCAAAGGTTTTATAGTATCATTAATTATTGATTCAGCATCATTAGGTTTGGTTGTGATACATTTATTATTCAATAAATAGTTTCATCAGTATTATGTGTACTCAGAAATTGAATCAAGCAAGAACAGTTAGGGATTTGTCCCAAATATTCAACCAATCCTTTCAATGAAAGTGATTACATGGAATATAAGGGGGTTGCAAGGCAGCCCTTCTAAAATACTGGAAATCAAGAGAATGATTCAAAATCATCATCCTCTAATGGTGTTTATTCAAGAAACTAAAGCCTCGATAAAGCTTATGACGGTTTTAGCGGAGAGAAAATGGCTCAAGGCCTAGACTTTATCTCTTGGTTCTCAAGGAGAATCTGGAAGAGTTAGGTGTATCAGGGATCTGAAACTAATTACAGTGTTAAGTTCATGTGGTACTAGAGGTGTTTCGCTAATGCATGTGTATTCTAGGGTGGATGCCCAACAATTTTTGTTCATAAATGTCTATGCACCCACTGCTATAGAAGATAAGTTTTTGCAATGGTGGTATATAGATGCTATGATCCGATCTTATCTTGATGTTCCTGTTATTCTTGGAGGGGATTTCAATACAATCCTTAATTTATAGGAAAAACAAGGAGGAACTTCACACTTGGATTCTAGCTCATCCAATATGGCTAGATACATACAGTGTCTTCATTTGGTGGATGTTCAAACTGGTAATGGGCTAATGACATGGTCCAACAGAAGGCAGGGTCCAAATTATATCCTAGAATGTCTGGACCGGTCCCTGTTATCTGAAGATTGGTAGTTAAAGGAGTATATCCCTAAGGCTCACATTTTAAATAACAATGATTCTGATCATTGGCCAGTGCGTTTGGAGATGGGTAAATTAGTTCCTTGTCATGCTCCTTTTCGGTTTCAATTGATGTGGCTCAGGCATGGAAAATATAAGCAATCTCATTCAACAATGGTGGTTGGAAGGAAAACCCAAGGGACACAAATGTTTTCCTTTACCAAACATTTAAATTATCTAAAGATCAAATTGAGAACTTGGAATTGGACTGAGTTTAGTGACATAAAGGTAAAAAAGAAAACGCTTCTAGAGTAGCTGGAAGAGCTCAATTCCAACCTTCAAACATCTGGCTGTAACGTTGATATTCTTAAAAAGGAGCTCCTTTCGAAAACCACCCACCATGAATGGGAAACCAGAGAAAAGATTATGTGACAGCAAACTTTTAGAATCCAGTGCTTAAAAGAGTGATAAAAATTCTGCCTTCTTTCATAAATCATTGTTGGCTAGACATGCTTATAACCACATAGGTTCCCTTACCAAAGAAGATGGGAAGAAAGAGTATTCTTTAAAAGGCATGCAACAAATTGCAACGCAATATTTCCAGCAGTTATTTACAGCGCAACCTCTTGATGAGTTCGCCCAAAAGACAATGTTACATACCCTTCCTAGACTTATCTTACATCAGGGTAATGTGAAGCTTACCATTCCAATCACAGTAAGTGAATTGCAGAAAGTGGTGTTTAGCATGAAGAAAGGAAAAACTCCAAACCCGGATGGATTTCCCATTGAATTCTACCAAACTTTTTGGAACATTATCAAGGGGGATCTTCTTCAAGTGGTGGAAGAGGTGAGGACAGATAAAACAATGCTTTAAGAAATAAATAAAACCTTCATAGCTCTTTTTCTTAAAGGTTGTGAAGTGGATCAAATTTCTAGTTTCAAACCTATAGCTTTGTCTAATGTTTTGTACAAAATAATCACCAAAGTTATGGAAGAAAGACTGAAACCTCTTATTGGCAAGATCATATCTCCCGAACAAGGGGGATTTGTCCCAAGTCGCCAAATTCATGATGAGATTGTGTTAGCCCAAGAAGCCTTACATTTCATGGACATTTAGAAATCTCCTATGTTTATCAGGCTCGATCTATAAAAAGCTTATGATCGAGTGGATTGGGATTTTCTATGTCAAGTTTTGGCTCGATTTGGCTTCTCAGGGAATTGAATTGCTTGGGTGAGAGCATGCTTGTCTTCAGTCTGCTTTTTTGTCCTGGTTAATGGCACCCTTGAGATCTTGTTGGCTTCTAGGGGGATACATCAAAGTGATCCTTTATCTCCTTTTTTATTTATTATTTTGACGGAGTGCCTTGGCAGATTGGTAACTATAGCTTGTCAGGAAGACAAGATCAATGGTATTAAATTAGCCAACGGAGCTCGTCCTCTCACTCATCTACAGGTTTTGGATGATTCTACACTTATGGGCAAAGCCACTAATTGGAGGCTCAACAATTATAGAAACTTCTTCAGGTTTTTTTGAGCTACGGGTCAATTGATTAACCATGCCAAATCTAGCATCATATTCTTTCATTGCTCTAGTAGACAAGAGGAACAAATTCTTAACACCCCCCACTTTAGACGAGGCTCTCTTCTACTTCAATATTTGGGGGTCCCTCATGCAACTAAATAGATCAAAGGGCAGTAGATTACAAAGAAAGCAGAAACGAAACCTCAGAAGTGGACTAATAAATGTCTCTGTATAGGAGGAAGAATGGTATTGGATAAGACAATTCTCCAAGCCTTGTCAATATATGTTTCCTCTATTTTGAACATTCCAGGTAGAATTCTGAAACAATTGGATTCTCTCTGCCAGAAATTCATGTGGAGTGGTTTTGTAATGTCCCCCTTTTTGGCATAACTTGCTTATGGACCCTTAGCTTGGTTTTGTTCCCACAAGGCTAAAGGAAAGAAAGAAAAAGGAACTATGAGGGGGCTATTCTAAGAGCAAAAAGGTGAAAAGTACTTAAGTATTCTAATTTTCAATTGACTTATGCAAAAAGTGCTTTCGATCTAATTTTCACTTAAGCAAGGGTCATGAAAGCCTAAACCCTCAAAAAGGAATTTTAAAAAGATAAAGTTGCTTATGATTGGGGATGATTATAAAAAGCAATTAAGCATTCATTTGGAAGGTTATGCTATTTTGGAATATTGAATAATTGATCAAGTATATCAAACTTGTTCATCACAACTTGAAAATGAAAACCTTCAAATATGTTAAGGGTTTGGGGACGAAAACTTCCATTCATACTTTCAATACAGCTCTATTCAAGGGTCGTAATTGTGCTTCAAATTTGTATGGTTGCATGCAATTGGACCTACAAGGGTGTTTCTGGACACCACCTTCATTTATGATTGTTTCAAACCCTATAGAGAGTTGGTTTCAGATAAATTGCAGGTCTTGGAGATTGGCAAATTGTATTGGGAGGTTGTTAGCAGGCTTTGGAGCCATTCCCTTAAATGGCGAGTTGATTTGGTCAAGAGGAAGACCCCTCTTGAGAGGGTTGCGCTACACGGAGACCCCTTTGAGGGGTTGAAGAATTATTAGTGAAATTCTCTCACTTGGGCGACTTACCTAGGGCATCATAAGAGGTCATTTGGTAATCAATTGGTGAGACAAAATATTCTGATTTATTTTAAAATTAATTTTGAGGTGTTGTGAATTGATTTGAGAAGGAATTGAGTCTTTTTGGAGGGCTTTTGGACTCTAATTTAGAAAGGTAAAGTTATAATATTATTTCTAATTTATTTGGGATAAAATCACAAGGTTTTGGAAGATTTTGGGGAGTTAAGGTGAAAGGTATTAATTCTGGAATTTTTAGCAATTATAATCAAATATTGGGCGATTCACTTAGAGGGGAATTTGCAAAGGTTTGGGGTGCTTGTAGGCCCTAAATCATTGAGCAAATATTGTCCTTAATATTTGTGATATTTTCTAATAAATTTTCAGCTTGTTGGTTGAAGGTTTTGATCTCATTAATCACTTGATATTCACATTATTATACAGTGAAATTATTTGGTAATTTTCCAACTTGGTTGTAAGGATTGGCGATCTGATTTCCTCTTGTTTAGTGGCCATTTGGGGGCCTAATTACAGATTTCTTTGGCTGAGATTAATCACTAGTTTTACCTTATCTTGCAAAATATTTTCTAAGAGTTTTTACAGAACGTTTGACGACTGGAAGGAAGGCTTGGGATCGCTGGTTTTGAGTATATATTTTCAGCTAATGTGAGCAGTAACCCCAAGGATTTATCACAGCAGTTGCCTCAGCTTTCATAGTGTATTTTCAGTATTTGGAGTGGTTATTTATCATTGTAGTTGTGGATTAATTTCTGCCCTAGTGGCAACTAGCATCTGGATTGCATTGGGGAGTATTGTGGTTTGGTTGATACACCTAGAGTGGCTGGTCTACTTATATTATTTTCAGATTTTTTTATTGGGGTTGTGCCCAATCCATTTATTGCTTGTTTGTCCCTAATTGGGGACATTACAGGTTTGCAGGACAAAAGAAAGTGGTCTCTAGTTAAGTGGGAGACTCTTTGCCAACCCAAACAAAAAGGTGGCTTAGGATTCAATTCCTCTTCCAAGCACAATAAGGCTTTAGCATCTAAACTCTACTAGAGATTGCTAATGGTTCCAACTAATCTATGGGCTGCCAATATTAGAGCCAAATATGTGGAAAATAATCTCCCTGAGAAAATTATTCGGTTATCCCTTCCTCCCAAAGGACCACCCATTCTTGCAGTTCTTAAAGTTGAGGAAGATCTTATAAAAAAACATTTGTTTTGGATTGTCAATGATGGTCAAAGTGCCAACTTTTGTGGGTTTCCACCAATCATGTCTCAGTACCCAAAGTTAAAGACAATGATGGATGCGTTGCATGAAATGGGATGGATTAAGGTTGCTCACTACTGTAAGGGAACTATTCATCCCTAGGAGATTGGAGAATGTTGGATTCCTCCTCTTGAATGGCCAATTCAAATTGGAGAGGAGCAGCAATCACGAATTAATAATATTCTTTTGGCTCGTCTTCTTTCAATATCCCCATTGTCTGACACTTTAGCTTGGGGGAAAATTCTACAGTTGTCTATACAGTTTCTTCAGGGTATGCTTCTCTAAGTAGGTGTACTTCTCATCCTCTTAAGGATATCTTTAGCTATATTTGGCAGCCTACTTTATGGCCCAAGGTGAGCTTCTTTGTGTGGTTGGTTTTAAAGAGGAGAATCTTAACTGGAGAAAGCCTCATGAGACGTGGATTTTATGGTCCCTTTTGATGTGTTTTGTGCTTGGATAATGAGGAAACCATAACTCATTTCTTCTTCCAATGTCCATTGGTGGTCTACTTATGGCAGCTTTTATCCAAATTGTTTAACCTTCCCTGGGTTAGTATTCAGTCATTCGAGCAGTCGATTAGAGAATGGCATAACCACCTACCCAAGGGTCAAAACCTCCTTCTAGCTTTGTGGTTTGGCATCACCCTTTTGCTTTGGAACATTTGGAAGGAACAAAATCGCAGAATCTTCCAACAGGATAGAAGGGATACAACTGACGTTTGGGAGAAGATCAAAATTAATGTTGCAGAATCTATCAAGCATAAGATCTATTTGCCTCAAATTCTAACATCGGAATGGGAACACTTGTGCCAACAACTCTCTTTGAAACCTAGGACTTCAACAACAACTACCTGTCGACGCAAAAAGAAAGCTCAAATAGATATACATTGGACAGCCCCTCCAATTGGGTACAAGAAGCGAAATATTGATGGTGCTTCGAGAGGTAACCCGGGTCAGGCTAGTATCAGAGGTATTGGTAGATCTTCTAATAGGTTTATTGTAATGTCCCCTTTCTCGAACTAGGCATTGGAGAGACCCCTAAGTCTATTTTTAATTTCTTGTAGACTTAAGGGGCAAATAACTTAATAATAATGCTTCAAATGTTCTCGAGTGTATTTTTAAGTCACAACTTAAAAGGGGACATCTAAAATATTATTTTTAATTGAATGGGGCCAAAAGTGTGTACTAATTATAAGCCCAAGTAGAAAATAAAAAATAAAAGTAATTATTAATTACTTTTTGGAGCAAAGTGAAAATTAGAATTAAAAGTAATTATAAATTACTTTTAGGGTTTTAAGTGGAAAAGTAATTATAAGAAGGATGAAAATGAGGAAAAATACATCCATTATTACCATTCAATTTTCAGAATGCATTGGAGAGCTTGAGTAGCATTTGTTCAACCACCACCACCAGAGGACAAAAATCCTCACATGGAAAAGGTTTGAGGACGAAAATCCTCATACCCAAAGCGGGATTCCACATGGGAATCATGATTATGCAACCAGATTCAGAGATAAATCAATTTCAAGGCTCTTTTCCAGTGAATCAAGGCTGAAATCAGCGCCATGCTGTCCAGGACCAAAGCGCAGTAATTTACAGGCACATAGAGCAAAATAAAAAAATTAAATTAAATTAAAAAATATCCAGGTCCGTACGGCATCCATATGACGACCATTTTCAAGTCATACAATCTGAAAACAGGCCGTACAACTAGGGCTAGTAGTTGGCAGCAACATAGAGGAACTTCTGGGCAGAAAAATAAGGTTCGCAGCAGTCAAGGGGGTGAATTTCACATACATGAGGGATTTTATACTTTTCCAAAGGTAGTTGTACATCTTCAGGGCAAAATCAAACAAGGATTCTTCATAAAGTTTGCAACTTTATCATATGTTCATGCTTCCAGGTTAGGGTTTGTGTTGTTTTTCATAAGGTAGTTGCTTAAAGTATAATTGGTACTATTGTACCTATTTCGAACTGAAGACATTCAAAATAATTATTTTTGATTTAAGTAACTATTGTACACCCAATATTCTCAAGTTAGGATTGTCTAGATTTTCAAGAAATAAAGTATTTTGGAATCAATTGAGACTAGTGTTATAAACCAGAACTTAATTCACTTCATATTCGCTCTATTTTTGAAAGTCTTTATTGAATTTATTGAAAGTCCAAATGTACATTCAATTCCATTTTTTTTGGCATAGTTACAAATTAAAAAGGAAAATTCCATAACACATTGTTTGCCATTGTGTATGCAATCTCAGATTTGGAGGAATTAGCAATTTATAGTGAATTTTCTAGAATTCAGTTTTCTTTTTGTAAGTGGGTCATTACATTGGTATAAGAGTTGCTTTCCTGCCAGCTTGTTGAAAAAATTAATTTGCAACTGAGTCTTCATTAAGGGCAGTGATAGAAAATTCGGAAATTATCAAATGGCATCAGTTAGAGAAGTTGATTTGGGAATGAGGCTTTACATAGCAAGAGAGAAACTTAAGCTTTTGCACCTGTCGAAAGATGATTTACTTAGCATCCTAGAGGAAGTGGCCAACTGTTTGTCCATGGTGAGATAGTCAGATTATGAAACCATGCAATGGGCAGTGAATCCCTCACCCAAATAGAGAACTGAAATTTGCAGTGACCACATGCATTAGTGAAATCATGAGAATAACAGCTCCAAAGGTTCCATACAATGACAATATCAAAGGGAAATATTTCAATTGATTGTGGAAAGTTTTCAAGGTTTGGATGAAACCAAAAGTCCTTTTGCTAAGAGGGTTATAATTTTAGAAACTATTGCAAAAATCAGATCTTGTGTTCTCATGTTAGATCTCAAGTGCGATGACCTTATTCTCCAATTGTTTGAACATTTCTTTGCTATTGTTCATAAGAATCATGCAGAAAACATCGTTGCCTCCATGCAAGTAATTATGACCTTGGTCCAAAATAAGAGTGAAGATATTTCCCCGCATTTATTATCCATACTGTTCACTGGTTTGGAGCAAGAAGGTTCACTAGTTGCACATACACTAGCTAAAAAATTTGTTGGTCAGTGTGCAGAGAAGTTGAAGCCATATATTACAGTTGAGGTACTTACTTCCAGGCAGTCTGAATTGAATGAGACACAAGAGACAATTCTGTTGCTCAGACAACAGCTTACTACTGCAATGGATAAAAATTCACCTGAGGAATTGCAGACTTCTACTCATCACAACACATGGGAATGTTTGGTTGTCAAAGAGGATACATCTTTGCAGTGTCAAGTTCTTATGCAGGCTGTTGAGATTGAGAAGCCAAAGCACAAAAAAGTTCGTCTGCATGAAGAAGAAGAGGGACTTGAAGTTCATAACCAGAAGTTGGCAGAAGAGGCAGCTTATGCAAAAGAACTAGCCTTAGCCGCAACAGTGGAACTAAAAGCTTTACCAAAGGAAGTAACAAAGTTGTCATATCAGAATGCAAAACTATCTGACTTGGAAGCAACTTGAGCGTTCGCACACCTTTTGAAGAGCTGCAAATGGCCTCAAGTATGGTCCAAATGATGAAATTCAAGAGTTCTACACAGTTGACCAGATTGGAAGGGAAGATAATTTGCCATGCAAGGATGCTATTTCGGAATTTGTAGTGCAGGTCATAGCAGAGCATGACAACGAATGTTTTAGAAATTACAGATAGGTGTGCAGACAGCAACGAGATCAGATGATAAGGATGGCATAACAGATTTGTCAGATCTTGGTCAACAGGATGGAAGAACATTGCATAAGCTTTCAAGTCTCAGCAAAGGAGGCAAGGAATCAAGGGTTTCTGGATTGCCATCAACTTCACAACTTGTAGCTGTCAATGCAGGGAGCGATGTTGCATCTTGTGCATATATTGCTCCTAGTGACCATCTTGCTTCGCTAGCATATTCCTATGGGGTGAATAATCCACATGTAGCTGGGACCGATGGATATCAGCAGTCTCCATTTAACAACTTTGGATATCATTTCACGGCTTATCAAAATGAAGTTGCTCCCTTCTTGTATCCGTCGGTTGATGGTGGGTATCCACCTCAGACCTTTTATAGCCCTGGAGAGACACCAATCACATCACTTGTCACAGATAATTTTTATTATGGTTATCAGTCTCAACATCCAGGCTCACTTAATATTCAAATAACTTATCCGGAGTATCAATATTGGACATTTCCATCAGATAAACCACCATTGGAAACTGTAATGCCAGTTCCTGAAAATTTGGGAATTCAAGGAACATATTTTCATGGCGTTCAAAGTGGTAACAACTATTTTGTTGAGGGCAGACCTGGATTTCAATCATATTTAATGCCACCCTATCGTTCTTACAGCAGCAGTGTTCTGCCTGTTGCTTTCACAAGTTTTGTTCCTGTAGAAGCTACCAATCATTATGACAGAACAGCCATGTTACATTGGACGGATCCGAGAAATGTTGGAAATCATCAAATCTATGGTATTTTATCTGGGATCCAAACACCATATTTTACTTCATCAGTAAGATCAGCTTATTGGTTTCTTGCACCTATCTGCATTACGGGGAGCAAAAACTCTCATCTACAATATGCAGCACAATTGACAAGAGAAGGGGCTCTACATTTGATGGGATCTTTTGCTGCAGAGATGTGTGTCCCATCTTGTTTACCACTTATCATGACTCCTGCATCAGATTTTGATGTTGAGGCAGCTGTACATTTACTCAAGGAATTTATACAATCTTTGAAACCTCCAACAGCAAAAATATTGTTGCTGCCTCCGGTTCAGAAAATTTTACAAAGTGTTGAATCTTCACACCTCAAGGTGGCCCCCCTTCAACTTTCATTCATAAGAGATTTATGGAAATCTGTGGGGTTACCTGAGTCATTGCTTAGAACAAAATCAAGATGTGTAGTGGGAAATGAGATTAGTTGCAGAAAAGAACACAGCCCTTATGAGGGGGGAGTTTGGAAGATTCACGTGGAGTTACCAGATGCCTATCCATACAAATCTCCATCAATAGGTTTTGTCGATAAGATTCTTCATCCCAATGTCAATGAGATGTCAAGTTCAGTTTGCTTGGATGTAAGTAATCGGACTTGGGAGCCAATGTTGGATCTCCTAAATGTATTCGAAGTATTTCTTCCTCAACTTTTGCTATATCCAAATCCAACTGATCCTTTAAATGGAGAGGCTGCAGCTTTAATGATGCGTGATAAGAATGTCTATGAGCAGAAAGTGAAAGAATACCGTGCAAGATATGCTAAGGCAGAGGATATAGGAACAAGACAGGAAGAGGAAAGCAGTGAACCTAATAAAGCTGATTTCAAAGAGGCGATGAAGAAAGATCTGAGATCAGATTTTTCTGTGAACAAGCTTCCATTCTACCAGCACGAAGGGTTCTTGCAACGTTTGAGAATTTTACCCAATAAATCTTTGGATAACTTGATATCACAAAGTCCTCCTCAAGAGGAAAATGGGTTGCAAGGTTTGTCTTTCCTAAATTCTAACAAATGCATGGTACAAAATGGTAGTACTATTTCTAAATCACAGCTGATTCATAATTCAGCTATCACGGAATCACCCATGGAGGTTGTTAGAGAAGTAGCAGGGGGTATGGAGCTTCCAATTCCTTATTATATCAGAGAAGCACAGCAAAAGCCAGCTACATCACAAGAAAGAATGGCAAAGACAGAAAGGTTGGTTTGGGATCCTGGTATTTATAGGACGGCATAGGCATTGCTTGAGGGCAAGCAAATCCGGGAAGGGCAAACTGTAATGTCCCCTTTCTTGGACAAGGCGTTGGGGAGACCCCTTAGTCTATTTTCATTTCCTATAGACTTAAGGGGCAAATTAAAGGGAAATAACTAAATAATAATGCTTTAAATGTTCCCGAATGTACTTTTAAGTCACAACTTAAAATGGGACATCTAAAATATTATTAGTAATTGAATGGGGCCAAAGGTGTGTATTAATTAAAGCCCAAGTAGAAAATAGAAAATAAAAGTAATTATTATTTACTTTTTGGAATAAAGTGGAAATTAGAATTAAAAGTAATTTTAAATTACTTTTAGGGTTTTAAATGGAAAAGTAATTATAAGGATGAAATAAAGGAAAAGTACATCTATTATAATCATTCAATTTTCAGAATCCATTGCAGAGCTTGAGCAGCATCTATTCAACCACTACCACTAGAGTACAAAAACCCTCACGTGGAAAAGGTTTGAGGATGAAAGCCCTCATACCCAGAAGGTGATTCCATACGGGAATCACGATTGTGTAGCCGGATTCAAAGATAAATCAGTTTCAAAGTTCTTTTCCAGTGAATCAAGGCTGAAATCAGTGCCATACTATTCAGGACTAGATCACAGTAATTTACAGGCAGGAAGAGCAAAAAATAAAAAATCCAGGTTCGTACAATGGCCATTTTCAGGTCGTACGACCTGAAAACGGGCCATACAACCAGGGTTGGCAGTTGGTAGTAGCACAGAGGAATTTTTGGGCAGAAAAATAAGGTTCTCAAGAGTCAAGGGGTGAATTTCACATGCATAAGGGACTGTTATACTTTTCTAGAGGCAGTCGTAAATCCTCAGGTCAAAATCGAACAAGGGTTCATAAAGTTTGCAGCTTTATCATATGTTCATGCTTCTAGGTTAGGGTTTGTGTTATTTTTCAAAAGATAGTTGCTTAAGGTATAATTGGTACTGTTGTCCCTATTCGGAGTTGAAAACATTCAAAATAATTATTTTTTATTTAACTGCTGTACACCCAATATTCTCAAGATGGGATTGTCTAGAATTTCAAGAAATAAAGTATTTTGGAATCAATTGAGACTGGTGTTATAAATCAGAACTGAATTCACTTCATATTCGCTCTATTTTGAAAGTCTATATTGCATTTATTCAAAGTCCAGTTGTACATTCAATTCCATTTTTTTTGGCAAAGTTACAAATTGGAAAGGAAATTTCCAGAATGCATATTGTTTGCAGCTGTGTGCAATCTCAGATTTGGAGGAATTAGCAATTTATAGTGAATTTTCTAGAATTCAGTTTTCTTTTTGTAAGTGGGTCATTACATATGTAGCCTTCTTTTTTGCTGAAAAGGTGGGATATATAACCAATAACTTAGAAAAAATCAAAGCAGTTTATAAAGGGATTAAAGACGCTTTGAAAATTGGCTAGCAGAAAATCCAAATTGAATTTGACTCCAAGGTTAGCTTGTTATCTAATCTTGAGAGAGATCTTAGCAAAAATTGGCAAATAGCTAGAGAGATGGGGAAAAACCGCAGGTTGCAGGATAAGTTTCAGGAGGTCCAATTCAACCATGTTCCTAGAGAAAACAATAAAGTAGCAGATCGATTGGCCATCTGAGCTTTCGACAACCACAACCTTATTTGTGGTGCACTGCCTCCTCTCGGTGGTTGACCAAGCTGCAAGAAGCTTTAAGAAAGCTTCTCGATTTTGATTTATACCAATGAATACTCATATGTCTACTTTTTGTTTACTGCCTAGGCTTGGACTATTAGCTTTCAAGCTTGACATATACTTTGATTTTTCTATAATATATATATATATCATTGTTGAGTATTGTTGCTTTCATATTTAATTGATGCTCTAGTTTTAGGAAAAATACAAAAAAAATAGAATGTAGAAAATTACCTAGAAGGGACATTACAGTGGTATCAAAGTTATGATCTTGCCAGCTTGTTAATCAGAGGGGAAATCATGGAAGACAGAAAAAAGAAAATACCTATAAAATAAATGAATTCTTTGCATGAAACCATCAATCAAAATCAAAGAGATTTGACAAGGACCATCTAGAGGACAATGAAAGAATCCATGATGGAGATGATACAAGCCTTGCAGAATATAAATCAAAACAAGGCTACCCAAAGGAGCCCTTCAGCAATTAATCGACCCATGTTTCTTCAAGCAAAGTTCTTACAAAAGGAAGAAAATATAGATCTTGTTCAAGAGGTGTTGATTGAAATACGAAAGGACAAGGAAAAGTACAAACTTGAGGCCACTAGAATCCTTGACCAGTATCAAGGGATGCCTAAGAGTTTTAAATCTTAAGTTTCCTTTGATGATTACTTGGAGATACTCAAAGTGAGGTATCCAAATAAAAGAGGTTTGTATAAATACATAAGAAGGTTGAAGAACAAAGAAGAGCAGTTCGAACCAAAATCTCAAAAAATTGCTAAGAAGGAGATCAAGGAGCAAGAACCCAAGAATGCATCCTTAAAGGAAGAAGAAAATCCAGGACCAAAGCTACAAAAAAGTGAACATACTAATGATCAAGAACAAAAAGAATCCACCATGCAAGTTGAAGGTGAAAAGTCCTCAATAAAAAAGGTATGACTTATGATAAGCAAAATATTTGTATTAATGAAGTCAAGAAGAAGCAGACATTACACATTGAATTTAAAATGTCCATAATTGAAAAGAATCTTTCAAAAAGTGAGCCACTACCACATATGACTGAATTTCAGACTAATCATGTTGATAGACATGCAAATAAAGAAAATGTTTTAGTTGATTATAACGCTGAAATAAATCTCTCAAAAGCTCCTACTTCAGCCAAAGAGAGTAAGCACTCTTATAATTGCAGCTCAAGATATGGGAATAATAGCACAAATCTATTTCAGATTTGCCATCATCCTAAGAAGCATAAAAGAGTGAAGATAGATCCTTTGGCTCAAAATTGTTTGGGCATAATGGTGTGGGATATAGGTGACATTTGGAGATCTATAAAGGTGGAATTTCTAATTTCAATATCATCATTGTTGATAATTTCATCATCCCCTACAAATGGATAAGAAAAAAATCCGAATTGACCTTAGATGAGCATAAGGAAAATATTGTGAATGATAACAAGATTCAGTGATTGGAGCACATGGGTCAAAGCAAGGAACCAAGGCATGTCACCTCACATCCAATAGTGCTCTCAAGGCAAGCAGCAATGGAACAATTTGGAGCACTAGGAAACAAATTCATATCATTTTAGTTGGCCTAAGCTCTAATATCCAAACTACGATTGCATTGTCAAATGCATATGACATGGTGATTGGCGATAAGTTGGCAATTGGCTATCATCTATACAAGATCCATGGTATGCTAGATCAGTCAACAACAGTTTTCTCTTCTTATATTGGCTTTGATTCAGTTGCTAGTTTACCATTCAATGTTGGCATGATATCCTCCATGTGTAATGAGTTGTATTTGTGTGGAAATAATATCACATTAAGAAAAGGACTGCTTAATAGCCTCAAGGGGGAAGAAGGTAATGGAAACTTCTTGTGTTTGCATCCTCATGATCCGCCATTTGTGGTCAAAGGTCAAGAAGATAATTCACTAAATAGATTAACATATAATGTTGCACATGCTTGTGGCCAGGATGGGAAACATTTTGATATAAGCAGGCACAAATCTTTTTGCCCAAAGCTGACTACACATTCTAATGTGGGAACCAGGAGATATTTCTAGACATAGGCAGGGTAAAAAATTGTGATGTAAGTTCAAAATCAATGTTAACTGGGTTGTGAAAGTTCAGTGGTTTCAGTTCATGAACATATCATCCCCAGATCCTCACTCCATGGCGTTGAACCTTACATTTGAAGGATGGTTTGTGATGCCTAGAAAAATAAAGGTAGTCACAATTGAGGAAATTTCTCATGAGGCACGAATCGACCAAGAAACCAGATAGTCAGTATTGAGAGGCATTCATACCCTCTCAATTTGTGAGCAAGGTAAATATCATGTTGATATTCAAAATTTTCTGAATAAGTGTATTGTGGTGTTTAGTCATTTGCTCCCAGGATCGCGAAAGGACATAGAAAATCAGCACATCACATATTTGAAATCAAGTTCCAAGCATGTTCACCTTCCTAGGATACACAGAGGAGAATTTTCAGAAGTTGGAAATTACATTAATGGGAATCTCGTGGCTTCTTTGATTGCAAAGAAATTGGAGGTCATTCATTACAGCATCTCACACACTTGGGAGAAGACCAAATATGCAGATATGGACATATGCTAGAAAAGGTTTGATGAAAGGTACCATTTCTCATATCAATTCACAGTAGACATCCTTGCAATAAATAAAGGTGATTTTATTACTACCAGCACATATTAGAAATTTGTAGGAAGTACAGATGCTATTGGGCAATGTGGAAGCTATGTAGCTTTTACACTTCTTGGAGAATATAGTAAAGTTTGTGGATTTCACATTAGTAATGGGATTAGTAGCAAGAATGCTACTACATCTGATCGGTTTCAGCAAAAGATAGAAAAAGAATATGTTGCAAAGGTCAAAGATGGCTTTCCCATTGAAGAAGTAGAAGTGGGCACATATATAATCTATGATACTCAAGAAAAGAGGAGCCCAACAAAGGTGGGGAACAAGCAAGCTAACAAGGAGAGAATAGCCTACACAAGAGTTGTAAGATTTTGTATGAATGAGAATTTTGGGTGCTTGCTAATAAGTACATATTAGGTCTGTGTTTTTTATGCACTTTACTCGATGGTAAATCTTCTTAGAGAGCTAGAGCTCCAAGTTGCAGAAGTGTCTTCTGGTGCAAAATTTGTAGATCAGCAAGCAAAACAATTTGCGAATGAGAAAGGCAAAATATATGCACTACACAAAGAGACGAACAAGACTTCAAGGGAACTACATAAACAAAACTCAGCCAAAGCTATGTAGTCGAAGGAACATACCGCATCACATGAGGAATTCAAAACATGCAATTCCCAAGGATGAATTAGGATCTAGGTATTACAGGGATGGTGTAATGTCCCCTTCTCGTTCATAGCCAATCTAAGTTACCATGAGCCTATTTCAGTTCCTATAAGCTAAATGAATGATTGGTAGGGGAACTTTGGCGACCTAAGATGAGTTTTTTTATGTTTTTCTAGGTTTTTTTTGGGTATTTTCCAGTGGTGACAGCAATTTTTAGTAAGTTACTATTTTTAGTAATTTACTATCTTTAGTAAACTTACTATTTTTGAGTAAGTTCTAGTTGAGCTTCATTTGGGTCAATTTGGAGTTTTGGATACTTACTATTTTTAGTAAGTGCTATATTTAGTAACTGGTCTCAACTCCTATCCAGCAACAATGCAGAGTTTTCATTTTTGGCAGGGGTGAGCTCCCTCAATGATCAGAGTTATTATTTGTTTATTCATCACTTAAGTTAATAAAGATGTTATTTGAATTAAGTGCGAATAAGCATGGGTTATAAAAGACCCCCTTGGCCTAGTGAGCAACGTTGTTTTAAAAGAGGGGACAATGTACTTTATGTTGGATGCCTAAAATGAAAGTTTATTTCATAAATTTAAGGCTTATATTATATCCCCAAAAGTGGATGCCCCCTTTGGGAAATATTTGGTGATATTTTATAATGTTATAATTAAATGTAAAAAAAAAGCAAGTTTGAGCATGGGATTTTGGAGGGAAAAGCATTTACAAATGGAAGTTGCATTAATCCCTCCCTCATCTTCTTTTTGATCACTCTTGAGCTCTCATTGGGATATGTGAACTATGGCAGCCTAAGGAGACTCTACTGGATTTTCTCCAAGATATAATTACCGTTGGTTGAGGACGAAAACCCTCATCTCACATTGTTGGTTTCGGTGGTTAGCGACCCACCCTAACTGGTTGGTGCTTGGTTTGGAAGTTTAACAGTGTTTATCCTGCTGGTTGAGCATTTTGGCGTTCGATAAATGAAGATTTTCATAGTTTTCTGAGTTGGGTTTGGAGCTTGATTTGGTGTGTGGGTTTCATAATTTGGTGAAATTCCTTCTAGGTATTTTTTCATTGGCTTCTACTTGGTTGGGCATCCCTTTTAAGCTATTTGCTGGAATTTAATGGAGGATATGTGATTTATTGGAGCAAATTGCCCCCTTGGGATTAGTGCCACTTTCCTGGAGTTGGGACAGCGAGCATGAAGTTCTAATCTGAGCTTTCAATGGTGAAATCTACTAATTAATGGAGTATTTTCAAGTCTGATTTAAGATTGAAACTTTCTGATTTTTATAGTGAGTTGCTATGACATATGTTTTAATGTAATTCTACCTTATTTACCTTGCAATTTATGAAGATATCAATGTCATGGATGGTTGCAAAACATAAAACCCCTTCTGCATTCTCCCGTCTTATTTTGAAAACAATACACACAAATAAATAAATAAAATCAAGGGCAACCATTACAGATGGATATTTGGGGAGACCCAGAGCAGTTGAGCTTGCAATTGCTTGAGGACAAGCAAGTTGGGAAGGGCAAACTATCATGTCCCTTTTTCTAAATATTTTGATTACGAAAATAATTTAATAATATTTTTAAGTTATACTAAAGTTACTTTATTTTATAACATGGAAAAAGGACACTTATGTATTATTATAAAGGGAGCCAAAAATTAATATTCATTAAATGGGCCAAAAAATAATATTTATCTAATAGTGTTTTAAATGCTTTTAGGGTTGGGGCAACTAGAAAAGGAAAATTTATAAAAGAAGAGTTGGGCTCAAAAGAATTATTTATTATTCATCTTGAAATCAAAACCTTATTCCAAGTTGGAGCTTCTGTGTTCAACTTTTCTATTTGAGTACAAAAACCCTCCAATGTATAGATTTAGGGGACGAAAACCCTCTTATTCATTGAGGTGATTCCATCCAGGGATCATAATTGTGCTGACAAATCAAGTTTAATTTCAGCTTTCAATTCGTTGGATGTTGTTAGTTTCAAAATTTTGTGAGGAATTATCAAAGACATCAGGGTTTATTGTTGTTTAAGGGCTGTCATACAATTAAGGGACATAAATCATTGTCCTTAGGACAGCTGCGTAGGGATTGGTGAGAGTTTCAAGGGGTTTTAGGGAAATCGTCCACCTAGGAGAGTGATGCCCTACCTTGCTGGCCACAATTCATCTACAACAGCTGCCTTGTTGCACTCCACTGCTGCTGTAAAACAATTATGTTGTAATCCGGCCGTAAAAGTTTTCTATTATCATTAATTATTGATTCAACATCATTAGGTTTGGTTATGCTACATTTATTATTCAATAAATAATTTCATCAGTATTATGTGTATTCAAGCAATTGCAATAAAAATTATAGTATAATCTTCAATATCAATATTGAGTATTGTTGTTTCATATTTAATTGATGCTCCAATTTTAGGAAAAATATGAAAAAATCAGAATTCAAAAAATTACCCAAAAGGGACATTTCAACAAATATGGACCAAGCTCCATGGCTAGAGTATAAGGTTCAAGATGGGTTGTTTTCAAGGGGAAGAGGTTGTGCATACCTCAAGGTTCCATGAGTGAGAATCTATTGAAGGAAAAAAACAACAGAGGCCTAGCTGGTCACTTTGGGCATTATAAAACTTTGGCACAGTTGAGTGATAGATATTATCGACCACAGATAAGCATGGACGTGAAGAAATTCATAAAAAGGTGGAGTTTGCCAACATGCTAAAGGAAAAAGTCAAAATATAGGACTACATCGGCCATTACCTATTCCAAATAGACCATGTAATGCATTGAGCATGGATTTCGTTCTTGGGCTGCCATGAAATCAATGTAGGAATGACTCTATTTTTGTTATTATGGATAGATTTTCTAAAATGGCACACATTGTAACATGCAGGAAGACTAGCAATGCCACCAATATTGTTATCTTGTTCTTTAAAGAAGTTGTAAGATTACATGGGCTACAAGGGAGTAATGTATCAGATAGGAATACTAAATTTCTTAGACACTTTTGGAGGACACCATGGCAAAAGTTGGGCACGAGATTAGACTTCAGTTTTGCCTATCCTCCTAAAATGAAAGGGCAAACGGAGGTTGTAACTCGTAGTCTTGGCAATTTGCTAAGATGTTTGATTGGGGATTTGCTCAAGCAATGGGATTTGGCATTAGCCCAAGCTAAATTTGCTTACAATGATTCGGTCAAAAGAATCACGGGTAAGAGCCATTTCCAAATTGTGTATGGGAACAACACTAGAGGAATGTGAGTTGAGAAACACAACTGATATAAATAGAATGTGTTGAAGGTGATGGGCACGCTCAAGCTATGCACGGTGTTCATATGAAGGTGAAAAGGAGATTGGAGGAAAGTGGTAAGAAGTATAAAAAAGATGTTGATCAAAAGACGAGAGAATAATTTTGAAGTCAAGGACTTGGTATTGACGCATTTGCTTAAGAAGAGGTTTCCCAATGGTGTGTATAACAAGCTCAAATGGAAAAAAACAGACCTTATAAAATTCTTAGAAGGTTCTCTACCAAAGCTTAAAAGATTGAGTTGCCAGGAGTAGGTATTTCACCTATCTTCAATGTATCTGATTTGTACTCATATGTGGCGAGAAAAGCATGGATTCTTCATCCATTGATTGGAAGGAGCAATTGCCAACCAAGGCAAAGGAGGTGATGGAAGCCATACTAGACATATGGATTGGCAAGAAAAAAAGAGGCAACGAGTATTGTGAGTACTTGGTAAAATGGAAAGATCAAGCAATTGAAGACACAACTTGGATGAATGCATCTGAAATTGCTAAACATGGAAAATCAATTGAAGAGCTCACAATAGGTTCAAGAATAGGAGCTCGTGGACAATTTCATTTGCCCTAGGTGTCTGAATGTCATGTCCCCTTTTCAAAGTTAATTTAAATGGGGGAGCCATAGCCTATTCTTTATTTCCCGTAGGCTAAGGGATAAAGTTAAGGAAATAATTCAATAATAATATTTTAAGTTGTCATAAGTAACTTTATTTTATAACATTGTAAAAGGATGACTTATGTATTATTATTTTATTTAAAAAGGGCCTAATATAATATTTTATTAAAAAATGTTTTTTGACAATTATAGAGAGAAAATAGGCGGGAAAAGGAAATCGGAATGAAAAGGGTAAATTATAAAAAAAAAGTTGGGCTCAAAAGAAGACATCCATTATCTATTGAAATCAAACCTTTTTCCAGATCTTTAGCACTTGTGTTCATCTTATCACCTGAGGACGAAAACCCTTTTGTCCATTTGTGGTGGTTCCATCCAGGGATCACATTTGTGCCGAAAGATTGAAGTTTATTCCAATCTCATTTTGCTACAATGTCGCTACTGTACTTTTCTATTGTTGTTACAATGCTACAATAGTACTTTCGTGCCATTGCTACAATACTTTGGGATAATTAATGTATTTGTTAATGGTGGTGGCTTGCTTTGTATGTTGTTGTAACATCCTCAAGTTGTCGTACAACCCATTGCCAACGTATCTTGCTCCCATATCAAACGTAGCCCTAATAAGCTATTATGTTGTTGTACATTGTCAATAAAATTAGGTTTTTATGCTGCAAAAAACATGTAAGGGTCTCCTACAGTTTATCTTTGTTATTCAGTTGATATATCAGTAGTATAATCATCTATATTTTGTGAGCATTCAGTACGTTATAATAAAAGTTTCAGTTGGGTTTAGTACTTCAGTATTGTATGTTGTTATTTGATAATTTTATTGATGTTCTTGTATTGAAGAATAATCACAAACATTCAGAATTAATAAAAATACCCGAAAAGGACATTACAATGGTATCAGAGTTGTGATCTTGCCAGCCTATAAGGGAAAGTTAATATTCTAATATCATATGCACGCCAGTGGAAGAGAAATCAAATATTACCAAAGAGAAATAAGAAACACTTAGTTATTAGATATAGAAGAAATCATGGGGGATAGAGAAAAGAAAGTACCTACAAATGAAATGAATTCTTTGCAAGAAACTATCAATCGGGGTCAGAGAGGATTGGAAAAGAGAATCCAAAGGACATTGAGAAAGTCCATGACAAAATTAGTACGAGCCATGCAAAATATGAATGAGAATGGCCAAATCAAGGAGAAGGAAGCTCTTTAGCTAATGATCGGGTTTCAATCAACCCCCCTTTCAAGACTTTCCAAGCAAAATTTATGCACACCCAGAAGAGGTATAGCCCCAACAACCCCACAAAGTAATGACTTTAAAAAATATCATGATGAATATGAAGCACTAAGCAGTGCAATATAGGACGCATTGACTTTCCGAGAGTTATGTGATCTAAGGATGAAGAATGGTACAAGAGGAAGGAGAACTCAGCAAGATCAACCTTGTAAAGACATCCAACATCGTTTGGGTAAGATTAAAATACCCACATATGATGGATCCAACAAATTTTCTGTCGGATCTTGGTTGCAGAAGCTAAACACTTCTCATTGAATCCTATGTATGAAGAAGAAGAAATCAAATTTGCTACCCTCCACTTGGAAGGAGCGGCACATGAGTGGTGGTATCATGGTATGGTCACCCAAAGGCACAGATCCATTTCCACATTGGAAGAATTCAGCCAAAATTTGACAGAAAAGTTTGAAAGAAAAGAGCCAAAGATTCACTTCAGAGAATTAGCCCAGCTTAAGCGATATGGGGCAGTGGACAGCCATGTTGCAAAATTTCAAAGATTATCAGTAATGGTTCCCGATGTGATAGAAAAGAGACTCATTCTTTTTGTAGAAAGACTAACTGAACATCTCAAAGGGTTGGTAAAGGCCTTCGATCCTCTATCTTTGTAGGAAGCTATCAAGAGAGCTTTAAACTAAAAACCTTCGATACCCAAGAACAAATTTTATTCAAAGACAACCCCTATTGGGCAGCAAAAAAAACCATTTTAGCAAGGAGTTTCTCATCAAAGATATTTGCCACAAAAATCAAGTAAAAAATGCAGAAACTAAGAACAAGCTCAAAAGAAAGAAATTGTGTCTCTTGCAAGGAGTCATGGGAGCCTAGACACAAATGTCTTGGGTGAGGTCGGGTGCATTACATAAAGGTGATATCAGATGAAGAGTCAAAAGCAAAGGAACATGAACCAGAGATTGAAGTAAAAGAACCTAAACCTAAAAGAAAGGAAGAAGATACTTCAAGAGGCACTCTTGCCACACTTTTTGGTGCTCTTAGATATCACCCTTTTAGAATTCGTGGAGTTCTGCATGGACATAAAATCATGGTGTTGATCGATAGTGGGTCAACCCACAACTTTATAGATGAGGGATTGGTAATCAGAAGAGGTTTGAAAACAAAGAACTTTGAAGGATTCAATGTTGTTGTAGCTGATGGCTTTACTATCCCTTGCACCAAGAGGATTCAGCAGCTGGATATTACACTAAGCAAACACAAAGTGCGTGATGACTTCTATGTTGTGGGGATATAAGAGACAAATATGGTCTTACGAGTGCAGTGGTTACATTCCCTTGGGGTTTTCACTCAAAATTATTAGACCATGGACCTAAAATTCAAACTGGATGGTAAAGTAGTGCTTCAAGGAATTGCAAATGGAGCTTCTAGAGTTGTCATAGCCAAGAAGATGGAGAGATCATTTCACATAGAACAAGTAACTTGGGCAGCTCATTGTTTGGTGAATAACACAGCTTCACCCATAGATAATAAATCCTATCACGTGGACATTCGGTCTATTCTAGACCAGCATTGCATAGTGTACAGTGGCATACCCCCAAGATTGCCACTTGATAGAGGATTTTAGCATATTATAGAATTGCAATTGGGTTTTAAACCCGTGATGACTACACCTTACCACCATAACCCATGATGACTACACCTTACCACCATAACCCAAAAAACCACACCTTACCGCCATCCAAGAGGATACAAGGAAGAAATTGAAAAGGCTATTAAGAAACTTTTGGAAATGGGTCACATTAAGCTTAGTTCTAGCCCCTCTGCATCATCAGTGGACCTTGGGAAGAAAAATGATGGTACCATGCGGATGTGCGTTGACTACAGAGCTTTGAACAAGAAGACTATCAAAAACAAGTATCCCATTCCCAGGATCGATTAGTTAATTGATGAGTTGCATGGAGTTGTATTTTTCAAAGATTGATTTGAGATCAGGATACCATCGGATCCGTGTAGGGAATGAGGACATGCACAAAATAGCATTCAAGTGTCACTTTGGACAATTTGAATTTTTGGTCATGCCTCTTAGCTTGACAAAAGCTCCAACCACTTTCCAGTCATGCATGAATCAAATTTTCAGTAAGCAGTTGAGGAATTTGTTTTGGTTTTTTTTAATGACATTTTGATTTATAGCAAGACTTGGGAAGATCATTTGAGACATTTGAATGCAGTTTTGGATATATTAGAACAGCAGACTCTATTTGCTAAAGAATCTAAATGTGAGTTTGGGTGACAAAAATTTTGTACTTGGGCCATGTCATTAGTGCTCAAGGAGTTCAAGTGAACCAACAAAAGATTCAAGCTATTTTGGATTGGCCTCCTACCACATTGACACAGTTGAGAAGTTTCTTTGGCCTCTATAGTTATTATAGGTGGTTTATTAAGGGCTTCTCACAGTTGGCAGTCCCATTGACAAATTTAACGAAGAATGTGGCTTTCGCTTAATCAGATTCAGCACAGCGAGCTTTTGACAAACCCAAGGAGGTAATGAGTTCATGCCCTATCTTAGTTGTTCCAAACTTTTCACTTCCATTCGTATTAGAATGTGATGCATCAGGAGAAGGGATTGGAGCAGTTTTGATGCAAAAGGAGCATCCCATAGCTTTTAAGAGTCAGAAGCTCAGAGAAACGAAAAATTGATTCTCAATCTATGACAAGGAGATGTTAGCCATAATGCATGTTTTGCCAAAATTCAAACAGTATCTAGTGTGTGGCAGATTCGTGGTTAAGATTGACCACGATAGCTTGAAATTTTTCCTCAGCCAGAGAGATTTAAATGATAGGCAACACAAATGGGTAAGTAAGATTCAGGCTTGTGATTTTTATATAGAGTATATTAAGGGTAAAAACAATGTTGTAGCTGATGCCCTATCTAGAAAATCAATTTTATGCTCTATGTCTAAAATCTCTATTGAATGGAAGGTTACTATAATAGTAGAGTATGTGAAGCATGTTTTTGCTATTGATATCCTTGAGGGAAAAATATAGGATGGCAAGTATGAGGCGGTAAGTGATCTCGTCCTTTACAAGGACATAATTTATCGCACCCCAAAATCAAAGGTGAAGGATAAAGTCTTGAGAGCAATGCATGATACACCATTGGCTGGTCACCCAGGGTACTTCAAGACCTACAAAAAAATCAGGGAGAGATTTACCTAGAAAGGACTTAAGGGAGATGTCCTAAAATACATCAAAGAGTGTATTACCTGCCAGCAGAAGAAACCAAGCAGGTATTCCTAGCATGTTTATGGCAGCCCCTACCAATTCCAAATTAAAAATGGGAGAGCATCTCCATGGATTTCATCACTGGTCTTCCAAAGGTTTGGGATAAGAATTGTATATATGTTGTAGTTCACAAACTTACTAAATATGCTCATTTCTTTGCCATTTCATCTGATTTCAAGGCACCACAAGTGGCTGATTTGTTTTTCAGAGAAGTATCCAGGCTTCATGGGTTGCCTAAAAACATAGTGAGTAATAGAGATAGCAGGTTCCTTAGTTTATTTTGGCAGGTTCTCTTTCATTTGATAGGAACCGAGTTGACTCTTAGCACCAGTTACCATCCTCAAATAGATGGACAAACAAAGATTGTGAATAAGTGGATTGAGGGATGTTTGAGTACTTATGTAGCAGGACAGCAAACAACATGGATCAAATGGCTTTATATGGAGGAGCATTGCTACAATACATCACATCACATGTCCATTGGTATGACTCCATTCGAAGCCTTGTACGGTTATGACACATGTAATTTTGTGGATTTGGTTGTCACAGATAATAA
This sequence comes from Torreya grandis, assembly GCA_037957365.1. Classification (NCBI taxonomy): domain Eukaryota; kingdom Viridiplantae; phylum Streptophyta; class Pinopsida; order Cupressales; family Taxaceae; genus Torreya; species Torreya grandis. The sequence continues at coordinate 529,869 of JARHVA010001908.1, forward strand.
AGTGCTAGGGGCGAGAGATTTCGTCAAACAGAGTCAAGACATCTTGGAGCCATTCAATGAAAATCTCCAACAAACACAAAATCAGCAAAAGTTGTATGCAGATCAGCATCGTGTTGAAAGGACTTTTGAGGTTGGAGACATGGCTTTCTTGAGGTTACAACCTTACATAAAATCTTATCTCAAGAAAAGTGGCTCTGAGAAGCTCAAGCCTCGCTTTTATGGACCTTACAAGATCAGGCGGAGGATTGGAGAGGTTGCTTATGAGCTTGAATTGCCAGAACATAGCAAGATTCACAATTTTTTTCGTGTTTCATGCCTCGATAGGGCACTGGGACAGCACATCACTCCTTCAACTAAGTTGCCTCCTTTGGATGATGAAGGTGAATTGATCTTGATTCCAGAAGCCATCATTGATCTTGATTGCAGAAGCCATCAAGATCTCAACGGGGAAGATGCTATAGGAAGGTGTACAGATTCTTGAGCATCATAATCTGCAATTGTTTGAGGGCAAGCAATTTTGGGAAGGGTGGACTGTCATGTCCCCTTTTTAGAGTTAATTTAATTGTGGGACCCATAGCAAAGCCAGTCTCCATCAATTACTAATCATGGTGTTGAAATTTTTTTTAGCTTCTTTTGTTGACCCACATACTTCTCTAGCTCTTCAATAAGTTTTTATGCAAACTAGCAATCTGGTCTTCTTATTTTTGCCAAAAACTCATTTTAAAGCATTTTTTAGAGTTTTTGCATTTTTGAAACAAACCAGAATTTTCTGATTCTTCCTATTTTGTTTATTGCAATCTACTCAAAAAATATAAATTTAAAAAAAAGATAAAATTTTTCGCTTCATGGATTTTTTCTTCGAAATTTTGAAGTTTCGAATTTATAGGACAAGCTAAGGCAAGCAGATTGTACAACAAGATTTTTTTTTAAAAAAATTGCACGCTAGAGCTTTCAAACATATTATTTTGGTTTCTACTCTCCGTAAGGCTTCCAAAAAGTCCAAGTTTTTGAAATTTGGACACTCTAGGCTCTCGAGGTGTCAGTTTGAAGGTTCAGTTGTGTGTTTGAAGGCTCAACACTGTTCTAGTGCATTCTGCATGCTGCACAGCATTGGGGCATTGTGCATGATACGCAACATTGGTGCATTTTGTATGCTAAGTAGTCCAATTAGCCCTTGGTTGGCCATACGACTTACTACTTCACTGCTTCTGCCCCAAAACTGCTTGTTTTAGCCCTCAAACACCGATGTGACTTTCAGCTTGGCTTTTTTAGCCCCTGAGACAGTGTTAGCACCCAAAGGGCCTCTCTTGCATGGTTGAGCACTTTATTTGGAGTACTTTTTTCCAGAGGCAACAACTTTTTATCCAGAAAGCCTGGGACGTTGATTTTCCCCACCTTGATTATTTTTTCAAGATATATGCAGTGGCGGGGAATTTTTTCTATTTTGGTGGCACTGTTTTCTAGAAAATACAGTTTTTAAGTGCTGTTGTTGTCTTTTCCTAGTTTTTACAACTTTAACTGGCCATATCTTTTGATTTGTGTATCAGATCAAGACGCCCTTTTTCATAAGTGCATGTTTTTTCAAGCACTTCAAAACTATACATTCGATTTTTTTCCATGTTGTACCTAGATTGTACTTTCAGCACACATTTACATATTTTTAGATGTATTTGATCTATAAATCGCATTACTTATAAAGTGTCGCCTACTTTTGCTGGGGGGATCATTTTTTGGTGCAGAATAACAAATTCTGGGGGTTGCAAGGCACAATTCAAGTGCCATTGTTTCTTCACTCCTGTTTGTCGCTTGGCAATTTTGCTTTCTTGTGACCATTCTCTAATTCCTATATTATGGATGATTCTAGAACTATTGAATTGTTAAATTCTCATCATTTTCACACATAAAAACCCAAAATACAGCAAATCTTGCAATCAAAGGGTTTATGGAGGATTTTTTCAGATTCAATTCCAGCATTCATGATCCAAATTTGGATCCTAATGTACTAGCTATGTTTGCCATATGTTTCCACTATTCCCAATTTGTGTAATTCATGCTTGTAAGACACTTCATGTGAAAACATCAATTGAGATAAGTTTTAGTGGCAGAATCAGTATGAAGTTGATCCTAAAATCCATAAAATGGTGAAGTCAACAACTTTCAGCGCTTGAATTTGAAGGGTTTGTCATAGATTACAAAATTGCCAGTTTGCGCAGATGGCAGCTACGTAACCACCAATATTTACAGGGGATGATTACGCAACCGCAAACTGCCCCGATGCTCTCATAACCGCAAGTCTGAATACTTTGGCGGTTTTGCCACCATACAAAACATAGGAATGGGAACGGTTGCAAACATTTCCACTTCCTTACGACAATTCGTTTGAGATCTTTGGTGGAATCCTTGGTAGAAAGGCATAAAGCATGAGCTCTGTGGAAGGCAAAGACATCAGTGAAGGGTCTTGGAATTAGATCTACATTTTAAAATTGCAATTTTGGGTCTTTGTTCATGTTATCCCATTGTTCTTCTAGCTATGAGTGGTTGCCCCAGAATTGGAATTGTTTGTGAGGTGCTATAAGAATGCAAAGTGTTTGTGTGCAAGCTTTGGATAGTGAGTAATGCAAGCTCTATCCATGAAAAACCAAGGAGTGGCAGTAACCTTCCTATGTAAAAGGTCCAAAGGGTTGTGGTGTAATAGTTAAAAAGGCACATTCTTAAAAAAAAGAGCCAAGTTCAAATCACAACACCCAAATCAGGCAGCCTGTAACTTAAAGGACATATCACTAGGTCCTGTTCCTCCCATAACTGAACTGGCCTGGCCCCATGTTGTTCCCAGTTATCCTTAACCGAAAAAAAACAAATGCTGCTAAGCTAAAAAAAACGGTGATAACTTTTATTTTGACCACAATTTTTTCCCTCCCTTATCCTACTGCATCTGCCGTGGACATAATACAAATATAAGAGACAATATTTCCATAGTCATTTTTATTCTCATGCTGACAATAAATCACATATTGTGATCCGAAACATTGATCTAAAAATAGTTGACAGGGTTTAATTCACTCTGCATAATATAAATATTTCAGTTTTAATTTTAATTTCACAAATTAAAAAAAATGTTAAAAAGAAATTTATCAAATAACCCAAAAACAAAAAAAGATTTAGACAATTGGAAGAGAGATTAGCAAGTACCAATATGTGACTTCTCCAGAAGGAGTAACAATATACACAGACTGCCCCATGGACTGCAAAATGTTGATGAAATGCCTCTCGCTCAAGTGTTTCAAACACGTCCCCTGACCCTCCCTCTCAGAAGCCCCCACTTTACATTCAGCAGAGCCGTTAAATGCCACCTCCTGATGATGATAACTAACTGGTATTTCGCTGCCTATTTTATTCCTTCTAAAATCGTAATCCGGTATCCTTTCAGCAAGCCAAAAAGACGACCTCTCAGGAGAGCTTGTTCTTCCGGACTCTGACCCTAGCCCTCCGGGAACTTTGGATTGTTCAGGATAAAGGTGAAAATGATTGTGGTGATTTTGAACGTCCTGTAATAATTTGGCCATTTCTTGTCGTAAATGCGCATGGCTTTCTTCCAATTGATGGACTCTTCTCAGAAGCACTTGAGCAGATCCTTCTTCTGTCTCTGCTCTCGTCATAACAACAGCTATCCAGATTTATGTGAAGTAAATTCTCCTGCTTATTTATACAGAGTCAGGTCTTTTATTTATCGTCTTATTCCTCTCCTGTTTCTTTACCTCCGTTACGCCAAGAGGAAATCTTTTCCCCACCGGGCCAGTAGTTTTTGAACCTGAAATTTTTTTTGAATTAGATTAAATTAATTAGTTTCCTGTTTCTTTTCCGTTATGAATGTTTTTTAGGTTCATTTTGAGTCGGCCAGGGGTTAAATTTGACCCCCGTTTAAACGTTTTTTACATTTTTAAACGTAAAATATTGGCAATTTTTTTTTTTTAAACGTAACATAGGACCGGTAAATTTTTTAAAGCCCTGTCATATTGACGTTCAGAAAAAAAAAGCACTCGTTTTAAGTTTTTATTAAACACTGCCTATATGCCCTTGAGGTTGAATGATGGACCGGTGGTCAATCGTCTGACATTTTAAATTTTTTCCTCCAGCTACCAATCGGCAATTAGGCTACCAGCACAACAGACATTAACTCAGTGAAGTTGTCAAGGATCAAATCAAAACTACAACAGTCTTACCACTCTACTCCCAACTCCCCATAACTTTAAATCTTGTAGATTTATTAGAAGAGCACTGTAGCATGCCAAAGTTCTTAAATCTTCACCAAATCGCAATCTAAATTCACCTAATCTCCTTTTGCCTTCACTTCACCCAATCCACACGCTGTAAATTTATCAACATTTATTTCTTTGCAGGAGTCTTGGACGGTGGGAAATTGGGAATGGGATTCAGGAATCATTGAGAAAGAAATTCGTTGCAAGTGCTCCCTGAACCCTGAAGACAAAATTATCATATGATTTCAAGCCCACGCTAGCACGCGGAGAAGGGGAAAGTGGAAACATATGCATAATTGCATTGTCGTGTGGTGCAGGTGCAACTGTTAGCTTGTAAATTGTAATTTGTAATGCGTTGTTTTTGGAATTGTATCGCAACCCAGGGAGAGAGAAGTAAGGACAGAAGGAGAAGATAGGTGCGCTGGAATAAGAGAGAAGCATATGGGAGACATATAGAGGGAGTGAGGAAAATTGGTGAAGGAGACATTGAAGGAGATGGTCGACGTAGGAGATCAGAGAGAAGAGAAGAAATGTTGTTGGAGAAGGAGGTAGACGCAGAAAGGAAAGAATGTGGCAGTGGTATGAAGGGGAAGAAACTAAAGGAGAGGTCGACCATTAGGGAGTAGGTCATTGGAGTTAACGATGGGTAGGGGATAGTAGTTGTAGCAAGAATCGATGAAGGAAAAACCCGTGTGTTGCTACAGGGAAGGTGGATGAAGTAAGGGAGATGGGGAACAAGATAGTTGGAAGGAAGGAGGAGCCAAGGAAATAGAGGTCGATGGCAAGGTAGAAGAAGATGACTGTATGAAGATGCATAAGAAAAGAGATTGAACTGGGCGTTAAGGAGAAGATTTAGGCGGATAACTAGGAAGTTTAAGATGTCGTAGGAGGAGGAAAGAGAGATGTTAGAGGAGAGTTAAAGATCAAGAAAAGACGGATATCGCTCTTCTTTACTATAACCAAGATTGCAGGTGGTAAGTAGCTAAAAAGCCATTATTTGTTTTAATTTATAGCTGTCAACAAATCCCATAAAATATATGTTTATACCCTGAGGAGCCACGAATTAACTAAAACCCTTTATTTAATTGATGCTTGGCACAAGCGCAGAAAATAACTATAGTTTTTCTGGTATTCAGACTTAGAGATTTGAAGGTTTTGTTGTTAAGATTACTTTTTTAATAATGTTTTCTCTAGTCAAAATTTAGGTACTCTATACTAAACTCAAAAGATTATTTTGTTATGGGTGAAGTAAGTTTAATTTAATGCTCTATGTTTTTCACCTTGTGTTGTTAAGAAATTTAGTAGCTTTTTTAGCATAGAAATTTCATGGATTTTTATTTATTTTTTATGTTGAGAAATTTTAAAAGATATTTTAAGAATTATATGAAAACAAGTGATTTATATTTTTCTCAATGATAAAATCTTTTAAAAAAATCATTCATACTAACCTATAAAAAACTTTCTTAAATTATTGAAAAAAAATCTTAAATTATTGAAGGAAATTTTCAGCCCCCACTAGTTTAGGGAATTATTTGTTGAATTGAAATTTTAAGGCTCCTATTTTAATAGAAAAGATTCATTTTATTCCTATACATTATTAAAACTCCATTAGACCAATCTCACATGGAAAATAGGAACACGAGCCCTTTCAATGATAGAGCATCCTCAAGGTAATGTGTGTAGTCGTAGTGAATGTTCTTTCTTTGCAATATAGGCAATAAAAACAAATTTTAACTGGTTTCTATACAAAATTATGAAATTCAAAAATTAAAAATGAACATCACATGCAAGGTGACATTAGTCTGAAAACCGTCACAAAATTTTTTCTTGATGGGTAAGGGTGACCGTCAAATTTAACCCCTGATTTGGACGAAAGTGCACCCAAATGTATTTTTGCCAGCCCCCAATACATCCAAATAACATGTAAAGTCCAAAAAAAAAAAATCCCTCGCATCTTGTCGCTTCGACAAACGGAGCCCTCGATACCAACGGTTGAGCACACCATACTCATACCACAAGGCTGTAAATATTTTTTTTGATTAATCTCGAACTATTTTTAAATAAAAATAATTATATTTATGATTCATTAAATGTTTGTTTCAATTTTATTAAAAAATAATTATACTTGTGATTAATTAAATGTTGGTTGTAAGTTTATGGATCATATGTTTCCAATAATGATTTAAGTTTAAGACACGTCTTTGTTCATATTATTTTGGGGTTTTGGGTGGTGGTTGGTCGAGGAGTTCCTCACCATCAACTAGATTGTTTGCAATTATTTTATATGGTGGAGTTTATAGAAGATAAAGAAGGGTAAAAGATGAAGAAGGGCTCCTCCCTATATGTCATTATGTCAATGAGAGAGAATACTAGTTCTACATGCAAAAAAAGCTTAAACATTATGACCCCATTCATCATCAAAGGAACTCCCTGGTAACCACTAATTAGTCCAACTTTTGCCACTAAGGAACAAAGTTGGTCCTCAAATAGCTTGATAGAGTTGTGTTCACTAAGCAGAATAATCTCTGCTTTGCCCATTGTTTTGATAGGCTGATCAATGTTGTCGTTGATGCTTTGCTCTCTGATCACCATCTCATCAAATTTTGTATTGAGTGGTCTTCCCATCTGGTCAAGATCTTTAAAAATCAATTATATATGATTATTGTTCATTTGTAGCATGATCTCACCCTTATGCACATCCAACGGGTTTGGAACCTAGTTCCTCAATGTTTTTCCAACAAAGGTTGGATTGAGTGGTGGGAGGACTATTGTCTACACTGTGATATTCCTCAAAGTCTTTGGAAAACATATGGCCTTCTATAGGAAAATGGCCAATGTAATCACAATCAAATAATTCTCAAGGCTTTCTCAAGACTTGGAAATCTTGCCCTTGAATGAATCTTTATAATTAGAGATTGTTGCTCTACATCATAAAATTAAACTTATCGAATCTCGAAAAGCCTGTTTGGCTCAAATTTGTGCTTGGATCCATTGACTCAAATTCATGCTCAAATCAATCGACTTAAAGAAGTGATAGAATTTCCAAGTAGTTTTTTCAACACTTTAGAGCTTATCATGCCCCTGCCTAAATCAAGGTTATTAAGAAAGCAAGAGACCATCTTGTTCATCTTCTTCCCATCCTATAAGCCTTTGTGCCCCATTACAAGCATTTTTTTCAAGCTCAAGTCTCTACCATTATAAGGAAAGCCACCCTTGAGAAATGCATTGGGGTTCTACCTTGTAAGGTTACTAAAGCTCAACGAGCAACTCGTGATAGACCTCTTACCATTAATGACCTTTAAGACGCAGTTGACAAAATGGTTCATGATAGATAACCTAGGGTTGATTGCTTTTTTGAATTTTATCAAATCGTGCGGGGCACTATTGGCCCTGATTTACATAAAGTGTATATTGAAGATATTTAAATTGGCTCTCTTAGCAAACTCATCAATAAGGGAAACATGAAGCGTATCCCCAAAGATGTATTTCATGAGCTTATTACTAGTTGGAGACTCATAACACTTGTCAATGTTAATGGGGTTGAAGCCAAGGTCTTTGGCTAGAATGAATGCACCAATTGAGTGATCACACAAACCAAGTAAGTACATACCACAATGTAGTTGAAAGCAAAATGAAATCAATAATACAATAATACTGCACAAACAAGCATAAAGCAAAACTAATCTTCCATTGAACAATAGCTCACCAAGTGAGATGTACAAATAGGAGTGCATGAGTAACTCTTCGAAGAAAGGCGGTCAAAGAGCCAAGAATAGAAGAGTAACTCATGTACTTAGAATAACCAGTTAAAGGAGTTACTTCTTATTCATCAAGTCAAAATGTAACTCCAAGTACACCTAAGCACTTTTATCCATGAAAGTAGGAAAACTCCTCAATGAGGCGGGAAAGCCCATAATAAATAAATATGGGAAAATAATTAACCCCTACTCTAACACCCCCCATAAAGCATAACTTAAGTGGGCAGTGTAAACAAATGGGTCTTGGCAACTAGGCCTAATGAGGTACCCATGTACAAAGCAATCTCTCATAAAGTACAAAAAAAGAGAAAACTTATAGGAAAACCTTCCCCCCCTCCAAAAAAAAGAGAGACATAGAAAGAGGCTATAAGCCTCCCTAGGAGATGTTATAGTATCCCAAACCTCAAGAAGAGCCCACAAGTGAAGATATTTGCTCTCCATGAAAAGTTTGGTGAAGATGTCTGCAATTTGCTCTGTTGTTTGGCAATAAATCAAATTAATGATGTCCCCATAAATGAGCTCTCTAATGAAATGTATGTGAATTTCTATGTGTTTGGTCCACTAATTCTCAACATGATTCCTACAAATCTGAATTATACTATAGTTGTCACAGTAGATGATGGTAGGTCATTTGAACTAGATACTAAATATGTGAGAATCCCATGAATCCAAATGGCCTTTGTGGCAGCATTGGCAACCCCCCTATGCTCTACCTCAGTAGATTATAAAGCAATAAATTATGTTTTTTGTTTGACCAACTAATTAGACTTAAACCAATGGAGAAGTTGTAACTAGAAGTGGACTTATGATTTTGAATATCACTAGCCTAGTTTGAGTCAGTAAAGCCAATCAAGTTGATGCCAATGTTAGCTCTATAGTGAATCCTAAATCTATGTGCCCTAAATGTAGTAAAATATCCTCTTAACTGATTTCCAATGTAGCTCATGGAATTCCTGCATGAATCTGGAGACTAGGCCTACTACATATGATATGTCAAGTCTGGTATATGTCAAGTAGATAAAGTTTCCCACAAGTTATCGATACAAGGTAGCATTGACCAAAGGTGAAGTACAATCTGACTCAAGCTTGACTCTAAATAGAAATGGAGTCAGAGTTGGTTTACAATTAGTCATGTGAAATCGAGCAAGTAGATCGAGTGAATACTTAGGTTGTGCAAGAGTAATCCCTAAGTCAAACTAAGAAATTTGAATCCCAAGGAAGTAGTGTAACAAGCCCAAGTTTGTCATGGAGAATTTGTCCTAAAGAGCCCTTTTGATCATTGCAATGGATGAATAATACCTACCAATGATCAAAAGATTGTCAACATAAAGAACCAGAATAAAGAGCAAATCATCCTACTGTAAGAGATAGATGTTCATATCTAAATGGCATCTAGTGGATCCTATTGAAAAAAGAAAGGAATCCATCTTGGTGTCCCAAGCCCGAGGGGCCTATTTGAGGCCATAGATGGATTTTTAGAGTTTGTATACAAAGGAAGAATCCCTAATAGATCCTGAAGGCTGCTCCATGCAAAAATCATTCTCAAGATCACCATGAAGAAAGGGACTCTTCACATCCATCTAATGAACATCCCAATGATTGGTTATGGTAATAGCAAGTGTGAGTCTGATGGAGTTCATTTTGGTGATTGGTGCAAATGTCTCTATGTAGTCAATGCCAGACACCTGTGAGAAACCCTTGGTAACCAATTGCACCTTGAACTTGTTAATGGACCCATTTTTTACATACTTAGTCTGATAAATCTATCTGCATTGAACTATCTTTCTTCCCTTAGGAATAAGTGTCAAGTCTCAAGTATGATTCATGTTTAAGGAGTTATACTCCTCTTACATGGTATAATCCCACTCAAGAGTATCTTATGCCTCCTAAAAAGTCTATGGATCTAAGGCAAAGGCATAAAAAGCACATGTCTCACTCTTAAACCCTGAACATGTTTGCCTATCATTTGAAGGATCCCCAACCCATGTACCTACACTTTGCAATGTCTACCTAGCCAAAAGAGGACCAGAAGTGGATGAGAGAAGTATAGAAACATCATCCTTTGAAGTGTGTCCAAATGTTGATGAAAATGAGTCCCCATCACCACCTTCACTATCAAAACTAGAAGAAGTGTCCTCAACCTCTAAAATATGCTCAAACTGATATGAATCATCTGAATCAAATCTAAGTGAATTCAATTAAGTGGGAGAAGTGTTAAGTTTTGAGTTTGTGGGACTCTCTTATAAGTGAAAACTTCTCAATGAATAGCTCATGTGTGGTTGGATGAAGATTGTGGTACCCCTTGACACCATATGGATAACCTACGAAGATGCAAGGCTTACTTTGAGGTTCTAGAACCTTACACTTCTTTTTAGGTATATGGGCCATAGCTGGAGATCTGAAGACTCTAAAATGCTCAACTACAGGTTTCCTACTGTACCAAACTTCAAAGGGAGTTATGCCTTCTAAAGCTTTGTTTGGAACCCTATTTTGAATTTATCAAGCATAATTGATTTCTTCGACCTAATATTGTGGTGCAAGTGACTTATAGTGAATCATACAGTTAGCCATCTCTTGAAGGACCTATTTTTACATTTTGAAACTATGTTCCATTGACAACTATATGAAACTGTCCACTATAAATCATTCCCCTATGTTTTGTAAAATTGATCAAACCTATTTTTGACATACTCACCCTCATTATCAGTTCTAAGAACCTTGATGCATTTCTTAGATTATTTCTCTTCAAGAACTTTGAAGTCTCAAAACTTGTCAAAAACTTTAGATTTCTACCTAAGGAAGTGGACCCATGTGTATCTTGAGAAATCATCATTGAAGGTAAGGACATACTTATCCCTTGTGAAAGTTGTACTAGGAAAAGGGCTAGATACATCATTATGTACTAACTCCAATGCCTGTGAATCCCTCCAAGCTTTGCCTTTGTCAAATTTATTTTCAAGATGCTTCCTAAGGGTGCAACACTCGTAAAGACCCTTAGAGAAATGGACTTGAGGTAAACATATGACCATGTCATTTTTGCTAAGTAGTTCTAGGTAGTGGTAGTTGAGGTGGCCAAACTACCCATGCTAAAATTTGTTAACTCCATCTAAATGATTCAGTAATGTAATCAAAGAAGAATTAGGTGTAAACTGAGAGGTGTATAACCAAGCTTGGCAATCTGCTCTACCCACTACCACTATGGAATCATTATGCAACTATCTAATTATGACTAAATCTAATGAAAACTCTACCCTCATGCCCTTACTGATGTGAGTGATTTGGTACACTGATAGATTATTAGTTGAAAGTGCCCTTATAACATTATTGAATGTTCCTCCATCCATTTCAACAGACCCTCTCCCTATAACTTCTACTGAAGTGTCACCACCCAAAGTGATAGAAGACATGCTACAAGTATCTAAGGAAGAAAACTCAACTTATGAAGATCCCATGTGGTGGGAAATACCTGAGTTAATAACCCATGAAAATGTTGGAGTTGCAATTTCTACAAGAGCCTTGCCCTTTTCTTTCTCTTTACCTTTACCTTTTGCCTTAGCATAATCTCGAGTTGATGAATTATGCTTGATAGACTGAGGAACACCCATGTTGTTCTTTTCTATAAGATGATTTAGGTGATCAATTTATTTCTTCATGCACTTGTGTTCATCATGCTGGTTTTTTTTGCAATAGGCACACTTAACCTTATCTTTCTTAGGTTTGTCATTGGAAGAGGAGGTTTCAATGGTTATTTTGGCAGAGGTTGATTATTTTTTCTTCTCTTTATTAGAAGTGTTTTGTTTCCCATTTCTAGTAATTAGGGCTTGAGGTTTGAGGACTTCAATGTGCCCATCTGTATTAACGTATCTTGATCTTGAGTCAAGTCAGTAGCAAAGGCATCTAAAGAGGGCATTTTCCATGTAGTGCCTAGATCACTTTTAGTGGCATGGAAAGTAGAGACAAATACTAAGCAATTAGGACCTAACTTTGAGATTATAAAAAGAATAAGTTGGTCATCTTTCTTCTTGATTCCACATTCTTTCAACTACAATCTCAAAGACTCAAACTTGGTGAAGAAATCTTGAAAGGTGTCAAAGTTGCTAAGACTTAAGCTGGTAAGTTCATTTTTAACTTTGAGATCTCTCATCACATCTAGCTTCCCAAAAATATTTTTAAATATGGTCCATACTTCATTGGGAGATTTAGCAGGTTCTAAGTGAAAGAGAAGATAATGAGACATAGAAAGACACAACAACCCATAGGCTTCATCGCAATGATTGTACCACTTAACTTTTTTTACTTCTGTATTAGATTTAGTCTCATTGCCCATTGTAATATGATATAAACCCTTGTTCCTTAATATAATTTAAATTTTGGTTTTCCATTCATAGTAGTTAAATGTCATTAGAGGGTTAATTGAGTGTGTATCCATTGTGTATAAATAAAGTGCAGTGGTTGTAGTTGAAGTTGTTATTTGTTGCAGAAATAGAAGTGCAAAATAGAATGAAAAATGACTCATAAACACAATACACCCCCCGCTCAAAAGATGTTAGGCATAATCGAGAATGCGTCTAGAACAATCAGTGCGAGTGTCAAAAAAGACAAAATCTAGAAAGTAAGGGGACGTTAGGCTAGACCGATAATGTGTCTAAGGAAAAATAAGTACAAAGTGAGCAGGAGAGATTTTTTTTTGTTTGAATGCAAGGGGGTTTGGCCACCTACCAAACTAGACCCCACCCTCCAATCTTAGACTAGCAAAAATATGAAGAGTTTTTACAAAACAAACAAACTTTCCATCTTTAACAAAGCTCACAATATATATTTTTTAATTAAAAACAATCCAAAAATTATCTCCCTTGATAATATCGATCCCCCACGATCTATTATTTTTATTGAAAAAATAATCAAAACAAATCTCCCAACTATCCCAAATAATATTGTTTTATAAACAATCACTCAAAAATAATAAAATTGTTCATCCTATATTAACCTCCCCCCTCGCTCCCCCACCCCCATGCCCTTTTTTAAACCACCTTTAAAAAAAAACATTATATAATCAATAAAATGTATTGACTTTCTAAGAGAGCAAAATGCACATTTTAATTTTGAAATGGTGATTAAAAAAAGTTCCCACTCACAAAATAGAAATATCGCTAATTTCTTTCAAGAGCAGTATTGGCAACCACTTCATGCAAATGAATGGTTTTAAATGAAAATGTATATTAGATTGAGAGTAGTCAAAGGAAAGAGGTGGGCAATGGTTGGAGGAGGCCAAAACTAAGTCAAATAAATACCCCAGTGCCATGTGATAGTAGAACTAGGTCATGGATGGTGAGATCATGCTGTGTAGATGTGGTATTAGTGCCACTTGTAGCTAGAATATCATGCAAGTCAAGCTAGTAGGGATGGATAAGCTTTGTAGATGCTAAAAGGCACATAACTAGGTAGAGCATATACTTAGGAGGCTATGAGCTTGTGAGTAGGCTGTAAAAGGTTGTAGAAGTCACCAAAGGTCATAGTATGTATAAAAATAGTTTCTTTTTCCCAAGTAGTGGTAAGTGTAAGGTCTGAACGATGGGTTGCAGTCAAGAAATACAACTTAAAGTGGGCTAAGAGGCTATAAACCCAAAAGAAGATCCTTATGCTATACCAGAGTGTCATATACACTAAAGAGTAGAGAACTACAAATATCCATGTGTTATGAAAGAGGGCATACATATAACTTGTATAATCTAATGCAAAATTGAGCCAAAGAAAACTAGATCCCACACAACTATATGCAAAAAAAAACCTACCCATATTTTTTGAGATTTAAAAAAAAAAACATTTTTTTTGCAAACCCTCTAAAAATGCCTCACAATATATGCAAAAAAAACTCTAGATTTCAATGAAAACAATAACAAATAACTAAACACATGATTACTGGGGTGGCTTTGATACCATATCGAGGTTGAAGCCAAGGTCTCCAGATAGAATGAATGCACTAGTTGAGTGATCACACAAACCAAGTTAGTGCACACCACAATGTAGTTGAAAGCAAAATGATATCAATAATACGAGAATATTTCAAAAATAAGCATAAAGTAAAACCAATATTCCATTGAATAATAACTTACCAAGTAAGATGTACAAATAAGAGTGCATAATTAACTCTTCTAAGAAAGCCAGTCAAAGAGCCAAGAATAGAAGAGTAACTCTCATACCCAAAATAGCTGGTCAAGGGAGTTACTTCCTATTCATATGGTCAAAATGTAACTCCAAGTACACTTAAGTAAGCTTATCCATGAAAGTAGGAAAACTCCTAAGTGAGGGGGGAAAGTCCATAGTAAATAAATCTGAGAAAATAATAAATCCCTACTCTAACAATTTTTCCTTACAATGTCATTGTTAAATTCTCTTTTCATTCTCAATGAAATCAGTTTGGAGGGTCTTACTCGGACATTGCATCACTGGTGGTGGGCCTTATGAAATAATAGCTTTAAAGGGGGTTCAATTACACACACTTCTCATTTCCCCAATACTTATCAAAATTTTAGGTAGCTTTGCAAGAAAAAGCATTTGTAAAGCTTTACAATTCATTAAACCTTGGTTGGTATAGAAAGGAGATAAATTCAAGACTGGGTTATTTGTCAATTCCCACTCTCTTTGGTGGTCACTTGTGATTGATTTCCATGTGATGCAATTGAAATTAAGGGTCTTGATGAAGAGATGTCTTAGACCATGTAAAATTTATAATTACACAACAGAATAATGCAACAACAGATAAACTTGGTTCTTTATTAGATTTCAACATCTAGAAATACAACTTATACACACAATGACAATAACATAACAATCTTAAATTAGATGTGTTACACCGTCAAATCCTCAAATTTATATCTACTAACTCACAGTCTTTACAAATATAACTAACTCTCAAAATACTCACATCAATTCTTAAGTTCATTAATAATCTGACTCAAGTTTAGGGGCATGTTTATATATAGGCACAAGACCCACCTACTTATAATAATGCACTCAACAACCCACTACCATCACTAAATATTTGTAACACATTAATGTGCACCATAAACATTAAATGTTCATTGCAATCCCAAAGCATCTTAACACAACAATGTAATGCATCATGGAAAAGTTCATCACAAAGTGATATGAAATGAAATCACAAATTAAAAATGCACAGAAGAACCCTTATACACTGATCCTTAACCCCACACTATTGGGCACCTGTTGATAGTTTAATCGACATACCAACTTAAGTGGGACAGTCTCCTGGCCAACCTCTCTTGAAAGGAGGACTAAAGGTCTCTCCAAGGTTTATATCTTCCAAGTCATGATGTACAAGATGATCCAATTGGTATATGTATAACTATTTCGATTCAAGGGGCTTGTTGGTTTGGAATATTAACTTGAGAATTAACATTATTTGGTATTAACATCGTTTAAAAGGGAAATGTGATTTTAGTTATTTCATTCATGAAGGTTTTCAATGTACATTATAGGAAACAATAACAAGCATACATTTGCATATTTACCCAAAAAGAAAATTAGTGTGTACAGGTTTTTTAAATGATGGGAATGTGGTTAATTTTAACAAGTTTATTACATACATTCAACAATACAAAAGCGGTAATAAATAACATTTGTAATTGATATTTATCATTCAAACAAAATTACACTTGTACCTTACTCTAGCCCTAGCTAAATAACATTTATAATTGATATTTATCATTCAAACAAAATTGCACTCGTACCTTGCTCTAACCCTAGCTAACAAATTAATAAAAGGTGTAAAAGAAAGATGGGAAAAAGAAAGAAAAGCCTATTGAAATGAAGTCAAATCGAAGCCATTTGAATGAATGAAACCCACAAATTGATCCTCCATCTAACCAATAATCACACAACCACGATTGGGAATCAATGTTCGAGTCTAAGGATCACACCATCAAGAGGAAGATCACAATCACTGTATACACACCTAAACTGTAAATAAACAACTCCAAAATTTGTATTAATAAATATTCACTAAAAGCACAAATAGAGTTTACATCCACAATTTGGTTACAATTTTAGTAACATAATAGCAATTACAACAAGATGAGGAAGAGATTAAATTAAGAAAGCATAAAGTTGCATGCAAAGAAAGTGGTTGGTTCAATATTCCTCCTTGGAGTCACAAAGAGCCAACACTCAATAAGTCTCAAATGTGGGCATATATATAATTTTCCATCTATAATGGGAAGGCATTTTCCCTCTAAAATATTATTGAGGGCATTAGATGAAGTCACCAACCTCATTCTCCCTTTAAATGGTATGTCACTCTCCTTTTTACTACAAAAATACAAAAGAAACAAGTTATGATTTGCCAATTAATAATTCTTTAACAAAGTACGACATAAGAATATGAAGAGAATTTAATAGGCTGAAAATTCCCCAAAATTGAAAACATTATTGCATCTGGGCTAGAACTAGCCTCCTAGTTCCATGGATGGATCAAGAAATAGACAAATGAGGCTCAAAAGATCGATAAACAAATGTGCCCAAAATAGGCATAATAGACTTAATCAGGCTTTCAGAGAGTTGAAAATGTCACTTTAAAAAAAATTGAATTGTTAGTTCTAATCGAGCTTGTAAAGTTGAGATAGAACTAAGGAAGGCCTTGGAAATGACTTGGACCCAATTGAGTCTCAAATCACTGATTAACATTGTGATTGGGATTAAGCGAGTTCTTAGTTGTATTCGAGTTCATAAAAATTAAATAACATTGAATCAAATATTGATGGGGGCCACAAACCTAATTGGGTATAGGACCCCTGATTTCTATTATTTCTTATGGTAGAAAATGTTCACATTCTGGTCGAGGCTCAATGCCCACATGGAAAAGTGGGGATTCCATCGGGGCCCCTATAGACCTAATCGGGTCCATGGGTCCAATTACAACTAGGCAAGGCTTAAAATCCCAAACAAGACTCAGTTGGGGTTTTAACCCTGACTAACACTATGTGACCTAGCCTAAAGACACACAGACCTAAGTAGAGAATAATCTCCAACCAATAAAGCACGGGGGTGGGGGGGGGGGTGCTAAGTGCCATCCCTGACCTAATCAAAGAAAAAAACCTACCTAAAACTAAACCCATGTCCCTAAAACTAATGAGATCTAGTAAGAGAAAAAAGTCTGATTAGGGCTATAAAAATAACTCGATGACCACCTTGACCTGATCAAAATTAAAAATATGATTAGGTATACAATATGGCAAAACAAACCATAAACACCCAATTGGGACTTAGAACCCAATTACAACTGAAAATGGAAATTTAAAGCTTGTAAATCTAATCAGGATTTGAGATCTTGATTAGGTCTTGCAACTTGGAAATTTTATGAATGCATACAACAAACCTAACCAAGGTTTTGGGCAAGTTTTGACAATATCTTCAACATGCAACAACTGCATCAAAATCTCACTTTCATACTAAGTTTTTTATATGAAATATTACTACATGAGCCTAATGGTCTCAACGAAATGGGTCTCAAGAGGCATACTAGCATGTAAACCAAGATAAGCTCTAGGAGTTGCTCGAGAGAGCCGAGTAAGTAATATGTTCAAAGGCAAACTAAGGCATCAAGAAGCTACCTTCACACTAAGCATTAAAAATTAAGTTATATTGCATAGATATGATATTTCTAGTGGTGATGGTTGTAGGACCTGGTTTGACATGTAAACTGAGATGACCCACCAAAATAACTTAATAGAGTTGAGACTAACTAGTCCACGAGCATAACCAGGAGTGGAACAAAAGACAAAAAAGGGGTTCCATGATTCTAGATGAATTAAGACATGTTGTGTAAGCAAAAACAAATGATGAGTCTAATGGAAAATATTCCTTAGTATTTTGGAACAAAAGAAACATGTCTGTGAACCCAAAATCTCTGGCTGAAATAACATATAGAACATGAATGGATTTGAGAGAGGAAAAGAATGGAATGACTAAAAGACCAAATATGATATTTTCATCAACTTGGTGTGTGTAAATGAGTTTGTTACTACTTAATTTAAGGACTAGCTAATATGTCTTCAACCATTGGGCTAGTGAATTCTATCTTGAGAACATTCACCTAGACATTGCTTCGCTACCATCTAGGAGTCCATAGCCCCAATGAAGATGTCTCTGATCCCACTCAAGGCCTTACTTTAATTATAGCCAAGCATTTATATCCCCTGTATATGTTTCTTGAATCACCTAAGAATTGAAATTTTTTTAAGCAAAGGTTCCTAGAAAACCTATTAGAACAATACAAGGATAGTTGCAAAGTAAAAACAAAGTTATAATGCATACATAGTCACATATTGAAACAATATATTCTTTAGTTAAATATGGATTATTTATGCTAAATAATGTAGTCTTAATAAATATAGAATATACAATATTATTCTACATGATTAACATATTTATGTAGACAAAGCATTCACTACACATAAAACAGTGATAAAAGACACTCGGGAAAACCCATTATAGAACTTTATATTAATCTCTATCACATATAAACTCTTTTACAATACAACTGAGAACTATATATATATATATAGCTTTTACAAGGCATTGTCAATTTATATTCCACCCTTTCACTTCAAACAAAAGAAAGACCCTTCTCATTATAAAGACTCTTGACATGCCTTTAGTGTCGAATATGTATAAAAAGAGATACAAAAGACAAAATAGTGTGAGTCCCACACATGTCCATCAATTACACTTTATGATTTTCAGCCTTGTTTACTACCAACACTTTCCCAGATTAAATAGTTGTCTCATCCTGAGACAAGGTCATGGGAAGTGTGCCTTGTGTTTGAGTTGCAAAGTCTGCCTAATATAAAGAACTGGACCAAAAGCATAAGTTGTGGTAATCACTCAAGGTGACATTTACCAATCTTTACCTTTTATTCATTACTTAGATAACCTTTCAGGTTTTCAACTAAGTAGTGTATTAATCTACCACCCTTGTAGTTTTTAAATAGATTAGTATAACTAGGTGGCTACCCTTTATGGGTTTTCAAACAAAATGGCCCCAATCTTAATGTTCAAGGCCTTCCTGCTATAAAATGCTTCAAATTTTTCAAAACTAGAGTGTGCACAATACCTACAATGAAGGTGGAGACATGGATTGCATTTGCTAAGCTGAAGGAGGCTACACAAATGGTTATGCCTGGGATGTTAAAGATGAAGTTGTTATTGTAGAATCTATTGATGGAGGTAGTTGTTGTGGTTGAGGTATAGGCTATGTAACTACAAAAATATTTTTTTGGTGGATTTCTTGTTGGATTTGATTTGGAGGAACAAATGAAGGCTCCTAAATTATCTCTGTGATAGAGATATCTAAATGAGACATGCCATTTTTGAATAATGTCAAATCTGTGATAGCTTCTCTAACCATATTAATTCTAGTGCACAGTGGCACTTGGCACTCAACCAAGCTTTGGATATCCTCATCTTCCATCATTAGGATCATAGTTTACACATTAGATACTTTCACTTGAATGTATTGGGCTAACTCCTCTATCTTATCTACATGTCTCTTCATTTGAATCCTAATAAATGTATTGCACAACATTTCATTTTTTCAAGTCTAAATCTTCAACATGACACTATCTTTAGATTCATGTGATTGATTGAGTATGATGTCTAGTGCACATGAGGTAGTAAAATGGTATTCAATTGTAGTTTTGGCTCTATCAACCTTTGTGAACTATAGTGTGCCCTCTGTCCATGTGTTAGACAATTATTACGCTAACTCTAGCATGTTCTGAGCTATGTTGTGAGCTTGGTGCACAACAATGTCGAGGACTTGTTCGTATTCCTCAAGGAGCTCAAAAATGGATTTTATCTCAGCCTTGAGATTCTGGACTTGTGTGTGAAGTTTCTACAACTTTTACATAGCAATATAGTCTTTTATGAGTTGTGATTATAGGTTTTTGATTTGCTTATCTTCTGACATGACTTGGTCACACAAAACTTGAGTAACCAAGGAAAGAAATGAAGCATCAATCAACTCACAAGCTTTGGTGAGGTAGAGGTTGAGATCTACATTCTCCTCCTTGATTTGTATCATCTTTAGCTCCAATGTAGACACTTTCTACGTGATGGATTCCTGAAAGGCAACTACTCCCTCAATTTACTTAGATAAAGGTAGTTGTGAAAGATCAAGTGATGCTTCTTGTGATGATATAGCCAAGGCCAAAGTAGAAGTCACAGTCATCACATGTGCTTTCTTGATATGTACCAAGGGTAGAGAAAATGTTGTGTGACACATAGAGAGTATAGGTACATCCCATAACCATTGGATAGAGATTTGGGGCTTGTGTTATGATGCCTCTTCCTGCACACCCCTTGAGTAGAATATGAGCTCTGTAATGGGGATGATAACTACTAGGTCTCAGGTATCCCCACCATCTTGGTGGCCTATGATGCATTTTTGGCTACACTTTATTGTTCAACATTTTACTTTATTTCAAACTTGGATTTATCATCTTCCTTTGCCTTGGCTTTGGAATCTACCTCAACTTTGGCTTTGGATTGGCCTCAGCGTTATTCTTAACCTCCTATTCATGGGTTTGCTTCTTCACTTATTCATCTTGAGTACGTAGTGCTTGTTTTGCCTTTTCCTCTTCCTACACCTTTGTTGTTGCCTCAAATTCATATTTATTCTTTTATTCTATCTGTGTTTCTTGATTTACTTGCTCTTGTTGTTTCCTTGTAGTTACTTCCTCTTCTTTATTTTTTGCCTTTGCTTCTTCAACTCTTTTATTTTTGGCCTCAGCTTACTCAACCTTCCACTACTTTCCCCCTCATGATTCTTTTATTTATCCTCATCCTCAGTAGCCTTGGGTTTTACTTATTCCTTCTTCTTTCTCTCTTCCTTTACAACCTTTTTTGCAGCTTCCTACTACACCTTTTCTTATTCTTATTGCATTGTGCCAGCTTATTCTTGTATTGTGATATTTGTTTTTTCAATGGGATATTTAGGCTAGGAGTTGTCTCTTCTAGATCTTGCATAAGAGTTGGTGAATCAAGAAGTGACTATGAATCGAATGACGAGGTTGATTCAATCACAATGCCTCTCTATGTTATTGCCTTTTGTCTAGAAGATGGTGGAAGAGTTAAATTCTTATTCAATCTCTTGTAAGCTTATATCCTCTCCTAAGACTTTTGCTTTAGGCCCTGAGATTACTTGATTTTGACTTCCACTAGTATATATATAAAATAAACCATTCATTCCTTAATTATTGGGGGTACCCTAGACACATAATGGGTCCTTTACTTGCACACTAGAGTTGATGATGGGCTTTCTTGTAGTGGTGAGTGTTATGCAAATGCATCATAAGATACTAATGATAGATAGATATATATGAAAGAGCTTGGCTTGAATATGTTTATCTATTACTTCCTACCCTACATTATCTACTATTATCAATGGATGAGGTTGGGTGATATCAACCCACAAGTCTTGTCACACATGGTTCTGCACTTGGTAGTGTGTGCTGTCTTCCAAAAGAAAAATGATTTCTCTTCTACTTGATCATAGACCTCCTTGACTATGTCTGTATCATTGACTACAAAATTTCCTCTTCCTCTCCACCTAACTTTACAAGATCATATTTTATAGTGGTTCTCAGGACATACCTATTGTCCAACCAAGATTTGGTATTGTAAGTCCTCTTATTTGGTGGTGGTGATGAGGCTCATTGCATTAGTTCTTTACACATACCCTTAGTTGTCTATGAATAAGTGCTTATACCTACATCGGTTCCTGAGTTTGTGGTTAGGATTATGTAGGCAAGGGTTATTATGAGCTTAGAGGGATAGACTGCAGGGGTTGTACCTATTTGGCAATTTAAGCTTTTTGTCAGAGGACTTTTGATTTGACATTTAACATGGTAATAAAGAAGGCTAGTGGAGTGTTTATTACCTTCAATAGCTTGTGGAATCTGATGTGAATACCTTCATACAACTTTGTGATAGATTCATGTTGCCCTACATACTGTACAATGCCCTTGGGTACCATAGGGTGCAAGTTTATTAGGGCATGGATCTCAACCCACCATTAGTTAAATCTTGCCAACTGATTATAGTATTACCTATATTAGTCTAGGCAAGGTTGGAAAATGTATTTGTAAGCTAAAAGTATTCAAATAAATTAATTGGACCCTCTAGAAAATTCTATTGTGTAAAATAGAGCAATAGGAGCAAAAATTGGCATTGGAACCCCTATGATGTTCTTACAAGGACCTTATCAATATTATTTATAAGTTCATAATCCAAAAACTTAGGAAAAATAAAGTTTTTAGTTCTTCTTAATAATTTTGTAAGTAATGTCAATGACTCCTTTTGTTTCTTGTACTGTGCTTTTGGTGGTTTACCCAAATTATTTAGTGATGCACTCAGATAGAATGTGCATTGACATATCATCTACCATGTTGATAGGGATCCCCCTAGATGCCCTATTATACTTCTCTTTTATATCTAAATGAATTGGGGGAGCCTTGGTTTTATAGGGTAGAAGAGATTTACCTGGTCTGGTGGTCTTGTTACTCATGCCATGGTTATAAAGTTGATAAAAATGGTGACAACCTATGAAAGATAGATCACACCCTTATTATATCTATTAATAATTATGATCGTAACCTCATCTAACTATACAAAAGTAGGAAGCTTGATGATTTCTCAGTATCAGAGCCTCATAAAGAGTGTTGGAGTGTTAGGGTTCCTACTTGTACTTCTACAAATTGGTCATGATTGAACACATTGGCTTATGTAACATCAATGAAGTTAAAGGGGTTTGGATAATGATATATGGTTTATTTAAGTGCCATACCAATCCCTATTTCCTCCTTATATGCATCTATGAGAGGGATTAAAAGTTGTGCATGATCTATGTTCTCTGTTGTAGTCATGTTTGAATAATTTCTTTGGTTGTAGCATCTTTGTCAAAGAATTTGTGCATGATTGACTGAATTAGACTCAGATCACAGAGGTATCTTATTTTTAATGATGTGTAATGTCCTTGTGTTACTTCCCCCCCTTGTTATATAGTTTTTTCACTCAAATCCATCTGATAGGATGCTTTAAATGTGTTGAGTTGGTCGCGCATGAGTTCTCATTGTGCCTTAATGTCAACTAGTTGCTAGTGATTTGACACTTGCTATTCAGTGTCTAGAAACATTGAGTATTCTAGTGGTAGTTTTTACACCATCTTATCATATATCCACTTTCATTTATTATACATCCTTTCATTTTGACATTTGATCTACTTTGGGAAAGATGCAATCTTTCAAGTGTATCATCATTAATATTTTTTGAATGACCATTGATTATCCTTTATTTATACATTGGTTATCAATGCCTCATTCTTGAACTTAAATTATGATCCCTCTGTAATTTTTGCACATTATCTTCCTTTCATACTGGATTTGTTCAAATATTTCACTCTACAACTTTGACTTGTCAACTCTAGTTTTGATGTCTTACGATATAGAGATTGGAATTGTACAAACACACATAAAACTAAAACCAAAGTAATAAAATAATACATTAATAAAAAATCTTAAACTACATGGTGCCACTCAACACCCTCTCTCCTTTTATTGTAGGAATCGATAGAGATTATTGATGCTAAGGTTTAAGCCTATAACTATTTATACATCCTGGTAGAATGGTTCCCTAAAGATATTTTAAGATAATTGTTCCTTATTGAGATACATCATCAATGATTTAAGGTCCCTCCTATCTAATGCATAGATTTCCCAAAATGTTTTAAATTTGCTATCATATAGTAAGATTGCTTATTTTGGAAAGAATTATTTAGATCATAGCTTGTGATCATGCCATGTTTTTTAACATAGCTTGTTGACTCCATGTTTCTATTGTAACATTTACTTATTTACTTCCATTCTTTTTAAATTCATCAATCGTGCCTACAGATAATCTTGATCCCCTAATATTGTGATCATTGTAATGCACAAACTAGGAATTATGTATTCCATGGGCATTAATGCTTTAAGGCCATAGACTAGATGAAATAACATGAAACCTATCTCATGCTTGTAATTTTTTATGTATGCCCATAGGATCACATTAATCTAATCCTCCCAATCATCTCTTTGAACATTGCATATCTTTGTATCTTTCCAAGGGCTTTGTTTGATGCTTCTGCTTATTTATTTATTTGTGGATGATATGTTATACTTTTATGGTATGATATCATATATTATTCCATCAAAGTCTTGATGGTGTTATTTAAGAAATGTATACCTATATCACTAACCAATTACTCAAACACCAAAATCTGGTTATAATTTTTTCATATAAGAACTTGGCTGTGTTTTTAGCACTGCAACTTGGTGTCATAGCAACTTCCACCCATTTGGTGAAGTAGTATAATGGACCCAAATAATATCAAGATAAAAAAATATCAATAGAAAAAGCTTCTAAAATAATAACATGTATTGATTTGTATTGAATGATTCAAATCATTACAAACTATGCATAAAAAAGCTTCAACTCAAAATTAGAGTTGACATTAGAAAATTTAGAACTCTAAAAGTAATAAAACATGACCTACTATTTTTAGTAAGTTTTGCATACAAGCACATGCAGCTCTAAAAATCTCCAAAAATAAATTAAACACTAAAATTGACCTATCAAACAAATATAAACTAAAGTTCAAGTCTAATTACAAAAATATACAATTCAAATGGTCACATATGGCCTCCAAAAATATAAAAAATGTCTATAAGTAGATAATATGGATTATGGCTACACGAAACTTTTTGAGATGGTTATTTTGGCATGAAGATGGGTTCAACTAGAGCTATGGATCAAAAGTTATGGCCTCCAAAAGTTTGGCCTCTTTTTCTACATCATAATATGTCATAATAATGATTTATCTTTCATTACTATACTTACTGGGTGGATTTATTATCCCTAAAAAATTGATTCCAAACTACTAAAATAATTTCTCTGCTAGTATAGGATTCAATGGCATTTCATCTCTTGGATTACACTTTGCATCTTTTGGTAGATATCGTAGTGTTTTACGATATAGTGTGCATCTTAAAGCAAAGTAGACCACCATAAGCCACTTTTTAGTATATTTATTATAGTGGGTTATCCTATGAAATGTCCTCGTACAATTCCCTTATTTGCCTCATCAAGAAGTTGAGTATGCTCGTGTTATAAATCCATTTTACGTAGTACATCATCTTTATTCATTTTGTACAAAAACCCGTTAATGATGTTGAACTAAATGGCTCTTGTAATAAACTAATTTTTGTTCCTTTCTACATAGTGCGTAGGAAAGATCCCCTATTCTAGAAAATGTGCTATGTCTTACATGTTCTCATGAATTGCAGATATGTAAAATAAATGTGCATCTGGGGATTCATATAAAAGTTCTTCTAGTTCTTCTCTATGTGTATTTGACTTAGATGGTCTGGTCTCACATTTTCCCTTCTTGGTTTGACATTGATCCTGAACTGAAACTCTTAAAGTAGAATCAACTAGTGAGATATCCTACCCCCTAACATAGACTTATTTATTAGATATTGTAGACCCTAATGATAAGTGAAAAATTCAAATGATATTGCTAGAAGGTAATGTTTAAACTTTTGAAGTACAAACACTATGGATAAAGCTTCTCATCTTGTAGTTGTATATTTTTCTCTGTAACTGAGAGTTTATGACTTAAAAAGTGGATTGGATGGTCTAATCCTCCATCTCTTGGTTGTGTAAGAACAACTCTTTCCATAGTTCTTTAGCCATCTACATAAACATGGAAAGCTTTACTCCAATCAATAAACAACAAAATGGGTGTCATTACTAACCTCTTCTTAAGATCCATGAATATCATTTGACACTCATTTATCCATTTGAACCTTGTATCTTTATGCAATAAGTTTTCCATTGGGGCATATATAGTTGTACAACATTTTATGATTTTCCTATAATATCATGTATGCCCCAAAAATGATTGCACCTCAGTAGAACTTTTGGGAGGTGGCATGCCTACAATTACTATGATTTTAACTTGGTCCACCAAGATCTCATCCCTACATGCTATGTGTCCCAATAAGACCCTAAAAGGCATGAATAATAGTCACTTATTTAGGTTTAGCGCAATGCGTAGAGCTTGACATCATTCCAACATAAGTCACAACTTAGATAAGTGCTCCTTGAACAAGGAAAAGACAACCCAATAATCTTGGTAGACTTTAATATATTCATGGGTGAATTCCTTAAAGGTAGCAACCACCACCTTGGAGAATAAATCTAAAGCATTATTAAACCCAAATGACATTAACTTATATAGAAAATATCCCCACTATTTTACAAATGTTGTTTTGGCTTCATCATTTATTTTCGTTAGAATCTAGTTGTAGCCACTAAACCCATCCATTAAGGAATACACTTCATGTCCTGTAAGTGACTCCAGGACTTCATCTATGAGTGGAATTAGAAAAGGATAATTTATACATGCATCATTTAGTGCATGGTAGTCCCCACATAGTCTAATTTCCCTATACTTTTTAGGTTGCACTACCATTTTGCTGACCCAACTACCTTTTCAAGTGGATATATAATGCTTGTGTCTTACATGTGATCCTATTCAGTCTTTATTTTTAGCTTCATGTTGGGGTTTAACCTGTATGGTTGATTTTTCATAGGCCATGCACACCCCTTGAATTCTATATGCATTTCACCTAGAGAAGGGTCTACCCCTTTCACGTATGTGAATTTTGTTAGAATTACATCCTAGTAATCTTGTAGTAATTACAATGCTTTTGAAGTCTCATTTTGCATCTAGCAGTCACCTAAAGTTGTAAGCTTTGGCATTGGTTCTATCCTAATATTTCCTACCAACTTATTTAAGGTCTCTTGATATATTTTATTGAAACCACTTGGAATGGAATCTTACATTATTCTACATCCTTCTTTCTCCTGGATATTAAGATTTCAAAACTCTTGATCTTCATTTTGATCTATGACTTTGGCTTTAGGTTACTCCACTTATTGATTTGGTTCAAAAATCCATTCAAATCTAAGTCTTCATTACTATGAGTGGACTCCATCAAATCTTCATTATCTGTGATCCTATTGCATGGTTTGACAAAAAGCCGCCCCTTATGTTTACTTGCCTTGTAATTTTGCATAACTACATTAAAATATTTACCTACTTCTTTTTATGAAGATGAGTTTGTTGAAGTACTTAAGTCTTATGCTCACCCATAACATAGAAATATTTCCAACTTCTATAGAGCATTTTGTACCAGAGGATTCTCATCCTCAAAAATAAAAGTTTCAATGAAATCTTGTTGTTCCTGTAACTAATGTTTTATCTCCCATCTACATTCTTGGTGCATGTACTAGTATGTTAGGAGTGTTGCCAAAGTAATTTTGAATATGTTTACCCAATACTTGGGTTCCACACCCTACACAAGCCATACATCCACACACTTATGAACATATATTTTTGGGTACCATCCTTCCTAGAAAAAGGGCCACTATTCCCTAACGGTAGGTGGTATTTGGAATCGAGCACACAATAGTTCATAAACCTCATTCTAATGCAACCAATTTATTTTTTGGACTACTTGCCAAGTCACAATATCTCATTTGGGTGCATAATTTAGTGCACTCATCCTCTGATCTATATTCAACACATATGTTATAACCTTAAAATAAATTGATTCAAGCCATTAATTACAAAGTATCGAGGCAATTAATGTTATGTGGAAAAAACCATGTGCATTAGGTGTACCTCATGGTCTCCCCTTGATCAATTCAACATATAAGTATCCAAATCACCACCATCTAAAGATACAGTCTCCTAGGGTAAAAGACCTTCCTTTATTGGCTCCATATAGTCCATGTCTGTCACACCTACTCTATGCATGAAATCCACTTTTGACCTAATTGGTGATTGCACTGAAGGTGACCTACATTTCATTTATTTGAAGCTACAAAGCTGGTGCTTTTATTAGCATGAATCTAGAGGTAAACTGTTTAGTTGGCTATAGTTGTTGTTGAGTCTGCACTTTTAGATGGGAAAATTTATATTCTATAACCTATAAAGCATTAATCATAGATTTTTTACTTACTTTAAACCAACTATTATTTTCATATGCATACGATGAATTAGGCTCCTTAGGTATCATGTATGGTTTGTGTTTTACTTTATTCAGAGGTCTAATGATGATTTTATGCCCTTGGTGCACTTTTAATTGATTATGCACTATATAAATGGTCATCTGACCATCATAGGCCCACTTCTTACTAATTAAAATAGGGTAGTGTGTTTCATCAGTCTTCATGCTAATCACTTCAAATTATTATCATAGGGTTAGCTCAACCACTTTGATTTCCACATCTTCTAGTTAACTAATAGGTTCTACCCTTCCATAGTCTGCAAGGTTTAGTGTTATTAGACAGTAACTGAGTGTTGGTCATCCAATACATTCCTAGGTAAACTAAGGAATCATAGTTACTGTGCTACCAAAATTAAATATGGCACTAGGCACTTCATATCCATCCAACTCAATATCTATATGAGAATGAACATCCCAAGGTTTCTTAGTCTTTATGTGACAAACCACCTTTCAACAAGTTGTTGACCTTGCTATGCGCACTATCGTAAGTTATGTAGAAAATTTATAATATTCTATGAGATATATTTATTTTACTGAGTGCTCAAAAGTTTTTAAAGGTTAGTCAATGCAATCACTACTCTTTGCCTCATTATTTAGACAATCTATCCACACATCTATGCATCGATGACTATGGCATCACCGACTGATGTAGTCTATTATTGTATGTTCTTGGGTTGATTGGTATATAAAGACTTTTTATATCATAGGCTCAAGATACTTATCTTGCTAAACCTTTTTAAGTATTTGATCATGTGGTATTTTTATAGGAAGCAATCCTTGCTTTGCATACTATGACCTTGTAACTGCTTACATGAATGCATTCTCCTTAGGGTGAAAAATTATCATGTTTACATTTTGCATAAGTTTTTCTTTCCTCTAATTCTATAAAATTAGATAATATTTAGTATGGTATTATCTAGGAACTCTGTAATAGATGGAATACATTTACATTTGAGGGTTTGTAAGGTAGTTTCATGTGAAGTGGTTGTATTCACCACATAGATAACAATGAATTAATTGATGAGCTTACTAGTTATCATTATTAAAACCACCCTGGTATCCACATGATACCCCTCTCTGTACCCTTATCTTTTTTGTTGGAAACCCAAACCTTATGATTAGTTCCCATTAAATCCCCCTTAATGTTGTTGTTGAGTATCGTATCCGCCATGTTGTTACTGAGTGGAAAATGGAGCCCATTTTTATTATTGTAGTTGAAGAATAATAATATTCCATGATGATTGGCATTGATATTATGGATATAATGGAATCTATCTAGTCAGACCTTGGGATTGATCATGTCACAATGAAGACATCCACCCAAGAACACTGTGTGTCACATAAGACATTTCTACCTTTGGGCATAGAATTACTTGCTTTACAATATGTATCTATTGTGATGCAATTGTGAAAAAATTATTCGTGATTTCTTCTTTTAGTTCTTGTAAATCTCAAAAAATCTTATCATCATGATTTATCGACTAAAAAAAATTGTAGTATAGATTCTGTGAGTTTTTAATGTATTATTATAGTATATGACATTTTGATGTCACATGCCCTACTACCTTAAATATGTCACAAAAATCTATTTTGATTTTATGGAAATCATTCTTCTGATTGCCATCTTTATTTCACTCCGTACACCACAGGTCCAACTTGGGCTTGTTAATTTCATGAAGTTCATCATTTCTTCACAAAAAACATCTATTTTGTCTCAATTTTAGTACCAATCAATGGAGTATTTCCATAATACTCAATTTGTTCTTCCTGAAGCATAGCTGCTCGTGCATCAGCCATAGTAAAGAACCATGACTACATAATGGCAAGCCTAATCCTTGATTATAGTCCCTCCACAAGCCAGGAAGTATTATATTTATCTTCCAAAATGAATATGATTTTGTTCATGACATCTTGAGAATCTGTGATTGTAATCTCATACTAATTCTCCACTTCTATATCAAATCTCTTTAAGATCCTAAATGACCTAGTTGTACTTATTCATTTTAAATTCTATAATTAATTGGTCTTTGACCTATTAAAGACTTAGGGAAGAAGCATATATTTTATATATGAATTACAAAGCTTAGCCTATTAAGGACCTGATGAGCTCACACTTTTTCACATCCTTA
Source organism: Torreya grandis (assembly GCA_037957365.1). Lineage (NCBI taxonomy): Eukaryota > Viridiplantae > Streptophyta > Pinopsida > Cupressales > Taxaceae > Torreya > Torreya grandis. The sequence goes on from JARHVA010001908.1 coordinate 560,204, forward strand.
GTAATCACTCCCTTAACCTGTTATTTCATATCACAAGTTAATAAATATTACTCAGGGTTAGAAGACCCATCATATGGTGTCAAAGCAATGAAAATTCTTATAGTTAAATCTATGCTTTGGTGTACTTGTAACTAATACTATTGGCTTCTATAAACTAGTCTTTACTGGTGTCTTACAACTTATTTTGCAATAAAATACAACTTTCTTGTCTATTATTTTTTGTGTCTCTACACTAAGTTTACCAAATTTATTTGTAAACAAATCAAACCAATTTCCACCTATCCCAACCTCTACACTTTTATTTCTCCTTTCTAATGATAAAATGGGCTCATGGATCCATACTCAAAAAATGAATGATATGTATCTTCAACTTTTTTTGTTTGTGATCTAGAACTTACAAAAATCCTATGATTTTACATAACTTCCTCCAAAGAATATTCTTTCCCTGGTAAAAATAATATCCTTCCTTGTAACTATGATCCACCACTATCCTCTAACTACTCTAATGCTACTCTACTTTACTCTTCTCCTCGCTCTATTCCATATCCTCTATATCACAATATTTGTCCCCTTCTTTCTTGGGCCCTTTTATTCCTCGCTCTGCGTACTCTCCAAATTTTCTAAATTATGTAGCCTCTCTCTAGCCTCCCCTATCTTCATTTTCTATTTTACTCCTACTCTTATTCATAGTTACATTTTGGTTATCTTTTTTACTTCACCTTCTTTGTTGTCATAGTTTTTTTCCAATCCCATAATTTTCTTCTCACTATGCTTCTTTGTGGCCTCCATATTCTAGTTTTAGGTTCAAGTTCCTCCGCTTAGTACTTCATAATTCACTCCTAAATCACACACACCCACATAACACCTAAAGAAACTTATTTATTTTAGTAGGGTCAGACATCATGGCCTCTTCAATAACCAATATCTTGATAAGAGTAGGTAACTGCTAAAGAAACTTTCCTCATATGCATCTCAAAAATAGATCCTGTATAGCTTCAAAAGCTAGATATCTTTGTATAATAAACTCTATCATATATCTGTTGATGGTAGTTTTTATCTAGTGATATATCACATGAGTTCATTATAAATATAATCTTCAAAAAATTTACAATCTTTCATATACCCAAGCTGAAAATTATAAACACCTAAAACTGGTCACCAATGACCTCCAACCAAACTTCAGACCAATTTCTAACAAATATCACAATTTAGCCTAAAAACATTAAAACACACTAAATGATTTGAATATGTCATATACAAGTGCCAATTTTGGCAAATGTATCCCTAAATGGGGCAATGCATTTTATGAGATAGCTAACTTTGATAAGATCATTTCAAGTCAAAATGACATTTTTGCACATGGGTGCTTTAGATTGCTCTTTTATATCATATTTATTTTTTGAGACATGTGCCTTTGTTATTTTTTGTTAGAAACATCCTAAATGGGATAATGGTTCCAATAGAATTGCTTTCCAATTTCAATCTTGTCAAATTTTGATCTAATAATATGACATTTTGACTAGTTTAATTGATTTATGCACCAATTGCCAAGATTTGCACCAAAATTGATAAATCGTGTTTAAGGCTAATTAATTTGAATAAAGAGCTTAAGTAGATTTTCCATGGAGGTTATTGATTATTTCATTAATGGAAATTTATATTGAATAACTGCATCATTAGGTGACATCATTTTATTGGGTGGCATCCATAAGCCATAATTACAACAAATATTTGATTAAGCCCTCCCATGCCTCTTTAATAGCTCTCTATCCCAAGTATTCATGAGATCATTTATTGATTTTAGTCTCCCAAATTGAATGGATTATTAGCCACACATCTTCATCTTGAGATGGACGGTTCAGCTTCATTCTGACCAAATAAGAAAATCTATAAAAAGAAGGCCTCACACTCATAATTTTAATCTTTTTTGGTTTAAAATTATAATGCTTAAATGATTTCAAAATCCATTTGATATAGTGTTATTATTCCTAATTATTGAGATAAGCTTCACAAGCCAAATCCACAAGCCAAATGATCCCAAGAGGAGGTGGAGGATAGCTAAAGCTCCATTGGTAAAGACCTTTGAAGCACAAGTCGAGCAAACCAATAAAGAGAGCCTTTGGAGAATTCAATGAGGGTGAGAAATGTTTATTTTCTTTCCTTTTAGTTGTGTTTTGTCAATGGTTTTTCCTTACTAAGTTCTCTGAAAGATCTAGGCATAAGTTGTTAACATCAGTGTGTTTTGTTTTTGTATTTGATTTCGTACACTAACACAATACTAATCTCCCCTTATCAGATTTATATGTTCACAAATAACACACTTGGTGGGATGAGACGTACCCCACATACCAAGGAGATGAAGATGCAACTCATAAATCACCAAATGGATGCTTGAATATCTTTAAAATTACATTTTTAACTTTGATTTTGCCATATTTTTAATTCATGGATTTTTGTGTGAAAAGTCGTAGCCTACACTGTAAAATCCACACCCTGGACTCACTATCGACTGCCACTATGCCTGATAACCCACAGCCTGAGACAACAAGCTAAATATGCCATTTTGTGAAGCTTCATTTGGGGTCATACAGACTCCATGTTTTATTGTTTTTTTAAAAACCACGTGTTTTCTCTTAAATTTATAGAATATGCTATTAGTGCATCTTCAAGTTGCATTTATTTTTCAAAAAATCTTGAAATGGGAGTTTGAACCTTTTTAATGTTTTTAATATCATAGTTGCTTGGTTTAATTGAATTGTGTTCTATTTGTCTAATCCTTGCCTTGCAAGTTTTATTGAAATTTTTACTAACGGTTGTCTAACCTAACACATTTAATTTCTTGAGGTTTTAGCTTCGAGTCGACAGGTCATCTAAACCCAAGAGCATACTTTTCAAAGTTACCTGTCTCATTCACTAAAGAGCTTCAAAGCTAAATAACAATCTGACCATTTTATTACAGGACCTATTAGAAAAGTGACCAAATGTTGCTTAATTAGATATTTTAAAACCTCTTTAGAGTGCTTAAAAATAATTAGGAATATTTCATTTGATGCTTAAGAGTAAAAGTTTGCATGTTTTATGATTTAATGTTTTCTTAGTTGTTCTTTAAATTTTTTTGCAACTTAAAGCCAAAGTGCCAAAGAACACCACCAAATCTTTCAATTTAGTACTTTAAAATTGGACTCACTTCCAAGTTTTTGCTTTAAGCAAAGCATTTCTTGTTTGCTTAGTTAGAATTGTTTGTGCAAAAAGGAAGTTGTGTGTGTATGATCTCCCCTTGTCCCCTATAGTGAACTCATGGGATCAAAAACACCATCTTCATTACAAACTTATGCTTTAGTCCAAAGGCATAAAAGAGATGTTGTGAAGGCTTTCTCCAAGACCCGCATGGCTTGGGTGATCTAGAAATAACCATAAAGCTCTTTTTCTTAGCTTTTATTTCATGCATTTTGGCTTATGAGGGGGATTTCATCACCTCCCATGATGTAGACCCAAATGACATGCTACTTCTCTTGTTTGCTAACATGAAAATTGGTAGACATGAGATCCATATAGATGATCAAAAACTAATTAGTTTTAGTCAACCCCACATTACCACACCCTTGCTAGGATTTAAGATGATTTACTTAGTTGTATTTTATCATTTTCTTGTTTGGTGTTTTGAGACTAAAACTAATGTGTTTGTTTATATCCACATTCAAACGAATTTATTTATACACCACTTTTTTATTTAAAAAGGTGTTATGCTAGCCATTTGACACCACACTTGTGCCTTGCAATTTTTGTTAAAACTTATTTGTGTGAGTGTCAATTGACTGATACGGGTATTTTTATGCTGCCCAAATTAGGTATCAAGTTTGTGTCTTTGAGTCTTTGAAACATAACATTGTTCACATCATTGGAGCATGCTTATGCTATTACATTACTCAAAATTGATTCAAGAATTGTTATCTTTGTACCAAAACCATATTTAAAAACCATATCACGTATGCCATTTGGACCATTTTAATATGCCAGCATGTTGTCCAATATTGTCTAGCTTGTTTAATCAAATCCTAGTCTTCAATTAACATTGTCAAGTTTGAATTTAAACAATGATTGATTTCTGTTTAGGCCTCGCTTCACGGGGGATGATACATAGATGTTTCTCTTTTGGGTTGCGTAACTTCGGTTAATTGATTACCCAAATTTAAAAATTATTATTTGTTTGTTCATAGAGCCTATCCTCATCATTATTTGTGCCTTTATTTGGGAGAATACAACCTTTATCCAATAGCGTTTTGCCTTATGGATTATAACAATTGATCATGTTTATGTTTGATTTCGTGTGTCAAGTTTATGTCAGAAATTGTTCTACACTCTTTAGATTAAATTATCTCATCATCATCTTTTGTTTTAAGCCTAGCTTTTGATGCCATTTGGCCAAAAGTCCTAACACAACCTATTTGAGCCTATCTTTTGACTCTGCCTTTGGACAAAAGACCTAGCAACTATTTTCTTTTTCCTAGTTTAGACCTTATTTGGAACACGCCTAGACTTTGACATGCTAGTTTTTATTTAGATGCTTTATAAGACATTTGATGTTAGACATTTGACATTAGACTGTTTTATGAAAAGTTTTAGCACATACCATTTTGGAGATACAACTCTGCTTTCAAACCATTTTGGAGATATAGCTCCACTTTTGATCATTTTGGAGAAATAGTTCCACCCCTTTTTGACCAAGTTAAACCAAGTTTGAACCATTTATAATTTAGACATAATTTTTCAAAGTTTGAAAAACTCTAAGCCTTTTTATCTTAAGAGCTTTCATCATTTATGCAGATATGTCTAACTACACTTATGGTGGAGTCACAAACAATCCAAGTTATGATAGAATGGTCGCACAAAATATGACTAGATACCCTTACAGGGATAAATTTTGTAAGGAGTTAAATTGCTCTCCCTATAATACTCCATATGGGAAACAAAGTAAAGAATTGACTTAAAATCCAACTCAAAACCTTGACTTGGATGATATGGATTATGAGGAGGACTTGAATGCTTTGGCTTGTGTGAACAATCAAGATCCACAATGGCATACCATTTCCATACTAGGACCTCATCCTTTGGCTTATGTAAGCTATCAAGCTCGACAACACCTTTAGTCATTCCAAGACCTATTCCTTTGGCTTGTGTGAGCAACTAGGCTCCATAACATCATATTATATCTATATTAGGACCTCATCCTTTGGCTCATATGAGCAATAAATATCCACAATGCCCTACCACTATCCAACCATCGATCATTATTGAAATTTTTCCATGTGTTTCCCACTTTAAAATACCTTGACCAATCCAATCAAAACCCAAACCAACCTAATCCAAACCTCATCCAATCTAATTAATCCCTCAATTAAGCCTATCATTCAAAGACCAAGCTATATTTAAAATTGATATTTTCCAACTCATTGGAAACCAAGGTAAAGCGATCGAACTGATCCAAAATATTTATGTTAAACTAATCATTTGTGATAAGTCAACCTGTGATGAATTACCTTTCAATCCTATACCTGTTGTTGAAGGGTCTCGCTCTGATGAGCCAATCTTTGTTGAGTCACTTTTTAATGATTATAATTACCTTTGGGCAAATCATTATTTTAACCTTATGCCTATTTTTCAAGAGCCTTCCTCTGACAAACTAGTCTTTGAGGAGTTGCTTCTTGACCTTTTTCCTATCATTAAGGAGTCCCACTTTGACAAATTAGTCTCTGTGGAACCCACCATGTCATCACAAGCCATTAGTTATCCAATGCCAAACATGCAACAAGACATAATTGTAACATAATACCCATCAGATGAAGAATCAGAGTTGGAGTCAGGTTCTATTTTTGAACCACCATCAGATTTAACATTAGAATCATAATCAACATCAGTCTTACCATTGAACTTAGAGTCCCTTAAGTTGAAATCAGATTCAAAATTATAATACGTTTATGGCTTTTATAATATTGGTTATGCATGCCTTGTAAATCAATTTGAATACATTTGTGATCCTTCTATGATTTTTTAGGATGATTACTTCAACATTGACACAAGTTCTCCTAGTATCTTATATGAGGATTGTACAACCTCTCTCCATTTTGTTGCCATTCCACATGCTATTACCATAAACCAAAATAGCTATATCATTGACATTCTATCTCTAACAAGTGTCGATTAGGATTGACATAATCACACCTTATTAAAATGCATCCATGGAGATATATTAGTTGAAGAACAATAAGGAGGCCAAGACCAAATTCATGCAGAAGAAGAACCATCTCCTAGTGAAACCTTTTCAGAGGTACTAGAGGAAAATCAAAGTCAAAAGCCAATGTTCCTTAGTGAAACCTTCTCGAAGATGTTATGGAATAATCAAGGCAACTTCATTGGTGAAAACCTCTTTGAGGTGCTAATAGCTGAGCACAAAATATTTTCACTACTTGATGAAGACAAAATCAAAGATAACATCAACATAGCTTTCAATCTACAACCTAATCAGATGGTAGTACTCCTAAGCCCAAACAATAGAAGAATCTAGTGGTCTTATCAAGAGAATATTCAAAAGTCTTTGGTCCCACCACATCCAAAGTAATGTTAAATATAGAATCAAAAACATTGTGTATGCCTAAAAATCTTGATCTTCATTTATTTCCCTGCCATCATTCATTTCATTATTATCCACCATTCCATTTTACAATCAAACCCATCATCCAACATTTATCCCTATTGACCATCCATGTCCATACTTTCCTTTGTAAAGGCTACAAAGATACCTTGTCTAGATGCTTGGAGGAATCAAAATCAACAACTAACGAAGATCACAACAACATCATTGGCTTCCAAATCTACAACAAGTTTTTGTTAGAGTATCTATTTAGATGAGGTGTGGTATAGCAACTAACATGATTGATTATTCTATTTGTATCATTTTTTGATTAGGACATGCATCTCCACTTTAGTAGGAACAACATAATCATATGCTATTTACCATTCCTAGGCCAAACATATAAAAACTAATAACTATCATCAACCAAAAACATGTATCATGTCGTTGTTGCATATGATTTTGCCTTTGTTGCATTTTTTTTGTCATTGTCACATATCTTTCCATTCACCCTATCACTAGGGGGCAACCCTACTGCCATTTTATCCAAGCTATCAAATCATCATTATCACTAGTAATGCCATCTTAATATTTCATTCCTATCTAGACTAAAGCCTATTTTTAGTCATCTTATCCAATCCTATTTTGATCTTGGTTACTTTGGTTCTTCTTTTAATTTTCACGAGGGGATTCTGATCTGATTCCACCAATTTATCAAATATCTGTTTCAAATGATAGTCTATGAAAGTAGTGTGATAGTTGATATGCCAAGATATCTTTCATTTTTTTCCTATATCAAGTTTGTTTATGTGAGCCTAATTGTATCCACCTACAGGGGCAAATCAATGTCTCACTAAACTTGATACTAATTATAACTATGTATGGGAAAATTAGTATCATTGATCTAATCCATTATATACTAGTTATAATCGCCTATGGGTAAACTAGGGATATCATTTATTTATCATGCATTATTGTGTTACCCTGCCATTGTTGTTTTCATTAGTCTAGCCATTTTTTGGATTTGAGAGCTTGTTGGGACCTGGTCAAGTTTCTCCCTACCTTTTATGTGGACATAATTACTATGATTTGTGGTCATTTTGGAACTATGTGGGTCATGCACAATTCATGTTGAGGTCACCTCAGTCCCCCTTTCCATGTGTTTTCATCATTTTGTGAGCAACCTAAGCTAAACGCTCTCATTATTTTGTAAGTAGGTACCTTTTCATTCTCTAATGAGTTAAGATACCTCAAAATTCCAAAAACATTCATAACATTTCAAAAATCCAAAAAACATTTGTCTTGTCTAAGCTTAGTTAGTCATCCTCGAACTACCTTATTAGGGAAAATCCATTGTAGGATTATTTTTATTGCTTTTGTTTTTAGGCTTTTTATTTGTGTGTTTTCTATTTGTTTGTTTGTTCACTTATCTATTTACTTGCTTTCAACATCATTGCCTCGATTCAGTCTATATACATTCATTGAGTGATTGCTTGTGTACTATTATTGAGTCCATTCATATTCATATGTCAACATCATCATCATAGTTTTTATCATTGATGCATTGTTTTTATTAGATCGGGAGTCATTCCTTATGCATATTTTGGGATAATATTCATAGTGTTCTATCATGATGCATACTATCACATGCTACAACAAAAAATAGCTTCAGGAGGTTCTACAAGCAATGGAGCATCAAAAGTTTCTCCTTAGCACCTTAGAAAATCCACCCATTCGATCTTGATCAAATCTACCCATTGACCATTCTAGTTATATTATTGCTAATAAGGATGTGCATATCTACATTAGTAGGTACAACTAAATCATTTTTATTAATCAATCTTTATTACTCTATTCATCTCTTTCATCACTTTGCATCCTTGTATGCTTGGTTGTTTATGTCTTTTTTAGTCATTAGACCATCACATCTACATTTGCACCCGATCATATTTAATCTATATTCCAGGTTATATCCTTGAGTTATGCTTATTAATTTGCCCTACTAGGGCATAACCATATCAAATGTCATCTTTATCCAACCCAAGTCATCTTAATGATTATAATCGCCTATGGGTAAATCATTTTTTTGACTTTTATTCTTGATTATAACTACCTTTGGGCAAATTAGTACCTTTTAAATCAATGCATGCAAGCATTTTCTCATTTGGATTAATCTCAACCATGGCTTATGTAGGCACCAAAAATATGCACATTATGATTTCGAATGTCAAAATTCCCTTGAACCACCTTAGGACCCCCTTGGGATGAATTTGACCTTTCAAATACAAACCAAGCTTAACCATAACTAGTTTGACCAATTGACTTAACCTACCCCTTTATTCACTCTTTACCTTAGCCCTCGACCATCAACGGTCAAGGTCCACCATACCAAAAGCCAACATGCAAACCATCTACCTTGATTTTATAAAATAACTCATCTAAATACATGCATGAGCCATTACATGCATGAGTTAAAATTAGAAGACCTAGTTGATGTCTTGTTGCACCTCTCCTTCCTTGCTTATAAGAAGAGAGGAGCAAGGTGGTGAAATCCATTTGCAATTATTATCAAGAGCTTGTGCATCCAAAGTTTCTTTGTTATAATTCAATCGTCATCAGTGGTCTAATGATCCAGCCATCATGTCAAAGATCTAACTTGACATCATTGCTCTTATAAATTGTCAAGTACCATTACTCTGTCAGAACCATGCTAGAATCCACCAATAGGTCAACCACCTCAATCAATCCCCAAATCAACCTATGATAAGATAAGTATTTATTTTTTGATATTCATTTACTTTATTTGTATTTTGTAATCAACCTAGTACCAATCCATCTCTTGAAATCCAACTTTGTGATCCCATCAATTAGCCATTTACCAATCCAAACCTACACACAGTAACCACTGATGATTGTCCCAATCATCGATGGTCTGTCTAACCATCAATAGTCACCTCAACCGCTAACAGTCACCTCAACCATCGATGGTCACTATGGCAAGAAATAACAAGTTATTTTCACCCTCTTACCCTCAACCAAATCCAATTCTCTATGTCCTTGCCTGTTCACATGACCCTACCTAATTTTTTGAAATAGACCCAAACTATTTATCACTAGTATTGTCTTGTTTATCGCTATATTAGTCATTTCTAGTCTATTTCTCCAGCAAGCATCTCTTGTATTCAATTTTAGTACCTTTTGATTATTGATGCAAGTAATTTATCATTTTATTTATAAACTTAATTGTTTAAAACTTGTGGATTGACAGCCCCCTGAAGAAACTTTTACTTCTGTGATCTAGCTAACACTAGGCAATCCACTCAGCTATTTATCTAACCAACCATTTACTTTAGTACTATCTTATTTGTAGGTCATCCTTCCAAGCCAAAGAGGAGTTATTCAAAATCATCTAATTCAACATGTTCATAATCAAATAGGTTTTTCAATCATACCCATATTTAGTTTCTTCTTCTTCCCTTTTTGAAATATAAGCTAAAATTCATTGAAACATTTTGGCACGCCTAGTGGAACTCTTGTGTCTTTACTTGGGTTTATTTTGTTTACATATTTATATTATTTTCTCTATTCTATGTTCATAAATGAATTCAAAAGTTTTATTTGGGATTAAAATTAAGTGCATACATCAATTTCTTGCAAGCTTAGCTCACATAGTTTAACTTAAAGCAAAGTAATTCTATCATAGCATCATCTTTTGTTTTAGACAATAAACCAAACCACCTTCATCAATTAAACATCAAAAAAACTTGAAGTAAGTCTTGACTAGGATTTCATCACCTAATGGTCACCTTACCTTTTCCCGATAATCCTACTTGGAGGTCATTACTAAGGGGAGATCCAACTCAGCTCTCTGGTTGAATATAAACTTTAGAAAATGGTATATATTGGCTAAGCACCCAACACCCTTATCATTAAGGTGTGTGAAGTGAGGGGGTAGGTCCCAATACCAAGCCACATATTGATTCCCAATATATATTCTTTTTGAGTGCCTGAACAACCTGAAACCACCCATAAACTTCTTTTCTAGTACCTATTCTACAATCCAAATTTTAGTCACATGATTTCTTAAAACCTTAATGCATAAGCCAAAAGAGAAACTAAAAAGAACCTTTAGGACTTAAAATGATTTTTAGAGTGTGATTTTTTTCTTTGATCATTTCTTGTCTTCTTTCTCTTTGAGTGGTGAGATTGTTTGTGCATTCTCTCTCCCTTACCTTAGATGGTTCTAACTCTCTAGCAGAAAAAGAACTTAGTAAAAAAAACCATCACTAAACCAAACAAATTATTCATATATAGACTTTTCCACCTTCTTAGATAATAATCTTGTGGCCCTTCAACACTACCTCAATACTATGCCTCATTGTACCCCTACTTTGGTTCCACCTATGGACTCACCTTAGGGTATGCCTTCCCATCTCATGGGAAACACTTCTATTGCCATGGTCAATACCCAACCATTGGCTACCCAAGCTTCATCATCCACCAACAACCCTTTTGATACCACTATAGAAAACCAACTTTCCCAACCTACAAACACCCTTATACCTGTGAACTAGGAACTTTATGATGAAGGGGAGATTAGTGTCATGTTAGTAGAATAAATAAAATCAAAAGCACACTAAAATAACACCTTCATGCCTAGTTACTAGGGTGAGCTTGATTAAAAAAAAATGAAAAACACAACTAAAAATTAAGGGGAAAAAAAAACAAGAATCCTTCACCTTCCTTGGATGCTCCAAATGCTTGATGTAGTGGCTTGCTCAGTTTGTGCTCATGGAGTCTGCATCAATGGAAGGTTGGCTACCTCTATCTCTCCTTGGCACCTTGCTTGGATTTGGCGTGGCTTGGATCAATATTTTGGCATCATAACACTAATTTACATGAGGCTTGGGAATTAATTCTACATTATAACTTTGCACAAAGTAAGCTTAAAATTATAGCTTTGAGGCTTGCTATTTATAGACTTTTGGAATGGTCTAAGGATCAATCATGACCATCCATCTCAAGATTGAGATGTGTGGCCATCGATAAATCTAAATATTAAATTCATTCTACAAATATAACCATTAATATTTGGGATAGAGGGGCATTGAATAGGCATGGAAGGCCTTTGATGAGGCATGGGAGGCATGAATTCTAATATTTGTGGCATTTATGGCCTAGGGACGTATTCCTAAGAAATAAGGTCACCTGATGATGTAGATATTTAATATTTATTTCCAAAAAAAATTATTCAACAAGCTCCATAGAATTATTAATTAGGCCCTAATTTGGTTTAACTAGCTATTAAGCATGATTAAGCATTTTATGCACAAATTACTCAAATTGATTAGAATGCCTTATTATTGGTCCAAAATTTGATTGGATTAGAATTAAAAGTTGATGTCAGATGAACTAGATCCATTATCCCTTTAGGATGTTTTCAACATAAAATAACAAAGGCACATGTCTTGTGTAAGAGATTTGATAAAAAGAGCAATATAGAACACCTAGGTGCGAAATTGACATTTTGACTCGAAATGAACTGATCAAAGTTAGCTTACCCATAAATTGAATTATCCCATTTAGTGATACCCTATCCAAAATTGGCACTTGAATATATCAATTTCAACTCATTTAATGTGTTGTAGTGTTTGTAGGCCAAATTGTGCATTTGGGTAAGAATTGGTCAAAATCCTAGTCGGAGGTTATTGGTGGCTAGTTTTAGGTGTCTATAATTTGCCACTATTTGGGAAGATGTTGAAAACTGTAAGCAAAGCAATGTCTTCTAAAATAATGAGAAATGGCCTATATGCCAAAAATAAGATGATGATTGAAGAATAAACCTCCAAATGGTTTTGAGAAGCCTATGATGATGCCCCCTTGAGGGAGTGGCTGTTACATTTGTTGATGGATGGTCCCTCAAAAAAGAAGAAAGAAGAAAGGTGAAATTAACCCATAGTTGAGATTAATCTAAATGAGAAAATGCTTGCATGCATTGATTTAAAAAAGATTACTAATTTTTCCAAAGGCAGTTATAATTAGAAATATAATTCAAAATAATGACTTGCCCATAGGTGGTTATAATCATTAAGAGGACCTGGATTGACTAAAGATGATTGTACCCTAGTTAGGGCAGATTAACAATCATAACTCAAGGATAGAACATGTTGCACAAAGTAAAGATGAGTAGGCACAAAGTGGTGAAAGAGATGAATAGAAGAATCATATTTGATCAATAGAAAAGATTCAGTTGTACCTACCAATGAGGAGATGCTCATCGTTATTAGCAATAATACAACTAGAATGGTTAATGGGTTGTTTTGATCAACGGTGGAAGGATTTTCCAAGGTTCTAAGGATAAAATTCTATGACTCCATTGATTGTAGACCTTCTTGAAGATAATTTTTACTGTATCATGTGACAGTAGGCATCATGATAGGACACCATGAAGACTTGGTCAAAATATGCATAAGGACTGACTCCTGATCCAATAAACACTCAAAAATAATGCACCAATGATAAAAATCATGATGATAATGTTGACATTTGAATATGGATAGAATCAAGAATAATGTGCTCAAGAAATCACCCAATGAACACATATAGACTGAGTCAAGACAGCAATATCGAAAGAAAAAAAATAGGCAAGCAAATAAACAAAAAAATAAATAACTTGAAAAATAAATAAACAAACAAATTGAAATAAACAAATAAATATAAAGCCTAAAAACAAAAATAAAAGAAAGCATCCTAACAATGACATGCCTGATAAGGCGGATCGAGGATAACTAACTAGTGTTTTGACAGGACAAATGTTTTTGGATTTTTGAAATGTTATGAATGTTTTTGTATTTTTGAGGTATCTTATCTCATTAGAGAATGATAAGATACCTACTTACAAAATGGTGAGAGCATTTAGTTGAGGTTGTTCACAAAAAGGTGAGAGTGTATGGTAAAGGGGGACTGAGGTGACCTCAACATGAGTTAAGCATAACCTACATAGTCCCAAAATGACCTCAAGTCATAGTAATTACATCCACATAAAAGGTAGGGAAAAATCAACCAGGTTCGAACAAGTTCTCAAATCTGGCAAATGGCCAGTCAAATGAAAACAATGATGGTAAGGTGATGTGACAATGCATGGTAAACAAGTGTTGCCCCTAGTTTACCCATAGGTGGTTATAAATAAGATACAACATAATAGGTCAATGATATTAATTTTCCCATAGGTGGTTATAATTAGTAGCAAGACTGGTGAGACACTGATTTGCCCATAGGTGGTTATAATCAGGCTCACATAAACAAACTTGATATAGGAAAGAAAATGAAAGATATCTTACCAGATCAACTTCCATACTACTTTCATAGACTGCTATTATAAACATGGATTTGATTGATTATTGAAACTTGATTGGAATTCTCTCACAAAATGTGTGAGAAGAACCAAATGAACCAAGATCAAAATAGGATTAGGTAGGATGACTAAAAACATGCTTTGGTCTAGATAAGAATGGAATGATAGGATGGTATGGTCTTACTAAAGATAATGATGGTTAATAATAGATTGGATAAAATGGTAAGAGGGTTTCCCCCAAGTAATGGAGTGAATGGTTGGGATATGCAACAATGGTAAAAGGATATGTAATAATGGTAATAACATGGAAATGAAACAATATGGTGCATGTTTGGTTTTGGCTTGGGTATGGTTTTTGATTATGTTGTTTTTGCTGATGGGGAGATGCACGTCCTAATTAATAAATGATACAAACATAATACTCGATCATGTTAATTGCTAGCCCACACCTCATCTGAATAGTTATTCTGTCAATAATGACCTATATATTTGGTTATGAAAAATGCTTTTGTGATCCTCTTTGGTCATTGATTCTGATTCTTTCAAGAATCAAGACAAGGTATCTTTGTAGCCTCTATAAAGGAAAGTGTGGCTGTGGATGGTAAATAGGGATAAGAGGTGGATGATAGGTTTGTTTGTGAAATAGAATGGTAGCTGATAATGGAATGTATAATAGTGGAGAAACAAATGAAGATTAGGACATTCAGTCACATGTAATATTGCTAATGATGGATTCAACATAACTTTGGTTGTGGTGGGTCCAAAGACTTTTGAATATTCTCTCCATAGGATCACCATATTTTTTTGTTGTGTAATCTTGAGAGTAGCTATAATCTAATTGAGCTATAGATTGGAAGTTATTTTGATTTGATCTTTGATATTATCTTCATCAAGCATTGAAGAACTTTTGTGCTCAACTATTGGTGCCTCGATGAGGTTTTCATAAATGATGTTGTCCTGATTGTCCTATAACACCTTTGAAAATGTGTGACTAATGAACATTGGCTTTGGAATTTGATTTTCTTTTAGTGCTTCCAAAAAAAATTTCACTAAAAGATGTTGAGTTTGAATTTTGCATGTCCCCTAACACCTCTGAAAAGGTTTCATTGGAAGAGTATTCTTCTGCTATATGAATGTGGTCTTGGCCTCCTTGTTCTTCTTTAACTGCTATGTCACCATGGATGTAATTTAATAAAGTGTGATTCTGTTAGTCCCAATCGACACTTATGGGAAGTGAAATGTTAATAATATGGCTATGTTGGTTAATGGTAATGGTTTTTGGAATGATAATGGAATGGGGAGAGGCCAAATAATCCTCTTAGAAGATACTTGGAGAACTTATGTTGATGCTAAAGTAATCATCCTCAAAAACCATGGGAGGATTATAAATGTATTTGTACTGATCTGTTAGGCATGCATAACCAATATTGTAATAGTCACAAACGTAATCTATTTTTTAATTTGATTTTGACTCAAGGGACTCTGAATCTGATGTTGATTTTGATTTTGATGCTAAATTTAATGTCGATCTAAGAATAGAACTTGAATCTAACTCTGATTCTTTATCTAATGGGTACTCTATTACAATGATGTCTTATTAAATGTTTGGTATTAGATAAGTAATGACCTGTGATGGCATAATAGGCTCCACAAAAACTAGTTTGTCAAAGTAGGACTCCCCTAGGATGGGAAAAAGGTCAAGAGACAACTCCTTAGAGACTCGATTGTCAAAGGGAGGCTTTTGAAAAATAGGCATATGGTCAAGGTAATGATTTGCCCAAAGGTGGTGATAATCACAAAAAGTGATTCAACAAATATTGGCTTATCAGTGTGAGACTCTTCGATAACTAGTATAGGATCAATAGGTGATTCATCATAGGTTGACTTATCACAAGTGGTTGGTTTAATAAAAACATCTTGGATTGGTTGGTTTTCTAGGCCTTTGTTTCTAAAGAGTTAGAAAATACTAGTTTTGAACACAACTTGGTCTTCTAATGATTGGCTCGATTGAGGTTTGGATTGGATTGGTTCTGGATAAGGAATGGCCTGTGGTTGGATAATGTTAGGGCATTAAGGAGCATGATTTCTCCCATGAGCCAAAGGATGAAGTCCTGAGATGGTAATAATAGGGTGATATGGAGTTTGATTGCTCGCACAAGCCAAAGGATGAGGTCTTGACATGATGAAGGGGCATCATAGAGCTTGATTACTCACACAAGCCAAAGTATCCAAGTCCTCTTGATAAACCATATCATCCCAATCTTGATTTGGATCATAAACTAGTTCTTGAATATGTTTTATGTATTGATTATCATAAAGAGGGTATTGATTTGTATTCCAAACAACATTATCTATAGTTGGGTATTAAAAAAAGTCCTCATAAATCTCTTCATATAAATCAAGGTCTCGAATTATATCATGAACTGATTCTTGACTTTGTTCCCATAAATGATTATTGTGAGGTGGATAGAAATCTATCTCACAAACCATATTATCATCATTGAAGTCTTGACTGAAGTCATAAAAATCATTTTGTGTGGCCATTCTATCATAAGTTGGATTACATGTGACTCCACCATAGGTATAGCTAGACATATCTGCATAAATGATGAAAGCTTCAAACATAAAAAGGCTTAAAGTTCTACAAACTCCAAAAAACTATGTCTAAAGGAAAAAAAGGTTCAAACTTGGTCAAACTTGTTCAAAAGTAGAGTTGTATCTCCAAAATGGTTTGATCATGGATCTTTATCTCCAAAATAATTTGTCTTGAGACTTGGAATAAAATACTAAAATGTTAAATGTCTAATAAAATTTGCACAAAAGGTTAAACATCTGAATAAAAACCAACATTTCAAAAGCCAAGGTCAAAGTGTTCCAAACAAGGTCTAAACTAAGAAAGGGAAAAGTGTCATTAGGTCTTTTGTCCAAATGAAGAGTCAAAAGCTAGGCTCAAACAAGATATGCTAGGAATTTTGACCAAATGATGTCAAAAGCTAGACTTGAAATAAAATTATGATGTGATTTGATTTAATATAACAAGTTTGGAAATAACTTTGACATAGACCCGACACACATAATCAAACATTAACATGATCAGTTGGCATAAGACATGAGGCAAAAGGCTCTTGAAGAAAAGCTATGTTCTCCCAAACAAAGGTACAAATAATGATGAGGATAGGCATTGAATAAACAAACCATGAGTAGTTTTCAAATTTGGGTAATCAATTAACCGAAGTTATGCAACCCAAAGAGAAATATCTATGTATTAACCCCTACAAATTGAGTCCTAAATAGAAATCAATTAATGTTTGAATCTAAACTTGACAAGGTTAATTGAAAACTAGGTTTGACCAAACAAGCTAGACAATATTGGACAGTATGACGGCACAAGACAAAGGTCCAAATGGTATACATGACATGGTTTGAAACAAATGATTTTTGATACAATGGTAAATAAGTCTTGAAATAAATTGAGTAGCCTAATGGCGTAAGCATGCTGAAATGATGTGATCTATATTATGTTTCAAAGACTCAAAGGCAAAATAGTTTGACATGTTTTGGGCAGCATAATGCTACCCTCCTAAACTCAAATACATTGTTTTGATATGGTTATAAATAAGCAATCAGGTTTTAGTCTCAAAACATACCAAGCAAAAAAAATGACCAAAATACACTAAGTATAATCATCCAAATCCTAGCAAGGGTATGAAAATGTGGGATTGACTAAAACTAATTGGTTTTTGATCATTTCTAGGGGAATCAATTACACAATGAATTTCACATCATAATGCAAAGAAAGACACAAAAAATGGGTGTCTAGGACACTTGGCTTGTTACACAAAGGTCTTTCCCTTTTTATAACCACTACAACCTGCTATTTGCTTAGTGTAGTATGATGTCCAAAGTACATATATGCCCCATGTGTAACTCCATCACTAGAAGGTGGTTTAACTGCTCCAACCTCTGATCCTAGTGGGAATGGATGAAGCAATGCTGGGAGATGAAACCTTGGGTCAAAGCTTCCCTAAAGAACTTGTGAGAGTTGATGAAGTCCCCTTTGTAAGCCAAGATGCAATGAAACAAAAGACATAATAGAAAGACTTTAGGGTCATTTTCAAGGTCACCCAAACTATTATGAGTTTTTAGGAAGTGGTTTAGATGACATTCTTTTTATGCCTTGGACTAGGCATATTTTCAATAAGGATGGTGCTTTTGATTCCAAGGGTTCCCTAAAGGGGACAAATGTAAGAGCATACATGAACAAACCTTCTTTTTGCCTATCAAGTTATAACTAAAAAACCATTGAAAACAAAAATTGACAAATGTGTTCAATTTTAAACCCCAAATAAAAGATGAGGTGGTATTCTTTTGACCCCTTGGTCTTAAGTTGTAACTTTGAAAGTCGAAATATCAAACATTTATCATAAGTACCTAAATGTTCTAATAAGAACTAAAACAAAGTTCTTAGTTTATTTTAAAAACATGTGAAAGATGGTCTAAAACATGTTTTATCAACTTCCCAAGCTTAATCCTGCAATAAAAATGTTAGGGTATCCTTTAGCTTTGAAGCTAATTTGAAAATGGAAGGAACAACTTTGAAATTTGAGGTATTTGTTACAAAATCAAAATTACCTACTCAATATCATTGTTTCTTAAAAAATCACCACTGTCAGATTTTAAAAAAAACATAGAAAAATACAATATCATTGTTATGCAAAATCACTACCCAAAATGAAATCGCTGCTCAAAAGAGTGATATTACTGCCCAAGACAATATCACTATTTATCAGACATAAAACATAAAAAAGATGATCTACTACAAAATCACTGCATGGAATGATGATATCACAATTTTGCAAAATTACTGCCCAGAGAAATGAAATCATGACTCAAAATGATGATATCACTATGCCAGATGATGATATCACTGCTATAGATTATGATATTGTAACTAAAGTCCACAAAATCACTGTTTAGTGAGTAGTGATTTCATTCACACAAAATTGTAATTGTGTAACAATGATATCATTCTAAAAAGCAAAATCAAGGTTCCAAGAACAAAAATGTAGTTAAAAATAGGGAAATTTGACTTAAAAAATTCAATTTTGTGAATCTTCCAGTCCAAGATCATGCATGAAAAAGATTAGTAGTTTGCTATTAGAGGCTTTGTAACCAAATTTGTGGAGACTGGTCTTACCGAGCATGCCATTATGTAAATTAGGAATTTAACTCAAGAGAGGTGATGAGTATTGTGTTAGTCCTAAATGAAAATAAATTGACAAAACACACTAACTAGCATACATCTCTAGGCCTAATTACTAGAGAGAGATTAGTTTAAAAAAACAAATGAAAAACACAACTAAAAAGTAAGGGAAAAATACAAAAATCCTTCACCTTCCTTGGATGCTCCAAATGCTTATTGTAGTGGCTTGCTCGATTTATGCTCATAAAGTTTGCATCAATGGAAGGTTGGCTACCTCCATCTCTCCTTGGCACCTTGCTTGGTTTGGCTTAATATTTTGACATCATAACACTAATTTATATGAGGCTTGGGAAATAATTCTGCATTATAACTTTGCACAAATTAAGCTTAAAATTATGGCTTTGAGGCTTGCTATTTATAGACTTTTGGAATAGTTTGAGGATCAACCATGATCATCCATCTTAAGATAGAGATGTGTGACCATGGATAAATCCAAATATTAAATTCATTCTACAAATATCCCCATTAATATTTGGGATATAGGGGCATTGAATAGGCATAGAAGGGCTCTGATGAGGCATGAGAGGCATGAATCTTGATATTTGTGGCATTTATGGCCTAGGGATGTCTTCCCAAAAAATGAAGTCACCTAATGATGCAGATATTCAATATTCGTTGCCAAAAAGAAATTATTCAACAAGTTCCATAGAATTCTCAATTAGGCCCTAATTTGGTTTAATTAGTTATTAAGCATGATTAAGCATTTTGTGCACAAATTACTCAAATTAATCAGAATGCCTTGTTATTGGTTTGAAATTTAATTAGATTGAAATTGGAAGTCGATGTCAGATGTGTTGGATCTGTTATCCCATTTAAGATGTTGTCAACACAAAATAATAAAGGCACATGTCTCATGCAAGAGATTTGATAGAAAAAAGCAGTCCAGAGCACCTAGGTGTGAAATTGGCATTTTGAATCAAAATGAACTGATCAAAGTTAGCTGGCCCATAAATTACATTATCCCATTTAGTGATACCCTAGCCAAAATCAGCAATTGAATATATCAATTTCAATTCATTTAATGTGTTTTAGTGTTTTTAGGCCAAATTATACATTTGGGTAAGAATTGGTCAAAAGCTTGGTTGGAAGTTATTGGTGGCCAGTTTTAGGTGTCTACAATACCTTCCACCCCTACCAACAACTCCTCTACTTTAGGAGAAATCTATCCATTAGCCACCTATACTCCCCTCACCATGGTAGTACGTACCACTAGTATTGTCAAACTTCCTTTGTCTACCTCTAATCTGCCAACCACTACCCCACTTTAAAATCTTGTGGTGCCTATACCTTCTATCTTACTCCCAATTAGCGCAAAGATCACTACCCTTCCTTTGATCACTAACCTAACCACCACTCCTACCTAGTAGGTTCCCAATGCACCAAACTTAGGCTACATCCCTAACCCACAAGGGCATATACCTCTACCTAGTACCCAACCACTAGCATCTACCTACCCTTACATATCATCTACCTAACCACCATTGTCCACATACTAATATATGGTGGCTTGTCAACCTCCAACCAATTATTAGTATGTCACCCAACCACCATAATAATATGCACCATACAACCTTCTGAGTTCACAACCTCAAGAAAATCTCATGAAGATTCTCATGGATAAGATGACTACCTTAGAGTTATCCATTTATGGAGCTCACAACATCTTATCATATGATTAGATCTATAACGAACCCATTCACCCATCTATCCATATCCGACCCTATCCTCCCCAGTGGGAACTTCCCAAGTTCTCCAATTTTTAAAGTAAGGAATATACCTAATATCACCTCAAGGCATTTAGGAACTCATGGTATCTGATTACCTATGATGATGCCCTCCTTTGCCACCCTTTTTCTATGTCTTTTTTAGGACTAGTATTAGATTGGTATAGTGCCTTAACCAAGTATTCCCTTTTCTCTTTCACCCAGCTAGCTCAAACTTTCTTGGATCACTTTTCAATAAATATCTCCAAGAAGGTTTCCATCATTGACCTCTACTCCATCCAAAAATTTGATGATGAATCCATTGCTGATTTTGTAGCTACTTGGAGTCGCCTAATCAACAAACTTTCCTTTTATTTTCCCCAACCCAAATTGATTGAACTCTTTGCTCGAGCATGTGCCAAGCACATCTCTTCCATATTATGTGTTTAGAGCTTCCAAACCTTTGACGAGGCTTTTACCATGGTGTGTAAATTAGATAATAGAGCCATAGATCAAGGAAAGCTAAAACTAAAAAACAAAAACTCTACCTACAAAACCAATGAGGCCTCTTCCTTTAAACTAAACAACCAAACCAACATTGGGACCAAAATCAAGGGAACTATGAATGCAGTTATCCTTAAATATGCTTCTCCATCATTTGTCAACCAACCAAATTCCTCTAGCTCCTCAAAGTAAAACATGGGAAACTGAAACTAGAACACCCAAAAGCAATTTACTCCACTTAGATAATCCTATGATTCAATCCTAGAGAAGTTATTGAAGGCCAACATCATATAGCTTCCTCCTATCAAACCACCTTAGAAATTCGATTCTTCTCATCCTACACCGAGTTGGTACAATGAGAATGATCTATGTGCCTTCCATTGAGTAGTAGGGTATGGCGTTAGTAGGTGTAATACCTTCAAGAGTGTTATCTAATATCTCATTGACAAGAGGGAGCTTGTATTGGATAACCCCAATGCACCTTAAAACCAAGCCCTTGACATCTTTAGGCTTCCTTTCCCCAATCATGCACCTAGCAAAAATGAGATCAATAAGGTTGAGTGTTTTCATGATGCCTATACTGTTAACATGGTTCTTGGCACACTCATTACTGAAGAACCTACCACCCAACCTATTTGTTCCTTGCCCTCTCCCCTTGTTGAGGTATTGGAGTTACCTTCTCTTCTTTTGGAGACCCGAACCGAGGAAGCACCCCTTTTTCCTCCTCCACTTATTGATTTAATATAGCTATAAACCCCTCTTTCCATGGACATATTGGAATAAATACCCATTTTACCTTCTCCCCCAACCACTGAGTAGTTTACTATTCCTTTGGAGATCATTCTTGAAGGGGAAGCCCCCATGTTCACACCTCCCATAAAGGAGTCACCCATCCAAACCCTGTATCCTTTGATTGATGAAAATGATGAGGTTACCATCCCTCTGTCTCAACTTATGGTCTTATCTTTCAAATCCACTATCCAGGGGACAAAACTAATATATAAACCATTCTCAAGATTAGTATAAAAATTAGAATTTGTCTCCCACCCTAACATAGATTGATCCACATTTTGGAAGTAATTAGGGTTACCATATATCACCAAACAAGAAACTCCAACCACACCATTGGAATACCAACCTAACCCTTCCATTATCCACACTCATATCTTACCCACCAAACTGATGAAAGAATCTTCCAACCCAACTATTCCTTAACCATCCAAAGTAACCAACCACCAAGCAACCAAATCACCTTCTCCAACCAAACCAACCAAAAACTTTGGCACCTTCCCTACACAGAGCCTTAATCACCCATATGTGAAAGTAGAGCTTACCTCACCAAACTCAACAATTAACCACAAAACCATATTGATGAAGGAAATGAAACCACCAAAGGGCCAAAATCCTACCTCCCTCAACCTTACCCTTTATCTTGGGGGCCCATCCATTCACTCTGAGTAGGAAGCCAATTATCCCAAACAAAACCCAACCATAGTTTTTGGTTACACCAACACACTTGCTTTTTGACACACCTATATTTACCACACCGTCAAACACCAAACTACCTATATTAAAACCTCTTACCTTCGACCTATCAACCTTTACCTCACCAAAACCAAAACCACCAACCAAACGCACCACCTTACCCAAACCTTCCATCACCAAACCCACTCCCAAAAGGACTTCTATCTCTCCAACCAATACCAAAACCTCTAAACCCTCTCCACATTTAGCTAAGTCTTACTCTACCATTTTTCAAAGGTTACTACACACTTCTTGCTTGACCTAACCCCTATTAGGCCGTTTGACCTTCTCAGCTCAAAACCCATTTGGTATAATGACCGCCAAGTGTGTTCCTATCATAGGACACCTAACCATGACATAAAGAACTGTATAGCTCTCTAAACAATTATCCATCATCTCTATGATGAAGATGATCTATTACTGGAAGAACTACATACCCATTACCAATCCAACAACCAACAACCACTAGCCAATACCTACCTATTCCCCCACTCTCACCTTAGAGTGATACCTAAACAAATTTCCTACCCTAATTCCTCCCTCTATCCATACCATCCATGTGCTCATGAGATCACAACAAAAGGATAAGGGGAAGGCCAAAGTGTCTATTCCATGGACATATCCATCTCCCACCTCCCCACGAAACCCTACCCATATGTCTTCACCTTCATCCAAACCCAAGGTATTTATCTTGGGTACCTCCCAATCTAACCCCTCTAAATCCATCAGGAGAGTGGTGCCAAAAAACTTCACTAGACCCCAATAAAGATGAGCTTATATGAGGTGATTACTACTTCACCTCATCATCACCAAATAATGATTGAGGCATTATAGTCGGTAGAAGTCCAACCTAATGACTCCCAACCTCTGGCAGCCTTTGTTAACACTCTCCAAATTTCTAATTTTGTCACCTTCAAGGATTTGGAAATACCATCTATCCATCTTGATGACCCATATCCCCCTCTCTTTATTATTACTTACATCAACCAAACCCATATAAAATCTATTGTGATTGATGGGGGAGCTAGTATTAATATCATCTCCTCCCATGTGTATAACCAACTTAACTTCCAAATAATTTCATGTTCAAAAACTCAACCATCCTCTCATTAGTTAATGATGTCATGCCCACTACACTAGGAATGGTTGTCCTTAATATCTGTTTAGGACCCTACACGCTCCTCAAACTCTTTTACATAGTAGAAGGTGAATTTTAATACAAGGTTTTGCTAAGGTGGCTTTGGATTCACTCCATGAGTTGCATTCCCTCTACCCTTCATCATTGCATTAAATTTGAGCATGAAGGCTAGGTCATCACCATCTGAGCTGACCCAAGTCCCTTCTCGACATGCAACATGACCTACTGACCCAACACCATCCTCCTACCCCCATCTAGCACACCATCCTTAACCAAAGACAAGACCTCTACCATGAAAGAGGGAGTCATACCTTCTTCTACTAGTGAGGCATCAACTAGCTCATCCATCCCCTTTAATCAACTCCCCACCTCAAACCACTTGAAATCCACATTCTAACATCTTTCACTGGGGGAATATCACCTTTTATCCCTTGACACCTTCTTTACTCCTCACAAGTATTAGAAACTTACTACCCAACTTGGATATGATGACAATGTCAAAACCATTGTTCCCTTTAGACCTTCACATTGTGAAACCCATTTCATTTATGGGTGAATTCACCAACCACTTAACACTTTTATCACCTCCTCTTCACCTTGACCATTCAACTCTGACTTCTCTTATCTAGACAAGCCAAGTTTTGCTAAAACATACCTCCAAAGGTGTGCTTGAAAAGTATTTGGTCTTGGTCGATATGAGCATGGCCCACATGAGTTGATTTCCATTGAGACTAGAAAGCCTTATGAGAAACATGGCCTTGGTTTCATTCTACCCACCAAAAAGAAAACTAAACCACCTATCACCACCATTATTGAGGAAGACACCCCTTCCTCACCAACCTCTCCTCTACCTGCATGTGAAGATGATGACATCATCTTACCAATTTTTTTTTCAATCAACATGATCAGCCTTGAATCCTTGACTTATCCAAAAAAGGGGGCAACCATAACCATCCCTTTAATCCATCTTGAGATTATAGAAGATGACTCTCCTACCATTAACATTGTCCAATGCTAGGATGATTATTCCATCCTCACCTACCTTGGTGCTCTAGATTATTCCATCCACAAATCCCTTCTTTTAGAGACCTCAAACATGTTGAATGAATACACCATGGATATCAAATTAGGCACTCCATATGACCCCCACATTGTCAAAATTGGCCAATCACTAAATGCCAAGGAACTTTGAGATTTCCCCTCCTTCTTCCAAGACCACAACATAACATTTGCTTGGTATTATAGCAACATGCTTGGAATTGACCTTGTCATTACCACCCATAACATAATCACCAATCATGATACCAAGCCTGTCAAGCAAAAACTTTGATGCATGTACCCTTGCATAACCCTTCTCATTAAAGAAGAGCTTCAATGTCTTTTATCTATCAATTTCATCCAACCTATTGACTACCACCAATGAGTCTTGAATGTCACACCTATCACCAAAGCCAAAGGGGGACTACATATTTGTGTGAAATTTCATGACCTCAACCTCACTTGCCCTAAAGATGACTTTTCTCTACTAATCATTGACCAGCTAGTTGACCTTACAGCTGACCATGAGATGTTGTCTCTCATGGATGGATTCTTGGGTTACAATCAGATCCTAATTGACCCTAAAGATCATCACAAGACCACCTTTACCATGCCATAGGGAACCTTTTGCTATAGAGTCATGCCTTTCAGATTAAAGAACACTAGTGTAACCTACCACTATGCTATGACTTATATCTTTCATAACTTTATCTAAAAGATTGAAGAGGACTATGTGGATGACCTTCTCAAAAAATACAAGATCTGAAAGGATCATTTAGTCATTATCAAGATCATCTTTGAGTGACTTATCCATTATCATGTTCACCTAAAACCTAAGAAATGTGTCTTTGGGGTCCTATCAGGAAATCTTCTTGGGTTTATTATGTCTCTTAATAGTATCAAAGTTGACCCCACCAAGATCAAAGCCATCCTTGACATGCTTCCTCCAATCAAGCTCAAGCAACTCTGTAGTTTATAAGGGAAACTTCAATCCATTCATTGCTTTATCTTTCAACTTTCAGACTGATGCCAACCATTCCACCACCTTATGAAGAAGTATGTATCTTTTAGGTTGAATAACAATTATCAAAAGGCCTTTGATTCACTTAAAAAGTACCTTTTATCTCCACCTATCCTCACCCCTCCCAAGGATGACCAACCTTTCTACCTACATATCTTTGCCACTGACCACTCCCTAGGGGAAATTCTTACTCATCAGGATGAATAACATAGAGAGCAAGTCATCTACTATATTAGTTACACACTTGTAGAGTACGAGACTCAGTATACCCATACTGAGAATCTTTGCTTAGCTTTTGTCTTTATAGCCACCAAACTTCACCACTACCTTCTTAACCAGAAAACCTATGTCATAACCCATATTGACCCACTTAAATACATGCACTCTAAGCCATACCAAAACTAGTGCATGGCCAAATGGCTCATGCTTTTAGTGGAGTTTAACCTTGAATTCCTTTAGCAAAATTCAATTAAGGGACAAGTCATGATGGAACAATTGGTCGAAGCACCATTAGTAGACAACCAACCTCCTCCTCTTGAGTTCTTCGATGAGTCCACCACGACCCTCTCTCAGGCAAACTTGACCTATCAAGTCACCATGTTCTTTGACAAATCAAAATGTTAGTATGGTGGGGGAGATGGTATCATCCTTATTCCATTTGATGGTGAGCCTCTTCCTTTGTCCTTCAAGCTTAATTTTAAATGTATCAATAATATGGTTGAGTACGAAGCCCTAGTCATATGCCTTTAGACTGCTTTAGCCTTGGGGGTCAAAATAATCAACACCTTTGGTGATTCCCAACTTGTGGTCAATCAAATCAATGGCTCTTACTAGTGTAAGAATGATGTTTTGAAATAGTACAAATAACTAGTTGATGAACTCTTAGTATCATTTTAACACTACTGCATCTAGTCAACCCCATGATCTATAAATAAATTTATTGACACCATGGCTTCCCTTTCCTCTCAAATCCCATCAGTAGCTTTTGACTCTAATCTATCTATTTTTATCCATAGACTTACCCAACATTCCTATGTCAAACTAGATTCTCCCACCATCTTTAATGTGGAGGAGACCCAACCTGACCTCTAGTATCAACAAACCTTCGACTATCTCAACCTTTCCATCATTCCTTCTGGACTTTCTAAGAATGCTCAAAGAGGTTTATTTAGAGTACCTCACTTTATACCATTATAGGGGGAATTATTTATAAACGTGGCTTTGATGGCCTCTTCTTCCATTACCTATGTAGTCATAAAGCCTCTAATGCTATCAAGGAAATGCATGATGGTATCTATGGGGGACACTTTAGTGGCCTCGCTGTAGCTAAATGCATCATTTGCCTTAGTTATTATTGGCCTAACCTTACCAAAACTATTGTGATTATGTGAAAAAGTGTGTTAAGTGTCAACAATATGCCAATTTACATCATGCACCTAGACATAGTCTTTGTGTTTCCACCAATTTCTAGCCCTTATCATAATGGGGTCTGGACCTTATTAGTGAAATTAATCCCCATTCTTTGTAGTGACACCATTATATCATCACTATGACCGAATACTTTACCAAATGGGTGTAAGCTATTCCTCTAGTCTCGACCAAAGTGAAAAATATTATCGATTTTATCAACTATCACATCGTCTACTGTTTCAGTGTTCCTCACAATATTATCACTGATAATGGTAATTTTTTTAAGAACAAGCAAGTCTAAGGTCTATGTGATGCATTCAATATTAAGTTAATGTTCTCCTTTCCCTATCACCCTTAAGCGAATAGATAAGTTGAGGCCTCTAATAAAACTATTAACAATATGCTAATTAAAACGGTCAATGCATTTGGTTAGGATTGGCATTTGCACATCCCCTTCACCATATGGGCATATCATACTAGAATTAGAGCCCTTGTGTGCTACCCCTTTCTCTCTTGTGTTTGGAGTGGAGACTATCTTGCCTCTCAAAGTCTAAATACCTTCTCTTTATATATCTATGCAAGATCTCATTTTTGATAATGACTATCATCAATACCGCTTAGCCCAGTTCGAGTTCCTTGATGAGTATAGCTTAATAACCCATACCCATATTCATGTCTATCAAGAGTGCATCAAATGTGCCTATAATAAACACCTTAAAGTGTGAAAATTCAACATCGAAGAACTCATCCTAAAGGAAAATCAATATGTCACCAATATGGAGAAAATAAAGTGGGGCAAGTTTGATTTTAATTGGTTTGGACCTTATATCATAACCCAAAAATATGGATCAAGAGCTTACCGATTATCCTCTCTTGATGAAAACCCAAAACCTAAGCCCCTCAATACTTCACATTTGTGTCCATTATTTTGTTAAGAAGGATCAAGTTCTCCTTTTGTTTTAATTGAAGCTCATCCCTTGATTTCAACTACATTCATCTCCCTATTTTAGGGGAAACTAATTAAAACTAAATCATGTGATTATCTGTCACAGTCATAGCCTAATATTGAACAATGGGTACCATGGCTCTACCCATGGCATGATTCTCATGGTACTTTCTACCCCTCTTCCAAGATGGATTTCCATGATCATTGTCACCTAAGCCTCTTTACACCTACTTAACCTCCTTGTGCTTTTAGTTTTGCCTTCATAAAGGTGAAACCTTATGCCTATATAAACAAGTCTATGTCAAGCAAAAGCATACTTCCAAACCAATAACAATCATGTGTCATTCATAGCATTCACAGACTGCTCCCTTGAAGGACAACTATTAAAAACATTTATTTGAAATTGCCAAATGTAAGGTGGACTGCTCCCTTGAAGGACAACTATCAAAATCATTGAACAAAACATACAAACTTAGACCATTCCCTTGAAAGATGGCTGAGTAAATCATTTGTTAAAACAAGTAATTTCTTGGAAGCTTCCCACATCGATAAGATTTTCCAACTCCCAAGTAATAAAAGAAATAGACCCATCATGCAACAAGAGTAAAATCAATATAATTTTGAAAGCTACAATTGACTCTCATCAGCAACATAATTTTAAAATCCACAAATTGCTCTCATGAGAAGACTTCCTACATCGATCAGTCTACACTTTGTATGACATATATTTATTTATACTGACTCTTTAAACACCTACAAAAGAGGCATGCTAGTTTCAAAATAAGGTTCCATTTTCATCCATATCCCCTTTATACACTATAAGCAAGGGATTTTGAGCTTACTTAATGTTATGTGGTCAAGACACCTTTTTAACCAACTAATGAATGCTAATGTAAAGCATTTGAAGGGCTTATGTTCATTAAGCCAATCCAACATCAATTCTATTTTAGTCCTTATCAAAGAAGAAACATCATACCCTCTTCTTATCCTCTCATGACTAGTTGATATTTTCATTATGACATTTGCCTTATGATTATATTTGTTGTTCTCCCATCTAGTGTTGTTAATTAACTTACCTCATGTGTTTTATCTTAAAAATTAACATTCATATGCATGTGTATCATAAGTGAACACATAACCATAATCATAGCCATAACAAGCATAATGAACATCATATCATCCATGAGCAATAAAATAATTTAACCATTTTAATCACATGTCTAAATCTAAATAATGAAGCATATACTCATTAAAATTTAGCATGGCATAAAACATACCTATAAATACAAGCCATCTCATACCTAGCTAGGTAAGTCTACATTGGTGTCTAGCATCCATATCATAGGCATAATCCATAATCAATATAAACATCACATCATAAGCATTAATATCAAAGAAAGTTATAGACCATGAATATGAGCAATAAACAAAGATAATATATATATAACTCATGAGTAAAATAACATAATAATGTATACAATAGATATACATGTCTCTCCCTCTCAAAATATACATCTCACCACACCAGTTCGAAGGCCTGAATCAAAATGATATATAGCATAATATAGTGTGTCATAAACCATGTCTTATCTATGCCTTAGGGGCACAACTATCTCTTGGAACACCGCTGGATCTTGGTGCCTACCCCCTTATAGTCCTTGCTTGTCCCCTAGATGTACCTATCTATTTACCTAAAAAATGCTACCCACTAACATGGTGTTGCTATGCTAGCACCACCTACCAAACTAGCTCTATACTCACCCTATTGGGGATTCATTAGGTAGTGAATGAAGAATACAGCCTCATAATATCATAACTCTTGAATAATGGCTATGTACCTCTACATATCAATAATCCTCATTAGACCTATTGGTGCTGGTGCTGCTCCTTTAGCCTGTCTTAGAACATCTTGCTCATGGGTGACCTAGGCTAGTGTAACTCTAACCTGATCCCTCTCACCTATCATAATGGTTAGGTGACCTTGTAATGTAGCCACCTACCCCTATAATGCTGTGACTTATGATTGTGTAGAATTTATTACCACTCTTGCCTATTCATCAGGGCTAACCCCCTGTACCTGTGCCCTCTGACCCCCTCTCCCAACTAGGTTCACATCCATCAGTCTCCTACTACTGACACCACCAAAATTTGTAACCACATATAAAACTTGGTACCATACCATGTACCCATCTACAAAACCAATGTCATCTATTTATCACCTAGCTAACAAATCCTTGTGATCTAGCATAGTCAATACTAGATGTGGCTCAGACAATAAAATATTTGAGTCTTTGCACTTGTATCTAGGGAATACACCTTCAAACTCTAAACTAGGTCAAATTCTCTACACACCCTATCAAAGGGGATAAGATCTATGTCCTTATCTTACCTATCGAATATCCATCTATAACTTTGTAGAGATAGGGTTTACCTCCTATAGCTAGGCCATACTAAAAACTGAACATAGAGTCTCCAGGTAATGTCTCCAATCACTAGTGCACCCAATGTACCCCTGAATCAATCTACATCATGTGCACCTCCTCCTCCACCTAAAGTGGTAAATTCAACTCTCTATCACTTGAATCCAACTAGGAATTCAATCTATGCACATCCCATCCATGACAACCCCACTGGCTTCATCACCCAGATGTGTTCATAGGACTAGTAGTGTAGAACTAAACTGACACTAATGCCATACCTTTTATGGGCCCTAAACCCTTATAACTCCCTATATATCTGCGCCAAAAGAATAAGCACCCAGTCAAATATAGTATGCCCTAGTGAGATCTCAATTAACACCCCTAATAGTAAGTATGAGAATATCCCATTGCTTGAGTTAGAAAGAACAAAACATGAAATGGCCATCATAAGCATAGTCATCAATCTCTATTCTCCTAACACCCTCTCGTATAATGTGTTATAGCTGAAGACACTAGGATGACACCTATATTGATCATGGTCATCACAGTATAATAGATCAAGGTGATCCTCATGCTCTTCCCACTCTATATTGTAATCAGATCACCCTAAAGAGGTAGCTAAGTGATTTTATGCATATCATCTAGCAAGATCATCATCTTGCTGATCGACAATAAGGTGTTCATATCTAGATCCCATTTATCAATGAGAGCTATGATCATGGATGCATCTCAAGGCACATGCTGATAATGCCTCATCATTCCCAACCTAACGTCCTCCATATGCACCTAATCAGCTGGGGTCATCCCCTGGTGGATCTCTATGAAGATGCACAACACTCGATCATGTATCTATATCTGTTCTTGGGCCTATGAACATTCATTAGCACACAACTTAGTTCCTTATACTATTCACCACCTTTACCTACCCTTAACCTATTTGACCATCACCCTTCCTAGCATAACATCTACAAATCCAACACTATCTCTTACCTAACCTAACCTAAGATATTTTTCTAGCATTTGAATAAAAAATTAGATTGCTCGACCATTGGCGGTCATAGTGACTATTGATGGTTAGGCATCTATAGCTTTATAAATATTTACCATCGATAGTTGGCTCGACCATCGATGGTCACTGTGGGTATTTTTTAAGTGGAACACCCAAAACCCTCAACCTATCTATACTCCTACAAAACTACCCAATTACACATAAATTCCCTCACTTAACACTCAAACCCACCCCTACCTAAACCTACCCCTAAAAAATTTCCACCCTTACCCACCAAATTCACTTAAAACCCCCAAAACCCTATTTAGGGCACAAACACTCAAACCTACCCAACCAAGTAACTAACCAAGCAATCAAATGTAGACTTAACTATTATAGGTAAGCACACTTAAGATATCAATTTTAAAGTATCCCCTACCTTGTTCCATTATTATTACCGTAGAGTTAGTCATAAACCTACCCATCCTCATCCACATCCATGCACACCCTTCATCCTATCTTGATACACCTCAGTCCACCTTAGCTAACAATCAACACCTCTCGATCAATCACTGTCAATGGTTCCTCACCCAATATGCCAAAAACCACCACTCTAAAGTCAAATAATGACAAGGGTTCAAATGGGTAAAAATCATTTCACTTTTCACTTTTGACCTGTAGTAATTTAGGGTTTGTATCCTAACTATCAATGATCACGGTGACCATCAATGGTCACCCTTAAGCACCCTGACCATCGACAATCAAGAGGCTCACCGTTTTGCTCTCACGGTCAGACCCCCTTTTTTTATTAAAACCAAATCACACAACCCACCCATAGTGACTACCTTCTCCACCCTCCATGATTACCTCATCATCTCACCATTGGTCCATTTCAGCCCAACTAACACATGTTTTGAGATGACTTTTTCTTGGTACTTTGACCATAAATATAACATTACCACATTGACCACTTTTTGAACTTGCACAACCTTGTGCTTACCAGACTTTCTTGTGTCTTCTCGAGAGCAATTTCTACCTCAAATACTTATGACACTTTACCATTTTGTGTTTTCATCGAGAACACTTCCTACCTTGGATACCCATTGAAACACAAACATCACCTAAGAGACTTGTGTTTATGAGTGTACCCAACTGCCATGCTTAAATATAGTCATGTGGTCCATTTATCACTTATCTTTCTAATATCGACCTTTATTTTTACTAGCTATAACAACCTCATCAATGCATGATTTTGGCTATCACACTTTTTATCACACTTTGTGTGCTCGTTTGCACTTCAGTTCACAATCTATCACCCACTTTTGTGACATTTACCTTCATCATCACCTTTATCCACCTTATCAAACCCACACCTAATTTTATTTTACCTCATCAACTCTAAGTTTGAGGGGGAACACCTCCTCTCATACTCAGGGTAACTAGACCTTCGATTGACAATCCATTTTTGTTTTACAACTTATTGATTCAAAGTTGCATAACAAAAAAAGGCAAAATGTAGACACTGGAAATCCACACACTTTGAATCCAAATGCAGAAACTCCCTTGGACCACCTTAGGACCCCCTTGGGACCAATTTGACCTTTCAACCACAAACTAAACCTAACTATAATAAATTTGACCAACTAACTTAACCTACCCCATTAGCCACTCTTTACCTTAGCCCTTAACCATCGACAGTCAGGATGACCCCTGATGGTCATCTTTACCATCAACAGTTAAGATGACTATCGATGATCACCTTGACCATTGATGGTCAGGGTCCACCATCCCAAAAGCCAACATGCAAACCATCCACCTTGATTTTCTCAAAATAGATCATCTAAATCCATATCTGAGACATTACATGCATGAGTTAAAATTAGAGGACTTAGTTGATACCTTGTTTCACCTCTCCTTCTTTTCCTATAAGAAAGAGGAGTAGGGAGGTGAAATCCATCTACAATTATTATCAAGAGATTTTACATCTAGAGTTTTTTATTATAGGTTAATTATCATCAGTGATCCAGTGATGTATCCATCATGTCATAGAGCTAATTTGACACTGCTGCTTTGCCAAAGCATCAAGTACTGTTACTCTATTAAAACCATGCTAGAATCCACCAATAGGTAAACCACTTCAATAAATTACTAGATCAACCTCTAATAAGATAAGTATTTATTTTTTGATATTCATTTACTTTATTTATATTTTGAAATTAGCCTAACACCAACCCATCTCTTGGAATCTAATTTTGTGATCCCATAAATTAGCCATTTATGAATCCATACCTACACATAGTAACCACTGATGGTTGTTCCAACCGTTGATGGTTTGTCTAATCATTGACAGTCACCTCAACCATCGATAATCACCTCAACCATCGATGATCACTATGGTAAAAAATAACAAGTTATTTTTACCCTCTTACCCTTAACCAAATCTAATTTTTTATGTCCCTGCCTATTCATAGACCTTTGCCTGATTTTTAAAAATAGACTTGAGCTATTTAGCACTAGCATTGACTTGATTATCACTATATTAGTCATTTCTAGTTTATTTCTTTAGCAAGCATCTCTTGCGTTCAATTTTAGTACCTTTTGATTATTGATGCAAGTACTTTATCATTCTATTTATAAACTTAATTATTTAAAATTTGTGGATTGACAACCCCCTGAGGAAGCTCTTGCTTTTGGGATCTAGTTAACGATAGGTAATATACTCAGCTATTTATCTAATCAACCATTTGATTCAGTTCTATCTTATTTTTAGGTCATCCTCCCAAGCCAAAAAGGAGTTCTTCATAATCATCTAATTCAATGTGCACACAATCAAATAGATTTTTCAACCATACTTGTATTTAGTTTATTCTTCTTCCCTTTTTTAAATATAAGATAAAATTCATTGAAAAAATTTAATTCCACCTTTTTGTTTACTTATTTTTAAGGGACCATCCATCCACATATGTGATGGCCACTCCCTTGAGGGGCATCTTCGTAGGCTTCCTAAACATTTTTTTTGGGAGATTTTTTCTTCAATCATCATCTTATTTTTGGCATATAGGCCTTTAATCATTATTTGAGAAGAAATTATTGTGCCTACAGTTTGCAACATCTTCCCAAATAAGGGCAAACTATAAACACTTAAAATTGTTCACTAATGTCCTCCAACCAAGCTTCAGACCAATTTCTAATCAAATATCACAATTTAGCCTAAAAACACTAAAACACGCTAAATGATTTAAATCTATCATATAAAAATGTCAATTTTGGCCAATGTATCCCTAAAAGGAGTAATGCATTTTATGAGATAGCTAAGTTTGATTAGATCATTTTGAGTCAAAATGATATTTTTGTACTTGGGTGCTCTGGATTGCTCTTTTCTACCAAATTTCTTGCACAAGAAATGTGCCTTTGTTATTTTATGTTGGTAACATCTTAAATGGTATAATGGTTCCAATTCATCTAACATCACTTTCCAATTCTAATCCAGTCAAGTTTTGATCTAATAATATGACATTTTGACTAGTTTGATTAATTTGTGCACCAATTGCCAAGATTTACATCAAAATTAATAAATCATGTTTAAGGCTAATTAATTTGAATCAAGAGATTAAGTGGATTTTACATGGAGGTTATTGATTATTTCATTAATGGAAATTGATATTGAATAATTGTATCATTAGGTGACATCATTTTATGGGGTGGCATCCATAAGCCATAATTGTAATAAATATCTGAGAGCCACTCTATCCCAAATATTTATGAGAGCTGTTGTCCCCAAAAATAGACTTCTCATTTTGGGACAACTTGTGAACTATTTTGGTTCAACAAAATAAAATAATCTCTTCCCTTCTCTAAATTTGTTCTGAGCATTCAAATTCCTCATTTTTCAAGCTTCTCAAAAATCTACGGACTCTGCAGGCTTGAATCTACGGACTCTGCAAGCTTGAATCTACGGACTCTACAGGATTAAATCTATGGACTCTGCAGGAAGAAAATATACAGACTCTGCAGGCTTGAATCTACAGATTTTGTAGGAAGAAATTCCACAGACTCTGCAGGCCAAGTTCTACAGGCCTCACAGGTTGATTTCTACGGACTTTGCAGGAAAGAAGCAAACTCTCAACACTTAGGTGATTTCAAAGTTTGTTCAATGACAAGGCTCAACCAAAAGAGTTCATCGGCAAGCTTCTAAGCAAGGATTAAACCATTGAACTGTTGAACCTTAAACCATTTTGGTTTAATGGGTTCAATGGGTTCAAAGGTTCAACATCAGTAGTAAGAGTTAAGCGCATTTGTCAAGGTTCAAAGTTTAATCGCTTCAAGGTTTAATAGCTTCAAAACACTTATAAAAAAGAAGAAGGCTTGAATCATTAAACCATTGAACCATTTTGGTTCAAAGGTTCAATGGGTTCAATTATTCAAATAGGTACAATGACCAAATGGTTCAACGCGTTTGGTTCAAAAAGATCAAAAGGACTTAGCCAAATAAAAAGAATGAACCGATTGAACTGTTGAACCTTGAACCAAAGGATTCAATGAGTTCACAGGTTCAAAGGTTCAACCAATACAATGAAAATCAAAGAGCTTAAAAAGAACAAGGAAGTGACAGACTAATGGTTTAACAGGTTCAAAGGTTTCTACAAGCAGGTTCAATCAAAAGAACAAGTTTTTGATGCTTGAATCATTGAACCGTTGAACCATTGAATCACTTTGGCTCAAAGGTTCAATAGGTTCAATGGGTTCAAGGTTCAATGAGTTCAACAAGGCTTGTTTCAAAGAATCTTGGTTCAAGTGGTCAATAGAAACAAGGGAATGAACCATTGAACCGTTGAACCAAAGTTGGTTCAATCAGTCAGTTCAAGCGACAAGTTCAAAGGAGTGCCCTAAGCGTCAAAGACACAAGTGCCCTTGTAGAGGGAATTTCTATGGCAAAAGTGACTAAGGAAGGAAACAAAAACCTGATAGAACTCAATAGATGCTATCAAGTGTCATATTTTGAGCCTCATTTCACTTTCTTTCTAAGAGCAGCGGATGTTGCCACGTGTCACAATTTGAGATTCACATAAAATTGACTAAGGCAAATTTCCAAGGGACAAACATCCCTTGTGGAGGACACTCAGAAGCCGAAGTGAACTGTTGCAAAAACCTAAAAGGCTAATTTGGAGCTCAAACAGCCCTTATGGAGGGAAGGAAGGGGGCAAATGGACCAATTCAAAGGCCAAAAGAACAAAGGGATTTCCTTCAAAAAAGTTCCCTTAGAAAAAGTGACAAAGAGACAATTCCTTCAGACTTTTTGTAGAGTAAAAAATACTCTACATTTCATTTTGATTTTCAGCATTGCATGATCCAGTTCACTGTCCCCACACAGTTTGGTTCGAGACGGTGAAGTTTACATTCAGGGCTCGGACTTGATGTTCTTTTTGCCTCATTTTTCTCTAAGTGTTGAAGTCAAGTGAAATCTGCCAAGTGTCATTTTTTGAGGCACTTTTCATAATTTTAATAAGGCTATAGAATGTGCCATGTGTCTCATAGCAACTCAGCAGAATGTGACAAGTGTCAGTATCTGCATTTCATATCGGCATCCACATTTCAAATCTCTTTTTAGCGAAAGGTTTCAACAAGCTAAGTATCAGGATCAAGTGGAAAGCACCAAGTGGCAATCACAGAAGGTTTTAATTTGCTTTTCTAAAAGCAACAAAAGACACCATGTATCCTAGCAGAAGAGAGTAGAAGCCACCACGTGTTGAGATCTGAATTATCTTCATTTTTCTTCACTGATATAGCAAAGACTGTGGTGGGTCTCAGGTTTTGTTTTTGAAGCAAGTAGAAGCTGCCACGTGTCGATGTCTATGTAAATATGAAATGAGGTCTGATTGTTTCTATAATATAAATAGAGTGATGTGAATACCAGCATGTGTCACCTTCTACAGGTTTCTCAAAAGGTGGCTAAAACAAATGGAGATCACCACATATCCTTAGTTAAGTAAAGCAGAGATTGCCAGGTGTCCTTTGTTAAGGCAAGTGGAGATTGCCGCCTATCCCCATGCCCATTTTTAAAGTTGCTCAGGCAAGAAATGCTATGGGTCTTATTTTAGTTAAGTTTTTAAAGTCTCAAAGAAGTGGATTACGACAGGTGTCAAAGGCAGAACATTCTTGAGCAAAGATATAGTAAGAGTATAAGGTGAAGCGGAGAATGCCGTGTGTCCTCAGTAAAGTTGTGGAACCCGCCAAGTGTCATTCTTCGGTGTCTCCTAAATACAGAGAAGGTTTTCAAGGAATTGGCCAAGTGTCCTCTTCTATTTAAGAGAAGGGAGTGTCCTGCAATCTATTCCAGCCAATGAATTGCCAGAAGATAAATCATTTTAAAATCTAAAAAATATCTTCTATTAGACACTTCCAGTTTGGTTAGATTTCAGTTGAGCCGTTAGATTGGGAACATGCAGACAATCCATAGTGAATCTAAGGCTATAAATAAGGGTGCAGAGATCACCAGAAAAAAAAGGATCAGATACCAGAGAAAATTTTCTAAGAGAATTATTGTCAAGAATTTATACTTTCTAGAGCTGTGATTAGGAATATCATTTGCCTTTGTTCTATTTTCTTAAGTTGGAAAGTTTATGTAACTGTGCATGTTTATGTGCCTCTTATGTGACTAGAGAATTAAAAAGAAGATTGAATCCTGTGCCTTTGTTGATATTTTCTGTGTCATTGCAAAAGTAGTCTAAGCTGTGTTGTCAAGGGTTTTAGGCTTTCTAGAGCTATGATTAGGAATATCATTTGCCTTTGTTCTATTTTCTTGAGTTGGAAAGTTTATATAACTGTGCATGTTTTTGTGCCTCTTATGTGACTAGAGAATTAATAAGAAGATTGAATCCTATGCCTTTGTGGATATTTTTTGTGTCACTACAAAAGTAGTCTAAGTTGTGAGCCTCTGTTTCTATTGTTTTCATCTTTTACATTGATCATGCCTTGTTTACTCTTAAATGTAATTGAATTTTACATATAGTCTCACTGTGCTTAAGATTAAGGTTGAGTTACATTCAGGTGCATCACCATAGTTAGATTTTCTTTCTTGCATTTGTGTTTTTGTTAAAATTCCTATCCCTTTTCCTAGTATACACTTGATATAAAGAAGAGACTAGCTTCTTAAAAATCTGGAGGTTGTTTCAAGTCGCAAGTCCCAGATCTTGAAACTTCCCATTGTTGGTGTTAGAAATAAGTGCAATTTTAACCATCAATATTTTTTGGCACGCTTGATGGGACAAATCTTGAAGTTTCTTTCAAGATTGTATGAACTAGAGAGCTACGAGGAGTCAGAGCTATGGACTAGTAACCAGATCACAATCTGCTATAAATCCAGGTATTCTTTTGCCACCTTTGGTAACTAGTCCAAGAAGAAGAGTCAACCAGTTTATACCAATACCAGGAGTAAATATGGGAGCCCCTATAGCCCTAAGAAATTATGCAAGTTGGAACACTGGTAGTCCTTTGATTCTTCCAATACCACCAGCCACTTAGGACCCTATCCCAGTGAATGCCTTGAAAGCTCTGCCAAAATTCAGTGGGCAAGACTTCAAAACACCTAAAGAACATCTGCAAGATGTATCAAATGTTTTTGCTATACATGTTATCACATAGTAAAATGTGGCCATAAGATTATTAGCAGCTTCTTTTAAATGGAAGGCTCTAGAATGGTATCGGTCTTTGACCCCAAATACCATATCTACATGGGATCAGCTTGGAGATCTTTTCTTTGAAAGGTTTGAAGAGAAGGGTGATAAGTCTTCTTTATTAAAACAATTAATTACCATCCAAAGGGCACCACAAGAAGCAATGACCGACTTCAATTCCAAATTTTAAAAGACTTGGGAAAGAATCCTTGTTACATCTAGACCATTACTAGGTATGGCTATAGTGTTTTATCTTAAGGCTTTAAATTTAGACATATCTATTATGATTCAGTCACTTGGAGGTCAGACTCTGCTAGAGGCTTATGACTATGCAGTCAGAGCTGAAAAGAATTTGATAGATGCTGGAAAGTTGTCTCCAAGGCCTCCCATGCCCATGTTTCTAGAGATTTTCTTGCCATTACCTCAAGAATCCCCTAAATCCATAGCCCCACCTGTGTCTATGTACACATATCCTGAACCACCTACTAAATAAATTATCCTTGCCGAGTCATCTGAGTTGGATGATATCAAGAATATCTTAAGGACATTTTCTAATGAGCTGATTAATATAAAGAGACAATAGAATCTTTTCCCTAGGCCTCTATATCAAGGCTATCAAGGAAATAGATTTCCATCACAACCAAACCAATATCAGGGTCCTCCAAGGCAAAATAACCCTCAGCTAGGAAACCAATTAGTTGTAGTCCCTACACCGTCATAGACTATTCCTCTCAATTCAAATAGAGAGATTGTTCTAGGGCAAAATAATTATTTAGATAGTACCAATGCCTGGTGTTTCCCTTGCAATAATGCTCATACGCCTAGAGATTGTCTCATGGGTAATCTACAACAAAAGGTGGCAGAGCAAGGAAGAATGGATGGACAGTTTGCAAGTTCCAGTGACAACCAAGCCTACCACAATCTTCTGGTATGCAAAATTTAGTCCTAATGGCTCAGATGCAAGGGATGTCTTTGCAACAACAAGAAGAAATAGCTCTAAAATATGATTTGTTCTCATGGGTTGAAGATGAAGAATCAATATTCTTCAATGAAGCTTTTGCTTCCAAGAAAGTAGTAGTGCAATCAGATTACTATACTAGATCAAAGAGAAGAATGCTGGAACAGCCTGAAGTTGTAAACAATGAAGTTATGGAGAATATTCCATTTCAAGGTCATCAAAATACAACAGTTAGATAAGAAGTGCTTCAGCCAGTGCAGAATCAAGTAGTTCCTAGACAAATTCAAGAAAAGGCAAGATATCCTTATTTTCCAAGAATTCAAACTTTGGGACAAATGAATGTGGTGGATTAACTAAAGATGACTCCAGCACAAGTATCAATTTGGGACATATTAGCTATTCCTGAACAAAGGACACTGTTACAAGAAGCTCTTCAAAGCCAAGCAATGCCCAAATGTATTGAAGGACCTACTGATAAAAGAAATCTCAAAGACACAGTTCATCTATAGACAACAGCCTTAGTGAACATTACACTAGAGGTAAGCAAATCCAAACTATATCCCGTATATTTAACTGTGATAGTTGGCAAGAAACTGCTGCATAATGCAATGATAAATTTAGAGGCTAGTACTACAGTAATGCCAAAGCAAATAGCAGATGCTTTAAAGTTAAAATATGAGCAACTCACTAAAGGAGTTATGCAGTTAGATGGCAAATCAGTGCAAATAATAGAGAGAATTAATTAATTTCCATTACAATTATATACTTGTCCAAATATAATTGTAAATCAAGATATAGTGGTTATAGATATACCTCATGTATTTGGCCTATGTTTATCAAGAGACTTTATAGCCAAGATAGGAGGAGATATGTCTCTTGATTGGTCACACTTAATTCTAAGGACTAAATATGGTTTGAAAATAAAAATTCTATCTGAATCACTTTCAAAGGATCACATCACCAATGAACCAACATCAAAGTTAGAGGCAACTCATGCGATGATGAATAAAGAAGAAAGGGTTTTTGTTGAGAAGTTAGGTGAATGGAATGAACATGATCAAGGAAAAGAAAATGACCAGTTGTT
This sequence comes from Torreya grandis, assembly GCA_037957365.1. NCBI lineage: Eukaryota > Viridiplantae > Streptophyta > Pinopsida > Cupressales > Taxaceae > Torreya > Torreya grandis. The sequence goes on from JARHVA010001908.1 coordinate 601,856, forward strand.
GGCTATGATGCATAGTGATTCATATGAAGATTATGACTCTACTGGTCTAGGCACTTATGTTATTTTTGATGAAGACCATGAAATCCCAAATGTTTTAAGGGGAGAAATGCCAACTAATCAAGAATCTAAAAAGGATTCAGAAATCTGGACCTTAAATTTTGATGGGGCTAGAAGTAAAAATGGTGCTGGAGTAGGAATTTGTCTTACTGCTCCAAATGGTGAAATTTTTTAAGGGCTATCCATTTTCAATTTGCTTGTACTAATAATGAGGCTGAGTATGAATCTTTAGTACATGGGCTCCTGTTAGCCAAGAAAAAGGGGATAAAAAATCTAATAGTAAAATGAGATTCAGAACTAGTAGTAAAGCAAATTAGAGAAAAGACAATAGCAAAGAATGTAAGGATAAAATCCTATAAGCACAGAATTTGGGACTTAATAGAAGATTTTGAAGCTTTTAATATTGAATTAGTTCCTAGGATTCAAAATTCTAAAGTTGATAGGATGGCATAGATTGGTTCATAGTTTGATCCAGCAACTGGCCTATTAGTTAACAATAACTTAGTAAAGGTTATATTAAGGCCAACTATCCCAGATAATGATGAGAATTGGCAAGTATTTGAGAATGATTTTCAAGTACTCTCATTCTTGCAATAATCAGGGGAATTTGCTGATCAATTGCTACCAAAGATTGAAGAGGCATATGGGGATCAAATTATACAATTAAAGAATAATAAGCTTCCCAAAGGTTTAATCACTTTAGAAAACCTTTTTGATCTAGAAAATGTAAGCCTGGAGAAGAAAAGGTTCCAAGAAAACAAAGTAGATTATTCTGAAATAGAGGTGAGTGAAGGGAAAAAATTAAAAGTTCAAAATTCTGCAACTCAAGTAGAAAAGGAAAGGCTAATTAAATTATGCAAAAAATTTGATAGAGTCATAGCCTGAGCTATGAAGACCTTCATGGATATAATAGGGACATTATTCAGCACACAATAGAACTGACTGAAGGATCTAAGCCTGTCAGACAGAAATAGAGGCTAGTGAATCCAAGGATTGAGCCTCTAATGGTGGATGAGTTGTAGAAACTTTTAGATTCTAAAATAATTTTTTCGATCAAACACTCAACTTGGGTATCAAATCTAGTACCAGTTAGAAAAAAGAATGGTGATATAAGACTTTGTGTAGATCTCAGAGATCTAAACAAAGCATCTTTGAAGGATCACTATCCCTTGCCCTCCATGGAACATATTTTACAGACTGTGGCTGGATCCGAGAGGTTTTATTTGCTAGATGGTTTCTCTAGATACAATTAGATTTGGTTGGCTAATGAAGACCAATACAAGACTGCTTTTACTACCAAATGGGGAACATTTGCATATGCTAAAATGCCATTTGGCTTGTCAAATGCTGGAGCCACTTTTCAAAGAGCTATGGATGTAGCATTTTGGGAACTTATAAATAAAATCATCTTGATTTATCTTGATGATCTTACTATTTTTTCAAAGAATGATGTTGATCATTTTGATCATTTAGAAGCTGTGTTTAAAAAATGTCAAGAATTTCGAATATCTTTGAATCCTAAGAAATGTATGTTTGTTGTCTCTCAAGGCAAATTATTGGGACATATAGTATCTAAAGAAGGAGTCTCCATAGACCCAGAAAGAGTGGCAGCTATAATGAACTTACCTCTTCTAGTAAATAAGAAAGCAATTCAATATTTCTTGGGAAAGATTAATTTTGTTAGTCGGTTCATATCTGACTTTGCAGGCTTAGTAAGACCAGTGACACTCTTGTTAAAAAAAGACCTAATTTTCAAGTGGACTACAGATGGAAGGTAAGCCTTTGAAGAGGTCAAAAAAGCTATCTCACCAGCTCTAGTACTTAGAAACTTAGACTTTTCTAAGCCTTTTGTAATGTATGTATATGGAGGAGAGCTCAGTATTGCTGCTGTCCTAACACAGAAGGATGATAGACAAGAGGGAGAGCATCCAATAGCCTTTTTCTCAAGGACTCTTAGGGAATATGAAACTAGATATAAATTTATGGAAAAACAAGCATATGCTATGGTAAAAGCCCTCAAAAAGTTTAGGCATATAGTATCAAGAAGTAAAATTATGATACATGTAGCCCATCCAAGTGTCAGAGAATAGATCATGGAGGGTGAAATTACTGAAAAAAGAGCAAACTGGATAACTAAGATCCTTGAATATGATGTAGAATTCAAACCCACTAAATTAGTCAGAGGTAGGGTTTTGTGCCAATATATGACTCAAGAGCTTGAAAAGATGATACCTGAAGAGACAAATTTAGAAACTGAAGAAGAAATTGTATTGAGAATACAAGAAGTTGATCAGGAATCTCGGGTCACAAACAGGATTCATTTTATGAAAAATGGGATTTACCCAAGATAACTCCCTCAAAATAAGAGAAGATACTATAAGATGCAAGGAGTTCATTTTGTTTTAATTGAACAAGTTATTTTTAGAAGAAATTCTGATGGCAAATTGTTAAGATGTGTAGAAAAGGCTGAGGCTAAGAAAATACTACATGAAATGCATCATGGAGTATCAGGTGGGCATTTTTCTACAAAGACCACAACTATAAAGATAAGTGAGGTAGGTTATTTTTGGCCTACTTTATTTACAGATTGTTATCAACGGGTTAAAAAATGTCAATCTTGTCAATATTATGTGGGGATGAGAAGGAATGCAACAATGCCTCTTAGTCCTATAATTATGGATGACCTTTTGCTCAATGGGGTCTTGACTTCATTGGAATGATAAATCTAGTGTCTAGTATGGGTCATAAATGTATCTTAACAGCCACAGATTATTTCACTAGATGGACTGAGGTAGTGCCACTCAAAGAAGCGACAGGAAATGTGATCCTAGATTTTCTAGGGAGTATCACTACTCATTTTGGGGCTCCTCACACCATAATTTCAGATAATGCTAAAGCATGTTTAGGGTCCAAAGTATCTGACTTTACATTAAAGCATGGAATATATCTGAAAATAATCATGCCTAAATAGGTGATCAAAATGTCCCCATATGAATTAGTATATGGGAAATCTGCTATAATTCCCCTAAGCTTGGAGATTCCTGCTCTCTAGCTGATCAAATAGATTGAAATTGAAGAAAATGACCCCATGTAGGTCAGACTCATGGAACTTCTAGAAGTTTAAGAAAAGAGGGATGCAACACATGATTCATTGATAAAGCATCATAAAATAATTAAAGACTATTTTGATAAAAGGACTTCAAATCCCCATTTCGAAACATGCTCAATTGTTTTGAAATGGGATTCAAGAGTTGCTAAACTAGGTCAACACACTAAGTTTGAAGCATTATAGACTAGCCCTTATAAAATTCATGTGTGTAAATAGCAAAATTCATTTGAGCTAGAAATGATGGAAGGTGAACCTGAAGAGATTCCTGTGAATGGAATCTATTTGAAACATTTTAGTTAAACTGTGTTTTTTTAGCGATTTTTGATCATGCGGGAGTTGTAGATTCTTTTTGGAGCAGGCTCAAAAGTCCTTGGGGTTGCCAATAACTGTAAAGTAAAAACTACTCTACGTTTCATTCTAATTTTTAGCAGCGCATGATCCAAATCACTGTCCCCACACACTTTGGTTTGAGACGGCGAAGTTTACATTCAGGGCTCGGGCTTGATGTTCTTTTTGCCTCATTTTTCTCTAAGTGTCGAAGTCAAGCAGAAGCTGCCAAGTGTCATTTTCCAAGGCACTTTTCATAATTTCAATAAGTCTATGGAACATGCCACATGTCTCATAGCAACTCAGCAAAATGTGACAAGTGTCGGCATCTACATTTCAAATCTCTTTTTAGCAAAAGGTTTCAACAAGCTAAGTATCAAGATCAGGTGGAAAGCACCAAGTGGCAATCGCAGAAGGTTTCAATTTGCTTTTCTAAAAGTGACAGAAGATGCCATGTATCCCAATAGAAGAGAGTGGAAGCCACCACATGTCAAGATCTAAATTATCTTCATTTTGCTTCACTAATATAGCAAAGATTGTGGTGGGGCTCAGGTTTTGTTTTTGAAGCAAGCAAAAGCCACCAAGTGTCGCTGTCCATGTAAATATGAAATGAGGCCTGATTGTTTCTATAATATAAATAGAGTGACATAGATACCAACACGTGTTAGCTTCCATAGATTTCTCGAAAGGTGGCTAAAAGCAGCGGAGATCACCACATATCCCCAGTTAAGTAAAGCAGAGATTACCAGGTGTCCTTTGTTAAGGCAAGTGGATATTGCCACCTGTCCCCATACCCCTTTTTAAAGTTGCTCAGGCAAGAAATGCTATGGGTCTTATTTCTGTTAAGTTGTTAAAGTTTTGAAGAAGTGGATTGCGATAGGTGTCAAAGGCAGAACGTTCCTGAGCAAAGATAGAGTAAGAGTATAAGGTGAAGCAGAGAGTGCCGTGTGTCCTTGATAAGGTTGCAGAATTTGCCAAGTGTCATTCTCTGGTGTCTCCTACATAAAGAGAAGGTTTTCAAGGAATTGGCCAAGTGTCCTCTTCTGTTTAAGAGAAGGGAGTGTCCTGCGATCTGTTCCAGCCAATGAATTGCTGGAAGATAGAGCATTTTAGAATCTAAGAAATATCTTCTATTTACACTTCCAGTTTCGTTAGATTTCAGTTAGGCCATTATATTGGGAACACACATATAATCTGGAGTGAATCCAAGTCTATAAATAAGGGTGCAAAGATCACCAAAAAAAAGGATAAGATATCAGAGAGAATTTTCTAAGAGAATTATTGTCAAGAGTTTAGACTTTCTAGAGCTGTGATTAGGAATATCATTTACCTTTGTTCTATTTTTTTAAGTTGAAAAGTTTATGTAATTGTGCATGTTTCTGTGCCTCTTATGCGACTAGAGAATAAATAAGAAGATTGAATCTTGTGCCTTTGTTGATATTTTCTGTGTCATTGCAAAAGTAGTCTAAGTTGTGTTGTCAAGGGTTTTAGGCTTTCTAGAGCTGTGATTAGGAATATCATTTGCCTTTATTCTATTTTTTTGAGTTGGAAAGTTTATATAACTATGCATGTTTCTGTGCCTCTTATGTGACTGGAGAATTAATAAGAAGATTGAATCCTGTGCCTTTGTTGATATTTTTTGTGTCACTACAAAAGTAGTCTAAGCTATGAGCCTTTGTTTCTATTATTTTCATCTTTTACATTGATCATGCCTTGTTTGCTCTTAAATATAATTGAATCTTACATATAGTCTCACTATGCTTAGGATTAAGGTCGAGTTACATTCAGGCGCATCACCATAGTTAGATTTTCTTTCTTGCATTTGTGTTTCTGTTAAAATTCCTATCCCTTTTCCCAGTATACACTTGATATAAAGAAGAGACCAACTTCTTAAAAATTTGGAGGTTGTTTCACGTCACAAGTCCCACATCTTGAAACTTCCCATTGGTATTAGAAACAAGCACAATTTTAACCATCAACACTTTTTCCTCTAAAAGAATTCCTTCAGACTTTTTCCTCTTAAAGAATTCCTTCAGACTTTTTCCTCTGAAAGAAAAGTCTGAAGAAATAGAAAACCAGCTATGCTACCGCGTGTCATCTTCAAAGTCACAGCGGAAGCCACCACGTGTCATCTATTGAGAGACAGTATCAAATGCATCATAAGCTGCCAAGTGTCATCTTCTAAAAGGTTCTCAAAAGATCAGCAGGAAGTGACTAAAGAACAGAGCATCAAACTGAATCAAGAACCCGATTCAAATAACCCGAAAAGGAGGAATGAGCAAGAATGACCAAAAACATTTGCGCATCAGATATGTTTCTAGAAGTAGACCACTAGGTGGATATTGAAAGATGCAAACTTTAAATACTGTGACCCATTTCTTTGCATTGAGAAAAACAAATGGGTAAATGCCCTTAAATTCCAACATGTCATCTTAACAAAATTCAATGCAACATGATGTGTTACTATTCCCAAGTCCTTCTTGAAGAGGCTATATAAGGACTCTCTTGTTGGGGATCTCTGGCTCTGATTATCAGAAATAAAACTCTACCCAAATTGAAAGGCATTATTGAGACTTTGAGCTCAGATTGTTGATCATATTTTGTTATTGGAATAAGAAAGCAAGTGATTTTTTCAAACTTTGTGCTGTGATATCTTTGTTTTTGAGGAAACTATTCTTATGTATTTTTCTTTAATATATTTTTTGTTCCTTTAATTCAATAAGCAAAATTAATGAAAGTAGTCAGGAAGGTGTCCTGAAGCCAATTGTGAAGAGACTTTGTGCCTCCATAATTGCCTTTAGTGTGTTTTCTTTTTGTTTCTATGTAAAGGACCTTGTGATGAATTTGTGCCCTCATTGTCCTTCGTATCTCACTCTTGCTCAATTGAGGTGGAGACTTTGTGCTACATCTCAATCTACTGGTTACTACATCCTTAGTTACATTTTGCAATTACTACCAGGAAGATTCTTGTGGTTTGTTGAATAGTACTTCTAAAATAAGAGGAGTGTTTTCTATCATTTTTCTTGAGATTTCTCCTTTGATTTTCATGCATCATCTCTGAAAAAAGAGAGATGGATACTTTATCCTACCCTTGAGTATTATTTTATGTTTATATATATAACATATCTATAGGGAACCTCCCCTTGATGAGAGGAGAGATTAGTCCCCTTTTGATGTGGTAAACCTACACATTTGGATGACCAATCTTTCTAATTTGGATGATTAGACCTATTTTGTTTATCAGTACGTTGATCGACAAAATAATCAACCAATAGTTTTTGGTGACTCCGCTGGGGATATAGTTATGTGCATTCTGAAACCTCAAGTTTCAAATAGATTAGTCTCTACCATTATCCATTATAAACTCCATTCTATTTCTATGTTTGACCCATTATTATTATAACCTTACCATTCACCTCCACACTAATTGGGAAAGAACACATAGTTTAAAGCCTCAAGCTTCAAACTAAAGTAAGGTCAATTCTTTTCCATTTTTTTTCACAATCTGGCAGATTCAAGGTATACATGAAGCCAAAAGGCTAAAGGTATTGTTGACCCTGTATTTGAGTTGGTACAACAAAGTAATTTTGATCTATTTCCTTCACCATCTTTCCTCCAACGAACCAAGAGCTTTCCTCCTACTAAAGTCAGATCTCCATTGTCAAATGAAGTATCCACTTCTGCTGTTGATAAAGCTTTGCCAATAATTACCCCTCTAAGATTTGTTATTCCTCCTTTTCATAGTCATATAATGAAAATTCAAGGCCCCTGGGGTAATTCTTTTGGTCTTCTCAATCTTACTCCACCTCTACATGAGCTTCCACATAGTTTAAAGAAGAATTTGCTCAAATTCTATGGTGATGAAAAAGTTCATCCTAATGAACACATTGCAGCCTTCAACATAGCTTGTGGCATAATTAGAGTAGAATTTGAAGATGTAGCAGTCAGGCTATTTGTAGAAATATTACAAGGTGCTAGTGAAGACTAGTTTTATCATCTACAGGCTCGGTCAGTAACTGATTATAATATCCTCAAAGCTAAGTTTGAAGCCAAATTCAAACCTATAGAAGATGCACATGCACTTTTGGCTCAACTTACACATATGAAGAAAGAACCTCATGAACCAATGAGGGACTTCATAGCCAAGTTTGACAAACTGAGGAATATAATTCCTGTAATTGCTTGACCTACAGTTAAGAATCTCAAATGCTTCTTCATTAATTCTCAGTTACCTGAAGTAAGTTTTATTTTGAAATGTGCTAGTCAGATAGATCTTGCTGCAGCTCAACATTTGGCCACTGAGGTAGAAGATGATCTCATCTTAGTAGAGAAGATAAGAAGAGATCAAAATAAAAATAGACCCTCATCATCTTCTGAATATTCATCTATAGACACCATAGATCCAATGGTGCAGAAGCTGGCAAATGAGTTGCTTGCTCTCAAAAAGTAAATGGTGTAAAGAATATCTTCTGCTCCTTCTTATAGAGAAATGCTAATAAGGACATTTTCAAATCAGTCATATCAGGGCAATGCTATCAGGAATCAAGGGCAATAAAACTGTCTTCCTCCCCTACAGGGAAAACTTGACCTGGAAGCTCCTCCAACCAATTTAGCAATGGAATATCTTGAAGCAAAATCAGAGTTCTCTTTTCAGTCTGAATTGAATCAAGAAAATGATGCTAATCACCTTATATAAAATCAACAAGAATTAGCTAGGGACTCCCACATTGGTTTTCTGAACTACTAGGATGAACTCAGAAGCAAAAAAGAAGCTTTTGATGGATTATACGTAGTGTTTAGTAGGTCTAAGAACCAATCATTCCAACAAGCTGATAAAAGGAAGACATAGGAGAGACCTCAACTAGTAATTACAATTGCTAAGCGTGGAACCACTCTACCTTTCCAATCAAAAGATCTGATGATCACCCAAAAGGTATGTACATCAATTTGACCTTCACCTTCTACTTCAATTTTGCAAACCAACCCTCCTCCTATCCCTCCTAAAACCCAAAAGGTTGAAATACCTTTCTTTGTTCCTAATCTAATTCAGCCATTTGACATAATTGATCATGTCGAAAAGACCAAAATACAAATGTCTAAATTTGAATATTTGCAGTCTAATCCTAACCAATTAGATAAGTTGGTCTAATGTGTCAAGAATTAAACCATCCCTATAGGATAAGAAGCTAAAAAGGTAACTCTGAATTCCCAAAAGAACATGTCCATTCCAAATAATCTTGTCATTACTCTTCCAGTTGCCCCTGAAAAAATAGAACCTTTCTATGTTTCCCTATTAATAAATAGATACAAGCTAAGTAATTGTATTATAGACTCAGGCGCATCTGACAATGTCATGCCTACTAAAGTAACTGAATCTCTTGGCCTCACATTGACCAAGATATTTGAGAGATGTTTCTCCATGGAAAACAAACAAGTACCATTGCTAGGGCAAATAAAAGATGCCCAATTTGCTTTTGCAGCCTTTCTAGACAAGAGAATCAAGATGACTGTCTTGGTGGCTGACATCCCAACATCCTATGGCATTTTATTTGGATAAATTTTTTGTAAAGTCGTGGGAGGAGAACTAAGCATGGACCTATCTGAGGCAATAATCCCTATCAAAGGTGTAATGAAGAGATTGCTCCCTAAAAAGGAGGCAAAATACGTGGTAACCCAAACATCAACCCTTGAAGCTCAAATTCTTTTTGAATCCTCAGGTATGGGTAAACACTTTCTATCTACAGATGAAATGCATGAAATATCAAATAAAATTCTTGAAAGTGTCAACCCAAAAATCAATTCAACTAAAATAGCAGAAGAACTAGTAGGTTGCAATACAAATGAAGAAGGACCCTCCCTCTCTAATAAAGGAAAGTCTAAAGAAAAATTAGTATTTGATAAGGTATGGACTCTAAAATTTGATGGCAGCTGCTCCTCTATTGGTTTGGGAGTTGGGATTATGTTGATATCTCCTCAAAGAGATATGTTTTCTTCATCTTACAAATTATAATTTAGCAACACTAATAATACAAATGAATATGAATTTCTATTGCTTGGATTGAAGGCTGCTCAAGACAAAGGCATCAAGTTTTTTCATGCCAAAAGAGATGCTGAATTAGTGGTTTGTCAAGTGAGAAACTTATACCAAACTAAGAATGAAAGATTACGCCACTATCAAAACCTAGTTTGGGACCAAATTGAAAGCTTTGATGCTTTCAACATTTCTACCATACCCAGGGAATCTAATGACAGAGCTGATGCACTTGCTGTTTCAGGAACTCTTTTAGTTCCTCACTCAAATTTCAAAAAAGACAAGTATACTATTGAGCTAGTCTGTAGACCAAGTGTTCCTAAAAATGTTGATTATTGGCAAATATTCAATGATGATCATCAAATCATTGCCTTCTTGGAATGAAAATACAATTTTGAACAACTACGTTTTGAAGGCAGTGAATCTTAGAAGTATGAATCAGCCTCTTAATCTAGTTCAGATATAAATGAAGAATTTTTACAGCTGAAAGGAAATAAAATTCTCAAAGCCCTGGTTTTTCTTGAGAAACTATTTGATAAGCATGATAGATTCATCAAACAACAAAAAATAAATTCAGGCTTCTATTAGGAATTCGATCAAAGAAATCTAACTACTAAAGAGAATTCCAAGATGGTTAACATTGGTGAGTGCTGCACCCCTGAAGAAAGATTCAAGTTCACCACTTTACTCTGTCAATACATGGATGTCTTAGCATATTCTTATGATGACCTAAAGTCTCTCAGACCTGATGAAATTTGCCATGACATTCCTCTTAAGGCTGGCTCAATGCCCTATAAGCAAAAATCCAGACAGTACAATCTAAAAATATTAGGTACTATTCTAAGATACAAAAAATGTTAAATGCTAGAATCATCTTCCCAATCCATCATTCCACATGGATTGAAAACATAGTGCCTGTAAGAAAAAAGAGTGGAAAAATTTGCATTTGTGTATATTTTAGGAATCTGAATCAGTCATCTTTGAAAGATAATTACCCTTTGCCAATTATGGATCAAGTGCTTGAAATAGTGACATGTTCAGAGATGTTATCAATGCTAGATGGCTTCTCAAGATATAATCAAGTTAAAGTTGGTGAAGCAGACCAACACCAAACTGCATTCACCACACCTTGGGGTACATTTATATATAGAAGAATGCCTTTTGACTTGATAAATGCTAGTGCCACCTTTCAGAGAGCAATGGACCTAGCTTTCAAAGATGAGATGGGTAAATTCATAGTGGTATACCTTGATGACTTAACCATCTTTTCAAAGCATCAATCTGATCATGTATGCCACTTACAACAAGTGTTGGAGTGCTGTCACCAGAATAGTATTTCTTTGAACCCTAAGAAGTCTATTTTTGGAGTAACAAAGGGGAAACTCCTTGGACACATTGTGTCTAAAGAAGGCATAAAGATTGACTCTTTCTTTGAAAAGGTGAATTTCTTATGGAGGTTCATCCCCAAATTTGTTGAAAAGACTAGACACATTATGAACATGATGAAAAGGAAGACCACCTTTAGCTAGACTAAAGAAGGCAAGTCAACATTTCAGGATATCAAGATTGCCATTGCCCACACCCCTACCTTGGTTTGTCTAGATTACAACAAAGATTTCATCATATACAATTATGCTTTTGAACACATGTTTTTAGCAATTCTTATTCAACAGGACAAGGAAGGTATAGAATCTCCCATTTCTTTCATGAGTTTCCCTCTCAAAACTCATGAGATGAAGTATTCAAATGTAGAAAAACATGATTATGCAGTGGTGAAAGTAGTCAAACATTTTCGCTTCTATATCTTTAATTCACACACTACTGCCTTAGTTCCTGACACTATAGTCAAGTCCATATTAACTCAGTAGGAGTTTGGCACAAAAAGAGGCAATTAGATTACAAAGATCCAAGAGTTTGATCTAGACATCAAGCCAACAAAGCTGGTCAGGGGAAAAGTCCATGCCAATTAATTGCTGACAATAAGCTAGAAGATACACAACATGAAGGAGCTGAAGTGGAAGATTCACCAATAATCTTTTTTGTCTCCACTACCAATGAGTGGTATTCAGGTATTGCTCATTTCCTTATTTATGGTGAATGTCTTGCTCATTTGTCTTATAAATAAAGGAGGACTATCAAGTTGAAAGCTGTCAATTTTATCCTTTGGGACAACGGCTTGTACAAGAGAAGCATAGATGGATTATTCCTTCACTGTGTAGACAAAGAGCAACAAAGCCAAGCTTTGAAATCCTTCTACAGTCTAGCCTATGGAGGACATTTTTCTATTTTTGTAACTACTCACAAGATTTTGTGAGCTAGGTATTACTGGCCAACTCTTTTCTAAGATGCATATAAGTGGGTGAGAAAATGTGAACTCTACCAGCAATTTGTTGGAAGACCCAAGTTAGCTGCCCTACCTCTCAAGCCAGTGATCATAGAAAAATCTTTACAGTAATGGGGGATTGATTTTATTGGGACTATAAACTCATCTTTAAATGCTGGACATGATTATGTCATTACAACAACTGACTATTTCACCAAGTGGGTATAAGCAATCCCAACTAAGCATGCTACTTCAGAGGTTGTATGCAATTTTCTCAAAGAGAATATAATTTCTAGGTTTAGAGTTCTAACCAAAATTATTACTGACAATGCAACTTGTTTCACCTCCCAAGAGATTACACAATTCTATTTCCATTATGAAATTACACTCTCTCACTCTTTTGATTATTTTTCACAAGGGAATGGACAAGCTGAATCATACAATAAGAACTTGGTAACTATCATCAAGAAGCTAGCAGATGAAAATCAAAGGACATGGCATAAAGCATTGATTGATGCTCTATGGGCAGACATAATCACACCAAAGAGGGCAATTGGTATGTCTCTTTTTTAACTTCTTTATGGTATCAATGTTGAATACCAATCACCTTAGAATTGCCAGCCTTGAAATTGGCAAAGGCAATTGAAGATCAAACATATGAAAGCTCTCTTGATAAGAGAATCATGTGCCTGACTGAGCTAGATAAATAGAGAACCATGGTGGTGGATCGAATTGCTTCGCATCAAAGTCTAGTAAAGAAACTCTTTGACCAAAAGGCCAAAAATCATGATTTCCAGATTGGGGATCAAGTCCTGCTGTGGGACAAAAGGAGAGAACAAAAAAGGATGCATGGAAAGTTTGACTCCCTTTGGAGAGGCCCATTTATAATTTATCAACACAATGGTGAAAATAGCTTTTTATTGAAATATCAAGATGGCACACTCTTTTTTCTGCCTCACAATGGACAGAATCTGAAACACTTTAACTCTTGAAGTATCAGATCATTTCATCTGTACATATGTATATTTGTATAGTTTTTAATTCTATTTTATTTTGTTTATTTTTATTTTTGATGCCTTCCATTTCTGGGTAACATGAATTTGTAGCCCAATGGTACACATGAAGACACTAGAGATTCTAGATTCTACTCCCTTTAATTCTTTTTAAAAATTGATAGAAGTTCCCGAACTGGAGCCAGCTGTTGTGCCCAAAAACAAACTTCTCATTTTGGGACAACATGTGAACTATTTTGGTTCAACAGACCAAAATAATCTCTTCCCTTCTCTAAATTTGTTCTGAGCATTCAAATTCCTCATTTTTTAAGCTTCTTAGAAACCTACAGACTCTGTAGGCTTGAATTTACGGACTCTACAGGCTTGAATCTACGGACTTTGCAGGCTTGAATCTATGGACTCTGTAGGAAGAAAATCTATGAACTCTGTAGGCCAAGTTCTACGAGTTTCACAAGTTGATTTCTATGGAATCTATAGGAAAGAAGTAAACTCTCAAGGTTCAAATTTCAACCACTTCAAGGTTCAATGGCTTCAAAACACTTATCAAAAAGAAAAAGGCTTGAATCATTGAATCGTTGAACCATTGAACCATTTTGGTTCAAAGGTTCAACAGGTTCAATTCTTCAAATAGCTTCAACGACCAAATGGTTCAATGCATTTGGTTCAAAAAGATCAAAAGGACTTAGCTAAATAAAAATAATGAACCGATTGAACCGTTGAACCTTGAACAAAGGATTTAATGAGTTCACAGGTTCAAAGGCTCAACTAGTACAATGAAGATCAAAGAGCTTATAAAGAACAAGGAAGTGATGGACTAATGGTTTAATAGGTTTAAAGGTTTCTATAGGCAAGTTCAATCAAAAGAATAAGTTTTTAATGCTTGAATCATTGAACCGTTGAACCATTAAATCACTTTGGTTCAAAGGTTCAATAGGTTCAACGAGGCTTGTTTCAAAGAATCTTGGTTCAAGCGGTCAATAGAAACAAGGGAGTGAACCATTGAACCAAAGTTGGTTTAGTCGGTCGATTCAAGTGACAAGTTCAAAAGAGTGCCCCAAGCATCAAAGACACAAGTGCCCTTGCAGAGGGAATTTCCATGGCAAAAGTGACTAAGGAAGGAAACAAAAACCTGATAGAACTCAACGGATGCTTCCAAGTGTCATCTTCTGAGCCTCATTTCACTTTGTTTCTAAGATCAGTGGATGTTGCCTCGTGTCACAATTTGAGATTCACATAAAATCAACTAAGGCAAATTTCTAAGGGACAAACAACCCTTACGGAGGACACTTAGAAGCCGAAGTAAACCATTGCAAAAACCCGAAAGGCTAATTTGGAGCTCAAACAACCCTTGTAGAGGGTAGGAAGGGGGTAAATGGACCAATTCAAAGGCCAAAAGAGCAAAGGGATTTCCTTCAAAAAAATTCTGCTTAGCAAAAGTGACAAAGAGACAATTCCTTTAGACTTTTCCCTCTAAAAGAATTCCTTCAGACTTTTTCCTTCGAAAGAATTCCTCTGGACTTTTTCCTCCAAAAGAAAAGTCTGAAGAAACAAAAAACCTGCTATGCTACCGCGTGTCATCTTCAAAGTCACAACAAAAGCTGCCACATGTCATCTATTGAGACACAGTATCAAATGCATCAGAAGCTGCCAAGTGTCATCTTCTTCAGGTTTCTCAAAAGATTAGTAGGAAGTGACTAAGGAAAAAAGCATCGAACTGAATCAAGGATGCAATTCAAATAACCAAAAAAGGAGGAATGAGCAGGAACAACCAAAAACATTTGTGCATCAGATATGTTTCTATAAGTAGACTACCAGGTGGATATTGAAAGATGCAAACTTTCAATAGCGTGACCCATTTCTCTGCATTAAGAAAAACAAATGGGTAAATGCCCCTAAATTTCAGCATGTCTTCTTAACAAAATTCAATGCAACATGATGTGTTACTATTCCCAAGTCCTTCTTGAAGAGGCTATATAAGGGACTCTCTTGTTGGGGATCTCTGGCTCTGATAATCAGAAATAAAACTCTGCCCAATTAAAAGGCATTACTGAGACTTTGAGCTCATATTGTTGATCATATTTTGTTATTGGAATAAGAAAGCAAGTGATTTTTATAGACTTTGTGCTATGATATCTTTGTTGTTGGGGAAACTGTTCTTATGTCTTTTTCCTTAATATATTTTCTATTCCTTTAATTCAATAAGCAGAATTAATGAAAGTAGTCAGGAAGGTGTCTTGAAGCCAATTTTGAACAGACTTTGTGCCCCCACAGTTGCCTTTAGTGTGTTTTCTTTTTGTTTCTATGTAAAGGACCTTGTGATGACTTTGTGCCCTCGTTGTCCTTCGTATCTCACTCTTGCTCAATTGAGGTGGAGACTTTGTGCTACATCTCAATCTGCTAGTTACTACGTCCTTGGTTACATTTTGCAATTACTACTAGGAAGATTCTTGAGGTTTGCTGAATAGTACTTCTAAAAGAAGAGTAGTGTTTTCTGTCATTTCCCTTGAGATTTCTCCTTTGATTTGCACACATCATCTCTAAAAAAAGAGAGATGGATGGTTTATTCTGCCCTTGAGTATTATTTTATGTTTTTATATATAGAACATATCTATAGAGAACCTCCCCTTGATGAGAGGAGAGATTAGTCCCCTTTTGATGTGGTAAACCTGCACATTTGGATGACCAATCTTCCTACTTTGGATGATCAGACCTATTTTGTTTATCACTACGCTGATCGACAAAATAATCAACCAACCAGAGCATTTATTAATTTTAATCTCACAAATTGAATGGATTCTTATCCACACATCTTCATCTTGAGATGGACATTTTAGGTTCATTTTGACCAAATGAGAAAATCTATAAATAGAAGGCCTCACACTCATAATTTTAAGCTTTCTTAGTTTAAAGTTATAATGCTTATATGATTTGAAAAGCCATTTGATATTGTGTTATTATGCCCAATTGATGAGAGAATTTTCACAAGCCAAATCCACAATCTAAATGATGCCAAGAGGAGGTGGAGGATAGCCAAAGCTCCATTAATAAAGACCTTTGAATCACAAGCCAAACAAGCTAACAAGGAGAGCCTTTAGAGCATTCAAAAAGTGTGAGAAATGTGTTTTTTATTTCCTTTTAGTTGTGTTTTGTCAATGGTTATTCCTTACTAAACTCTACCAAAGATCTAGGCATAAGGTGTTAGCATTAGTGTGTTTTATTTTTGGATTTGATTTCCTACACTAACACGGTACTAATCTCCCCTTATCAGATTCCTATGTTCATATAAATTATGTACTTTTTGACCAAAAATAGTAGTATTCCAATCTTGATAACCACACAATTAATAATCCACATAATTCACAACAAAAAAATCTCATATATTTCACTGTAAATGTGCTCATGAATAACTTCTTGTGTAGAAATCCCTATTCTTCTTGCTTCATTTTCTATGACTTTGAGAATTCATTTATTAAGCCAACTTTCCAAGTCTCTTTGTCCCAATAGCCATCACAACATGTTTTAATGTTCCACATTCATCACACCATTATTAACAAATGTTATTATAAAATCCATCAAAACACGCTAATATAGGGATAATTGTGTGAAGTAGGAACAAAGTTATAACACATAGTCATAAACATAGCTAAGTTATTATTTAAAAAGATAAAGTATTTATATTGGAAAACATAGTCTTAATAAATCCATAACATATAATATTATTGTAATTGAGTAACATATTTAGGTAAATAGAGCATTCATTGTGCATAGAACAATGATAAAATATATTTAGGAAAATCCATTACACAATTTTATATTAATCTCTATCACATCATAACTCTTTTATAATACAATTGGGCATTGTATATAGAGATTTTGTAAGGTATTGTTGTTTCATATTCTAGACTTTTACTTCAAAAAGAATAAATACTCTTTGCATTAAGAATATTCTTGACATACCTTCAAGTGTCGAATACATACAAAAGTTAAAATAGTGCGAGTCACACATGTGTCCATCAATTACACTTTGCAATTTTGTAACCCTGTTTACTAGCAACATTTTCAACAAATTGATTTTTTGTTAGCTTCTATTTTCTTTTCATTATTTTATTTTTAATGTCTCAAATCTGGGTTGGGGACCACTGTGGCAAATAAAAGGTAAGGTTATATATTTTTCACCGTAGATATCAATCATAACAGGTTCATCCAAGCAAGCTCAAAAACCATTAAAACATGATTTTTGTGTGTGGTTTTGAGAGAATATTTTTAAAAGTTAAATAATTTACCTAAATTTTCCTAAACACAAACAAATTTAGAACACACACAATATCTTGAGCTTTTGAAACTAGATCGTAAATATAATATTAAGTTTATAGATGATATTTTATGATTATGTAGCACTTCACTCTTGTACACTTAGCAAACTCATGACCTTGGCTATTCTTCTTAGTTCTACACATGCTTTGCTTCTATAAACCTTGCATATGTTCTATCTTATGCCCCTTGGCCTATCTCTTAGTTAAAATAGCCTTATATTGATGACACAGACATCTCATTATTACGTAAAATGCTTAAAATGTATTTATCTTACACCTTTATAAGTTCTAAGCCTATGCTTGCTCTCTTTCTCCCTAGACACTAATATCTAGGTCAAACCGTAGCATCAACATTACTATCTTAGCCCAATGCAATTATCAAGTACCCTGAAAGTCATTCAATTTACAAATGAGACGTATTATAGTGGTTGGCTTAAGTGCTTTAATGTGAGTTATCTCCCAATAAGATTGGTATAAATACAATACCAATCCTCATTCATTCCACACCTAGAAATTAGACCTAAAGAGTACTCAAAAAGCATTCAAGAAGCACTCAAGTTACCAAGAGATTTCACATTCTACCTTATTTTGATATCAGTTAAAATAATAACCCAAATATAGGTCTAAATTATTAAGGGAGTAGTCATAAGGTCATATTTTTCAAGTTATAAGCTATGTCACTATTGTACTTGATTTACACACATTGCATGATTCACACAAAAGTCAACACATAGGGGAGAACTACATGAGTCTGAGGTGATCTACTAGAGTATTGGATATGTAGATAGTGCCCTTTGATAGTGGGGTCATTTTGTGTTAACTCAACATCATGTGCCAATTAACCCATATTTCCCAAGGTCACATTAAAGATACAAAGCTAGGGTTTTACCATTTCACTAACAGTGATAGTCCATGACCTTGATATAAACACACCATATCAAAGATGGATCTAAACCAAAAAACATCTAGGTGGTCACATCCTATTTCATTGAGTATTCCATACATGACACTAGCATCAAGATCGGACACTAGCAATAGAGTAATTATCCTAGGTTGACATAAGTGTCCAGAGAGCTAGAGGCACCAAATCTAAAATCTAACAACTATTCCAGAACTATCTTCCTCCATTCTTCCTATCTATACCACATCTAACACTATATTTGTTGAGCATAGTCATTGATGTTTGGTTGTCATTAATGTCAAAAAGAGCATGTTGTACTAATGTATTAATGATAATGTGTTTAGTTTTATGATTTAGAGATATATAACACATGCAAGTTTGTAAGGACAAAGAAAAGGTTGTGAGGCATCCATAGATGTCTTAGTAAATATTTGGTATATCACTTGATCATTTGGAATGAGAAACATGCATCTTCTAGCTTAAGATAATCTAAACCATCACTACATGTCATGTAGTTATTGATAAACCAACAAGTTTGTGCATTTATTTTTGGTACTTAGAAAGTCAACTAAGGTCAAAGCAGTTCATGGAGATATTGTCTATAGTGCCAATAAGGTCCACTAAAAATTTGGACTCTTGAAGTGTTTTATGTGTTGAGATATAAATCTTCAAAGTTGCTATAGTAGATTTTGATAGGCCAAAGACCATCAAGTTTAACTACGTTGAAGTCTTAGGTCAACTAGTTAGTAGATCTAATGGTACACATTAAATTATAGATCTTGATCCAATAGTGTACATAAAAGTCAATATGTCAAAGATGAATGTGCTAGTGATATATGTCATATTAATATAGCTTGGATAGAAGATCAATGGTTCATGGATGATCGTGTGGTTAGAAGATCGACGGTGCGGGTCGAGTCAAAAAGTCAATGTGTGCAAAAACACGCATAGCTTCCAAGTGGAAAAATCATGGGAGCTCTGATCTAAGATAAATGGTGAGTGTTTAATGATAAATATTGATCTACTTAGAGGATATTGATTGTGCATATTTGTCCATAGTTTTTAGGAAGCACAAGATGAGGTTAAGGTGCTCAATGTTTAGTGTCTGTACAGTGATTGTTAGAATTCAAATATTCAAATTTGTAAAGGAAAAATAGTGCATAGTTTTTGAGCTATAAATTTTGATCCAAGATGCATTTATTGATGTGGTAAAAAAAAAATTTATAAAGGGCTTCAAGATGCATCCAGTGAACATGGTTAGAAGATATGAATGTTAGTACAGTCAAAAATATTGAGCTCTAAAGTTGACTATGTATTTTACCATGTTCTGTAATTGACCTGAGAAAGATAATTGAGTTGATATTGATAATATTTTGATGTTTCAAATTGATATAACTATTATATAGTGTTGTATACTCACATCTATGTGGATTTTGGAGGTATGACCAATCTTTATTCAATATGAACAAAGGCTTGGAAGTTGATTATATGTTCATTCATGGTGATTGAATGTATAGAATATTGTTTGAGCAATTTGTACTTTAGCAAATGAGTGTGTTAGTGGGAGTAATCACTTGAAGATGTCTTAGAGATCATATTAAGTGGACCCATGTAATTAAAAGTGATCTTATGTTCTTTATTTGCTTGATGAAGTGCTGAATGGGTGAATAGGTCCCTATAAGGGCTACTAAGGCCTAATTAAAAGGTGTAGCTACTTAACTATGACCCATAGATACTATGGCCAACCTGTGACAATGTATTTGAGCTATGTATTAGAATTTTAGATCTCTTAATGATTAAGGTAAGTTTTATAGCTGACCAAGAAGATAATATTCATGAAGGCTCTATAAATAGTGGAGACCAAGGTGATGGTTTCTTGACTTGGGAGAAAAGTGTAGAGTAAGTGTGACATTGAGCAAAGGAACCTTTGAAAGAGAAGGTATAGGTCAATGAGGACCATCAGAGGGCAAAGAGGATAAATCATGTTTATCTAATAAAGTTGATGAATGTGAATATATAGGTCATTGGACCTAATAAGCCTAGAAGAGGCATATTGGACGAGTAAGCCCTAGAGGCTGATGAGTAAGTGTGATTAATGGATGGACCGAGGAGCTAAGTAGGTTGAAGACTATGTATATGACATATAGGTCATGTTGTTGGTATTATGACAAAGTTGTAGGTTTTTTGATTATTTATGTGCTTATAAGTGAAGAATGATCCAAAAGGGTGTTTTGGATGCACTACGTGTGTGTGCACATTTGGGAGAGTATAAAAGGGAAAGAGTGCAAGTAAGATAAGTCCATCATCAAGTATAGAAGACATCAAATCAAAGGTGGAGATCATATCATGGTAGCTGAGTGGGTGTTTGGTTTCCTAGGGTATTGGTTCTTCCTTGTGGGATGGGTGTCTCACTAAACTAAAGGATGGATATTCCTTGATCAATGAGTGTTGGTCTAAATGTTAGATCTTGTTTTATAGGACCATATTCCATCTTACAGGGTTCAATGGGTTTTATTCTCCAAGAGGGTTTCCCACATATATGATGTATTCATGTGATGAATGCTCTTTATATGCTTTGGATGTATGTGCTTTCATGTTTATGTTGCTTGATCAAGTTGATGTGTGCTAATGGTTAAAGAGTTGGGAATTAAATTGGATTATTATGGATGAGTGCATCAATCTCAATAAGGAACTAGAATCCTTGAAGGCAAGCTCAAGATCAAAAGATGATAAAGAGAAGATCAATATTATTTAGGATTAATTAAGGGTTACAAAGACAAATATGAGTTCAAAAGATAAAGTTTGCAGGCATCTCAAGACACAGTTAGAAGAGGCAAATGCCAAATTGAGTTCAAAGCAAAGTGAGAATGATGATTTGAAGTCCAATCTTGATTCTATAAAAATTATTGAAGAGCAATCATGTATATTGAAGGATGACATAGCTAAAGAAGTTGAGAAGGATAAGAAGACTATCCAAGTTCTTAGAATTCAATTAGAAGTTACTAGTTTAAGTATGAGAACTAAAGAGGATGAAAATGTTCAATTGAAGACCAAACTAGATTCATTGAAGGATGAACATGAGCAATTTGTTGTCAAGATAGGCAAGATTGAAGAAGAACAAAATAGATCAAAATAAGGACAAGAGGATGGTAACATGAAAGATAATTAGTCAAAGGCGAAATGAAGAAAGTAATCAGACAACCAAATACTTCAAGGTATGAAATATATTTTAATGGTCATTGTTATGCCTATCACAAGTTTGGTCATAAGGCAAGAAACTATAGAAGAAAGAAAAATTGGTCATCTAGAGGTATGGATAATGTAGTCTACTATAATTTTCATGACATGGGACATATTGATAGATTTTGCCCCATAATGCATGGGAAAAGACTAACCTAGGTATGTAGAACTAAGATAGTCAAACTTGAGCGTGATGAACCTAAGAGACAAAATGATATGTTTGCCAAGAGTCATAATATTCATCAAGTAGAAGGTATGAATGATGTTATTTGTTTTAGTTGTCATCAAGTTGGTCATACTGTAAGATATTGTAAAAGCAAACTCTCAAGTCATAAGAAGGTGATCCCATCAAGAAAACTAATTCAGTTGAGCTAAAAGATGAAGGTGTACTACCTACTAAAGCAAAAGAGAAATCATATATGAAGAAGGTTTAGGAATGTCAAGAGAATGTATCATCTATCTAGATAGAAAATAAGAATCAAAAGTCAGTTCAAGTCAAGCTCAAAGAAAAGACCAAAGTGCTAATTGAGGCTTGTTTTGAGGTATGTATGAATCCAAGAGAACATCCTATTGTTGTCGAGAAAGTTTCATGCAAAGAACATCAATTGACAATACCTAGTGATGAGGTTCTTTCTTTAGATGAAAAGGTATGTCATGAATATTTGTTGTCTCTATGTATTGCCAGTTCATTCTTAAAAAAAAGGAGAATATTTTAGTGGATGAGCAAGTTGCTTCTCTTAAGCCTAAGAAGAAGAATAATAACTATCAATATCAAATGACCAAGGAAGAGAAGGAATACGAGGAGTTGTGGCCAACTCCTATTTTCTCATTATTCTAGGACATTGTGGGTCAGGGTGTCTCTATCTAAGCTTTAAGAAGACACTTGACAAGTAAGGAGGAGAATTTGTGATATGTTTCAATCATAGTTGTGATGTGAATAAGTCTAGTACAGTTGTAAATTCAAGCAAAATGATGTTCTAATAAGGTATTTCTTTGTGTTGAGAGTTTGATTGATCTTATGGTGACCTCATAAGGTCATGAGAGGATTTATTGGCATCTTGTGAAAAGACATGAAGAAGTTTAGTGAAATGAAGGTGATTACTTTATGAGTTATTCATTTCAATATTTAGATTATAAATATGTGTGCTCAAGGTGTTTTATGTGTTGAATATGTTTTGTGTGCAAATTGAAGGTTTTTGAGGGCTCTCGGGTTTTCCCAATTTTGGCTTAAGGACAAGTAGGTCAAAACCTAGATGATGGGTCTATGGGTTATCCAAGGTGTGTGACCTCACAAATTGGTCCATAAGTGTGTATTATTAACTTCAAGGTGTGAGAGAAGTTTCAAGTGCTAATGTTGACTGAAAGGTGGTGAGGTGACTGAGTTTCATTTACAAATCTTGTATTTTTTGCCCATGCTAGTTAGTTTATTTGTTTCTTAAGGGAATTAAGGTCTAAGGTTACTTGATATATTGAAATAGCCAAATGGGTTGTCAAAAAGTGTTTCATAGTCATCTGAAAGTGTGTGGTGTATTTTATGGATAAGGATTTGTGTAAACAAAGTGTTAATTGGCTAGTAGGTTTGTGAAGGAACTATGATATAGAAACATAATTGGAAGATGATTTTTGGCATGAATGAGGGGGCACATGAGTTTAATTTAGATATGAATTTTCAAGTCTTGAAGGTGCATAAAAAAAAATTATATGGGTGTTTCAAGGTTCAAGTAGGGCTACTAGGTCTCTAGGCAAGGCTAGTGAAGATAAGAGTGGTCTTTGGTCATTTTATCTAAATGAAAAAGACATGGTTATTCCTAATTGAGTTTGTTATTTTTTTATGTATCTTTCCTATTTGAAGATTGGTTTATTCATTTGCTGGTAATCATGGAGGTAGCCTGAAGTGAGAAGATGTGAAGGTAAGTATATTGTTTTATCATGGTTGGAGATGGTCTGAAGGTGATTAAAGGATGCTTAAGATTAGGTGACTTAGATGGAACTCTTATTAATTTTTTCAAGGTATATAGGTACAAGGATCATTAAAATAGAAGTTTAGATTGATGTTTATAAAAAAATAAATGACATGAGATGGACATGATGTTAAGGGGTGCTTTCTAAGTTCTGTGAGCAGTTTGTCAGGTCCTAAGATCAGAGAAGTCCTAATTTAGATTGGTGCATGTCATAGGAGAGATATTTATTCATATGCCTAAAAGTATGTAAGTATCTTGATCATATTAATAATATTTGAATGCATACATAATATTGAGGAATGTTTATTGGCATAATGAGGAAGAGACCCTTTGTCATTAATGTCAAAGAGGGAGAAAGATCATAATGAAGGAGCTCAATTCATATTACTATGAAGTCATTATGAGTATTTTTTGCCATCAATGAAAAAGGGGGTTATTATTGAGCATAGTCATTGATGTCAAAGAGAGCATGTTGTACTAATGCATTAATGACAAAGTGACTAGATTGTTAGTTTGGAGATATATAACACATATGTAGGTTTGTAAGAGTAAAGTAGAAGTTTTGAGGCATCCATAGATGTCTTGGTGAAGATTTGGTATGCCACTTAATCATTTTAAATGAGAAACATGCATCTTCTAGCTTAAGAGAAGCTAGATCATCACTGCATGTCATCTAGATATGGATGAACTAGCAAGTTTATGCATTTATTTATGGTATTTAGAAAGTCAACTAAGGTTAAAGGAGTTCATGGAGATATTGTCTATAGTGCCAAGAAGGTCCTCTAAAAATTTGGAATCTTGAATTTTTTTCTAGCTCAAGATATAAATCTTCAAAGTTGCTCTAATAGACTATGATGGGCCAGAGACCGTCAAGTTTAACTACATTGAAGTTTGATGTCAACTAGTTAGTAGATCTAATGGTACACATTAAATCATAGATCTTGATCTAATGGTGTATGTAAAATTCAATATCTTAAAGATGAATGTGCTACTGACATGTATCATATTCATAGAGCTTGGATAGAAGATCAATGGTTCATAGATGATCATGCAGTCAGAAGATTTATGATGTAGGTCGAGTCAAAAAGTCAATGTGCATAAAAGGCACATAGAGCTACCAAGTGTCACAATCATAGGAGATCTGATATAAGATCAATGGTGAGCGTTACATGATAAAGATCAATCTACTCATAGGATATAGATAGTGTGTATTTATCTATAGTTGTTAGGAAGTATGAGACAAGGTTAAGGTGCTCGATGTTTAGTGTCTGTATAGTGATCATTGGAATTCAAATATTCAAATTTGTGAAGGAAAACTAGTGAATAGTTTTTGAGCTATAAATTTTGATCCAAGATGAATTTATTGATACAATAAAAAGAAAAGTTGTAAAGGACTTTAAGGGACATTCAATGAACATGGTTAAAATATCTGAATGTTTGTATAGTCAAAGATTTTGAGCTCCAAAGTTTACTATGTATTTTATCATGTTTTACGATTGACCCGAGAAGGATAATTGAGTTGTTCTTGATAATATTTTGATGTCTCAAATTGATCTAACTATTGGAGAGTGTTGTATACTAAATGAGGATCATATGTGTGGATTTGGAGTTTTTACCAATCCTTATTTAGTATGAATAAAGGATTGGAAGCTAATTGTATGTTCATTCATGGTGATTGAATGTACATAATATTGTTTTAGCAATTTGTACTTTAACAGATGAGTGTGTTGGTGGGAGGAATCAACTGAAGATGTCTTATAGATCATATGGAGTGGACTGATGTAATTGAAAATGATATTATATTCTTTATTTACTTGATGAAGTGTTAAATGGGTGAATAGGTCTTCATGAGACCTATAAGGGCTACTAAGGTGTAGCTACTTAAGTGTGACCCATGAATACTATGGCCAACCTGTGACAATGTATTAGATTTTTAGATGTCTTAATGGTTAAGACAAGTCTTATGGATAACCAAGAAGATAATATTCATGAAAAATCTATAAATAGTGGAGACCAAGGTGATGGTTTCTAGACTTGGGAGAAAAGTGTAGAGCAGATGTGACACTAAGTGAAGGAACTATTGTCACCAAATCTTGCACCCTAGAAGAAGTTGTTCAACCTTCTTCTATATTTGGGCAACATGGGAACATTTATAGGTATGTGGGTGTACATATATTGGAAATGAGCCTCTAGATTTAAGGTTTAGCTCCCTGAATGTATCTTGAAATTATCTTATCTATATATATTGATCACTTATGGGGAAAAGAGTTAGAGATTGCATGAATTGAACCTACTCTAAATGAGGTGATACACTAAATTTTCAAAGATCCACTCTCAAGATTGAACTTATTATCACACTAATAGATTATGAATAGAACTAATGCAGTGTCTATAATGGTTTCCAAGCAATAATTTTTTACCTAGAGGTCAATTGATAGACTTAGGCTAGAGGGCAATGGGGGTAAGGCTTGATTGGAAGCACTTATAGTCAACTATCCACTCTATACCTAAGACATCAACCTTAAAACATGCTAGATGACCTACAAGAAAAATTTATTAGAACTTAGGTTGAACTTGGACCTGTAAAAGGAAGATGACAACCACTTTTGCATATCAAAGAAATACAAAAACACTACGCATATATTAGTAAACAACCGTAAAATGCTTTATTCATTACTCCAAGAGGTACACAATACAATTTATCATAGAGTCTAGTCATACCAGCCTGAGGGATGCTTAATAATAGATCAAGGGCTATATTTATAGAAAAGGAGAGCAAGAGAAAGGGAATTTGCATTGAAAAAAGAATCAAATGAGTACAAATCCATTTGAATTGTAGTTACAACTGCCTCTACATTTATGCTCATTCAAGCTTCCTAATTGATTTGGGTCACTTTAGCCCATTGCATAGTTACATTATTCCCTGATTGATGCTCCCTAATGGTTATAATAGTGGGATTAAGTTGTTCTGAGCTAGGTTTTAATATTAATATAGTTACCACCATTGGATTAATCTATTAAAGTTTTGTTTTGGTGTTAACTGCTCCTAACTAATTTGTCATGACATGCAAAAGTGGATAGAAGGTTCCTTTTCATGTAGTGGGTCCTAGAGATGAAGCCATTGGAGTTTACGTGTATACCATTGTGGCACCCTTTAAAATGCTAGCTCTGGTTCAAGCTGGATCATGCTCAAACTCGTCCCCATGTTCATAGTTCCACTATTGATGTAAAACCAATCTCAGACTATTGGTTTTCCTATATTGATTATATTGATGCAGACCTATAGAATGCATAACCCCTATATTGATTGTAATAGGTCCAAATAGACCCATTTTGTCTCTATAAATATCAAGGATTCACCATATGCATAGATCCTCTTTAAAAATGGTGAACATAGTCACAAAAATAACCCTGCATAATACAAAATGTCAACCCTGAAGTCCATATTTAGCTTTAATAACATCCCTTTATGTTCTTGATCACCTTGGTTACATGGCTATGCCTGATTTGTGGCATTTAAAAAAGCTTTAATGGTGGAAAGATAACCCTACAAGACCTTTTTTGCCTTGGTAAAAAACTACTCCTTTGGTTTGACTTTATCCATAAAAAATTGACATAAACCAATTAAAATGTTCCTATCCATATTTAATCCCACTAGCCTCATAGATCCTTACTTTCGGATCTTGACTATTTAACCTTTCTCACTCTGTTGATCTTTATTTGCATGATTAAATGTACTCCATAAATCTTCTATCAACTGGAATATGCTCATGCTACTTATCAATCATGCATTGATCTCAGGATCCTATTGTTAGCCTATTTCTTTATGCACTTATACCACATGATGGCCTCTCAAGTTCCTTGAAATTTTGAATCATCTTACATAATTGGATCAAGATGTATGAATGAACACTAGCCGTAAATTTCATTGTGCCCACTTCCCTATTAGTCGAGCTCATGCCATTAGATCATCAATATGATTGAACATTGATCATTGATCTACTTGTATTTGAAAATAAATGACTATTTACATGGTATAAATTTGATGTCTGTATGACTGTCATTTGACATCTATGAGACTATCATTTGACATATATGAGACTGTCATTGACATCTACATAACCATCAAATTTTAGACCCTAATGGTTATTTACTGTAGCTTAAATTTAACGTATGTGCGAATGTCTCCCATTATTTGACCAACTTTTAAAGCTTAGATCTGGAAGCGAAAAGGTTATGGAGGTACCAAATTTGTAGGATTTGTTTTGAATGCTAAAAGGATTATGCCCACTTGATCTATTGGCTCTTAGAGATTTTTAAGTGTGTTTACAATGTGGTCAAGTAAGCTAACCTATGTGTTTTACATGACATCCATGTGCCTAACACTAATCATTTGAATCTAAATGGCTACTTGTTGAGGCTTGAATTTGACACTTGTGTGAATGTATTGCTCTGCATGACCAACTTTGAAACTCTATAACTTGAGCTATAAAGCTCATACAAACATGAAAATTTCAAAGTATGTTCCTAGCATGAAGAACTTTATGACACTGTATCCTTTTGACTCATGAGGATTTTTGATTTACATTTATTAAAAGCAGAAACAAGTTGATCAGTGTGTTTTCATGTGATGTGCAGGATGGTTTGGCTCCTTAAACTCATCAAGATGAACTTTTAAGGCATATATCTTGAGATAAAAGACTCATCGAGATATGAAACCTGTAGAGAATGATATTGACACTAAGGACATGTATCATACATGGTTTGATGGTCACATAAGGCTTTTTGAGCTCATTTATAAAATGGACAAACAAGCTATCCAATTTGGTTCTTCATGACGTCCTGATGATGGTTTGATCTTTAAACTTACCCAATTCATTTTTATTCAATCTTTCAAGGTCCTGATGAGTTTTCAAGATTTGGTCAATCTGGTCCATGTCATTGCAAGCTTATGAACACTATGAGATGCTAATTGGATTACTTTTGAAGGCTTAGACAAATAATTTCTCTATTACCATTCAATTCCATTAGATTTTTTCATCAGGCATATTGCTATGAACATTTTGTCTGGGACACTTTCTCTGAAAGAATTATGTTTGTGAGGCTTTTGACAAGGACCTTTTGTTTCAGACATTTTATCTGACTAAAATGTGTCTTCAAAAATATTGTCTTAGACATTTTGTCTGAAATAAATATATCCTCATGAAAATTATCTTAGATAATTTTCTTGAAAAATTTGTGTCCTTGGTCTTTTTCCTTTCGAACGATTTTCTTGAAAGAATTCCAACACTTAACCAAATAAACTAGAACAATTTTTTGAGAGAATTATGCCTTATACTTTTATTGTAGATAATTTGTTTGAAAAAACTCTAATACTTAGCCAAAATTTGAAATATTTTTTATGTATAAACTAGGCTTTTCTAGACTTGCTCTTGTAACTACTCGGACACCATGAAAACCCGCCACTTGCATATATGACTCTAAAATGATCCCTAGGACACCAAATGACACAAGGACTAAGCTAGACTATGACCAAAGCTATAATTGCATATGAAATGACATTAAATGAGCTAAAACATACGCTATGACATTAGAAAAATCCCTTATATAAGGTTTTGACTATAGAGGGTTGATCCATTTTGGTCTGCGGTAAAAATAGTCAACATTCTTGGTGATTTCCCAAGGGTGGTATAATTGTTTTAACATGACTAGTTGCCCAATCTTTTCCATTGGGTTATGGAGTCACAAGTATACAAGTTTGACATATAAACTACCCTTTGATAACACACAACAATGATAGAAAACAACAAGAATAAGACACAAAATAGAAACACACATGTGCTTCATGAACACTTATTGGAACACTATTGGCAATATGATTATCATTGATGTCAAAAAGGACACTATAGATATCACTGATGTCAAAAGGATTAGGTAGGATTGATGGAGAGAGGAGCATATTTTGTAGTTGTACTATGTAAAGTTATCATGCTTTTACATAGACCATTTATGGATGTTTAAAATTAAAATAGATAGAAGATACATTATGTGTTTTTCATGTACACTCTAAAAATATGGTCCACAAGTTTAGAGGAGAAGGAATGAGCTCAGAATTGATTTTTTTAGCTCTCTATCTAGATAGGATTTCTCAGTAAAACAATAAGGGTTTAGCCATAGCATCAATAATAAAAGTTTTAATTTAATGTTGACTTGGTATAGCTGAGAACTAGTAAATTAAGCTACAACTTAAGTCCATATCATCATTGTAAAATCAACCACTCAAACTAGAAATTACAAACTTTGAGAAATGATTTATGGACTTTATATTTTCCTAAGTCTAAGACTTAAATATTTATCCTAACTTGATCAATAACCCATGCTCCATTGTATACAGATGATCCAACAGAGTAAAGTAAAGTCAAATTATGAAAAGGTGCTCTGAGTGAATGTGTAAGTGATAAGTGTCACATTCATAGAGCTTGTTAGATAGAGACCTAATGAGCATAAGCTTGTCAGAATTAATGATCAAGCTAGTTAGACGATAAAATGTCTCATGCTTAATCAGACATTAAATATTCAATGGAGTGTGATGAAGTCAAAGTGTCAAAGGTCTTTTCGAGTGAATGTGATAATGCTAAGTGTCACAAACACAAGAATCTATCAAATAGAGGACCAATGTGAGGATGTCAAGTGTCTCAATAGTCGAAACTGATAGCTATGTATAGAAGGCATGCACTTATGATAAGTGTCATATTTTTAAAGGTTGGACAAGTATAAATATTGAGCTTGTTATAAGATCTAATGGTGCATGGGTGATCATGCAAAGGAGATCCAATGGAGTGAATGGACTCAAATGCTGGATGTTTATTAACACAAAAACAAGTTAAAGATCGAGTAGGTTCGAGAAGATTGACAGAGTGGAAGTGATCCAAATATATAAAAAGCTACGAGATGAGATTAAAGTGTCAAAGTTTAATGACCAAGTCAAGGTAAAGGACATGCATCTTTGGATATCAAACAACATGTGAAATCTTGGATGAGAAATATCCAATGAAGTGAGTGGACTTAGATGGAATAAAGAGCTTGATATTTAACATCTCAATAGAGCTAAACTTTGGAAGCATATAAATATCTAACAGATAGTGTGAGCCTATCAGAAGATGATCAAATGGATGTATTTTAAAGTTGAGCTAATTTTATAGATACCATTAGATCATGGTGCCAAAGGCAAGATCAACAACCAACATCTAAAGTCATGTCCAAACAAATGTTTAGTTTTAGGAACATGTAGAAACTTGTGTATAAGCCATGAATCTTAACTTAAGCAATGAGATTGATCGATCTAACCAATCAATTCTACATTAAAGAGCCTATGCATAAAAACTTGAGTATAACATATGCTATAGATAATAAAAGAGACCTAAAACTATGGCATGATGCATAGAATTTGTTGTAAGGTGTCATGGTTAGATCTGGCTATTGTATAAGGCATTAATAGGTCGATCCTTTGGTGTAGTTACAACTGGTGGGCCAATAGAATTGAGATGTGGGAACTTACAGTTCAAGTCATAATCAACTAAAGTCCAAAATTGGCATGATGTATTACAGTCTGAGTGTGAACATAGAGAAGAAGCAAACCCTAGATCATTTATTTATTAATATGATATCTAGGACAAAGAAAATGCTGCTAATTAATTACATTTGCCATTGAGCCAAATTGAATATAGAGCAGAGTGGTTGGTGAAGGCAATGAAGAGTGTTGAATAAAGAGATATCTAGACACAAGACTAGAGAGGTATAGAGGGGAGCAAAGAGGAAGAAAGGCATGAAGAGAATGTGAAAAATATGATCAATTTTAGATTAGATCTATAATAAAGAATAGAGATCTAGATTCATGTATGAATCTACTTTGAAAATTAGAGTTATAGCTCCATAGAAATTTTTGATAGGTTAGTGCCATTATATAAGCTAAGTGGGTGCTCAGATTAGGGAGTAGGTGATTTCTTAGAGTTGGTGATCTTAAACTAGGGGATTAGTGTCTCCTTAGGATGGGTGTCCTTAAATGTAACCAGTGAGGTTTGCTAGTGAGCCTTTGAACTGTGAAGCTAGATTAGAATAGTAAAATTTAGAAACTATTTTCACCATGGTTTTTCCCTCTGGGTTTTCCATGTATAAATATGGTGTCATGTGTATTTGTGTGTATATGTGATCTCTACATTTATCTTTTAACTTGCACATGCTTTTGAGTTTTCTTTAAAAGGATTGAAAGACTAGTTTTAATTGATATATTGATTCACCCCCCTCTTAGTATCTAGTTATGTTTTAACAATTGGTATCAGATCTAGGTTTCCCTTAAAAGAAGCTTAATTAGCTCAAGTAGATCTTGGAATAGTGAACACAATGACTAGTCAAGAAGGATCTTCATTAAATAAGGCACCTCTCTTTGATGGATCAAACTATGCATTCTAGAGCATAAGAATGGAAGCATATCTATCTTCATTAGAGTTTGATGTATATATGTTTGTGGTAAATGGATATACAACCCCTACTATAACTCCTATTTATCAGGATACCAAGAAGGCATATGAGAGCAATGTTATGGAAAAAAATGCTATTCTTCATGGACTGTCAAACTCAGAGTTTGTCAAAGTGATTCAGTGTCAAAATGCTCAAAAATTTAGAACAAACTAAAGAGCATCTATGAAGGAGATGACAAGGTAAAGTAGGCTAAACTACAAACTTATAAAGTTAATTTTGAGGGTCTTCAGATGATTGAAGAGGAAAAGATTGTAAACTACCTCCTTAGGGTAGATGAAATAGTCAATGCAATTAGAGGCCTCGAAGAAGAAATGAAAGAGTCAATCATTGTCAATAAGGTTTTAAGATCTTTGCCATCAAGATATGATTCTAAAATCTCTATAATAGAAAAAGCAAGAGATCAAGATAAACTCACTATTGATGAGTTAAATTGAACCTTCATAGCCTATGAGATGAGAATGGGAGAGATAGACACCTTCAAGAGAGAAACTGCATTTAAAGTAGCCAAGAAAGCAAAGGAAAAAACATCAACATCTGAATCTAAGGAGACTGATGAAGAAGAAGCTAACATTTTTAGAAGACTAAAGAGAGGATCTGGAAAGTATAGAGGTAAGTTATACTTCAAATGCTTTAACTATAGGTAAGTAGGAAATTTTTATGCTAAATACCCTCATAATAAAAATGATAACTTGGAGCAAGTAGAGAGTAGCAAAAAGGCAAAACCCTACTATCCCAAGAAGAAGAACTTCTTAAGGAACAAGAAAGGTCTAGACACAAAATAAAATAGTGACTCAATGGAAGACATCGATAGTTCAAATGATGATCATGATTGTGTTTTTGTGGCTAAGGGAAATAAATCCATGTTCATGATAGTAGGATCAACTTATATAAATCTTGATTAAGATGAAGTTGAATACTTAGATGAAGAAGAATAAGGAGAAGTGGATCTTGAGTGTGAACTCATCTATGCTCTAGATGAGATTGATATGCTG
This sequence comes from Torreya grandis, assembly GCA_037957365.1. Classification (NCBI taxonomy): domain Eukaryota; kingdom Viridiplantae; phylum Streptophyta; class Pinopsida; order Cupressales; family Taxaceae; genus Torreya; species Torreya grandis. The sequence continues at coordinate 634,661 of JARHVA010001908.1, forward strand.
AGAAAAGAGAACTCAAGGTAGAAGAAGTTTGTACAAAAGGAAATTGAGAAAATGTTTAAAAGTCTTGAGAAATTTGATTAGATGGTAATTAGCCTAAAAACACAAGCTAAAGAGGTTAAATGAATAGAAGATGTAGTCAAAATGGAACTACAATCTAAATCTAATGAATGTGTAAAGCTTAAGGTAGAAATAGTGGCTTTGAGAAAAGAAATTGAAAAAAGGTCAACTAAATAAAAGTATAAAGTTGATAGGAGGATCAAACATTCTTGATGAACTGATCAACTCTCAAAATCCCTCAAAAGAGAGATCAAGTCTTGGTTATGAGAAGGGAAAAAGTTTCTCAACTATTACATCTACTAACCTCTATGAAAACTTCAAAGCAGAAGGAAAATCAGGACTAAATAATTAGAAAGTTAGCAAGGACACAAATAAAGATTCAAAGACAACTGATATGAAGAAAGCTAAACCTAAAAAGATGCTTGAAAAAAAGAAGATAAAGGTAGTTGATGTTGATGGATACACCAAGGTGAGAAACTTGAAGAAGTCACAGCTTAGAAGAATTCCTCATGCTACACCAAGCAATGTTATGACTAGTTATTTATCATCTTTGTATGGTTATTATTATAGCTATAATAATTTTGGTCAGAAGGTTAGTAATTACAGAGTTATAACTACAAGGAGAATCAATTTTGTAAGCAAAAATTCATTTTCACCCTTGGTAGATACAAATGTAATGTGCTATAATTGTAATAACTTTGGTCACATAGCTAAACATTGTAGAACTAGATTTATAATATCAAAAGTATACAATGTAAAGAAAGACATGCCTCCCTATGTGAATAAAGGTTCAAAAGTTTCTAAAAAGAAGATAAATAAGAAGCCCAAGGATGTGTGGAGAGTGAAAAATCAATCTATGATTGCTTAGACTACAATCGATGCCAAGGATTAAAATTTGTGGGTGATAGACAGTGGCTGCTCAAAGTATATGATTGGTGATGTGAGCAAGTTCAACAAATTGAGCAAATGTAAGGAATGATCTATCAGCTTGGGAGACAACACAACAATAAATATCAAAGGTAAAAGAACCTTGAACATAGATGGTAAAATAACTACACATGATATCCTTTATTGTGAGGGACTAAAGTATAATATGCTAAGTGTCAGCCAAATGTGTGACAATGGATATAAGGTCACATTTAATGTAGAAGGATACAAGCTAAAGAGATTAGGAAAAATATTTGCAGAAGGGAAAAGGGATGAGAGAAATATCTACAATCTTATTGAAGTAAATGGTAATAGTTGCTTGATGGAAAAGATTGATGAGAGTTGATTGTGGCATAGGAGAATGGGTCATGTCAACTTTGATAATCTAGTCAAAGTAAGCTCAAATAACTATGTAAGATACATGCCCAAGATAACCAAACTTACAAATAATACTTGCAAGGAATGCCAACTAGGCAAGTAAATAAGGGTCAAATTTCAAACAAAGGAATATGCAACTACAAATCCCTTACAATTAGTTCATATTGGTCTTTGTGGTCCTATTAAGATAAGAGGATCAAAAGGAGAGATATTGTTCATGTTATTTGTAGATGACTAGTCAAAAATGACATGGATGACTATTTTGAAGGACAAATCTCAGGCATTTGAGTGATTCAAGATCTTTAAAGCCATGATTGAAAATGAGATTGGAAGAAAAATCAAATGTTTAAGATCTAATAAAGGTGGATAATTCACCTCAAATGAATTCATAGAGTATTGTGAGAAGCATGGGATCAAAAGGCACTACTCTGTAGCAAGGACTCCATAACAAAATAGAATTATTGAGAGAAAGAACAAAATAGTCAAGGGAATGGCCAGGATAATGCTAAAGGAGGCCAAGTTACCTAATGGATATTGGAGAGAAGTAGTCCAAACAACAATATACATCTTAGATAGAGTTCAACTGAGGGTAAATAGTGACAAAACTCCTTATGAGCTATGGCATAGAAAGCCTACCTATATTAAGTACTTCAAAGTGTTTGGAAGCAAATGCTATATCAAAAGAAAGGAGGACAAATCAGGAAGCTTTGAATCAAAATGTGATGAATGAATATTTCTTGGTTATTCCACTCAAAGCAAAGCCTATGTATGTTAAAATAAGAGGCTACACAAGATGGTAGAGAGCATATATGTCAAGGTTGAAGAAGGCATAAAACATGTTGAACCTAACAAGGAAACTAGTAATGAAGAGTCATAACTTTAAGAAGAATCAGATAGTGAAGAGGTTGAGGAAAAGAATGAAAAAGCACCTCCGAGATTTGTTCAGAAGGATCACCCTAAAGATTAGATATTTGGCAATAAGAACTAAGGAGTTCAGACAGGAAGAAGAGCTGCAATGAACAAGGAGAAAGTAAGTTTGGATCCAATGTTTGAAATTGAGCTTAAGAGCTATGTTGAAGCCATAAAGGATGAGAATTAGCTAAAAGCCATGAAAAAGAATTGAGCCAAATAGAAAAGAATAAAATTTGGCAATTAGTTGCAAGAACCTCAAATAAGAATATTATAGGAACAAAATGGGTCTATACAAATAAGCTTAGTGAGGATGGAGATAATATAAGAAATAAAGCGAGATTGGTTTGCAAAGGATATGCACAAGTAGAAGGCATAGACTTTGAGGAAACATTTGCTCTAGTTGATAGATTGAAAGCTATAAGAATGTTTCAAGCATTCTCTATTCATAAGAAGTTCAAAGTATATCAAATGGATGTAAAGTCTGCTTTCTTAAATGAGAACCTAGAAGAGGAAGTATATATTAAACAACCAAAAGGTTTTTAATTGTTAGAGGAAGAAGATCATGTGTGTAGACTAAAAAAACCATTGTATGGTCTAAAATATGAACCTAAAGCATTGTATTCAAGATTGGACCAATACCTGCAACAACAAGGTTTCAACAAAGCATGTGCAAATAATAATTTGTACTTTTTAATAAGAAGATGAACATATTTTTATTGTTGTTTATGTAGATGACATCATATTTGGTGGTAGAAATTAAAAAATGTGCAAATAATTTTCTACACAAAATTTAAGTGAATTTGAGATGTCTATGCTAGGATAAGTTTCTTTCTTCCTTGGTTTACAAGTAACACAATCTAATGAAGGGATATTCATATCCCAAACCAAGTATGCAAAGGAGGTGCTCAAGAAATTTGGAATAGATGATAGAAAACTAGTTAGTACTCCCATGATAATTGGATGTAATTTGAGCAAAGAGGATGTGTCACTTGATGCAAGTCAGACTATGTATAGATCAATTATAGGTAGATTGATATACCTAACTAAGTCAAGACTAGATATCATGAAAGTAGTGTGCATGGTTTCTATATTTTAGGCTACTCCTCAAGAGTCACATGTCAATGCAGTGTAAAAAGAATCTTTAGATACATCAAGAGCACAATTGACTATGGCCTATGGTATCCTACAAGTGAAGATTTCCTTTTGACAGCATATACAGATGTTGATTGGAAAGGGAGTGTAGATGATAGAAGAAGCATTAGTGGTGGTGATTTTTTCCTTGGAAACAAATTTATTTCATGGTTGAGTAAAAAGTAAGAGTTACTCTTTCTATAGTAGAAGCAAAGTATGTAGCAGTAGTGACATGTTGTACTCAAGTCTTATGGATGAAGTAAACACTCAAGGACATCAAATTTGAGCACAAGTCACTTATTTCTATTCTTTGTGATAATTCAAGTGCAATAAATATATTAAAGAATCTAGTGATGCATTCTAGAACCAAGCCCATATCAATCATCACTTTTTAAGAGAGAGACATGTAGATCAAGAGGTCATAATGGAATATGTGCCAACTAAGGACTGGATTGTAGACATATTCATCAAGCCTCTTCCCAAGGAATAATTTGAATATCTGAGGCATAAGTTGGGAGTAGTGGCTCCTACACCACATCACTAAATCACTATTGATAGGGCATGAGTCCATGGGGAGTCTCATGGAAGCTTTATTAATCCCTAGCAGAAGAGAGAAAAGTTAACTTAGGCATATATAATTATAAAAATTACTAGTGAGTTGAAATTTTTAGATTCTTAGACAAACTCCTTTATCTAATAAAGGGGGAGAGATAGTTGGATAAATAGTTAGCTAGAGTCCCTTTGCCATTAATGTTAAAGGGGGAGAAAAAGGGTAAATGCTCTTTATAAAAGTTTGGAGAATGCTCTCTGTAAAAGTTTATAAGAGCAGAGCAAGTGTCCAAGATGAGTTTAAGAAAATATGCCATTACCTAAGGGGGAGCAAGTTTGATATGAACAACTTCAATTTATACTCATTAGAAGACAATGCAAGCAATGCCAGAGAAAGAGCTGAATATTAGAAGATCAGAACATTAAGTTTGCATAAGATCTTTTTGTTATCCATCAATGCCAAAGGGGGATATTGTTGGTAATATGATTATCATTGATGTTAAAAGGGACACTATGGATTTCACTGATGTTAAAAATATTTGGCAAGATTGATGGAGAGAAGAACATGTTTCACTATTACACTATGCAAAATTGCCATGCTTTTGTAGATACCATTTATGGATGTTTAAAGTCAAAACAAATAGAAGATCCATTATGGGTTTTTCGTGTACATTCCATAAATATGGTCTGGAAGTTTAGAGGAGAAGGAATGAGCTTAGAATTTATTTGTGTAGCTCTCAGACTGGATAGGGTTTCTTAGTAAAACCCTAAGGTTTTAGCCATGACATCAATAAGCAAATTTCTATTTTAATGTTGACTTGGTATAACGAGAACCAATAAGTTAAGTCCATATCATCATTGCAAAGTTGGCCCCTTGACCTAATAATTATTAGCTTTGAATAATGATCTAAGGACTTTATATTTTCCTAAATTTTAGACTTAAATATTTGTCCCAACTTGATCAATGGCCTGCACTCCATACACAGATGATCAAATGGAGTGAAGCAAAGTCAAATTTTCAAAAGGTGCTCTAAGTGAACGTGCAAGTGACAAGTGTCACATTCATAGAGCTTGTTAGATAGAGACCCAATGAGCATAAGCTTGTTAGAATTAATGATCGAGCTAATTTGAAGATCAAATGGCTTATGCTTAATCAAACATTGAAGATCTAACAGTGCATGATGAAGTCAAAGTGTCAAAGATCCCTTAGAGTGAACATGTTAATTACAAGTGTCACAAGCACAAGAATATATCAGATAGAGTATCGATGCAAAGATGGCAAGTGTCTCAATAGCAAGAACTAATATTTATGTACAAAAGGCACACATTTACAACAAGTGTCATATCCTCAAGGGTTGGACATATATAAAGATTGATCTTGCCAAAAGATCTAATGGTATGCAGGTGATCGTATAAAAGAGATCCAATGGAGTGAATAGACTTAAATTTTATAAAGTGCTTGATGTTTATTGACATAGTGACAAGTTAAAGACCGAATAGGTTCGAGAAGATCGACAGAGTGAAAGCGATCCAAAGATATAGGAAGCTATGAGATGAGGTTAAAGTGTCAAATTTTAATGACCAAGTTAAGGTAAAAGATGTGCATCTTTAGAGATCAAATAGGCAGAAGCTTAGATGAGAGAGATCCAATGGAGTGAGAGGACTCAAATGGAATAAAGAGCTCAACATTTAACGTTTCAATAGAGCTAAATTTTAGAAGCATATAGAGATGTAACAGATAGTGTGACCCTATTAGAAGGTGATCAAATGGATGCATTTTAAAGTTGAGCTAATTGTATAAAGACCATTAGATCAAGGCACCAAAGGCAAGATCAATGATTGACATTTAAAGTCATGTCTAGACAAATGGTTAGTTATAAGAACATGTAAGAACTTACATGTAAGCCATGAATCTCGACATAGATAATGAGATTGATCGATCTAACTGATCAAATCTACATTAAAGATCCTATGCATCAAAACTTGAGTCTAACAAATTCTATAGATAATAAAAGATACCTAAATTTATGGTGTGATGCATGGAATCTATTGCAAGGTATCATGGTTAGCTCTAGCCATTGTGTAAGGCATTAACAGGTTGATCCTTTGGTGCAATTGTAACTAGTGGGCCAATAGAATCGAGACTTTAGAACTTATAATTCAAGTCATAATGAACTAAAGTCCAAAATTGGCATGATGTGTTATAGTCCAAGTGTGAACATAGAGAAGAAGCAAACCCTAGATCATTTATTTATTTATATGATATATAGGACAAAGAAAATGTTGCTAATCAATTGCATTTCCCATTGAGAGAAATTGAATATAGAATAGAGTCGATGGTGAAGGCAATGAAGTGTATTGAATAAATAAATATCCAGACATGGGACCAAAGAAGTATAGAGGGGAGAAAAGAGGAATAAATGCATGAAGAGAATGTGTAGATTATTATTAGTTACATATTAGACCTATAAGAAAGAACAAAGTTTTGGAATCATGTATGAATCTAATTTTAAAATTGGAGTTGTAGCTCCATAGAAAAGTCTGATAGGTTGGTTCCATAAGATAAGATGAATGGGTGCTCAGATAAGGGAGTAGGTGATTCCTTAGAGTTGGTGCTCTTAAACTAGGGGATTTGTGTCTCCTTAGGATGGGTGTCGTTAAATGTAACTAGTGAGGTTTGCCAGTGAGGATGGATTAGAATAATAGATTCTAGCAATTATTCTCACCATGGTTTTTCCCTCTGGGTTTTCTATGTATAAATCTGGTGTCATCTATATTTGTGTGTGTATGTGATATTTGCATTTATCTTTTAATCTATACATGCTTTTAAGTTTTATTTAAAAAGGATTGAAATACCAATTTGAATTTAAATACTGATTCACCTCCCCTCTCAGTATCTAGTTGTGTTCCAATAAAAACAACACAATAAGAAAAAAACCACATGCCTAATTTAATATTTACAAAAGTGACCTTCAATTCTTAATAGTAGGGTTTCAAATGCATCCCATTCACAAGGATAGGTAGCTCTTCTTCATTCATCCTTTCTAACTTAAAAGAGGTTCTTTGATTGCACTTGATGATGACATATGGTCCACTCCATAAGGTATCATATTTGGTATGTCTCCCTAATTTTTCTCTATCTTCATTCCATTTCAATACTATGTCACCTTCTTGAAATGATATTAGAGTTTCCTTCTTGTCAAAATACCTCTTCATTAGTAATTAGTGATGCTCCATAGCTTGATGAGCTTTATCTCTAGTCTCTTGTAACTCCATTAATTTTGTTAATCTCACCTTCATTAGGGTATTCTAAAACAACTCTAGTTGATGTGCTAAATCTAAGGTAAGAATCTCTTGAGAGATAGACAACCTAGCTTCCCTTCCATAAACAAGCACAAAAAGATAATTCCTTGTTGAGCTCTTGGGAGTTATCCGATCAGCCCATAAGGTTGTCTTCAATTTGGTGTGCCAAGCTCTTTGGTTATGCTCCAAGGTTCTCTTGATGATTCTGATAAGATTATTGTTAGTAGATTCAACTAACCCATTACCTTTAGGGTAATAGTTGGATGAAGTGCTCAAGAATATGCCATTACTATTTGTAGACACTGAAATCGTGTCTACTCCTTGGTCATCTTCCCCCCTTGGTCCCTTTCTAACTTCTAACCATCCCTAACCCACCTGTGTCTTATTAATTCAAAATAATTATCTATTTTGAATTAATAATTACCTCTCTCTCTCTCCTTGACACCTCACCCCACCTTTGATACATCTCCTTGGATCCCTTCATCACCCCATGCCAAATCTTAAATGCTTAAACCTTATTTCATCCCTTCCACTATCCTCTCATGCTCATTTAACCCACCTTCGACCATTTTCCCATGACCAGCTGACCTCGGCAGACGGAAGAATAGACAAAAGGCTATTTTATCCCTTTTTCCTATTCTTTGGCTGCCGACGTCGATCAGTAGTCGGTCGACGTCAGCGGTATTGCCAGCATCGATTTCCTTTAAAACTACGTTCTGCATCCAGAATGCGGGATCGACCAATCCGCCAATCTTCAATCTTGAACAATCGGCCAATTCTCTAATCTTCTGATCTTCTTGTCCCGAATACAAATTCTTTCTCTCCCAGAATCTGACCTCTCTCCCTCTCTCTCTTAGGCACAACAAGCATCACAGGGTATAGCTACTCTACACTAGTCACTCCACCTTGAAGGAAGTCTTCTACACCAGTAGCATCAGCAACAGGTTTTCTACACCAACAACATTAGCAACCAGGTCTCCTACACTTCTTCTTCAATAGGCAAGAGGTAAGTATTCTTCTTTTGTTTCATCTCAGTAGTTTAGAATGCTTTGATAATCAGTTCCCATTTGCTACTTCTAAGTGCTATGAACCAGACTCGGCCATCAACTAGACTAGACTTGAATTCTTCTCGAAAAGGCTAAGAGGCCTTCCCCATGTCCTTATCCCTTTTTCAGCCACACTCTCTGCCCTGCAAACCTAGCACAAACCCTACACAGACTCTCAGACTACCATAGAGCATTCTGTAGACCATTATGTCGACCAAAAACCCCTCCAAACCCTGTTCAAGGCCATTTCCCTGACCGACACCGGCCACTAGGCCCACTGCCCCTATCGACATTGGCAGACTAACCGACGTCGGTGATCTTGACCAACCAACACCGGTAGACTAATCGACGTCGATGACTGTGGAAGACCGACAGTAGAATACACGTAAGCTTTATCTTTATTTCTTTTGTTTAGTCTTTCACCATTTCTTTTCTTTAATAGACATTATTTTATTAACAGTGGAATGACATCCCTTAAGGAAGTCTTTGCACTTCTGGGACCAAGCATATCGCTTGGCAGTCCACCTTACATCCATCTAACAACTTTTTTATTTAAGTCTCTTTCTTCTACATGTGTCATCCTCCACAGCCAAAGAGGAGTCCCTACAACATCTGGATAATGGTGCGTAGACCTCATCCATATAACATCTAACCCTAGACCATTTCTCTTAGTTTCTTATTCCTTTTAAATGTGAAAAGCGAAAACTTGTTAGAAACATTCTGGCATGCTCGGTGGGACCCTAGGAGTTTTCCTTGGGTTCATTTCTTTTTCTTCTAAAAACAACTTTTCATATAGGTGCATTAGGTCTCTCCTTGCATCTTTTTCTTCTATCTCTTCAAAAAGACACCATCAACAGAGTTAAAAAGAATCATTATTTTTCTTTCTTTCTTGCATCTTAGACTAGTCAACTCATACTCTTCAACCTTTTCTCTACTTGTTTGCATCCAAACACACATTTCAATTTGGGATTAAAATCTATTGCATCTCATTTCTAGTTGCTTGCATATTTAGTCCACACATCTAGTAATTAAAAATGCAACATGAATTAATCGTAGTCTACTTATGTTACACGACCAAACCACTTACACAAAATCAAATATCTAAACACACCTGAGACAAGGTCCGACTAGGATTTCATCACCTAGCGGATACCTTACCCGTCCCAACAATCCCACTTGGACTTCACTACCAAGGGGAAAGCCCACTCTGTTCTCTGGTAGAGGATAATCTCTAGGGAAAGTATATACTGGCTAAGCGAGACTCTAACACAACCTAACATAGACTCTTGAGCACTGAAACTAACCTGAAACCAGATTTAGACTACTTCTTCTAGGACCCGTTCTATAAGCCAACCTCCCAAACACACTCTAAGACATAAGCCAACATGATTCTAAAATTTTATTCTTAGGATTTAACGTTTAGGGTCTGTTTGTCTTCATCTTCTTTTCTGTCTTTATCTAGTTTTTTGAGCTAGTGAGGACGTTTTATTCTTTTTTTCCAAAAACTTTCAAATCTTTGAGTTTCTGGAAAAACACAGTAACTGACATCGGTTTTACCACCGACGTTGACAACTTTCCTCACCGGCATCGGTTATCTGATCGACATCGGCAATCTATTTCATCAACATCAATTTTTCAACTGATGTCGATCACTGTCCAAAACTTTTCTTCTCAAAAATAGCAAGCTTAAAAACCCAACTTTCTTGCTGTCCAGCATCCATTCTGAGTTTTTGAAACTAAAAAAATGCAGTTTCTAGAACCTGACCCCTTTTTCTTTGAATGGTTTTGACATGTAGTCAAACCAAGACTTTTGTTGACCACGCGAGGCAACAACCGCTTCCACCTTCACCTTCCATGACTAGTCCTTTAATGGAGTATCATTCAGAGACTGAATGAACTCCTCCTCGACCAACCCCATCCCAACCATCTATTGTCCCCGAAGGGGACCAAAACTTTGAAAGGTTCCTTGACCTCAATGTCAAGGCCCTTCAACATTATCTTGCGAGAAGCCAAACGAGAGACTCTTCAGGCAACCTAGTCTATGGGATGCCAATCTGCTTAACTAAAGCGGCAACGATATCGACAGCATCTGCTACCCAACCCATGACCACTCCAGCCTTTGCTTTGACTATCAACCCAACCATGACTAATCTTCAAAGTGTGGCTTCTCCTTCTATCTCTGGGCCCACTTCCATCGGGGTTTCAGCCCCCCATCAACCACAAACTATTCAACAAAATTCTACCGCTTTCTAAAATCTAGTTGTCTCCATCCCACCTACTCTTGCCCCTATCAACACAAGAGTAACTACCTACTCTTCAACAAGTGTTGCCACCCCTCAACCACCTTTTACAGCCCCTATTCAATTTGTGCCCTCTAACTCCATGGCACAACCACCCCTGGCTTCCACATCTATCCCAATGACTAGTTATCAATACGTTGCACCCATACAAGCGCAACTGACTACGTCATACACCTCTTTTAGCACCTTTCAAGCACCTTAAAACCTAGGGGGTGCCCCATCTGCCAATCCGTCAGCCGATCTCATCAAGATGCTGATGGACAAAATGTCTAGTCTTGAGGCTTCCATTTTTAGTTCAAGTAATGTCCTTTCATATGACCAAATTTGAAATGAACCCATCCATCCCTCCGTCCCAATCCAGCCGTATCCCAATCAGTGGGAACTTCCTAAGTTTACTCACTTCCAAAGTAAGGAAGACCCATAGTAGCATCTGCGAGCATTCAGACATGCTTGATACCTGATAACACATGATGATGCGTTACTTCTACGCACATTCCCCATGTCACTTTTTGGTGCTGCCCTCGACTGGTACAACTCTCTCACCCGTCACTCTATCTTTTCATTCACCCAACTAGCCCAACTTTTCCTTGACCACTTTTCTATCAATATCACTAAAAAGGTCTTAATTATAGACCTCTACTCTATTAGGCAGTTTGATGACGAAGCCATAGCCGATTTTTTGCCCATTAGAGAGGCTTAATCAACCAACTCTCTTTCCCTTTACCTTAAGCTGAGCTCATCGAGCTCTTTTCCTGAGCATGTGCCAAGCACATCTCATCCACCTTGTGGGTTCAAACATTCTGCACTTTTGATGAAGCTTTCACCATGGCTTGAAAGCTTGAACTCGGTGCTATTGAAAAAAATAGGGTCAAATTGCGTAATACCAATGCAAAAGCCAATGACCCTTCTTCTTTCAGACCTTCTTCTTCTGCTAATTCCAAGTCCAAAGGAGTGGCCAACACTGTGGTCATTAGATCACCATCTTCAACAACAACTGACCAATCTCAACCTTCAACATCTCAAAGCATCACAAAACAATTCCAACAACGGTACATACAGCATAAATACACTCCAATTGGAGAGTCATATGCTTCTATGTTGGAAAAACTCGTCAAGCAGGGGGTCCTCAATCTCCCTCCAATCTGACCACCTCAATTCAACTCCTCAAAATCCCTCCCTACATGGTATAAGGAGAATGACTTCTGTCACTATCACCGTGTTCAAGGCCATGACATAAACAACTGCTGAACCTTCAAGAATATTGTCTAAGACATGATAGATAAGGGAGATCTTGTTTTGGATAACCTGAATGTGCCACCCAATCAAAACATCGATATCTTCAAACAACCTTTTCCTAATGATCCTCCTAGCCAAAACAATGTCCAGACCATGGCTGATAGCTCCCAAGAGCATGATATACGCACGGTCAACACGGTCTCACCTCTTGTCCCTGACCAACCTCCTCCACAGGTAGAAGAGCCTTCTTCTCCTATTTGTCCATCACAAGTAGAAGATCCTTCTTCTCCTATTAGTTCTCCATCGACCTCTCTTATACTGGAGGACGCCTTGACCATACCAACGCCGTTAGCCTTACCTTCATCCTTCCTACTACCAATGGAGGACCCTACCTTGCCTACTTCTCAACCACAAGTAAAAGGCACAATCATCCCTGCCCTCTACCCTCTTGAAGAGCCATATTCTCCAATTCCTTTTCCACCAAGGGAAGACCCTGTCTCTTTGCCCACTTCGACCAAGGAAGACCCAGTGATGGTTTTCTCTTGCCTTTTGCCTGAGATCACTACGTCTCACTCACCTCCGTCCACATCTAAACCCAAACCCACGCAGGTGTCCACCATGCCAAAAGAGACTAAATCTCTTGGTGTTCGCCCCATATCTAATCTTGGCTCGTACAATAGTGGCCCTCAAACAAAACCAAAGAAGGCCACTAAACCACATCGGAGAATTCCTCCCCCACCTTCATCATTGCCCTCTATTTTGGGCCCACATCCATCCACCTTAATAGGAGTGCTTCCTACTCCAACACCACACAAAGGCAAATTGCCTCCATTATCCCTTTTACCCATTAAACATATATTTCCTCCAAAATGACCAATGCCTCCTATGCCTCCAAAACAAAAGTCATCAACCCCTACTGCAACAAAACACACAGACCCATTAGCAGGTTCTTATGCCTTGCTGTTATGACAATTATTGCAGTCTTCTCACATCAGTCTTCCACCTCTTAAACCATACCAATCTCTCAGACCAAAACCACCCTGGTTTGATGACACTAAAGTTTGTGCGTATCATCGCACGCCGAGACATGACACTGAGCATTATTGTGCCCTCAAGGTTGTCATTCACCAATGCTTGGAGAAAGACACCCTTCTTCTTGACCATATTATCAACAAACCTTCGACATCATCCCATGCTTCCCATACCTCCTCACCTTCACACTCATCAACTCTCGAATCAAGGCCATCTTAGTTCGACACCACTAAATTTTGTCACTATCATCGCACACCGAGACATGACACTGAGTATTGTTGCACTCTTAAAGCTGTCATTCATCAACACCAGAAAAAGGATACCCTTCTCATCAAGGATCCTCTTGACTACCCCTTTGCCAAATCTTTGACACCATCACATGCCTCACAAACATCATCACTCAAATTGAGATCTCAACACCAGACTATGGCCCCTCCATTGCCTTTAACCCCATTATTCAAAATCAACACAGTCAACTTGACCACTAGCCCACCAACCCAAAAGGATAAAGGGAAAAGACATGTTTCTATCCCTTGGACATCCCCATCTACCCAACGTTCACCACAACCAAAACCCAAGATTACTGTCTTGGGCACATCTCGACCAGCATCCTCAAAGACAATCCCTGACTTCATGGTGAAACAACCTCACCACATGACCCCTGTGAAGATGTCTTTGTATGATCTCATACAAAGCTTTCCACAGCATCATCAAACTTTGATCCAAGCCTTACAATCGATGGAGGTCCAGCCTGATGACCCCCAACCATTAGCCACTTTAATCAAATCATTACCTACCATTGCCTCCATCCCTTTCAATCATTCTGAGATTCCAACCTCCAACATGGAAGATCAGGATCTTGCCCTCTCCAACTAAATCTATCAAACATTCTCCCTAGCAATTAGAGGAATTCAACCTTACCCTGACCTTGACCAATTTTGACCAAACATTGACCAAATATCAACCGACCTCGACCAAGCCTCAACCAAGCCTCGACCAAGCCTTGACCAAGCCTCGATCAAGCATTGACCAAGCCTTGACCAAATATCAACCAAGCATTGACCAAACCTCGACCAAACATCAACCAACTTCTTAATTATCGACCAACACGTGACCAATTTGGAAAGAAGCAAATGAGGCAAGTTTGCTCCTAATTGGCTCAGACCTTACATCATAATGCACAAGTATGGGTCAGGGACTTATCATCTGTCTTCTTTTGAAGGCCGACCATAACCTGAGCCCCTTAATGCCTTGCATCTGTGACCATTCTACTATTAGTCAAGTACTCGTTCACTTGACATTTAACTTGAGCTCATCCCTTGAGCAATCCCCGTCCTCTTAATCCTCATTCCTTTCAACCCTATTTCCATAAAACAAACCCTATGTAACCCTTTTATACAGTATGAATGCTTTGTCTTACTAAAAGGGAGCCATCGAACTTCTATAGTCTTGTCCATGACTCAAAATTTTGTCAAAAATAAATTGATGTCAAAATATCAAAAGGTCATAAACTCTAAATGCAGACTGCTTCCTCGAAGGATAGCTGTATCATCATTGCTGTAGATAATAGACTGCTCCCTTGAAGGACAACTATTCAAAGCCCTCAAATATATATAAAGCAAAAATATAGACCACTCCCTCAAAGGATGGCTATGACTAAACTCTTGATATAAATAGCACTCTCTTAGCAGCTTCCCGCATCGATCAACTTCACAAATGACCACAAAACAACATGACATCTCTATGTAGACTTCCCACATTGATCAGTCTGCCAAAAAAAAAAAAAAAAAAAAGGTCATGGACTTGGCTTGTAGTCGTCTCAGGGTCTCCTATAAAAAAGGGGCAAAGTTATCCCTACTAAAAAGGGTTACCTTATCCTCACATATCATATCACCTGCTCAAGGGATTTTGAGCTCATTTTAATGTCAACGTGATTTGCTTACTTCTCTAACACAACCAATGGTCAACAACATGATGCATGAACGGGGCTTTTGTTTCTAAAACCCCCTACCTATGCTATCATTATGGTCCTTGTCAATGAAAGGGTGAATATGCCTTTCACTTTCTGCCCATACACTTTGGTCACATTCAACCACATCATTTATCAAACCAACTCAACCCAACGCTTTTTAGACCACTCACATAGCTTATTCACACAAGTTTTAATGGACAACAATACACATGGAAACTATCGACCACATAATTTATGTCAAGCATAAACCATTACTTGCTGAGGCATAAATAGACTCAATTCATTTTTAGCATACATCCATCGCCCAATATGGACAATTTCTAGGGATGAAAAACCACAACTAAAGTTACAGAATACACCATCACACAATATGGAAAAGGCTATAACATCATCTTACCCTCATTATTTTGAGCACGTACCCTCAGACATATGGGAAGTGCTAAATCTTTATCATGACCAAACCAATCATCAACCAACTTGTCAACCAGCCTGAACTACATTGGTCTGAGGCCCTAATGATAGGGGCTATATAGGCAGCACTCAATTGACATGACATCTTTTGGGGTTAGCTCGACCACATCCATTTGTTCATCTACCTGATGGACAAACTATCTTACCTTTGACCATGACTTAACCTCGTCCAAACCATCCATAACTGACCCTCTTCCTCCCTTTTAGGGAGAACTACATCAGCCTGAGGCCCTAATGACTGAGGCTATGTAGGCAGCACTTAGTTGACATGGGGTCTTCTGAGGTTAGCTCAGCCATTCCTTCATCCGTCCATTCATTCAGACCCACTATCTATCTCAACTCACCTCGACCAATGACCTTGGAGATCATGCCTATCTCCATAGACCATGACCACTTCCAAGACAATGTTGCCTTGGTTGTTTCTGCATGCATGCTACCTCATGAATGTGTTTCTATCGCTAATTTTGCTTTTCAGATTATAAAGAGAGAAGAAACTAAAGAGATAATGGTCAAGGCATGTGAAGTACCTGGATATAGATTGCGCACCGTAATCCAGACGCTTGTGGGCACCCCTCTTTGGCTGTGGAGGAATGACACCTGCAAAGAAGAAAACTTGGACAAAAAGGCGTTAGATAGGTAAATGGTGGGTTGCCAAGCGAAAGCTTGTTCCCAGAAGTATGAGAACTTCCTTAAGGGAGGTCAACCCACTATTTTGATAAAAGATAAATGAATGGTAAATGACAGAATGCTAAAATAGACTGAAATGATAGCAAACTGAAAGAGAAAAGGAAGCAAAGGCTTACCTGGAAGAAGCTGTCGGCCTGGTTGCAGTCGCCGGCGTCGGTGGTCCTACCGGCGTCGGTTGTCGGGTGTGCCGACGTCGGTTATGCTGCCGACGTCGGTGGAGGAAGTGACCGGCGTCGGTCGGGGCAGTGGGCTTGGACGGGATTTAGGCAGGGTTTGGTCGAGTCTGGGCAGAGTCTGGTCTGTGGATGGTCTGGGGTTGGTCTGTGGTCTGTTTAAGGATGGTCTGTGGACGGGTTTGAGTCTGATTTGAGGCAGTCAGGGGGTCTGTGCAGAGATACAAGGGAGTCAAATGGACATAAAGGGACAAAGAGATAGAGGAAGCCAATCAGGGAGATAGGAATCCGGGTCTGGGTGACAGTCAGAACTGAGGGAAAGAAGTGCTAAATCTAGTTTAAAAGCGGATGACTAGAAAGCATAAAGAAAACAAATAGAGTACTTACCTGTGCCCTGCTGAAGAAGGTGTTGATCTTGTTGCTGATGATGCCGGATGTGAAGCCTATTGCTGATGAAGAATTCCTGTTGTTCACTTGCAGAAGCTTGCTGTGTACCAGGGAGAGAGGCAGAGAAGTGAAGAGGAGCAGAAACAAATGCCAAAACACCTAGAGAAATCAGTTTGCGAGCTCCAGGGTCTAGGGGCTGCAACGGATGCAGAAAGGGGTATTGAAGGCTGCCAATGCCGGCATTTTTGCCGACGTCAGCCGAATGGTCGCCGACATCGGCGGTGGCAGAATGGGGACAGAGGCTAAAAATAGCCTCTGCGCATTCTTGCACGCCGCCGGGCGAGGGGTTGTGGGAAGAACGGTCACGAGGATGCTTAAATGGGCGTGGGGGGGGAGATAATGAGGATATTTGGCATAATAAATGCTAGGGGAAAGGTGGAGGGATTCAAGGGAGGATCCAAGGTGGCAAGGGTGAGGTGGAAAAGGGGGCCACTTAATTAAAATATTTAAGTTATTTTAATCAAATGAATGGAGGGGACTAAGGCCAAGGGTTAGGATAGGGGTTTGAGGCGGACAAGGGGGAGAACCAAGGTGCAGGCACATTTGCGGTGTCTACATTTGCCCCTTTTTGTCTTGTTGGTTATTCTAGACGAACTGCAAGACAAAAACAGGAGGTGGTTGCCCCAGGTGAAAGATGATGGATTGCCCCGAAGTATGGATGAGGTATTCCCCCTCAAAGCAGGAGTCGAGGGAAGGAACCTGATGTCGGGTGCTGATTTGACAAAAGGTGGATGAGAAAGATGAAAAGTGAGTGGAAATGCTGCAAAAGTCGTGATTGCGCGTATACCACGTCACGGGACAGGTAGGGTCAAATTGTCGCATGTCGAGGGTCAAGGAGTGCCAAAATTGAAGTAACCGGGCCCCAGCATTTAGTCGTCTGCTGATCGGGTTAATCTAAGCTGAAGCTCCAAATGGTCGTCATGTTCCAGGTATCCCAGGCTCAGGAAGTGCTCCCAGAGACACGAAAAAGGCACAAGTAGGGTGGATCAACCGGTTTGCGATCCTATACTTGTGAGGGTCCAAAAAGGTCTGCGCACAATTCTGCTAACCAGTCATGAGGTAGCATACATGCAAAAACAACCAAGGCAATAGTGTCTTGGAAGTGGTTGAGGTCGGAGGAGATAGGCATGATCTCCAATGGTTGGTGGTCAAGGGGATGGATGGACGAAAGGATGCGGCCGAGCTAACCTCAGAAATGTCATGTGATCTGAGTGCTGCCTACATAGCCCTTGTGTGAAGGGCCTCAGGCCAATGTAGTTCTCCCTAAAAGGGAGGAAGGGTCAAAGAGATGATTGGTCTTGGTCAAAGGAAATGATTGGTCTTGGTCAAAGGTCTTGGTCAAAGGTCAATGATTGGTCTAAGTTGGCGGAGGGAAGGTTTGTCCATCAAAGAGACGAACAAACGGGGGTGGTCGAGCTAACCTCAGAAGATGTGGTATCTGAGTGCTGCCTACATAGCCCTGGTCATAGGGCCTCAGACCAATGTAGTTCGGACTGCGAGGGTCAAAATGGTCGATGATGAGTTTGGTCGATTGTCGAAATGATGAAAGGGGAAGAGATGTTACAGCCTTTTCCAAATGGTGTATTCTGTAACATTGGTCGAGAGTCTTTCATCCCTAGCAAGTTTCCATAGTCGTGATGGATGTATGCTAAAAATGAATGGAGGTCTATTTATGCTTCAGCAAGTATTGGTTTATGCTTAACATAAATTGGGTCGGGTCGGTAGTTTCCATGTGTATTGGTGTCCATAGAAACTATGTGAAATGGACTAGGATGATGTCAGCTAAAAATGATGAAAATGGCTTGGTTAAGGATGAGTCGACAATTGATGTGGTTAAATGGGACCAAAGTGTAGAGAAAAGATGAAAGGCAAATTGCTCTTTCATTGACAAGGACCAGAAAAGAAGCATAGATAGGGGGTTAGTAGAACCAAAGCCCCGTTCATGCATTACATCGTTGACCAGTGTTGTGTTAGAGCGATAATCGAATCACTTTGACATTAAAGTGAGCTCGAAGTCCCTTGAGCAGGTAATAGGAGGAGGATAGGGTAACCCAGTTTAAGAGCAGGAATAACCTTGCCCCTTTTTATAGGAGACCCTGAGACAACTACAAGCCAAGTCCATGACCCGTTTTTTTTTTTTTTTTTTTGGGCAGGCTGATCGATGCGGGAAGCCTACATAGAGATGTCTTTTAATGTAGTGGTCATGTTGCGAAGCTGATCAATGCGGGAAGCTTCTAAGAAAAGTTGCTGTTTGTAGCAAGATTTAGTCATGGCCATCCTTCGAGGGAGTGGTCTATATTTTTGCTTGATAATGTTTGATAAGTTGGCCTAGCTGTCCTTCAAGGGATCAGTCTAGTAATACAGCAATGATAGTACAGCTATCCTTCGAGGGAGCAGTCTATCTTTTTGAATTTGATTTTGTGACCTTGGATATGTTTTGACATCTTGATTTTGATTTTTGTGATTTGTTGATTTTTTGATTAGAGTCACGGACAAGGCTGTAGAAGTTCAAGGACTCCCTTTTATTAGGACAAAGCATCCATGCATCATAAAAGGGTTGTAGAGGACTTGTTAAAGGGAAATAGGGTTGAAAGGAATGAGGATTAAGAGGACGAGGATTGCTCAAGGGACAAGCTCAAGTTACGTGTCAAGTAAGCGAGTACTCGACTAACAGAAGAAAGGTCGAAGATGCAAGACATAAGAAGGGGTTTAAGGTCTAATAAGACCCTGGGCCATGCTTGTATGTTATGATAAGGTCCAAGTCAATTAGGGGCAACTTGCCCCAATTTGCTTCTTTCGAGATTGGTCAGGTGTTGATTGATGGATGTGAAGTTGGTTGACATTGTCGTTGGTTGGTTGAAAAAGGTAGAATGTTTGGTCGAGAGGTCAGGTTGATCGATATTTGGTTGAAGTTTGGTTGAGACTAGTCAAATAATTGGTCGGGGGTTGGGTCGATGGACACTTGGTCGAGATTTAAGATTAAATAAGCGATCGATATGTGGTAGAGACTGGGTTGAAAAGTTGGTCGAAGTTTGGATGAAGGATGAATTCCCCCAGCGGGTAGGGAGAATGTTTGAAAGATTGGTTAAGGTCGGTTGAGGTTTAGTGGTCAGATGGACGGTGTTAATGTCGAATAAGAGGGTCAAAGGTGGCAAAGGGACCACAGTCTGGCGTGGGGATCCTGATTTAGGTGATGAGGTTGGAGAGGCATGAGTCGGGGTTGATGTTTTGTTAAAGAGGTGGTCAAGAGGATCCTTGATGAGAAGGGAATCCTTTTTCCGGTGCTGACGAATGACAGCTTTGAGAGCGCAACAACGCTCAGTGTCATGTCCCAGAATGTGATGATAGTGGCAGAATTTAGAGTTGTCGAACCAAGATGGCCTTGATCTGAGAGTTGATGAGCGGAGTGGTGTTGAAGGTTTGTTGATGACGTGGTTGAAAAGGGAGGTGTCATTCTCTAAACATTGGTGAATGGTGACCTTGAGGGCATGACAATGCTCCGTGTCGTGTCCAGGTGTGCGATGATACGCACAAATGCAAGTGTGGTCGAACCAAGGTGGTTTAGGTCTGAGAGATTGATATTGTCTAAGAGGCGGGAGGTCGATACGAGATGACTGCAATAATTGCCGTAACAGCAAGGCATAAGAACCTACTAACGGGTCTGGATGTTTTATTGCAGTAGGGGTTGATGACGTTGGTTTGGGAGGTGAAAGAGGCATCGGTCGAGGGTTTGGAGGAGATGTATGTCTGACGGGATGAGGGAGTAATAGAGGCGATGTGCCTCTGTGAAGGATGGGAGTGGGAAGCACTCCTATTAAAGTGGACGGATGCGGGCCCAAGATTGAAGGTAATGACGAAGGTAGAGGAGGAGTCCTCCGATGTGGTCTAGTGGTCTTCGTTGGTTTGGGTTGAGGGCCACCGTTGTGCGAGGTGAGGTTAGATATGGGTTTGGGTTTAGATGTGGACGAAGGTGAGTGAGATGTAGGAATCTCACGCAAAGGGCAAGAGGGAACCGTGACTGGGTCTTCCTTGGTTGAAATGGGTGGAGAGACTGGTTCTTCTCTTGGTGGAGAAGAAATAAGAGAGGGCGGCTCCTCAAGTGGGCAGAGGGCATGGATGATCATGCCTTCTACTTGTAGTTGAGGAGTAGGCAAGGTAGGGTCTTCGGATGGAGGTGGGCTTAATGGCGTTGATGTGGTCAAAGCGTCTTCCAATACAAGAGAGGTAGATGGAGGACTAATAGGAGAAGAAGGTTCTTCATCCTTTAATGGAAGAGGTTGGTCAAGGACAAGAGGCAAAATAGTGCTAATCGTGTGAATGTCATGGTCTTGAGGGTCATTGGTCGAAGTATGGACGTTGTTTTGAGTAGGCGGATGATTTGGAAAAGGGTGTTTGAAAATGTCGATATGTTGGTTAGGTGGGGTGTTCGGGTTATCTAAAATAAGATCCCCCTTGTCGATCATGTCTTGGACGATGTTTTTGAAGGTTCGGCAGTTGTCGATGTCATGGCCTTGGACGCGATGAAAGGGACAGAAGTCGGCCTCCCTATACCATGTAGGGATGGCTTTTGAAGGGTCAAATTGAGGTGGTCGGATTGGAGGGAGATTGAGGACCCCCTGCTTGAGTAGTTTTTCCAAAACGGAAGCGTATGGTTCTCCAAGTGGAGTGTAAGAACGCTGAATGTACCGTTGTTGGAATTGTTTGGTGATGCTTGGAAATGTCAAAGGTTGAGAGTAATTAGTTGACGTCGATGATGGTGATCTAATGACCACAGTGTTGGCCACTCCTTTAGATTCGGAATTGGCAGAAGAAGAAGGTCTGGAAGAAGAATGGCCATTGGTTTTAGCGTTGGTATGACGCAATTTGACCTTATCTTCTTCAAGGGTGCGGAGTTTGAGCTTTCGAGCCATGACGAAAGCTTCGTCAAAAGTGCGGAATGTCTGAATCCGCAAGGTAGAAGAGATGTGTCTGGCACATGCTCGAGAGAAGAGCTCGATGAGCTCAGGTTGAGGTAAAGAGAAGGAGAGCTGGTTGATCAGACCTCTCCAACGAGCGACAAAGTCGATGATTGATTCGTCGTCAAATTGTCTGATGGAGTAAAGGTCTGTGATTGAGACTTGTTTGGTGATGTTGATTGAGAAATGGTCAAGAAATAGTTGGGTGAGTTGAATGAATGAAAATATAGAGTGTCTGGCAAGAGAACTATACCAGTCAAGGGCTGGGCCAGAAAGCGACATAGGGAACGTGCGTAAAAGCAACGCATCGTCATGGGCAATAAGATAATAGGCATGTCTAAATGCCCGTAGATGTTGTTGTGGGTCTTCCTTACTCTGAAAGCGAGTGAACTTAGGAAGCTCCCAATGGTTAGGGTATGGTTGAATAGGGACGGAAGGATGGATGGGCTCGTTGCAAGTTTGCTCATATGACAAAGTATTGCTTGAACTGGAAATGGAGGCTTCGAGACTGGACATTTTATCCATTAGCATTTTGATAAGATATGCTGACGGATTGGCGGGTTGAGTGCCCCCTAAATTGTAAGGCGCTTGGAAGAGGCTAGAGGAGGCGTGCGACATAGTCGGTTGTACAATGTACGGATGACTAGTCGCAGGGGCAGAAGTGGAGGCTAAAGGTGGTTGCGTTACGAAGGTCAAAGGTATAGGTTGACTGGGCACCGCCAAAGGTGGTTGAATGGCGGCACTGGTAGAAAGAGAGGTTGGCACTCCTACATTTGTGGGTGCAAGAGTATGAGGGGTCGAGACAATCAAGTTCTGATATGATGTAGAACTTGGTTGAATTGCAGGTAGCTGAGAGGGTAATGGAACCCTGATGGAGGTCGGTCTAAAAATAGACGGGGAGGCCAAACTTTGCGTATTGGCCATGGTTGGGTTAATAGTTGAGGCGAAAGGCTGAGTCGAAAAGGGTTGGGTGGTGAATGGTGTGGATGTCATCGCCATGTCACCCGAAAGGTCTCGCGTTGGGTTTCTCGTGAGATAGTTTTGGAGGGCTGCGGCATTGAGGTCCAAGAATCTCGCAAAATCTTGGTCCCCTTCAGGGATGATGGGAATTTGAGTCGGGGTCGGGGTCGGGGTCGGTCCTGTAGGAGTTCTTTCAGTCTCCGAGTGGAACTCCATGATAGGACTGGTTAGGGACGGGGTAGACGGAAGCGGTTGTTGGCTAAAGTGGTTAAGAAGAGAGTCCTGGTTTCGAAAACTGTGTTCTTGCAGTCTCAAAAAACCAGAATGTGGTTTTTGACAGAGAAGGGACAGGTTTTACGCTGCTGGTTTTGAAAAAAAAGGATAGTGACAGAGACCGACGTCGGTTAAAAAACCGATGTCGGTAATAAATATGGCTGACGTCGGTCAGATAAATCGATGCCGGTAATAGGAGAAAGCCGACGTCGGTGACAGAACTGATGCCAATGACTGTGTCTTCCAGAGAACAAAAAGATTTTAAGATTCTTGGAAAAACAATGAAGAAAGCGTCCTCACTCACTCAAACAAACAGATGAGAAGAGGAAAACAGAGAGAGACAGACAAGCCTAATCGATAAATCTTAGAAATTAACCTTAGAATCTTGTGGCTTATGCCTTAGATGAATGTTTAGGGAGATTGGCTGTCAAGAAGGTCCTAGAAGAAGGCGGTCTAGAGCTGGTTTCGGGGATTGTTTTAGGTGCTCAAAGTCTGTGTTAGGTCTGGTACGTGGCCTGGTGCTAAGGAGCAAGCTCCCCTCACTTCACGATTCCAGTGGTTAGCTGGTCTCGCTTAGCCAAGATATACCTCACCTAGAGTTTATCCTCCGCCAGAGAACGGAGTGGGATTCCCCCTTGGTGATGAAATCCAAGTAGGGTCACCGGGACGGGTAAGGTATCCGCTGGGGGATGAAATCCTAGTCGGGCCTTGTCTCAAGTAAGTTTTATGTTTGTTTTAGTGCATGTGGTCAGGTAGTGTAACATCAAGTGTCTACGATTTATTCAATATGCGGATTTAAGTTACTAGATGTGGACTAAGAAGATGCAAGCACAAGCAGAAATGAATGCAAAGTGTTTTAATGCCCAAGTCGAAATGTGATGTTTGTTATGAAGACAAGTTTGAGGAAGGGTTGAGAGTATGATGTTTAGACTAGTCTAGAAATGCAATGAAGAAAGATTCATTTTTAGTCCTGCTTATAGTGTCATTGAGAAGAAAAGAAGGAGGAGAAAAGGTAAGAACCTAATGCTCCTAAATGAATGAAGAAGAAAAGGAACCCATGAGGAACCTAGGGTCCCACTGGGCGTGCCAGAATGTTTCTATCGCTAATTTTGATTTTCAGATTATAAAGAGAGAAGAAACTAAAGAGATAATGGTCAAGGCATGTGAAGTACCTGGATATAGACTGCGCACCGTAATCCAGACGCTTGTGGGCACCCCTCTTTGGTTGTGGAGGAATGACACCTGCAAAGAAGAAAACTTGGACAAAAAGGCGTTAGATAGGTAGATGGTGGGTTGCCAAGAGAAAGCTTGTTCCCAGAAGTATGAGAACTTCCTTAAGGGAGGTCAACCCACTATTTTGATAAAAGATAAATGACTGGTAAATGACAGAATGCTAAAATAGACTGAAATGATAGCAAACTGAAAGAGAAAAGGAAGCAAAGGCTTACCTGGAAGAAGCTGTCGGCCTGGTTGCAGTCGCCGGCGTCGGTGGTCCTACCGGCGTCGGTTGTCGGGTGTGCCGACGTCGGTTATGCTGCCGACATCGGTGGAGGAAGTGACCGGCGTCGGTCGGGGCAGTGGGCTTGGACGGGATTTAGGCAGGGTTTGGTCGAGTCTGGGGTCTGTGGATGGTCTAGGGTTGGTCTGTGGTCTGTTTAAGGATGGTCTGTGGATGGGTTTGAGTCTGATTTGAGGCAGTCAGGGGGTCTGTGCAGAGATACAGGGGAGTCAAATGGACAGAAAGGGACAAAGAGATAGAGGAAGCCAATCAGGGAGATAGGAATCCGGGTCTGGGTGACAGTCAGAACTGAGGGAAAGAAGTGCTAAATCTAGTTTAAAAGCGGATGACTAAAAAGCATAAAGAAAACAAATAGAGTACTTACCTGTGCCCTGCTGAAGAAGGTGTTGATCTTGTTGCTGATGATGCCGGATGTGAAGCCTGTTGCTGATGAAGAATTCCTGTTGTCCACTTGCAGAAGCTTGCTGTGTACCAGGGAGAGAGGCAGAGAAGCGAAGAGGAGCAGAAACGAATGCCAAAACACCAAGAGAAATCAGTTTGCGAGCTCCAGGGTCCAGGGGCTACAACGGATGCAGAAAGGGGTATTGAAGGCTGCCGGCGCTGGCATTTTTGCCGACGTCGGCCGAATGGTCGCCGACGTTGGCAGTGGCAGAATGGGGACAGAGGCTAAAAATAGCCTCTGCGCATTCTTGCACGCCGCCGGGCAAGGGGTTGTGGGAAGAACGGTCACGAGGATGCTTAAATGGGCGTGGGGGGGGAGATAATGAGGATATTTGGCATAATAAATGCTAGGGGGAAGGTGGAGGGATTCAAGGGAAGATCCAAGGTGGCAAGGGTGAGGTGGAAAAGGGGGCCACTTAATTAAAATATTTAAGTTATTTTAATCAAATGAATGGAGGGGACTAAGGCCAAGGGTTAGGATAGGGGTTTGAGGCAGACAAGGGGGGGAACCAAGGTGCATGCACATTTGCGGTGTCTATAGAATGGTTAGCAAAATTGTTCACAACCCATATTTTGACCCTCACAAGTATAAGATCACGAGCAAGTTGATCCCCACTACTTGTGACATTTTCATGTTTCCAGGAGCACTTCCTAAGCCCGAGATACTTGGAACACGATGACCATTAGAGCTACAGCTTGGATCGAATAACCCAATTAGCTACAACTAAATGTTGGGGCCTGGTTATTTTGATTTTGGCACTCCTTGACCCTTGACCTGTGACAATTTGACCTGACCATCTCGTAAAGGGGTATGCATGCAATCTCAACTATTGCAACGTTCATACTCAAACTTCACCATCTCCATCCACTCTCTATCAAATCAGCACCCAATTCCAGGTTCCCTTCCCTTGACTCCTACTTTGAGGGAGAATACCTCATCCCATAATCGGGGCAATCAACATTCATTTTTGTCTTGTAATTCATCAGAACAACCAACAGGACAAAGACCTCATCCCATACTCGGGGCACATCACTCCTCTTTTTGTCTTGCAGTTCGTCTAAAACAACCAACAAGACAAAAAAGGGCAAATGTAGACACCGAAATCATGTCTACTCCTTGGTCGTCTTCCCCCCTTGGTCCCTTTCTAACTTCTAACCATCCCTAACCCACCTATGTCTTATTAATTTAAAATAATTATCTATTTTGAATTAATAATTTCCTCTCTCTCTCTCTCTCTCTCCTTGACACCTCACCTCACCTTGGATACCTCTCCTTGGATCCCTTCATCACCCCATGCCAGATCTTAAATGCTTAAACCTTATTTCATCCCTTCCACTATCCTCTCGTGCTCATTTAACCCACCTACGACTGTTTTCCCATGACCAGCTGACCTCGGCAGATGGAAGAAAGGACAAAAGTCCATTTTTAGCCTTTTTTTCTATTCTTTAGCTGTCGACGTCGGTCAGTAGTCGGCCGACATCAGTGATATTGCTGGCATCGATTTCCTTTAAAACTGCATTCTACATCTGAAATGTGGGATCGACCAATCTGCTAATCTTTAATCTTGAGCAATCAGCCAATTCTCCAATCTTCTGATCTTCTTGTCCCAAATACAAATTCTTTCTCTCCCAAAATACGACCTCTCTCCCTCTCTCTCTCAGGCACAACAAGCATCACAGGGTATAGCTACTCTACATCAGTCACTCCACCTTGTAGGAAGTCTTCTACACTAGCAGCATCAACAACAGGTTTTCTACACCAATAGCATCAGCAACCAGGTCTCCTACACTTCTTCAGCAGGCAAGAGGTAAGTATTCTTCTTTTGTTTCATCTCAGTATTTTAGAATGCTTTGATAATTTGTTCCCATTTGCTACTTCTAAGTGCTATGAACCAGACTCGACCATCAACCAGACCAGACTTGACTTCTTCCCAAAAAGGCTGAGAGGCCTTCCCCACATCCTTATCCCTTTTTTAGCCACACTCTCTACCCTGTAAACCTAGCACAAACCCTGCACAGACTCTCAGACTACCACAAAGCATTCTGTAGACCATTCTGTCAATCAAAAACTTGTCTAGACCCTGTTCAAGGCCATTTCCCTGACCGACGCTGGCCACCAGGCCCACTGCCCCTACCGATGTCGGCAGACTAACCGACGTCGGCGATCTTGACCAACCGACGCCGGCAGACTAATCGATGTCGGCGACTGTAGAAGACCGACAGTAGAATATGGGTAAGATTTATCTTTATTTCTTTTATTTAGTCTTTCACCATTTCTTTTCTTTATCAGACATTATTTTATTAACAGTGGACTGACATTCCTTAAGGAAGTCTTTGCACTTCTAGGACCAAGCATATCGCTTGGTATTCCACCTTACATCCATCTAACAACTTTTTTGTTTAAGTCTCTTTCTTCTACAGGTGTCATCCTCCACAGCCAAAGAGGAGTCCCTACAATGTCTGGATAACGGTGCGCAGACCTCATCCAGGTAACATCTAACTTTAGACCATTTCTCTTAGTTTCTTATTCATTTTGAATGTGAAAAGTGAAAACTTATTAGAAACACTATTCACCCAATCAGCTATCTTAACACCCTTAAAAACAAGAGAATTATCTAAAATAATAGTAGGAGTGCCAAACCTTGTTAAAATGATCTCATAGAGCTCTAAGATAGAATTCTCATTAACTACCTTCAATGCTACTACCTCAACCCAACTTGTAAAATAGTTAGTTGCTATGAGTATCCATTTATGATCGACACTTGATGGGGGATTTATCATGCCAATGAAATAAAAACCACATTGCATGAAAGGTTGATCAACTTGGATATGCTTCAAAGGAAGAGCTGTAAGCTTCTAGTTTCATACAAAGAAAGCACATTGTCCACACCTTCTCACCCAAGCATGAAAATCTTTGAAAAGGTTGGGCCAATAATAGCTTGACCTCATGATCTTGGTGGCTATGTTTCTTGGAGAGAAATGACCTCCTATTGTCCCATCATGAAACTTCTCAAGCAATACTCCAAATTGATCATTATCAATGTATCTCAATAGCACACCATTGATGTCCCTCATAAAAAACACACCATCCAAAAGACAAAAGGGAATAGATTAAAACCTAAAATATCTCATTTGTGATCTACTCATATTATTAGGATACTCAGCATTTTGAATAAATCTGATCACATCCTATGTCCAACTTTATGGAGGTAATGAACCAACTGATTGGGAACAATCATGATTGACTAGATCTTCTTCCTTTAACTCATGAAGATATGAATCTAGATGTTCACAAAGGCCTTTACCCCTAATAAATTTTGTCACTTTGATATCAACATCATATTCCATTACCTTAGTGATCTACCCTACTCTATTTCACTAAGATTTTTGCTCAAAAGAAACTCTTTAGTGCTAGGATGAGAGACCATAACATGAATCTTATTATTTGAAACCATATTTTTGAACTTCTTTATTCACCTTACAATAGTAAGGACTTATTTCTCTACAAAGGTGTAATTGACTTCATAATCTTCTAAACCTTGAATTAAGAATATAATTAGCTACTCCACACCCTCATCATTCTTTTGTATCAACATGGCTAATTTAGAATCAAGTTTGGAAAATGAATACAACCTGAAGTCTTTATTAAAATAAGGATTCAAAAAATTAGGAGCTTCTACAATTTCTTTTTTTATGGATTCAAAAATGCTCTTACCCTCTTTTTTCCAAGAAAAGACTTGGTTCATCCTGAGCATAGCTATGATAGGTCTCATTAAAGATGCAAAACCAGGTATGAACCTCCTTACAAAATTTATCTTGCTGAAGAAAATTTAAAGACATTTCTTATGTAAGGGAAATTATAAGCTTAGAATAGCTTCTATTATTTCAAGATCAATAGTCAAACCATCCTTAGAAATGATATGTCCTAAGAGCTTACCTTCATGAATAACAAAGATGCACTTGTTTGGATTAAGAGATACTCCATACTGCCTAAATATTTCAAACACTTACCTCAAGTATTGCATGTGTTCATTAACATCTCTATAAAACACTATTATATCATCTAGATAAACCAATAGCATCTCATTGATCAAACCTTTGAAATCCATGTCCATTGTTTTTTGAAATGTGACATCAACATTAGATAGACCAAAGGGTATATTACTATAAGTAAAAGTCCCCCATTTAGTAGTGAAGGCTATCTGAAACTGATCATCTTCACTGACTAAAATCTAATTATAGCCTGAATATCCATCTAGAAGAGAAATTTTTTGATAACCTAAAACCATTTACAAAATATACTCCCTTTACGGTAGAGGATAGTGATCTTTGAGTGACACTCGATCAAGATCTCTAAAATATACACAAAGCCTTATCTCCCCATTCTTATTTCTAACATGCACAAGGTTAGCTACCATGTTGAATGCTTGATGGGAAAGATTATCTTAGATTTAAGGAGTTTGGTAAGCTCTAACCTCATGAGTTGATCAACCTTGGGGTTGATGGGTCTTTACTTCTATCTAACTAGTTTAACTCTGGGTTCCAACTCAATGGTATGGTGTGATAGGCTAGGATTAAATCCTTTGAATTCCTTATATTCCCAAGCAAAGATATCATGAAACTCTCTACACAACTCAATGAATTTTTGCTTCTCTAATGTAGAACGTACCTTACCTAATTGAGGAGTTTGTCCTTGAATATCAAGACTCTTTCATATTTATCCTATTTTGTAGACATACTCTCTTTCTCCTTATTATTTTGATTATTCTCATTGAAGATACTTTATAAGGTCACCAAACCCTTAGGTATCTTATAGGTTCTTAGTTGCACAATCTTATCACCCAATGGTTCTTGGAGTCTCCTTTGATTCCTTGAAGAAAAATCAGCGTCATTTTGTAAGAAGCATGCAATGTTTTTATCACTATCAAACACTTGTCAAGTCACTTCATTATCAAGTATAGAAGGTTTGATAATGACCTTAATATGAGACTATTTTCCCTCCTCTTTTATGACAGTTGGAGTATCAAATTGAGCTCCCATGATAGCTAGTCTATCAACATGACTATTCTACTCCCTTGGGACTAATTAACTATTAAATAAATTTAAGTCTTCAAGCAAATCATATAGCCTATCCTTGTATGACTCAAGTAAAGGGTTCTTGGCAATAATCATATTCCTCACCTAATGCACAACTAATTCACTGTCTCCATATACTTGCAAGTTCTTGATTCCTTTTCTCCTTTCCTATTGAAGGCCATGAATTAAACCTTCATACTCAACCACATTAAAAGTAAAAATAAAATGAAATATATATGAAGCATAATACTATTTTTTATATGGGAAGACCAACATAACCCTAGCCCCTACACCAACTTTACTTCTTGAACCATCAAAAAACATCTTCTACAACTCATCATTTTCATCCTCTTCCTTGGCACGTAGAGGTGTTAGTACTCCTTTATGTATATAATACACTCCTAAATTAGTTTATTCCAAAAAAGCATAGGGATCATGCTCATAAGTATTAGTGCCATATTCATCAAGAGAAAAATCTAAAATACCTCAATCTTGAAAGAAGTGCCATCATATAAAATAGAGTCCTTTTCTTCATGGGCCACACTATTCAGATTAGAACTTGTCTCAATGTAAGGCTCAATATGAAATCTTTCAAGGGGTTTTATCCTAATTATCACCTTCACCCCATAAATTTTTTAAAATCCAAAAAATACTAGTCAGGTGAGAGGTAACCACCTATTTTGGCTATGAAGTCCCTTGATAGGCAGATTGCAAAGTGGGGTGGGAGATCAACCACAACTATGTCTTGTAAGATAGGAAAACTAGGACAATCATGTAAGAAATAATTCAAAAAATTTATCATTCCTACTAGCTTGTTAGGTGTACTATATAACTAAAGGACCCCTTTATTATTTGGCTCATATTTTAGGCCCAACTTGTCAGCTACAACTTTAGGCATGATAGAAGTAGAAGCTCCACTATCGACTATGAAATTATGTACCAACTTGTCACCTATAATAAGGGTGAGGTAAAATGGTGGAGGTTTATCAGCCCTAGTGGATGATTAAACAATGATACTAGGATAATTTTCAAGAGCAACATGGCCATGACTTTAATTTGTGGGTGAGACACTAGCAAAGATAACAGATAATTGATTTTGTAGTAGTTCTTTTTGACCAAGCATATAAAGAACATCCCAAAGAGAAATTGATGTTTTAGTGTTCTTAAAATAATTTAAAATGTTTAAAGAATCCATACCTATTTTATCTTTAGCTCTTGTGGGTAGAGAATTATCTAGAACTTGAGGAATAGGAGCATACCTTACTATATTTTGACTTGATGGAGATGTAGAAGTTTTTAGAAATGTTAGATTTATAGCTATGTCTTGTTGCATTCCAGGAGGGTTGGATGAGCGTATTGGCATGCTACTAATAACTCCTTGAGACTTCCTCTTAGCCCTTGTATTGTCTATGATAGAGGTTCCTTGATTTAGCACAAAAGTGTCTTCAACTAAAAAATTGGTGAAGATCTCTCCTTGAGGTTCCCAATCCTCATTAACTTGCATCATCACCTCATCCTCATTTGATAGGAGGGGAGTAAATACTACTTGAGCCACAAAATATTTATATCCATTCTCATTGGCATCCCTGAATTGGTCTTACTTCCAATCTTCTCCCTATACCAAATTTCTATGAATTGGTACCATCTCCCTTGTATTGGTGGTAGAGTTAGGATTGTATACATTGGAAGGACTATTGGGATTAGGTTGTCATTAGCCTCTTCCTCTTCCATATTTTTGACTGTAGTATTGATGATAGGGGTAAGTATTTTGATAGGCACCTTGTTGCATATTAACTTTCCTATTTTGAGCTTCTAAGGCTAGGAACTTTATTTTATAATGAACATTATTTTTTGCCTACCTAGGAGCAACCTTAGTTTTGGTATTGACATTGGGAACCTTAGCCACTTCTGGATTGGTAGTAGATGTATGAGACAAAGGAGTCATAAATAGCTTAGGAGGAAATCTTCTAACTTGGATGAGACTATTCTCAACTTTGATAGCAAGATGATACTTTTTGAAAAGAGTGGAATCTCCCATAGATTGAAGCATGATAGAGATTTTAGTCCTAATGGATTTCAAGTAAGTAGGGAACAAAAAGATAGCAAGTGGTCTCATAGGAGGAGGCAATCTATGCCAAGTGTTTTGAAACCTTTCGTTCAAGTCATGCATTATTTTGTTGGGTCCATTTTTTATGACATTGAGCTGATATATGAGAGAGGCACGATCACTTTCATTTCCAAATATAGAAGTCAACAACTCTCCAAACTCATCCCATGTTGTGATGCATCCACATTTTAGAGTTCTATACCATTCAAGAGCTTTCCCTTTAATGAAATGGCAAGGAGTCTAATGGAAAATTTCTTTTGAACAATATTGTGAAAACTGTAAAAGTTAGAAACATCTCTAATGTGTTCACTAAGTGTGATATGACTCTCACCATTGAATGTGGGCACACCTTTCATGGTGTTAGGTGGAATGACATCATATACTAGAACTTGAATTATATTTTTAGTATTGAAGGTAGGGAAAGCATGAGGTTTAGACATGTATTCATCTTCAAGATCTTTAATTTTTTAGCCTCTTCACTCTCTTCCTCTCTAGTAAAATCTACTCATGATTGAAAAGGTAGATTAGGCTATGGATACTGAACTTCAAGAGGAATTTCAGTCTTAATGGGATTAAAATTCTAGTAAAGGATGACCTAGTGAGAACCATTAATTAAGAGGGCACATTTATAATAAAATAATGGCCTTGAACCAGATTTACCATGGAGTTACCAAATGCTGAGTAGCACACCAATTTACAACTGATGTTATTAAGACCAACATTCACCTTGACAATTTATCTTGAAGACAATAGGTCCTACTAGGCATGCTAGAAATATTGTCACCAAATCTTGTACCCTAGAAGAAGTTGTTCAAGTTTCTTCTAAATTTGAGTAACATGGGAACATTTCCTGGTATGTAGGTGTACCTATATTAGAAATGAGCCTCTAGATTTAAGGGCTAAGTCCCTGAATGTATCCTTAAATGATCTTATCTATGTCAAATGATCACTTATAATGAAAAGAGTTAGAGATTGCATGAATTGAACCTACTCTAAAGGAGGTGATGCACCAAATGTTCAAAGATCCACTCTCAAGATTGAACTTATGGTCACACTAATAGACTATGAATATAACTAATGAAAAGTCTAAAATGGTTTTCAAGCAATAATGTTTCATGTAGAGGTCAATTTGGTGGACTTATGCTGTAGGGAAATGAGGTTAAGGCTTGATTTGAAGCACTTACAGTCAACTATCCACTCTTTACATAAAACATCAACTTTAAGACATGCTAGATGACTTGTAAGAAAAGTTTATTACCACTTAGGTTGAATTTGGACCTAAAAAGGGAATATGACAACCAATTTTGTATTTCAAAAAAATACAAAAACACTAAGCATAAATTAGTAAACAACTACAAAATGTTCTATTCATAACTCCAAGAGGTGCATAATATAATTTTTGGTAGAGTTTAGTCATACCAACTTGAGAGATGCTTAACAATATCTCAAAGGCTATATTTATGAAAAAGGAGAGTAGGAAATAGGGACTTTAGTGATAAGAAAGGAATCAAATGAGTAGAATTCCATTCAAATCGTAGAGAACCACCTCTGCATTTATACTCATTCAAGCTTCCTAATTGATCTAGGTCACTTTAGCACATTGCACAGTTACATTATTCCATTGTTGATGCTCCCTAATAGTTGTAATGGTGGGATCAAGTTGTTATAAGATAGGTTCCAACATCAATATAGTTACGACTATCAGATCAATCTGTTAGAGTTTTGTCTTGGTGTTAACTGCTCTTAACTAGTTTGTTTTGGTGTGCAAAAGTGGAGAGAAGGGTCTTTTTTATGTAGTGGATCCTAAAGATGAAGCCATTGGAGTCTATGTGTATGCCTTTATGGTACCCATTGAAATGATAGCTCTGGCTTAAAATGAATTATGCTCAAACTCATCCCCATATTCATAGGTCTAGTATAGATGAAAAACCAATCTCAAACTATTGATTTTCCTAGTTATTATATTGATACAGACCTATAGACTGCATAACCCCTCTCTTGATTATAATAGGTCCAAATAGACCCATTTTGTCTTTATAAGAACCAAGTATTCACCATATGCATATATCCTCTTTAAAAATGGTGAACATAGTCACATAAATAACCCTATATGATAAAAAATGTTGAACCAGAGGTCTATATTTAGCTTTCATGGTGTCTTTTTATGTTCTTGATCACCTTGGTTACATGGTTATGCCCACTCTATGGTGTTTGAATGAGATTTAATGCCAATAGGATGACCCTATAAGATCTTGTTTGCCTTGGTAAAAAACTGCACCTTTTGTTCAACTTTGTCCATTGAAAATTGACTCGAACTAATCAAAATATTCATAGCTATCTTTACTCCCATTGGCCTTGTAGATCCTTGCTATTAGATCTTGACTCTTTAACCTTACTCACTCCATTGATCTTGATTTTCAATATTAAATGCACTCCATTGATTTTATGTTAGACTAAATGTGTTTATGTCACTTGTCAATCATGCATTGATCTCAAGATCTTAATGTTAGGCTACTACTTTATGCGGTGGGCTAAGCTCCTTAACCTTTTTACTCATCTCACACAATTGGATCAAGATCTATGAGTGAACACTATCCATAAATCTCATTAGGGCCACTTCCCTATCAGTTGAGCTCATGCTATTGGATCATTGGTATGATTGAACACTGATAATTGATCTACTTGCATTTGAAAATAAATGACTATTTACCATGGTCTAAATTTAATGTCTATGTGACCATCATTTGATGTTGACAAGATCATC
This sequence comes from Torreya grandis, assembly GCA_037957365.1. Taxonomy (NCBI): domain Eukaryota; kingdom Viridiplantae; phylum Streptophyta; class Pinopsida; order Cupressales; family Taxaceae; genus Torreya; species Torreya grandis. The sequence goes on from JARHVA010001908.1 coordinate 669,377, forward strand.
ATTGACATTCATACAAATATAAAATTTGAGACCTTAATGGTTTTTTATCATATCTTTAATTTGACATCTACGTGAATGTCTCCTATTATTTGACCAACTTTGAAAGATTGGATTTGGAAGCAAAAAGGTCATGGAGGCACCAAATTTGTAAGAGATGTTCTCGATGTAAAAGGATTATGCCCACTTGATCCATTGGCTCTAGGAGATTTTTCAGTGTGTTTACAATGTGTTCAAGTGAGTTGACCTATGTGTTTTACATGATGTCCATGTGCCTGTCATTGATCATTTGAATCTAAATGGCTACTTGTCGAGGCTTGAATTTGACACTTGTATGAACATCTTGCTCTGCGTGACCAACTTTGAAACTCCATAACTTGAGCTAAAAGGCTAACACAGACATGAAACTTGTAGAGCATGTTCCTAGTATGAAAAAATATATGGTGTTACATCCTTTTATCTCATGAGGATTTCTGAGGTGCATTTAATAAACAAGCTGACTAATGTGTTTCTATGTGACATGCAGGATGGCCTGGACCCTTAGACTTAGTAAGCTAAAATTTGAAGGCTTAGATCTCAAGATGGAAAACTCATCTAGAAATAAAAGTTTTAGAGAATGATCTTGACACTAAGGACATGAATCACACATGGTTTGATGGTCACATGAGGCTTCTTGAGATCTTTTATAAAATGCACAAACACATTGTCTAGTCTGGTTCTTAATGATGTCCTAATGATAGTTTGGTCCTTAAACTTGCCCAAGTCATTTTGATTAAATATTTTAATGTCTTAATGAGTTTTTAAGATTTGGTCAATCTTGTCCATGTCCCTCCAAGCTTATGAACACTGTGAGATCTTGATTGGATCAATTTTGGAGGCTTGGACAAATAATTTCTTCGAAACCATTCAATTCCGTTAGAGTTTTACTTTAGGCATATTGCTGTGGACATTTTATCTTGGACACTTTCTCTGAAAGAATTATGTATTCAATCCTTTTAACAAGGACCTTTTATTTTAGACATTTTGTCCAACCGAAATGTGTCTTTAGAAAGATTATCTTAGACATTTTGTTTGAAAGAAATATGTCCTCAGGGAAATTGTCTCAGACAATTTTCCTAAAAGAATTCCAACACTTAGCCAAATAAATTAGAACAATTTCCTTAAGAGAATTATGCCTTATAATTTTGTTGTGGATAATTTATCTAAAATAAATCTAACACTTTGCCAAAAGTTAAAATATTTCCTAAGTGTAAAGTAGGATTTTTTGGACTTATTCTTGAAACTACTCAGACACCATAAAAACCTACCACTTACATATATGACTACAAAATGACCCCTAAGACACCAAATGACATAAGAACTAAGCTAGACTATGACCAAAGCTAGAATGGAATATGAAATGACATCAAATGAGCTAAAACATATCTTATGACATTATAAAAAAGACCCTATACAAGATTCTGACTATAAGGGGTTGACCCATTTTGGCATGTGGTAAAAATGGTCAATATGATCCTTTGAAAGAGAAGGTACAGGTTAGTGAGGACCATTAGAGAGCAAAGAGGATCAATCATATTTATCTGATCAAGTTGATGAATGTAAATATATAGGTCATTGGACCTAATAAGCCTAGAAGATGTAGATTGAGCAATTAAGCCCTAGAGGTTAATTAAGTGAGTGTGCTTAGTGGATGGATTGAAGATTTGAAAAGGTTGAGGAGTGTTTGAATGACATATGGGTCATATTTATAGTGTTTTAACAAATTTATTGTATGTTTTCTAATTGTTTATCTGCTTAGAAGTGAAGAGTGATCCAAAAGGGTATTTTGGATGCATTACTTGTGTTTGCAAGTTTGTGATAGTCTAAAAGGAAAAGAGTGCAAGTTGTTTCACTCAAATTTTGATATTATTCAGAAGAAGGTAGTAAAATTGGAAATATGGGTTATGGTAGGAATACCTGATAAAAAGTGTGCATGCATTGAATTAGAATATTGTGAATAGTTCCTCTTTGGATTAGATGGATGACCTGCATGTAACAAATCACTAAAGTAAATTTATGAGTTAGACAAATAGCTAGGTGGATTGCCTAACGCTAGCTAGATCTCAAAAGTGAAAGCTTCATTAGGGGATACCAACCAACATTTTAGAATAATTAAGTCAATAAAACAAAAAGAAAGTACTTGCATCAATGATCAAAAGGTATTGAAACTGATAACAAGAATTGCTTGATAAAGAGATATGCTAGAATGATAAAATTAGTGATAAAATAATTAGTGCTAGTGATAATGGAACAAGGTATGGCTCAAAAGGTCTAAAAGGGGCTTGTGAAAATTAAAAACCCTAAAAAGTAGATTTGGATAAGTATAAGTGGGTCAAGGCAACTTGCTAGTTTTTTTACCATAAGTGACTATCAACGATTGGGTTGATCATTGGTGGTTATGCTTTACCATCGATGGTTATGATGACCATCAATGGTTGACTATGATAAAACTAGGTTTGATTAACAATAGGTTGAAAAGATTCATAGATGAATTTTGAGGGTTGGGCAAAGGCTAAATTGATTGTGAAATGGAAATAAAGCACATGAATAGCTATAAATAAGGGCTTGTCTTACCAAAAGTGGGTTGGATGAGTAGTTGGCATAATTGGCCTATAAGAAAGATCTAGGTTGATTTCAATAAAGTAATGGTGTTTGGAAGCTTAGTTGAGAGGCAACAACATGTTGGCTCTTAATATAATGTCTTGATAATGTGGATGACACTGGTTGACATATAAAAGAAAACTCTGAGTACCTGAGCTCTTGATAATAATTGTAGATCCTTTTACTCTTACAACTCTCTCCTTTTTATAGGCAAGGGCCAAAGGTTCAAGGAGTGTAACTGGGTCTTCATGCAATGTTTCACAAGGAGATTTAGATGACTTATATTAAAAAAAGGTAGTTGGCAGTTTGCATGGTGTTTGCATTTAGAAGGTTAGGTGGTTGAACCTGACTGTCGATGGTTAGGTTGACTATCAATGGTTGAGGCTAAACATTGAAATAGCCTAAAGGGCCATGTTTATTCCTAATAAATATAAATTGATGAAAATAGACCTAGGTAAAGAAAAAAGGTATGAGGGGTTTACTAGGGGTCATGACACTTGGAAATGCATGTGCAAAATTTTGTTGTCTACATTTTGCCCCTTTTTATTGTGTGGCTTGAATCGATAAGCTACAAAATAATAATGGAAGTTTGGTAAGGTCAAGGTTTTCTTGATAAGACATCAAAAATACAATTTTTAGGATTGAGGTAAATGTGATAATGGATAAGTCACTCCAAGATAATATTAAGGATGGCTAAATGTTATTTAAGAAGCTTGGACTTCTTGATAAGGTCATACATATATATTATTCCCCCTCAATTTTAGGTCTATACCATCCTAAACCAAATCCCTTCCAAGCACACCTATGAAGGTATAGTTTGGCAAAGTCAAGTTTATCCAAGTAAGAAAATTTAGAGGTAAATGGTTGAAGTGAAGTGTGTGTAATGACAACATTAAGTGGATTGTTGATTCCCTCACAGATGAAGTGAGTTTGACAACTGGGAGGCCATAAAGAGACAAAAACTCCAATGTTAGGTTTAGAACTTGGGTGGTGGTTGAGTTTCCCATATTCTTGTGGAGTAAGGAGGGCATCCAAGGTGAGGAAATGGTATTCTCCAAGGTTAAGGCATTGGAAGGTAGACTCCAAGGGATCAGTGCTAGGTATTTGGTCTAAAAAAATAGATGAATTGGTAGATGCTTTCATAAGAGGGGAAGTAATGGCTTTAACTTCTATGGGTGGTGGATTTTATGGTGCTTTGGATGGAGGTAGGAGAACATTGTTAGGTCGATAGGTCATATTGGATGTTGTAAAAGGGCTAGGGTCAGCTTGTATGGTAACCACCTGACCTTCATGTTCAAACTTGACACAATGATGGAGGGTGGAAGGTATACAAGCCATTACATGGATCTAAGGTCTCCCTTGTAAAACATTGTACTAGAATTCACCTTCAAAAACATAAAAAAGTTTTGGGAGCATACGAGGTCCTAGATGAATGTGAAGGATAACAGTGCCTAGGGTAGTGGTCATAGTGTTAGTAAAGGATCTAAAGATGGTTGAAGTTTTGGACATGACATTGCCTAGTAACTTGAGTTGGTCATAGGCATGGGAAGAGATGATGTTGATATTAGCTCTGCCATCAATCATAACCCATTTGATGTGGGTTTGGTTGATATGGGTAGTGATAAAGAGAGGGGGATCCAGGTCTTTGGGATGGATGGAAGGTATCTCCAAGTCCTTGAAGGTAACATGGGTTGAGAGTCAGAGAGCACCCATGAAGGCCTTTATAGGCTGGGAGTCTCTCACTTAGAACTTAATGGCCTATATAGCCTCTATCATGGCCTGGTGATGGTGAGGTGAGGTGGAAATGAGCTCATAGAGGCTCATATTAGCTATAGTTTAGTGAAGTTCCTTAAGAATGACCCTCCTAATGGATTTAGAAGGATTAACCTTAGAGGTGCCTAATATGGTTACTTTGGGGAGATTTGAGGATGTAGAGGGTTGGGTTAGGTTTAGTTTTGGATGAGTAGGTGGGTATGTCCATGGAATGGATGCTTTGACTTTCCATTTATCCCTTTATTATGATCATGTGACCACATTAATGGTATGGATAGAGGGGAATGATGTGATAAGAGGTTGGGTAGATTTTCCATCATTCTGAGGTGAGAGTGGAGGATCTGATATGCATTAGCAAATGGCCAGTGGTTACTTTAGTAGAGGGGTCTAAGGAAACTCTTCTAGTAAGAGATCATGCTCATCCTAAAGCTAATGGATAATGGTCTAGAGAGATTTTCAATTCTCCATGTCATGTCTAGGTGTCTTGCGATAGGAACATATTTGATGGTTGTTATACCAAGCTAATTTTTAACTAAGAGGGTTAAAGGGTCTGATAGGAGGTAAGGTGACGTGCAAAGATTGTAGTAACCTTTAAAAAATGGTTGAATAAGATTCAACGAGAGGTGGAAAAGGCCTAAGGGTTGTCATTTTAGTTGATAAGTGGGGTGTTTTCATGGGAGTGGGTTTGGTAAGAGAAAGCTTGGGTGAGGGGATGTTTCTAGGTAATGGTTTTGGTTTGGGCATGTTAGTGGTTAGAGGGTTTGAGGTTGATAGTTTGGCTACTGATAGTATGGAAAAGAATAGTGTATCAAAATATAATTGGGCCAGTGTAACTAGTAGTGGTAGATGACATCTGTTAAATGGAATTTGCTTTTTGGGTAGAGTTGATGGATGAGGACCCAAGATAGAGGCTAGGGTGGAAGAAGGAAAAACTCTAGGCATGTGGCTATTTGATGGTTTTGCTCATTGGGTTAGCTTGGGTCAAGGTTTAGATGGGGTGAACTCCACTTTAAGAGATGGGTGGACCAAACTTTGTATGGGGAAGGTATTGAGGTTTGTAATAGGTTCACTTGTTTGAGGTATGATTGCTTCTATTGGTGGGAAATGTGAGGGGTCGATAAAAGTTTTGATTGGTTTGAGAGATGGTGGAAAGATGATAGATTGGTTGGTTAAAGGTGTGCTAGAAGGTTCAAGTTTATTGATGTAAGGGAGGCCTAAATGTTGCCAAAAGGTAGCTTAATCCATATTTGGTTTCAGGGCAAATCCTAATTTCTACACTAATATGGATAAAGGTTTGTGTACTGATTTTGCTTCATGGGTAGTGGATGCAAGAGATAGACTTGTAGGTTGGGGATGCTGTTTGGTAGGTTTATTGATTTCCTAAGTGAGGGAAGTAAGGTTGAGATAAATAGCTCATCCATGGGAGGTATCGGTATAAATGCTTCTCCTTTAAGAATAATATCCATAGGAGTAGTGTTTTGTTGGGTAGTTGGTGGAGGTGGCAAATCAAGAATGTTTACTTATCCAGATGTGTCTGTTGGGTTGGAAAGTGATGATTTCAAAGCTTCTATGAGTGTGACTAGGGAGAAAAGAACCTCCTTTGGATGAATCTCTGAAGGAGGGGAAGATGACTCTTCTACCTCTATAAGTGAGGTGGGGGAAGAGTAGGTAGATTGGATGGTTGGGTCCTCATGTGTAGGTGTATCATGGACCATGTTGATCATGTGGGCATCATGAGAGCATTCAGCCTATGTGTCCTCATATTTGATAGGGGCATGGTTGGGAAAGGGTTTTATAAAGATGTCCAAGGCTTGATTTTGAGGGGTATTTGGCTATCTAATGCGAGTTCCCCCTTATCAATGAGGCTTTGAACAACATTTTTGAAAGTATTGCATCGACTAATGTCATGTTTGATCACTCAATGAAAGACACAAATGCCATTTTCATTATACCAAGTAGGTTTTGGATGAGAAGAATCAAACTATGGGGGAGGCTTGATGGGTGGAAGCTATATAAGATTAGATTTTAGTAACTTTTCCAACACCGAGGCATAAGATTCTCCAAGTGGAGTAAATAGTTTTTGGGTACTTTAGTTTGGGTTCTGTGAGCTTTGGTTAGAGGGATTGGGAAAGTTTTTTTGATTGATAGTAAGTGGAAGGATAGCCTTAAGGATAACTACATTCATAGTTCCCTTATTCTTAGCCCCAAAGTTAGCTTGATTTCCTGCTTGAGAGGAAGAGGCTTTATTGGTTTTGAAGGTAGAGTTCTTGTTTCATAACTTTAGTTTACCCTCATCTATAGCCCTATTATCTAACTTGAGCACCATGGTAAAAGATTCATCAATTTTTTTAAAGCTTTGGATACATAGTGTGGAATAAATGTGCTTGGCACAAGTGCATGCATGAAGCTCGATCAATTCAAGCTGAATCAAGGAGAATGATAATTAGTTGATCAAACTTCTCCAATGAGCCACAAAATTAGTTATAGACTCATCCTCAAATTGGTGAATGGAATAAGGATCAGTGATAGTTAGATATGTTGATTGAGAAGTGATCTAGTAGGTTTGAGCTAATTGGTTAAAGAAGAAAATGGAATGTTTGGTAATGGCACTATACTAGTCCAGTGTCAAGCCAAAAAGAGACATAGGAAATGTGCACAAAAGCATGGCATCATCATAGAAAATCATGTAACAAGAATGCCTAAATGTTCTTAAATGCTATTGGGGATATTCTTTACTATTAAACTTAGTGAATTTTGGAAGCTCTCATTGGGTTGGATAAGGTCTGACAGGGACTGAAGTGTGAATGGGCTCATTACAAATTTGGTTATAAGATAAAATGTTATGGGGTCCTGAAAGGGATGACTCAAGAGTTGACATTTTGTCCATGATTGTTTTCATTAAGTCTATTTGAGGTGGTGCACCTGAGGGGTTATAAGGCATATATTATGGTTGGGGAATATATTTATAATTGACAGGATGTTAGGAGATGGCCCCATACTAATAAGAGGTTAAAGGAGGTTGGGTAGATGACATATAAAGATATATAACTACTGGCAGTTGGGTAGTAGATATATAACCTTGCGAGTTAGGGGTATAACCAAAGTTAGATGATGCTAGTAATTGTTGAGATGCTAAGGTAGGTTGAACTATGGTTGGATTGGTAATTAGGGGGGTGGTTGTGACCTTTGTGCTAATGGGTGGTGAGGTAGAAGGGATAGGTACCCCTAATATTGGTAAATAGGTATTAACTGATGGGCTAGGTTTGATATAGGGGAGGTTGGAGATGCCAGTGGTGGGTACCCCAGCTACAAGTGGGACATGATGGGTTATCCCATAGGTAGAGGAGTCATTAGTAGGGGTGGATGGTGTAAGAGTAATAATTGGTTGGATACATTGGTTCCTAGCCATAACATCAAAGCGGTTAGTAGAAAAATATGCCTAGGTGGTGACCACAAAAATAGGGATACCCTCTATAAGGTGGGATGTCATGCTATAAGGAGGGTCTTGAGGTGGAGTTAAAATTAGGATATGGTGAGAAGAGGTGTTAAGATAGTGTTGAAGGGCCACTAGATTATTGTCTAAAAAGGTGGTAAAGTCCATGTCTCTTTAGGGAAATACCTGAGGCAAATTAGGGCTTCCCAATGGATGAGGTGAATCTTCTACCTCAAAGATGTACTCCATAGATGAGGAGATAGAGGAGGTTGATTTAGGTGATAGGTTTTATTTTTCCAGGTCTCTTCACTACTGACAAGTGAGAACCATATAAAAAGTGGGAGAGAATATAAGAGAATAGACTCACCACTCAAATAGAAAAAAAAGTCAAGGCAATCAAGGAACACACTAGAAAGTTTGTTTAAGCTTGAAGTTAGTTTTAAGATCACTTTTGGCTTATGCCTTAGTTTATGAGAATGTGTGATAGAAGTTGGCTTGTAGATCAGGTACTATAAAAGTAGTCTATGGTTAGTTTTAGTTTATTTAGGTGCTCAAAATAATATGTATTGGAATCAATATATGGCTTGGTATTGGGGCCTACCCCCTCACTTCATAGTCCCACAACAATAAGGGTGTTAGGTGCTTAGCCAATATATATTAATATCTAGAGTTTATACTCAACTAGAGAGCTGAGTTGGTTCTCCTCTTGGTGATGAAATCCAAGTAGGATCATCAAATAGGGTAAGATGATCCGTCGGGTGATGAAATCCTAGTCAGGCATTGTCTTAGGTGAGTTATGATATTTGATTGATTATGTGGTTTGGTTATGTAATATAAGTGTGCTATGATTAATCTTGATGCCATTAATTAAGCTAAGGGAGCTAGAAGAAGTAGGCAATGATTGGATTTATTATGTTTTATACCCAAATGAAAATTTGATTTTAATTATGAGCACAGGTAGGGAAAGAAGCATACATATGTAGATAAAAATAAAACCCAAGTAGAGATGAGGGTCCCACTGGGCATGCAATAATGTTTCACTCAATTTTTTCTATTATTCAAAAGAAGGTAGTAAAACTAGAAATATGGGTTGTGGTAGGAATACTTTATAAAAAATGTGTGAACATTGAATCAAAATATTGTGAAGAGATCCTTTTTGGCTTGAAAGGATGATCTACATGTAAGAAATCACTAAAGCAAATTTGTGTGTTAGACAAGTAGTTGGGTGGATTGCCTAGCACTAGCTAGATCCCAAAAGTGAGAGCTTCCTTAGGGGATATCAATCCATCATTTAAAAAAAATTAAGTTAATAAAATAGAAAGAAAGTACTTACATCAATGATAAAAAAGTACTAAAATTAATAACAAGAATTACTTGATAAAGAGATATGATAAAATGATCAAATTAGTGATAAAATAATTAGTGCTAGTGCTAACGGGTCAAGGTATGGCTTAGAAGGTCTGGAAGGGGTCTGTGAATAATCAAAAACTCTAAAAAATAGATTTGGATAAGTGTAATTGGGTCAAAGTAGCTTGTTAATTTTTCTACCACAAGTGACCATTGATGGTTGAGTTGACCATTAGTGGTTATGCCTGACCAGTAGTGGTTATGCTGACCATCGACAGTTAATTATGCCAAAATTGAGTTTGATCAATAATAGGTTTATGGGATTCATATATGAATTTTGGGGGTTGGGCAAAGGCCAAATTAATTGTGAAATGGAAATAAAGCACATGAATAGTAATAAACAAGGGCTTGTCTTACCAGAAGTGGGTTGGATGAGTAATTGGCATAGTTGGCTTGTAGGTAGGATTTGGCTTGATTTTGGTAGAGTAACAGTGCCTAGAAGCTTGGTTGAGAGGAAATGACAAATTGGTTCTTAACATAATGGGTTGATAACACAGATGATGCTAGTTGACCTATAAAAGAAAACTCTAAGTATTTGAGCTCATGATAATAATTTTAGATCCTTTTGCTCTTAAAACTATCTCCTTCTTATAAGCAAAGGCTAAAGGTTCAAGAGGGAGTGTAATTAGGGCTTCTAAATATAATTCATCGATGAAATTTCTCACAAGGATATTTAGATGACTTGTATTTAGAAAAAGTAGCTGACTATTTGCATGGTGTTTGCATGTAGAAGGTTAGGTGATTGAGCCTGACCGTCGATGGTTGGGCTGACTGTCAATGGTTGGCTTGATCATCGATAGTCAAGGCTAAATGTTAAAATAGCCTAGAGGGCCATGTTTAAACCTAGTAAATCTAAATTGATGAAAATAGGCCTAAGTAAGGAAAAAAGGTCTGAGGGGTTTGCTAGGGGTCATGACACTTGGAAATGTGTGTGTGAAATTTTGATGTCTACATTTTTACCCTTTTTGTTGTGTGGCTTAAATCGACAAGCTATAAAACAAAAATGGAAGTTGGGTAAGGTCAAGGTTTGCCTAAAAAGACCCTAAAAATACATTTCTTAGGATTGAAGTGGATATGATAATGGATAAGTCACTCAAAGATAATCTTAAGGATGGCTAAATGGTCTTTACGAAGCTTAGACTTCCCAAGAAGGTCAGCCACATATAATATTCCCCTCAAATTTAGGTATATACCATCTTAAACCAAATCCCTTCCATGCACACCTGTGAAGGTATAGTTTGGCAAAGTTGGGTTTATCCAAGTAAGAAAAGCTAGAGGTAAATGGTTGAGATGAAGGGTGGGTAATGGAAATGTTAAGTGGATCATTGATTTCCCCATAGATGAAGTGAGTTTGATAGCTAGGAGGCCCTAAAGGGACAATGACTGCAATGTTAGGGTCAAAACCTGGGTGGTGGTTGAGTTTCTATTGAACATATTGAGCTTCCCCTCAACCCATCTAATATGTCTCAAACCAATGAGGGATTACATACCTTGGATCATAATGATACCCATGTTGATAATGAAAAAAATCCTGATAGCGTTATCATAAAAGAAGATTCTGATAATGAAAATCTAGAAATAAATGAAAATGACCAAGTATATAATGATCAAGTTCATGTAATTTCAATGTTTCATGAGTACATTCACCAAAACCTTGAACATCATGACAAAATATTAAAAAATATACTTGAAGCTAAAAAGACAAAAAAAATTAGTGGATACATCCATCCCCTTGAACACACTACAACTTAATATATCTAATGGGGGCACATATTATGTGTTATAACCTTTGTTCCCAAAAACCACTATTGATACATCTATTCCAAACTTGCCTATTATTAACACAAATACTAGTTTCAATGCCTATTATTACTCAAAACATACTTTTAGCCCCTATGGTGACTACTAAAATTACTAATCAAAATCCCATAAGGCCTACAATTCAATCGCTCCTTCATGTTGTAAAAAACTTGAAGGATAGGGTTACAAACATTGAACAAAAGGATTTAAAGCATTCACATGCTATATATTCACAAGATGTGTTGCATAATGCTCTTGCATTTTAGATCTCTTTGCACTTTTTTCCAATAAGATTTGTTGCATCTAAGTTCACATTTTATTATGGAAAGGGTGATCCTAAACAACATCTTCAAACCTGCTATCCAACATGCCTTGACTATGATTTAAATGATAAACTTTTGACCAAACTGTTTCCAAGGAGCCTAAATGCCTATGCTTTGAGGTGGTTTTATGAATTACCTCTCCAATCCATGAAAGAATTTAAACCCCTTGTAGATAAATTTTTGAAACATTTCTTATTAACATTACCAAAAATGTTTCCTATATTTAAATTTCAAAGATCAAACAAAGAGCCAATAAACTAGTCAATGAATATGTCCTGAGATATAAAACAATGCTATCCAAAATGATCAATCCTATGGTAGACAAAGCGTTGTAAGACATATTCAAGCAAAAATTTCTTGATACTTTACATGAGTCCATTATTTTCAAAAAGTTTCAATCTTTCAATGACTTATGCCATATTGTATGGGACCAAGAATTGAGGCTTATATCATTGAATAATCTCAATCATATAGCAAACACACTAGCTACATCTACATCTAGTACAAAATTTACAATTAAACTAAGTTATAAGGTAAAACCTATCGAGCCTAAAAAAAACCACAATGGTTAGCATAGTTTTAAAACATCCTAATCAACTTGTCTTATATAATGTACCAAAGAGATAGTTTACACGTTTACTTGAGCCTCCTACTTCATTACTCCCATAGTTGCTAGAGTGTCATCTTATATCTCTCCTTCTTCTTATAGAGGTTGATGTAAATAGACCTATACCCAAAATATATGATGCAAATGTTTATTATGACTATCACCAAGGTCCTGGGCATTCTATAATCATATGGTTTACCTTGAAGCATAAGATCTAGGACCTCGTTGATGACCAACATATTACATTTGATGATCCTCCAAAGGAATAAGGTTCACAACCTGGTGCTCACCATAAATATAAAATATTTAATAATACTTTGCAAGACCATTCCAAAAGGAGCTAGAAGTTCAAATGGCATATAGTGCACATCCTCCTCCATAATATTATAGACACCCATTATATGGGGTCATTGGTACTTACATAAGACATACACCTCTTAATGGTTTAGAAACCCACTATTTCCTTTGATGATAGTGAAATTAAGGATGATGACTCTGATCTTCATTCTTTATGCATTTGAGCATACCTTTATAAATACCCCATATGTAGTGTTATGATTTATAATGGTGAAAGTGAAGATGTTTGCACCATGACATTACTTACGTATTTGGGTTATACTCATCATGATTTACACCCTTGTACTAGATAAATCAAAGAATTTGATGGACCTTCCAGAAGGTTCTTGGTAAGATTGATCTACCCTTATAGGTTGGTCCTGCATATTGGTTACTACTTTCTCAGTTATAATTTATACACGTGTCTTTGACATGTTTTTGGGATGACCTTGGATACACACTCTTCAAGTGGTACCTTTTATAGTGCATGTATATGTTAAGTATATTCATTCCAATTAGGTAATTATAGTTTCTAGTATTCCATATGATCATCATCTAAAACAAGAGAAATTAATACCTAGGTAGTCAATTATCAATCCTATTAAGGCTAATACACCAAAAAAGGTAAGTAACAAGCAATCCCCTTTACTAGGCGACCAATACTTGAGAGACCTTTACATCAGAGATAGACAGTGGGTTCCATAGAATCCTCACCTTCTAGACACCATATTTAAATATTTAGAGCACCTAACCATGATCCTACTATTTTTATTCCAAATAAACCACATAATACATAGAGATGGGTTCCAAGAACCCATTTTATTTCTATTGGTACTTCATGACCCCAAAGTCCCATTATACATACGTTAAGCATCCCATATACTGAAATGATAGATATTGCATTTACACATGCTCCTTGGTAGTACCACCAATTTATTGCACTAGGTTTCAAGTGAAAAGATACCTATGGTCATTTTTTGAATTAGATCATAGGATGATCTTGTCTCTTCCAGAAAATACCAAAAAAATTAAAAAAACATTCAAAAATCTAAAAACATTTTTGGCACCTACATGTTTTATTGGCCCCTCAGAATCTATGTGGTAGTTCCATGTTGAGGACTAGCATATCATTTACTCTTATGTACACATACACAGGCATACACAAATACATGATGCACTTATGGGTGTTGGGCCTTACCTCTACTCATGTCATCAATATGTTTGGGGCATCTATCTTCTATGATCTTGATATACACATGTTATATGATTTGATGATCACTCTAAACTATCATGTTTGATCTTAAATATGTACTAACACATGCCTATTACCCATGCTTATACATTATACAGGGTACTTGATATGTTATGTACTTCATTTTTTGCTAACCCATTTAATCCATGGGCCACTATGACTTGTTTATGCTGGTTGCTTATGCTTTTCCACACTTCCTTGAATGTTTTGCCTTTATATTATCTTAATTTTTTAAGCATTTGAGTATGTTTCATTTCATGTGGCCCATGTGCCTATGTTTGCTTTTTTGGACATTTGAATATGTCATTGCATTATTGGACATTTGAATATGTCATTCTTTGATTTATGGACATTTGACTAAGTCATGTCCATTCAATTTTGTAGACACTTAAAATCAGACATTTTGTGTTGATTTTAACCTTCTTTACACTAAATACCTAATCATCTCTAATCCTCTTTAATCATTCATAATTTTTCCTAATCACTAATCACTATTTATTATCTCTAAATTAATCCAAAGTTAATTAACTAAAAATTCCATGGATTTTGGAAATTCATGATTTTCATAAATCTAAAAATTCAAAATTATCCTCACATGCCCTAAGGCTCCACCTATCCCCCACCATCCTGATTTAATAATCCATCTTTATTCCCATTGTCTTCTATGATCTAATTTAATAATATTATTGTCCACCATTCCAATTTAATAATAATATTGTTCTCTATTCTAATTTAATAATCCACCTTTATTCTCATTATATTCTATGATCTAATATTTTCCAATTTAATAATCCACCTCACATCCACTTACTAATTTTATATCATATCTTCCTTCCAAATGAATTTTATATTCATTTGTGAGTCCCACATGTCCTCCACCCTAATTTTTAATTCAAAATTTCTATTATGAATTAAAAATTATCTTTTATTCTCATCCCTTGATCTTTATCTCAATATGGATTGTATACATCCATTTCCAAATTCTATAAATTGGAGGTTCTTCCTCTAATTTAGCCAAGCTTATTTATTATAGGTTTATCATGTTGAAATATAAGAGATTGCATACCACAATGTTGCCCATTTTCCTTTGTGTTGGAAGAGTGAGTAACCACAAATCAAAGAGAGAAAATCAAATTCACATCATAACAAAGGACACTTCTTTTTGTGCTAGGTATAATTTTGTTTTGTTTCTTTTATTTGTAGCTCTATCATAGGTTGAGTTAGTTTAGATTAAGATTTCATTTAATTTCTTAGCTTATTTGCATTTTTATATTTCCTTAATATATTTTGGCATGCGCGGTGGGACCTTCCCTCATATTTTCTCATCTCATATTCGTCATAGTTGTATTTAGTAGTTTTCAATTGTTTTTTGTTCTTTTCTCTTATTTTTGTGGTTTATTCTTAATTTGTTGTAGGTTTCCTTGACTATAATAAAAAAAAAAACTCTCTAACAAATTGTTTACAGATCATTTGTCAAAGAAAATACATAAAGGGATAAACAAAAACCAATTTCTTTTATTTTTATACTAACACTTCAATTTATTTTTTCAATTTTTTAATAAATACATCACATTTGGTTTGGAGTTAATTATTATTTTTTAAGTATTTTTTTTATAATTGTGGAATTATGTATGCTCTTCCTTTGGTGTCACATTGATGATGATACTCAAGAATAAAAATAACTCTATAATTTTTTTGTTATCAAAGTGGTGTTTGCGTATGCTCTTTCCTTGACATCATATTAGTGATGATACTTATAAATAAAAAATAAACACTTACTTTTTGTTTCTTTTTCTAGGGGCTCTTTTGACCATGGATTTCACCACCATGTATTAGCCTAAACCTCATGTATTAGTGGGGTATATAAATTGAGATCCAACTATTTCATTTGCCTAAGTTGTTTTGTGTCTTAAGCATATCATGATGTGAGGGGATTTCATGCTCTAATACCTAGGGTTTCAACAGTTACCTTAAAATATAATATCACTGATCGTTAACACATTAAAACCTCTATGACTATGTTGGGAACTTTGGGATAAGACACAATAGTGTTCATCCACTTTATATATTTATTTTATGGTTTTGGGCTTCAATGTACCACAAGGTAAATTGAAGGCCTCCCCTTAGATAATCTTATTTAAAATTTAAGCTTAGGAAAGCCTTTTTTGCTATTTGACTTTGGTACATTTAACCTCACCCATATATTGGTCAAATACAAATTTTAATAATTATTCAAGTTTACCTACCTATAATCAATCCAATCTAAATTCAAATATTCATTCAAGCTCATAAATCAATCTAAATCTAGGTCTTTACGGCTCACCAATCAACGACATCATCTATCCAAATCATGATCTAATCTTGGATAATTATTATACCTCACCACTCAATGTAAATCTGAGTCTTCACAACTCACCAATCAAAAACATCATCAATCTAAATCATAATTTGAGCTTGAATAATTATTCTAGTTCATAATTCAACCAACCTTTATCAAATCCAAGCTTGGGTATTACTTTGAGTATGCCCACCAATCCAAATCTAAATGGCAATTTAGGAAATTTACAAAATTAATTTTCCCATTCTCTTATAGGATTTAATCCAAACCAAACATCACTTAACACTAATCCATTTAACAATAATCCACATCCCAACTAACCATTTAGCATTAACACCCATTCTAATCACATGATTAGTTCACATCTAAATCAGAAACTAGACCAAGCTCACCTAACCACCCCCAAATTTAAAACCAACCATAACTCAACCAAAATCAGCTTTAACGTCAACCCTAACCCAAAAAAAAATCTAATTTAACACCAAACCTAACCCAACCAACCTAAGCCAATCTAACCCAAACTTTAATCAAATAAATCCCAACTTTAATTTTCACCCAAACCATAAATATTTTAACTACAATACCAATCCTAACTTAATAAATTTTAAAACTGATTCAAACCCAACACACTTTAACATTTTCACTAATCCAACCAATCCAAACCAATTTTCACATCCACAACATGCTAACTTTTCCAACCCATCTCCTAATCACTTCAATAACAATCCACCACTTCACTAATTTTCACAAACTTACACTAACCCAAACCTATTCATAGGTCAAAACCTATTACCTTATTCAAGCCAAATGGATCAACTACCACTAAAATTTATCCAAGAATTTTAAAACTTGAAAGATAAAGTCCAAGGCTTGTAATATGGCACATTTTCTTGACAAAAAAAATATAAGTTTGACGAAATTTGTTCTTACCCATATGATTTAACTACCATGACAACACCTTTCTTTGAGTATTTTGAACTTCCATATTTTTAAAAATACAAAGGCAAGGGCAATCCAAGGGAGCACCTTAAATACTTGTATCATGTATGTGTATATGTTACTTATAAAAATGAATACATGTTATGACTATTTCTATAAAGTCTTAGGGGTCAAGCCTTTAAATGGTTTTCATGCCTCCCCAAAGGATCTATCTTTACTTTTGAGGACCTTTATAAGAAATTTGTTTGTCATTTTTCCTACAATATCAAAAAGGACTTGACCACCTTAGACTTACATAATACCAAACAACACAATGGAAAAACCTTTGCCTCCTTACAAAGATGGTGAGCAATGGAAAGTTGTTTTACATGGTCATTTCTCAAAATTGAGCTTATGGACATATTCATGAATAATTTGAACTCAGATTTGGGACATCATTTGTTACTCCTTTGCCCAAGATTATTTGATGAAATTATTGAAAAGGGGCCCAAATTGAACATACATTAATCAATAAAGGTGTTATCAAGATATTTAAAACCAACAATAATTCCTCAAAAAAACCTAAAAAACTAAAGTTTTTTTGACAAGAATAAGAATGTTATTGGTGATGGTATGAATGACATCAAACAAATCCAAAACCCACTTAGATAACACCAATTTCAACACAACCCACCAATAACCAATTCCAAACACAACCAAATAACAATCAAAATTCAAGGATATATCAAGATCCATTCCCCAAACATGAGCAAGGAAAAGGAAAGCAAAAAGAAGAACAACCTAAAACTAATAATGTTAACTAAGCCAATCATCCTTTAGAATCCATAGTCAATTATGTTGATTATGTGTGTAATCATGTGGATGTATTTACTTTACAATCCCAAGATTGCATTGTTACCACAAGCGATGGAAAAATTACCACTCTTAGTGTATCATCATCTAATGTTGAATGTAAGTACAACATTTTTAACCAATTTGAGAAGATGCCCACTAACATTCCCATCATATAGATTCTCAAAAATTCACTTGTATATAAATACATCCTGCATAAATTCCTCTAAGAACCCTTGTCTACTAAAGAATCAAATGTGTCTAAGTCTGAAATTGAACAAATGAAGATATACCAAGAATATTTTCTGAATCATAATTAGACTCTTTCACTTGAAAACACGGATCAACAACCCATCATTGGACAACAACATATGTTTTGTTCATTATTTAAGATTACCCAATTCCAAAAATCTCTTCATATTTTCCAATTTAAGAAGATTCCCACTAACATTCCCATCCTAGAGATTCTCAAAACTTCACTTGTGTATAAAGACATCTTGTATAAATTCCTCTAAGAAACCTTGTCTACTAAAGAATCAAATTTGTCTAAGTCTAAAATTAAGCAAATGAAGATATACCAAGAGTATTTTCCCAATCATAATTAGACTCATTCACTTGCAAACACGGATTGACAACCTATCATTGGCCAACAACATATCTTTCATTCATTACTTAAGATTACCCAATTCTAAAAATCTCTTCATTATGAATCCATCATTTCCAAATGCCCAGTGAAAAAGGTACTCATGGATAATGCAATTCAATAGGCCCTCTTTGTAGCCACCTCCAAACTAAGATCAAATTTATTATCTGAATCTGATTTATAATTTATGTTGGCATTAAGAGCAAGCTCAACATCAACATAAACATTCACCTTAGTATCAACAATAACCACATCAATAGATCAGTTTGAAAATGTTAGTGACCATTTCATGGTTATTAAGGAAGCTTCATTTGGCATTGATGTAAGTTCTTTTGGTAGCCTCTATGAGGATTGTGCAACATTTTCTCCTTCCATAATCACTAACCTTCCTTTCCCCATCCAATATCCTAACATCCCATTTCCTACACATGTCAGTTGGGACCAAAAGAAAAACACATCATTGGAATAATTCCATAGTGGCATATCAATTGTAACATTTATAAATATCTAAGAAGACATACAATTTGAAGAAATGCTCCATAGCAAAACCTTGTTTGAGGCTCTAGGGGGAAATCAAAATAAAAAATATCTTATGGTTAAAACCTCTTCAAGACACCAATAAATGAACAAATTAGCTCTTCATTGCTTGATGAAAGCAATACCAAAGATAATAAAAAACTTAGGCCATCTAGGAGAGAAACAACATGGAATGATCTTCTAGTTATAATCCAATAACAAATCATAACTCATGTGTTACATACTTATTATGCTAGTCTGGTAGCATGACACTGTAATGAGTTATATCATGATTTTGATATCACATTCAATGCATGTCATAATAAATTTTAATATTTTGGATTTGATAAATAATTAAGGATTGTCAATACAAACCTATATTATTTTGAATTTTTTA
This sequence comes from Torreya grandis, assembly GCA_037957365.1. Taxonomy (NCBI): domain Eukaryota; kingdom Viridiplantae; phylum Streptophyta; class Pinopsida; order Cupressales; family Taxaceae; genus Torreya; species Torreya grandis. The sequence continues at coordinate 688,609 of JARHVA010001908.1, forward strand.
GTATTTTGTGGTTAATCATAGTGGTTGGGTAAGAGATATTGGTTTTTATACATATGGTGAACTAATTAGTCCCTGGTGTTTAATATTATTTCATAGTATTGCTTGTATCCATTATAGGGAAAGGGTTTCTAATTCCATGATGATCCAAAGAACTCTTACAAGGTTTCTAGAGTTTACATTTACTATTAGGCATATTAATGTGGGTATATTTGATAACTATGTTTTCCCAAGAAAAACCAAAATTACGACAGAACTCTGTTGAAGAAATTTATATCTAGATTTATTTATTCAATAAGAATTTTTGGATAGGGAATGATATATAGGATGGTTCACTAATAAATTTTGGTGGGCCCAACAACCTCATCCTAGTCAAGTACTATTCAAAGTAAATGATAGAACTGAAACTAAGATTGAAGAGGAAATACATTTAAAATGACATAGATTATCTAGAATTGGCATGGGATAGAAATCAATTTTTTTTTATGCATCTTGTGACCCTCCATTGAGTTCAGATGCTAATAAAGCTAAAAAAATTATAAAATAAAAAAATAAAATAACTTGTTATCTACAAGTATCTTGACACTCTAAGGAATTCCATTTATAATTACATTCCCATTACCCTCATTGCATTGCATTTTTGATTGTTTACATGTTGTCTTGCATATCATATGTCATATTTGGTGATTATTTAGTTATCAGTTCACAAAACACAAAATTTTAAAATGTAGCTTATCATATCATTTAACTTTTCATATCACCCTTTTATCCCATGGAAAACATTATCAAATTTAGATTTACATTGGTTTTTGCCTTAGTTTTTACGAGTAGAGTACATCACTTTTCCCTATATCTTCTTGCAAGACTTAGAAAATACTAGCCCACAACCTAGTCTATAAGATTTTCCATGATAAAGTCTACTTTTATAGTTCCTTCTAATAAAAAATATTAGCATGCTACAAAACAAAAATGGTAACTTTACTCACCTATCTTGGCCTTAGGAGATGAGCCCTTGCATCTTCCTAGTTGCATGGTGCCAAGACTTGGGGGTAAAATCCTTCCAAATAAAATGACACACTTATCAAAAAGCTTATACAACATCAAATTCAAATTCCACATTTCTCACCCTTTAATAATTTTTGGTGTTGAGCCCTCACATCTCACTAGTTGCATGGGATTAACACTAGGGAGAGATGCCCTTACTCACCTACGTATAGTCTCTAGTGAAAAGCCTATGTGTCTTCCTAGTCATATGAAACTACATGTAGGGGGTCTCAAATAAATGTATTGCATATTAAGTCTAAAGGTGTACAAATAAAAATTTCTTCAAAAATCTTGTCTATATGTCTATGCTGAAAAGGGTAACTTTATCCCATTTACTGATTTTGTTAAGGTTAGTTCTCTCTAGATGCAACTAATAAAGTTAGCATTTTGTGAGTTTAAAAATAAGTGCATTTTTACCCATTACTCTTAAGGATTAGGTCACATTTCTTGTCCATGAAAAATTTTGATTTTTGGTTTTCATCTTCACTATTTCATAGTTATCCTATTCCCCCTTTCATTCCTTTGCTAAAAATTGAAAGTCATATGTTGTGTAAAAAAAATAAGTAGGTTATCACCTACAAAAAAATTGTTAGCAAATTCACAAAGTTTCATGTATATCCATCATTTTACATCCATTTGATACATTTTTGTTCTTACGTATATAATCATTTTCCATAGCATTCTCATAAAAACATAGATATACATGGTATATCATTAATGTCTAGTCCTCTAATGTCGAGTTTGTATAATAAGTCTCTAGTAAAATCCATCTTTATAGAGGGAATGTGAGTCAAACATCTCAAAACAAAAATAAAATAAAAAACAAATCAATAAAATAAAATAAAAAAAATAAGAAAAAGAGCAAAGAAAAAAAAAATAGTTAGTCCACGAGTAAAAACCAATAAACTGGTGCTTTGGGAAAGTGTCATGGTGAAAACCAAATTTATTGCCCCATTTATCCCATAATTACCTCTCTTCCACCCATCCATATCCAATCCATGTTGTGATTAACCATCATTAATCCATGCCGTCAATTAACTTATTTGTTTATATTTGTATATCAATTATCCACAACCATTTCTTACTATTTCCACTCAATCTCCCACACCTATCGATTATGACCTACAACTTCACAATACCCATCCTTTCTCACTCACTCACTCACTCACTCACTCACTCACTCACTCACTCACTCACTCACTCACTCACTCACTCACTCACTCAATTAGTCATTAAATTATTCAACTAAGCCAATCTCACAACTTTTCAATGGGATATATCATTCCCACATCTGCTACTATGAATCCTAATTCATGGGGCACCTCAAAAGCATGCATCTTATCTTGGGAGATATCATTCTCAGTCCACTCTTTAAATAATCATTATTTGGGGGAAAATCAATCCATCACCAAAACTAATCACAATGTGCAATCATTAACTTAAGTGGGTTAATAACATCTATGGGTCAATCTTAATACTTCATTCAAGAAACTATTTTTTATCACTTCCTGTATGTGTTGAACTATATTGGCCTAATGTCCATGGACTATGTAGGCACTGATTAAATTCTAAGGGTAGTTTGGCCACTAAAAACTAATTATCACCCCCATTATTCATCTTTTATTCTGACTAATTTCCACTGCTAACAACACCCTCTTGCTTAGGGCATCCTACATTAGGGAAGCTTTAAATTTTTCTTAGCATCCTTATATTTTAACATCATCTAATTCTTCTTTGTTTTTTCTCCTAGTTTTGGGAGAACTACATTAACCTGAGGTCTTTTTGGACTATGTAGATATCACTCAATTACTAAGGTAAGCTCGACCAAACCCCTTATTTTATCTTCCTTTCTCACTTGGCTTTTCTTCTTCCACTTCTCTACCTATCTCTTCACCACCTCCATCCATTCAACTTTTTAATCTCTTTTAACCCTTTTTACAACTTGTCAATCTCTTTAAAAAAAAGGATTGACATCCTTCCTCATCTGCCTCTCTTATCTCATATAAAGCCACCATCTAATCCACTTTGTTGGTATCCCCATCACATTTCATTGCATTTCTTGTGCATGTTACACTGCTTACTCCCCCACCCACTTATTCATATTTTTATCCCTCTCTCCACTTCTCAACTTTTCCCTCTATTTCCTTCATCTTCTTTCACCATATTCATCATTTCCGCTTGTCCTTGTCAATTTATCGTACCCTCTTCATCACTTTATTTTCCTCACAAATTCCACATCATACTATTCCCTTGCATAATGATGGATATTTTTGCATCTTTATCTTATTCACTACCACCTTCTTAATTCTCTTCCATTGCCTCAACCATTTTCATTTTATTTTTTGGTTCTTATTTTCATCTTTCCCATATTTTGCATCTTTCATTCTTTTTATTTCTTCTGTTTATTCTATCCCCCATCTGTGTACATCTTCTTCTTCTTCTTCTCTTGTGTTCCCCCTTATCTTCTACATCCCTTTTTTCTTCTTTTGTGTACCACCATTTTTGATTTGCCATTCTTCACACTTTTTCCATTTTCTATTCCTTTTTTTGGGTTTATTTTCATCTTTTCAACCTTTTTTGTCTTATTTTTCCTCCACAACTAGCTTCCAATTGGGTCTTTATCCTTTGAGAAGCCTTACATAATTTCCATTTTCTTCTCATCTATGCAAGACTTTGCACTTTGATTTCCCATTTTCCTCTTTGCATCTCTATATGCACTTGTATTTTGCATCTATGTGAGTGTTTGTGCTTTGTATCCTTATCAACCCTCTTACTTAGTCCTTTCTTTTTATTCTTATCATCCCTTATCTTCATCTCTTATTTTCATCTCATTTATTTTCATTGTGTTTCTATATTACTTTGCCTTTTCACTCTCCTATCATCCATTTTCCATTTTCTATTCACTATTTCTTCACCACCTCACCACTTTTTAGCTTGTCAATCTCTTCTAATCAACCTTTCATCCTATCAATATGTTATAAGAAGATGATTGACACCTACCCTATCTCTTCACCTTCTTGTCCACCCATCCTCTGATTCCCCCCATTTTTCTTAACCCCTTTCACATCTTCCATACCATTATCATCTCCAACATCACCATATGCTTTCATTCATTGTTCATATCCTTACTTGTTATCATTTTTCCTATCCACACTTACTTGGTCATGATACCACCTACTTCTTCACTCTCCCGTCATGCTTTTTGTGTCATTATACCACTCTTCTTTCCTCACATTCCCCTTTCTTCCATGTGTTTCCTTGTTTTTCATTTATATCACCAAACTATTTTCTCCTTGGTCTATTTTAGACCTCTTTTCACTTCTTTCATTGCCTACCATATTTATAATCATCCCCTTCGCCTTCATGTTTGCTAACCTTTTCTCACATTCCTTTTTAATTACCCAATTTGTTATTTTTTAGCATATTCCTCTCACCCCCATCTATTATCTTTTATTTTTCTTTTCATTTCTCTATTTCATTTCATTTTTCTCATCCTCCTTGACTTCACTTGGTGACATTACTCGTGATTTATGATCATTTTTCCTCCTTATCCATGTCCAAATTCTTACATCATTATCCATATTCATTACCATCTTTATCTGTGACCTCACTATCTTATCACTCCTACTTCATCCATCTCCTTGTTAGCCTTCACATCATCCATTATTGGCTCTCCCTCATATTCACCCATTAAAACTCAAGCTCCTTGTTTCTCTACATTTTTGCTAATTATATTCAGAAGAAAGAAGAAACTAAAGTTTAAGGGTTAGGGGTTTGATGTTACCTGGATTAAGTTGCGCAACATATCCAAGTGTTGTAGGAGATCCTCTTTGGCTATGGGGGAAACACATATAGAGAGAAAGAAACTCAAACAAAAAAAATGTTAGACAAAGATATGGTGGACTGCCAAGCTACGCGCTCGGTCCCGAAAGAATAAAAACTTCCTTAAGGGATGACAGTCCAATATTTATGAAAAGGATTATTATATATAAAGAAATGGTGAAAGACTAAGAAAGAGAAAGTAGACAACATGTACCTATTCTTCTATAATCAGTTTATCACAGTCGTCAACGTTGGTAGTCCTACTGTTGTCAATTTATCAATATGCCGACATCGGTTATGTTCCTGATGTCGATAGGGATAGTGGGCCTTAGACGGGTTATGGAATATGTCTGTGGTCGATAAAAGAGTCTATAGAAGCTTACGGGTTTGTGTAGGGTTGTAGGATAGTGAATAGGGTCTGAGAGGGGACAAAGGTAGAGGGTAGGTGTTAAAAGGGGATAAGGATAGGAAGAAGGCTTTTTAGCCTTTCTACAGAAGAAGTCAGGTCTGGTTGATAGTATTTAGAAATAGTAAATAGAGACTAATTACTAAGTATTCTAAATTACTGAAATGAGATAGAAGAATACTTAGCTCTGCTTGATGAAGAACCAATGGTGTAGAATGCTTATTCTTGTTGTAGCTGATGTTGAGATCCTCGTATAATGTTCCAGTCCAATCTAGAGTGACTTGCATAGAGTTTCTGTAGCCAAGGGAGCATTAGTCAAATTTTGATGATTGGTCTCAGAGTGTGCACATCGATATCCAAGAGTTAGGGGCCAAAGGGAGAGAGAGGGAGAGCTAGAGAGAGAGCAAGAGAGCTAACTCAACATTAGAACTCAGTTTATGAAATCGACGTCAGTGATCCCACTGGCGTCAGCTGATAGTTGACCAATGTCAGCAGATAGAGAATGGGTAAAAGGGATATTTTTAGCCCTTTGCCCATTTCTCCATCCACTAAGTGCATTTGTCATTGGAGAACAGTCAAAAGATGGGTTTATTAGGCACAAGAGTTAGTTAGGAGGTTAGGATGGAATGAGAATAAGTCTTAGGTAGTTAAGACTTGTAGGACTTAGTCTTAGGGTGACTCATAGGGTAGGAAATGGTCTTAGGGTGAGGTGTCTAAGGTGAGGTGTCTATGGTGATGTCATTAATTTAAAATAAGTAATTTATTTTAAATTAATAAAGTGTGTAAGTGGTTAGAAGTGGACCAAGGGGGGGTCAACACAATATTGGTGTCTACATTTGCCCCTTTTTGTCTTGTTGGTTGTTCTGACAAACTGCAAGACAAAAATAGGAGTAGGTTGCCCCAGGTATGGGATAAGGTATTCCCCCTCAAAGCAGGAATCAAGAGAGGGAAATCTGAAATTGGTTGCCAATTTGATAGGCAGTGGATGGGTATGGTGAAGTTGGAATGTGAACGCTACAATAGTTGAGATTGCGTGTATACCACTTCACATGATAGGTAGGTCAAATTATCACTGGTAAGGTTGAGGAGCACTAAAATTGAAGTAACCAGTCCCCAACTTTTTGGTCATAGCTGATTGGGTTAAACGTTCAAAGCTATAGCTCTAATGGTCGAGGAGGACTAAAACTGAACTAATCGGTCCCCAACTTTTTGGTCATAGCTGATTGGGTTAGATCGATCAAAGCTGTACCTCTAATGGTCATCATGTTCTAAGTATCTTGGGCTTAGGAAATGATCCTAGAAAACATGAAAATGTCACAAATATTGGGGATCAACTTGGTCGCAATTTGACAATACATGTGAGGGTCATAATGTGGGTTGCGTATAATTTGCTAACTATTCATGAGTTAGCATATATGCAATCAAAATAACCAATGCAAAGTTGTCTCGAAAGTGTTTGTGGTCTGAGGAGATAGTCGCGATCTCTAAAGTCATTGGTTGGGTTGGTCAGAGATATAAGTGATCGCAAGTGTAGTTTGTTGTGGTCAGGGGGATGTATGTGATCTCCAATGTGCTCCATGAGAAGTTTAAAGTGACTTTTACAGTGTCAGGGCTGGTTGTTTAGTCATGATTGTAGGATGGTATAGATAGTTAGTCCATTAGGTAAATGAACCAATGAATGTCCGAGCTAACCTCATAAGACCCCATGTCAACTGAGTGTTGCCTACATAGCCCATGTGAGGGCCTCAGGCCAATGTAGTTCTCCACAAAAGGGAAGAATAGTCAAAGAGGTTGTTGGTTGGTTTGGTTATGTTAGAAATGATAAGTGTATGATGATGTTACAACTTTTTCCATATTGTGTGATGGTGTATGCTATAACATAGGTTATGTGGTTTTTCATCCCTAGCAATGTTCCATATTTGTGATGGTGTATGCTAAAAATGAAATGAGTTTATTTATGCTTCAATAAGTTTCCATATTGGTGATGGTATATGCTTGACATAAATTGTGTTTGGTTGATAGTTGTTTTGGTTAGGTTTGAAATGATGAGTGTATGATGATGTTACAACTTTTTCCATATTGTGTGATGGTGTATGCTATAACATAGGTTATGTGATTTTTCATCCTTAGAAATTTTACATATTGGTGATGGTGTATGCTAAAAATGAAATGAGTGTATGATGATGTTACAGCCTTTTCCATATTGTGTGATGGTGTATGCTGCAACATAGGTTATGTAGTTTTTCATCTTTAACAATTTTCCATATTAGTGATGGTGTATGTTAAAAATGAAATGAAATTATTTATGCTTCAACAGGTTTCATTATTGGTGATGGTATATGCTTTAACATAAATTGTGTTTGGTTGATAGTTTCCATGTGTATTGTTTTCCATATAAACTAGTGTGAATGGGCTATGATAATTTATATAACACAAATGGGTATTTGTATTAAATAAATCATGATGTTATGTTAATGGTTTAGGAAATATGTTTTAGTTGTCATGTTATTGGCATGTGACGAAGTGTATAAGAAGTGAAAAACGCGTTGCTCTTTCATTGACAAGGATCATAATGATAGCATAGATAGGGTTGTTGCAAACAAAAGCCCCATTCATGCATTACATCATTTGACCATTGGTTTGTGTTAGAGAAGCACTCGAATCACTTGACATTAAGTGAACTCAAAATCCCTTGAATATGTTGGGGTAATAGGTGTGATTATGTGATAGGTGAGGATAGATTAACCCTTTTTAGCAGGGATAACTTTGCCCCTTTTATAGGTGACCCTGAGAATGGCTATAGGCAAGTCCATGACTTAATAGTTTGTTTATTATTATTATTATTATTATTATTATTTTGGTAGACTGATCAATGCAAGAAGTCTATTTGGGGATGTTGTTTTGTTTTGTGGTCATGTGAAGTTGATCGATGCGGGAAGCTTCTAAAAGGGTGCTATTTGTAACAAAATTTAGGCATAGCCATCCTTCAAGGGAGTGGTCTATGTTTTGCTTTGTATGTTTTGATGTCTTTGAATAGCTATCCTTCAAGGGAGTAGTCTACTAATTAAAGAAAGTATGTAGCTATCCTTCAAGGGAGCAGTCTACATTTATAGTTTATGACCTTTTGAATAGGCATCCCAATTTTATATTTGTTTTGTTGACTAAACTCTTAGTCATGGACTAGACTATAGAGGTTTAGAGGTTTCCCTTTTATTAGGACAAAGAATTAATGCAAAAAGGGTTAACTAATGTTTGTAGGGAAAAAGGGTTGAAAAGAATAGGAATGAGGATGACGAAAGGTTGCTCAAGGGACGAGCTCAAGTTAAACATCAAGTGAATGATTACTTGATTAACAGTAGAATGGTCGCAGATGTAAGGCATTAAGGGGCTCAAGTTCTGGTTAGCCTTCAAGAGAAGACAGATGATAAGTGCCTGATCCATACTTGTGTGTTATGATATAAGGTCTGAGCCAATTAGGAACAAACTTGCCTCGTTTGCTTCTTCCCATATTGGTCATGTGTTGGTTTTATTTAAGGATGAGATTTTTAATTTGAAATCTCACTCTTTTAGATTCTTGTTGTAGGCATGGTTGATGTGGTCTTGGATGTGAAGTTGGTTGATGCTTGGTTGATGATTGGTTAAGGTTGTGATAGTCAGTACAAAGTTGAATTCCCCCAGTTGCTTTTGTGATAGGGACAATGCTTGACACCCATTGTGGATAATCAATGGGTTGGATAAATGAGATAGAGGAGTGTGACAGGGACAATGAAGATGATGAAACTCCTCTTTGACAAGGAGTGTGATGTGAGGATGCATCATGTGAAGCTTTTGCCTGACAGTTTTAATTTGAGAGGGTGGGATCCTGATCTTCCAAGTTAGAGTTTGGAATCTCAGAATCACTGACAATGACAGAGGTAATGGTGGGTAATGTTTTGGCTAAAGCAGCCAGTGGTTGGGGGTCTTTTGGTTGGACCTTCACTGTCTGTAAAGCTTTGATCAAGGCTTGGCAATGTTGTGGAGAGTTTTGTATTAGGTCATACAAAGACATCTTCACAAGGGTTTGGTGAAGTTGTTTCACCATGGGGTCATGAAGTGGCTTCAAAGATGTTGGATGGGATGTGCCCAAGATTGAAATCTTGGGTTTTAGTAGTTGAGAAGGCTTGACAAATGGATATGTCCAAGGAATAGAAATCTTCTCTTTTCCTTTATCCTTCATGGTTTGTGACCTGGTGGCCACATTGATAGTGTTGATTTCAAACAAAGGGGGAGAAAGTGGTAGAGAGACCATAGTCTTGCGATAGGATCCCAATGTAGGTGAGGATGTTTGAGAGACAGGGGATGGTGTCGATGGTTTGTCAAAGGGGTCCTTAATGAGAAGGGTGCCTTTTTTTAGGTGTTGATGAATGACAACCTTAAGAGTGACACAATGCTCAGTATCATGCCCATGTGTGCGATGATGCGCATAAATTTTAGTGTCATCGAACCAAGATGGTTTTGATCTGAGAGGTTGGTATGGTTTAATGGGTAGGAGAGTGATGTTAGAGGATTGCAACAATCGACGTAATAATAAAGCATAAGAACCCGCTAATGGGTCTGTGCATTTTGTTGCAGTAAGGGTTGACAACTTCTGTTTAGGAGTTATAGGAGTAGTTTTTCATACCATATTTTTATTTGGCGGTGTGGCCACACATGTAGATGGCACTTTCTTGGTGAGAGGTGTTGGATTTTTTGGAGGAAATATATGTTTGATGGGTAGAGGGAGTAATGGAGGTGATTTGTTTTTGTGAGGTATTGGAGTAGAGAGCACTCCTATTAAAGTAGATGGATGTGGACCTAAGATAAAGGGCAATGGTGAAGGTGGGGGAGGAATTCTCTAACATGGTTTTGTAGCCTTCTTTAGTGCAGTGTGAGGACCACTACTATGTGGGGTGAGGTTCAAATCTACATTCACTTGTGGGTGAGTGAAGTTTGATATGGGGCAAACACTGAGAGATTTAACCTATTTCGGTATGATGGACGCTTGTGAGAGTTTGGGTTTAGGTGTGGACAGTTGAGCTTTTGAAGATTTGGAAGTGGAAGCCCGATCCTCATCAGAGACTTTGGGGTGATTTGTCACGAAAGGGTTGGAAGTCGAAGCAGGATGTGTAAGATAAGGAGCCTTAAGTTGCTCCCATAGTGCCTCATGTTTTAGGTTCCTAGAATGGAGAAATCCTAAGTTTCTTGCCAATTGAAAGAAGGGTTTAGGTGACATCATGCGAGGTCTTATAGTCAGTCTTTTGGAGGATTTGGGTGATAGTGAGAGTGGAAACGTGTAAGATGTAGTGATCTCGGGCCAAAGGTGAGAGAAAACCATCACTGGATCTTCCTCAGCTGAAGTAGGTGAAGGGACAAGTTCTCTTAGTGGAGAAGGGATTGGAGAATGTGTCTCTTCGAGAGGATAGAGCGTAGGGGTCATCATGGATTCTGTGTGTGGTCTAGGGGCATGGAAAGTATGATCCTCCATTGGTAATAGGAAGGATGAGGGTGGGGTTGCCGGTGTTGGTACCGTCAAAGCATCCTCCAATATGGGAGAGGTCAAGATAGACTCTCTTACGTGTGAAAGGGGGGTTGATGGAGGACAAATAGGAGAGGAAGGCTCCTCTAAAGGGTGAAGTAGAGGGGTGATGGCCCCTTCTACATGAGGGCATGGGGTATGAATGGTAACTTCTTCTAATGGTAGAAGAAGAGGGATGGTAGGGGAAAGAGGAACAGGTAATATGGGTTCCTCACGAGGTAAAAGTATGTGTGGAGGAGGTGTTTTATGTCATGGGGGTGATATGGGTAGAACAGGCTCATCTACCCGTGGTGGAGAAATGGGTTGATGAACCTCTTCAAATTGTGGGAGAGGTTGGTTAGGAATAAAAGGAAAGACCATGTTGACCGTGCGTATATTGCACTCTTGGGGGTCATCAGCCATGGTTTGAATATTGTTTTGACTTGGGGGATGGTTAGGGAATGGTTGCCTAAAGATATCTATGTTTTGGTTAGCTGGCGCATTTGGGTTATCCAAAACAAGATCCCCCTTGTCTAGCATGTCTTGGACAATGTTTTTGAAGGTTTTGCAATTGTCGGTGTCATGACCTTTGACACGATGATAATTACAAAAGTCATTTTACCTATACCATGTAGGGATGGCTTTTGAGGGGTCTAATTGAGGTGGTTGGATTTGAGGGAGATTGAGGACCCCCTGCTTCACTAGTTTATCTAATACAGAGGCATATGATTCTCCTAATGGAGTGTATTGATGCTGTATATACCATTGTTAGAATTGTCTTGTGATGCTTTGTGATGTGGAAGGCTCAGATTGGTTAGTTGTGGTAGAAGATGATGATCTAAGTACCACAGCATTTGTCGATCCCTTGGACTTGGAATGGGAAGAAGAAGATTTGGAAGATGAAGGGTCATTACATTTTGTGTTAGTATTTGTGCTACGTAATTTAACCTTATCCTCTTCGACTGCGTGGAGTTCAAGCTTTCGGGCCATAGTGAAAGCTTCATCAAATGTGCAAAAAGTTTGAACCCACAAAGTGGATGAGATGTGCTTGGCACATGCTCATGAAAAGAGCTCAATGAGCTCAAGTTGAGGTAATGAAAAGGAGAGTTGGTTGATTAAACCTCTCAAATGGGCAACGAAGTTAGCTATTGACTCATCGTCGAATTATCTAATAGAATATAGGTCTGTGATGGAGACCTTCTTGGTGACGTTGATTGAAAAGTGGTTGAGGAATAGCTGAGCTAGTTGAGTGAAGGTAAAGAGAGAGTGACTGGTAATGGAGCTATACCAGTCAAGGGTGGCACTAGAAAGTGACATGGGAAATTTGTGAAGTAATAATGCATCATTGTGTGCTATAAGGTATCAAGCGTGTCTAAACACTCGTAGATGTTGTTGTGGGTCTTCTTTACTCTAAAAGTGAGTAAATTTTGAGAGTTCTCGCTGGCTGGGGTATGGTCGAATAGGGACTGAAGGATGGATAGGTTCATTACAAATTTGTTCATATGAAAGAACACTCCTTGAACCTGAAATAGATGTCTCAAGGTTGGACACCTTATCCATCAACATCTTGATTAGATCGGCTGATGGATTGGTAGGAGGGGCACCCCCTAGGTTATAGGGTACCTGGAAGGCATTGGGAGGGGCGTATGACATACTTGGTTGCATTTGTGTAGGCACAACATATTGGTAGTTCATCATAGGGACTGATATTGAGGTCAAGGGGGCTTGTGCCATGAAGTTAGAGGGCACAACTTGACTAGATGCCGCCAAAGGTGGTTGAGTGGTGGCAATACTAGTTAGAGGATAGGTAGTCACTCTTGTATTTATGGGTGCAAGAGTGGGTGGGATAGAGACAATCAAGTTTTGAAAAGGTGTCAAACTTGGTTGAATTATTTATGGTTGAGGGGATATGGAAACCCCGATGGAGGTAGGTCCAAAAATAGAAGGGGAGGCCAAATCTTGAACATTAGCCATGGTTGGGTTATTAGTCGAGGCAATGGCTTGAGTGACCATAGGTTGGATAACAGAGGCTGTCGATATTATTGCCATTTCAACTAAGGAAGTTGGCATCCCATAAATAGGGTTACCTAAAGGGTCTCGCATTTGGCTTCTTGCTAGTGTTGGAGAGCCTTGACGTTGAGGTCAAGGAATCTCTCAAAGTCTTGATCCCCTTCGGGAACAATAGGAGGTTGATTTGGGGTTGGTTGGATAGGAGTATGCTCAGTGTTTGAAGTATACTCCATTTGGTGACTTGATATAGAAGGTAAAGGTGGGAGTGGTTGTTGCCTTACGTGGTCAACAAGAGTTTTAGCTTGACTACGTGTCAAAACCATCCAAGGCAAAATGTGTTCAGGTTCTAAAAATTGTGTATTTCAATTTCAAAAAACTAGAAGTTGTGTTTAATAGCAAAAAAGTCAAGTTTTAAGCTTGCTATTTTGGAAAGAAAATTTGTTTAAAGTGACCGACGTTGGTGGAAAAATTGATGTCGATGAAGATATATTGTCGACGTCAGTGGAAAAACTGATGTCGGTGGAAAAATTGATGTCGGTGTTTGTATATTTCCAGAAACTTAGAAAACTAAAAGTTTTTGGAATAAAGGAGAAATTCTGAGTTGTTTTTGGACCTCAAAATGTGACCTTACCAGCTCAAAAAAAATTATATAAAACAACAAAATAGATGATGGCAAGCAACCTCTAAAACTTTAAATTCCTAAGAATAAATTTTAGAGTCGTGGTGGCTTATGCCTTAGAAGAATATGTTTGGGAATTGGGCTTTTAGAACAGGTCCTACAGAGGAAGTCTATGGATGGTTTTGGGTTATGTTTTGGTGTTCAAAAATATGTGTTAGGTTCTGTACATGGCATAGTGCTGGGGGCTTGCTCCCTTCACTTCACGAACCCAGAGCTGAGCTGGGCCACTTAGCCAATATATACATTGCCTATAGTTTATACTTTGCCAGAGAACAGAGTGGGTCCTCCTCTTGGTAGTGAAGTCCAAGTAGGATCGCCAGGAAGGGTAAGGTATCTGCTAGGTGATGAAATCCTAGACAGGCCTTGTCTCAAGTATGTTTAAATGTTTAATTTGATGTGCTTGTGATCTGGTTGTGTAACATTTTTGCACTACAATTTATTCATAATGTGTTTTTAATTACTAAGTGAGAGGGCTAAGTATGCATTCAAGCAGGAATGAAATGCAATTATTTCTTTTTAACCCAAATTGAAATGTTTTATTCAGATGCAAACAAGTAGGGAAAAGGTTAAGAGTATGAATTTTCACTACTCTAACATGCAGGCAAGAAGTGACAAGAAGAAAAAGAAATATGTTCTTTTTAACTTGTGTTAATGGTTTCTTATTGAAATAAAGAGATAAAAGAAAAGGATGCAAGAAGAATTTTTTTTCCTAATGCACCTATATGAAAGTTTGCTTTTTAGAAGAAATGAACCCAAGGAAAACTCCAGGGTCCCACCGGGTGTGCTAGAATGTTTCTCTACGTTTTTGCTAATTATATTAAGAAAAAAGAACAAACTAAAGTTTAAGGGTTAGGGGTTTGTTGTTACCTAAATTAAGTTGCACACTGTATCCAAGCATTGTAGGAGCTCCTCTCTGGCTATGGAGGAAGCAACTATAGAGAGAAAGAAACTCAAACAAATAAAATGTTAGACAAAGATATGGTGGACTGCCAAGCTACGTGCTCGGTCCCGAAAGCATAAAAACTTCCTTAAGGGATGACAGTCCACTATTTATGAAAAGGATTATTGTATAAAAAGAAATGGTGAAAGACTAAGAAAGAGAAAGTAGACAATGCATACTTATTCTTCTACAATCAGTCTGTCATAGTCACCGACGTCGGTAGTCCTACTAGCATCAGTTGGCCAATATGCCGATGTTGGTTATGTTACTGATGTCAGTAGGGGCAGTGGGCCTTGGACATGTTATGGAATATGTCTGTAGTTGATAGAAGAGTCTATGGAAGCTTACGAGTTTGTGTAGGGTTGTAGGACAGTGAATAGGGTCTGAGAGGGGACAAAGGTAGAGGGTAGGTGTTAAAAGGGGATAAGGATAGGAGGAAGGCTTTTCAGCCTTTCTATAGAAGAAGTCAGGTCTGGTTGATAGTATTTAGAAATAGTAAATAGAGACTAATTACTAATGTATTCTAAATTACTGAAATGAGATAGAAGAATACTTAGCTCTGCTTGATGAAGAACCAGTGGTGTAGAATGCTTATTCCTATTGTGGCTAATGTCGAGATCCTCGTAAAATGTTCTAGTCCAATTTGGAGTGACTTGCGTAGAGTTTTTGTAGCCAAGGGAGCGTTAGTCAAATTTTGATGATTGGTCTCAGAGTGTGCGCATCGATATCCAAGAGTCAGGGGCTAGAGGGAGAGAGAGGGAGAGCCAGAGAGAGAGCAAGAGAGCTAACTCAACGTTAGAACTCAGTTTATGAAACCAACGTCGGTGATCCTATCGGTGTTGGCCGACAGTTGACTGATGTCGGTGGCTAGAGAATGGGTAAAAGGGCTATTTTTAGCCCTTTTCCTGTTTCTCCATCCGCCAAGTGCATTTGTCGTTGGAGAACGGTCAAAAGATGAGTTTATTAGGCACGAGAGTTAGTTAGGAGGTTAGGATGGAATGAGAATAAGTCTTAGGTAGTTAAGACTTGGAGGACTTAGTATTAGGGTGACTCATAGGGTAGGAAATGGTCTTAGGGTGAGGTGTCAAAGGTGAGGTGTCTAGGGTGATGTCATTAATTTAAAATAAGTAATTTATTTTAAATTAATAAAGTGTGTAAGTGGTTAGAAGTGGACCAAGGGGGGTCGACATAATATTGGTGTCTACACTCCTCATAAATTAGAGTGTGATCACCAGTTTATACTACTACATGCATATCCATGCTTGTTTCCTCATGTCTTCCACTCTCTTTCTTTAATGCATGAAATCTTATTAGGTTCATTGCTTAAACTACATCCATTTATTCCTTTAATGGATTTGTATGTTGTGCATGGGTAATCTTTTTATGCGTTATCCCTCTAAGTTTATACCATATCTGGGTTAGTTTTGTCTCCCCTTCAACTACTGGTACACCCATATTCCTTTTTTTCATAGTGCATCTTATTCTACCCCTAGAGATAGTGGACACTGTGACTATATCAGTCACTATATGCATGACCACTCATCTATTATCTCTTTATTACCTTATTTGAAGTGGAAACTATGAGTATATACTTCACTATTTGAGTTCCCCCTAGTCTATTCTCTCTCTCTTACCTTAGATGAAGTAGACACTATGATTGCATACATCACTATATGAGTGCCCACTTGTCTATTATCTCTCTCTTACCTTAGATGAAGTAGACATCATGACTGTATCTGTCACTATATGAGTGCCCACTCATCTATTATCTCTCTCTTTTCTTAGATGATGTGTACATTATGATTATCTCATTGCTAAAAATGTGAAAACTCATCTTTTCTCCCACTCCTCTCCTTCTCTCTCCATAAGGCTCTCACCCTTTTGTGAGTATTATTATTATCCACGTTCTCACCATTTTATGAGTACATTTTCATCTTCCTCTCCCTCTACCTATTTCTTCTTATTATTTCCTCCTTCCTTTTTATTCTCCCCCTTCTGGAAGAACTACATGTGGCCTAAAATCTATCCCTATTGTCATGGGCATTCACACCATTTTCAATTGTAAGAGCATTTAGACTATGTAGGTAGTACTCAGGGGCATGGGGACCCTAGGGTTAGTTCAGCCACTATCTCCATCATCTCCATTCATCTAAAATGTGATTTCACTTATTCTAATTTCTATTTGAAACCACATTGTTATCTCAGGGCTTCCTCATCCATCATTCAATCTTGTCATATATGTTGGCTACTACATGTCTCAACCTTGGCCTAGGATGTTAGTTATGTCATTTTCTTATTTTTTTAGTGTTGATTGCTTTAGTTTTTGTTTTCACCTATGTTTTGTTGTGATTCTAATAAACTTGTCTTTGTTAAAGTTGTTTAATCTTGATTATCTTATCATGTCTTGTCATTTACTTCTTTTATCTTACACTCATCATTTTTTGTGTGTATATTTTTCTTTTTTATTTTTATCTATGTTCATCTTCTTTCTAATTTTTTGTTTCTATTTATTTTTATCATGTTTTGAGTCAAGATTCTTTTGTGTATTACACTATAGTGTGATTATGACTTTTCCATATCATGATGCACTTTGTTTTGCACAAATTATAATCTTTTCAATCATGATGCATCAAACACATATATTCATCATGGTTATTTCATATTATTGGTGATTATTGTTTTATGCTAAATTAAATTTTAGGTTTCTCAACTCTTACTCACCTATTCATGTTAAAATTCTAAAGTAAGGCAAAAATAAACATAAAGAAATTGTTTAACCATCCATACAATATCCATCCATTTACTCTTTTCAGTTAATCCTCTCTATAGCTTATCCCCTCCCATTCTAATATTTTCCCTCCAATACATCAATTTCTTATTGTGCAACATTTTTTCTCCATAATTTTAGGTGCAAATTAATTAAAATACTATCAATCTTTAGAAATTTCTTACTACTATCAATTCTGTAAAATCTTCCTCTCAAATTAGAAAATCTATATTTTTTGTTTTTAGGCCTAAAACTTACTGGGATATATCATTCCCACCTTTGCTCATGTGACCCATGAGTCCTAAGCACCATCTTAGAGTGTAGCTTTTGAGCAAGAAATATTCTTTCTCCTATCTAATCTCTAGTTTTTAGCTAGGGGCAAATCATTTTACACCAACTTTACTCTTGAAAGTATGATATTGATTTCTAGTGCTTCAAAATTTTGATGATATTTATCATCACCATTTCATTTTTCCTCCTACATCATTTTGAGTGTTTCTCCAGTTTACTACACAAACCCTCAAGGAGGCGTCATCAAGGGTCCCTCATTTTATTCCAATCATAATCTTATTCTTCTATCCAAAGTCCTTCACCTATTGGTTAAAAATGATAAAATCATAACATCCATTATTTCTTCATCTTTTTTTTAAATTTTTTTCTCACCTTTTCATTGACTTTTTCATTCTTTGAAAAGTCATTACTTCGATAAATGTCTCGCAATGACTTCTCAAAGAGGGGGAAAATGTAGACACTTAAATCAAACACTTTGTGTTGATTTTAACCTTCCTTGCACTAATATCCTAATCATCTCTAATCCTATTCAATTATCCTTAATTTTTCCTAATCACTATTCATCATCACTATTCACTATTTATTATCCTTAAATTAATCCAAATTTAATTAACTAATATTTTAATAATTAAAAATTCCATGGATTTTAGAAATTCATAATTTTCATAATTCTAAAAAATCAAAATTATCTTCACATGCCATAAGGCTCCACTTGTCTCCCACCATTCTGATTTAATAATCTACCTTTATTCCCATTGTCTTCCATGATCTAATTTAATAATCTTATTATCCACCATTTCAATTTAATAATAATATTATCCTTCATTTTGATTTAATAATTCACTTTTATTTCCATTATCTTCCATGATCTAATTTAATAATCCACCTTTATTTTCGTTATCTTCTATGATATGATTTTCTCTAATTTAATAATCCACCTCACATCCACTTACTAATTTTATATCATATCTTCTTCCTAAATATATTTTATATTCATTTTTGATTTCCACATGTTCTCCAATTAAATTTTTAATTCAAAATTCCCATTATGAATTAAAAATTACCTTTATTCTCATCCCTTGATCTCAATCTCAAGATGGATGGTTCACATCCATTTCCAAATTCTATAAATTGGAGGTTCTTCCTCCAATTTAGCTAGCTTCTAAATTATAGGTTTATCATGCTGAGATTATAAGAGATTGCATATCACAATGCTTCCCATTTTAAATTTCATTGGAAGAGTGATCAACCACAATTCATAGAGAGTAAATCAAATTCACATCGTAATAGAGGAAGTTTCTTTTGTGCTAAGGTATAATTTTGTTTTATTTCTTTCATTTGTAGCTTTATCATAGGTTGAGTTAGTTTAAATTAATATTTCATTTGATTTATTAGCTTATTTACATTTATAGATTTCCTTAATACAAATTTTATGGATTTGAACATGCCCCTTATTTATGATCTCCTTGGACCATTACTTTTGAATTGATTTTGAGTGCTTTAGTGTGAATGCTTGTTTGGTTGTTGAGCTTGTATTATTAATATTTAAACATTGCCATGATATTTATCATGCATATTAGTCATACAAGTGATCACATTGGTTCTCTGAAATTCAATGTTACATCTATCTTGACATGTTTTCTTCTATATGCTACATGGTTACATTCATAAATTTACAATTGTCTTACCCTTTTGGGGTGAGCTAACTACTAGGTGCTATCTTTTCCTCACCTCAAAGGGGGGGAATATTAGTGGGGGAATGTCATGGTGACACGGATGTCACATTTTATTATTTTTTTAAATTATAGTGGGGGCATGATTTGTAAGCATATTCTCCATAGTCACATCGTATATGGCACTTACACCAGTTTGTAGATTGAGTGGGGGCATGCCATGCTAATAAGGCTTACAAACATTCAAATTTTTTAGATTTGATGGGAGCATGATTTGAAAGTATGTTATCCACATTCATTTAAAATGGTAGCTATAATTCATAGATTTAGTGGGGGCATGCCTTATTGATCTAGGCAAGAATTCAAGTGACAATTCGGGCAACGGTTCTACCCCAATTGATGACATAATTTATGGGAGCCATAACTTTTGCACCATAGCTCTAATTGACTCCCCATTTGAACCATTGGAAAGCTAAGAATGAAGAGAATGCAGTGAGATGACATAGATATTTTCTTAGTGGTTTTTCACCATCTAAAACCTAATGTAAGTGCCCTAAATTTTAATTTTAGTACTGCAGTATAAAAATAGTAAGTTTCTAAAAATAGTAATTCCTAAAATTTCATATTATTTTAAATCATGGAAGTCAAATCACTTAATATTCATCGATATTGGTGACCTTTCACATCCTCCTCCTACTTTAAAAATGTTTATAAATGAAGATGTAGCCTAAAATGGAAATCAGACATCTCTTCCTAGAGATAAGCATATAGTTGTATTGATATTTTGAGTAATAAAACATCTCTTCTTAGATAATTCATTATTACTATGTTATTTTAATGTTTTTAAAATATCTATCAATAAAAACTTTTGAGTTTTGGATTAGTGGTATCAGATCAATTTGTCTTGAGAGTGTATGATCCCGAGGATGAGGTGAGGCTGCAAGAAGCTTGGCTAGAAAATAACAGAGCTTCCAAACTATCCACCTATTAATTTCAAATGAATTAAAATGGTGGATGACACTAAGACATATGATCCTTTCAAGGAAATGGTGAATGAAGCCCTCCAATGACAAAAAGCATAGTTGCTACAATCATTTTCCCAAATTCTCTAACAACTCTCGATGGGAAATTTTGGCTCCTCATCTACACTTCCTAGATCTTCATCCATGAAATGCCCTTTCAGTACCCCAACACCCTTCAAGGTTTAGGTGAATTTTTATATCCCTACATTTGAAGGTGACATCAATGCTGATGTAGTAAAAAATTGGTTAGATCAATTGTTTTCTTACTTTTCTATAAATAAATTCACTGATGGGGAAAAGATCATTTTTGCTCTTTTGAAAGCATCATTCCCTTGAAAAATTATGGGAAGTGTACAAAAGGAGGTTCAGTATAGATGACATTGGCCTTGAGGTGGAACCTACCTAAGATGACTTTGTGGAAGCAGTAAAGGAAGAATACTATCCCATTGGAGCATATGATGATCTGTACATGTAGTGGTAATAACTTTGCCAAGGTAAGGACCAATCTATTCAAGATTATACTAACATTTTTCATTCTCTATCTACAAGTTTGGGCATCCAAGAAAGTGAGAAACATAAGACTCTCAAATATCAATCTATTCAAGATTATACTAACATTTTTCATTCTCTATCTACAAGTTTGGGCATCCAAGAAAGTGAGAAACATAAGACTCTCAAATATCATGGTGGAATACAATGGTACATATAGGGGGAAATGAAACTCTTTAATTTGGAAACCCTCAATGAGGCATATAAGTTCACAATGAAGATTAAGCAGAAGCATGGAAGAAAGAATATGAAGATTTAGCCTTTGAAATGGAAAAGTGACAAGGAAGGTCAAACACAAGGCCAAAATTGGGAGTCAAAATAATTTAATCTCTACTAAAGTTGTGAAAAGTCTAAATCTATCCATGAAGCCTCACCCAAAGCCATACAATATTAGATGGTTGAGCCCAGGGAGAGACCTCCATGTCACCCATTAGTGTCTTATTTCATATGTAATAAAACCTTTCCAAGATGAATTCTTGTGTGATGTGGTCAATATAGATGTTTGTGATGTACTCCTTGGTCAACTATTAATGTATGATCGACATGGCATCTATAGATCATAAACCTAAAGAATCAACCTCATTCTTGGAATGTGACACTATAGGGTACCAAAGGTACCACCTCCCACATCTGTCTCCCTAATTAGTACCAAATAATTTAATAGATTCATGGAGAAGACAAAGCAATTCATTTTCATGGTGGTCAAACCACATAAATCTAAGAAGGCTGATGTTGTAGTCTTGACTACACAATCAACATAATAATATAAGTAGATGAGAAAAATCATAGGATAATATGATGACTTATTCGAGTCATCCATGGGAGCTCCACTGCATTACTAGGTAAAACATTCTATCAATTTGATCCAAGGATCACCTTTGCCTACTAGTCCTATGTATCATAGATCAGTTTTGGAGAATGATGAGATAAAAAGATAGATTAAAAAATTGATCCAAAAGGGTCATATCAGGCCAAGATTTTTACCCTATGGTAGTTCAATTATTCTAGCACCAAAGAAAGATGGAACATGGAGGCTTTGCATTGACTATCAAGCCCTAAATTAAATCACTATGAAGAATTGTTACCCCTTCCCTAGGATTGATGACCTGCTAGACTAATTTCATGGTGCAAAGTTCTTCACCAAAATTGATCTCAAATCTGGCTATCACCAAATTCCAATCGATCCCATTGATGTTTGGAAGACTGCATTCAAATCTAAAGAGGGGCTCTTCAAATGGTTGGTTATGCCTTTTGGATTCACCAACACACCTACAACCTTAATGAGGATGATGGATGAAATCATACGACCCTTCACCAACTCATTTATGGTTGTCTACATAGATAACATACTCATCTACATTAGAACATGGGAGGAACATTTGCAACATGTTCATAAGGTGCTTCAAAGTCTTTGAGAGCACAAGCTATATGCAAATATTGACAAATGCATATTCAAGATGAAAATAATTTAGTACTTAGGGTACATTGTGAATGAGGAAGGGGTCCATGTAAATCCAAAGAAGATTTGGATTATTCAAGAATGGCCTACACCAAGGATCCTCACAGAACTTCGTAGCTTCTTGGGTCTTATAAATTTCTGTCATAGGTTTGCTCTTAGATTCTCACATGTTACTTGGTCACTAACCCAAGTGACTAAAGGAGGAGCTAAAGATACATTTTAGTGGGGAAAAATATAACAAATGGATTTTGAGAATTTGAAGAATAGACTTTGGTCAGCCCTTATTCTTGCCTTACCAGATTTGCATCAACCTTTTGAGTTGATGACAGATGCATCTGAATATGCCATGGGAGCTATCATCATGTAATATGGCCATCCTATTACATATCATAGTGAAAATTTCATTGATAGAATCAAGAAATACTTGACATATGACAAGGAGCTCTATGCTATTATGCAAGCCTACAAATAATGGAAACACTACATCTTGGGGAAAGAGACGGTCATCCAAACTGACCACAGACCATTGGAATTCATCTAAACATAAAGAAAACTTCAAAATGAGATACACAAAAAGTGGGCCACATATCCACAATAATTCCATCTGACAATCAAACACAAAAAGGGGATCTCTAATATGGCTATAGATTGTTTGAGTCACCCACCAATTACTACACTCATTATAGTTCTTGACCTGTGTGGACATGAGATTACCACTTGGGGTGATCTATGTGAAGCCGATCCTACCTTTGCTGATACATATTAGGTGCTTCAAGAAGGTAAACATGTTTCTAATTTATATTTTCAAGATAGTGTCCTCTATCATATGGGTCACATCTATGTTCCAACTGTAAAGCAACAAAAGATGATATGGGAAGCACATTTTAGTAGGACAACTGGACACTTTGGTGTATAAAAAACATTGGCAGTTATTCAAAAACACTTCTACTAGCCCCATATATGAAAGGATATGGAAAGGTACCTCAAATATTGCACCCCATGTGTGATAGCCAAGCCAACAAATAAGAAGCAAGGATTGTACATGCTATTTCCAGAACCAACCAGGCCTTGGGAATCTGTCTCAATGGATTTTCTCTCAGGTTTTCTCACTTTAAAACATGGTAAGGACTATATTTTTTTGTAAAAATGGATATCATGATTGCTTGTAAGAAAAATATATCTACTGAATAAAGTGCTCAACTATATTTTAGTCATGTATGGCTCCATTTTGGTCTCCCCAAGACCATTGTCTCAGATTGAGATATTAGGTTCTTGAGCATCTTCTGGTCCACTCTATGGAAGATGATGGATACCAAGCTGATGAAGTCCACAACCTTCTATCCATAGACTAATGGTTAGACAAAAGTGGTGAACCAATTGATTGTTTGCATGATTCAAATGTATCACTCCAAACATCCATGCACATGGGATGAGGTGCTTCTTTTCATAAAACATGGATACAATCAAGCCCTACATAACTCAACCAAACACAGTCCATTCCAAGTATGCTTCATGTTCCAACCCATGATACCAATTGATCTAGCCATTCCATTCTCCACCATGGAATACACACCTCATTGGAGATCTAAGTCAGAAATATCAAGAAAGTTCATTAAACAAATGTAACACATCCAACAACAAGTTCATGACATCTTGGAGAAGATGAATCGGAAGTATAAGTAATACCATGATAAAGATAGGATTGCACATAATTTTGCTATGCATGACAAGGTTTGGTTGTAGCTTCAAAAGGAATAAACTGTAGGCCCAAACAAGAAAATTTAGCCTCTATGATATGGTCCCTACACCATCACCAGAAAAGTTGGAGAAAATGCTTTTGAGTTAAATCTACCAGTCTACCTTGGTCTGCATCTAATATTCAATGTGGAGCTCCTCAAACCATACCATCCACTTCTATTAGACACTTTAGTCATATCAGAACAGCTAGACATTGATGAGCTTTATCCATATAGTTTTTCTCTAGTGGAGGAGGATCATATTGTGGACACCTGGATGAAGACAACAAGAGGATGCTATATTCTGCTTTATCAGGTGGTCGAAAGGGGCCAGCTTAGCCACCAAGGTGAGCGGATCAAAAAGAATAAAATTATGACACAAATGCCACACATAATGAGGAATATTGATTCAATGGGGACCATTAATTGTCAAGGAGGGAGGAATGATCTGGGTAATAATTTAGGTGACAGTTCTACCCCAATTGATGATGAAACTTCTAGGAGCCATGACTTTTTCACCATAGCTCCAATTGACTCCCCATTTGAACCATTGGAAAGATAAAAATAAGGAGAACATGGTGAGATGGTAATAAGATCTTATTAGTGGTTTTTTACCCTAGAAAACCCAATGGAAGTGATCCAAATTTTAATTTTAGTAGTGCAATCTAAAATAGTAAGTTTCTAAAAATAGTAATTCTTTGAATTCTATATTATTTTAAAATATGGAAGTCAAACCACTTAATCTCCCTTGAGATTGGTGACCTTACACATCATCCTCCTAATTTCAAAATGTGTATAAATGAAGATTTAACCCAAAGAAATCAAACATCTCTTCCCAGAGATAAACATATAGTTGTATTTCAATTTTGAGTAATAAAAAATCTCTTCTCAAAGAATTCATTGTTAATATGTTAGTTTCATGTTCTTGAAATATCTATCAATAAAAAATTTTGAGTTTTGGATCACTTATAAGTATGTTTTCCCCACCTAGTCAATATTCAACATCTCTAGTTTATAATGGGGGCATGTTTTGGAAACATGTCCTCCACATTGGTACTTATATCAGTTTCATATTTCTCCATATATAGTGGGGGCAAGATTTAGAAGCATGTCTTCCACACATAGTTTTATAAATTGGCCAAAGCACATAGTTATATAATTTTGATACATATTTATGGCATAATTATATACATGGTACCATTATTACATAGTTTTAGCATGATACAAATCTAAGGTGCATATGTTATGTAATAGTGACTAATATTGAAAAATATTAATCAATATTAAATTTTTAAACTATTACACCTATTGATACCCAATAGATTTTTATGAACTTTAGCGAGCCAATTTATTATAGTTTTTGGTTCACCTTTTAGTATGGTTTGGATGATTAAATCACTCAATCTTTCCAAGTGTTTAGTTTGAACTTGATCATCCAAAATTACCAAGTTACAAGTATCATTGGGTTTTACGATTGAGCTAATCCTAATTTCTAGGTGGCGACTCACTTTTTATCTAACTTGGGGGCATGTGACTTCTAATCTCTTTCTCTCCCTCTCTCCCCCTCTTTATCTCCTTAGAAATATGTGCTTAAAATTTTTATCTATATTTATCCTAATCTTAGTTTTATAGCCTTTTAATGACACACATATTATAAAAATAACTTGCCAATATGCAAGGTAGTTACATCGACACAAAGGTGTACTCATAAACCTTATTATTTAAATTTAAATATATTTCAAGTAATTTTAACCTAGATTATATGCAGCAATTATAAAATATAACATGCTCTTAGTTTTAGGTCAGTCACTAGCAAAGCACTCAAACCTAGCTCTAGTAAAGTATTCAAATTCAACTCAAGGAAAGACAAGGTGTGTATACACACCCATGTACTTATTCCATTCATTTAAAATATAAATTTCATTAATAGATTAAAGGGTGGGGGAAAATGTAGATGATATTTTGTGATTATTTAGCACCTCATTATTTTATACTTGGAAAACTCATGACCCTAGTTGTTCCTCTTAGTTATACACATGCCTTGATTCTGCAAGCCTTGCATCTACTCTATCTTGTGCCCCTTGGCCTATTTTAAGTCCAACCATCCTTACTTTTATCACATAAACATCACATCTTACCAAAAATTCTTAAAATATACTTATTTTACACCTTTAAAAGTTCTGATCCTATGCTTGCTCTCCTTCTCCTTGAACACTAATGTCTAGTTAGATAGTAGCATTGACATTACTGTCCTCGCTTGATGGAAGTGTCTAGTGCCCTAAAAATCATCTAATTTATAAATTAAATGTATTATAATGGTTGGCCTAAGTGTTTTAATGTGATTTATCTCTCAATATGATTATTAGACATATAATATCAACCCTCATTTATTCCACACCTAGCAATCAGACCAAAAGATCACTCAAGAAGCATTCAAGAATCACTCAAGTTACTAAAAGCTTTCCTATTATAACCTATTCTAATATAAATCAATATAATAGCCAAAATAAAAATCTAAATTAATAAAATACCATTCATGATATCAAAATTTCCAAGTTACAAGTTAGATCAATGTTGTACTTGTTTTACACACATTACATGATTCACACACAAGCCAACACAGAGAAGAACTACATGAGTCAGAGGCCATCTTCTGGAGTATTGAATACGTAGGAATATCCATTTAATAATGGGGTAATTATGGGTTATCTCAACACCATATTACCACTAATTCTCCAAGGTCACATTGAAGATGCAAAGCTAGGGTTTTGCCATTTCACCAAGAGTGATAATCCATGACCTAGATTTGAATACACTAGAGTGAAGGTGAAGCCAAACCAAGAAGCATCCAAGTGGTTACATATTATTTCATCCAATATTTTTTATAAGATACCAACATGAAGATCAAAAAATAGAATTGACGTAACTATCCTATGCTGATGCAAGTGTCCAGAGAGCTAGAGGCACTAGATCTAAAATTTGACAACAATTCTAGAATTGTCTTCCTACCTAATTTTTTCCTATACTAGATCCAACATTGTATTAGAATAAAAAACCATTAAGTTCTTTATTTTAAGTCATTTGTATATCTAGCATAATTATACTTTTCATTAATAACTTATCTTAGTTTTATAAATTCAACATATGGTAAATCTGAGTTTAGCATATTAATTGGCATATTGTAGATATGATATTCATCCTTATGCCCTATCATTTCTATATACTTAACCCTAACAACTAAATATGATCCACATCCAAACTAGTGTTAAACAAAGTCATAAAATACTACAAACACTTAAGCACAAGAACATCATTCATGCTACTTACCTAAAGACCTTTCCTCCTTCATCCTTTAATCAATGGGGAATCCACAAGGCAAAACAAATATGCCAAACCAAAAATAGACAAATGAAGAGGCTAGAACAATGAAAAAATAAAGAACCAAGAAACAAAAATAGGAAATCAAAGTGAAGTTATTTATAAGATATTACCAAGAAAATTCATGCTTAGAAGTAGAGTTTGAGGAACTGCCCATTGATAGGTAATATGACATACTCACTAGTTAGACACATGAGATAAAACATACACAAGTTAAATATTTTAAAAGGTTTGGTAGGGATCTTAATATATGGAAACTTTTATTTACGATGATGTTTCCATTTACATTCATGCATACTATCCCATAGAATCTTAGGTATGATGTTTTCACTCGAATTATGCATATATACATTAATAAATTTAATAATACATTTATGATTAATTCACAAAAATAATTGGAATAGGGTTTTATAAATACCTCTACACATACATTAAATTATGATGAGGGATATGGGTGGGTATCAACACACACCAGAGAGATTAGAACACCCAACCCATCAAAGGTATGTTTTTTGAGGTTGTTAATCAATGAATCAATTGATGACTACTCCGTTTATATTATGAATGTTGTGGTAACATCCTTATTGCTATTTTCATCATCTAAAAAGCACATGATCTATTCTGCACATAATAATGATCTTATCATTTTATCATTAGTAGATGACATATGTAGAGAGATGAACTAGATCATGTCATCTTCATCTCTAACCCTTATTCACTTCAGTTATTATTTTAAGCCACCATGCTCATGATTACTCAATTTTGTTTTGATTGACTTCATTAATGAGAGAAGTATAGGACTATTGCAATCATGTCCTATATGTTGCTCCAAATGATCTAAAATTTTAAATTAGGAGTAAAAACATTATTTTCATCCTCTTTTCACCTAACATCAATAATGTATGTGTGTTTCTCTTCGGTAGAGAGAAACCTTGGGATTGCATTATTCAAATATATAATAATTGGATCAAAAGGCTATCTTAGAGTGGGTTATATTCCATTTTGAGATCTATTATTTCTTATTATTCATGTAGACAACAACCTTAACCTCACCCTCTTCTATCTAAGTTACCTTTAATTATGGGAAGAGAGATAAATTATTACAATCAGAATGGCAATCTTCCTTAATCATACCTCCTAATGTAGGAAAAAAAAGATGATAGGCTTGTTTCACATGCATAATAAGAATATTATTAATCTATATACTCTAATTATTCTTTTACTTCTTCAAATTAATTACAAGGAAATTTTATTTTTTCATCTTTATGTACAACCCCTTGCTACTCAAATTTTCATCCATAAGCTCATCTCAAAAACCTGATGTTATTTCATCATCAAACTCATCATCATCAATTCTATCTTAGATTTGTTATTGTATACTAAATGAGACACTCTTAGTCAATATGAGCACTTTAACACTTGTCTCATTTCCACATCCACACACCCTAAATTGTGAACTTGGGAATGTAGTCTCATAGGTCAATCTGTCCTCGCTCGATCCAAGTGTCTAGTGCTCTAAAAGTCATCCAATTTATAAATTAAATGTATTATAATGGTAAACCTAAGTGATTTAATGTGTTTTATCTCTCAATATGATTGATATATGTATGATATCAACCCTCATTCATTCCACACCTAGCAATTAGACCAAAATTGTACTCAAGAAGCATTCAAGAAGCACTCAAGTTACTAAAAGCTGTCCTATTCTGACCTATTCTAATATCAATAAAAATAATAGCCCAAATACAAGTCTAAATTAATAAAATACCATTCATAAGATCATATTTTACAAGTTACAAGCTAGGTCAATGTTTTACTTATTTTGCACACATTACATGATTCACACACAAGCCAACACATAGAGAAGAACTACAAGAGTCAAAGGCCCTATTCTGGAGTATTGAATACATAGGCATCTCCATTTAAGAATGGGGTAATTTTGGGTTATCTCAACACCATATGACCACTAACTCTCTAAGGTCACATTGAAGATGCAAAGCTAGGGTTTTGCCATTTTACCAAGAGTGATAATCCATGACCCAGATTTGAATACACTAGAGTGAAGGTGAAGCCAAACCTAGAAACATCCAGGTGGTTACATATTATTTCATCCAATATTTTTTATATGACACCAACATGAAGATCATAAAATATAATTCACGCAACTATCCTATGCTAATGGAAGTGTCTAGAGAGCTAGAGGCACCATATCTAAAATTTGAGAACTATTCTAGAATTGTCTTCCTACCTAATTTTTGCCTATACTAGATCCAAGATTGTATTAGAATAAAAAAACATAAAGTTCTTTCTTTTAAGTCATTTGTATATCTAGCATAATTATACTTTCCATTAATAACTTATCTTAGTTTTATAGATTCAACATATGGTAAGTCTGAGTTTAGCATATTAATTGGCATATTATAAATATGCTATTCATTATTATGCCCTATAATTTCTATATCCTTAACCCTAACCACTAAATAGGATCTACATCCAAAATAGTGTTAAACAAAGTCATAAAATACTCATAACACTTAAGCACAAGAACATCATTCATGCTACTTACCTAAAGACCTTTCCTCCTTCATCCTTTCATCAATGGGAATCCACAAGGCAAAACAAATATGCCGAATAAAAAATAGACAAATGAAGAGGCTAGAACAATGAAAAAATAAAGAAACAAGAAACAAAAGTAGGAACTCAAAGCAAAGTTATTTACAAGATATTACCATGAAAATTAATGCTTAGAAGTAGAGTTTGAGGAACCACCCATTGATAGGTAATATGACATCCTCACTAGTTAGACACATGAGATAGAATATACACAAGTTCAATATTTTAAAAGGTTTGGTAGGGATCCTACTATAGGGAAAATTGTATTTATGATGATGTTTCCATTTACGTTCATGCATACTATCCCATAAAATCTTAGGTATGATGTTTTCACTCAAATTAAGAAAATATACATTAATAAATTTAATAATACATCTATGATTAATTCAAAAAAATAATTGGAATAGGGTTTTATAAATACCTCTACACATACATTGAATTATGATGAGGGATATAGGTGGGTATCAACACATACCAGAGAGATTAGAACACCCAACCCATCAAAGGTATGCTTTTTGAGGCAGTTAATCAATGAATCAATTGATGACTACTCCCTTTAGATTATGAATGTTGTGGTAACATCCTTATTGTTATTTTCATCATCTAAAAGGCACATGATCTATTTTGTACATGATAATGATCTCATGGTTTTATCACTAGTGGATGACATATGCAGAGAGATGAACTAGATCATGTCATCTTCAACTCTAAATCTTATTCACTTCAGTTATTATTCTAAGCCACCACGCTCATGATTACTCAATTTTGTTTTGATTTCCTTCATTGATGAGAGGAGTATAGGACTATTGAAATCATGTCCTATAGGTTTATCCAAATGATCTAAAATTTTAAATTAAGATCAAAAACATTATTTTCATCCTCTTTTCACCTATCATAAATAATGTATTTGTGTTTCTCTTTGGTAGAGAGAAACCTTGGGATTGCATTATTCAAATCTATGCTAATTGGATCAAAAGTAAGGCTATCTTGGAGTGGGTTATCTTCCATTTTGAGATCTATTATTTCCTATTCTTCATGTAGATAACAACCTTAACCTCACCCTCTTCTATCTCAATTACCTTTAATTATGGGAAGAGAGATAAATTATTACAATTAGAATGGCAATCTTCCTTAATCATACCTCCTAATGTAGGAACAAAAAAATATGATAGGCTTATTTCACATGCATAATATGCATATTATTAATCTATATACTCTAATTATTCTTTTACTTCTTCAAACTTATTACAAGGAACTTTTATTTTTTCATCTTTATGTACAACCCCTTGCTACTCAGATTTTCATCCATGAGCTCATCTCAAAAACTTGATGCTATTTCATCATCAGATTCATCATCATCACTTCTATCTTAGATTGGTTATTGTCTACTAAATGAGATATTATTAGTCAATATGATCACTTTAACACTTTTCTCATTTTCACATCCACACACCCTAAAATGTGAACTTGGGAATGTAGTCTCATAGGTCAATCTATCCTCGCTCGATACAAGTGTCTAGTGCCCTAAAATTCATCCAATCTATAAATTATATGTATTATAATGGTAAGCCTAAGTGATTTAATTTGTTTTATCTCTCAAAAGTATTGGTATATATATAATATCAACCCTCATTCATTCCACACCTAGCAATCAAACCAAAAGAGCACTCAAGAAGCATTTAAGAAGCACTCAAGTTACTAAAAGCTTTCCTATTATGACCTAATCTAATATCAATCAAAATAATAGCCCAAATACAAGTCTAAATTAATAAAATACCATTCATAAGATCATATTTTCAAAGTTACAAGCTAGGTCAATGTTATACTTGTTTTACACACATTACATGATTCACACACAAGCCAACACATAGAGAAGAACTACAAGAGTCAGAGGTCCTCTTCTGGAGTATTGAATACGAAGGTATATCCATTTAAAAATGGGGTAATTGTGGGTTATCTCAACACCATATTACCACTAACTCTCCAAGGTCACATTGAAGATGCAAAGCTAGGGTTTTTCCATTTCACTAAGAGTGATAATCCATGACGTAGATTTGAATTCACTAGAGTGAAGGTGAAGCCAAACCCAGAAGCATCCATGTGGCTACATATTATTTCAACCAATATTTTTTTATAAGACATAAACATGAAGATCAAAAAATAGAATTGATGTAACTATCCTATGCTGATGCAAGTGTCCAGAGAGCCAGAGGCACCATATCTAAAATTTGACAACTATTCTAGACTTAGATTCCTACCTACTTTTTGCCTATAATATATCCAACATTGTATAAGAATATAAAACCATTAAGTTCTTTATTTTAAGTCATTTGTATATCTAGCATAATTATACTTTCCTTTAATAACTTATCTTTATTTTATAAATTCAACATATGGTAAATTTGAGTTTAACATATTAATTGGCATATTGTAGATATGATATTCATCTTTATGCCCTATCATTTATATATCCTTAACCCTAACCAATAAATATCATCCACATCCAAACTAGTGTTAAACAAAGTCATAAAATACTCATAACACTTAAGCACAAGAACATCATTCATGCTACTTCCTATAGACCTTTCCTCCTTCATCCTTTAATCAATGGGGAATCCACAAGGAAAAACAAATATGCCAAACCAAAAATAGACAAATGAAGAGGATAGAACAATGAAAAAGTAAAGAAATAAGAAACAAAATTAGGAAATAAAAGTGAAGTTATTTACAAGATATTACCAAGAAAATTCATGCTTAGAAGTAGAGTTTGAGGAACTGCCCATTGATAGGTAAAATGACATCCTCACTAGTTAGACACATGAGATAGAACATACACAAGTTAAATATTTTAAAAGGTTTGGTAGGGATCCTACTATAGGTAAAATTGTATTTACGATGATGTTTCCATTTACTTTCATGCATACTATCCCATAGAATCTTAGGTATGATGTTTTCACTCAAATTAAGCAAATATACATTAATAAATTTAACAATGCATCTATGATTAATTCACAAAAATAATTGGAATAAGGTTTTATAAATACCTCTACACATACATTCAATTACGATGAGGGATATGGGTGGGTATCAACACATACCAGAGAGATTAGAACACCCAACCCATCAAAGGTATGCTTTTTGAGGCAGTTAATCAATGAATCAATTGATGACTACTCCCTTTATATTATGAATGTTGTGGTAACATCCTTATTGTTATTTTCATCATCTAAAAGGCACATGATCTATTTTGTACATGATAATGATCTTATGGTTTTATCACTAGTGGATGACATATGTAGAGAGATGAACTAGATCATGTCATCTTCATCTCTAACTCTTATTCACTTCACTTATTATTTTAAGCCACCATGCTCATGATTACTCAATTTTGTTTTGATTGCCTTCATTGATGAGAGGAGTATAGGAATACTGTAATCATGACCTATAGGTTGCTCCAAATGATCTAAAATTTTAAATTAGGATTAAAAACATTATTTTCATCCTCTTTTCACCTATCATCAATAATGTATGTGTGTTTCTCTTTGGTAACGAGAAAACTTGGGATTGCATTATTCAAATCTATGCTAATTGGATCAAAAGTAAGGCTATCTTGGAGTGGGTTATCTTCCATTTTGAGATCTATTATTTCTTATTCTTCATGTAGACAACAACCTGAACCTCACCCTATTCTATCTTAATTACTTTTAATTATGGGAAGAGAGATAAATTATTACAATCAGAATGGCAATCTTCCTGAATCATACCTCCTAATGTAAGAACAAAAAAATATGATAGGCTTGTTTCACATGCATAATATGCATATTATTAATCTATATACTCTAATTATTCTTTTACTTCTTCAAACTAATTACAAGGAACTTTTATTTTTTCATCTTTATGTACAACCCCTTGCTACTTAGATTTTCATCCATGAACTCATCTCAAAAACATGATGTTATTTCATCATCAGACTCATCATCATCACTTCTATCTTAGATTGGTTATTGTCTACTAAATGAGACATTCTCATTCAATATGAGCACTTTAACACTTTTCTCATTTCCACATCCACACACCCTAAATTGTGAACTTGGGAATGTAGTCTCATAGGTCAATCTGTCCTCGTTTGATCCAAGTGTCTAGTGCCCTAAAATTCATCAAATTTATAAATTAAATGTATTATAATGGTCAGCCTAAGTGATTTAATGCATTTTATCTCTCAATAGGATTGGTATATATATAATATCAACCCTCATTCATTCCACACCTAGTAATTAGACCAAAAGAGCACTCAAGAAGCATTCAAGAAGCACTCAAGTTACTAAAAGCTTTCCTATTCTAACCTATTCTAATATAAATCAATATGATAGCCCAAATACAAGTCTAAATTACTAAAAGACCATTCATAAGATCATATTTTCCAAGTTACAATCTAGGTCAATGTTGTACTTGTTTTACACATTACATGATTCACACACAAGCCAAATAGAGAATAACTACATGAGTCAGAGACCCTCTTCTGGAGTATTGAATATGTAGGCATCTCCATTTAATAATGGGCTAATTGTGGGTTATCTCAACACCATATTACCGCTAACTCTCCAAGGTCACATTGAATATGCAAAGCTAGGGTTTTGCTATTTCACCAAGAGTGATAATGCATGACCTAGATTTGAATACACTAGAGTGAAGGTGAAGCCAAACCCAGAAGCATCTAGGTGGTTACATATTATTTCATCCAATATTTTTTATAGGACACCAACATGAAGATCAAAAAATAGAATTGACATAACTATGCTATGCTGATGCAAGTGTCTAGAAAGCCAGAGGCACTAGATCTAAAATTTGACAACTATTCTAGAATTGTCTTCCTACCTACTTTTTGCCTATACTAGATCCAACATTGTATTGTAATAAAAAAATATTAAGTTATTTATTTTAAGTCATTTGTATATCTAGCATAATTATACTTTCCATTTATAACTTATCTTAGTTTTATTGATTCAACATATGGTAAATCTGAGTTCAGCATATTAATTGGCATATTGTAGATATGATATTCATCCTTATGCCCTATAATTTATATATCCTTAACCCTAACCACTAAATATGATACACATCCAAACTAGTGTTAAACAAAGTCATAAAATACTCATAACACTTAAGCACAAGAACATCATTCATGATACTCACCTATAGACCTTTCCTCCTTCATCCTTTCATCAATGGGGAATCCACAAGGCAAAACAAATATGTCGAACCAAAGATATACAAATTAAGAGGCTATAACAATGAAAAAATAAAGAAACAAGAAACAAAAGTAGGAAATCAAAGCAAATTTATTTACAAGATATTACCAAGAAAATTCATTCTTAGAAGTAGAGTTTGAGGAACCGCCCATTGATAGGTAATATGACATCCTCACTAGTTAGACACATGAGATAGAAAATACACAAGTTCAATATTTTAAAAGGTTTGGTAGGGATCCTACTATAGGGAAACTTGTATTTATGATGATTTTTCTATTTATGTTCATGCATACTATCCCATAGAATCTTAGGTATGATGTTTTCACTCGAATTAGGCAAATATACATTAATAAATTTAATAATAAATCTATGATTAATTCATAAAAATAATCGGAATAGGGTTTTATAAATACGTCTACACATATATTGAATTAAAATGAGGGATATGGGTGGGTATCAAGACATACCAGAGAGATTATAACACCCAACCTATCAAAGGTATGTTCTGTGATGTATTTAATCAATGGATCAATTGATGACTACTCCATTTATATTATGAATGTTGTGGTAACATCCTTATAATTTTCATTATCTAAAGGGCACATGATCTATTTTTCACATGATAATGATCTTATGGTTTTATCATTAGTGGATGACATATGTAGAGAGATGAACTAGATCATGTCATCTTCATCTCTAACTCTTATTCACTTCACTTATTATTTTAAGCTACTATGCTCATGATTAATCAATTTTGTTTTGATTGCCTTCATTGATGAGAGGAGTATTGGACTATTGTAATCATGTCCTATAGGTTGCTAAAAATGATCGAATTTTTTTAATTAGGATTAAAAACATTATTTTCATCCTCCTTTCACCTATCATCAATAACGTATGTGTGTTACTCTTCGGTAGAGAGAAACCTTGGGATTGCATTATTCAAATCTATATCAATTGAATCAAAAGTAAGGATATTTTGGAGTGGGTTATCTTCCATTTTGAGATCTGTTATTTCTTATTCTTCATGTAGACAACCAACCTTAACCTCACCCTCTTTTGTCTCAGTTACCTTTAATTATGGGAAGAGAGATAAATTATTACAATCAGAATGGCAGTCTTCCTTAATCACACCTCCTAATGCAGGAACAAAAAAATATGATAGGCTTATTTTACATGCATAATATGCATATTCTTAATCTATCTACTCTAATTATTCTTTTACTTCTTCAAACTAATTACAAGGAACTTTTATTTTTTCATCTTGTATGTATAACCCCTTGTTACTCAGATTTTCATCCATGAGCTTGTCTCTAAAACTTGATGCTATTTCATCATCATCACTTCTCTCTTGGATTGGTTATTGTTTACTAAATGAGACATTCTTAGTTAATATGATTACTTTAACACTTGTTTCATTTCCACATCCATAGACCCCAAATTGTGAACTTGGGAATGTAGTCTCATAGGTCAATATGTGCATTTCTTATTAGGAATCTCTTATAACAAATGACACTTGCTTAGAAATAAAACCAAACATGTTGCTTATAAATAACACCAAACATGTTGATTTTAAGTGTTGAATAATCATAAATGTGACAACAACATTTTAATTTGTGATAGGGAGGTTTAGTTGGTTATAAGCTTGAGACAAATCTTGATTTTAAGGAACAAATTGATCCATGTACTAACTTATAATAATGTAAACTAAAGTATTTTGCATGTAACCACCTTATTTTCCTATTGAATAAAATAAGTTATCGCCATACCCATGTGACATTAATTATTTCTCAATAGTGAAGGATTCTTGATAAGTCAACACCAGTGATATGAGAGTAGATTTAGTTCTATAGATAAGCATAGTAGTTAAGGGATGCAACATTTTTATATAAATATCTATGGAAACTACTTCCACTTATAGGAAAAAATTCTTTCAAACTCATATATAATTGGTGAAATTGAATGATGAATGTTCTCATGGGCTCCCTATGGGTTGTAGTAAATTGATGGCATAGGGTAACGATATCAATGAACATGCTGAAATAGATAACAAATTCATTTTCAAAGGCAACCCACGAGGTGATATACCCATCTAGAAAGTTGATGTACCCATTATAAGAAACCTCATCCAAATAATAAGGAATCAAATGGAAAATGACTTTTCTGTTAGACTTGAGTTTAAATGATGGCATCTTTGAATGCCTAAATGTGTTCTTCAACCATCTGAATCCCACCATGTGTATTTTGGGTAGAATTCATCAATATTATTATTCAAGTCATGAGTAAACCCTAGAATGCTCACATACATCCACCTACAACAATCCAAACAAAATCCAATAGTGGGTTTAAAGTTTTAGTTTCTTAGTCTTAGGATCTAGAATGTCATTTTGGGCAACGCATCTAAAAGTTGAAGTAAAAATGTTTATGATTTAAATTTCCATCTTTAATTTTTTATCAAGCCTTCCTTATAACACCAATATATTACTAGGTTTTTTGACACACAAAATCATATGGGATGGTCTCACATCTATCCTCTCCTAAAAGGAGGCCCAAAGATCTCCCCAAGGTTTATGTCTGTCAAGTCATGATGTACTGGTGACCTAGTTGGTTTATGTGTAACTATTCCAATTCAAGGGGCATGCTTGTTTGGAATATTAACTTAAGATTTAAATTTTATTTTTGTCTTAGCACCATTTATATGGGAATGTGAGTTTATTTGTTTCGTTCATGCATGATTTAAATGTGTGTTTTAAAAAACAACAAACATGCATTTACAAATTTACCCAATAAGAAATCAACGTTTCCAAGTTTTTTAAAATGATGGAAGATAGTTGATTTTAACAAGTTTATTACATATATTTAATAATGTGTAAATGGTAATAAATAACATTTATAATCTATATTTATCATTCAAATCATATTGCACTCAGACCCTACTCTAACCCTAGCTTATAGATTGTTTAACCCTTTTTGGTTTGGATAGATAAGGGTTAAAGGGTTATAATAGCCTAATCAAATGCATGAATAAAACTATTCTAAAGTAGACCAATTAAATTAATTTAGATAACACAATAGATTGAATCTAAAAAATTACTAAATATAAAAAATGTAATGATAATTTATATTCTAATAATTACAACACTTATAAGAGATAAAACTTAAATTTTTTATAGATGTGTAGGTGATGAAATATGTATAGGTGTATGAAAATATAGACTGATGCTTAGGATTCCATTGTCATATTTTGGAAATATTATTTTTAGAAGCCTAGATACTATCTTTGACCTATGGACATTAACATTGATGCTTTTTTTTGTGGCTTCACATTTCTATCCAATATGGATTATTCACTATATTTAGAAATGACCACCTCAATCTATTAGGGTTTTCTTATCACCTTTATATTGATATGTCTAAATTTCCCACACAGGCTCTATATGATTGTATATAGCTCAAACCTTAGTTTTTCACCTTATATCATGTCAATTTGCCAAAAATGGGTTAATGGGATCATAAAGTCAAGCTGACCTCATGGACCCATTTATAAAATAGGTTTGCTTACATATCCACTACTCTGAAGAGGACCTTAGACATATGTAGTTCTCCCCTAATTATGAACTTGTATGTGCATAAGGGTGAAATATGTTATATATAAGGGCATGTAATGATCTATATTGTAACTTGAAAAATATCTATCATGGGATATTGTTTGAATGCTTTAAACTATAATATTGTTTCTCCTATGACTGATATAGAAATAGGGAAGAATAGGGTAGTAGAATTTAGTTGTGCAATTGATTGAATGAGCTTGAATATGTGTTTATTTGGTATTTGAAAGATGGGTAATGAGTAGAATTTGATTTATATTTATACCACACCTTTTAAAAATATATCATGGAAGGGTTAAATAATCTAAATACACTGATCCACACATTTCAAAATATTTGCAATTTGGATGACTTTTGAGGTACAAACACTATATAAGGAATATGGACACTAGCATCGATGCTAGTGCCCTTACATGGATGGTAGTGTTTGATTAGATAGAAAACTACTAAGGATTTA
Source organism: Torreya grandis (assembly GCA_037957365.1). NCBI lineage: Eukaryota > Viridiplantae > Streptophyta > Pinopsida > Cupressales > Taxaceae > Torreya > Torreya grandis. The sequence continues at coordinate 727,839 of JARHVA010001908.1, forward strand.
TAACTGACATTGATTGATATATATCATATTTTAATCTTGTAATAGTGTACAAGTGATATTGGTCATCAAAATGATAGGGTTGGACTATAAGATAATTAGTTAGGATAGTTAGATGGTGAATGCAAGCCTTTTAACAACAAGTTGGTCTATAATTGAATTGTAGAGCCCTAATTAATATTTTTCAAGTTTACAATACTTATATGATATATATAATCATATTTTAGTATCTACATTTTCCCCCTTTAATCTAGTAATGCATAACTATGAAATTACTAGGTTAAAGGGAATAAATGCATACTTGGGTGTGTACAACACACCTTGATTTTTCTTGTGCCCTACTGGATTTAATACTGATGTATGGCATGTAACCAAGATCATGTTATAATATAAATCAATGCATATAATCTGAAATTGAATAATTGAAATTCTTGAAAAGTAAAGACAACAAGGAAGGAGTACAATTTTGTGTTGATGTAACCATGTTTCCCCTTGGTACTTTGCTTTGGTAAATATGGTATCTTATAAAGCATTGAAGTTGTGAGAGGTTCATAAATTAATCTTGGAGATTTTTATAGGAAACATGAAGAGTAATTATGCCCTCAATCTAGTGCAAAAGTGAGATGTGACATGGCCATTGAGATCATTAAATCTCAATTGCACAACTCAAGTAAATGTATAATATATCCATGTTAAGTGGTATAACAAACTCACCTATAAAAGGAGACTAGTGATAAGGCCATTGAGGCCATTAAATCTTAACCACACTACTAAAAGGATCTAATTGTTATAGATACAAAAGTTTCAAAATGATTTTTCTTGGTAAAAATGGTGTTTCTAGGTAAAATATTGATGCTTCTTAGTAGAATGTTTGAATATGTATTTGTAAATTTTTATGCACTTGCATGGCATACACACATTTAATGTGTCTCAAAATAAATTATATATCAAAATATAACCTCTTATCTATAAATGTTTATAATATATGTCACAAATTTGAAAAACATTGTCCCAAATCTATAAAAATTAGTGCCAAATGTATAGGATTTTGACACAAGTGTATCTCTGAATCATGTAAATTGTATCAAATTGTATCAATTTTTTATGTGTAGAGTCATGTCTATATGAAATTCCCTACTAATATACCCCCCTTTTGAGCTGAGGGAAATGGAATATAGTAGTCACCTTACCTTAAAAGGATAAGATAGTTATATTATTTATGTGTGACTCATGTAGCATATAGGACTAACATGTCTAAGTAGATATTCCAATGAAGATTGTAGTATGTGATCACAAAAAACCATAAGATATATAATATGGATCATGGAAACATATAGAAATTAATATTAAAATATTATAAAATAATCAATTACACACACAAGAACACTCACTGTCACCCAAAAGGTGTTTAATGAGACCAAAAACATGGGGCATGTTCAAATGTCACACACTCAAAGGGATGACATTTTCAAATTTACACACACAAATAAATAACACTCAACATCATGGGGGACTATAAACAAGGAACATATTCAATTGTTCCACAATCAAAATAATATCAAATAATAAATACACTCAATGAAGTGACAATGTGAATAAATGAAGTATAAACAACTAATATAAGCATATCACACTAGTCCCTCTATATGTGTAAGTAAAAAATCTCATGTAACGTAACATATCAAGTACACAATGTAATATGTAAGCATGAGTATATAAATTTAAGCATTAGTATATAAGCTCAACATGATAATGTAAAAGTGATCATAAAATAATATAACTTGTATCGATCATGATCAAATAGAAGCAAGATGCCCCCAATATAGAATGTCACATGGAAAGAGGAAAGCTCACACATATGCATGCTCATGTATCATGGATTTAATGTATGCCTATATCACACTCAAGTATATATGAAACATATGTGTTTATATAAAAAAATGATATGTTATCTACTAACATAAAGTAAACAACATAGATGTCAAGGAATTAGTAAACATGTGTATATTGAACAATTTTTATATTTTTGATTTATTTGAATGTTTTTGTATTTACTTGGAATATATATTTTTGAATTCTTTTGGAATTTTTAACTTTTTAGAATATTTGCATGTGAAATAACTAGTTCCATGAATCTTCCAACTCAAGAGATAAAGGATTACCAAGTGGATCCTTTGTATGCCACCATTGTTTATGTTTTATCATTGTCAATGTTATGATGTTTTTTGGTAATTTGGTACTAATAGTTATTGGTATGGGCTTATAATTGAATCCATCATGGGGAACATAAATCTATTTATCTTAAAATTAGAAAATGAGCTTCATATCTGTAGTACTCACATTTGCCTTCATGTTTTCCAACCACCACTAACAAAAATTAAAGGTTAAATTTGTTTTTTAGTTCATTTCCCATATGGTGGTATCGACCAATTTTGGTCCACATGCTATTGGTAGTATAATGTATCCAACGGATTATAGAAAAAGTGGACATTATTTTAACTCATCTATATCATGGCCCAACTATCATAGGCATGTAACACTACAAACTATGTCTAAATAATGTATATCAATATTTAGGTGTGGACAATGATCTCTATAAATATTTGTAGTAATAATTAGATCTTCATGTCATGGATGTTTAGAATTATGCCCCATTTTACCTTTATTTTTTGGAATATCAGAAATCATATATATTCTATGTTATTCATGTTTTTTTTAATTTAGTTTTGTAATGCTTCATAATTATCTGTATCATGGTTAGTGATTTGATGATAATTGCAATATGGTGATCTTTATTTTTGGATGAGTCTGATGCTTGATCTATGTCTGTTAGAAGGTAAAGGTATCATCTTATGCTCAAGTATTATATATGGAGCATCTTGTTTTAATGTGATCTATAGAATCTATTGAGGATAATTATGTGGATATTCCACATTATTAACATGATCTATTTGTATTTGTCCCTTATAAGGTTGACTTATATTTTTTAGCCAAGAGGGATGGATTGAGTGGTAATAATTTACGTGTTTATCTATTATTTTTGCCTTGATTTTATCTATATAATTTATAAAGATGTATTGAACATATATTTACTAGGCCCTGTAGGTGTAAATAGGTCATGTGCTATATGTTAAAGAGGATCAAAAATTTGTGCAATTATTCATTTGTCATATCATGAGGGACATCATCATCACTGTCACAATAATCTAAAACTTTTCCATTTTTTGTTTAGTATTGACCACTAAAAGAAGCTCAAATGTTTTCTTTTCTTTTTTTTTGAGTATTTTTGGGTCCTCTAGTAACGGTTTTTGATTTGCTTCTTTATATTTTGTTTTAGTTTCTAGTGAAATATATGTACCCGTGTGCACCTAGTGGTTAGTACCTTATGAGTGTCTTGGGATAAATGATGTTTTTTTCTTGAATCACCCATATCATAAGTTGGTATGCTCTAAAATGGAGTATATTATTTAGGTGGTATCATTTTAGGAATGTATTCCATGTTGGAATGCAATAATTTGAAAAATTTGAAGGGTTTATCATCGATAGGCACCGTCCATAATATTCCATCATGTATGATATTAACACATCGATGTAATGTAGATGGTACAACTTATATTATGTGTATCCAAGGTCTACCCAAGAGTAAGTTATAATGTAACAATTGAGACATTACTTGGAAAGTATTTTGTATAGATTTTGGTCGAAATGTCACAATTCATGCGATTTAGCCAATTGGTGGGATGTATGAATTATCAAATCCTTTGATATGCATAATGGATTTTTGAAGAAGATTAGTGTCAATTCCCATAATTTTTAATAATCATTTGCTATGAATGTTTGGACTAGATCTATTATCAACTAGCACTCTCTTGATTCATTTATTGTGAATGTTAACTTGTATGTATAAAGGTAAATCTTGATTAAAGATATTCTTTGAGGGTAAATATTTATGATCAAAAGTGATGAGATTTGTATTATTTTTGAGATATTGCATAATATCTACAACATAAGATTGTTATATATTACTTGGTACCTGGGTTTCATATAAGGCTTAATATAGGATATCCTTATAGATGATTGCTTTAAAAGCTCTAGGATTGAGATCTTAACATGTGTATTCCATAATTGGTCTAAAAGATCATATCCTTTAGAATTTATTATTAGTTTAGGATTATGAGGGACTTGTTTTATATTAAAAGGTGGTGGGATAAGTATGGAACTCTTTCTTTTTTGTGTAGTGATAATATGGAATATAGAATTTAAAATAAATCATAGGCAAATAATGGGAGTGGGATTGTAATTGTCAATCAAATAGGATATAAGAGGAAAACAATGTTGAGAGCACACATGTTAGCACCTGGATAATAGTTCTATATTATTGTAAAAGTAATTACAAATAGAAATTTGGTTTTTATCCTATTGTAAATTACTCTCTTTATTTTTACCAATATGTTTAAACCATTATATTATACCTTCGATTGATTTAGAAACACATAAAATAGAAATCCATGACTACCATCATATATTTGTCAGTGAAATATCTACTAGATATAATCATATTGAGCATTATTGATTTATTTGTAATAAATTCAAATCTAATTTTTAAAGATATTTATAGTTCAAAAATCAAAAAATCTGAGGGCAAGCTAGGGTATGCATAAGAAGACATAGAGGATGAGATCACCAAATGTTAAACCCTTTTAGGTTTGGATAGATAAAGGATAATGGGTTAGAGTAGCCTAATTAAATGGATGAATAAAAATATTCTAAATCAAGTCAGTTAAATTAATTTAGATAACACAATATATTGAATCTAAAAAATTACCAAATATAGAAAGTATAATGCCAATTGATATTTTGGAAATTACAACACAAAAAAGAGATAATACATAGCTTGTTTGCATATGCACATGTGAATATAGGATGTACATGTGTAAGAACAGGTAGACTAAGGCTCAAGATTCTATCATTATATTCTAAAAATATTATTTCTATAGGCCTAAATACTACCATCAACCTATGGACACTATCGTTGGCACTTATGTCTATGGCTTGACACTTATATCTAATACATAATATTCATTATATTTAAAAGTGACCACCTAGGCCTGTTAGGGTTTTCTATCACCTTTATGTTGATATGTTTAGATCACATACACAAGGTTGGTATGATTATATATAGCTCAAACCCTAGTTATTCATCATAAGCCATGTTACCTTGCCAAAAATGGGTTATTGGGCTCACAAAGTTGAGCTGATTTAACAACCCTTTTGTTAATGAATACTGCCTACATAGCCACTACTTTGAAGAGGGCTTCAAACACATGTAGTTCTCCCCTAATTATGGGATTATGTGTGCACAAAGGTGAAATATGCTATATGTAATGGCATGTGATGATCTATCTTGTAATATGACAAAAATTTCTCATGGACTATTATTTAAATGCTTCAGACCTGTAATATGAATATTCCTATGATTTATATAGAAATAGGGAAGAACAAGGTAGTAGAAATTAGTTGTTTAATTGATTAAATGAAATTAAATAAGTGTTTGATTGGTATTTTTAGATGGGTAATGAGTATGTTTTGACTATATTTATACCACACATTTTGAAATATCTAATGGAAGGGTTAAATAAGACAAATAGACTAACCTATATGTTTCAAAATATTTTAAATTTGGATGAATTTTGAGGTACAAACACTAGATAAAGAGTCTGGACACTAGCATCAATCTTAGTGTCCCTATATGGATGGTAGTGTTTGACAAGATAGAAAACTCCCAAGGATATGTAACTGATAGTGAATGATATAGATCAAATTTTAATCTTGTTATAGTGTATAGGTGATCTAGGTCATCAAAATGATAGGGTCAGACTATAAGTTAAGTAGCTAAACATAATGGGATGATGAATGCAAGCCTTTTAGTAGTAGGATGGTCTAAAACTAAAAGGTAGAGCCTTGATTAGTATTTTTCAAGTGTACAAAACTAAGATGTTATATATAATAAGATTTTAGTTTCTACACATATTAATAAAAAATGTAAAATAAAGAGGGGAAAAGAAATAAAATCATGTTGAAATTAAGGTGATAAGAGTCATTTGAATGAATGAAACCCACAAACTGATCCTTCATCGAGCTAACAATCACATAACCATGAATGTGGATTAATTCCAAAGTATAAGGAGAACACCATGAAGAGTGTTAGTAGATGTTCCTAGAAAACCCATCAAAACATGCTAATACATGGATAAAGTGTACAAATATAGAACACAATCAAAACATAGACTTGATCATAGACTGAACAAATCTATTTTACATTTAAATATGATATATTTATGAAAAATAACATAGTCTTAATAGATACATAACATTTAGAATTACTCTACATGATTAAAATTTTTAGGCAAATAGAGTATTCATTATGCATAAAACAATGATAAAAGACATTTTGGGAAAAACATTATAGAACTCTATATTAATCTCTATCACATCAGAACTCTTTTAAAATATAATTGAACATTACATACAAAGATTTTTACAAGGTGATGTCACTTCATATTCCAATATTTGGCTACAAATAAAAGAAAGAATTCACATTATGAAGACACTTGACATTATTTTAAGTGTTGAATACATATAAAAAGAGATACAAAAGACAAAATAGTGTGAGTCATACATGTGTCCACCAATTACATTTTATGATTTTGTAACCATGTTTACTACCAACACTTTCACAGACTTAAATATTTTTCTCATCCTGAGACAAAGTCACATAAAGTGTGCCTTAAGCCAATATTGAAAAATCTACCTATTATAAGGAACCATACCATAACCATAAGTTGTGGTAATCACTTGAGGTGTCTTTTACCCATTTTCACCTCTTGTGCACTACTTAGTCACGTTTCAAGTTTTCAACTAAGTATCATACTAATATACCACCCTTATAGTTTTTCAGTAGATTAACATAACTAAGTGGCTACCCTTTATGGGTTTTTAACCAACCTAGCCCTATTCTTAATGTTTAAGGCCTTCTTACTACAAAATTCTTCAAAAATATAAAATTAGAGTGTCACAATATCTACAATGAAGGTGGTGGCATGAAATGCATTTTCTAAGCTGAAGGAGGCTGCATAGATGGTTATGATTGAGATGATAAAGATGAAATTATTATTGTAGACTTTGGTGGTAGAGGTAGTTGTTGTGGTTGAGGCACAATCTGCATAGCAACAATAACCTTTTTCTATTAAAGTTCTTATTATAGTTGGTTTGGAGGTATAAATTAAGGATCCTAGATAATCTCTATGATACAGATAACTAAATGAGACATATCCTTTTTGAACAATGTCCAATCCATGATAGCATCTCTAACCATAATAATTTTATGTGTAGTGGCTCTTGATACTCAACCAAAATTTTGATCCTCATATTCCATCATTAATATCATAACCCACAAATTAGACACTTTCAGTTGAATGTCTTGGGATAACTCCTACATCTTTTGAATACTAACAAATGTATTATAAAACCTTTAATTTTGCCACATCTACATCTTCAACATGACACTATATCTAGATTTAAATGAATGTTTGAGTGTGATTTCTAGTGCATCCAAGGTATAAAAATGGTCTTCCATGGTAACTTTGGATTTATCAGACTTTATGAACTTTGGCTTGGCCTCTATCCATGTGTTAGGTAACTGCTACTTCTAGGCAAGCATGTTCTAAGCTTGATACACAACAATGTTGAGGACTTGTTCATATTCCTCAAGGAGATTAAAAATGACTATTATATTTGCCTTGATATTTTGACTTTGTGTGTGAAGTTTTTAAATATTATGCAGAATAATCTAACCTTTTATGAGTTGAGAAAGGAGAGATATGAACTACTTCTCTTTTGACATGACTTGATCACCCAAAACTTGAGTGACCAAAGTAGGACATATAACATCAATCAACTCATGAGATTTGGTGAGGTGGATGTTTAGATTTGCATTCTCCTCCCTAAATTGTGACACCTCTTGTTTCAAGGCATATGCCTTCTACATGATATATTCATAAAAATAAGTTGCTCCCTCAATTTTCTTAGATAGAGGTAGGACATATAACATCAATCAACTCATGAGATTTGGTGAGGTGGATGTTTAGATTTGCATTCTCCTCCCTAAATTGTGACACCTCTTGTTTCAAGGCATATGCCTTCTACATGATATATTCATAAAAATAAGTTGCTCCCTCAATTTTCTTAGCTAGAGGTAGTTACGAAACATCAAGTGATGCTTCTTGTGTCATTGTATTCAAGGCTAAATTCAAAGTTGTAGTCATCATATGCATTTTATTAATATATGCCATGGGTAGAGAAAATGTTGTGTAACATATAGAGGGTTTAAGGATATCACATAACCATTGGCTATAGATTTTTGGCTTATGCTACAATGCCTCCTACTGCACACTCCTTGAGTATAATTTGAGACCTGAGATGTGGATGATGGCTACTGGGTCTCGGGTATCCCTACCATATTCATGGTCTTTATTTCCCACTTGGATATGCCTTCTTGTTTAACCTTACATTTATTATTGCCTTTGCTTTGGCATCTACGTCTACCTTTTCTTTGGTAGTTGCATCAACCTTATTTTTGGCCTCTTGGTCTTATGCTTGCTTCTTCACTTATTACTCTTGAGTGCATAATACTTATTTTACATTATCTTATTATTTATCCCTTGTTAATTCCTTAACTTCATCTTTCTTCTTTTGTGCTATTTATAGTTCTTGATTTACTTTCTCTTGTTATTTCCTCGTAGCTTCTGCCTCTACCTTCTTTTTCACCTTCAATTCCTTAGTTCTTTTCTTTTATGCCTTAGCTTCCTTAGCCTTTCCCCTAATTTCATCCTTTTTATTTTTCTACTACTCCTCATCCTTGGTACCTTGTATTTTGCCTATTCCTTCATCTTCTTATGATTTGTATTTTGAGCCTTCTTCATAACCACCTTCTACACCTTTTATTCTTCTTATTGTATCAAAGAATGGGTCCTTTACCTATGCATTAAAGCTAGTTAAGGGATTTATTATAGTGGTGAGTGTTTTGCCTATACACCATAAGATCCTATACTTATAACCATATTAAAGAGCTTATTTTGAAGACACTTATACATTACTTCCTACCATATAATATCCACTATTATTGATGGAGGAGTTTGAGTGATATCACCCACATGTCTTGTCTCATTTAGTTCTACATTTAATAGATGTGTATTACCTTCCAAAATAAAAATGATCTCTTATTCTTGATCATAGAACTTTTGCATATGTCTACAAGGATTGATTGTAAAAATTTCTATTCTTCAATGCCTAGCTCCACAAAATCACATTCTACAGTGATTTTTAGAACATACTTTTTGTCCTTCTAAGATTTAGTTTTGCAGTTCCTTTTTATTGGTATTGGTGAGGCTTGATATACTAGTGGTTTTTGATTTCCCTTAACAAAATGTCAAGAAGTTGATTTTAACTATGGTGGTGTATGTGATTTTTCTTGAGATTGTGTAGGAAAGGGATATTGTGAACTCAGAGGCATATATCAGAAGGCTTGTACTGATCTAACAACCAAGATTTTTTTATTGTAATGAAGAAGGGAAATGGAGTGGATATTTCTTTATGTAGTTCATGGACTTTGATGTGAATCCCACCATGCAACTTTATGATAGATATATGTTACCCTAGATATTACCAAATATCCTTGGGTACCCTAGGGTGAGATATGATTATGGATTATATCTCAACCCACCATTAGTTAAACATGGCCAACTAATTGTATTATTACCTAGTCTTGGTCTAAGTAAGGTTGGAAAATGTAGTTACAGACCAAAAGTCTTAATCTAGATTGACTGGACCCTTTGGTGACTTTTATTGTGTTAAATAGAGAAACATGACTAAAAATTGGTATTGGAACACCTACAATGTTTCAGATAGGACCTTATAAATATTAGTTGTGAGCTTGAATTCCAAAAATCCAAGCTAATTAAAGTTCTTGTGTAGTTGGATCATTCTGTAGACAATGCAAATGACCCCTTTTGTTGCATATCATGCATTTTTGGTGGTCTACCAAAAATACTTAATGATGTACTTAGAGAGAATGTGCACTAATATGTCTTCCACCATGTTGATAGAGATCCTTTTGGATGACTTCTTATACTTATTTTTATTTAAATTAATTGAGGGAATTTTGGTTTTGTAGGGCAAAGGAGATTTGCCTTGGGCTTGGAGTCCTATTACTGACACCATGGTTATAGGGGTTATGAAAATGGTGACATCCTATGAGAGATAGATCAAACCCTCATTATATATATTGAGTACTTGTTGATGCAAAAGATTGCACCTGTGGTAGGAGGATGAGCTCCTGCCTTCTTCATGCAACAATGGAAACTCCCCTCTCACCTATGGGATCAGTGAAGCTGGAGGAGAGAGTCTCTAGAATGAGGGCTATCTCCCTCTGATGTATCATTTAGGACCTAGTTTCTCCTATTGCTAACAAATAAAATGTAAAAAAAGGGGGGGGATGAAAAGGGAGAAGGAGATGCTGAAAATAGAACCTAAGCCTAAAAAGAAGAAAAGGTGATACACCAAAAAATGTGATCCACCTAGCCTGAATATACACTTTTCACCAAAAAAGAGCACCTATACACTTCATCTGGAGTGAGAAGACCTTCTGCATCAGTGGGTCAGGGGTTCATGGAGATACAGGGAGGAAATAACTACTAGAGGCATTCTGAGACACACTATAACAACCTATCTACTTCACCTACACTCCTCTATGGACAATTTTGATAGACTTGTTAAAGGAAAACTCAAAAATTGCACTAGACATGCTGAAATCATTTTGCAAAAGCATTTAAGAAAATGACTTAACATAGAACCAAATGCATAGACACATACTAAAGATGCAAAAATCAGAGTAGAGGTAAAAATGCTATGTTTTGATTCAAGGTAAATTTTTGGCAGAGCTCTACCTTACAAGCCTGAGAGATTTTTGGGCAGAGTTTTCCCTTAAGGCTGAGAGCACATCCTTTTTTCAAATGAGAAGTTTACAATTTATAGGGAAAGAGGAAGAGAAACTTGGTGCTTCTTGGGAAGGCTTTTGGCACTCATTTCTGCAAGTGGCCCATGTGTGTTTTACACCTTGGGACGAGGAAAATGTTGTTACTGATGTCATTCTTCAGAAAAGGCTTGCTAGAACCATGCTACACAATCACCCAAATTTGACTTTGGCATTTAAGCATTAATGAAACAACATGGCCGTGTCTCTGTAGTCTACAAACTGACTGTAGTTTGTCCCCTCATCAATGCCAACTATAGAAAAATAGGTCACACCGCTCATCTGTAATAACTCACCTACCCTTCGCCACTTGAATGGCCTTGTATTTTTTGCTCTTTATCCTCTTCCTACTCTTTCAGCCCTTGGGGGTGATCTTTTGGTAGGTCACTGTGCTCCTTGGGATTTTTTCATGGTTTGGCACTCTTTACAGTTTAAAAGCAAATAAATATTTCACTATGTTAAATTTGACATTCGCGCAGCCGCCACCTAATGGCTAGTTCGTATGCTTAAAATTGACGGCTTTCAGGATGTCACCATCCTCAGCAAAAGTCATCGATATTTTTTGCAACTTTTTTTCTGTAGGTCTTTTATTTTAGGCTTTTCCTGGGGATAAAAAGTCTGCAAGAATTGTCCTGATCTTTGTCTTTGTCTTTTGAGCTCTTTAAAGCTCTTTCTGCCCTCCATAAGGGCTGTCAGACCTTGAACTGCCCTCTACAAGGGCTTCTAGACCTTTGGTTGTGTCCTCTAACTTTTTGGTCTTCTTTCCCTCTGCAAGGGCATTTGGATCTTGAACTACCCTCTGACTGTAGGGCACACTGATGAACTCAAATGTTGAACCAAGGCCTTGAACTGGTTCAATGGTTCAACCATGCCAACTTTTCTTGCAATTTTCTTCAGATCAAAGCCCGAAAAAGCCTTGTAAAACCCAAAAGTCTCTCTAAAATTGATTCTCCATGTGATAAAGACCAACCTGTAGAGTCTATAGAAATCAAAAACCTACAGAGTCTGTAGAAATTTTGCAGAGTCCGTAGAAATTGCCAGATTCATGCAAAATTGAAAAACAAAAATGGCATTAAATAGTAGGGATAGAAGGGGACCAATTTTTGGCCTATTGGGCAAAAAATGGTCAACAAATTGGTGACTCCTAGGGGAAGCATGCCTGCTATGCTTAAAGACTAGTTGCCTTATAGTCCATTGGGTGCGAAGTCAGATGCAGCTATGAAAGAGTGTTAGCAACAACTCCAAAAGATCCAAGAATCAAAACATGAAGATTTTTTACCCCACATGCAAAGGGAAACACACAAGGATAAAAACACTACCTGTGCAAATTGTACTTAGGGAAAATAAGAAAGACAACTGAAAGCAAACTACTATATATAGCTAACCAGGAATATTTGCCTCCCTCCTGGATCAAAGGGAAAACTTCTTAAGTCCCCTTCTTGGTAAGAAGACTTATGGTACCAGGCAAGTGGTTAAATGAAAAGGAGATTTGCTGACCCGCTCCTCTTGCCTATCACTTGGATTGGCTTATATTCAAGTGGATCAAAATCAAACATGCTTTCAACATATATGTATTCTACTTCTCCTTGGAAGCTTGTTGAATGCTGGTCCTTCATACTAGTGCTCTTCACCAAGAAATCAGTGGCTGTTGGCTTATCACCATTAGCCCTTTGACATGTATAGCTCCCCTACAATGTATCATGGTCTGACTTGTTTCCTTCTGCCTCATTGAAGACTCTGTCAGACTCATCCTCTGCTTCCTCTTGGCCTTCTTGAAGAAGGGTGACTGTGGTGATGTCTGAAATGGACTCACAAAATGATTGCTCATCCCACAAAACATCACCTCATTGTTCGAAGCTTTCTTCTTCAAGGCCTTCCTCCAAGAAGACAGATCTCTCCTTTTCCTCCTCCAACTCAGGCTCTTCAATGTAGTCATCCTCCTCATTGAAGTAATAAGGAAGTTCATCGAACAAGGGGGAAGAGAGCTCACCATGCTTTTGTTCCTCCTCATATTTTTGGAACATCTGCATGTATGCAAGACCTACATCTTCTCCATTGCTGATGATGCCTTCACAAAAAGCCTCAATGATGATTTCTTCTTTGTTGTTGCTCATGATAGCCTCTTGGATGTCATGGGAATCATGGGTAGGAGCAACTTTATCTTTTTTAAGGTTTTGAGCAAAAGCTTTCTTCTTCTCTTTCCTGCCCCATGATTCCACTATTTCCCCCTAGGTCAGGAGGTTGCCATCATGGTGAAAGATCTCAAAATTGGAATTTGCCCTTTTCATTGAAGGGAGACTAGGAGGGCTACTTGGGGAGATGTCATAAAAGGTTGAGCTTGATCAAAATTATAGGAAGGATAACAAGGTCCATGATTTTGTGCATAGGGATTATACATACAAAAGTGATTTCTTAATGGCACCAGGGCTGCTTAACTAGCTGATTCAACTTAGAGTCACCATTGGTGTTTGATGCAAAGCCTCCAAAGGTTGGTCAGTTGAAGAACACACCAAAACTTCTTCAACTCTTTAGACAAAACCTATCCTAGTTGGTCCCATCGGGCATGTCAGAAACTATTGATGCAGAAGATTGCACCCTTGACAGGAGGCCGAGCTCCTACCTTCTTCACGCAATAATGGAAACTCCCCTCTCACCTGTGGGATCAGTGAAGCTAGAGGGGAGAGTCTCTAGAATGAGGGCTAGCTCCCTTTGATGTATCATTTAGGCCCTAGTTTCTCCTACTGCTAACAAATAAAATGTAAAAAAAGGGGGGGATGAAAAGGAAGAAGGAGATGTTGAGAATAGAACCTAAGCCTAAAAAGAAGAAAAGGTGATACACCAGAAAATGTGATCCACCCAACCCAAATATACACTTTTCACCAAAAAGGAGCACCTATACACTTCATCTAAAGTGAGAAGACCTTCTGCATCAGTGGGTCAGGGGTCCATGGAGATACAGGGAGGAAATAACTACTAGAGGCATTCTAAGACACAATGTAGCAACCTATCCGCTTCACCTACACTCCTCTATGGACACTTCTAACAGACCTGTTAAAGGAAAACTAAAAAATTGGACCAGACATGCTGAAATCATTCTGAAAAATCATTTAAGAAAATGACTTAACATAGAATCAAATGCATAGACACATACTAAAGATGTAAAACTCAGAGTAGAGGTAAAATTGCTATGTTTTGATTCAAGGTAAATTTCTAGCAGAGCTCTACCTTACAAGCCTGAGAGATTTTTGGGTAGAGTTTTGCCTTAAGGCTGAGAGCGGATCCTTTTTTCAAATGAGAAGTTTACAATTTATAGGGAAAGAAGAAGAGAAACTTGGCGCTTCCTGGGAAGGATTTTGGTGCTCATTTCTACAAGTGGCCCATGTGTGTTCTGCACCTTGGGAAGAGGAAAACACTGTTATTGATGTCATTCTTCAAAAAAGGCCTACTGGAACCATGCTACATAATTGCCCAAATTTTACTTTGGTGTTCAAGCATTAATGAAACAACATGGCCATGCCTTTGTAGTCTGTAAATAGACTACAATTTATCCCCTCATTAATGCCAACTATAGCAAAGTAGGTCACACTGCTCATCTACAATAACTCACCTACCCTTCACCACTTGAATGGCCTTGTCTTTTCTACTCCTTGTCCTCTTCCTACTCTTTCAACCCTTAAGGGCGATCTTCTGGTGGGTCATTGTGCTCCTTAAGCTTTTCCCGTGGTTTGGTGCTCTTTATAGTTCAAAAGCAAATGGATATTTCACTGTGTTAAATTTGATGTTCGCACGGCCGTCACCTAATGGCTAGTTCATTTACTTAAAATTGACGGCTTTCAGGATGTCACCATCCTTGGCAAAAGTCATCGGGCTTTTTTGCAGCTTTTTTTTCTGTGGGTCTTTTGTTTCGGGCTTTTCTTGTGGACAAAATGTCTACAAGAATTATCCTGATCTTTGTCTTTGTCTTTTGGGCTCTTTAAAGCTCTTTCTACCCTCTGCAAGGGCTTTCAGACCTTGAACTACCCTCCACAAGGGATTCTAGACCTTCAGTTGTGTCCTTTGGCTTTTTGGTCTTCTTTCCCTCTACAAGGGCATTTGGATCTCGAACAACCCTCTGGTTGTAGGGCACACTGATGAACTCACATGTTGAACCAAGGCCCTGAATTGGTTCAATGGTTCAACCATGCCAACTTTTCTTGCGATTTTATTTAGACCAGAGCCCGAAGAATCCTTGTAAAACCCAACACTCTCTCTAGAACTAATTCTCCATGCACCAAAGACCAACTTGCAGAGTCCGTAGAAATTCTGTAGAGTCCGTAAAAATCACCAGATTCATGGAAAATCAAAAAATGAAAATGGCCTAGCACAATAGGGACAGAAGGGGACCAATTTTTGGCCTATTGGGAAAAAAATGGTCAACAGTACTTTGAGCATCGTCTCATTTAACTACTAAAAAGTAGGAAACTTGATGAGTTGCTCAATATTAGAGTCTCCTAGAGGGTGCCAGAGTGCTAGGGATCTTATTTGTGCTGCTGCTGATTGGTAATGGATGAAAATATTGGATTATGTATCATTGTGAATTTAAAGAGGGGTTCAGAACATGGTATTTAGTTTGTATGAGAGCTATAACAATCCTTATATGCATCTATGAGAGGAATTAAAAGTTATACATGATCCATGTTCTCTGTTGTATTCATGTTTGAGGAATTTCTTTGGCTATATCAGTGTTGTCAAGGAATTTGTGGTTTATTATATTAATTAGACTCAAATCATAGAGTTATTTTGTTTGAAATAGTGTGTAATGTCCTTGTTTTCATTATGCCCCTTGTTATATAGCTTTTTCCACTCAAATCCCTCTGACAAAATGATTTGAATGTGCTGAGCTAATTATGCACAATTTTTCCAAGTGAATTAATGCCAATCATTATTTGTTGATGTGATACTTGCTAGTTTGTGTCTAGAACCATTGACTCATCTGGAAATAATTGTTAATGTGACACATCATCTTCTCACTGATCCACTTACCTTTATTGAACATCTTTTAATTTTAACATTTGATCTGCTTTGGGAAAGATGCAATATTTCAAGTGTATCATCATTAATAGTTTTTGAATGAGCATTGATTATCTTTTCTTCATACATTGGTTATTAGTCCCTCATTCTTGGACTTAATTAAAAGTCCCTATGTAACCATTGCAAGCTTTTCTCCCTTCATATTGGATTTGTTCACATTTTGCACTCTGTGACTTTGAATTTTCAACCCTAATTCTGATGTGATATGATATAGAGATTATACTGTACAAACATACACAAACCTAAAACCAAAACATGAAACTAACACATTACTAAAAAATTCTAAACTACATGGTGCTACTCAACACCCTCTCATTTTTTGTGAGAACTAATACAAATTATTGATAGTGTTACATCCCAATTTATCACTAAGCCAATTTACCTACTTCTCCATGGAATATTATGGTTTTTAAATTGATTTGTCACTTTTTAGCTAAATTATAAGTCATGTTATTATGGGATAGTTGTATGTTACTTAGATTTCATGATTTCATTGCTATGAGTTGGCTATATTGTGAATTATGTACATAATGATTATGTTAAATTTATTGTTACAACATTATTTTCTAATATATATATATCATGATGTATTGGGATACCTACCTTCTTGTTATGAGTTAGATGTAGGAGAGTTCATCCCTTAGAGCATGATGGAGGTATAACATCATCAAAGAGGGTGATGTAGATGAAGATGGTGAAGGATAATATATGAATTACTAAACCCATGCACACACCACATTAGATTTTATATATTATATGCATTATGTGTTTTGATTATTAGATTTAGTATATTTTAAAAGTTAATTGTAGTTAAATATTAGATTTTTCATGTTAGTAAATGCTAGTTTAAGTTTAGTACATAAATATGGAATAAATCTTGTATGTAATTGCATTATGTAGACCTAGTGCATAATGTTGCAACATGGTTATGTCAGGTTACTTGACTTACATTTGTTTATGAATGTGGGAATGTAAATATATGTAGATGATATTTAGTTACTATTATATATAGGCTAATAAAATGTCTTTACAATGTTTTAAAACATTAAGCTTTCTATTATTGATATTTGGGAATATTAATATACACCTTAAGCTATTAAGATAATGAAAGACATAGATGGCCTATATAAACTAGTAATAACACATGATTATCTTGTTATGATCAAAATAAATAATTATCCTTTCTGTCATTTTGATATAAGAAGATAATTGAAGTTGTGTTAGTCATATTACCATAATAAGATAGGAGATAATTGCCTTTATGAATTATTGAAGGAGGTTAAATTATTCTAAATACTATCCTAAGATCTAAGTCTAGTCTTGTAAAAATGCATGGACTATGTTATGATTAGAAGTATAGTAATCATTTTGTAAAATGTTAAAAGTGGACTTTTGAGTAGAGTACTCAGACATGTAACATAGATTAACATGCAAAGATTTTAAATGAATATAATAATAACTAAAGAAAGGAGGAAAGTTTGAGTAAAGTGAAATTAGGGATTTCTTAAGTATTGATTATGGAAGTTAACTAGTTTTAGTCACTGTTAGAATGGAAAATCATGGATTATGCATGTCGACTAAAATTTGGTAGAGTTTTCATACAAGACTCGATGGGTGAGTAGAATAAAATAAGAGATGAGCTAAGAGGAGAATGCAATACAGTGAAAAGGAGAAGAAAAACACAAAGCAAGTAGGAGAAATAATTTAGGTTCATTTTGTCACAGATTGGAAGAAAAATTAAGGTTAGTGAAGTAAATATTTTCATTTTCTTAATTAAATTTTGAGTATGGTTTGAATTCCAGGGGTTTATAAATGTATGAAATTTTGTAGTAGAATACAAGCTTAGTCCTATGGATGGCTCAACCATCTATAAAACTAAGCCAAATACCTTCTAAATCCCTAAGACTACAAATTATATTATTTTTGGGTGTTGAGCTTTTAGGGTATAATGGATTTAATTTCATAAAAATAATATGCCCTAGCTTAAATCAAAACCCTAGGTGGATGATACTGCTATATATATTATATTTCTAATGTTTTACACACATATATAAACCTTTAAAGATTCAAAACTTAGTTATATATAAAAAATTAGAATTATAAAAATGACCTATTGAGTACACACACACACACACACATGTATTAGGATATATACAGGTCTAGAATGTTATATACTAAGTTTGAGTTAAAAAGGTTTTCAAATGATTTAATATGGAAGTCTATATACCGTATTTACATTTTTATACTTACATAATGAATTCGATGTATGGACTGTCAACTTGATAATGACTACATAAAAATTTGATAGGTAAAACTATGAACATAATTAGTATATTTATATATACACATGGATTTGGGTATTCAAGAAAAAAATAGACACAAGGTACATATATATACATATACATATACATATATACATATATATATACACACACAGATATATATATATATATATATATATATATATATATATATATATATATATATATATATATATATATATATATGATCTATGTGTATATGCAAATGAGAAATATATATATATATATATATATATATATATATATATATATATATATATATGTTGCACAAAATATAGAGCATAGATAATTATATTGAAGCCATAATTGTAAGTCTTAAACATTGCAAATTGACAAATAATTAGATTATGTAATACATTACATAATGGGTATACCTATTTATTTCATAGGATGAATGTTTATTTAACTCCAAATTAAGTTCATACATTTAAATGAATGATATTCATTTATAATAATCACTGTGAACACAATATGAAATGAACTGTGTAGTATGGTTACAAACTGGGAACATATGGGAATAGAGTATGTTTTGATAGTAAAACAAATGGAAGGTTATATCATTTATATGTTACTAGATACTTGAACTGAGGATAAATTTATAGTGTAAACATCCTCTAAATACAATAAAAGATAAAGCTAACTGCATATAAGCATGGGTAAATGATTATGAAATAATTACCTCTTTAGGAATGTTTACAAATGAGTAAGGTCTGTTGTGGATGTTTTAGAAATTGATTTGAATCTTGAGTTTCATTTAGAACCTCAGTAAGGATATAAATATCTAATGGATAAAACATATCATAGTGATGGTATTATTCTTATTATATTGTATTTTTCAATAATTTTTACATAGTCGAAGAACTTATTTATAAAGGAAAAATAGGGTATTAAATGTGGAATGGTTTTGGGGTCAAAATCGTACCACATCTAATATTAAATTTATTGTGAATCTCTAAAAGAAATACTGAGACCCTTTTTAGATAAATATGATTGTTCATAAAAAGATTATTGAATTATATAGACTTCAAATACATAGAAAATACCATAGCATGACAAAACAAGATATATATATATATATATATATATATATATATATATATATATATATAATGAAAAGTGTATAAATATATGTTATATGTGAATTTAGGTCCACATACACATATATATCTAATAGGAATATGTATTGGATGCGTACTTATAGTTATAGTTTTTGATTAAGTAATGAAGTCGTAAAAAACTAAAGGACAGGTTGCTTTAATTATATGCAATAAGCTTCCAAAGAGGTATAATATAATGAAAGATTATACTTTGGATTTATAAGTTAATTTCTTATGACCACTACTATAATTGAGTAGTATGTGTAATATATTATGATAATGTTGATTTTATTACATTTGCATTTACTTACGAAAAGTAGATTATGTAGTATGAATTTATATTTTACACATTTGGTAAATAAACTTACTTGTTATGATTATTGTTTATGTGATGAATAATAAGAATAGAGATTCATTCACATGTTTGATAGACTAAATGTATGTAAAGTGATTATTATTATAATTAGCTTAAGTTATACTTGTTATTAGGAATTAATCAATATGAATCTATTAGTTATATAAATTTTAACCAAATCTCAAATTGATGGTACTAATTAAGTACTGAGATAGACTTCAATAGCGTACTTAGTACTACCAATGCTAGATGAAGGTAATCTGATTAAGTGGTGTGTATGAATTTTTCTAATCCTAAACATTAATAGATATTTGAAAACTTTAGCCAAAGTAATGTTTAGATAGACATTGTCATTTCATATGTATGATTTACATGTTTGTGCAATATCATGTTAGAACACATTTTATTTATAGTACATATTATGTAGTATAAATATTACAACACATGGGTACTAATATGTCTCTCTGGATTCTTATACTATCACTATCTACCCATCGATGAAGGGAAGGACATTCCCTATTTGAGAGATTGTGTAGGGGATCGATGGTCTATGGTGGGTGTAGAAAAGTGCTCAGATGATGTTCTCTCTCCCCACTACAATACTTATTGGAGACTACACTTGAGATTATCAAAGATACTGGAGTTAGAGTGACTTGTGCTCCATGGAGCATTGTATCTATTATTGTATTTATGTTAAAGAATAATACCTATTGTAAATATAATTGATTACTTACTATAAATTGACAGTAGTGGCTGTATTATTATACCAATCTTGGCTGGATTTTAATGTAATTAATTTTCTTATGTAGTTATGTTATGGTACATATGATGCTAGCGATCAATAATTGTTAATGCTACATGTTTAATTATGTTTAACATACTTATTTAGTATGCTAAGATCACTAATTAGATTTCTATGGTGTAATCTAATGAAAGAATAAGTGTTATGGAAATTTAAAAAAAAAATAAATATTGCATTATTCTAGTAAATCCCTATGGGGATGTTACCTTATGGTATTAGAGTTGTGGATCGAACTGTAAGACTTAATGAGTATGCTAATATTTTTATATTCTTATGTTAATATAAAGAAGAATGGTGAGAGTATGAAAATTTGGAGAGGGTCCTTAAAATGTCAATGAAAATAACCCTCCATTTGATCCTAACCAATTTACCATTGAATAAACAAAAAAGTTAGATCAAATTATTGCAGCCATGGATGAGACTAGGGATAAAATTTTAGCCCTGGAATAAGAAATTCATGGACATGAGGAGGAAGCCCATTAGGATGAGCCTAAAGAGCATCTTACTGAATAGGAAATCCCTCAAGAGCAGAGACATGAGGAAGTGCCTTAAGATGCAAGAGCACGTGTAGTTACAAAATTGACAAGGGATATGAAAAAGGTGAATCCACCTAAGTTTGAAAAAACCATTATGGGAGATGGAGCTAAAGCATAGTTGACTAAAATAGAGAAGTATTTCAAGATTCAAAACTATTACGAGGTCATCAAATCCATTTGGGGAGCATAATAGTTTTTTGGAGAAGCAACTACATGGTGGGACAACAAGAAGTTAAAAATGAATTTGAAATCGACCACCATTATTTGGGAGTAATTTATGACACTATTTAGATCATGATGGCTTACACAACTTTATTTTGACCAAAAGCTTATAGATTTTTAGAATTTGAAACAAAGAGACTTGTTAATGAATGAGTATTAGGAATAGTTCACCAAACTTCTGAAATATATACCTCAGTGTTAGGAAAATGAGATGTTCAGGATTAAAAGATTCATTATGGGATTGAAAACTTAAATTGGTGGAGAGGTAGACATTCATGGATCATATACCATGGACCAAGTCTTTGAGAAAATAGTCAAATAGGAGTAAAAGTTAAAATCTCTTACTCAGGTCAAAGATACGTTTAAGAAAAAGTTTAGAAGTTCTAAACCAACTTTCAAGAAGAAGAACTAGAAGTAGGGGAGTGAAGACTCAAAGATTCAGTTCAAGATCTAGAATACTAGATTCAATAATGGTTTAGGTAGTAATAAATTAGGTAATGGTCCCAAAGGTGGTTTCAAGGGAAACCAATAGTCTGATATGAAGGGACCACCAAGAGGTTGCTTCATCTATTGAAGTGACTATTTTGTGCATGAATGTGCCCAAGATAAGCTGAGGAACAAAGGTTTTGTCTTTTAGCAAAGAAATTTTTAGCAATGTATCCATGCAACATTTGATAATTGATAAGCTAAATTCTAATCTTCACCCATAAAACTATCAGGTATTTTTTTTGAACATCTAGTTTCTATTTTGATAGATACAAGGGATATAGAATGTTTTATAGCTCCTAGAATTCTAAATAAATTATCTAGAAAAGATGGTGTAATGGTAAATGCATGGTCGATATAATGTGGGAATGATTTTAAAGTCTAAGTTGATAAGTGTCTAGTTAAAGTAAAAATTAGGTTGCCTGAATTCACAATAATAGTGGATCTTTATGCAACACCACTATGGTCATATGATGTGATCATAAGAATCAACCGGTTTATGAAGCATAAGGTTAAGGTTGATTATTATCTGAAAAGGGTTGAGTGGCTAGATTATTTTGGAAACTAGACATTAATTTAGGGTAAGAAAAGGGAGTTAAGGCTTAAGAAAATTTCTACAATGTAACTTAGGAAGGCCCAAGGAAAAGGATGTCAAACATTTATCATTAATATAAATGAAATGGAGGAAACTAAGAAACCATAAATTGAAAATTATCCTTTCCTTAGAAATTTTCATGATATTTTTCTAGAGGAAATGCTAGGATTGCCTCCTAAACGGTAGTTTGATTTCTCTATTGATATCAAACTAGGATCAAAACCTCAATCTAAGGCACTGGTTAAAATGATAATCACTAAATTAGTTGAATTAAAGGCACAACTTTAGGAATTATTGTCTAAAGGATTGTTCAGACCAAGTGTGTCACCATGGGGTGCACCAGTTGTCTTCATCAAGAAGAAGGATGACACTCTTTGACTTTGTATTGATTATAAAATGTTGAATAAAGTGACCATTAAAAATAGGTATTTACTACCTCGAATAGATGATCTTTTTGATTAGATACAAGGAGAAATGATATTTTCTAAGATTTATTATAAAGATGGATATCACAATTAAGAATAAAATATGAGAATATTCTAAAGATGACATTTAGAACTTGTTATGGGCATTATGAGTTTATAATATTACTATTTGGGTTGATGAATACACCTGCAACATTCATGAATCTCATGAACAGTGTTAAGAGATTATGTAGATAATTTTATTTTAGAATTTTTAGATGACATTCTTATATATTATAAGGATGAAGAAGAGCATCTTCAACATCTAAAGCTAGTTTTGCAATGCCTATGAAAAGACAGACTAAATGGTAAATTGTCTAAGTGTGCATTTTTAAAAAAAAAGTGAAATATTTGGGACATATTATCTTAGAAAATGACATTTTAGTTGATCTGACTAAGATAATATCCATTATGGAGTGGCCAACACCAAAGAATTTCCATGAGTTAAGGAGTTTCATAGGATTAGCGAGCTATTACAGGAAATTCATTTCAAAATTTTCTAAAATAGCTAATTTGATTACCTCTTTGTAGTGTAAAAATCAAAGTTTTATCTAGTCAAATAAGTATGGAGTAGCCTTTTAGGAATTGAAAAGAAGGCATAATTCAACACCAGTGTTAAGAGTTCCTGATATGAGTGATCAATTTTTAGTGATCATAGTTGCATCTGGGGATGGACTAAGAGGATTCCTTATGCAGGATGGTGCAGTGGTAGCTTATGAATGAAGGATGAAGCCTTATGAGGTGAATTATGCTGCCATGACCTTGAACTTGCATCAATTCTTCATACTTTGTAAGTTTAGAGACATTATTTGTTGGGAAAACCATTTGAGCTCAAGACTAATAACTTAAGAATAAAATACATCTTCACCCAACCAAATTTGAATGCTCATCAGAGATGTTAGTTAGAGTTTTTATCTGATTATTAATTTGATATCAATTACATCAAAGGAAAAAGAACAAAGTAGTTGATGCCTTAAGTCATAGAAGGTACATAGCAGTTGTGAACACTATCAAGAGTATTTTCAGAGATCGTGTGATCAAATTATCACCAAGAGATGAATTCAGATTAGGTCAGGAGAGTTTTGTTTGAGAATGCTTAGTAGGTATAAAGGATATAGCTTAGAAAATGATTGTCTTTTATGATATAATAGATTGATGTATGTGTTAGATTGATAAAATCTAAGGAGTATAGTGCTGAAGGAATTACATAATGCCCTATATTTAGGATATATAAGAGTAACCAAATTCATGACATAGATTATACTTCTATATTTATATAAGGTAATCAAGAAAGATGTAGTAAACTTTGTGTCATGTTGTCTAGAATGTTAGTGAGTGAAAGCTAAACATGCACATCCAACTAGATTGTTGTATACATATGACATACTAGAATGGAAATGGTAGGTGATCAATATGGACTTTGTCTAAGGATTACCTTTATCATGGAACATGCATGACATGATCTTGGTTATAGTTGATAAACTAACCAAGGTAGAACAATCTATACTAGGTATTTGATAGATGATGTACCAACTCTTTCAAAGAGATTTGTAAAGGAAGTATATCAATTACATGGATTTTTAGAGAAAAGCAGATTGGATCATGATCCAAGAATGAATTATAAGTTTTGGTTAACTTTGAATTCAACTTTGGGTAGATAATTAAACTTCAACACTGCATATCACCCATAAACTGATGATCGAACTAAGTTACTCAGGTGTTAGAGGATATTATTCATATGTATTACATGGATCAATAATATAAATGGGAATAATAATTTAAATTGGTTGAATTTACATACAATAAATCATACCAATCTACTTTAAATATGGCACCATTTGAAACACTTTATAGAAGAAGGTGTAGGATACCATTTAGTTGGGATAGGTTGGAAGATATGGTAGTCTTTGAACCTGAGATGCTTTCAAAAATGGAAGATAAAGTCAGAAAAATCATGCAGAGATTGGATAGGGCCAATGATAGGAAAAAGAGCTATGATGTTATGAAGAGAATAGCTTAGCATTTTTAAGTAGGTGATAAAGTATTCTTGCGGGTTCAATTGTAAAAGACCCTGATTAAATTCAAGAAGTCAAAAAAACTTTTGTCAAGATATGTGGGACCCTTTAAGGTGTTAGAAGTGGTCAATCTTATAGTGCATAGGCTTATATTTCCACCATACCTATCTCTATTTCATAATGTCTTCCATGTATCTTATCTTAAAAAGTATATAGGTGATCCCTCACATTTGAAACACTTTATAGAAGAAGTTGTAAGACACCAATTAGTTGGGATAGGTTGGAAGACATGGTAGTCTTTAGACCTAAGATGATTTCAAAAATAGAAGATCAAGTCAGAACAATCATGTAAATATTATCTAAGGAAAATGATAATAAAAAGATGTATGATGATATGAAGAGAATAACTAAGTAATTTTAAGTAGGTGATAAAGTATTCTTGTGGGTTCAATTGTAAAAGAGCTCAATTAAATTCAGGATGTCATAAATTGTTTTGTTGAGATATGTGTGACCATTTAAGGTGTTAGAATTGGTAAATATTATAGTGCATAGGCTTACAGTTCCACCATCCTTAGCTCTATTTCATAATGTCCTCTATGTATCTTATCTTAAAAAATATATAACTAATCCCTCACATTTGAAACACTTTATAGAAGAAGGTGTAGGACACCAATTAGTTGGGATATGTTGAAAGATAGAGTAGTCTTTGAACTTGAGATGCTTTCAGAAATGAAAGTTCAAGTTAGAACACTCATGCCGAGAAAAATATATCTCAAATGTTTTGCACATATTTATAAACCTCTAAAGATTCAAAACTTAGTTATATATATAGCAGTATCATCCACCCAAGGTTTTGATTTAAGTTAAGGCATAACATTTTTATGAAATTAAATCCATTATACCCTAATGGCTCAACACCCAAAAATAATCCAATTTGTAGTCTTAGGGATTTATAAGGTATTTAACTTAGTTCTGTGGATGGTTGAGCCATCCAGGGGACTAAACCTATATTTTACTACAAATTTTCATACATTTCTAAACCCTAGGAATTCAAACCATACTCAAAATTTAAGCAAATGAAAATAATTACTTCACCAACCTTAATTTTGCTTCCAATTTATAACAAAATTAACCTGAATTCTTTATCTTGTTTGCTTTGTGATTTTCTTCTCCTTTATGTGTGTGTGTGTGTATATATATAAACTCAAAATTATAAAAATGACCTATTAAATATATACCTTATCTATGTGTGTGTGTGTTTGTATGTATATAGGTATATATTCAATAGGTCATTTTTATAATTTTGAGTTTATATATATATATATGTGTGTGTGTATATATATATATATATATATATATATATATATATATATATAAAACTCAAAATTATAAAAATGACCTATTGAATAAATACCTATATACATATAAACACAGACACACATAGATATTAATTTATTAGTATATCTACAGGTCTAGAATGTTATATACTAACTAGGTCTAAGTTAAAAAGGTTTTCAAATGATTTAATATGGAAGTTTGCATACTGTGATTACATTTTTATACTTACATAATAAATTTGATGTAAGAACTATTGACTTGATAATGTTTATGTAAAAAATTGATAGATAAAATTATGAACATAATTAGTATATTTATATATACACATGGATTGGGTATTCAAGAAAAATATAGACACAAGGTGCATATATATATTGATATATGTCCCATTTGCATATATATATGTATATGTACACACACACACACACACACACACACACACACACACACACAAACACACACACACACACACACACACACACACACACACACATGCAAATGGGACATATATCAATATATATATATATATATATATATATATATATATATATATATATATATATATATATAGTCACATTCACATATATATATATATATATATATATGCAAATGTGACTATATATATTCACATTCACATTCACACACACACACAAACACACACACACACACACACACACACACACACACACACACACACACACACACACACACACACATATTACATGAAATACAAAGTATAGATAATTATGTTGAATCCATAATCGTAAGTCTTAAGCATTACAAATTGACATATAATAAAACTATGTAATACATTATAGAATGGGTATACCTATTTATTTCATGGACTAAATGTTTATTTAACTCCAAATCAATTTCATGCATTCATCGACTCAAACATTGGCATAACATTGACCTTGATTTCGAATTGCTCCTTTAATACTTTGTCTATAGTTGGTTGGGGTTATTATGGATTCAACATAATTATCTATACTTTGTATTTCATGCAACACACACACACACACACACACACACACACACACACACACACACACACACACACACACACACACACACACACACACACACACACATTTGTTTCATGAAATATAAAGTATAGATAATTATGTGGAATCCATAATCATAAGTCTTAAGCATTACGAATTGACATATAATCAAACAATGTAATACATTACAGAATGGGTATACTTATTTATTACATGGACTGAATGTCTATTTAACTCCAAATCAAGTTCATGCATTCAAATGAATGATATTGATTTATAATAATCATTGTGAACACAATATGAAATGAAATGTGTGGTATGGTTACAAATTGGGAACATAGTATGTTTCATTAGTAAAATAAAGGGAGGGTTATATCATTTATATGTTATTGGATAATCAAATTGAGGAGAAATTTATAGTGTAAAAATCCTCTAAATATAGTAAAAAAATAAATTCAACTGTATAAAGGAGTGGGTAAATGCTTGTGAAATAATTACCTCTTTAGGAATGTTTACAAATGAGTAAGGTCTGTTGTGGATGTTTTAGAAATTGATTTGAATCTTGAGTTTCATTTAGAACCTCATTAAGGATATAAATATCTAATGGATAAAACAAAACATAGTGTTGGTCTTATGCTTATTATATTCTATGTTCCAATAATTTTTACATAGTCAAAGAATTTATTTATAAATGAAAAATAGGATTTTAGATTTGGAATGGTTTTGGGGTAAAAATCGTAAACCACATATAATATGAAGTTTATTGTGAATAACTAAAGGAAATACTGAGACCCTTTTTAGATCAATATGCTTGTTCATAAAAAGGTTATTGAATTATATAGACTTGAAATAAATATAAAATACCATAACATGATAGCATAAGAGATATATATATATATGTGTGTGTGTGTGTGTGTGTGTGTCCCTAAGTTCACATATAACATATGCTTATAGACTTTTCATAATATACATATCCCATATATATATATATATATATATATATATATATATATATATAATGGGATATGTATATTATGAAAAGTGTATAAACATATGTTATATGTGAACTTAGGTCCACATACACATATATAGCTATAGGAATATATATTGTATGCATACCTATAGTTATAGTTTTTGATTAAGTAATGAATTCATAAAATCCTAAAGCATAGGGTGCTTTAATTATATGCAATAAGCCTCCATATAGGTATAATATAATGAAATCTTATGCTTTGGATTTATAAGTTAATTTCTTATGACTACTGCTATAATTGAGTAGTATGTGCAATATATTATGGGAATGTTGATTTTATTACATTTGCATTTACTTGTGGAATAGATTCTATAGTATGAGTTTGTATTTTACCTATTTGGTAAAAAAACTTACTTGCTATGATTGTTTATGTGATGAATAATAAGAATTTGGATTTATAAGTTAATTTCTTAAGACTAATACTATAATTGAGTAGTATGTGCAATATATTATGAGAATGTTGATTTTATTACATTTGCATTTACTTACGGAATAGATTCTATAGTATGAGTTTGTATTTTACCTATTTGGTAAAAAAACTTACTTGCTATGATTATTGTTTATGTGATGAATAATAAGAATAGAGATTCATTCATACATTGGATGGACTAAATATATGTAAAGTGATTATTCCTGTAATTAGCTTAAGTTATACTTTCTAGTAGGAATTAATCAATATGAATTTATTGGTTATATAAATTTTAATCAAATCTCGTAGTGTTGATACTAAGTAGTGAGATATAATTCACTAGCTTACTTAGCACCATCAATGCTAGATGAAGGGAATCTGATCAAGTGGTGTGTATGAATTTGATTGATTTTAGAGATAAATAGATATTTAAAAACTTTGGTCAAAGTAATGTTTAGATAGACATTGTCATTTCATATTTATGATTTACATGTTTGTGCAATATCATGTTAGAACATATTTTCTTTACAGTAAACATCATGTAGTAGAAATCTTATAGCACATGAGTACTAACATGTCTCTCTAGATTCTAGGACCATCATTATCCACCCATCCATGGAGGGAGGGCCATTACATATTTGGGAGATAATGTAGGGAATTGATGGTCTGTGGTTGGTATGGAAAGGCACTCAGATGATGCTCTCCCTCCCCATTACATTACTTATTGGAGACTACACTTGAGATTATTAGAAATACTAAAGTTATAGTGACTCGTGATTTGTGGAGCATTGTATCTATTATTGTATTTATGTTAAGGCATAATGCTTATTGTAAAATTAATTTATTACATAATATACATTGAAAATAGTGCATGTATTATTGTACTAGTTGTGGCTATATTTGAATGTAATTACTTTCCTTATGTAATTATGTTATGTTACATATGATGTTGGTGATCAATAACTGTTAATGCTACATATTTGATTATGTTTAACATACTTATTTAGTATGTTAATATCACTAATTATATTCCCATTGTGTAATCTAATGAAATAATAAGTGTTATGTAAAATTTTAGTTTTTTTAATTGTATTATTCTAGTAAATCCCTATGGGGATGTTATAAATGATAAGGCTTAAGCCTATAACCATTTATACATCTTGGTAGAATGGTTACCTGAAGATATTTTAAGCTAAATTTTCCTTACTATGAAATATCAAGAATGATGTAAAGTCCATTTCATATAATGCACAAGTTACCCAAAATTACTCTAAATCTGATATCATATAATAAGACTACTTATTTTGGAAAGAATTCTTTAGATCACAAGTTGCGATCATGGCACACTTTATGAATTAGATTATTAAATTATCATGTTTATTATGCCCTTTTCATATTTTCTTCCATTCTTGTTAAATCTATTAATCATGCCTATAAACAATCTCACTCCCCTAGTCTCATGATCATCACAATGCATAAACTAGGAACTATGTATTCCATGGACATTACTACTTAATGACATAGACCAACTAAAATAGTGCAAAACCTATTGCACACTTGTAATTTGTTCTATACACCCATGGGATCATAGGAAATTGATCTTTCCAATCATCTCATTGGACATTGCATATATTTGTGAGCATCTTTCTAAGGACTTTATTTGATGCTTTCACTTGTCCATTTGTTTGCAGATAATATACTATGATTTTAAGGTGCAATATCATAAAATCCTATATCAAATTCTTGATGGTGTTATTTAGGAAATGTGTGCCTCTATCATTGGCCATTTTGATCAAATACCTATATCTAATTATAATATTTTCATATGAAAACTTGGATGCATCCTTAGCATTGTAGCTTGGTGTTGTAGTAGCTTCCACCCATTTGGTGAAGTAGTTTGGTGTAGTAATGATGTATCCTACATTACTATGCTTATTGGGTGGATTGATTATCTATAAAAATTTGATTCCCCATTATTCAAATGGATTCTCTGCTAGCATGGGATTTAATGGCATTTTGTCTATTTGATTAGGCTTACCCATTATTTGGAAAATATCATAGTTGTTATACTCGGTGTGTATCTTGAAACATAGTAGGCCATCATAGACCACTTTGTAGTATCTTCTTTGCAGTGGATTCTCCTATGAAATTTCACATGTGATTACTTGATGTGCCTCCTCAATAAGTTGTGGACACTCGTGATCCAAAGCAATTCTACATAGTACATCATTTTCACCCATTTTGTATAAAAATCCATTAATGATGCTAAACGAAATGACTCTTATAATTAACTACTTTTTATCCCTTTATACATAATGTGCATGAAAGATCCCATGTTCCATAAAATTTGATATGTTTTCCTTATTCTCAGGAATCATAAAGAAGTGAAATAAATATGCATCTAATGATTCATCTTGAAGTTCTTATGGTTCTTCTCCATTGTATATTTAACTCAGATAGTTCGGTCCCACATTTCCCCTTCCTATCTTGACATTGATCCTAAATTAAAAATATTGAAATAATATCAACATGTGAGATATCCATCCCCATAACA
The DNA here is from genome assembly GCA_037957365.1 of Torreya grandis. NCBI lineage: Eukaryota > Viridiplantae > Streptophyta > Pinopsida > Cupressales > Taxaceae > Torreya > Torreya grandis. The sequence goes on from JARHVA010001908.1 coordinate 759,226, forward strand.
TAGGCTTATTTACTAGGTATTATAAAGCTTGATGATCAGTGAAAAAGTCAAATCGCACTGCCAGAAGGCAATATCTAAACTTTTAGAGTGTGAACACCATCAACACTTCTTGTTTTGTTGTTATATAATTTCTATCTGAAGTTGAGTTCATTTGAATTTAAAAGTGGATTATTTGGTTTAATCCTTCATTTCCTAGTTTTGTGATAACAACTTCTACTGTAGTTCCTTCTACCGTAGTTCCTAAAGTATCTACATGAACATGGAAAGGTTTTCTCTAGTCAAGAAAGAATAAAATGGGTATTGTGATTAACCTCTAATTTAGATCCATGAATGTTGTTTGACACTCATCTATATATTCAAACCTTGTATCTTTGTAAAATAACCTCTCCATTGGGTAAAACATAGATACATAGCCTTTTATCAATTTATTGTATATCCTGTATAACCCAAGAATGATCACACTTCTTTAGAGCTTGTAGGAGGAGGCATGCCCACAATTACTAAAATTTTAGCTTGGTCTAAAAATATCCCATCACTGTATACTATGTGTCACAAAAAGACACCAAAATGTGTGAAAAATAAGCACTTATTTAGGTTTAGCATAATGCATAAAGCTCGGCATCATTCTAACATAAGTTTCTACTTAGATAATTGCTCCTTGTAAAAGGAAAATATAGCCCAATCATCTAGGTAGACTTAAGGAAAATCATGGATGAAGTATTTAAAGGTAGTGTCCAACACCTTGGAAAAAATAACTAGATCATTCTTAAACCCAAATGACCTTATATGCAAAATATCCCCACTCTATTGTAAATGTTGTTTTGGCTTGATCCTCTGCTACAATTGGGATCTAATGGTAAACACTAAACCCATCCATGAAATAATACACTTCATGTCTTGAAACTAACTCCAAAACTTCACCTGTCAATGGAATTAGAAAAGGATCATTTATACATGTATTATTTAATGCATGATAGTCCCCACACACTCTAATTTCCCTAGACTTCTTGGGATGCACTACCATTGGGATGAACCAATATACCTTTTCTACTAGATATATAATGCATACATTTTGCATGCAATCCAATTCAACCTTTAATTTCAACTTCATGCTGGATTTTAACATGTATGGTCACTTTTTCATAGGTTGTGTGCACTCCTTTAGTTCTATTTGCATTTTACCTAGAGTAGGGTATAACCCTTTCACTTTTGTGAATTTTGTTGGAAATACATCCTAGTAATATTGTTCCTAGTAATATTGTAGTAATTATAATGCTTCTAAAGTCTCCTTATGCATCCAATATTCAACCAAATTCATAGTCTTTAGCATTAATTCTATCCTAATATTTCCTACAAACTTATTCAAGGGATCCTGATATATTTTGTTGAAACCAATTGGAATGGAATCTTGTATTACGTGTCCTTCTTGCACCTAAATATTAATATTTTGTAGTTTTTATTCATTTTAGTCTGTGACTTTGGATTTAGGATCCTTCAATTATTACTCTAATTCAAAAAAACTTTCAAACTAAGTCCTCATCACTATTAGTGGACTCTATTAATTATTCATCATCTGCAATCCTATTGCATAGTTTAATAAAAACCTACTCCTTTTATTTCCTTGCCATTTAATTTTGGATAGCTACATTCAAATTTATAGCTGCTTCTTGTTAAAAAGATGGTTTTATCTTAGTATTTAAGTGTTATGCTTTCCCATAACATAAAATAATTTCAAACTTCTATAGAGTGTTCTATACTAGAGGATTTTCATCTAAAAAATAAAAATATGAGTGAAATCATGTTTTCCCTATGATCAATTCTTTATCTCCATCTGCATTCCTAGTGCATGTACCAGGATGTTGGGAGCACTAATAAAGTATATTTGAATACATGCATCTAGTATTTGAATTCTACACCTTATGTAGACCATATATCTACACACTTATGAACATTTATTTTTGGGCATTGTCCTTCCTAGAAAAAGGACCATTGTTCTTTGATAGTAGGTGGTATTTAGAATCAAACATGTAACAATTCATAGACGTCATTCCAATGTAACTTATTTATCATATGAACTACCCACCAAGTCATAATATGTCCTTTTAGTGCATAATTTAATGTACTCACCCTCTAATATATATTTGACATATGATGTTTTAACCTTAAAATAAATTGATTTAAGTCACTAGTTGTAAAGTATTGAGGCCATTGATGTTTTGTGGCAAAAACCATGCACATTGAGTATACCTCATGATATCCCCTTGACTAATTCAACATGTAACTATCTGAATCACCACTGACTAAAGACATAATCTCCCAAGGTAAAATACCTTCCTTCATTATCTCCATGTAATCCATATGTATCATATCTATTTTGTACACAAAATCCACTTTTGACCTAGTTGGTGATCACACTAAAGGTGACCTACATTCATCCATTTGAAAATGTAAAATTGGTGCCTTTACGATCACAGGTCTAGATGTAAACTATTCAGTTGGTTGTAGCTATTATTGAGGATGCATTTTTGGATGGAAATTTTTATATTTTTTAACTCTCAAAGCATTAGGCTTAGATTTTGTACTCATCTTAAACAAACTATTATCTCCATACACATATGGTGAATTTGGATCCTTGGGTATGATGTATGACTTATGTTCTACTTTATTCATAGGTATAATAATTTTATCCCCTTGGTATGATTATAACTAATTCCACACTATATTAATGGGCATCTAATCATCATAGCCCCACTTATTACTAATTAATGTAGGGTAGTGTGTTTATTTAGTATTCATGTCAATCACTTCAAAATATCCTTGTAAGATTAGGTCAACCACTTTGATTTCCACATCTTTCAATTGACCAATATGATATACCCTTCCATAGTCTATGATAATTAGTGTTACTAGACTCTAACTAAGTCTTGGCCATCCAATATCTTCTTAGGTAGATCAAGGAATCATATTGACTATGATACCAAATCAAATACAACATTGTGTACTTCATATCCTGATAGCTCAATATCCATGTAAGAATCAACATCCGAAGGTTTCTTAGTATTTACATACCAAACTACCTTATCAGTATGTTGTTGACCTAATTATGCACACTCTAACAAGTTATGCATAAGATTTGTAATATTCTATGAGATATATTCATTTTAAAGAGTGATCATAAGTTTTAAAGGGTTAATTTAGGTAGTCACTACTCCCTTTTACCTCATTATATGGATAATCTACCCATACATCTATGCATTGATAATTATGGCATCACCCTATGATGTAATCTATTATTATATGTTATGAATAACTTGGGATACTTGATACATCAATCCTTTTCTATCACAGGGTCATGATGTATATCATGTTGAACCCTCCTAATTTTATGATCCTATGGCATTTTTAATGGAGGCAATCCCTACTCTATGTATTATTATCTTATAACTATTTGTATGAACATAATCTCTTTGGGGTGAAAATTTATCATGTTTAAATTTCATACAGGTTTATCTTTCCTCTGCTTCTCAAAAACTAGGCAATCCTCAATATGGTGTTGTCTTAGAAGTTTAAAATAGATGCACTACATCGGTCTTTGAGGATTAGTAGGATAATTTCATGCAAAGTGGTTGTATTCTCCATAAAAATAACACTAAATTGGATGATAAGCTTGTTATTTATCATTGTTATGACTTCCCCGGTATCTACCATGGAATCCCATTTTATTTTGTTGTAAACCCAAACCTTGCAATTTTTTCCCATAAAATTTCCCTTACTACTATTATTGAGCATCATATCTTCCATATTATAATTGAAGGGATGATAGAGCCCATTTTAATTGATGTGTTTGGGTAATCATAGTATTCCATGATGACTAGTACTAGTATTGAGGAGATTATGGCATTCATATTGCTAGATCTTGGGGTTGATACTATGGAAATAAAGGCATCCACCTAGGAACACCTTATGCCACACTAGACATTTCTACCTCTAGCCCTGGAATTCCCTACATCATAGTAGGTACTTGTTGTGCTATGACTGTGAAGACATTCTTAGTGATGTCTTTTTTTAGTTCTTGTAGACCCTGATAACTTTTCTTATCATGATTTGGTGACTTAGAAAATTATAGTATAAACTCTATGGATTTTTGATTGACTACTGTAGTAGATGACATTTTGATGTCACATGTCCAACTACCCTGCATATGTCATAGAACTCTATTTTTATTTTAGATAAATTATTCTTATGATGCCCTTATTTACTGCACTCCATACACCATAGGCCCAATTAGGTTTGCTATTTTCATGAAATTCAACCATTCTTCACAAAAAAACATCTATTTTCATATCAATTTTAATGTCAGTTGATGGGGTATCTCCATAATCCTTAATTTACTCTACCCATAGTGTAGTTATTGATGCATCAATGTTAGTAAGGAACTATGATTGTGCAATGGAAAACCTAATCCTTGATCACAATCCCTCCATAAACTAGGTAGCCTTATATTTATCCTAAAAAATGAATTCAACTTTATTCATTACATCTAAGAATCTATGATCACAATCCTAAATTGATTATTCACTTCTCTATCAAATCTCTTTAAGATCCTGAATGGTCTAGTTGGCATACTTATTCATTTTTAATTATGTGATTCATTATTCCTTTACTTATTGAAGGCTTAAGGAAGGAACATCTCTTTTGTATATGAATTCTAGAGCTCAACATATTAAGGCCCTAATGAGCTCCAATTTTTTCACATCATCAGTGGTTACTCCATTAGCCTATCATTTCATGTCACAATTTAACAAATACTGCTCAGGGTTAGAAGATCCATCTTATGGTGTCAAAATAATGAACATTTTTGCATTCAAAGACATGCTTGGTATACCATTAACTACCACTACTAGCTTCTGTGAACTATTTTTTACCAGTGTTTGAAAAGTCATAGTGAAATAAAACCCAACCTCTTCTAGCTTCTTATATATTATTTTTTAAGTCTTTGTACTAAGTTTACCAAATTTATTTGTAAATGAATCAAACCAATTTCCACCTATTCTAGCCTTTGTACATTTGTTTCTCCTTTCTGATGATAAAATGGGCTCAAGGGATACATACTCAAGAAATGAATGATATGTGTATTTGAGTTCTTTATGTTACCTTGAGCCTATGATAGTCCTATGATTTTACATAAATTCCTTCAAATAATTTTCTTTTCCCAATCCAAACAATATATTTCCTTGTAACTGCAATCTACCACTATCTTCTAACTACTTTGTTCCTACTCTACTTTTTCTTTATCCTCGATCTGATTCATATCCTCTATATCCCCATATTTTTCCTCTTATTTATTAGTACCTTTAATTAGTTACTCTATATAATCTCCAAATCATCAAAATTTTATAAATTGTATAGCCTCTCTCTAGGATTCCCTCTCTTTTACATCCTATATTTTACTCCTACTTCTATTCACAGTTACATTTTGATTATCTTATTTATTCTATCTTCTCTAGTGTTGTAACTTTCTTTCTAATTCAATAATTTTCTTATCACTTTGGCTATCCATGTCCTCTAATTCAAGGTTTAGATTCAAGTTCCTCTGCTCAACTCTTCATCATTCACTCCTACATCACACACACTCCCATAATGCCTGAAGTGACTACTCCATGTTGGTAGCATTAGGTGCCATGGCCTTTTCAATAATAAACATATTGATAATAGTAGGTAGTCACTGGATAAAATTTCCTCAAATGCCTCTCATGAATATGTCATATGAAGCTTTAAAATCTAGATATCCTTGTACAAAAAATTCTATAATGTATCAGTCAATGGTAGTTTTTCTCCATTTTTCTATCACATGAGTCCAGTCAATATATGATCCTCATAATTTCTTTAGTATTTATTCTATCCAAGCTATAATTTTTGTCTTTCTCAACTAAAAATAATAGTTTATAATCTTGACAACCACACAACTAATAGTCTAGGTGATTCACATCATAAAATATCATATATTTCATTGTAAATGTGCTCATGAATAACTTCTTACGTAAAACTCCCTATTCTTCTTGCTTATTCCTCTATGAAATTATGCATTCATTTATTGAGCCATCTTTACATGTCTCTCTATCTTGGTATCTAATGCAACATGTTTTAAGGTTCCATGCTCACCATATTATTATTAGTAGATCTTCTTAGAAAACCCATCATAACATGCTAATATAGGTATAGTGTGTGCAAATCTAGAACATAATCAAAACATAGACCTGATCACAAAATGAACATAATTTTTATTCATTTGATGTATTTATTCAAAAATAATGCATTATTAACAGATATAAAACATTTAAAATTATTCTATATGATTAAATAGATTTAGGCAAATAAAGCATTCACTATGCACATAATAATGATAAAAGACATTTGGGAAAAACCATTATAAAGATTTATATTAACCTCTATCACATTAAAACTCTTTTACAATATAACTAAGTACTATATATAAATTTTTACAAGGCATTATCTCTTCATATTCCAGTACTTCACTACAAATTAAAGAAAGACTCTTCACATTCTGAAGACTCTTGCCATGCTTTCAAGTGTTGAATATATATAAAAAGATATCTACAAGAGAAAATAATGAGAGTCACACACATGTCCACCAATTACACTCTACAATTTTTTAACCTTGTTTATTACCAATAAAGAGGAATACCACAATCACCGTATACACGTAAATTGTAAATAAAAAACTCCTCAGTTTGTATTCATAAATATTCACTTGAAGTGTAAATAGAGTTTACATCCACCATTTAGTTATAATTTTATCAACATAATAATATTTCCAATAATATGAGGGGGAAATTACACTAAGAAATCATAAAATTGCATGGAAAGAAAGTGGTTGGTTCAATATTCCTCCTTGGAGTCACAAAGAGCCAACACTTAGTAAGTCTCAAATGTGGGAATACATAAAATTTTCCATCTGTAATGGGAAGATGTTTTCCCTCAAAAATGTTTTTAAAGGAATCAAATGTAGTCACCAACCTCATTCACCCTCAAAATTCTATGCTACTCTCCCTATTTTTGTAAAAATACAAAATAAACAAGTTAGAATTTTCAAATTAATAACTCTTGAACAAAGTATAACACAAGAATATGAACATATTTTAATCAACTCAAAATTCCACAAAATTTAAAACTTGTTGCTTTTGCACTGAAAATACCCTCTCAATTATGTAGACAAATCAATAAATAGATAAAAAAGGCTAAAAAAATTGACATAAATTTGAAACATGCCTAAAATAGGCCCATTATACCTAATCAGATTTTAGAGAGCTAGAAATGTCACTTTTTAAAAATTCAAAATTTTAGTTCCAATAAAGCTTGGAAAGCCTAAACAAAACTAAGGAAGTCTTGGTAAATGACTTAAATCCAATCAGGTCTCAAAACACTAATTATCATTATGATTGGGCTTAAGCAAGTTCTTAGTTGTATTTAGGTTTATAAAACCCAATTAACATTGAATCAAATATTGAGGGGGTATGTAAACCTAATCAGGTTTGGGATACCTAATTTCCATTATTTATCATAGCACAAATTGTTCATGTTCAGACTAGGGATCAATATTTGCATGGAAAAATAAGGATTCAATGGGGGTCCCCATAGACCTAATCAGGCTGTAAGCCCAACTATAACTAGGTGGGGTTTAAAATACCAAACAAAACTGAATCAAGGTTTTGACCCTGACTAACACTACACAACCCAACCTAGAGAAACAAATACCTAAGCAAGGAATAATATCCAATTAATGAGGTGTGGGGGAGGGGGTAGGGGCCTAAGTGCCATCCTTGAACTAATCAGGGAATCCCTCTAAAACTTAACCCATGTTTCTAAAACCAATGGGATCTAATCAGAGAAGTTTTTTAATTAGTGTTGTGAAAATAACTTAGTGACCCCCTAACCTAATTAGAATTAAAACTCTAATTAGGTCTATAATGTGGAAAAATAAACTAAAAATACCCAATCAAGACTTAAATATTGATTACAAATGAGAATGGAAATTTTGAAGCTTGTAGATCTAATCAATTTTTGAGAATCAGATTAGGTATTGAAACTTAGAATTTTTACAAATGCCTAACTAGGGTTCTGGGCAAATTTTGACAAGAACTTCAATGTGTAATGGGTGCATAAAAAAATCACTTTCAAACCAAGTGCTTTATATGAAAGTTTACTGCATGAGCCTAGTAATTTCATCAAAATGGGTATTATGAAGTAGTTTAGCATGAAAATAAATATGAAATATGGGAGTGGCTCAAGAGAGCTGAGCAAGAAAGATATTCAAAGGTAAATTGAGGCATCAAGAACCTATCTTCACACTAAGTGTTAAATATGAAGTTGTATCATAGGTTGTGGTATTTCTAGTGGTGATTGTTATGGGACCTAGTTTTACATGTAAACTAAGATAACCCACCAAAGTAAGTTAGTAGATCTAAGACAAACTAGTCTATGAGCACAAGAAGGAGTGGAGAAAAAGGCAAAAAGAGGTTCCATGATTCTAGAATAATTAGGGTGTGTTATGCAAGCAACATTAACACCAACATCCTACATAAGTGTCAAAAACTTGCACACTATAACTTTCAATACTTCAACTCTCAATTTATTGGGTGGATCATCTAAACTGGCACTAATCTAAATAAGGAACTTCAAACCATACTCATTCAAAGCTTCACAAGTAATTATAAATTAGAACCAAAACTACATGGAACAATACAACATAAACTCACATAAAGCCAACACAAAATAAAATAAACACTTGTACACAATTATAGACTTGTGTAATGTTTTTTAAGTGAAAACAAGTTGCACACACATGCATGTCTACGTGAAATAACAACAATACAATGGATTTTATGTTTGCATAAATACAATACAAAATAACACAAAGAACTTTTCACACATCAAGATTTGTATATAAATAAATTATCTTATTTTTTAATCCAAATGTTTTTATCTAATGTAGGATTACTAGTGAACCCAGATGATCCTACATCATACACCTCAAGTAATAAAAGAAACACAAGCTCTTGATCATACACCTTCTAATAGATCTACTATTGGTATTCCTTATTTTACAACTTCTCTTGTGCTTATAAATATCACATCATCAATTTATCATCCCTTATATTCTATCACATATTATTTTAACTCTTTGGCATGTGCCCACTTGTTGACTATAGATTCAATCACCATTTTTGCTTCCTTGTGCACTTTCTTAGGCATCTACACTCTCTAATCAACTTATTCAGAATTTGTGTTTATGATTTAACTAATTTACCCTTCATGATATGCATAAAATTTTTCCACATTGAAAATAGGGGAAATGTATATTCCTTTAGGTAAGTCTATCTCATACACTTTTCTTTCAAAAAATCATAAACATTTTACATGGTCCAATTTTCTTCCATTTCAACTTGTCATAAGTTTTCTTAAGAAATATTTATTTTCTTAAATGTACTAAAACTAAGTCTTCTTCTTGATATTACACTTTTCTTCTCTTGACATATGCTTTTTGCTTATACTATTTATCTCTTCTATCTAACTACATATGAAATTATTTATGTAGATCACATGTATACTTAGAAAAATATTCTACTTCAATACTTTTCCTTTGTTCATCTCTATTGTCATGCAATTATAAAACACATATTTTACGTAACCCAAAAATAATTTGAAATGGTGTGCTTACAATACTCACATAACTAAATTGTTATAATCAAAATTAGCTTGTGACAAAACTGAATCCCATGTTTCTAGATTTCCTTCAATTAAACATCATAACAACTTACCAAGTCTTATGTTGACTACCTTTGTATGTCCATATATTTGAAGATGATAAGTGAATTGAATTGTAGCTTGGTATTCAAATTATTCCATAACATCTTCTATAAATTTCCAAAAAATTTCATGTCTATGTCAGATATTATGTTTTGTGATGATCCATCCAATCACAAAACTTCCTTAAAAAATAAGTAAGCAATGTGTCTCACATGACTAGTCTTCTTATAAGGAACAAAATATGAGATATTTGAAAATCTATCCACCATCACAAATACTAAATTTTCTCTTCTTTGTAATCTAGGCAATCCTAAAAAAATCAATTCTAATATTTTCCTATGGTTTCTTTGGTATAGGTAATGCTTGATACAATTACGTTTTGACTTCTTTCTTTTGCTAACTAGCAAATTCTACACTCCTGAACATATCTATGCACATATGCACTCATATTTGGCCAATAATAGTTTTCAACCAACTATGCATATGTTTTTTCATAACCAAAATGACCTGATAAACCTCCATTATGCTTATCTTTAATCAAATTTGTGTGCAATGAACCTCTATGTATACACAACTGCACTCCTTGGAACAACAACCCTTCTTGTATAAAATAATCCAACCATAGTGTTTAGTCACCAATCACTAGTTTTGCACATGATTATCATGGATATTTAAAATATTTATCTTCTTCATACATCTCATTCATATAATTGAATCATATGAGTTCCAATTGCATCTTGTTTTACAAGAGACACCTTCTATTTAGCACATTTGTAACTCTTTTTGACTTACCACTTATGTGTTTTGATAAAAAAGAGTAACTCTAAATAAACTCAAACCATTTCATATGTCGCTAGTTTAATTTTTATTGAATATTTATGAATTTCAATGATTGATGGTCTATATACAACACAAAATCCTTAGGGAACTAATAATCATTCCACTTAAGTGATTTTAATATGGGAAAGAACTCCTGATCATATATCAACTTTTTTATTTGCATCATATAGTTTATCACTTAAGTAAGATATAGGTATACCTTATTGATTCATCACTACTCCTATTATTTCAACACACACATCATAATTTTCTTCAAATACTTCACTGAAATATAACAATGCCAAGATGGGCTACTCTATGACTTTATTCTTCAACTGTTGGAAACTATGTTCCACTTATACGCTCCATACAAATTATTTTATATCTCTATGCATGACATTGGTGATTGTTTCACACATCCCACTATTTTTTTTGATGAAATTCATGTAAAACCTTGTAAGGCCATGAAATACTCACTCATCAAAGTGCTCTTAGGTGACAACCACTCAACTATAATTCACACCTTTTCTAGATCCATGTTCAAACCTTCTCAGGATATTAAAAAACCCAAGTACTCTAATTCCTTCATTAATCTTAATTTATTAAATTTATCACCAATTTTTCATCTCGTAATAATTGTAACACTTATCTCAAATTCACTAAGTGTTCTCTCTCGGTCTTGCTAAAAATCAACATGTCATTTTGATATGCTATGACAAACTTACCCAAAAATGGTTCAACACTTCATTCCTAAGTCTCATAAAATTACTTGGTATATTACTCAATCCAAATGGAATGACCAGCCACTCATATAATCATTCTTACATTTTTAACACAATATTCTACTCATCACATTCCCTAATGTGAATGTAGTGATCTCCACTCTTCAAGTGAGTCTTCGTGAAATATTGCACTCTATTTAAACAATTTGTAAAATCATCGATGTGTGGAAATACAAATATGTTCTTAATAGTAATCTTGTTTATGAAATTTTGAACATGAGTGATGGGTGGAATGAAGGTGAGATGTAATTTGAAGATCCCATGTAGGATGTGATAGCTTTGATGGAGGCTCTTGTTTCACTAGTCATCTCAAAGGATTCTTCAGTGCACACATTGGAAACAAGTTAGGGTCCACCATACACAGAACTCAACTACACTAAAGGAAAAATACCTATCTCATGGGATAATTTGGTGGTTGAAAAACACCCTTCCAAAAAACCCTGACTATTGGAGGAATTTTGAAAATGAGTGATGGGTGGGGAGAAGGTGAGCTACAACTTAGAGATCCCATGCAGGACAAGACAAATTTGTTGGAGGCTCCTATTTCACCAATCATCTTGAAGGATTATTTAAAACACATGTCAAAAATAAGTCAAGGTCCAATAGACATAGAACCTAACTCCACTAAAGGAAAAAGACCTATCTCATGGGCTGACTTGGTGTTCGGTGAGTGCCCTTACAAAAAACCCTCAAAAGATTCCTTTCTAGTTTTGTCTGGTATGAAAAATGAGGTATGTCTCAAGGTTAAAAAATATATCATAGTGAAATGATATTAATTAACCAAATAATAAGATATATAGTAGTATATCACAATGATATGGAAATATAGCAAAAAATTTGAATAATAGATAAGCCACTTCGAGGGGGAAACCTCCCAAATGCTTTTAATAAGAATGAATACTCAAAATGATGATGAATAAATAATCCTACCTCATATATATAGTATAACAAGACCATGTACCATACATAGGCTGACTTACTAAGTATATGAATGCATAAATAAATGTAAAATAATATGCAAAAGGGTAATTCAAGTTGTAAGTCAACTACACATATCCCTAGACATGCTAATGGTTAAGGATGTAACATTCCCCTCCCCTTAAAAACAATATTGTCCTCAATGTTGAAGAAATATTGGATGTTTTTTCATTAATGATTCCTCTTCCTAGGTAGCATATTCAAAAGACAAATTCTTCCATTTAATCAGATACTCAATAATTAGTCTAGATCATAGATAATTAGTGCGTGTTTGAAGGACCACTTTAGGATCAAGAATAACCCTCCCTTCTTCATCTAATTATAGTAACTCAATTTTAGTGGTAAATATCTATCCAATGACCTTATTAAGGCAAGATACATGAAATAGTAGATGAATGTGAGTGGATGGAGGAAATTCTAGCTTATAGGCCACACTACCAATTTTTTTCAAGATCTGATAAGGGCCACAATACTTAGAATTTAGTTTATTATCCTTTTTTTGTTGCTTCAAGGAATTTTCTTATATGGATACAAGAAAACAAACACTCAATCACCAATTTAAAAATTCCCCTCACTCATGTGTTGATCTGCTTGTTGCTTCATGTGATTTTGGGCCAAAGCTAAATTTTCACACAAAATAGCAAGGACTTCCTGTTGATGTTGAAGGTGTTCCTCCACTACACATACCTTTGGGTGGGTATTTAAGGGTGAAGTGAGGGATGGAGGATGGTATCCATACAATGCCATAAAATGAGACATTTTAGATGAACTATGCATTGAAGTATTGTACCACCATTCAACCAAGGGCAGCCATTGAACCCATTTATCTTGTTTATTTGACACAAAATAACAAAGGTACCTTTATAGACACTTATTGACTACCTCAGTTTGTCCATCAGATTGAGGATGATAAGATGAGCTATGAGCTAATTGGGTTCCCATACAGGCAAATAATTCTATCCAAAAATTAATAGTGAATATGAGATATTGATCATTAACAATAATCTTAGGAGTACCATGCAATTTTTGAACTATATTAAGGTAGAAGCTATTGTACTAGCTACCAATGATTGAGATAAAGAACAAAAATAAGCATATTTTGTGAGTCTATCCACAAAAACCATGATGAAATTTTTACCTTCAGATTGTGGTAACCTAGTAATAAAATCCATAAATACCTCTTCCCATTATTGACTAGGGATAGATAAGGGCTGTACAAGACCTGGGGTTTTAATAGTTTCACCTTTATTTTGATGTTAGACCATACATTCAACCACATATTTCTATGCATACCCTTTGAGTCCTTTCTAAATAAATCCTTCTTGACCCTCTGATAGGTTTTCAAAAATATTGAGTGATAGCCAAGTGGAGATGCATGAAGTTCTTGAAGGATTTTCTATTTGAGAAGAGAATTTTGACATAGATATAATCTATCTTTGTACCATAATGCATTCACATTAGATGTAAAATTGTCAATCCCATCAAAACCTTACTACAGATTATGAATCAATGCATGGGTAATATTGTCATTCTCCCATTCTGCCCTTGCTTCCTTCAGCTAGTCTGCTTGCCAAATGGTCATAGCACATAACAATGCCTCAATTGGTTCATCTCGCCTAGATAGTGCATTGGCCACCACATTTTCTTTTCCTTTCTTGTAGACTATTTCAAAATAAAAACCTAACATTTTTGTCACCCATTTTTTTTGTTCTTTAGAGGATAATTGCTATTCCAAAAAATATTTAAGATTATCATGATCAGTCTTTACCTAAAAGTGATGACCCAATAGATAAGGTCTCCATTATTTGAATGCATGTAGAATATCCATAATCTCTTTCTCATAGATGGGTTTGAGCTGATTTTTACCCTTCAGTTGACAACTGTCAAAGGCAATGGGCCTACCCTCTTGCATGAGTACTGCATCCATACCATATCTAGATGCATCACATTCAACCATAAAAGTTTTATGAAAATTTGGATTAGCCAATATTGGGGTGGTACATAGAGCCATTTTCAGTTGTTTAAATGCCTTGGTAGCTATATCATTCTAATGGAAGGAGTCTTACTTCAACAAAGAAGTGAGTGGTACTGCAATACTACCATAGTTTTTGACCAACCTATGATAATAACCAATTAGCCCCAAAAATCCCCTTAGTTTCTTAAGTGTCTTGGGAATCTTCTACTGCATGATGGCTTGGATTTTTGTAGGATCAAATTTTACTCCCTCATGTGATATAATATGACCCAAATATTCCACTTCTTGAACTCCAAAAGCACATTTGGATGGTTTAGCATACAATTGATGTTTCTCAAGAACTAAGAGTACCTGTTTCACATAATGCAAATGGTCTTCCCAATTTTTGCTATAAATAAGGATGTCATCAAAAAACACAAATAAAAACTTTCTCAAAAATGGATTAAAAACCATATTCATCAAACTCTAGAAGGTGGATGGTGCATTGGTGAGACCAAAATGCATGACCAAAAATTCATAATGGCCTTCATGAGTACGAAAGGCTATTTTAGGAATGTCTTCCTCACAGATCCAAATTTGATGATACCCAGAGCAAAGATATATTTTGGTAAAATAAACAACACCATGTAATTCATCTAAAAAATAGTCAATTATAGGAATAGGAAAATTATCTTTGATAGTTAACTTGTTGAGCTCTTTATAATCTTAGCACATCCTCCAGGTTTCATTCTTGTTTCATACCATGACTACTAGAGAAGAATATTCACTTAAGCCATGGTGAATGGTACCTACCTCCAACACTTCTTGTACCATTTTTTTAATTTCAGTCTTCTAAGCATAAGGATATCTATATGATCTAATGTTGGGTGGTGTACTTCCAAAAATGAGTCTAATGGCATGATCACGAGTATGACTAGGAGGAAGACCTTTTGGCATGGGTCCAAAAACAATTGAATGCCCATCAAATATTTTTTATAACTCAAGATGGGTAGACTCCTTAGTTTGTTGAACATCAATGGAAAACAAGCATGCCACAAATCCTTTAGCACCTTTTCTAGCATCTTGGTCATCTAATGTGAAGTAACCATTTGTGGATATTTAAATCTTAATCCTCATAGTTCCACTAGCTTGCCTTTAGAATAAAAATGCATGAATAATTCAAGGAAATTCATCTCAATAGTACCCAATGTGGTGAGCCATTATACTCCAAAAAAAATGTTAGTCCCACCCATATGAATAGCAAACATAGGAGAATCTAGCAAATAGTCCCCCACTACTAACTTAATACTGTGGCATTTTTTAGAATAATTAACTATATCACCATCAATAATCATGACTTGAAATTCTAAGGCTAGGTAGATGAAATAATTCAAATGAGAAACCAAAGTAATATTGATGAAATTATGTGTAATACCTAAGTCAATCAATAATATGACCTTATATTTCTTAATAAAACCCACCACCTTAAGAGTCTAAGGAGTAGAAATACCTATAAGGGCATGGTAGGAAATAATAGGCTGAGAATCTATAGCTTCATCCTCACCCTGATCAGGTCTTTCAAAACCCTCAATAGATGCCTCCTCATATTCTTCATCCTTGTCAACCCCTTCAATGTAAAATAAATTCTTTTCATTACAATTGTGACTTTTTCTCCATTTATTGTCACAACCATAACACAATCCTTTGACACGCTTCTCCTCAATTTGTTATGGTGTCAATCTGGTAGGTTGAGGTCATGATGGATTTGGGAAGGTGATTCTTGGAATTTGGCACTTCCCCATATATTTTGGAGCATGTGGATCTCAAGAAATTTGATAATATTTGAAAACCTCAGGCCTAGCCATTCTTCCACTTTCAAGAAAATCATGGCTTTTGTAAAATAAAATTATATTTTCTATGATTCATCTTTTGATGGGCCTTCTTCTCCTCACTTATCCCAAATTCTCCACCAACTTAATCTTGAAATTCTTGCTAAACCTCACAATTAGTGTGTTGATAGATCTAAGGTCAAGTGGATTTTTCCTCCTCCCCATTGGTTCAAGTTGAGTTTTGATGGGGCTAATAAAGGAAATCTAGGCCTAGTGGGAGTAGGAGGATTTATCTAGGATTCCTATGGGAATCTTAGGCCAGTTGGGATCCAAACAAACCATGGTTTTGAAGCTAAAGTTGATTTATAGGGAATTGATCTCATGGTTAAGCTCGACATGTAGTATTTATAGGTGGAGGGAGATTCCATGAATATCATCAAATACCTAAAAGGTTTGACTCAAGCTTCCTAGAATATAACTGGGATCATCGATGATGCCAAAAACCTATTTACCCACTTCAAGGGAGTGTTTATTGCCCACGTGCATAGAGAGGGTAACAAATGTGACAATAAAATGGCTAGCCTAGGGGTCTATAGTAACTCCCTTACATGTTGAAAAGGTGATGAAGCATTCCCTAATGATGTTATCCCCTTCATCAAGCTTGATAAATTCCACTCTATAGAGAGATATGATGAGCCTATTAATGATTCAACACACTCAACATAAGAGAAGGGATGTTCACATGTGCAAGGACATCATGCCCCTTTCAAGCCTTAAGGATTTACATGCATGGATTAATTACAAACCTAGAAACAATATTTTATATGACTCCATTTTCAACATCATCATCACTGTCATTCGTAAGGACTTTGACCATAAAAATTGTAGTAGAAACACACAGGCTAAAATGGGAGGCAACCATGATCATGTTGAACCTATCTCCTATGTAGACATGAAGGAAAATGAATATGTGTGGAATAAGATGATCAAAATGGGGCTAGAAACTTATATGGAAAGGTTGGTTGGGCATGACATAGTGCTGTCTAGAAATTTTACTTGTGGGTGATTGACAAGGAAGTCTGCATGTGTGGGTTAAGGTTTTTTATCACTACATAATTCATAGGGGAGATTAATAGAATGAAATACTTAGGAGTTAAGGCATTCAAGGACAATAAAATTAAAGAAGAGATATTCAACATCTTCTTTATCAAGGATAAAAAAAAGCTAAAAGTTTTGACCTAGAAAGGTTTAATGAAGGTGGATTTGCCTAGAAAATGGTCTAATGTGTGTTTGCAGACAATGAGATATATCACACTAGAAGGTAAGCACATGATGATTTTATCACATAATTTCCTTATACTTAACCATTTTAGGGGTCACACTATTAGTTTACCCTTTTTTCTCCTTATATCTTTGGAAGCCTCAGTCACAAATTTTAAGAGCAATCCCTCAATGAACATTATCCACCAAGGGCTCATTATACTTATGATGAAGAAGAGAGAACCCCTTGGTCAAAGGTAGTGATGGAAGAAATCAACATCACCAGTGAACATGAAGATTCAGGTAGGGACAATGAATTTTTCTTGGAGTCCAAATCCAAGAAAATAGGGGACCAAAATGAATATGCAGAAGAGGATTTTATGCAGGAGGAGACTAATATAAGAGGTAATCATATGGGAGCTCTCAAAATTGTGACCATAATAGCTAAAAAGAGTTGGGATTTGTTAAACCTCAAGATGAAAGATGACATTGAGCATTCCCTTGAAAAACTGCACACCAAAGTGACAATCTAGAAACTACTATGCACAAAAATATCAAATGAGTTTAAAAAATTGAAATGTCTTTTGGCTCAAGGTACCTATGTTTTGGGAAATGATAAGGAGGAATCTAACATAATTGAGTTCACTCCCCCTAGTTTTAGAACCACTCAGAGGGGCAACAATGAGGAAAACATAAAGGATAATGAGCAGGTAAAGGAGGGTTTCAAGCCCACTAGAATGAAACACAAGAGGTCAGATGAGGAAAATGAGTAGGGAATTGGGAATCAGACTAGAGGAAGGAGCGAAAAAGAAGAGAACATAGAGACCAAGAAATTGGTCTATTACTCTGAGTCTGAGTAGATATACTAGTCGGTTAGTGGTCTAGGTCTCTTTTGGTTTTTTATTGACTTTTGATGTCTTTTAAATAGAAGTTTCTAGTTAGATACTAAGTGTTATCTTGTTCTATTTTACTGATATATCTTTCTTATCTTTTTCTTTTGTTTTGTAATGGTATGAAACCTATTAACCCATTTATTCACCTATCAAATAAAAAAATCTTGTATATGGCATTGGAATTAGTGTGCATCTTCCATTCACCTCCTTTCTTAATTGATAACACTATTGAAACTATGCACCATCTCAAAATTTCTCTTATCAACCCTTTTTGTAACAACTCTTGAGCCTATATTTGTACCTATGCATTATCCTTTGGTGTTAACATATATGTCACTTTGTTTGGTAAACTTGATCCTAGAATCAAATCCATTCAATGACTTATACATTGCATGCATGACAACACATCTAGTAGATCATTAGAAATAGTCTATAAAAACTTGTTTAAAAAGTCCTTCACTTGGTGTGAAATTACTTCTTCTAACATGTGTCCCTTTATAGTGTATGCATGATTTGATATCAATGCAATGACATGCATGCTCTTTTATTTATCTTAGTCATTATTTTCTCTAAATCATTAAAATTCTTGGACCTTTTTCCACTTCCTTATTTTTATCTTTCAAATGATTTAAATCATAAACTCTCCCATCCTTCACCAAATATAAATTGTTTGCACAATCATCATGTTGTGACTTCCTATAAAACTACCAAGGCTTTCCAAATAACATATGGCAAGTGTCCATGGGAATTACACCACATAATTTAGCTTTGTATGTGCCAATTTAGAAAATTACCAGGCATTTCTCATTCATTATAATCTAATGTACCTTTAACAACAAGGACACTCTTTAAGGATTTCAATGCATAATCCTTTTTAGAAAAATATTTTCAACCATGTCATGTGAAATAATATTATCTACACTACCTGTTAGTGCCCAAAATTGCATTAAATCAATTGATCCATTGTCAAGTAAAAATGCCCAAGTCCTTAGCCCAAGTCTTATTTTTGAATGTTCATTATATGTCAAGTTTTGTGTTAAATAGATTAAGTCTTAATTTTGTATTTAATTAGTGTGTATAAAGCCTTAGGGTCTTTAGGTTTTTTTTAGGAAATTTTTCTAGATGGAAATAAGTCTTTGGGATTTTTGTTCGCACAAAAAGTCCAGACTTATTTTTGTCAGGAAAATTATCCAAGATAAAAAAATTGATGAAATTACATTGTTCTGAGGAAAATGTAAAGTCCTTATTTGTTTCAAACTTTTTATCTATGATAAAATTTTTTTAGGTCCATTTGTTTCATACTTTTTATCTATGACAAAAAGTCTGAAGGGTGAACTCTACATTGATTTAGTGCACAAAAGTGTTTACCTTAGATCCTTTCATCAAATCACTCAATTTACTAAAACACTCAAGAAAATGAAACTAAATTTGACGTTTTATCATATTTTATCTAATTATGAATTCAATAGTGATTAATAAACATGATTAATCAAAATTGTAAAAAAATAATGCATAAATATAATCAACTCATGACAAGCACATGATAACGAAGTTCAATAATGCCTACGTCTCTAGGTTTGATTAAAGTAGGAACTGATCCATTTACATGAAAAGTGAGGATATGTCCAACCCTCAAAATTTTCAAATGGATCCTCTAATATTGCATACAATTTGGCAACATACCTTCAAAAATCCCTAGCATACACGGATGAACCTTCCACCTTTTTGTCGTCAATACAATCTCGCAATCCTATGGATTTTAGCCAAAAGTATTGAAAATGGAATTAAATAATGGATTTAATAAAATATTCAGAGGTATTTCAACATACCTTTGAAATTGTCTCAAAGTCTAGGACAATTCCCTAGTTTACACCGAGAGCTGAAAATCTCTTCAAGTGCTTCAAAACTTGAGATCTCTGTAAACTAGTTTGAAAACACCTTAAACATAGTTTGATAATGCTTCAATTTGAGGAATTAAAAAGTGGATTTAATGACCTTAAATATATACAATCAACATATGGTAGAGACTATAACATATCTCTAGTTCACTCCAAAGTCTGGAAATGCCTCCAAGTACCTCAAAACTAAGGAAACATGCAAACTAGTCTCTATTTTCCTTTACACAGTCTGCTGAAAGGTTGTATTCAAATACAAATTCGTGGGTTTATATAGCATTTGAACCCATGGATCCACTGGTTGGATATTTATACTTTTACTTAGGATAACATGGTTCAAATCCCATGCTTTGCATTTTGGTTTTCATCCAAATCCCAAAATCCCACATTTGGGAATATGTGGGTTGGCTTATTTATCATTGAAATACCATGAATTTCATGGTATGTTAATGACTTAAAAGGAATAAACCAAGAATTGGATTGGAATTTGGCATATATCTTGGCATTTGAGATGGTGGCATTGGAAACTTTGATGGTTGGTAAACTTGGCATATGGTTTGGACTTGGTTCATGACAAGTTGGTTATGACGTGTAGGTTGGAATCTTTGATGGTCTTTGGCATGGTAATTAATTAATTAATTAATTACATATTATAATCACTAGGTGAATATTAATAAAATTTGAATATGGAGAAATATATAGGTCACAATCCATGTGGTGGCTTGAGGACCCATCACATGGACCACACTTCATTCGATACTTGTTGACGTCCAACTAGATGCTCCATAGCTCTATTAGGGATAGGGTCCCCTTCTGAGATAAAAGTGAACTCCATCAACTACGATCCCCATATCTAGCATTTTATAGCTATCAAGGACCAATTATGAAACCACATGATTTTTTTTCACCTCATGCTATGTGCCACATGTTGCTACATCATTGGCTCATCTAGTGATTACTTTTACCACATCGTAATTTTTCTTGTTAAGTAAGAACTTAAAGAAGCCATATCTTTTCACCACAATCTCAGTTTTTTGCAAATAATATATCATCAGAAAGCTCTTGAGATGCTCTAAATAGTGTAACTATTTTTGAATCATTATATGTTGGTAAATTTATAAATTTTGACCATATTTGACTTTCTTTGACTAGCTTGACTAAAACTTTGACCAACTGCACAAGGAACATACGAGCTTCATTTTATACATTCCACATATCATTGGAAAGGTCTTAATGGGACCTATGAAATGGTGTAGGTTTTAGTCTAATTTGGAACCTTTTTAAAAATTTCCTCTGAATCAATCCTCCCCATTAAGAAGGATTTTTGTTCTCAAAAAGACGGTACTGGACCTGGTACTTTAGGTAAGGATATTTACTTGGCTCTGAATTTCATGATCCCTAAGATGCCAGTTGGTTTTGAAGATACTCCAATGGTTTTTATCAATCTATTCAAGTTCCACAACTACACCTATAATACTTGGAATAACTGATTGATCACATCTTCCATAAACCCTCTACTATTGCATGGCCATCAATAACCTCTACATAGAATTAGGATGTGATGACTTCCTCTGCTTCATAGATTCATAAGAACCTATACATAGATAATCTTAGTGATCTCTTGTGCTACATGACTATAATGAGCTTCTACATAGAACTATGATTATGTATGTACATCCATGTCTTCTTCTACTATATAACCTTGCATGGATAATAGCACATTCATCAACGTTCTCTTCTGTTGTATAGCCTTAATGGCCTTTACATAGAAGTACATGTGTATATAATAGCATTTTTTGGGTATGCTAAACTATTCTATGTAGAATAAAACTTTGACATAAACAAGCATATCCTAATCTACATATACTGTTGTTATTAGAAAAAATCTATCAAAATGTGAGAAGATAACTTGAGTATGATAAACCTATCACTCAATACTTTTCTGTACGTGACTCTTACAACATAACAAACTAAATTTTTTATAATGCATGTATATATAGATACAAATGGTGCCCCTTGGGTCTTTAACAACTATGCATGATGTATGTCACAATATTGCCCATATGGGTCTTATTCATACATCCTAACTAGTAGATTATTTATGCTAGTTTTATGAGTATATACAAATGTATAAACTAAAATAATCAAAAGCCTTTAACTATCACCTAAGATTCCTTACTAGCTATAGAATCCTAGTGTGGGCCTAGATCCTTTAGTAGTCACCCTATGGATCATCATGCAACTCACCTTTGGGTTCTTGATGGTACTGGTACATACAAGTCTGATGTCTGACTAGAATCATCATGACTAGGCCTAGATACCTACCCTATCTCAAACTGCATGATCCAAGTGTAATCCAAGTGAAGCTCTATGCCATTATATTTGAAAGATGTTTGTCGAGTGAAGAGATATAAATTTCCTAAAACCATCTCATCCATCTCCAATGGGATGATATCAAGAGTCACCATGTCTAAGAACTATCTCCCAACTACAAATCACAAGGTGAAACAACATGTTGCCATACCTCAGATAATGCCATTCCACATGGCAATAATTTTAGCATGTGGTAGGGGCAATGTTTGCAAGCCCAATCAATGTACTATGTTAGTGGTCATATAACCTATTCTGATGTCCCCATTGAAAAATAGTCTAATGATGACACATCCCTCTAAAATAACTAGAATACTCTATCTGGAGGCTTTCATGGATTGTAGGATAATATCTGGAGGTCTAAATGGTGTCCTCTATTGAACTAAGGATTCTAAATGCTAATTGGTATTTGGAATATCAAGATCCTTTCCTCTACCCACGTTTCTCTATTTGAACCACTATAGTGAATAATCAAGATGTCACAACTAGTAATGTTCTACCATATGTCAACATCTCAAGTAATGACTACATATTAGATTGGATAAAGTACTAGGATCATCTTGATGATGTTTCCTCCATCTTGAATCTTCTACTAACTGATCAAAAATAGAATATACTCTCTATTGGAGTTCGATGATCTACTAATCCTATCTATACTAATGTGCACTCACATTCACCACCATCATATTCAATTCTACCATTCATTGTGTCTACTCTTTTCAGAGTGATACAATCATTTGTATCCTCATGCCCAATAACAAAAGTATCATGGGAAACTACATCCATAGATACAAATCCATGGCTTCAATTAGGTCCCAAATAGTCACACACACTGTGAAAACATTATTAGTGACTAGGAATAACCATTTTGATACCAAACCTAATCCATAAAATCTACACTAATTTAGTGCATAAAAGTGTTTACCTTGGATCCTTTCATCAAATCACTCAATTTCTTAAAACACTCAAGAAAATGAAACTAAATTTGACCTTCTATCATATTTTAGCTAATTATGCATTCAATAGTGATTAATAAACATGATTAATCAAAATTATGGAAAAATAATGTACAAATAGAATCAACTCATGACAAGCAAGTGATAATGGAGTTTGGTAATGCCTACATCTCTAGGTTCACTTAAAGTACTAACTGATCCATTTACCTTAAAAGTGAGTACATGGCCAACCCTCAAAATTTTAAAATGGATACTCGAATACTACATATAATTTGGTAATAGACCTTAAAAAAGCCTTGACATACACAGATAGACCTTCCACCTTCCTATCATGAATGCAATTTCGTAATCTTGTGGATTTTAGCCAAAAGTCTAAAAAATGAACTTATAAAATGGCTTTAATAAAATAATCATAGGTATTTCTACATAATATTGAATTAATCTCAGAGTCTAGGAAATTCCCTAGTTTACACTGAGAACTGAAAATCTCTCCAAGTGCTTCAAAACTTGAGATCTCTGTAAACTGGTCTGAAAACACCCTACACATAGTTTGTTAATAATTCAATTTGAGGCATTGAAAATTGCATCAAATGAACTTAAATATAGACACTCAACATATGGATGGATAGATTTTATAACATATCTTTAATTCACTCTAAAGTTTGGAAATTCTTCTAGGTACCTTAAAACTGAGGAAACATGCAAACTAGTCTCTATTTTCCTTTACACAGTTTGCTGAAAGGTTGTCTTCAAATATAAATTCATGGGTTTATATAGAATTTGTACCCATGGATCCACCAGTTATATCTCTATTCTTTTACCCAAGATAACACGGTTCAAATCCCATGCCTTTCATTTTGGTTTTCATCCAAATCCCAAAATTTCACATTTGGGAATATGTGGGTTGTCTTATCATTGAAATACCATGAATTTCATGGTATGTTAATGCCTTAAAAGGCATATGCCATAAAGTGGATTGGAATTTGGAATATATATTTGCATTTGAGATGGTGGCATTGGAAAATTTGATGTTTGGTAAACTTGGCATATGGTTTGGACTTGGTTCGTGGCAAGTTGGTTATGACGTGGTAGGTTGGAATCTTCAATGGTCTTTGGCATGGTAATTAATTAATTACATGTTATAGTAACTAGGTGACTATTAATAAAATTTGGCTATGGAGAAGTATATAGGTGGAAATCCATGTGGTGGCTTGAGGACCCATCATGTGGAGCACTCTCCATTCAACACTTGTCGATGCCCACCTAGATGCTCCATAGCTCTATCGATGGCATGGTCCCCTTTTGAGAAAAAAGTAGACTGCACCAACTATGGTCCCCATAATTGGCCTTTTACACCTATCAAAGACCAATTATGAAACCAAATGATTTTTTTCACCTCCTGTTATGTACCACATATCACTGCATCATTGGTTCTTCTGGTGATTACTTTTACCATGTCATAATTTTTATTGTTGAACATGAACTTCAAGAAGCCATATATTTTCACCATAACCTCATTTTTCTACAAACAAGATATAATCATAAAGCTCTTGAGATTATCTATGTAGTGGAACTAATTTTGAATAATTATATGTTGGTAAATTTCTATAGTTTGACCAGCTTTGACTGGCTTGATTAAAAATTTGACCGACTGCATAAAGAGCATATGAGCTTCATTTTTTGTGTTCTACATATCATTGGAAAGGTCTCCATGATTCCTATGAAATGGTGTAGGTTTTGGTATGATTTGAGACATTTTTTGAATTTTCCTCTAGATCAATCCTTGCCATTAAGAAGGCTTTTTATCCTCAAAAAGTTGGTACTAGACCTGGTACTTTAGGTGAGGATCTTTACATGGCTCTAGATCTTAGCACTTGCCTCTAACTCTGATGGTCCCTAAGAAGCCAATTGGTTCCAAGGATACTCAAATGGGTCTTATTAGTCTTTAGGTTCCACAACTGTGGCTATAATGCTTGGAACAACTGATTTACCACATCTTCCACAAACCCTTTGCTACTGCATGACCATTAATAACCTCTACATATAACTAGGATGTGATGACTTCCTCTTATTCACATCTTCATAAGAACCTCTACATAGATAAGCCTAGTGATGTCTTATGCTACATGACTATAATGAGATTATATATAGAACTATGATTCTGTATGTGCATCCATGTCTTCTTCTAGTATATAGCCTTATGTGGATAATAACACATTCATCAATGTTCTCTTTTGATGCATAGCCTTAATGGCTCTACATAGAAGTACGTGTGTGGATAATAGAAAATTTTTATGTCTATTAAACTGTTATCTATAGAATAAAAATTTGATAGATATAAGCATATCCTAATCTACATATACTGTTGTTATTGGAAAACATTTACCAAAATGTGAGAAGACAACTTGAGTATGATAAACCTGTCACTCAATAGTTTTCTACAGGTGACTTTTATAACATAATTTTTTTTTAATAATGCATATATATATAGATACAAATAATGCCCCTTAGGTATTTAATAACTACGCATGATGTATGTCAAAACATTGCCTATATGGGTCTTATTCATACATCCTAACTAACACATTATTTATGTTGGTTTTATGAGTATATACAAATGGATAAAACAAAATACTTGAAAGCCTTTAACTACCATCTAAGATTCCTTACCAGCTATAGAATATTGGTGTGGGTTTGGCTCTTTCAATAGTTACCTTATGCATCATCATACAACTCACCTTCAGGTTCCTGATGGTCACTTGGTACATACAAGTCTAATGTCTGACTAGAATCATTGTGACTAGGTCTAGATACCTGCCCCATCTCAAACTGCATGATCCAAGTTGATCCAAGTGAAGCTATATGCCATCATCTATGAAAGATGATTTTCAAGTGAAGAGACATAAATTTCCCAAAACCATTTCATCCATCTCCAATGGGATGATATCAAGAGTCATCATGTCTAAGAACTGTCTCCCAAATCCAAATCACAAGGTACAATAATATGTTTCCATACTTTAGATAATGACATTCCATATGCTAACTATTTTAACATGTGGTAGGGGTAATGTTACCAAGCCCAATCAATGTATTATGTCAGCAGTCACATAACCTATTTTGATGTCAACATCAAAAATAAGTCTAATGACACATCCCTATGAAATAACTAGAATACTCTATCTAGAGGCTCTCGTGGATTGTAAGATAATATTCAGAGGTCTAGATGGTGTTTTATCAAATTGAGGATTCTAAATGTTGACTAGTATTTGGAATAGTAGGATCCTTTTCTCTACCCAAATTCCTCTATTGGAACCACTATGACGCATGATCAAGATGTCACAAACAATAATGTTCTGCCACATGTCCACATCTCCAAGAATGACTACAGATTGGACTAACTGAAGTACTGGGATCATCTCAATGATGTTTCCTTTGTCCTAGCTCTTTTAATAATTGATCAGAAAGAGAATCTACTTTTTTATAGAGTTTTATGATCCACTGATCCTATTTGTGTTGATGTACACTCATGTTCACCACCATCATATTTATTTCTACCATCTATTATTTCTTCTCTCTTTGACATGACAATCATTTGTATCCTCATACCCAATAAC
The DNA here is from genome assembly GCA_037957365.1 of Torreya grandis. Classification (NCBI taxonomy): domain Eukaryota; kingdom Viridiplantae; phylum Streptophyta; class Pinopsida; order Cupressales; family Taxaceae; genus Torreya; species Torreya grandis. The sequence goes on from JARHVA010001908.1 coordinate 786,404, forward strand.
AAAAGCATCATGGGAAAATGCATCCATATATACAAATACATGGCTTCAATAAGGTCCCAAATAGTCACACATACTATGAAAAAGCTATCAGTGACTGGCAAGAACTGCTCTGATACCAAACTTGATCCATAAACTCTACACTAATTTAGTTTGCAAAAGTATTTACCTTGGATCCTTTCAACAAATCACTCAATTTCCTAAAACACTCAAGAAAATGAAAATAAATTTGACCTTCTATCATATTTTAGATAATTAACCATTCAATAGTGATTAATAAACATGATTAATGAAAATTATAAAAAAAAATATAGCACAAATAGAATCAACTCACGACAAGCACATGATAATGGAGTTCGATAATGCCTACATTTTTGGGTTCACTTAAAGTATGAACCAATCCATTTACATAAAAAGTGAGTACATGGAAAACCCTCACAATTTTCAAATGGATACTATAAGATTTCATATAATTTGACAATAGACCTTCAGAAAGCCCTGGCATACACGGACGGACCTTCCACCTTCATGTTGTCAATACAATCTCACAATCTTGTGGATTTTAGTAAAAAGTATCAAAAATGGAATTAAAAAATGGATTTAATAAGGTATTCATAGGTATATCAACATACCATTGAAATATTCTCAGAGTCTAGGATAATTCCCTAGTTTACACCAAGAGCTGAAAATCTCTCCAAGTGCTTCAAAACTTGAGATCTCTGCAAACTAGTCTGAAAACACCCTACACATAGTTTGCTAATAATTCACTTTGAGGAATTAAAAAGTATATCAAATGACCTTAAATACAAGTAATTAACATATTTATGGAACCATCTTGGAGTCTATAATATATCTCTAGTTCACTCCAAAGTCTGAAAATGCCTCTAGGTACCTCAAAACTGAGGAAACATGCAAACTAGTCTCTATTTTCCTTTACATAGTCTGCTGAAAGGTGTCTTCAAATAAAAATTCATGAGTCTATATAAAAATTTCACCCATGGATCCATCAGTTGGATCTCTATCCTTTTACCTGGGATAACATGGTTCAAATCCCATGCCTTGTATTTTGGTTTTCATCCAAATCCCAAAATCCCATGTTTGGGAATTTGTGGGTTGGCTTGTCATTGAAATACCACAAATTTCATGGTATGTTAATGACTTAAAAGGAATACGCCATGAATTGGATTGGAATTTGGCATATATCTCATCATTTGAGCTGGTGGCATTAGAAACTTTGACGGTTAGTAAACTTGGCATATGGTTTGGACTTGGTTTGTGACAAGTTGGTTATGACATGGTAAGTTGGAATATTCAATGGTATTTGGTATGGTAATTAATTAATTAAAAATTATAATCACTAGGTGACTATTAATAAAATATGAATATGGAAAAATATATAGGTGGAAAGCCACATGGTGGCTTGAGGACCCATCATGTGGACCACTCTTCATTCGACACTTGTCGACGTCCAACCAAATGCTCCATAGCTCTATTGATGGCAGGGTCCCCTTCTAAGACAAAAGTGGACTCCACCAAATATGGTCCCCATTGTCAGAATTTTATACCTGTCAAAGACCAATTATGAAACCACAGTTTTTTCCACCTCATGTCATGTGCCACATGTCACTGCATCATTGGTGATTACTTTTACCACGTCGTAATTTTCCTTGTTGAGTAGGAGCTTCAAGAAGCCATATCTTTTCACCATGACCTCAGTTTTTTGTAAACAAGATATCATCAAAAAAGATCTCAAGATGATCTATGTATGAAAACTATTTTTGAATCAATCCATGTTGATAAATTTATATAGTTTGACCAATTTTGACTTGCTTTGACTAGCTTGTCTAGAACTTTGACTAGTTGCAAAAGGAGCATGCGAACTTCATTTTCTACATTCTACATACCATTGGAAAGGTCTTAATGGCCCCTACATAATGGTGTAGGTTTTGGTCTGATTTAGGACCTTTTTTGAATTATCCTCTAGATCAACTGAAGGAAGATGCTCATGAATGGTTTTATTCCCTTCCCACAGGGTGCATTGATTCATGGGAAGAGATGCAAAATATTTTTAGAATTCAGTATAGTGATAGAATTGATCCAAATATTCTCTTGGATGAATTTGAAAAAATAAAAAATAATTCTAATGAGTGTGTATAGGACTTCAATACATGGTTCAACAAGACCATGATGAGGCTACTTGAAAACATTAAATCTAGTGATACAACATGGTTGATAAAGTATTGTGATGCCTTTGACAAGAAATATGTGTTCTACTTAAGGGATAAGGATTACACTAACCTAAAGTTGTCATTCAATATGGCCATCCAAATTGAGAATAACATAAAAGCTATGGGAAATCCCATAAACAAGTGGTTGATGTGAAGTTTGTCAATCCAAAAAAGACATAGTCTATAAAGACAACCAACCTTGAGGAGACTGTGAAAACTTTGGCCGCTACTATCAAATAAATGTCATAAAAGTTGGATAGAGCTGAAAATGGGATCCATCATGTGTCTAATAGTCAAGAGAGGGTTCCAAATCCATATCAAGCACAAGGAAGGCCTACTTTCCACCATTAAGATAATGATAGAGGGAATAAGCCTGCATGTGAAAAAAGAATAGACAAGAATCAAAATAGAGGGGTTAGAAAATAAGTTCCTAATATTTTAAATGCCCAAGTGAATGTAGTGAATTCTAACATTGATATTGATTGGTGTGACAAGTGCTTCTTTCTACATCCCCCATGTGATACAATTGAGCTGATTGATGAAGATGTGGATGAAATTGAGTCTGCATCATTTGATGATGAGATTTTGATGTTCAATTGTCAAATCCCCTAGAGTGAGATGGCTGCCTCCACAAAATTATTGAGTGCTAATACCATTGATCAATTTTGGAGTGTAGTTGGGAAGGTAAGTACCCCAACTCCCAAATTTGCTTGTGATGTTAATATAACACAAGCATATGAATTACCCATTCATTATTTTGATTTATTATGCCCTATGATGATTAAGAAATATGATGGGGGAGTTACATTAGTTGAGGACATGCAACTCATAATTAATGTAATAATTTCCCAAGAGAAGTAGTATCACTTGAGAAGAAAATATCAGGTTGCTGCTCCTCAAGACACTACCCCTACAAATCCAAAGGTAGGGGATGTTAATAAGGATGCTAATAAAACTACAACTATCTCTAAATCTTCCAAACTAGTGACCATTTCCCAATTTTTGATGTTGAACCTGACAAAGAAAATGCAGTTTGAAAGATGTGTTTCAATGGGGCTCACTCTAATCTTGGAAATGGAATTGGGGTTGTCTTCTATGCCCCTAATGGTAAATGTTTTATTTTTTCTTTTTAGTTGTCTTTTTAGTGCATTAATAATACTACTGAGTATGAGGCACTCTTGCTTGGTTAAAGGATTTCTAGTGAATATAGAATTAAAATTTTAATTATCAAGGATGATTCTAAGTTAGTGGTTAAGCAAATCTGTAATGCTTATGCCAAAAAAAATAAAAGGTTGAAATAATATCAGAATGCTATTTGGGATTTACTTGAATTATTTAATACATTCAACATTTGTTATCATGATAAGAGCTTTAACAAAGAAGCTGATAAACTTGTAAGGTTAGTCTCTCAATTTGATATTGCAAATACATGCCTTCATTTTTAGTATCAGGTGGAGGTGATTTTTAGGCCTTTAGTCCTAGAAAATGTTCATCATTGGTAGGTGTTTGATGATGATGAGAAGATTAAGAGGTTTCTCAGTTGTGAAGCTAAGCTCCATGATTATCTCATAGACTTGGAATCTATGGTTCATGTTTGTGATGGGAGAGAAACCCTATTTGGGAAAGACATTATTCAGTTGAAGACAAACACACTCCCAAGGGGATTGGTAAGTTTGGAAGCATATTCTGATGGAGATAATAGAATCAAATCAAGAGACTCAGTTATCTTAAAAGACATGATTGATTGCAACTTGGGTTCTCATGAGAATATAAGAAAGGATTGGCTGGGTAGTCACTTGAGTGTAGCTAAGAAACAAGCTTACATGCAACTACTAAACAATTACTAGGATTGTATATCATGGTCTTATTCTGAGATGAAAGCATATAGGGAAGACTTGTTCTAACATGTCATCCTATTATAGCCTGATAGTAAGCCTTATAGGTAGAAATAGAGACCTATTAACCCCATCTTAGCCACTAATTTGAGGGATGAGTTAAAAAAGCTAAGGGATGGTGGTATCGTTTATCCCATTAGGTATTAATCATGGGTTGTCAATTTATTCCCTATGCAAAAGAAGAATAGTGACATCCACTTGTGTATGGATTTTTGAAATTTGAACAAGGCTTATTTAAAAGATAATTATCCTCTACCCAATATGGAGAAGCTGCTATAAAGTGTTACTAAATCAGAGATGTTATCCACATTAGATGGCTTTTTAGGGTACAACTAGGCTATGGTGAAGGAATCTGAGAGGTCCAAGACTATGTTCACAACACCTTGGGGCATGTATGTATATATGAAGATGCATTTTAGGTTGATTAATGCTAGTGTAATGTTTGAATGAGATATGCATGTCACTTTTACAGGATTAATTAACAAGTTCATAGCTATGTATCAAGATGACATTACTGTGTACTCCAAGACAAGAGAAGAACATTTGGAGCATTTAAAAAAAGTGTTGATTAGATGTAGGGAGTTTGAGATTTCACTTAATCCAAAGAAGTGCCACTTTGGATTATAAAAGGACAATGTTGCTGGGATATATAGTGTCCAAGGATGGTGTCATGATTGACCTGAAAGGGTCAAAGCTATTGACAAAGTACCTATCTCATAGTCCAAGAAGAGAATTCAGTATTTTTTTGGAAAAATTAACTTTATAAGGAGGTTTGTGTCCAATTTTGTAGAGACTACTTTGCCTATTATTTCCATGCTAAAGGACCAGACCATGAAATAGGAGGAGAAGGTTGTACAAGAGTTCAATGATATTAAAGGAGCTTTAACGTCTGTGCCTATTTTGTCCAACCTTGATTACACAAAGTCATTCCAGATATTCTCTTTTGCATCATAAAATACTATTGGTATTATTCTATTACAAAAAAAGGAAGATGGTCATGAGCAACCAATAGCTTTCTTTAGCAAAGCTATGTAACATCCTAAACTAAATTATACTATTATGGAAAAATAAGCTTTCTCTTTATTGAAAGCTATTAAGATGTTTAGGACTTATATTATAAGTTCAAATATTGTTGCTTATGTCCCACATACCATGGTGAAGGACATCTTCACTCAGATTGAAGTATCCAGCAAGAGATCTAAGTGGGTCAACAAGTTACAAGAATATGACATGGATATTCAAACCACTAAGTTAGTAAGAGGGATGGGTCTAACCAAGCTTATGGTTGACACTAATTTGTAAGTTGTTGAGGTAGACACTATTGTTATTAATGTTGATGTTTATTTGAGTCAATTTAACATGTCTCTATGGTATAGAGACATTGTTTACTACTTACAAAATTTGAGTTGTCTCCCTAACATGAACAAGAATCAAAGGAGAACTCTTAAGCTTGTTTCCCAAAAATATCTCTTGACTGAGAATGGACTAACATGGAAGAATCTAGATGGAGTTCTCCTAAGATGCATGTTAGAAGAACAAACTACTAACTTGATTGAAGACTTCTATAGTAGAGTGTGTGGTGGTCATTTTGCACCTAAGGTTACAACTCATAAAATTTTGAGAGCTAGTTATTAGTGGCCATTGCTATTTAAGGATGTTACTTAGAAAGTCAAAAAGTGTGAGAAATGTCAATGCTTTATTAGGAGGATGAAAGCTTTAGGTTCTCTTCCCTTACCTCCTATGATGATTGAAGGTCCATTTAGACAATGGTAAATGGATTTCATTGGAGAAATTATTAATTCATCAAGCACTAGACATAAATGGATACTAGTTACAACTGATTACTTCACAAAATGGGTTGAAATGGTCCTTACCAAGAAGGATACATATCAAGTAGTTATAGATTTTTTTCTAAATTAAATTATTTGTAGATTTGGTGTGCACGTCAGATTAATTGTTGATAATGCCATGAGCTTCAAATACAAACTTTTAATGGCATTGTGAAAAGAGTATGGGATTGAATTGACCTATGATTCTAATTATAAACCTCAAGGGAATGGGCAAGTAGAATCATTAGACAAACTTTGGAAGCAAATAAGAAGAAGTGAGGTGAACAACTAGAGTTTGCTTTGTGGTTTGATAGGATCATGCCCAAGATAGCTACAGGCAAAAGCCCTTTTAAGATTGTCTATGGAGCTTAAGCAATTTTGCCTATGAATTTATAGTTACCAACCTCTTAGCTCATGCAATAACTAGAAGATGATAAGCAAGTTAAGAACTATGAGAGTAGGATGAACCAGATTATTGAGTTTGATAAAATTCAAAGACAAGCTCATAAGAGACACCTTAAGTTCAAGGAAAGGCTAAAGAAGATATTTGTTAGGAAGATCACTCCAAGAACTTCCAAGTAGGTAATTTGGTTCTACTTTGGGATAATAGGCATGATGAGAAAGGAAAACATGAAAAATTTAATTCCTTGTGGATGGCTTCTTATTCCATTGAATACTAGATTGGAGAGCATACTTTCTTCTTGAGAGACATGGATGGTGAAATACTAGAGCTACCAGTTAATGGTAGACATTTAAAACACTTCCTTGATTGAGTCCATAACCTGCAATTATGTATAAATTGTATAGTGTTTTATCTTTTTACTATTTTGTGTTCTATCACCCTTCTGCTATGGGCCTTGTTTATATAGTTTCCTTTTGTGATTTATTTTGTGTTCATTTCTAGATTCTCCTAATCTATTTTTGTTATGACTACCATGTTTTGTTGAGACTTCATAAATGTTTGTGGTAAAGTGTTAAGTCTTGACTCTATGACCCAATAGATTGGCACCTGGTATTATGTTTTGGGGTTCTTTGCACACCCATAGGGGGTATGCATCCCCAAGTGAGAGCTAGTGTTAGTGCCCAAAATTAAATTAAAGCAATTGAGCCCTGTCAAGTGAAAATGCCCAAGTCCTCAGTCCAAGTCTTATTTTCAAATGTTCATTATATGTCAAGTTTCTTGTTAAATTGGCTATGTCTTAATTTAGTATTTAATTAGTGTGTATAAAGCCTTAGGGTCTTCAAGTTTTTTGTTGGGACATTTTTCTCAATGGAAATAAGTCAAATTATTTGCAAAAAAAAATTCAATGAAATTGCATTATTTTGAGGAAAATGTAAAGTCCTTATTTGTTTTGGACTTTTTTTTTGTGGGAAAAAGTATATAGGTCCATTTATTTTAGAATTTTTATCTATGATAAAAATTTTCAAGGGTACTTGCCTTTTGGGCATTTTGTTCGCACAAAAATCCTGACAAAATTCATTTTCTTTAGCAAAAGTGTAAAGTCATTTCTTTGGTAAAAGTGTAAAATCATTTTCTTTAGTAAAAGTGTAAAGTCTAATTTATTTAGAAAAAATGCCAAGCTTAATTTCTTCAAAGAAATTATTTTAGACAAAATGTCCAAAATAATTGTCCCAATGAAGACAAAAATGCTAAAGACCAAATTGTTACAGGAAAAGTGTTTGAGAGAGTTCACTTTCTTTGAGAAAATTATCCCCAAAAAAATGTCCAAAACAATTATCCTAATAAACAAAGGGCCTGAGAGTACAAGTATTAAAGACCAAAAACCCGCAACAATTACTACCAAGACCAAAATGCCAAAGATAGAAGTCCTGAAGACCACAAGCTCTAAATATATTCACCTAGATTACATAAGTATTGAGCTCATGGGGAATGATTAAAAGTAGAGTAGGTTCCCATCGATCGATAATATATAGTGAAGCATATAGGTCTCGATTGATGGTGCATAAAAGGCCAATGTTTCAAATAAAGCCCCTAGATGAGTGAGATGGTGACAAGTGTCACTACTATGGAAACCTTGTCAAAGATCTAACAAAACACAAAGCAAAGGACTAGGCCCTGTGCATATAGATAGATGGTCTTTGCTTGATCCATGTAAATGGGATTGATGATGTGAGCTAGAATGAGGACTTCTTTAGTAAATTTTAGAACACAAGTCTAGCTAGACTAGTCCATTTTATATGTCACACATAAACAAATGGGTCAGTTCACTTGGAAATTTTTTAATTTTGCATGAAAAGTGTTTCATGGTTAAAATATGAAATATCATAAATATTTTGGATGTCATGAACATATCCTACAAGTTTGGTGCCTTCATGTTTTTTCTAACTCAAGATGCAAAGTTTTCAAAAGTTGAACAAGTAGTGTGATGATCACATGGACATCTTTGATGATCACACAAACATCAAAATTAAGCTCAACCATTATACATTCAGGCTTAAATTTGACAGTCACATGGATGTCAATGATGGTCATGTAAATATCAAATAATGGGTATGCAGACATCAAATTTAAGCCACAGGAACTATCTATTAGGGCTTAAATTTGATGTTCATGTGCTCGATAAAGATGTTCACACAAGCGTTAAATGATAGGTGTGGGGACATCAAATTTAAGCCATAATAACTATCTATTGGGGATTAAATTTGATGATCTTTCACCTATCAAAAATGTTCACATAGACATCAAATTATGGGCATGTGAACATCAAAATTAAGCTCAATGATTATCTATTGAGGCTTAATTTGATGGTCAGGTGCCCATCATAGACATTCATGAAAATGTCAAATGACTAGTACATAGATGTCAAATTTAATCAATAGTAAATGGATAATGGCATTTGATCCTTTGAATTTGAATTGATGGTTCACATTTGATCATGCTTCAAGATCAATGGTGTGAATGCGAGTTGACTTGTCAAAGGATTTGGATCGAATGAATAGCTACCACATGATAGAAGGGCACTACCCTGACAAATATTGACTATGTAAAGTTCATAAAGATCATAGATTTTCTAGGTGGCATGATTTTGATGGTCTTGGTGGAGATTTAATGGCTCATAATAAAATCTAGTGCTAAAGCCTGTAGAGCTGCCAAGTGGCATGCTAACATTCATTGTGAAGACAAAGATTTGGTAGTGCTAGTCTTAAGTGGTATTTTTGAAGATATGGACCCAATGACGTGTTGAAATGTGTCCTAGGGGAAATAGTCAAATGTCAAATTAATGAATAAAGTGACATGGTGATGCCACATAGGAATACATGTCATGATCAAAGATCTTGTGCAAAGTGAGTTCATGGAGCTTTCCCCATTGAAGATAGATTGACTAGGAAAATTACATATGAGTCATGGTAGCTACATAGGAATTTTGGGGTTTTAAAAGTAATTGCAAATTTGATCTAAGAGCCATGGGTCCCTTTTTTTAGAAGATCATGATTTAGATCCCAAGGATGTTGTAAAGGGCACATATGTCAAACATTTAGTTGTCACTAGTTTTTTGTAGGTACATTTGAAGTTTGGGACTTGTGGATGGAATGTGTATTTTGAAAGTCAATAGTACAGATGGGCAATTTTAAAGAAAATGGAATAATGATGAATCACTTTCAACCTATTGAAATTATTGCTATTCTTTTTACATACTAAAATGAAGGAGCTTATGTTCATAAAATTGATGACCTCTTTGCAGATCTTAGGTAAAGCCTAAATGAGAAGGGAAGTTATAAGAATGAAAATTTTATGTTTAGTGAATTATAATTAAAAATGGCTTTACTAACCCCTTATGTGATCTTTTGAGAATTCCCTAGGGGAACTTCCCAAGGGGACTATAAGTGATAATTTCATAAATTGCAAATTGCCAAGTGGGGTCAAAATTTCCCCAATAAGTCAAAAGTGAAATAATGCATTTATGCATTAAAAAAGGAAATACGGGGGGGAACCACGAAAAGGAAAATTCACAAGAAGCAAAGATACAAGTTGAAAAATGTGAAAAGTAAGTTGGATCCAAAAGGGTTAAAAGATAACATAACCTAAGTTTTGCATTTTTTCATCTACTTTGCTTGTCTGAGCTCCTCCATGGGAAAGATATTGCATGTCTACAAGTCCAAGGTAGGACACTCAAAATAAGATCATTTAAAGGGTCATGGATATAGAATATTCCCAAGGAATCATGGTAAAATTAGGTTTTTCCATGGCATGCATGAGAGGGAGGGCATTTGTCCATAAGTTTCTAGCTATGTTGTCAAGTGGTCAAGAGCATCCTAAGGAAGTTACACATAATGAAAAAGTTTGTTCAGCCCTCTACCATGAATATTATCCTTATATCTCATGTGAAAGGTATATCCTACCATGAAATCAAAATATGTGCTTCATCATTCCTCATAGAGGTAGTTAGAGTTATGATTTATCTTGTAAATGAACGAGGATTTCAAGCATGGCAAGGGAATATTTTCCAGCTAGATGCATCTTGGCAAACTTGAAAGTTTGTTTTGAAATTTTTAAAATTACAACCCACAGTCCCAAATTTGAAAGTGTGTAAATAGAGGGATTCTCCTATATTTAAGGTTGTTATTGGTCATTGTTTTAGGTGTTAATTTTCTCTAACTCTAGGTTTTGTAAAGAAATTTCTAAGATCAATTGTTGTGTGTAGATCTTGTCTCCCTTACTAAGGTGGTTGTAACTATACATCCATTAGTGAGATTTTAGAGCATCTTTATGTCTCCCTTATCAAAATAGTAATCTTACCATGCTTATCCCTGTGGTAGCATTTTGAAGTATTGATATTTGTAATATTTCTTTTAAAGTTAATGAAAATGCTCGTGGTCCTTTGCTATTTCCTATTGATGAATTACAACAATCTATTTTTTAAGAATTTCTAATTGGACATTTGGGTTTGTGCTCACTACTGGTTATCGTTTTGAGTATAGATTTAGATTATAAACTCTTTTAGCATTACTTTTAGATAGGTTATTTAATAACTTGTTAGGGCACCCTAGGTTTATGGATTTGATTGGGAAAAACATTTGAAATATTAGTTTCAGTGTATGCTCTAGTATCAGGGATCATTTGGTATTTACCATTATCTTACATTTAATTTTTTTTTGCATCCTTGAGAACAAATATTATCATGAAATACTACAAGATAACCTACTATTTGGAATCCACCATCACACTACTCTCCTTTTTAATCATCTAACTTATCCTGCCCTACAAATAATATACCCTTTGCATAATATAAGTGTTATTTGCCTTGAAAATGCATAAGATCTTGCATATTTGAAATCTATTTCTAGTTTGTGTTTTGAATTATAGCATTGTAGTCTTTTATTTGACCCCTTTTGTTGAAGATTCTATATAATGAAGATTGCAGTCTCTTTCCCATCTATCTTTAGTAACTTGTATATGACTTAGAATATTTATGCATTTTGTGTGACAACCCTTCATGGGTGAAGTGTGAAAACTTGGTTATGCCCTATTTATATTTGTTCCTTGTGCCAAAAATCCCATGGAAGTTGCATTATAGAATCTCTCCATGTGAGAAAGCTACCCCTTAGGTCCTCTCACCTTGGTTCAAGCAAAGCCAAAAGTAGCAAGGAGATGACCATACCCTTTGTAACCTCTCAGTCATTTTATGCAGTTGGTCTAATATTGATGTCAAACCCTTACTCAACTATAATGACATATCAATGGGTTTTTCATCATTGTTTGCCATTTTATCTTAAGTGTACAAGGTCGAGTGTATAAAGTGTACAACTGGGAACTAACACAACCAAAATCAATAATAAAATTTTAGCACTCATCTCAAAATATGTAAATGGTTTTGAATAGAATAGTACTTTACATGAGACTATTCTCTTCTTTTACTAATTTCAACAACACTCTCCTCATCATAAGATCTTCTCCCATTTCTAGTTTTTCACCTTGATATACTCATACAACACTTTCCTCATCTGCTTACTCGATATGAACGTTCACATCATTTTTTTTAATACCTTTATTATATGTGTGTGGGAACTCAAATATTCTATATCCACTCTCACCACATCTGAAACAAGTACTCATGAATCCTTTTCCTTTACCTTATCCTTAGGATTCTCTACGTCTAGTAGGATTTGATCTACCTATTTTTGCACTGGTTTCATTTTTTTGAGAAATGATAGCTTTACATCCTTACATAGAGTAACATATATCATTACTTCATCATCCTCACATGCACACAAATTTTATTCTCATATGCTATGCCTTTTTTCCTACAAGATAACTTTTCCACTACCTTCAGTACACACTAATATGGTTTTTCAATAGATTGAAATAAAATAATACCATACACATCTTCAATGGAAATGTTTAATCCATTAATGCACCCAGAGATCTTATATTCCATATTAAACATGACCTAATTTAATGATGTGTATATAAAACTCTTTAGTAAAATATTTGACACTCATATTCCTATGTCACAAAATTTGAAACTTCTTAAGTAAAGTTAACTAGTAAACAAAAGATATGAATTTAACCTTCAACTTAGCATTCAGCCTATCATAAGCATTGATCATGTATTTTCTTCTATGAACACTTTTCACCTACACATGATCCCACCATAAGGATGTGTGACCCTTCAAATTTGTGCATGAAAATTTTGATTTCTTTAGATCTTCTATAACTTCATACTTAAAGTATTTTTATAAATATACGATCCATCAAATGAGTCATTTTAGAATCAGACTCCTTGAATGAGTAGGAGTTTCTAACTTTGGGTTACTAGTTATCCTTACAACCACATACAAGAATTTATCTCCATGTTCATTAACCTTTTCTTCTATGACTTAGTTCTTAGTCACTTCTTTAATAACTTTTGTTACTTTCATCATCTGCCACCACAATGCATTTATATTTTTTGATTTAAATATCCTATAAATGAGAATTCATGACTATCATTAATCCTACCAAGTTTACAAGTTTGGGCACTTTGGCCACTCTCAATGCTCTTACAATGAACATTGCTTGATGTGTGATTTCCTCAAAATCAAATAATAATCACTACACCTTATACCCAACACTTGTTGAAAGATATCTTCATAATTTTCTGTCCATATTTATGAATGTATAAAATATAATTTTATCTATGTTCTCATTTGTAAGGAAGGAACCTTACCCTAAGACCAAATGATGTAGTCATGATTAGGGGTCCCAATGAAGAGATGCCTTAGACCATGCAACCTTCAAAATTAAATAATAAAACAATGCAATAAAATGCAACAACAAATAAAGTTAATTATTTATTAGATTTTAATGGTGGGAAATATAGCTTGTACACATAATGACAACAATACAACAATCTTGAATGAGATGTGTTACACCATAAAATCCTTAGATCTCTACCTATTAACTTGTAGTCTTTGCATGTATAAATATCTCTCAAAATACTAACAATAATTCTTAAGCTCATTGACTAGATGACTCAAGTGCAGGGACAAGATTATATATAGGCACAAGACCCACCTTTTAATAATAATGTGATCAACATCCAACTACCATCATTAAATATTTGTAACATATGAGTTTACACCAGAAACATTAAATGTTAATTGTAATCCCAAATCTCCTTACGACACCATAATGACATGAATCATGGAAAATTTCACTATGAAGTGATATTAAATGAAATTATAAAAAAAACATGTCTATAATAATCCTTTCTCAATGATATTCATACTCATAATGTTGTGCACCAATATATTTCACATTATGTCATAAATATTGCACACTATAACTTGAAAGACTTTAATTCTCAATTTCTTGAGTATAAATTCTAAACTGGCATTGAACTGAATAAGGGCCTTTAAACCATACTGGACAAATATTCAAGTAACTAAAAATTGGAAGCAAAATTATGTGCAACAATAAACTTGTACAAAATAACACAAACATACCTGCACACAAAGGCAACATAAAATAACACAAAGACACTTGTGAGAATATATATTTTTATGAATTTTTTTTAAGTGACAACAAGTTGCACTCACCCACATGGATGTGAGGAATAAAAAAACTACAAGTGATTTTTTGTTGTGAAAATGTGGTGTAAAACAATAAAAAAACCTTTTCACGTAATGAGATTTATGTGTAAAATAACTTAGCTTATTTTTAAATCTATTTTTTTGCTCATGTAGGATTACAAGTGAACCCCAATGCATTGATTACAAATGATGCAGTCATAGTTAGGGATATAAATTAAGATATGCCTTAAACCATACAACCTTCATAATTAAACAATGGAATAATGTAATAAAATGCAACAAAAAATAAAACTCAGTTATTTCTTATATTTCAATGACTATAAATACAACTTGTATAGTGATGAAAACACAATAATATTGAATGAGATGTATTACACCGTCATACCCATATATATATTTGCCTATTAACTCATGGTCTTTACAACTATAACTATCTCTTAGAATAATAATAAAAAATATTAAGCTCATTGACTAGTTGGCTCAAGTGTAGGGGAATATTTATATATGGGCACAAGACAGATGAACCTACAATAATGTGCTCAATAATGCACTACCATCATTAAATGTTTATAGCACATCATTTTATTCCACACACATTAAATGTTCATTACAATCCCAAATCACCTTAACACACCACATAGTAACACATCATGAAAAAGTTCATAATGAAGTGTTATTCAATGAAATCATAAACAAACTATACATAAAGACTCATTGTGTAATGATCCTCATAATTATATTATTGTGCACCAACATCCTAGATAATAAGTCACAAATTTTCAAACTAGAAAATGTAAGACTTCAAATCTTAATTCCTTTAGTGGATCTTCTAAGATGGAACTAAAAAAAATAAGGAACTTAAAACCACACTTACACAAAAATTTGTAAGAAACTTTAAAATGGAATTGAAAATGCATAAATCAATAAACTTTCACAAAAAATGCAAAATATATTTGCACAAAGGTGACACAAAATAACACAAAGACACTTATATGCAATTAGTGACATGTGCAATGTTTTGTAAGTGATGAAAATATTTATGCTCCCACATGGCCTTGTGGAAGAACAACATTATGTAAGGGATTTAATGCATACATAATGACAACACAAATAAATTTATACATAATATGATTTATGTTCTAAATAACTTAGCTTATTTTTAATTCTTTTTTTCCTAATGTAGGTGTGGACACCTAGATTTGGTATTAGACATTTTGGAAACATCAAATTTGACAACACTTGGACATTATGTACACATATTAATCTAGCACACAATTTCCTTTGTCTGTCTATCTATTTTTTGACATGGCCAACCTTATTTAATATATACACATATTTAGGATTAGTTTTTTTTGTATACAAATAATGAAAAATCTAAACTAAACTATCTCTATATCTCAAAATCATTGATTTTCACTCCCAAGACAATATCGATAACAACTGGATAGTTAAAATTTATTGTAGGTGTCTACCTCTAATGAAAACATCTAGGAACACTCAACATCTACTTTTCAAATTGGGAAGTCTCTTGTAGATTTTCCTAGACATATTTATTGGGTTAGTCATACTAAGAAATATTAAAGAGTCAACTATAAATACAAATAAATCCTAATGTTAGCATTCACTTGGTCACAACTTAACACTCACTTAGGACTAGGTAATCACATTGAGAAATCAATTAGTACTCTCTTGAGACACTATCAAAAAGGCATGCATATCTAAGAAACCCTCAAAGGAGTAGCATAGATGCAAGTGTGAAAACACACACACGTCAAAGTTGTATTACATTAAGTACCAAAAGCCAAATATTGCATTACAATCTTGATTGATCATAATGTTGCACATACATACCTAAGTGGGAGATTTACATGCAATTTGATCCCTCTTAGGATTACTGAAACATTGGAAACACTTAATCACTTAGTGGGGAATGGTTGGGTTTGTCGAACCCACTAACCCTTTTTCAAGGGTCACCTTGTAGTTGAAAGTGATAGTATGGTTTTAAATAAATGAGAAGGAAACTTAGAATCAATGCACATGACCAAAGGTGATCATGAATACATGAAAAATATATAGATGTAGGTACAATATATTGAGGTGACATAAAATTTCATAGAATATAGGGACACTACTGATAGAATTAGGAAAATATTGGTCATCATAGGGGTTTCACTATTACTGGCACCATCTAAGCTAGGTCTAATATACAATTTCCTAACCTAATAAATAATAAAGCATCATCATAATTTTTTCACATGTGATGACTATCATGAACAACAAAATACAAAATTAAGGTAAGTACCTCTCCCTTCTATTACTTTGTAAGGTTTAAATCTTATAAATGTAATATCAATATTTTCCATTTTCATTTAAAATTTATAGATTATAGCTATATATTACATAGTCTAAATTATCCTTAGTCTTATATTGTTTAGATCACATCAATCCAAAATAAGTAAAACATTCTAGTGAACCCAACCACTGAATTAAGAACAAAAAACCCTAAATTTATTCATCCTTTAGGGTTTCATACTTTCTTAAGGTTTCATTTTTTTTGTCTATTAGGATTTGAATTTCTAATATTATTTATGATATCCCTTTATTCACACAATCAAAACCCTAGCATAACTATAATATATGCTAATTGTTTATATATTGCTATCTAAACTATGATTGTCATGATTGCATGTTTCTTTCCTAAAGTATAAATTAAATTTACAATTCATGCAATGAAATGGGTTAATTTTATCTGTAATAAAACTAAGATAATATTAATAATCATAAACTCTTAGCTTTCTTAAGTAATACATATTGCATGAATGTCGAATCTAGGATGCTTCCAATTTATACTCAAAGGGAAAGGGTATGTATGAACCCTTTATTTCCTCCTCCCTTAAGACCTATTGGTAGTGATATCCAACATCCCTCCCTTATTATTCATCATAGGATTATATTGTATACAAAATTCCATGCTATCATAACATGAAGAGGCAGGGTACCCAATCCTGAAGGAGTAAGTGGAGTTAATCAATATATCCCTCCTAACCTTTCTCCCCCACCTAAGGTGGTAGCTAATGAAACTAGAGAGTATGATGTAATATATCAAATTAACAATACTCCTACCAAAATCTCTATATTAGAGTTACTAAATAGATCAAATATTTATAAGGACATTATTTATACAACATTGTGTGATAAAACCTTAACAAACAATGTTGAACCAACTTATTTTTCATCTATTGTTAATACATTATGGTGAAGTGAGGATAGTATATATATTTATAGACTTAATACTTACCTCCTAAAAAAATTATTAACCAACCCTCCCATTATATATCTAATTACAATTTTTAGGTAAGCTGGTTAAGATTATTTTCATAGATAATAGATTTGGATTTAACATTTACAATTTCTTCATATAATTAGTATAGAAGCAAAAGACATTACTTATTCTGATATGACCATTCATGGCTTTGATATCATAACACAAAAAATGATAGGAAGAATTACATTTAATATCAGTGTAGGTCTAATAAAAATAACAATAATATGTCAGAAGGATACATATACATTTTTTGTATGGACCGTGAACCCTTCAAGCATTTTTTAATGACCCAACATATTGAAAATCACATACCTCATATACATACAATGAAAATAATAATGGTTTCTATTGTGCAACAATGCAAGCCAAATGATTATGATTTAACAAAATTACATTCTTCTCCTAAAGAATATCAATGCACCATTATAAAACTAGAAAATAAATTGCTAGTACATACTAAGGTTACCCTTCCTTAGGAACAAATAATGGAATTAACACAATATCGTTTGGATTAAAACACCTACAGAATCTTGGATATACTAAGAAATTACTTGGGAAGAAAGTGTAGCATATTATTAACCTGGTGTCTCCATCTGATCATATAAGAAAACAAGGCCTAAAATAAAATAAATATTCAATTATACCTTTCAAATTAAATCATTGATGTATTAATAAAGGAATTGAGACAAATAACGCTACTATTTATATTCACTTAGATCAAAACATAAACTTGTGCAAGTAGTAAAATATGTAGTAACACTAGACTTAGTATATCCCAAGCTCATTAATGATATGATATCACTATAAATATAGGCAATGGAAATTTTTTATATGATACATTTATATTTTAATGTTTGTGGGCATATGATAATCTCCATTCCTTCTATCATAGGAATATGTTTCCTTTTACAAGAAATGTTCATGCATATTTTATAGAGACTAAACCCTTGCATGGTGATGTCTAATTAAATGGCCTTGATACAATCACCAAAGTACCATATATAGAATATTGATCAAAATTATTAAATGAATAAATAATCAAATTTAATTGAAACACTAATGAAGACCCATAACTATTATTTCTTCTAGCAATGCTCAAGGCCAAGGAGCTTAAATCCTTTAGAGATATATTACATGATTTCCATGAGTTATTTACTTGGTTTTATTTGGATATGATAGGAATATATCCTTTGATATCATTACATAATATCATTCTTAATGCTGTGCAAAACCATTATATTATTTCTTGCACAACACATCATATTTTTTGTTGAAATCAAGGTACCTCCTTTTGCTTTGGCCCCATTCTCACTTGTTGCATACCAGTCGAGTCTCACCTCGATTGCATGAAAATTATTGATTTATCATGTGTGTGGCTAAATTTTTGTCATATCTTGGTTTATATACATTTTTGGGTCCTAAAAATCTATCCATTATGTCAACCATGTTTGAGCCATTAAGTTTCATATATAACACTTCTTTAAAAATGAGTTCTTGACCTCCATTTTTGGGCATAAGAGTTGGGCATGAAAGTATGACATGAAAGTTGGGAACCAAAATCTAGAATTAAAGTCTAGTAGGAAAGTATAGCATGAAATTCTAGCACAAAAGTTTGAGTACAAACGTTTGGCATGAAATTTTAGCGTGAAAGTATAACTACAAGAGTTTGAGCATACAAGTTTGAGCATGAAAAGAATGAAGATAAGTAAAGAGAGTACATAAGAATGTGAAATATGTTTAAAATTTGTCTTGGGTGTGCATAATGAGCATGAAATAATTGAAAAATTAGTATATTATTTTTTATAATATTAATCAAAATTTCTCGCTCGAGTGCTAAACTACATGAAAACACATTTTCGCTCATAGCTCTCACACCAAAACTCTATTTTTTGATCTATCAATGGTATCATAAATCTGATGTTAGTAAATTTATGGTGATATGGGTCTTGTAAATATAAATTTCAAATTGAAAACATATCATTATCATAATTTAATTGTGTTACTTTTAAATGTCTCATTTATTGTAATTATGCATATTTTTCAAAAAATGTGACATTTATTGTTTTCACCTATAAGATTAGCCAAGAGAGAAGATGCACCTAGTTGGAGAATATATATATATATATATATATATAATACAAAACTCACCATCCCAAATTAATGCATGATGAAAAGGGTGCCAAACACATCATAGAATAAATATACACACAACATGATTCATGTAGAAATAGAGTGCTAGTTGGTTTTTTGGCCATAAATTTCAAACCATTACTCCATTTCACATGCCATTTAGGGCATTAGAAATTTGGTTTTATCCTCTTCGAAATGATTTAAATCTAGACTAGTAAAAATTCAAGACCTAAAACATGTTCATATTTTTGTGGCATAGTTTTTTTGATGCTAGCTCAAATAAGAGGGGAGTGCATTATTCATGATTCATTTGTAACAACCGGTTACCGTAATTAATGTTTTAAGTGGCTAAGTATTAGGAGGCACATATCTTCTTTGAAATCCACCCCTAGGTAGTTGGATCAAATTAAAATTATTCACCCACTTTTGGAGGGAAGGTACCCTTCAATCGACATATCTGAAATGTTATAAATACCTAGTTAAGTGGCTTTAGAAAGGGCTAGTCTATTTAGAATTAAAGGTTAGAGTAGAGGGTTAGGCCATTTTATTTTTTTATTACTTGATTTATTACTTATATTTTCCCTTTTTCATGAGCTAAGGCTACTTGAAGACATTTTTTTAATTCTCTTCAGTATTTGAAGAGTCCTAATTTATGCTTCATAAATTATCTTCTATCTAAAAGATTTGTGATTTGATATCCATTATATACACATGTATACAATGGATCTATTTCCCTATTTTTCAAAGACAACTTTGTCCTTATATTCATACACTATTTTTTTTTTCATTTATGCTATGTTGGCCACATAAAGATAAATTTTCTCAAGGGACTTGTCTCAATAAAATCAAATATGTCTCCTCTACAAAGCAGGCTCATCTCATCTTCTCCTTTCCATTTCTATTTTAATTTTTTAAATCTCTCTGTTAGAGTAGGTAGGTTAGATTTATATGTAGCCTATGATTATGAGTTTTATTTTTATTTCAAATCATTTTTTAATATTGTTTATGCTTTATTGAATATATATATATATATATATATATATATATATACATACATATATATGTGTGTGTGTGTGTGTGTGTGTGTGTGTGTGTGTGTGTGTGTATAGATATAGATATATATATGTGTATGTATATATATATATATATGTATCTATATATATATGTGTGTGTGTGTATATATATACATATATATATGTAGATATATATATATGTATATATATATACATATATATATACATACATATATATATATATATATATACATATATATATATATATACATACATACATATATATATATCTGTATATATATATATATATATATATATATATATATATGTATATATATGTATGTATATATATATGTATGTATATATATATACATACATATATATATATATATATATATACATATATATATATATATATATACATACATACACACACACACACACACACACACACACATACACACACACACACACACACACACACACACACACACACACACACACACACACACACACACACACACACACACACACACACACACATGCGATGGGCATGTTTTAAATCAGCTATGTTTTCATGCTAAAGTCAACTTGTACTAATTTATTAGGCAACAAACATAAGATCTGCATCATATTTCATTTATTTAAACTTATTCTAGAACCTGCAAAGGCCCCTTGACCAAAACAATAAACACACAAGTCATTGAGGTATCTAGTATGCCATGACTTAGTGAAAGAGACCTTGGGGGAATCATTTTGTGTTTCCTTTTTAGGAGAGGTTGGGCACACCTGCACCCCACTAGAGTTGGTAGGTCATGCCAAATAACTTGTTAACACATTCAAACATAAAATTAGGAAAATGCATCTGAAATAAACCTTGTTAGTTAAGTATGAGATTTAAAAGTCACTTGATGTAGGGTCTATTTGATCCATCGATTACTGACCTTGGATTTATAATATTATGCCAGTCACCAAGCTTAACAAACAAATTAGGATTTAAATATACTTTAGGATTTAAATAATGTTTGTCTTAAGGATGAGTTTTTTATTACCTAATATTGATATGATTGTCAACTCCATATATGATTATAAAATATCTCATTTATGGATGGTGTTATGGAGTAAAATCAAATAAATATTAATCCCAAGGACCAACTCAAAATTACCTTTACAATGCCATGGGAATTTTTTTTTTATGTGGTTATGCCCTTGAGGTTGAATAATCTTGGGGCTACCTATTAAAAGGCCATGAAACATATCTTTCTTGACCTTATAATAAAACCATGGAAGATTATGTTGATGACTCACTTGAAAAGTCCAAATATCGATAGGATCAAGTTATAGATTTATGAAAAATATTTGAGTGATTAGGAAAATATAATATATGATTGAATCTAAAAAAAGTGTATATGGGGTATCTTAGATGAAACTAATAGGTTATATCATATCCACACTAGGTATAAAATTCAATCCAAAAAAGGTTAGAAAATTGTTAAATTTTTAGGTTGAGACTATATACAATGGAGAAGTTGTGCCTAGCCATTGTCTTTATAACACAAAAGCTTCAACATTACATGCTTAACAATGAGACACATATCATTGTGAAAGTAGATCCACTCAGTATCTCATGATGAAACCATATTTATTTGGTTACATAGCTAAGTGGGTAATGTTACTTATGAAATTTAACTTTAAATTAATATCACAAAAATCTATAAAAATATGAGTAATAAAAGATCAATTAGTGGCAATACCTCTCCTTGACATAACTCCTATCAATTATAATTTTTGAGATGATTTTATAGTATATAATGTTGATGATGATACTTGGATTATTTATTTTTATGGATCCAAGTGTGCCTTAGGTGCCAAGTCAGGGATAATTCTAGTCACTCTTCAGGCACAAAATATTTCATTGGCATTTCACTTAGGATTCTCATGCATAAATAACATAGTGGAATACGAGGCATTAATTTAGGGTTATGCATTGCTCTCACATCAGAGATAAAATATTTGGAAGTATGTGGTGACTCTCAACTTATATTCAACTGGGTTTAGATGTTCATCAAATAAAAAATGAAAGGTTACTCACATACATAGATATACTATAACATTCAATGATGTATTTTGATAATATTAGAGCATACCTCATAAAAATTATCATTATGTATATTCTATAGCCAGTGTAGCTTCTCTTGTTCCCATATATATCATTGATGATCAAGAAATTTTGACCACATAATGTTAACATCAATCATCCATTATAATTTTAGACTTAGATAATTTAGCAATATTTTATATTACACAAAAGTACACACAATTAATAATTATAGAACAAGATTAATAATTTCTTATATAAAGTGATTCCTTTAAACAAATTTTCATGAAATGATAGGTGAAATTTTTAAAGAGATGTAATTTAGTATGCTATAATCATAGGGTATATTTTCGAATGATCACTTGATAGACAATTACCTCTATTCTTTAACCATGAGGAAGCCAGCCATATTTATAAAAATTACATGATGTTGAATATGGGGGGCACTTTATAAAAAAATCCATGTCATATAAGTTGTTAAAAATGGGTTAATATTGGCCTAAAATTGTCCAAAAATGTCAAGAGCATACAAAAATGTGTACAATGCTAGTAAAACCATAAATTAAGCCAAGCACATTCATAAGAGTTACAACCCATTGTATCACTGAGGCCTTACTCTCTGGGGATTAGATTTGGTAGGAAAGATAAACCCAAAATTGTCATAAGGTCACAAGTTCATCATCACAACTACAAAAAATTTTACAAAATGGGATGATGCGATCTATTTAAAATCCACTAAAAGAGAAGACATGTCAATTTTTTATGACTATTATCATTTCACAATTCAAGATTCCCTTGGCCATCACTATGAATAATGGGTCATCCTTAAATAATAAGGTAGTTAAGAAGTTTTGTACTAAATGTAAAATATGTCAAACATTTTCCAACCATTACTATCCCCAAGGAAATGGGTAAGCAGAAGTAATGAATAAAATAATCATTAAAATAATAAGCAAAATAGTTGTAAAACATGGTGAGGATTAAAATTATCAATTTATTTATGTCTTATGGGCCTATCACATGACTGGTCACACTCCTATAGGGGATACTTATTATTAACTTGTCTATGGTATGGAAGCCATATTGCCTTTAGATCTTGAGATACCATCCTTGCACGTTTCCCTCAAAGACATCATCAAATAAAATGAATATCATGGGAAGTGGTTACATCAATTAGAAATGTTGGATTAAACATGAATCCATGATCTAGAAAATCTACAAGGCTATCTGAATCACATTAAGAAAACATATTAAAAAATTCAACCTTGATAATTTAAATTTGGGGACTTGGTACAAAATAAAATAAAAATAACATTATGACAAATAAAGAAAACAAATGAAAACCCAAACCCAATTGGTTAGGACCATTTATGATTTAAAAAAATATTGACACAAGGGTTTATCATTTGACCTCAATTAAAGGAAAAACCTGTGAAAACCCCTATGAATATCATGCACTTATGTCAGTTTTACACATAAGTAAATATAAAAAAATCAAATATTCAAAAAATAAAAAATTAGAACCTATGCATGACATGCTTTAATGATACACATAGTTGATTAATGTTATTTATCATATACATGGTAAATTACATATATATTTTCTAAGCACATGATTTTCACAATATTCATGAGTGTGATGTAGGGCATACATGTTACATATGATAGATGGACATACAGATGCGTGACATCATTTACGACCACATGCAAAATTTCTACATTGGGGACATACCTACACTACATTAATATTCATACACTTATCACATATAATTTTCTATGTCGGCCCATTGATCATAGTAGACTATTTCATATGAATTGCTCTTGATCATACTCTCTAATGTGTTATTTCTTATGTATATTATGCTTTGTAATAATGGATTATGACATTGATTCATTATGTGGACTAAATTTTCTTACTTTGTATGTGGTTGATATTTATTATTATTACATCATGTGATCATTGATGTGTGTTATACAATGTGTTCTATAAGTACATTAATCGTGTCTTGTCACATCATGTGTCATTTGTGTCAAAAGATCCTCTACTCTAAGCCATGTCCATGTGATGTCCTAGTTAGGTCAATTTTGTGTCATGTCTTGAGTGTTTATTTGATTCATGATCATGATATTGTGTGCATGTACATGGTTAAATATATGACTATTTATGAGCTTAACATCATGATTTCCATTGTTCATATTTATATTATGTGTGATGCCATGATTTTTATCATGCATCTACTAGATTTATTATTATTTATATATCTACTTGACATGACACTTGTATTCCCATTACCTTAGATTACATGTATCATACACACTTGAATGATCAAATCTTTATATGATGATATATGTTATCACTTTTATATTCATACTTCACGTGATTATATTTTAATATACAACATAATGCACATACCTGTTTCTTTTAAGATGAGTGATTAACATGTTTCTATTGAAGTGATGTTGGGAGATGAATTCTTAGGTCAACACTTCCTTAGAGAACCCATGGGGAAGTGATGAAATCATGCCCACAAGCCAATATGAATGAAATAGAAATTGAGTAGAAAGATTTTAGGGTCATTTTAAGATCACCACAAATCACTCAGATTTTGGGGAGGGCCTTAACAACTTTCCTTCCACATTTTTTGACAAAGTGACAAAGGCAATAAGTGAAGCATTTTTTATCACCCAAGTTCCCTAAAGAGGATAGAGGGGAGAGCATACATGCTACAATTGGATTTATAAATAAACACACAACAACAATCATACAAATAAAAAATCTTATGAGTGTTTAACTAGAGTGTGAGTACATTTTTAGAGCACCAAGAGAAATATGACATGAGGTTTGTCCCCTTGGCATTGTTTGAAAACTTACAAAAATGAAAATGACTCAAGTAATTTTTTTTTAAATACCAAATGTAATTGTGCATTTGAATCTTAGAGTGTTAAAAATGTCTTTCCTTGGTCTTTGGGCCCTACAAAAGATGTTATGGGGTCCTTGTGCTTAGAAGCTAAAATTAAGTGAGCAAATGACTTTTGGAATTTAGATATCAGGTTTTAAATGTTTTTCACACAGTGCAAAATCTTAGATACATAAAGCAATACCATAATTTTTCTTATAAAACCACAACTAGTTAACATATAATTATAAATTCCTGCAAAGTGTTAGTGAAAAATTATGACACTATAGAGCAAAAACATAACTATACATTGCAAAATCATGAGTCTCCAGTGCAAAATCATGATTTCTTGCAAATCAAAGGGCTAATACAAAATCATGACTATACAGTGAAAAAACACTATTCTATAATGCAAAATCACTATTCTATAGTGCAATATCATAGGTTATGATGGTAATACCATGATTTGAAGTCAATACCATGACTTTCTAAGAAATATAATAGATTTTGGGACAAAATCATGACTATAAAGGTAAAACTGCTACTTATCAAGGCAAAATCACAACTTATTAAGGCAAAATCATGACTTATCAAGGTAAAAATGAAACTGCAATATCATGAATTTATAGTGTAATATCACTACTCCATAGTGCAATATCATGACTACAGAGAGCAAAATCACAACTACACAAAAAAAATGCAGTTTCTTATAGAATGTTCGTAAGCTTTAACTTTCTACTTTTTTGGCAAACAAGTTAGGATTTTGACATGAAAATTGTTAGGAAGAGGTCTTAAAATTTCATAGGAATAACTTTTTGGGGTTGGAGTCCTACTAGGCATGCCATCATGTAAACAAATAATCCATAGAGGGGAGATTAGTATAGTTTTAGTCAAGAAAATAAACTCAAAAAAACACACTAAACAGTGACACCTCTAGCCTAGACACTAGGGAAAGTATATGTAACAAGCATACAATGAAAAAATAACTAGAAAAAAAATAAATCATCCTTTTACCTTCCTTGTAGCTCTAAAATGGCTTTTTAAAGTGGCTTGTTTAGCTATATGCATCAAGAAATATCTGTCAATGAACCTCTATTTGTTCCACTTTCCTTGGCACCTTAGTTTGGATGGTTAGATTATGAATTTGGCATGGTAACACTACTCAAAATATCTTCTTGGAGGTATTTTGGCATAATAAAATTGCACTAAGAAAATTTGTTAATCAATAGGTAGGGCCTTACATTTATAGCCGCCAAAGTTAACTCTTACCTAAATTGAGTTTGATTAGGATTTAAACATGGAATGAGTTCAAAAACCCTAGATGAGTTAAATTTAACTCCATTTGAGTTAAGGAAGGTACATGTAGTTAATATTTTCAATTAATAGGCATGGCTCACAAATTAGATATTTATTAGATATTTTGTGAGAGCTTGACAACTCATAAAGGGAATGATGAAGAAGCTTGATATTTTGATATTTTGAATTTCTATATTTAGATATTCATTAATTTCAAATGGAATGTTTAGCTAAAAATTTAATCTAGTTTAATTAATTGATTTATTTTGATTATAATTTTATTTCTTTTAAGAATTGTTCAAGTGCTCCCTTAATGGGTCCATAGGCCAAACTGCCAGTTGTTAGGTCGTAAGGTGACTAGGGATGAATTCATGAGAGCTTATTATTGTGTGCATGATAATAACCCAAATAGGGATGCCTTAACAAGATTTTGAGAACTAATGAATTATGTGTAGATAAAATTAGGATGTTTAGTGATTCGTAGCCTTAATTTACAATACTTGGTAGAAATTAGTCTAAAGTCTATTTGAAAGCTAGTTATGGCTAGAATGGGGTGTTCACAATTTGCCCTTATTTGGGAAGGTGTTTCAAGCTATAGAAATCATAATTCCTTATCAAATAATTAAAAGGTATTTAATGCTTAATTCCCCAATAGGTGATAGATGAGCCCTGGATACCCCCTCAAGGAATGGTCGATAAAGAAGGTCAACGATCGATCCCTTGAAAACAAAGAAATGATGGGACCAAAAAGTAAAAATGGGGTGGAAAAGATTAATTTGACCAATTGCAATTATAATCAGAGTCATAGTGATATTCCCTGGTTGGGTAGATAAATAGGATGATTTTCCCAAAGTTGGTTATAATCATTGGCATAGCTTGGTAAAGAGATAATGATTTTTTACAAAGGTGGTTATATTCATTAGAAAAAGGAAAACATGCCCCTATTAGGTGGATAAAGATAATGATTTACCCAAAGGTGGTTATAGTCATTAAGATAATGAAAATGTGCCTAACTTGGATGGATAGAGATAATGATTTTCCCAAATATGGTTATAATTGTTAACATCCAGATATGTCAAAACACAATGATTTGCCACAAGTGGTTATAATCATTGGCACTGTAGTTTGGAACAATATGGAAAACAAAAAAAAGGGGAATTATGAACTGAATCTATACTTATAGAGCAAGAGTAAACTGGGATAGAGGATAAAGATGGATTTGGGCAACTTGCTAGTATGGAGATGCACATCCTAACTGGAAAGGATTACAATTCATTCATGATTTAATTCCTCTATATTTGGGAAATGATTTAGATAGATCAAGAATTTATCAGGTGACCAATGATAAATACCATGGAATCATTACTTATAAGATTTCTTAAGATGATTATGTAGCACATGATGATATGTATCATGATATAAAACAACATGAGAACTTAGTCATAATATGCATAAGGACTGACACATGTTCTAATAAACAATAAAAAATAATGCACCAATGATAAAAACCATGATAAAAATGTTGACGTATGAATATGGATGGATTTAAGTATAATGCACAAAGAATCACACAATGAATACAAATATACTAAGTCAAGGCAAAACAATGAAAACAAACAAACAAATAAAAAGATAAAACACCAAGAAATAAAAATCATAAGAAAACACCAAGAAACAAAAAGTGAAGAAAATAAAACAATGAGAACAAAATGAAATAAACACAAATAATGGTTAATCACAATGCTAGTGAAAATAGAAAATAAATTATTTGTGCATGTGTAATAGAGTTATTAATCTTGGCGATAGGGTGACCCCTAAGCTAAATAGTAACAACATAGGTATAAGAACACAATAACAATGACACAAGATTACTCTTAGGCTATATGGAAATAATGACATCCAAGACAATAAACATTAGCGATAGGTGTCAATAAAACAAACAAACATAAAAGAGGGGAATAAAAGAAAAGGAAGGGGTAGCTAAGATGACTCTAGTTGTATGAGGCAAGTGGATGCTACCTACATATTTTTATGGATGCAAGATCCAATATGAACCTCAGGCCAAATGTAGTTCTCCCAAGATATGAGATAGAAAAATATGAGTGATAAGAAAATGTGATTGATGTGTTATAAACAAAGAATACTTGAAAAATGGTAAGAGCATAAGGTGAAGCCTAGTGGTCATTAATATATCAAATTAGAATACATAATGCACATAATATAAACTCAAAATAATGATAGAGTAAGGCTTAAGACCAAGAAAGATGAAGAAACTAAATGATAAGTAGTTACTCGTAAGATAGGGGTCTTAAGATCATTATGGTAAAGAAGTGGTCAAGAAAGAAAGGAAGGTGCAACTAAGCTAACTCGAGATACCCCAGGTATCCAAGTGTTGCCTACATAGTTCATGTAGACCATAGGTTGATGTAGTTCTCCTAGAAATGGGAAGAAAAAGACCAAGGTGGTCGAGAAATAAATAGAATAAAGAAGATGGCCCATCCCAAAAATTTGATGGATTTATATCTCGCATGGAAATTCTAATCCAATTTTTATGATTCGCTAAGTCTTTTACAAATGTTTTTAGAATTTTCAATGCATCGCCACTTGATTGAGAAGTATGAGATAATAAATGGTCCAACTTGAAAAATGGTGAGAGCATTCAAACTTTAAATTACTCACAAAATGGAAAGTGAATGGAAAAGGGTGATTGAGCTAACCTCAATGTAAATTGAGTACTACCTACATAGTCCTATTAGGACCTCAAGTCACTATAGTTCTACCTTCATAGTGGAGGAATCTAACTAGGTAGTAGTAAGTTCACAAATTTAAGCAAATGGTATAATATGGAAATAAGAATGCAAGGTGATATGACAATGCATCATAAATATGTTGCTCTTAATTTGCCTATAGGCAGTTATAATTAGGAAACAATGACATAGGTCAATGATACTAATTTACCCAAAGGTGGTTATAATTAATAGCATGGAGTGGGACACTGATTTGACCAAAGGTGATTATAATCATTATCACTCATAATGAAATAGAATAAGAAATGAAAGATATAACTGCCAAACCACTATTATATTAGTCTAAGATACTATCTCTATCTAGAATACTAAATCAACTATTAGAACTTGATTTAAATCCCTTTGCTGAAGGTGCTCAAAGAACTTATGAAATGAAACCAAGGACAAAGGGGTTGATTATGGAGGGTAAAAACAATTGTGGTTGATAGGGAAGGTATGTTAGAATAGTATACATTATGGTACAAAGAAGATGATTATATGGTACAATGTAAATTTACTTCATAGACAATATTTCAAGTTTCTCAAATGAAAAAATGCTTGAGGTGTATGATGTTCATCAGCTCATCAAGCTCATCTTCATTAGTTCATCAAGTTAATCTCCATATGGTGTAGCGAGCCTGTATGTTCCAGAGCCATAGTTAACAACAATTACATATGGGCCTATCCAATTGGGTTTAAACTTTCTCTTCTTTTTCTTCTTAGCCATGCTATTCTTTTGGTTTTCTTAAAGAATGAGATCACCAAGCTCAAAATCTATATGTTTAACCAACTAGTTATATTGGACATGAAGTCTCTTTTATTATTCTTGAAGGTAGTTGACAATGGCCATGCATTTTTAATCTAGTAAATCTAGCTCTTACAGGTGAACTACTCTATAATCTTCATCATCTAGGATGTGTTTCAATGAGATAAATAGAGAAGGTAAGTCAACCTCAATGAGATGAATGGACTCAATGCCATAGACTAGGGAATATATAGGGGCTCCTATTGGAGTATCATAATTAGTGTAGTATGCCCAAAGGGCACAAAATATTTGGAGGTGTCAATCATGGTCAACATCATTTACAATATTTTTAAGGATGTTGACAATGGTTTTATTGGATGCCTTTTCTACGCCATTACCTTGTGGGTAATATGTGGTAGAAATTTTTTGGGTGACATTGTACTCAACACAAAGTGTATTGACATCCTTGTTCTTAAAT
Organism: Torreya grandis; assembly: GCA_037957365.1. Classification (NCBI taxonomy): domain Eukaryota; kingdom Viridiplantae; phylum Streptophyta; class Pinopsida; order Cupressales; family Taxaceae; genus Torreya; species Torreya grandis. The sequence continues at coordinate 817,155 of JARHVA010001908.1, forward strand.
GATCCACCATTATTAGTTATAATGTCATATGGGATACCATGGTGGAAGATGAAATTAGAAATCTATTTTCCAGTCATGTAAGTGAGGGGTATAGTTTCAACCAACTTAGTGAAATATTTAGTAGTGGTAAGCATATGTTTATGGCCATCAAATGAGGTTGGCTTAATCTTCCTAATGAGATCAATTCCCCAGGTTGTAAATGACCATGATGTAAGCATTGGTTTTAGTGTTATGGCTAGGGCATGAATTAGATTAGCATGCATTTGACATTTATCATACCTTTTGACATAAAAAAATACTTTTGCTTCCATAATTAGCCAAGATTAACTAGTACATAAGAGTTTTTTTGGCTAAGATGCCCCACTGGTGTGGGCTCCACATACTCTTTCATGAACTTCCCATAATGCTAATGTTGCTTCTGCCAAATTTAAATAATAAAAACAAAGTTCCATCAAATTTGTGATAGTAAAGGGTTAAGGCCAAGTAACATATAACATGAGGCTTGGTGGGTAAAGACCTTTTGTCATTTTCATGGTAGGTTTGGTGGCATGATATGGTCATGAAGGTAATTATATAGATCTAGGTACCAAATAGAGATGGGACCAATAATATCACTAATCATTGTGGTAATTGAAGGTTCATGAGTAGATAGAAGAATATTTTCAACAAAGAATTGATATTATTTTTCCTTGTTGATGTGGAGGATCAAAGAGCCAATGGTATCCATGGCATTTTATATCATGTTACTAGCCCTAGGTATGTGTTTAATCTATATATTTGAAATATGATATTTTAGAGTGTCCACCATGGATTTTTATGGCACCAACTTGTCATCTTTAGTCTGAAAGTAGTCTTTAAATTTATTGATGATTAACTAAGAATCAACATAAACCTTGAGATGATGAACATTCTATTGTACTGCTTGATGAAGCCTTGTACTAAGTGATTTTTATTCAACCATGTTATTAGTACAAGGAAAGTTGATATGCAATGATTTAGGAATAATATCCCCATGTGGTGTAATAAATAATAGGTCTATCTATGATCCATGTGATGTGAATGATCAATAAAAATATATATTCTAGTGTTGCTCCTCAGGAGGTGTTTCTATGATGGTCATGATGGACTCATCTGGGAATTGAAAAGTGAGGGGTTTGATATCTATAAGGGGAGCTTGAACAAGCTGATTTGAAAGTACTTATCCCTTTATTGCTTTATGTTTGACATACTTGATCTTAAACTCGCTCAAGAGCATGATACATTTAGCCATGTGGCCTTGTAAAGCTATCTTGAATAGTATATACTTAAGTGGATCTACTTTGGAAATAACTATGGTCTTATTGTTAAGCATGTAATGTCATAAATTTTGGGCTATAAAGATCATAACTAAACAAGATTTTTCTATTAGCATATAACTGTGTTCATACAAAACCAATGTATGGCTTAGATAGTATATTACATGTTCTTTTCCATTATCATCATGTTGATTTAGAAATACCCCCAAGGATTTGTCTATGGTAGATAGGTATAATAGAAATGGATTTCTTGGCATTAGCGGTAACAAAATAGGTGGATTAGTAAGATATTCCTTTAGATATTGAAATATTTTATATTATTATTCATCCCAAATAAATTTTACACCCTTATTTAGTGTGTAAATGGATGGAATTTATTAGCCAACTATAAAATAAGGAATTTAATAGACTAGATTTTACCCTAAAAACTGTGGAGCTACTTCAAATTAGATGGTGACGGCATCTCGATAATATATTTCACTTTGGTAGGATCAAATTTAATGCCCCAATGAGAGATGATGAATCCTAACAATTTTCTTGAAGTGACACCAAATATGCACTTCTTGGGATTAAATTTGACCTTGTATTCATGAAGCCTCTCAAATATTCTTTGTAGTGCAGTTGGATGATTGGCCTGGGTCTTTGATTTACCTAATATGTCATCGACATAGTCTTCACCAATGTCATGTATCATATCATGAAATATGATGGTCATGGATATTTGGTATGTGGACCCAACATTTTTGAGGTTGAATGGCATGACTTGATAATAAAACATTCCCCAAGGAGTGGTGAAGACTATTTTGTGTTAATATTCTAGTGCGATCCTAATCTGATTGTTTCCTAAAAATCCATCCATAAGTGAAAGCATTTCATACCCTATTGTGGATTCAACTATCATGTTAATATTTAGTAGAGGAAATTCATCCTTAGGGTAGGCCTTGTTGATGTCTCTAAAATTAGTGTAGATTATGATTCCTTCTAGCTTCTTACCAACATGCACAACATTTGAGATCCACTCTAAATAGTCGATCAGTTAGATGCATCTCACTTATAAGAAAATTTCCAACTCTTTCTTTACTAGAAAAATAATACAAGGATGCATATTTCACAATTTTTGCTTCAAAAATTTGGCATCAAGAAGTACAACAAGGTGGTGTACAAGTAAAATGGGGTCTAAACCTAGCATGTCTAAATAGGCCCATGCAAAAATGTAAACAAATTCTCTCAAAAGATATGGAAAAAATTTGCATTCCTCTTTAGTGAGGGATGTGCTTAATTTGATCAAATTTAGGTCATATGGAGTCCCAATGTTGACTTCCTTAGTATCTTCTATGAGGAGAGTTGATCCATCTTACAAAATGGTTGGCAATGATGTGAATTGGCCTAAAAATGTAAATTCCTCTAATTAGATTAGTTCTTCAAGCTCTCCTAAACAAGATGAATCTAAATCTCCTAATGTAAATGATGGCCATGTCATAAATACTATATGAAATTATTGGGAAATTTGATGAAAACCATGTTGTTATGCTGAAACGAACTTAGAATCAAAATCAAGTTCATCATTAGTGGTCTCTTGAGCTTCATTTGAGGAAAGGTGAATACCCTTGTCTAATGATGCCTGAAATAGGTTTTTACCAAAAGAATGACCTTTCTCTTAACTTTGACCTTGGTCCAAAAGTGACTTAAAGAGGTTGTTACTTTAGGACCTCAATATTTTATTTTTTTGTTTTTGCCTAAGGGTGTTCACTCATTCTCCAAAATAAATTGTAGGATCTAGTTTGATAGAGAAACCCTATTTGTGGTCTCCCAATGGAACATTGTCCCTTAGGCATAAAAAATCATAAAAGGCCTCATCATTCTAAAACTAATCTATAAGCACTATGGATTCTTGTTGGTCCCAAACTATAAGTTGAGGGTGATATAGAGGAAGTAGGTTGTGTTAGATAACTGGGGTAATGGTTTAAATGGTATGTAGGTCAAATAGGTCAGTATTGGCAAGGTATTCTTAAAGGCTATGATCAAGTTTTACTTCACAATTGGTATTTTCATCACTAGACATTGGCATTGGAACATAAATGAGATATTTGGGGTTACCCTTAGGTGGTTTGAATCCAAAACCATAAGTTCCTTTGTATCAATTTATAGAAATTGGCTCAAGAGTACCTTATTGATTTGACCTAAGGCCTTCACATTCATCAGCTTGGTTCTCCATGGTCCTATTATGGATGGGATATTTAGTATTTTTTTAGCAATTGGCTGATGTGAAAATAACTAGATCTAGACTATGAAGCTTGCCTTTTCTTTTTCATTACCATTCCATGCAAGGTGGTTTAGCTTTAGGTCTTCCATAAGAATTAGGGTTCTATAGAAGCTTGGTAATGTGGAATGTGTCATGAGTCAAATACTCTCTTGGGCCATTATTTGAGATTGTAAAATCTTTATATATTTCAAGAGGAGGTATATGTGAAGATGAGTCAAGACTATCTGGGTCTATACAATTGGCCTCTAGAATTTCAATACATATTTATTTATCTTTATCTTTTTTAGGAACTAGATCTAAGCCAAAGTGGTAGTTATAACTTTCATATTCAGCCTCCAAATATTTTTAATGTTCATAGGGCTACACATCTCCATTGATAGTGACCTCCATACCTGAGTGTGAGAACTTGAGACACTAGTGCAACATTGAAGGGATTGCATGAATTTCATATATCTAAGGTCTACCCAAGAGAAAATTATAATATACATCGAGGTCTAACACATGGAAAAGTGTATCATGAGTCAAGGGCCTAATAATAATTGGAAAGCATTACTGTACCTTATGATTCCCACTCTTCATTGTCGTAAGCTTTGATAGTAACTATTTATGGTTGTAGATCAATTATTGTATATCCAAGATGCTTGATGAGCTTTAGAGACATGATATTTAGGCCTAATCCATTATCTATGAGGACACATTTGACTTTGTGTCATGTGATGACAAGTTTAATGTACTTGGGATTGTTATAAAGAGGGCTAAGAGACAACATACCACTTTGGTTAAAGGTTAACTATTGGCCAAGTGCTAGATGTCCAACCAAAGCTTGGAATTTGTTTGGGGTTATGTCATTTAGAACATAGGATTGGCTTAGGAATTTTGTTAGGATGTTCTTTTGTATATTAGACGTATGTAACAAACCTATAATGGAGATTTGTGAAAGTGTCTTTTGAAGTTATTTCATAATGTCGAATGGCTTATCCTTAATAGTGGTATACAACTTATTCCTAGCCAACATAGTACGTTGGATTAGTTCATTGGAAAGAGTTTGTTGGCCTAGAATGGAAATATTAGACTACTAAGTTATTACATAATCAAAATTAGATACATGACCATTATTGATGATGATGGAGATGGGTCGATTATTAGTATACTTGGTTGTGGTCATGGGGCAATGACAAATTATTGATATAAGGTCTTGAAAAAGTAATCCCTAGTTATTATTGCACTTGGTTATGATCCCATGTTAAAGAAGGATTACTGGCATAGGTCGGTTGATTGGAATGGTTTGGTAATGGTCCTGGTCTATTAACACTTGGTATAGGTTTAATTATGATGGTTGAAATATGACCTATAACTTTGTTGTAGTCATATGAAAATAGATGGTAAGTCTATTGGTTGTTAGAATCATTCTGGCCTTGGTTTCTCCCATTTGATTAACATTGTTATTATTATTAATATTTTTATTACTATTGTGGTGGTTGTTGATATTGTTATTGTTTTGGTCTTCATTATTTTTATTGTTGATCATTATTTTTATGTTATAGAAAAGAGTTTTGGTAGATACCCAAGTTCTAATTGGGTGTAGATGATTTATTATCTAATGTAATCTCCCCATTTTCCAACATATTTTTTATGAGGTACTTCAATTGCACACAACTATGTATATTATGTCCATGAACATGATGATATTTACACAACTCATGCTCTCGGTACTAGTTTGGATACATAATACCATCAAGGTAATGCTTCAAAATTGGCTAACTAATCATATCAGATGTGACTATCTTGCGAAAAACTTCTTTGATAGGTTCACCAATGTCACCAAAGACTCAAGGGGTGGGTCTTATTCTTAGAGAAGGGGTTTGTAAAGGTGGAGGTTTCTACATTTGTGGAGCTATTTTAGGTTGCTACTACCTGAATAGGCTGCTAATGAGGAGCAAGCTATAAATTGCTATTACTTGAATAGGCTGCTAATGAGGAGCAAGCTACATTTATAGCATAGGTTGAGTAGAAGGTGTTTACACCATTTGGACATGGCATGACTCAATTACTCCATTTCCAACAACATTCTTATTACAATTGTATTTATTGTATTTATCATAATTACTAGCCTAGGTTGGTGTAGACATTTGTGCTTGGACTTTATTATGGTTTTAACTTGGGCCTATGCCTTGGTTTTGGTTTTTATTTTGGTTTGAGGAGGTTATCTTGATAATCCCTTTGTTAATAAGGGCCTTTTTAATAGACAAACCTTTGTCAATGATCTATTTGAAGGTATGCACACACTGAAGCTCTAGATGATAAGATATCTTGCTGTGCAAATTTTTAGTAAGCATAGTGGCCAATTATTTATCTAGTAAGCTATGGGTGAAGTGATTAGTAAGTGCTATCCATATCTATAGATAGATTGAAAATATTTTTCCAAATTTTTTCTTGGCTTGAGTCAAATATACTAATGAAATCTCATGCTCAAGATTATAGGAGAAATATTACACAATCTATCTAAGAGATCATCAGAATCAAATATAGAATTCTTTGGCAATTTGAGGAACCAATCCAAAACCTATCCTATTAGAATTCAAGGAAACAAAAGGAGTAGGTAAATGTCACTATAATCCACTGGTTGTTAATTGATAAATAACTCTAAAAAATAGGCCTTTATGTCTCCTTTACCCTTATACTTATCAAATTTTGGTGGTTCATAACCTAGAGGTAATGCTATCTGAAGATACTCCATGTTGAATGGGTATGAATGCATGCCATCTAACTTGAATTTCTTGGTCTAATTCTCTACTTGAATGGAAACAATCACATCCTTCATTTGTTGTAGTTCATAGGCCAAGAAACTAGATGATACATTTTGGCTAAAGTGGTGTCTAGGTGGTTAAAGGTGGATTACCTTGACTAGGTTATAATGGAGGTATGGTTTGATGAGTGAACCAACCAGGAATATGAATCTGAGGATTGGGATGTAGTAGTTGAAATTTCATGCATTGTTGTGTTATAATCTAGTTTGGATTCAATATAAAACCTTTGTTTTGAAGGAATTGTGTTTGGGATGGAAGATTATATCTTTGGGTAAAATACTATACCTGTTGAGGTTGAGTAGGGACTTACTACCGACTAGTCAAACCTAACTGAATAAGGGGAACTTTTTGTGGACCAAGGCCCTATTTTTGGATGTGTGGCGCATGCTAAGGAAAAGGAAATTGTTGCCTAATTGGTACTTATTGGATAATGGTACCTATTTTTTTGCAAACACCAGTTGTGAACTAAATGCTAATTGGGTGTTCAATGTCTTTGACCAATAGACACATTGTTTGATTTCAAAATGTCTGCAATTGTAAGGGCATATTGGTCTATGACTATATAGGTACGTTTGTCATTTCCTGTCAAGGTGGAATATTTTTTCCCCCTATTAAGGTGGCATAGTGTTCTACCTCTACTATAGTGGTAAATTAGATTGTACTTATTATTATGTAATGTTAGTCATCACCTATTGAGATGGGGTAACATTCACCACTTTTTGTTGAGGCAAAGTACTATTTAGTGCTTGATTACTTAATCCCTTTGGTTGTGTCATTGATGAAGTAGATGGTTGAGGATTGTAAGTAACTTGTTGTGGTTGGGATGTAGGAGTTCCCACCCCTACTATTGTGAACCACTCATGGTATTAACTAAAGGCACTTATTATTGTGAACTATTTGTTGGTGCAGTTAAACCACTTTGGCCTAGATTGGAAGAAACTTGCATGTTATCCATTATGTTCAACACATTATTATTCATAAGAACTATAGTCAACTCTTTGGTATATGGGGAATTTTACATGTCATTAACTGAAGTGCTTTGTGAAAATGGATGTATACCCAAATCATATTGACCTGTTAACTCAATTAATACTCTTGTTGAAGGAGATAACTCTAGAAGTGGATCATTTGACATGGCCAAGGCATTAAAATTATGTGTTAGATTTAAATAGGGTTGATATGATTGTATCATTTATATAAAGTGGTCATACTTTAGGAAATTTATTTTTAAAAACATGTTTGGGTCTTAATATGACATTGGCATGAGCTTTTGAGGATGGTTAGTATAGGCCTATTCAATGGTTAGGGTATAAGGCGTGTTGAGAGGCACTCTAACTAGACTAGGTAAATTTTCATGAAGTTTGTTGAAAACTTGGATTTACCTCGATAGCTCTGACTAAAACCTTGTATTTGTTTTCAATCAAGTGATGATCAAACAAATAATTATCATATGTCAATGACACAATAATGTAATATAATTATTGTTGAGCTTATTATATAGCTGATGGTATGCCAACAAGATATTATGTAGTTTGATCTTGGTCTTACTCTGAATATGGAGGTATATTAACCAAATAATGAGCTAACTAATCTTGAATTTGTTCCAAATATTTAACAACATTAGGAGGATAAGGATTTGTCTCACAAACTACTTCATCACCATAGCAGTCTTGAGCAAAGTTATCATTCATGACCATGTTATCATAACCTAGATTGTATATGGCTCCACTATGAGTGTAATGAGACATATTTAAATCAATTACTAACATTCTAAGAAGATAGGTCTAGAGTTATATAAACTCTTAAAAATAAGGTCTAAAAGACAAATAGTCCAAACTTGGTCTAGGAATGGAGTTGCTTCTTCAAAATAGGTCAATGATAAATTTAGTCTAAAATGGTCTAATGTTAAAATGTCACACACAAATGGTTAAGTGAATGGATAAATATAAATGCTAAACTTAGGAAAAAGTGTTTCAAACAATTTTAATTTAGGTCTAAAGATGAAAAAGGTTGCTAGGTCTTTGGGAACAAGGCACAAATCTAGTCTCAAAATAATTAGGTCTAAAATAGAAGGTAAAATGCTAGGTCTTTTGGGAACATGACATGAAAGCTAGATTGGGAATAAAACTAGGTTTAAGACAAATGGGAATTGATAGGTAATTTGGAAACATGACACAAAAGATATACTTGGAACAAAACTAGGTTTAAGATAAATGGGAATTGCTAGGTCTTTTGGAAACATGACACAAAAACTAGACTTGGCACAAACGAGGTCTAAAAGGTAAGATAATTAATCTAAAAATTTGAAATAATTGGGCTCAAACTAGGCATTTAGATTAAAATATAAAATTGACCTTTGGAAAAAGACATTGGAATTTAGGTGCACAAAAGATAGACCACTTACCAAATTTAGGCATAAAAAAATTCTTTAAATCGAGCAAAGAACTAGTCTAAGTTGCATAACCCAAAATTGAGAGATAAATGTCTAAGCTAGAATTACATGATGCATAAGCATATGCTAATCAATATTTGAATCTAAACTTATCAAGACCAATTTTTAACTCAATTTAGAAGGCTTGGTTTCTTAAATGGACAAAAATCTAGAGTAAAATGAACAACATAATGATATTAGGCATAAACTAAAAAGGCACACATGTTTTTGAAATTGTAATTAGATATAGGGCAACAAGTCTTTGAAACAATATGATTAGCGTAATGACATTATAATTTTATAAAGGTATGAAAAATGGTTTGTTTTAAAAACTCTAAGGCACAAGATTTGGAATGAAATGGGCAATGTAATAATGCCCCTTTCAAATAAGTGAGACACACACACACACAAAAGTTTTGACAAATGATCAAAGAAAATTATGGTGTTAAATGGATGACATAAAACCTATTTAATAAAAATAATGATGTGCATGGATGTTGTTTAAATAATTTTTTTTTTGACATAAGACAAAGCAAGTAAAAAGGAAAAATAACAAAAACACCTAAGTGTAACATCTTTATCATAAAAAATGATGAGGTGGATTCATACTATCAAATTCTATATATATACTTGCTCTTGAGAGGAAATTATGTTGTTAATCCAAAATTAAAATACACATGAAAATTAGGGTTTTTAGGCCCCCTCTTCTCTCAAGAGTTTGTACGATGACATAGATCTTTAGGATACTTGCCTTGTATTTCTTGTATATCTATGATAAGTGGGGTTATCTAAAACTATCATGCTTCATACATTTTAAATGGTCACATATGTGTGATTAACAATAGGGTGAAACACATCATTTAGATCCACATTAATTAGCTTATGTGAAAAGGTCTTATCCTTTTCATAACCACTACATCTGTCAATTACTTAATGTAATGTAATATTCAAGTTAAACCTATGTTCCAAGGCAATCTCTTACTAATAGAACTTGTTTAACCACTCAAGCAAGCATCCCAATAAGTCAACCTCAATTTGTATACCCATACCATGGAGTGGGGTTGAAGTGATGATGGGAGATTAATTATTGGGTCAACACTTCCCTAGAGAATCTGTGGGGAGGCGATGAACTCCCACCTACAAGACAATATGCATGAAATAGAAATTGAGTAGAAAGATTTTAGGGTCATTTTAGTATCATCACAAATCATTCAAATTTTGGGGAGGGCCTTAGTGAATTTCCTTCCATGATTTTGGTCAAAGTGAAAAAGGCAATAAGTGAAGCATTTTTTATCACCCAAGTTCCCTAAAGGAGATAGGGGAGAGCATACACACTACACTTGGCTTGAAAAACAAAGACACACCAATAATAAAAAAATAAAAACTCTTATAAGCATTTAACTAGAGTGTGAGTTTATTTTTAGAGCACAAAGTGAAATATGACATGAAGTTTATCCCCTTGGCATTGTTTGAGAACTTATAAAAATGAAAATGACTCAAGTAAAAGACTTTAAAACACCAAATGTAAATCTGAGTTTAAATCTTAGAGTGTTAAAAATGTTTTTCCTTGGTCTTTGGGCACTACAAAATATGTTAGGGGGTCCTTGTGCTTATAAGCTAAAAACAAGTGAGAAAATAACTTTTGGAATTTAGCTCTTGGGTTTTAAATGTTTTTCACACAGTGCAAAATTAGAGATACATAGAGCAATATCATAACTTTTCCTACAAAACTGTAACTAGTTAGCAAAAAACTACAACTTCCTATATATCAAAGTTTTAGTGAAAAAATGTGACTCTACAGATAAAAAATGCAACTATATAGTGCAAAATCACAAGTCTATAGTACAAAATCATGATTTCCTACAAAATAAATGGTTAATAGAAAATCATGACTATAAAGGTAAAACTACTACTTATCAAGGTAAAATCATGACTTATCAAGGCAAAATTGTGACTTATCAAATAAAAAATGTAACTATAATATTGTTACTTTATAGTGCAATAAATCTAATCCATAGTGCAATATTATGACTATAGAGATCAAAATCATAACTACATAGAGCAAAAATGTGATTTGATATATAATGTCTGTGAGCTTTAACTTTCCACTTTTTTGGCCAACAAATTAGGATTTTGACCTAAAAATTATTACAAAGAGGTCCTAAAATTACAGGGGAATGACTTTATGGGGTGTAGGTGCCATTGGGTATTCCATCATATGAACAAAGAATCCATAGAGGGATGTTGGAAATATTGTCATTGATGTCAAAGGTTTAGCATTATTGGTGATAAAGGCCCCATTGAATTTAATGTTGTTTGTAATAAATATATCTTGGCTAATATGAGTTAATATTTATTTAATATTAATGAATATATTTTTGGTTGCATATGAGACAAAAGAAGGGCCCATGGAGAAGTCAAAGAGCCATGGGATAAAGATAAAAGAAGGATGGGATGCATTTTCCCATAAAGAGTCATCTTGGGGAATTCCAAGAGTCACCAAGTGAAGACAAAAGAGGAAGGGCACAATTTCTCATGAAGGTACACTTTAAGGAATATGAAAAGTCACCAAGATGAGGAAAAAAGAGGGAAGGACATTTTTGATCATGAAGGGTCACCACATGACTTTTCAAAGGCTTAAATATGAAGGGTCATACAAGTTTGGTGCCATTTTCCATGAGGATTGAAGGGTCACAAAGGGGGAAGGCCAAAGGTCATTTGGAAAGCTATAAATAAAGGCTTGAGAAGCCATTTGTATATATGAGAGATAGAGGTTGATTTGATATTGTAATATCTAGCTTAGAAGAGCAATTGTGAGAGATGAATATGATTTTTATTTGTTATATCTAGCTTATAAGAGCAAATGTGAGAGAGAGGAAAGAGATGTTGTATTGATCTATCATTTGTTGAGATAACAACATTGAGAGATAGGTGTGTGGTATACACAAAGGGGTTGGTGCTCTTATGGGTTGGTACTCATGAATTGTTGTTGGGTTGGTGCTCGAAAAAAGGGTTGGTGCTCCTGTGGGTTGGTGCTCATGAATTGTTGCTGGGTTGGTGCTCTTATGGGTTGGTGCTCACAAATAGTAGCTGGGTTGGTGCTTGGCAAAGGGGTGTGGTGCTCCCATGGGTTGGTGCTCACGAATAGTTGCTGGGTTAGTGCTCAAAAAAGGGGTTGGTGCTCTTGTAAGCTTGGATTGCAAATATTTTTTGGGTTGGTGCTCATTCATATACTTGAGATTGTTCTCTATGGTTTTTCCCACATTGGGTTTCCACGTTATATCTGGTGTCTCTCTCTATCTTGTGTGGTGTTTATTTGTTTGAGTTTTATTTCATATCTTGAATGTTTGATTAAGTGGAATTTGGTTAAATAAAATATTAATAAGATATATGATATACTGATTCACCCCCCCTCTCAGTATATCTCATGCTTAACAATTGGTATCAGAGCAGGTTCCTTTTTGAAAAGTTTTACAGCTTGAAGGTAGATCGAGAAAACACAATGGCTAGGTCACAGGAAGGATTTTTTACAAATAAGGCACCTTTGTTTGATGGAATGAATTATGATTTTTGGAGCACGAGAATGAAGGTTTATTTGATGGCCCTTGGATTTGACATATGGAAAGTAGCGGTGGAGGAATATGAAGAGCCATAGACATTTGCAACTATTCCAACAGAAAAGAAGGCAAGTGAATGTAATGCTAAAGATTTAAATGTTATTTTATGTGGTTTATGTGAATCTAAATTTGTTAAACTTATGAAATGTAAATCTGCTCATGAAACTTGGGTAAAACTTGAGAATATTTACAAAGGTGATGGAAAGGTTCAGCAAGCTAAGCTGCAGACTTTTAGAAGGCAGTTTGAAAGTTTGAAGATGGAAGAAGAAGAAGATATATCAAGTTACCTTTTATGAGTTGATCAAATCATAAATCAAATTCAAGGTCTTGGAGAAACATTAGATGAGTCAACGGTGGTGCAAAAGGTTTTGAGATCTCTATGAATGAGATATGATGCAAAGGTTTCAGCAATCGAGGAGATGAAGAATTTAGCCAAGCTAAAGATGGATGAGCTTCATGGTATTCTTACAGCATATGAGATGTGGACAGAATAAGATAAACCCTCAAAGAGAGAAGCAGCTTTCAAGACATCAAAGAAGGATAAAACTAAGATTCAAGAATCAAGTGATAGTTCTAGTGATGATGAAGATGACAATGGAGCACTTTTCATTCACAAGCTGAAAAGAGGAACATGTAAATATCAAGGAAAATTACCTTTTAAATGTTTTAATTATGGAAAGATTGGAAATTTTTCAATTAGATGCCTAGATAAGGTTAATGATGATGAAGAAGAAAAGCCTACATACAAGAAGAATTTCAAAGGCAAATCTAAGAAGGGATTCGAGAAGAAGAGCCTGTATTCTAAGGATCCTAGCTCAGGCGAAGATAGTGGAGTCAGTGATTTATAAGAAGAGATTCTATTCATGGCTATACATGATGATCAAGAAGAAGAAGAGGAGGAAGCTAAAGTGAATATGGAAGGAGAGCTCATTTGTGCCTTAGAAGAGTTAGAAGCCATTCAAAAGAAGAATTAAAGATTAAAGTGCCAGATTTATAAAAATGAACAAGAGTCAAAGGAAATGATTGAAGATCTACAAGCACACTTTGAAGAAGCCAAGAAGAATGAAGAAGACCTCACAACATAGTTGGAAATAGAAAGAAAAGAATGTCAATGGTGTGTTATTGAAATTGCCTCTTTAAAAGAAGATATTAAGAAAGCAGTTAGTGATAAAGTAGTCAGTGATTCAAAATTTGAAGATAGCACTAATATGCTAAATAAGATATTGGAAAGTCAAAAAGAAAATTCAGATAAGATAGGGATCAGATTTGAAAAGAAAAAGAGCTATGCTAAAGCTCTTAAAAAGGAGGAAACAAAAAGGGGAGAAGTGAAAAATACAGAGGACATTTCAAATAGAAAAGGCTAGAGAGAACAAAGCTACAAAAGACAATCAGGTTAGAGATATATAGATAGGTCTTATTTTTATGGCTATTGTTTTTATTGTAATGGATATGGTCACAAGAAATTAGAATGTAGAAAAAGAGCTAACAATTTTAGAGATAAGGAGAAGGAAAGTCAAGGAGAGTCAAGCAGAAGCCACAACTCTTTTGCTCCTCTATCAAGCTTTGATGAAGAGACCATAGTATGTTACAAGTGCAACAACTTCAGACACATATCTTGGTATTGTAGAAGCATGTTCAAGTCAGTCAAGAAGGATCAGAGTTTCAAAACTCCATTCATCAAGAAGAAGGCACAAACATGTTCATGGCAAAAGAAACAACCTGAAGATTCTATGATGGTTTAGATAGCTCTGCATGTAAGAGGTAAAGATCAGCCATGGTTAATTGATAGCGGATGTTTAAGGCATATGACAGGTGATAAAAGTAAGTTCACAACTCTAAAGAAGATCAATGGTGGTACAATGAGATTCAAAGATAAAACCACTACCAGGATAGCTAGAAAAGGTACTTTACGTTTGGATTATGGTAGAACTAAGACTAAGAATGTTTTATATGTAAAAGGTCTTAAGCATAATCTATTGAGTGTTAGTCAAATATGTGATCAAGGATACACATTAAGGTTTAATGTTGAAGGTTATGAGATTAGAAGAAAAGATTCAAATGAGTTGATTGTAGATGCTCAAAGGATAGGTAATAATGTATATGTATTGTCAGATATCTTCTCAAAGGCACGATCAAAGGACACATTCAAAGATCTACGAGAAGAGTTGGGATTAATTTCTATTACTTCCTACCATTGATGTTCAACATCAATTGAGGGAGAGCTAAGTGTTAGCTCCATGTAGGCCCTTTGCCATTGATGTTAAAGGGGGAGAATAATAGGTATAGGTATATGTGTACAAAATAGGTACAAAGAACAGGTACAGGTTGTTATAATAAGGGGGAGTTACTGTATGTTTTCAGATGATAGTATGTGTAGGTGATAGGATGTGGCAATTTCAAGATTGAGGTTGCCATCAATGACAAAGGGGGAGATTGTTGGAAATATTGTCATTGATGTCAAAGGTTTAGCATTATTGGTGATAAAGGCCCCATTGCATTTAATGTTGTTTGTAATAAATATATCTTGGCTAATATGAGTTAATATTTATTTAATATTAATGAATATATTTTTGGTTGCATATGAGACAAAAGAAGGGCCCATGGAGAAGTCAAAGAGCCACGGGATAAAGACAAAAGAAGGATGGGATGCATTTTCCCTTGAAGAGTCATCTTAGGGAATTCCAAGAGTCACCAAGTGAAGACAAAAGAGAAAGGGCACAATTTCTCATGAAGGGACACTTTAAGGAATATAAAAAGTCACCAAGATGAGGACAAAAGAGGGAAGGACATTTTTGATCATGAAGGGTCACCACATGACTTTTCGAAGGCTTGAATATGAAGGGTTATACAAGTTTGGCACCATTTTCCATGAGGATTGAAGGGTCACAAAGGGGGAAGGCCAAAGGTCATTTGGAAAGATATAAATAAAGGCTTGAGAAGCCATTTGTATATATGAGAGATAGAGGTTGATTTGATATTGTAATATCTAGCTTAGAAGAGCAATTGTGAGAGATGAATATGATTTGTATTTGTTATATCTAGCTTAGAAGAGCAAAGGTGAGAGAGAGGAAAGAGATGTTGTATTGATCTATCATTTGTTGAGATAGCAACATTGAGAGATAGGTGTGTGGTATACTTAAAGGGGTTGGTTCTCCTATGGGTTGGTGCTCATGAATTGTTGCTTGACAAAGGGGTTGGTGCTCCTGTGGGATGGTGCTCATGAATAGTATTTGGGTTGGTGCTTAGCAAAGGGGTGTGGTGATCCTGTGGGTTGGTTCTTAGCAAAGGGGTTGGTGCTCCTACAAGCTTGGCTTGTGAATATT
This sequence comes from Torreya grandis, assembly GCA_037957365.1. Classification (NCBI taxonomy): domain Eukaryota; kingdom Viridiplantae; phylum Streptophyta; class Pinopsida; order Cupressales; family Taxaceae; genus Torreya; species Torreya grandis. The sequence continues at coordinate 832,891 of JARHVA010001908.1, forward strand.
TTTTGGGTTGGTGATCATTCTTATACTTGAGATTATTCTCTTTGGTTTTTCCCACATTGGGTTTCCACGTTATATCTAGTCTCTCTCTATCTTGTGTGGTGTTTATTTGTTGAGTTTTATTGCATATCTTGAATGTTTGATTAAGTGGAATTTGGTTAAATAAAATATTAATAAGATATATGATATACTAATTCACCCCCCCTCTTAGTATATCTTGTGCTTAATAAGGGAAGATTAGTATAGTGTTAGTCAAGAAAATAAACTCAAAATAAACACACTAAACACTGACACCTATATCTGAAACACTAGGGAGAGCATATGTAATAAGCATATAATGAAAACACAACTAGAAAACAAAAGAAATAATACTTTTACCTTCCTAATGACTCCACAATGGAGTTTTGAAGTGGCTTGTTTGGTTATATGCATCAATAAATCTTTGTAAATGAAGCTCTATTTATTCCACCTTTCCTTGGCACCTTAGTTTGGCTAGTTGGATTATGAATTTGACATGGTAACATTACTTGAAAGAGATTATGGAGGTATTTTGGCATAATAACATTACACTAAGTTATATTTTTGATCAATAGGTAGGGCCATCTATTTATAGCCTCTAAATTTAACTCTTTCCCAAGTTGAGTTAGGTTAGGATTTAAGCATGGAATGAGTTAAAACTAACCCTAGGTGAGTTAAATTTAACTCCATTTGAGTTAAAGAGGGTACATGTAATTTTGATTTTCAATTAATAGGCATGGATCAAAAATTAGATATTTGTTAGATATTTTGTGAGAGCTTGACAACTCATAAAGGCAATGATGAAGAAGCTTGATATTTTGAATTTCCATTTTTAGATATTCATTAATTACAAATGGATTATTTATATAAAAATTTAATCTAGTTTAATTATTTGATTCATTTTTATTAGCATTTTATTTCTTTTAAGAATTATTCAAGTGCCCCGTTTAATGGGTCCATAAGCCAAACTGTCAGTTGTTAGGTCACAAGGTGACTAGGGATGAATCTGTGAGAGGTTTTTGTTGTGTAAAGGATAATGACCTAAATAGGGATGCCTAAAAATTATTTTGGACACTAATGAATGATGTGTAGATGAAATTGGGACATTTAGTGATTCTTAGTCTTAATTTACAATGTTTGTTAAAAATTAGTCTGAAGTCTGTTCAGAATCTAGTTATGGCTAGAATGGGGTGTCTACATTAAGTAAATAAAAGAAAGAGTGTAAGGATATAAGTAATTACCTTTGGATCCATCGATACTTAAATATCCCCTTTATCTCAAGTGGACATTTCTAATAGAATGTTATAGGTTTAAGACCTCAAATAGTTGGACAAATACCTACATATCCAAAGTTATAAACTCCCAATGAATCTTCCTATTGAGATTTAATGACAACACAAGACCATACTTTTAAAAATGAGGTTATAATCTGATAACTCTCCCAATACTTATTTAGGTAAAATATGTGATTGCAAGTATAATGAATAAGTGTGATATAATATCATATGACTAAAATGTGCCCCTATATGTATGGTTTTAATACCCAAAACTAACACTAAACTCTAAGATAATTGTATCAACTTGAATGATATAGTTGAAAGATGTTGAATAACATGGTGTGATATTGATGAGGTTGATATAATATATATGTCAAAACACACACTTAGAATTGTATTGGGTTAGATGATATAGTATAATATGGGTGAAGGTATAAAATAAATAATATCAGCTAGGCCAATGCCATAGGATATAGGGAAGCTAGTAAATATGGATAGGAAGTAAAAAAAATGGTTAAATTGATAGAAAATTAGAGGATATCATATTTATAATAGTAATGGTTTAATCAATATGGAAGAGAAACATCTCTCAAAAATAACCATGAGTCTTTCCCATTCTATTCCTGGTGCATCATTTAATGTGCACACTCAAAGAGATTGATTTGTCGACAAGATACTATAAGAGAAAGTGTCAATAAATGATAAAGTGAAAAATATTATGTATACATATGACCCACTTAAATTTCATCATGTGTCACAAAAGTGTAGTGAGGGATGGTGATTTGGGAAAGAAACATAACAACACAAAAGTATAGCTGAAAGGAAATGTTGATAAATGAATAATTGAAAGTACCATATATACATACCTTGACTTACCTTATTTATGAATAACTACATGTAAATATCATAGTATTGATTGTGGAGGGTAGTAACTATATTTGAAAAACACTAGGGATACAAGGCTATAAACAAATAAAATCAATGCATGTAAACACAAGATAATCCAAAAAAATGGATGTAAATAAAAAACTCTTATAAATGATTAAAGCAATTAGAAAATTGGAAAGTTAAGATCAATGAAGCTAGGTTAAAATTAAAATATCTAAAAAAACATGTAAAAACAAAGGAAAATTAGTAAGTCGAACCACCAAGGCTACTTAGGATTGACAAACCCAATAATGCGTCCAAATTAAGATGAGTAACAATCCAAATCAAATAAAGGACACATAGATCCAAATTATGTTAAAAACATCAATGTAAGAGGAGTAAAAAACCATACTCAAACAAATATGACCACATGAAAGGGAAATGGGGACCAAATGGCATGCAAAAAGGTGAATATAAAAATCAATATCCCAAAACATAACTAAGAGAAATCATAGAAAAATAAGGCAATGACTAGGAGAGTATCTCACAACAACTAATATATAAATTTTATTATAAATATGGAAAATTTAAGACTACCATATTGCTACCAAGTTTAAAAGAGATGGAAGATAGGAAGTAAAGAAGATGGAAATATTTTGAAACAAACTTGCCTATCAAGGGGGAAATATAGGAGGGAAAAGAGGGAATCACTAAGGATAAAACATGATCTTTATTGAAAAAAGACACTCAAATCAAGTTGGCAAGACTAGGAGTTTTCAACATCAATGGCCCAAGAGAACCGACCTAGAAATCATAAGCATGGGATAACTAGTGAAGTATATAGATATAGTCTTATGAAGGCTGGTATGCATGAAAATTAAAAGGATCCTACCTTCCAAAAAAAAGCATTCCTTATTCCTTATGACCCTTTATAGATTCATCATTCTATTTTGAAGATTGGGTACTTGTGGGAGAAAGTGGGTGACACTAAAATGTAATAAATGATGGAATGAGAACTCCTACCTTAGTCTACTAGCCTAATACACCCTAATGGACCTTAGATCTATCATGAGGCCACCTATGGAGTCTAATATTTGAATAGAATAGGAGATATGTCAAATAAGATCACTTATTTTGGTGTGATCTTACTTTTAATATTTGTTTTACCTTTTAACATTACCTTTTCTTATGATATGGCTTTTAACTCTTTTGAATTTTTCTATTTTCCTTCTCCATATGGATTAATAAAAACCAAACATGGGTGATAAATATGGCTACACAAGAGAGATTACACTTAATCACTAGAGAGGAGAACCTACAGACAATAGTGTCTAAAGACTCCTAGAATTTCACCTTGGGAAAGACTGCAATTAGAATTGACCTTGGTGATTTCAAAAATGGAAATAAAAAATAGGGAATGATGGAAATGATCATAGAATAATTGGGTTGCCCAAATCATAAAAAATGTGTAAAGTAAAATGGTACAATGATAAGTAGGTATGAGACATCATCATAAGAAATGTGAAAATGTAAATGTATATTGTGGACATATAATTTGGGAATCAAATTCAACCATTATTTTAGCTAATTTTTGTCCTCTTATAATCTTCATTGACTAAAATTATAAGTCAAATTATTAAAAAATGGTCTCAATTTACCTCTTTGTTCACCTAGCCCATTTTACATCATCATTTCCTTTACAACAAGGTCAAGTATATTAGAAAACACTTTGTTGCATTAGATATAAGGTATACTACTTTTAACTACTTTAATCAAAGAAAAAGATTGATTATCTATGGTATAATACTTGAGTTCAATATTTCAAAATGGATAACTCATGAATGCCACTAGTTTGTCATCTACTTATTTTCTCTAAGTCAAAATAAAAACACTTGAGTGTTTGGAGGAAAGATAATAAATATAGAATGGTTGGGTATAATCTGGGCTTATCGGTACTAGAGTATTCATAATTGACTTCTTAATTTATGAATAAGCATCATGTGCTTTTGTAATCCATTTAATTTTTGTATCTTTATTCAACATATTATTTAGTAGTCTAACTATCTCAGTGAAACCTGAAACAAATTTATGCAAAAAAATGATCTTAATAAAGAATGATTTCAACTCCTTTCTACTACCAGGTAAGGAAATTTTAAGAATTGATTATACTCTATCTGGATTTATTGATATGCCCTTTTCATAAATGATATGGTCTAATGAATTTCTTATGTAACCCCAATGCGCTTCTTTAGATTCAAGGAGATGACATGTTCTCTACATCTTTACAACACCATTATCAAGTCTTTTACATGATCTCCTTGATTCTTAGAAAATATTTTAAGATCATCCATATAAATAACAATGCACTTATTGATTAAATCCTTGAATTCTATGTCCATAACATGTTGAAAAGTAACACTCATATTTATTAGCCCAAGAGACATTTTATTATATGCATATGTTCCCCATTTTATTGAGAAGGATGTTTTGATTTGGTATTTGTAATTAACCATCACCTTGTTAGTGTAGGATTTTTCCCACTATGTGGTTTTACCTACACTGTCTAATTAACTTAGGTCAATAATAGGTCATCAATGGAAATGTACTTTAAGTCATTTTCTAATTGTGAGTTGAGTTAATTAACTTTCTTGGAATCCCCCACTATATAATGTACCTTCCAATATAATTTTTAACTAATGCTAATGAATGAATGATCATTAATGCAAATTTTGGTTGTGAAGATACGCTTCTTCTATTTGAGTTGTTTTTTGGATTTCACTACTACACAGAGTTTTCTTTGTGTATTCAATCCTATCCAGACCGATCCTTAATTTTGACCCAATCTAAAATAGTATTAGATTAATTTTGGTAGCTTAATGTCATAGCCTCTATTGTGATATCTATCATTTTAGTTTGTTTAATATTTTTACATTGATTTCAATTTTTAAGGGTTTGGTGGGGTTTCTAGAAAATTCATACAAATTTGTACCTTCAGAATCTATAAATGAAAATGAGATAGTGACATCAAATTAAAAAGGTGTCAAAACCATAGGAATGGTTGTAAACATGACTTAGTTTTGTGATAGTCAGTTTTTGACCATTTTAGAGGGTTTGAAGGCCATTTTTTGAATTTTGTAAATCTATAAATCCATTGACTTTGAGGAAAAACTATTTCTGGGTTTTTTTAGGTTTGTCAAAAACTAAGGTGGGTCCTTATTATTTTTTGTGGAATCCCTACCAAATTTATATATTTAAGGGTTTTTAGCATCAACAAAGTTTCTACCCCATGTAGGCACTTTGGTGGGTTTCTGCTTCTTGGTGAACATTTCCACCCTTTCTAGCATCTTTGATAGGCTTCAACAAAATTTGGCCCCTTGGAAAACATTTTGGGTTGGACAAAAAATTTATTCTACTCATGCACTAATCAAAATTCATAACCCTTGCTTGTATAACTATAAGACTATATGACCCCTACTTGCATAGCTATCAAACTCTACCACCCCTACTCGTATGCATAGTAGAATTTAACCCTCTTGACTGCACACATAGAAAAAGCTAACACCTTTGCTTGTGTTGTCCCCAAAAATGAAGGACATTTTTGGGACAACCTATGAACTATTTTGGCTCATCGAACCAAAATCATCTCTCCCCTTTTCAAAAAATTATTTTGAGCATTCAGGTTCTTCATTTTTCAAATTTTTTCTAGAAATCTACGGACTCTGCAGGCTTGAATCTACGGACTCTACATGATTGAATCTAGGGACTCTATAGGCTTGGAAATATGAAATTTATAGATGGTTTCTATGGAATATGTAAATAGATGTCTACAGACTCTTTCAAGGTTAGAGAAAACTATGAGCTAGGCTTTTATGGACTCTGCAAGGAGGCTCAAATCTACGGACTCTCAAGGTTGGTTTCTACAGACTCCATAAGAAAGAAATGGGTTCAACACTTAGCCAAATAATGAAGAATGAATTGGTTGAACCATTGAACCATTGAACCAATGTTGGTTCAATCAGTTGGTTTAATTGGCAGGTTTAAGGGGCTGCCCCAAAGTGAAAAAGGCAAGTGCCCGTGCAGAGGGCAGGCAGCATTGGTTCGAAGGTCAAAGAAAAGACAGAATTCCTTTGAATTTGTTTAAAGGCCCAAAAGGAAAAATTCTTTTAGACTTTTTGTCTGATGGAAATGGCTAGGTCCAAGAGGCTGAAAGAATACTTTCGGGAGGATTTTCTCAGAAAATGTTAAGGCCAAATTACTTCAGACTTTTTGTCTGAAGGAATTCACCTAGAGGAAAAGTCTGAAGAAACAAGAAAGAATGAATGGCCAAGTAACAAGAAACTTTCCTTCAGACATTTTATTTGAAGGAATTCTTTTGAGCTTTTTGCCTAATGGAAAAAGCCCACCGAAGAAGTAAGAACCCACCGGGGAAGTTGAAGCCTGAAGGACAAGTACCCTTACGGGAGGCACTTGGCAACAGAGAAAGGACCATTTTAAAAGCCTAAACAAAGACACAGAAAGGAAGTTTCATAGACTTAGACAAAAAGGGGCTTCAATGGATGAACCAAATGAACCGAATGAACCATTGAGCCATTGAACCAAAAGGTTCAATGGGTTCAAGGTTCAAAGGTTCAACCAGATCTTAGAAAGATAAAGGAAGTAGTGTTTGAGCAAAACACAGAATAAACCAATGAACCAATTGAACTTTGAACTGAAAGAGTTCAAATTTCAATGATTCAACATGATTCAAAATTTCAAAGGCACCCTTAGTCAAAGAAAAAGTGGCATGCAAGTGGTTCAACGGATGGTTCAACCAAGGGGCGAAGAAGTGATTGAACCAAGAAGCGATATAACAAAAAGATAGAATGAACCGATGAACCGATGAACTTTCAGTGGTTCATTGTGTTCAAGGTTCAACCTGAATCAAGTGATTGACTAAAAAGAGAGCCCAAAGACTCAAAGAGAGAAGATCAATTCAAAGGACTAGAAATGTCTTTGAAAGAGTTATTTCCAGTAGGTGGAACAGTGGATCGAGTAGACTTCTGAGCACACCAAACCAAAGACTTGGCCTATTTTCTTCCATGAAGTAAAGACAAATATGCAAAGGACCAGATGGTCCATATTAAGGAGGAGACATATTAGATGAAGGGACACGCCATAGTTATGGCAGTGCACTATTCTCAACATGGTCTCTCCAGACAAAACTGGAGACACATTGAAGACATTGACTATAGCATGGGCCATTCCATGGAAAAAGGAACCAATCCTTGCGTAGCAGCTATAAGTTTGTTAATTTACTCATTTGTAAGGGAGAATTTAATTTTACAAGAGTGAAACTCTGCCCATTTTGAAAGAAGAAGACTGAGACTTTGAGCTCAGGTTGTAATTTTATTTTCATTTTTATCTGAATGAAAAAGAAAGTTTTTTATAGAATTTGTGCTATTCTGACTTGTATCATTTTAGAAGATCATTCTTACATCTATCTTCTGAAGGTGTCCTTATTCATTTAATTTGGTAAGCAAAATTAGTGAAGGTAATAGGGAAGTGTCTTGAAACTAACTGTGGGAAGACTTTGTGCTTTCATAATTGCTTTCAGTCTATGTTTTATTTTCTTTTTTGTGTTGAGGATTCTGGGGCGACTTTGTGCCCCCATTACCCTTTATAATATACTCTTTGGGTAGTTGAGGTGGAAACTTTGCATTCTACTTCATCCTGCTGTTACTACGCCCTTTTGATTACTGGTTACTTTACTATCTAAAAGAAACTCTTGCTATTTCTTGCAAGAACACTTTTGAAAGAAGAGAAGTGCCTTCAGTCTTTACACCAAGATTTTCTCCTTTATTTATGTGCATCATCTCTGAAACAAGAGAGATGGATGGTTTATTCTGCCCCCATGTGTTATTTTCTACTTACTTATTTTGTATATAGCTCCTAAGTATCTATAGGGAACCTCCCCTTGATGAGAGGAGAGATTTGTCTCTAGTTGATGTAGGAAAGCTGCACACTTGGCTGACCAATCTTCATGTCATGGTTGATCAAACCTATTTTTTTGATCAGTATGTTGATTGACAAAATATTCACCCAACAACTTGCATGCATAATAGAACCTGACACCCCCACCTACATGCATAGGGAGTTTAACCCTTGGTCATAACCAACCTAAGGGAGATTGACATTTTCTCATATATTTGGGCCAAACATTTCACACACCCAAATTTATGAAAATTGATTTTTTTATGCAAGCAAGAAACATTCAAACTCACATAACTTTCAGTCAATAGTTTTTTTTCAAGCACTATTTTTTTGAAAATGAGAGTTTTTTCAATCTCATGTATTGATAATATTCTTGTTCCTTATAAAATTTAACCTCTATAGATTTAGGGGTGTTTCACATCAAATTATCTTAATACTCTCAATTCAAAACACACTTCCTTTCTGCACCATGGATCAAAGTCAAGTTCCACTTCTTACACTATTCAACTATTGCAAGTGGAAAGTCAAAGTTCAAATCCTCTTGCGGAGCAAAGGCTTATACTGAATCATGATGGCTATAGAAAAATAATTGACGCTTGATGAAAACAAGGTGAAGTGGTTTAACATAAATGATGAATCCTATGGTCTACTATTCTTATCCATGTCTCTCAACCTAATCTTTCATATTAAATTTGTAAGTACTCCTAATGAAGTCAAGACCGCATTGGAAAAACTCTTTAGGAAGAAAGACATAATGATAGGTCATGAGTTGGAGAATGAACTCAGGAGTTTAAGCCCAACTGAATTTGATACTATAAAAAACTTCTTCCCAAAGTTTAAATCCTTAGGTTATAGTTGAAACTATGTGGCATTAAAAGAAAAGATGATCAATTTATTCTTTCCATCCTTGACAAATTGGGATATAAATATTCTATTTTCATTTCTACCTTCCATGCCACTAAGTATACCTTGGAGATATATAGACCATGTTGTCCTTAAATTAATTTAATGCTAACTTAACTTAGGAGTGAGACACACTTATTTAAATGGGTACATAAAAGTTATCTAAATTGAATGCCTTAATTGTGAGTCATGAAAAAGAGAAGGCTTATAGTATTAAGGATAGGAAACATACCAAGAATGACTCAAAGCATATAAAAGGTCACAAATATGATGTTAAGTCCAAAACATCAAAAAATTCCTCTTCTTTAGATGGGAAACCCAAGAAAGAGTGACTCACATGTGCCTACTATAATATATTTGGGCATGATGAAACAAAATGTATGAAGAAGTAAATTGACCAATTGACAAAGATGCTATGATAAGTACAATATCAGTGTCAATGGTTTAACAAATTAGAATTTATTAGCACAATAATAATCTAAGTCTAAATATAGTAGAAATGGCAGAGATAAGGTAAAATCACTTGTTACAGTTGTATCCCAACCTTCCACATGGGTAATTGATTCTAGTACCTCACATCAGATGGTTTCATCACGTGACCTTTTATCATCCTTAGAGCTTATTCTATGCCTTCTAGCTTGTTGGGTGATGATAATTTCATAAAATTTAGTGGGAGAAGATTTGTTGAAGTGAAATATGAGATATTTCAAGATGTTCTATATGTTCCCTAATTATCCACCAATCTCTTATATGTTTATCAGATCACTCACATAAATTTAGGTAAGATATTTGATTTCACACCAAATTTAGTTATTATTAGGGAAGCAGATAATGACTCCATATTTATATTTTAAAAAATAAATCACTAGTCATGATTGTATGCTTTCTCACATTTTTCTCTTGATCAACCCTCTACTACATTGCTCACTCATTTATATGGGGTGAATAAATTATGGCATGAGTGATTTGACCATCTCAAATATCATTACCTTGAGAAACTTACTCATCATGACATGATTTTAGGGTTACCACGTGTTCAATTTTTTGATGGTGTTTTTCAAGGTTGTATACTTGGTAATCATCCTAAAGATAAGTATGAAAAAGGCAAATTGTGGAGAGCTACATAGATATTGGAGTTAGTTCACAATGACATTGCATGTTTATTTCCATCTCCTTCATTCAATACGAATAAATACATGCTTACTTTCATTGATGATTTTTTTAGGTATACTTGGGTGTACTTTATTAAACACAAATCTAAGGTTTTTGATCATTTTTAGGACTTTAAGGCACTTGTATAAAAATAGTAAGGTAATGCCATCAAGATTTTGTGTACTGATAATGGTGGTGATTATGTCAATAGCTATTTTAAATAATTTTGTACTTTATAGGGGATTAAACTACAACATATAGTTCCATATAGTCCTTATTTCAAAGAATTTAAACTTATATTTTTAATAAAGGAAGAAGAATAAACTAGATATGGGTATGGTTAAAAAACTTGGTTGGTTGTGTGTATATTAAATCATATGATTGTAGAGATATGCTCTTTTGCTTGGGAAGAATGACATAAAAATAAGACAAAACTAAAGCAAATGATTGGTTAGATAGATAGTTGGGTGGATTGCCTAGTGCTAGCTAGATCCCAAAATCAAGAGCTTCTTCAAGGACTATCAATCCAAACATTTTAAACAATTAAGTTTAGAAAATAGTAGATAAAGTACTAGTATAAATCATAGAAGATACTAAAATTTAATACAAGAAATGCTTGATAAAGAAATAGACTAAAATGACTAATATAGAAATAAGTGGATCAATACTAATGCCAAATAAGTCAAACATGATTCAAAAAATAGGTTGAGTGTTTGTGAATAGGCAGAAAAAAAGAAATTTGGATTTGGTTGAGGGTAGGTGGGTGAAAATAACTTGCTATTATTTTTTACCATAGTGATTATCAACGGTTGAGGTAACCTTTAATGGTTGAGGTGAAAATCAAAAGTTTAGTTAACCATCAGTGGTTGGACAGACTATTAGTGGTTAGGGTGACCATCAGTGGTTATTATGTGTTAGGTTTGGGTAATAAAAGGTCAGATTGATGGGGTCATATAAGGTAATTATAGGATATTGGTTTATGCTGAGTTGATTGTGAAATGGAAACAAAGTAATTGATAGATTAAAAATAAATACTTAGCTTGCTATAAGTTGATCAGATGAATGGTGGAGGTGGTGGAGCCTAGGGAAATTTAGATATAGTTGTGGTACTTGGTTGTTGATTGATGGATGGAAACACTTCGACTCTCTATCATGATAATTAGATTGTTGTATTGTTAGAAGAACACTTGTGAAAGAAACTCTGAATGTAAAAGCTCTTGATAGTTGTGGATGGATCCTTTCTCACCTCTTTCTCCTATTTTATTATAAGCAAGGAAGGAGAGGTGCAAGAAGACATTAACAAGGGGTCTAACTTGATATCTAATTTTAATTCACACATGCATTAGCTCACATATAAATTAGACAATTTAATTATAGAAAGGCAAGTCAAAGTGAAGGGTTAGTTAAGTTAGTTTAGATGGTAGAACCTGACCATCAATGGTCAAGGTGACTATCGATGGTTAGGATGACCATCAGTGGTTGAGGGTCGAGGTCAGGTTGAGTTAAAAGGTTGGTTAAGTCATTAGGTCAAACTGACTAGCATTAGGTAGGTTTTTTGGTTAAATGGTCTAGGATGGGCCCAAGGGGGGTCTTGAAGTCGTCTAGAGGAGCTTCAACACTCAAAATCATAGTGTGAATATTTATAGTGTCTACATTTTGCCCCTTTTTGTTATGCAATTTATATCAACAAATGACAAAACAAAAATAGAGTATGGGTCAAAGGTTTAGTTACCCTAAGTGTGGGAGGAGGTGTTCTCCCTCAAATTGAGAAGTGATGAGGTAAAACAAAATTAAGTGTGGGTTTGATGAGTTGGTAAGGTGGTGATGAAATGTAAACATTAGAGGTTGGGAAATATAACACAAACATGCACTTAAAGTGTGATAGCCAAGATTGTGCATTAACTAGTTTTCCATAGTTGGTAAAAATTAAGGTCAGTGTAAGAAGGACAAGTGACAAGTGGACTATATGACAACATTTAGGCATGGTGGTAGGGAGCACTTGTAAACACAAGTTTCCTAGGTAAAGTCTATGTTTTCATGGGTATTTAAGGTAGGAAGTGCTCTCAGGGAAAACATAAATTGGTCAAGTGAAGTCATGGGTATTTGAGGTAAGAAGTGCTCTCAAGAAGACACTAATTGGTTGGGTGTGTGCAAAGTAGCATGAGTTTAAAAAAATAGGTCAACATGGCAATCATTTTCATTGTGGTCAAAAGGACCAGGTAAGATCATAAAATGCACATGAGTTAGTCTAAAATAGACCAATGGTGAGGTAACAAGGTGGTTGGTATTGTAGGTGGAGAAGGTAGTCTTCATAGTTGGGCATGTGATGTTGATACCAAAAATTTATTTGCTTAAATATCTTGACCATTAATGGTCAAGGGTCTTAGGATCGACTATCTTGGTCACCTTAACCATCGATAATCAGGGTGCAAACCTAAAAGGGTGCAACTCAAAAGTGTGTCTTCTTATCATTCTCACTCATTGTATAAAGTGACTTTTGATAGTGAGAGCCTATCTTGGAGTTTTGTGATAGGTTGTTGATGGTGATTTCTAGTGGGTGACTTGGATAAAGTTGATTATTGATTTGACTGAGTGGACTGAGGAAGGTGTAGGGTGGGTGAAGTAGGGCATGTGGTCAGGCAGTGGGCCCCTAGATTCCTCCTTGATGATGGTTAAATAATAAGGTAGGAGTTGCATTAATTTGATAGATTAGTTTTGATGTGGCATTACATTTGAGTTTGGTCATTTTGGTATTGTCTTGTTGGGTGGGTTTTGGGTGGTGAAATTTATGAGTGAAAATTGAAATTGGGAGGGTAGGTAGGTTGGGGTTAGGGTAGAGGATAAAGTTAGGGTAATTAGTTGTTGGATTTGGATGTTTGGGTAGGTTTTTAGGTGATTAGGTTTAGGAATTTTCTATCAGTGGTCATGCATAGTGACCATCAGTGATCATCCTGACCATCAACAATCGATGACTATTAGCAAAATAGTCACTTGACCATCAATGTTCACTATGACCATCAATGGTCAAGTAGGTTAGAAAATGTTTTTAAAAAAACTTGTTTGAATTGTTTTAAAGGTTGAAGGTAATTTAGAGGTATTAAATGTTAGGTTAATGTTACATCAAAGGTAATGTTTTAAAGGGTAGGTATTAAGCATAAAAATGTGATGGTCAATGTCAAGGGTAACATTGTGAGATAAAGGGAAATGGTCAAATGGGAAAGATAGGTTTAAATGTAGACACTAAAATCGTGTCTACTCCCTTGGTCATCCTCTCCCCATTCTCTCCCCCTTGGTCCGCTTCATCCACTTCAACACACCTAACCTATGTCTTATTAATTTAAAATAATCACTTATTTTACATTAATAATTCTTCTCTCTCTCACCCTATGATCCATTTATGACCCCCATTTTATTCTCCCATGCCTATTTAGCCCCTCTCGACCATTTTCCCATGAACCTTGACCCTGGTAGCGTGTAAGAATGGGCAAAAGGCTAAAATTAGCCTATGTCCCCATTCTACAGCCATCGACATCGGTCACTATTTGGCCAACATCGATGGTTCTACCGACATCAGTTACCCTTAAAACTACATTCTCAACCTGAACACAAGATCCATTATTCATTTCCCAATTCATTATGCATTATCCATTTTCCAATCCGTTATCTGTTATCCATTTCCCAATCAGTTTTCTAATCCGTTATCCGACCTTCTTTCAAGACGTTCTCAGATTCGCCTTTCAACCTTCAACAATCAGCCAATCTTCCAATCTTCAATCCACTAAAAAAATCTCTCTCTCTCTCTCTCTCTCTCTCAGGCATAGGTACTCTGCTTCAGTCACCTTGCTGGAGGTCTTCTACATCGAGCATCTGCAACCAGTCCGCAACACACCATCAACAATCACTCTGCAACCAAGTCTCCTACTCTCTCTTTAGCAGGCAACATGTAATCATTTCTTCTGTGTTTTCATTTATTTCTTGGTTATTGTTTTTAAGTGATATCACCACCCATATTTAGACTATCAGACCACATACCAGACTTGACTTCCTCCTGAAAAGGCTGAGAGGTGTTCCCATATCCTTATCACCTCTATCCCCCTTTTTTAGAACATACAGTCTGTCCATTGTCCCTAAAACTCTGCCCAGACCCCTACACAGATCATTAAATAGACCTAGACTCTTTTAGACCATTCTACAGCCCTAAAACCTATCCAGACCTGACCAGAGCTCGTTTAAAGACCACATAGCTGATTAGACCTCATCCAAAGACTACTACCCCAACTGACACTGGTCATTTCCCCTACCGATGTCGGTACCCTAATCGACGTTGGTGACCTTCCTTGACCAACGCCAGTAGAACCACTAACATCAGCGACTGTGTAAAGCAGATTACTACATATCAGGTACGCATTTGTCTTTTATTTCTTCATTTAGTCTTTTATCATCTCTATTTCTATCAATATTCTATTTTTAATAGTGGACTGTCATCCTTTGAGAAGTCTTTTGCGCTTCTAGGACTAAACTTTCACTTGGCAGTCCACGTTCTTGTCATCTAACATTTTTCATGTTTAGTCTCTTTCTCTTTCAGGTGTCATCCTCCACAACCAAAGAGGAGTTCCTACTATCATCTAAATTTGGTGTGCAAGTCCACAATCTGGGTACGTACAAACCCTCGTCTATTATTTTTAGTTTCTCATTTTCCTTTCTTGAATGTGAAAAGCAAATCTTGTTTAGAAACATTCTGGCACGCCTGATGGGACCCTAGGGTCTTCCTTGGGTTCTTTTCTTTTTGTTCATATAGGTGCATTAGGTTTCTCCCTTTTCACCTCTTTCTTCTCTTCTAAACAACACTATTAACAGGATTAAAAAGAACTCTTCTTTCTTTTCTTACATCTTAGACTAGTCAAAAGTCATACTCTTGAACTTCTTCTTACTTGTCTTCATACGAACTCACATTTCAACTTGGGTTTAAAACACACTACATTTCATTTCTTCTTGATTGCATACTTAGTCCACACCTATTAATTAATAACCGCATCATGAATTAATCGTAGTCCACTTTATGTTACACAACCAAATCACTTGCACAAATCAAACATCAAAACTCACCTGAGACAAGGCCCAACTGGGATTTCATCACCCAACGGATACCTTACCCATCCCAGAAATCCTACTTGGATTTCATCACCAAGGGGAAAGCCCACTCTGTTCTCTGGCAGAGGATAATCTCTAGGGGAAGTATATACTGGCTAAGCGGGCCCAGCTCATCACTGGGTTCGTGAAGTGAGGGGAGCTTGCTCCTTATCACCAGGCCAAGTAAGAAACCTAACACAAACTTTTGAGCACTGAAACAAACCCAAAACCATCCATAGACTACTTATTTTAGGACCCATCTCAAAAGCCAATCTTCCTATACACATTCTAAGGCATAAGCCACCATGATCCTAATAATTTATTCCTAGGGATTTAACATTTAGGGTCTGCTTGTGTTCTTCATCTTTTCTATTCTTATCTACTTGTTTGAGCTTGTGAGGATGTTCTTTCTTGCCCTGAATGGTTCTAACTCGCAGTCAAACTAAGGCTCTTGTCAACCACGCGAGGCATCAACCGCTTCCATCTTCCCTGTCCATAACTAGTCCCATAATGGAGTTCCACTCAGAGACTGAAAGAACTCCTACTCGACCGACCCCGACCCAAACTCCCATCATCCCTGAAGGGGACCAAGATTTCAAAAGATTCTTGGACTTCAATGTCAAAGCCTTGCAGCATTATCTCATGTGAAGCCGAACGTGAGACTCCTTGGGCAACCCGATTTATGAGATGCTGACCTCTTTAGTCGAGACTGCGGCCATATCGACAACGTCCATAGTTTAACGTGTAGACACCTAGGCTATCGCCTTGACCAATGACCAACCCTTGACCAACCTTATAAGTGTGGCCTCTCCGTCCATCTCTGGGCCCACTTCCATCAGGGTTTTAGCCCCCTATCAACCACAGCCTATTCAACCAATCTCTAACCCTTTCTAGAATCTGGTTGTCTCTATTCTGCCTACCCTCACCCCTATCAACACCAGGGTGGCTACCTATCCATTGGCCCATGTTACCATTATCCAACCTCCCATGGCAACATCGAGCCTATCCATGCTTTCTACCCAACCACCCTTAGCCTCCACTTCCATCCCAATGACTAGTTATCAGTACATTGTGCCCTTACAAGCACAACTGACTATGTGGTATGCCTCCTCTATCCTCTTTCAAGTGCCCTACAATCTAAGGGGCACTCCACCCACCAATCCATCAGCAGACATCATCAAAATGCTGATGGACAAGATGTCTAGCCTAGAGACCTCTATGTCTGGTTCACGTAATACCCTCTCATATGAGCAAATTTGTAATGAACCCATCCATCCCTCCATCCTGATCAGGCCGTATCCCAATCAGTGGGAACTTCTTAAATTCTCTTGTTTTTAGAGCAAAGAAGATCTACAACAGCACTTACGAGCATTTAGACATGCCTGTTATCTCATTGCTCATGACGATGCATTACTTTTATGCACGTTCCCTATGTCCCTCTATGGTGCTGCCCTTGACTGGTATAGCTCTCTCGCCAACCATTCTCTCTTCACATTCACCTAGCTGGCACAAATCTTCCTCAATAATTCTCCATCAACATCACCAAAAAGGTCTCAATCACAGATCTCTATTCTATCCAGTAGTTTGAGGATGAATCCATAGCCGATTTCGTTGCTCACTGGAGAGGCCTCATCAATTAGCTCTCATTTTCCTTACCCCAACCCAAACTTATCAAACTTTTCTCTCAAGCCTGTGCCAAGCATATTTATTCTACCTTGCAGGTTCAGACCTTTCACACCTTTGACGAAGCCTTCACGATGGCCCACAAGCTTGAATTACGTGCCATCGAGGAGAACAAAGTCAAGTTGCAGAGTAAGAATCCCAACTCCAAGACTAATGACTCCTCTTCTTCTAAACCTTCTTCATCTAATCCTAAGTCTAAGGCATCAGCAAATGCTGTAGTCGTTAGACCTTCATCCTCTTCACCTTTAACCAACCAGCCTGAGCCATCCATCACCCACCAATTCCAGCAGAGATACGTGCAATGACAGTATACTCCACTTGGAGAGTCATATGCGTCTATGCTGGAAAAACTTGTCAAACAGGGGGTTCTCAATCTCCCCCAAATCCAACCACCTCCATAATTTGATCCCTCATGCGCCATCCCTACGTGGTATAGGGAAAATGACTTTTGCAACTACCACCGTGTTAAAGGCCATGACATGGGCAACTACAAGACCCTTAAAAACATCATCCAAGACATGCTAGAAAAGGGTGACCTCCTCCTTGACAATCCCAATGTGCCACCCAATCAGGGCATCAACATCTTCAAGCAACCATTCCCCAATCATCCTCTGACCCAAAACAATGTCCAAACCATGACTGACAACACTCACGAACATAATATACAAACAGTCGATATGGTCTCGCCCTTCATCCCTGACCAACCTCTTTCCCAAATTCAAGAGGTTAGTCCACCCATCAGTCCATCACACATGGATGAACCCCCTTCTTTGGTTAGTTCTCCATCAACCTCTCTTATATTGGAGGATGGCTCAACCATACCGGCACCACCGGTCTCACCATCCTCCTTCTTGCTACCTATGGAGGACCCAACCCTTCCTACTCCTCAACCGCAAGTGGAGGGCGCAATCATCCCTACCCTTTACCCTCTTGAGGAGCCTCATTATTTAGTTTCTTCTCCACCCAGGGAAGAACCTGTCTCTCCTCCATCCCCAACCAAAGATGAACCTGTCACGACTTCATCATGCCTCGGGTTTGAGACTGCTACACTAGTCTCATCTTCAGCCCCACAACTGTCAACATCTTCTCAAGGACCCAAGCCTCATCCAACATCTTCTCAACCATTTTCCTGATTAGTGGAGAAAATTAGACTTCTCCCTTCAAGGAAAGTGGAGCATCAGGTATTGTGGGAGCATCTCAAAGCTCTTCAACATGCCTGTGCCTTCTCATCTCATGCTGCCAATCCTCCCATGGCAGAATCTCCTGAGACTCTCAACAAAAACCAGACTTCCACTTCTAGACTGTCTAAACCTCAACTAACCACATCAAGACTAAAACCCTCATCTATCCCATCAAAACCTATCAAGTCACTCAACATTCACCCTGTCTCTAACCTCACTCATCCATAAGTGAAGGTGGACTTAGACCAGACCCCGACCAATAGTAGTCTTTAAATCAAATCAAAGAAGACTGCCAAACCACAGAGGCAAACTCCTCCTCCCCCGTCACCATTGCCCTCTATTTTGGGACCTCATCCTTTGACCTTGATCAAAATCTTCCCCACTCCAACCTCTAATCAAAACCAATTGCCTCCTCTGCTTCCTTTGCCTACCACCAGCCTATCCTCTCCAAAAATTTTGGCACCTCTCATGAAGACAGTGTCATCTTCCCTTGCCACCACACCATCAACCCAGAGGTGGTATGGAAGCCTCCTCCAATGCTGCCTAAGCAAAAGTCACTAGCATTGCACACATCAATGAGCATGGATCCTTTAGTAGGCTCATACTCTTTGATATTGCACTGACTTTTGCAGATTTCCAACATAACCCTTCCACCCATCAGGCCCTTCCAACCTCTTGGGTCTAAGCCCTCCTAGTTCAATGATACGAAGATTTGCCTATATCATCGTATGCTAGGACATGATACCAAGACTTGCTGTGCCCTCAAGGCCGTCATTCACCGCTACATGGAGGACACTCTTCTTCTTGAGGACACCATCGACTGACCCCTGACACCTTCCCACATTCCTCCAACCACATCAACATCTCATTAGCAGGCCATGACCCCTTCATCTCCTTCACCCCCTATCTTCAAAATCAATGCCATTCACATAACCACTAGGTCACAAAAGGACAAGGTGAAAGAAAAAGCCACCATTCCTTGGACCTATCCTTTCGTCAAGCTGCCTCAACTGCCAAAACCTAAAATTTCTATCCTTGGCACATCTCAACCCTCTTCTTCTTCCTCTTCAGGGGTGATTCATGACTCCATGTTAAAATAACTTCACCAGATGCCCATGAAGATGTCCCTTTATGACCTCATCCAAACCTCACCCTAGCATCGTTAGGTCCTCATCCAAGTCTTGCAGGTAGCGGAGGTCCAACCCGAGGACCCCCAACCACTCGCTGCCCTGGTCCACTCTTTATCCCCTGTCGCCTCCATCAATTTCAGTGATTTTGAGATTCCTACATCTAACACAGAAGATCAGGACGCTGCTCTCTTCATCACTTCCTATGTTGATTGAACTCATATCAAGCACATTATGATTGATGGAGGTGCCAACATCAACATTATCTCCACCCATGCCTTTGATCAATTGGCCCTCCCCAAGAATTGTGTATCCAAAACTGATGCAATCTTGTGATCCTTCAATGACACCACTACCACAACCATTGGCACAGTCATCCTTCACATTTGCGTTGGCCCACACATAGTCTCGAAGCTCTTCTATATCATCGAAGGAGAGTTTCAATATAACATGTTGTTGGGCTGACCCTGGATCCGTGTCATGGCTTGTGTTCCCTCTACCCTTCACCATTGTGTGAAATTTGAGCACGACGGGCAAGTCCACATTATTCCCGCTGACCCATCACCTTTCAAAACTTGTAACACAACCTATCGGCCAAACGATGTCCTCATTCCTATCAAGCCATCAACCTCGATGCTGCCTCCATCTGCAGAAGCTTCAACCAGTTCGCAATCAGGGGTCTCCCTCACCCCTCCTCTTCAAGCGGTAACCAAAGACCCCATGGAAGACATATTCCAATGACTTTCACTTAGGGAATATCACTTGTTGGATTTAGACATGTTCCAAACTCCGTAAGAGTATGGACGCCTTCACCATAGCCCTAGTTATGATCATCGGATCAGGATGGTTGTGCCTTATGGTCCTCCTCACCTCTAAACCAACCTTGTCTATGGGGGGCTCAATCAAGCTCCTACTGATGTCAATCCTCTCTCTTCACTACAACCATTCACATCAGACTTCTCATTTCTTGGCAACCTTGCCTTTGCACACACTTACCTTTACAGGTGTGCATGGAAGGGTTTTGGTTTCAGACGCTATGAACAAGGCTCCCATCAGCCCATCGAGCCTCTCAATGATGACGATGCCAAGAAATGATATGGCCTAGGATACCACAACCCCACTCAGGCCTCTGCAGATCTCTGTCCCAAACCCACCAATGACCAATCTCCTCCAAGCTCGCCCGTTTCTCCCCCTTCACCTATGGAGTCAGTGGTTTCCATCCCTCCTAGTTTTTTTTATATAAACACCATCCTCTTAGAACCCCTAACCTATCAGCTAAATGGGGTGTCCAGGTCTCTCCCTCTCATTTTTCCCAGCATGATAGAGGATGAGTTAGCGACCATTCACACTGTCTACTACATTGACGATGACGCCATCCTTTCTTACATGGGCACCGATGACTCTTTCATCCAGCGCTCCCTCCCTTCTGAGACCCAAGTTATGTTAAATGAATCAACCATTGATATCAACCTTCCCTCTTCTGATGTTCCTCATGTCTTAAAGATTGGCCAATCTTTAGATGTTCATGAGCAGCTAGACTACACCCAGTTCCTCTCAGACCATAGCAAGGCCTTTGCCTGGACCTACAGTGACATGCCTGGTATCGACCCCAACATCGCTACCCATAACATAGTCACCAAACCAGAGGCTAAGCCTATTAGGCAAAAGCTTTGAAAGATGCATCCTCACATTGCAATCCTTGTCAAAGAGGAGCTTTAGCACCTCCTTTCTGTCTCTTTCATCCAGCCCATCGATTACCCACAGTGGGTCTCTAACATCATCCCTATCACCAAAGTGACTGGGGGGATCTGGATCTGCATGGACTATCACGACCTTAACCTAGCCTATCCCAAAGATGACTTTCCTCTTCCCAACATTAACCAGCTTGTTGATCTCATGGCCAGCCATGAGATGTTATCTCTCATGGATGGGTTTTAAGGATACAATCAGATCTTGATTGCATCAAAAGATCAGCACAAGACTACCTTTATCACCCCATGGGGGACTTTCTACTATCAGGTCATGCCTTTCAGCTTGAAGAACATAGGCACCACATATCAATGCACCATGACCTACATTTTCCATGATCTCCTCCACAAAATCATGGAGGACTATGTGGATGACCTGCTTGACAAGTCCAAGCTTCGCCACGACCATCTGACCATTCTAAAAATCATCTTCTCTCACCTTCTTCAATATAATGTCTGCCTTAACCCCAAGAAATGTGTCTTTGGGGTCCTCTCTGGCAAGCTCTTAGGCTTTATCATTTCTTTTTGTGGCATCGAGATAGATCCCACCAAGATCCACGCTATCCTCAAGATGTCGCCTTCGACCAATCTCAAGCAGCTTCACAGTTTACAAGGGAAGCTCCAGTCCATTCACTGTTTCATCTCACAGCTTTCTGACTGCTACCAACCTTTTCATCATCTCCTTAAGAAGGACATCTCTTGTCAAGAGGCTTTTGAAGCCCTCAAATGCTATTTGGTCTCTCCACCAGTCCTCATTCCACCTAAAGACAACCAACCCTTCTACCTTTACATCTCTGCCACCAACCATTCGTTAGGTACCATGATTGTGCACTGAGACAAGCATCACCGTGAGCAAGCAGTCGACTATATCAGCCAAACACGGGTCGACTATAAAACTCGATATACTCATACCGAGAAACTCTATTTGGCATTAGTCTTTGCCACTACCAAGCTCCACCACTATCTTCTCAACCATAAAACCTTTGTCATCACTCACACCGACCCTCTTAAGTATATGCACTCCAAGCCATATCAAAATCAACGTATGGCTCGATGGCTTATGCTGCTTACTGAGTTTGACCTCAAATTCATCCAGCAAAAATCTATCAAGGGGAAAACCATCACTGACCAACTAGCAAATGCCCCTCTTCCTAACAATCAACCTTCACAGTGCGAGTTCCCTGATGAGTCTATCACCACGTTTTCCACTGATGACACTGTCTACCAAATGACCATGTTCTTCGATGGCTACAAATGTCAACTTGGTGGGGGTGTAAGAGTTATTCTCATCCCAATCGAAGGGGAGCCCATGCCTTTGTCTTTCAATCTCAACTTTGATTGTACTAATAATATGGCTGAATATGAGGCCTTAATTTTGGGACTTCAAACTGCCCTTTCTCTCAGCATCAAGTCCATCAACATCTTCAGTGACTCGTAGCTTGTCATCAATCAGGTCAATGGTTCATACCTCTATAAAAATGAAATTTTACAAAGGTATAAAAACCATGCTAACATTCTTCTAGCCTCTTTCAACCATTACCTCTTGCAGACTGTTCCTCGATCCATGAATAAGTTTGCTGACACCCTGGCTTCTCTTGCCTTGCATATTCCATCTTCATCATCGTCATCTAGAATTTTTGTCATGGTGCATCGTCTACCATTTCCTTCATACCTTTCTTCTAACATCAACCATGTCAACACCATAGACTCTAGCCCACGAGATGACTGGTATAAGCAACTTGTGGACTACTTATCTCTTTCCATCATTCCTCCCAATCTCTCTAACAATGCGTGGTGAGCTTTCATCAAGCGCATAACTCGTTATACCATGCTAGGGGGTCTTATCTATAAGTGAGGCTTTGATGGCCTCCTTCTTTGCTGTCTAACCTCCACTGAAGCCTCTCATGCCATTAAACAAGTCCATGACGAGATTTGTGGTGGACACTTCAGTGGGAATTCAGTTGCCAAGCGCATCATTTGCCTGGGCTATTATTGGCCCACCCTTCATCAAGACTATAGCGATTATGTTTGGCATTACATCAAGTGTCAGTAGCACTCTAACTTGCTTCATCTTCCTAGCCATGCCTTACAAGTCACTCAGGATTTCTAGCCTTTTTCTTAGTGGGGATTAGATCTTATCGGTGAGATTAACCCTCACTCGTCTCTTTGTCATTAGTCCATCATCACCGCCACTGAGTATTTCACTAAATGGGTGGAAGCCATTCCTCTTGTCTCCACAAAAGTTGACAAGATTATCGACTTCATCAACACCCACATCATCTATCATTTTGGTGTTCCTCACAAAATCATCACTGATAATGGCAAGTCCTTCAAAAACAAGACTGTCCAAAAACTATGCAACTCATTTGGCATCAAACTTAGCTTCTCTTCGCCTTACTACCCACAAGCAAATGGGTAGGCTGAGGCTTTCAACAAAATATTGACTAAAATTCTCATGAAGGTGGTCAATGACACTAGAAGGGATTGGCATATTCACATTCCCTTCGCTTTGTGGGCCTACCGCACTAGCATCTAAACCTCTACGGGTGCTACCCCTTTCTCTCTAGTGTACGAAATAGAGGCTGTCCTACCTCTCAAAGTATAGATCCCGTCTCTCTGCATCTCTCTGCATGACATTCTCTCTAACGATGACTTTTGTCAAGATCACTTAGCTCAACTTGAGTTACTTGATGAGCGCCGTCTTGCTACCCTCAACCATTTCCATGTCTATTAAAATCGCATCAAGCGAGCCTATGACAAAAATCTGCAAGAATGAGATTTCAACATCGAAGACTTTGTCCTCAAAGAGAATCAGAACGTGACCAATATGGAGCAAAGTAAACGAGGTAAGTTTGCCCCTAATTGGCTTGGACCTTTCATTATCACGCATAAGTATGGATCAGGGACTTATCATCTATCCTCTCTCGACAGACGGCCAGAACCTGAGCCTCTTAATGCGTTGCATCTATGACCATTCTACTATTAGTCAAGTACTCGTCTACTTAACATTTACCTTGAGTTCATCCCTTGAGCAATCCTCATCCTCTTAGTCCTCATTCTTTTCAACCCTACTCCCCTTAACAAATCCTCTATAACCCTTTTATACAGTATGGATGCTTTGTCCTAATAAAAGGGAGCCCTTGAACTTCTATAGTCTTGTCCATGACTCACATTTTTGTCAAAAATAAATCAAGGTCACCAACTCAAATCAAAAAATAGACTGCTCCCTCGAAGGAGAATTATACTATCATTGCTGTAGCTAATAGACTGCTCCCTCGAAGGATAGCTATTCAAAAGCCCTCATGTATATAAAGCAAAGTATAGACCACTCCCTCGAAGGATGGATATGACTAAATCTTGCTACAAATAACACTTTCTTAGAAGCTTCCCACATCGATCAACTTCAAAAATGACCACAAAGCAAAATGACCTCTCTATGCAGGCTTCTCGCATTGATCAGTCTGCACCAAAAAAAAAAAATGGGTCATGGACTTGGCTTGTAGTTGTCTTCGGGTCTCCTATACAAAAAGGGCAAAGTTATCTCTGCTCTAAAATGGGTTACCCTATTCTCCTCCTATCATACACCTGCTCAAGGGACTTCGAGCTCACTTTAATGTCAAAGTGATTAGATTACCTCTCTAACACAACCCATGGTCAATGATGTAATGCATGAACGGGACTTTTGTTCTAACAACCCCTATCCATGCCATCATTTTGGTCCTTGTCAATGAAAGAGAAATATGCCTTTCACCTTTTGCCCATACACTTTGGTCACATTCAACCAAACCAACCCACACATTTTCATACTACCAACATGACATAATCCATTTCACATAGTTTCTATGGACACCAATACACATGGAAACTATCGACCACTCAATTTATGTTAAGCATAAACCATTACTTGCTGAAGCATACATAGACCTCAATTCATTTTTTGCATACATCCATTACGACTATGGAAAATTGCTAGGGATGAAAGACCCCTCAACCAATGTTACAGAATACACCATCACACCATTTGGAAAAGGCTGTAACATCATCTTATCCTCATCATTTCAACACATGACCACACCAATCATCACCCATTTTGTCTCTTCTTCTGAACTACATTGGTCTGAGGCCCTAAGACTGGGGCTATGTAGGCAACACTCAGTTGACACGACGTCCTCTGGGGTTAGCTCGACCACCCTCATTTATTCATCTACTTGATGGACAAACCTTATTTTCTCCTATTGACCATGACTTGACCTTGACCAAGACCAATCCATACCTTTGACCCTCTTCCTCCCTTTAGGGAGAACTACATTGGCTTGAGGCCTTAACCACAGGGGCTATGTAGGCAACACTCAGTGTTCTGAGGTTAGCTCGGCCACATTCTTTCATTTGCTCATTCATTTGACCAATTATCTATCTCAGCCTCATCTTGACCAACCACTTTAGGGATCATGCTTATCTCTTCTGACCCTGACCACTTCCAAGATGACTTTGCCTTGGTTGTTTTTGCATGTATGCTACCCCACGACTGGTTAGCAAACTTGTGTGTAGACTATTTTTGACCCTCATAAGTATAGGATCGCTAGCACGTTGATCCCCACTACTTGTGACATTTTCATGTTTTCTAGGAGCACTTTTTGAGCCTGAGATACCTAGAACATGGCGACCATTGGAGCTACAGCTTAGATTGAATAACCCGATCAGTTACGACCAAATGCTGGGGCCCGATTACTTCAATTTTGGCACTCCTCGACCCTTGACCTGTGACAAGTTGACCTAACCATCTCATGAAGTGGTATGCACACAATCACAACTATTTTAGCATTCACACTCACCATTTTTCATCCACTCTCTGTCAAATCAGCACCCGATTCCAGGTTCCCTTCCCTCGACTCCTGCTTTGAGGGGGAAATACCTCATCCCACCTAGGGCAACCAACTCCTATTTTTGTCTTGTAGTTCATCCAGAACAACCAACAAGAAAAAGGGGGCAAATGTAGACACCAAAATCATGTCTACTCCCTTGGTCATCCTCTCCCCATTCTCTCCCCCTTGGTCCCCTTCGTCCACTTCGACACACCTAACCTATGTCTTATTAATTTAAAATAATCACTTATTTTACATTAATAATTCTTCTCTCTCTCACCTTATGACCCATTTATGACCCCCATTTTATTCTCCCATGCCTATTTAGCCCCTCTCAGCTGTTTTCTCATGAACCTTAACCCTGGCAGCGTGTAATAATGGGCAGAAGGCTAAAATTAGCCTCTGTCCCCATTCTACAGCCACTGTCGTCAGTCACTATTCAGCCGATGTCGGTGGTTCTACCGGCATTGGTTACCCTTAAAACTGCATTCTCAACCTGAACACAAGATCTGTTATCTATTTCCCAATCCGTTATCCATTATCTATTTTCCAATCTGTTATCCGTTATCTATTTCCCAATTAGTTTTCCAATCTGTTATCTGACCTTCTTTCAAGATGTTCTCAGATCTACCTTTCAACCTTCAACAATTAGCCAATCTTCCAGTCTTTAATCCACTAAAAATCGCTCTCTCTCTCTCTCTCTCAGGCACAGGTACTCTACTTCAGTCACCTTGTTAGAGGTCTTCTACATCGAGCATCTACAACCAATCCGTAACACACCATCAGCAATCACTCTACAACCAAGTCTCCTACTCTCTCTTCAGCAGGGAATAGGTAAGCATTTCTTCTATGTTTTCATTTGTTTCCTGGTTATTACTTTTAAGTGATATCACCACCCAGATTTAGACTATCGGACCACAAACTAGACTTGACTTCCTCCTAGAAAGGTTGAGAGGCCTTCCCATATCCTTATCACCTCTATCCCTCTTTTTTAGAACATATAGTCTGTCCATTGTCCCTGCAACTCTACCTAGACCCCTGCACAGACCATTAAACAGACCTAGACTCTTTTAGACCATTCTGCAGCCCTGAAACCTGTCCATACCTGACCAAAGCTCATCCAAAGACCACAGAGCTGACCAGACCTCATCCAAAGACTACTGCCCCGACCGACGCCAGTCATTTCCCCTACCGACGTCGGTAGCCTAACCAACGTCGGCGACCTTCCTTGACTGATGCCGACAGAACCACTGACATCGGTGACTGTGCAAAGTAGATTGCTACATACTAGGTACACATTTGTCTTTTATTTCTTCGTTTAGTCTTTTATCATCTCTATTTCTGTCAATATTCTATTTTTAATAGAGGACTGTCATCCTCTGAGAAGTCTTTTGCGCTTCTAGGACCAAGCTTTCACTTGGCAGTCCACCTTTTTATCATCTAATGTTTTTCGTGTTTTAGTCTCTTTCTCTTTTAGGTGTCATCCTCCACAACCAAAGAGGAGTTCTTGCTATCATCTAAATCTGGTGCACAAGTCCACAATCTGGGTATGTATAAACCCTCATCTATTCTTTTTAGTTTCTCATTTTCCTTTCTTGAATGTGAAAAGCGAATCTTGTTTAGAAACATTAAAAGAGGGTGATATACTCCATATAGGTAAAATAGGCATTATTAGGTAGGTTAAATAAGGTGATAAGGTATAGTTCATATAAAAAATAGTATAAAACACTAGGTTTATTTATTAACAAACATTGTAGGCATGGGAGCAGATCCAAATGTGGGATCGGGTACCATGTATCTTCCCAAAGATTCATCAAGGGATGACCCTAGTAGATTAGGCTCATATAGAGGAGGTCAGTCTTGGAGTGATATTGCACTATCAACATATGCTACAATATGTGGAGATGATCATGGTCCTCATTGAGAGATGGGATCTAACCATGAACACCTTCTTTCTACCCATTAGTGAGATGACAGTCTTTCTAGAGGATATGCATAAGATCATTCAGTTACCCATATGGGGTGATCTAATTTATCACATCGAATAGGAGGAGAGAGATGGGTTCTTAGAGATACTATATGGAGATGGCCATGATATTGTTAGATGGCACAATGTAGGATTTAGATATACTCCACTATATTAGAGGGTGAGGGGTGAGAGGAGACTACTCATGATGATGATAATAATCATGGTATCATGTTTCACCATTCTTGATTTGATCAATAAGGGGTTTCCTTATCTACTATTGGGGGTACTAGTTGAGATGTTTCTAGGTTACATAGTATTTGGTTAGGTGCATGTGTTGCTAGTCTAGATATATAGGGAACTATGGGGTTTCCGAGCTCACAAGAGATATGGCATCAGTGTTGGGTTTGTGCTACACTATTCAGTATATGATCACATCTAAGTTCTATGATTGATGGGGGTACCGTGATAGGGTTATACCCAGATGGAGTTTAGATTTGGCTTTATGAGGTGGAGTGCTGATTTTGCTCTTATAGGAGTAAGAGGTGAGGTAAATGATATATATTGGTTTAGAGGTTCACTAGATGCCTTAGTTATTGGTGACATGATTTAAAGGCCATATGTCAAGTTTCTAGACTAGGCTAGATATAAGAGACATATACTATCCCTGTAGAGCTTTAGGTGGACTTTAATAGGAGGGATGGTGAGGTATAACTCATCCTATTTGATAGGGTGCAATAATAGTTTATCCATATAAAATAGATTATAGGTCTATTCTCAAGGTATAGGTAGGAGGTTGTAGAGATTCTTCTCCCAGAGCCATAGCCTATTCTAATTTTGGTTGATCATGAGGAGTTTCTAGCTAGGGCCAAGATATATGATGCAAGCTTTGTAGATAGTTACCTTGCATGGTACCAGGCATTGTATACGGCATTAGATTTTGGTGGTGATGATGGTGACAAGTAGCCTATGGATGTTGACCCAACTGGTAGAGGTTCATAGGTATAGGTACAAGGGGTTATCCTAAGTACACAGGTAGGAGTAGTGCTAGCTATATCACAGGCTCAAGTGGTAGCTTTATAGGGTTAGCTGGCTATGACATAGGGTTAGATAGCTATAGTTATAGGTAGGAGGGACCAATCTAGAGCTACACTAGCCTTGGTTACCTATGAAAGAGATTCCTTGAGATATAATAGAGGAGGAGCCACAACACCTTTAGGAACACTAAGCACTATCCCTATAGCATTGTATCTAGCCATAGTGGAAGAGATATGCTACTATGAGGCCATAGTCTTGAGATGTCTTAATGAGCCCTAATGGGGTGCGTATAAAGCTAGTTTGGTAGAAGGTGCTAGCATGGTGACACTAGGTTAGTGGGTTTATTCGATAGGTGAACAAGCAAGGACCTCAAGAGGATAGGCACTAAGAGGTAGTGGTGCCCTAAGGGCATAGTCATGATATAGTATGGGATACTATATTTTATTGTATATCATTTTGATACTGACCTACGAGCTGATATGGTGAGATGTATATATTGAGAGAGAGACATGTATATTATTGTATACATTATGATGTTATGGATGATTAACTCATGATTTATAAATATTACCCTCATTTATTACTTATCATTCATGGTTTGTGATTTGATGTTTATGTTCATGATGTTGATTATAGTTATGTTGATCATTAATGATGATATATTGATTATGATTATGTTATGATATGGAGACTAATGTAGACTCACCTAGCTAAGAATGTGATGAGATGCATTTTATTTTATGTTCATATGATATTGATGTGATGATGATGTTTATGCTAAAATTTAATGAGTATATGATTCCTTATTTAGATTTAGACATGTGGTAAATTTGTTTTTTTTATAATTTTCTCATGGATTCTATGATTGTGATATGATGATGGATATGCTAATGATGTTTGATTTTACTTATGATACATGTTGATATGATGTTATGTGGCATGATTATGGTAATTTTTCTTAAAATAAAATGAATAAACTAAGCTGAATATTAATGCTAGATGTGAGAAAAAGAATATAATCAAGAGATAAATGTCTTAGTGAGTATATTAACCAGTCATGATAGTATAAAAAGAGGTCATGATGCTTCTTCTTTGGAAAGGACTAAAACAAGACTAAAGTTGGATAGGCTTAAGGAACATAAGCCCTTTGAATGCTTTGCATTAGAGTTCATTAGTTGGTTAAAAGGTGTTTCGATCATGTAATGTCAAGTGAGCTCAAAATCCCTTGTTTATAGTGTATAAAGGGGAGATGGATGAGATATGTAACCTTATTTCAAGACTAGCATGCCTATTCTTGAGGTTACTAAAGAGTCAGTATAAACAAGCCTATGCTATATAAGGCATAGATTGATTGATGCAGGAAGTCTACTCTTGATAAATAATTGAGGCTTTCAATATTATCACTTATGAGGGCTGATTGTGGCCTTTAGAATTACTTTGATTTTACTATATAATAGGTCTTTTGCTTATTTTATTGTGTGGGAGGGTTGGGGAAGCTGATCGATGCGAAAAGCTTCCAATAAATTGCTATACTTTGACAAATGCTATACTTATCCATCCTTCTAGGGAGTGGTATAAGTTTGTGTGCTTTTTTTTTATTAAATTTTGATATTTTTCCTTCAAGGGAGCAGCCCAGCTTCATTGTAGCAATTTTGATATGTTTCTAGTAGATATCCTTTAAGGGAGCAGTCTATGAATGCTAATAATGACCCATGATTGTTTTTGATTATGAATTTGCTTTTTATTTTTTATTTTTATTGACATATACTTGATTATATAGGATTAAGGGTTCAACTTTATGAAGTCAAAAATAAAAACATAAGAAGATGGATTAGGTGTAAAGAGGTTTAGGTGAGATTGACCATGGGAATATATCTTGTAAAATAGGGAAAGAAGTACCATGAAAATCATGCCATGGGTAGAGCCGTGGTACCCATTATTTAAGATTAGATTATGATTGTAATGGATAATCAAATGATTAATTTTTAATTAGTTACCCCTAAAATAGGGAGATGAATGTGATTTGAAAGTAAGGGATGATCTTAAGTTAGGCAAAAGGTGAGTTTTATCCTTTTTAAACAAAGAAAGGACGTAGATGGAAAGCATTAAGGGGCTCAAGTTCTGGGTTGCCTTCAAGAGAAGACAACTGATAAGCTCCTAATCCATACTTATGGTTTATGATATATATAAGGTCTAAGCCAATTGAAAGCAAACTTACCTTACTTTATTTTTTCCATATTGGTGACATGTTGGTTTTCCTTTAGGATGAGGTCTCTAATATTGAATTTTCACACTCTAAGGTGTTTGTTATAAACATGTTTGATTTGCTCTTAATGGACATGCAGATGGGTGAGGGTGGATAGATGATGCTCATCAAGTAGATCAAGTTGGGATAAATGGTACTGATGATAATCATCTTCAAAAATGAGTTCCTATAGGGATATATGAAGCAAAGAAATTTGGACTTCAAGAGGCAAGACAACCTCTGCTCTAAAAACCAAAGAGAAAGAGGTAGCACCCTTAAGAGTTAAACTGCTAATAAAATATGCCCATAAGGTGAAAGGGATGTACAAATGCCAATCTTGACTAGATGCATTGAACATTTTAGTTAGCATGTTGTTAAGAGTTTTGTTAGAGGCTTCCACCTGTCTATTTGGTTAAGTGTGATAGGGTGAGGAGAAACTTAATTTGATCCCAAATGCATCACAAAGACCTTAGTCTTATTTGTTTTTAAAATATTTGCCATTATTGATGATAATTTTTTGAAGAACACCAAAATGATAGATGATGTGATGATTGATAAAGTCAATAATCATATATACTTTGGTGGATATGAGAGGAATGGCTTCGACTCATTTGATAAAATATTTAGTCATAGTGATGATAGATTGATATCACTATGAATAATGGGGGTTAATTTCATCAATAAGGTCTAGACCCCATTATGAGAAGGGCTAGAAATCAGTGGATACATGAAGACTATGGATAGGTACATGATGCAAATCGATGTGTTCTTGATACTTAACACACTTTTTCACATAATAAAAATAGTCTTGGTTAAGGGTAGGCTAGTAATAACCAAGGAAAATGATGTATTTAATGATGGATAGGCCACTAAAGTTCCCCCATAGATCCCATCATGTGTTTCACTAATAACATGAAAGGATTTGTGACTATGTAGGCAATGTAAAAAGAGACCATCAAAGTTGCATTTATAAAGAATTCTCCCCATAATGGTATAACATGAGGTGATCTAGATAAATTCTCTTCAACCATTCCTAGAAAGACTAGAAGGAATGATGGTAAGGTTAAGATAGTTGAAGGTCTATTGATACCAAAGATCAGGTTGGGTCTCCTCCACATTGAAGATGGTGGGATAGTTGAGTTTGAAATAAGAAGGATAGGTGAGTCTATAGATAATGATAGATAGCTTATAATCAAAGGGTGTAGATGAGATATAAGAGGTGAGGGAAGCCATGGTGTTGGAAAACTTGATGGTAGATCATGAGGTGGATTGGATATGATAGTGTTCAAATGATGCTAAGATCTCATCAACTATTTGTTTATACTATTGAAAAATATTATTATTACACTAGTAAGAGCTATTGTTTTGATTTACCACTAGTTGAGAGTCACCAAAGATGTTGATCATTTTGACTCCCAAGGATAATGTAGTTTGAAGGCCTATTACTAGGGCTTTGTACTCAACAATATTGTTGGTGCATTCAAAATCTATCTTAAAGGATAAAGGAAGAGGTTCAATGTGAAGGGGGATAAGGATAATGCCTACTTCCCCACCACATTGAAACTTTGATCTATCAAAGAACATAGGTAAAGTCTTCTTGAGAGAGGGTCATGATGGACTCATCTGGAAACTGAAGGGGGAGGAGCTTGATTATCTGTTAAAGGTGCTTTAGGCAATGGTCAATAATGACTTCCCCTTTAATTGACTTCTACTAAAGAAACTCAAGGTCAAACTCAGCTCAAATCATGAGCTACTTAGCCATATGTTGGTTTTGGTATGGCTTGAAGTGCATATACTTGAGTGGGTTAGTATTGGTTATGACATATGTTTTATGGTTAAAAAGGTAGTGGTGAAGTTTGGTGGCCATGAAGACTAGGGCTAGGAAAAATTTCTCGGTATGGGTGTATTTGGTCTCATACTCTACAAACATATGACTAATGTAGTATATGAATTTTTATTTGTGTTGTTCATCCTAATTAACAAGCATTGTCCTTAGGGAGTGGTTGGTGGTAGATATAAAAGTAGAAAGATTGGTCATCCTTGGGATGGGTGAAGATAGGTGGGGACAAAAGGTCCTCTTTGAGTGAATCAAAGGCCCTTTGATAGTCATCATTCCAATTGAAAGAGACATCCTTCTTCAAGAGGTGATGGAAGGGTTGGCATTGGTTTGGCAGTTGAGAGATAAAGAAATGAATGGCTTGGAGCTTCCCCTAAAAACTATGAATCTTCTTGAGGTTGATTAGAGGAAGCATGTCGAGGATGGTGTAGACACTAGAAAACTACACACTTATAGTTTTTGATGCCTAAATGCCTCAATATCCCTTAAAAATTCTTAAACCTTCCCAAAACCCCTCTTAACCAACCAAATCACTATTTTTTAGTCAAAAATATCATTCAAAATCACTATTTTAAAGGACTATTCAAAAGTACTATTCACCCTCACTATTCACTATGGGACCTACAGTCACTATTCATGATGACATAGCATGTGACATGGTAAGTTACATGGCATGTGACATGTCAAGTGACATGGGAGGAAATTTGGGAGGTGATATGGTAAGTGACATGGCTTAGAAGTGATGTGGCTTGATGTGGGGCATCATACCTCACTTGGGAACCTTCTTGAAGTGCTTGATGACCTCATTCAAGAATCACAAGGCCCCCCTTGAAATGTGGTGAATTTCCCATTAAAGGGTCATTATTCAACATGTATTTTTGTCTTCCCACATGAAATTAGAATTTAAAAGATATACCTACCTCTTTAAGACTTTGGGAAAGACAAAGGGCACCCATCTTTGACTTTTTATCCCAAATGGAGGCTTACCAACCCAAATGGGAGACTTTCCAACCCACATGGGAATCCCCACCAACCTCAACTTGGAATTTTCATCTCCCCACATGGAAAATGGTTCCACATTTGTATGAATACAAATAAAGGTGGTAAAAAGTCTTTGGTTTTATTCAAACCCATGTGCATGATTTCCAATCAAACTTGGATTCATGTGCAAAGTGGAAGATTTTCCAACCCACAGGGGAATCCCCACCAACCTCACCTTGAATAAAATATGAACCACTTGGATAAATTATAATTTCCTCAATATTCCTTTATTTTGTCATGTTTCTTCACATAAAAATGCTATAAATACCCCCCCTTTCCTTCACCCAAGGTTAGGTTGTAACTTAGCCTTTTGTTGTTAACATTTTTGTTGCAGGTTTTTGAAGGAGGTCATCATTTTTAGGGATATCATCAGCATATTTGAGATAAGTGTCAAAGCATTGAATTTCGACCAAAATTGCTTCAACAACATCAACACCAACATCTTCATCAACATTCTTCTTCAAGCTTGGAAGGTAACCTTAGTTTTATTTGTTGCAATTTAATTTCTTATCCTTTTTGGCCTATTATTTCTTAACTTTAAAACCCACCCTTTTGCCTTATTTATTATATTTTCCTCCATATCCATTCCCCTTAACCTCTTTATTTTCCTTTCCCCTTTATCCATTTACCTCTTCTCTCGTTTCCC
Source organism: Torreya grandis (assembly GCA_037957365.1). Lineage (NCBI taxonomy): Eukaryota > Viridiplantae > Streptophyta > Pinopsida > Cupressales > Taxaceae > Torreya > Torreya grandis. The sequence continues at coordinate 867,579 of JARHVA010001908.1, forward strand.
TCTTTACCATCTTTATTCTCTTTATCCCCTTACCCTTTTACCACCTTAATCATTTGTTGCCTTATAATTTACAAAATTCACCCCTTAAACCCTTTACATATCAACCATTTTACAAACCCAACCACATCACTCTTTTTAACCTTGCCATTTCACCAAACCAAAAACCAAAACTTTGCTTTTAGTTAATTTTCAGCAATTTTAATTATTCATACTATTTGCTTTAGTTTAATCATCTTAGCAAAGCATTTAATATTAATTAATAAAATTTAGGTTATTTTATATATTTAATTTCAGTTTTTTATTTTAAATACATGTTTCCTTAATTTTTATCTATCAAACTTAAGTGTTAAAATCAAGTGGATTGACAGCCTCCTAGAAAGCTTTCGCTTCTAGGATCTAGTTTACGCTAGGCAATCCACCCATCTCTTTGTCTAAAAAATAATTGTGTGGTAGTGGTTTATTATTTTTAGGTATTATTACCTAGACAAATAATATTTATTCATAATCTTATAGATTCAATGTGCACATTTTAATAGGTTTTTCTACACACCCTTCATAACTAGTTTCCACTCTACACACTTAGAAAAAGCAAAAAATTAGATATAAACATTTTGGCATGCCCGGTGGGACCCTTAAGTTTTCTTGGGTTCATATATGTTTTAAGAAATTTATAATTTCATTAGTGAAATTCATTTAGTTTCATTCTATGAAAATTAAGCTTTCTTTCTTACTGAATAAAATTAAAAAAAAAAAAAAAAAAAGTTTAGTTGCATTTATAGAAAAGTTAAAGTTTATTTTCCTTACATCTTTAAAAGAAATAAAAAGAAAAATCATCCTAGGATTAGGAATTGAATTTTAATATTTTATTTATATTTCATTTAGAGATTTTGTATGCATTTAAAAAAAATTGAAATTTTATTTTGGGTTTAAAATAAACACTTTGCATCCATTAACTTGCTTGTTGATCTTAGTTCATCTAGTAACTAGGAAGAACAGTAATTTTATCATAGCTTTCACTTGTCTTCACAAAATAATCCAAACCATTAAATAATCAACACATTTAAACAATAATTAAGACAAATACTGACTAAGATTTCATCACTTGGTGGCAACCTTACCCCCTCTCGGCTATCCCACTTAGATTTCACCACCAAGGGGAGAACCAACTCAGCTCTCTGGTTGAGTATAAACTTTGGACTCAGTATATCTTGGCTAAGAACCCATCACCCTTATCACTATGAAACTATGAAGTGAGGGGGTAGGCACCAATACCAAGCCATGTACCAAAGTTCAACATATATCTTTATTTTGAGCACCTAAACAACTCGAAACCAACCATAGCTTGCCTTTTTAGTACCTATATCAAAATAACTTCCCCTTCACACTTTCTAAGGCATAAGCCAAAAGAGAGATAATTAAAACTCTTTGATTTAATATATCTTAGTGTATCTTTTTATTTCCTTGAATCTTTTCTTTTTCTTACATCTTGTTTGAGGTGTGAGCTTCATTTCTCTCTATTATTCACATAGTCTTTACCAGACTACAAATTGAAGAATCAAACCAACCGAGAACCTATTTTCCAATACCTTATCTCCACTATATTGTTAAATGGAGAGATTTACTATTTTCTTTCTTAGAGAGCCTAACTTTTCTATGATCTTGGATAATAATCCATTTTCTTTAAAGCAGTACCTTGCATCGTAAGCCACTTATGTTTCGTTCCTTACCAAAAATCAACCCAACCTTGTCTACAACCAACCCAATCTTGTCTAAAACAAACCCAACTTTGTCTATAACCAACCCAACCTTGTCTACAATCAACCTAACCTTAGATATAACTCATTAAATTCCAACTTCAACAACCCACAAACTATCAACCTTCACCTGAACTACCACCTGAGTTTGTTACAATGATAACAGACCAGATAGATAGATTAAATTCAAAACTTAGGCCTTCTATTTATGATATCCATGATCAATCAAACCTCACTTATAACCAACTAATGACCTATAATCAACCATTTAATTATTATCATGCCCAACCAATAACCAATCGACATCTATCATCTCAATCACCCTAACCTTGTCAAACCTTAGGCCATTTCCCCAAATCATCATATCAACCTCAACCCACCTTTTTAACCCAATAAATTTCATCACCCTTAAATGATCAACCAACCTATTAATCAACCTATCAACCCAACCAACTTGTTAACCTATCAAAGCAACTAGCCTCCTTAAGCCAACCAAATAACTTACAAATAGTTTCACACCCTAATGTGGTAACTAAGACATTAGTATACTCTCTTTTAGCCCTTAGTAAACCTACAACTAAAGAAACTATAATAACACCAACCTTAACCAATCCACTTGTTGACCAAGTATAACCTTTAAAAATTTACTTACAAACTTCAATTAAGGAAACTATACAATATTTTCCACTTCCCCTTTTAGTGAATCAAAGCCAACTAGAATCATCTGACACTTGTGAGGTGCACACGATCAATGTTGTTATGGATAAACCTATTACTACTACTTCTTCCACCCCACTCATTGAAGTGGGGAATCAATTCCCATTCCTTTAGATGACAAAACAAAGGAAGAAATCACTCCCTTCCTTTCACTTGAAACCATTACACCTTCCTCCCCCACCACTGACTCACCTACTCTTCCTTTGGAAATCATTCCTTTAGAAGAGGTCACCTTATCCACTCCATCTATGGAAGAAACATATTCTCTAAATTTTGAACCTTCCAACAAAAACATATATGGGGAAGCCATTCCCTCTTATCCACCCAAGGGTTTAAGCTTTGAAATCAATGATCAAGGAACCAAGCCTATCTACAAGCCCCTTTCTAGGCTAGTACAAAGCCTAGAGTTCACTTCTCAACCCAATCTCGATAGAGCCACTTTATGGCATCAGTTTGGCCTCCTTTACCAAAACAAACAAGAACCCTTAGCTTCACTTAAATCTACCCTCAAACCTATCACTACCTCAATCCCATCCTCAGATACTCCATCCTCCAAAACCATAAGGGAACCATCCAACCCACTTCTATCTAAAATTATTAAATACCCTTACACCTCTTTGACCAAACCCATCAAGAATCTAGGAATACTTCATATTCCTAGGATATCTCACCAATCTTTGAAATTAGACCTAAATCCATCAAGTCCATTAAATATAACTTTGACTAAACCCATCAAAAGGTTGGAATCTCCTAAACCATCTCAAAATAGACCCATGCCCCCCCTTCTCTTAAATATTCTACTTCTAAACTAACCAAGCAACCCCAACCTACCCAAAAATCCATCACCCCCAATGCCTTTACTTGAATCCTATTCAACCATTTTACAAAGGTTATTGAAAACCTCCTCCTCAACCTTACCACCTCTCAAACATTTCCAACTTTTCAAAACTTTTGACCCTTCACATCCTCAACCAAGATGGGTTACTGCCAGCTTAGTCTGTGCCTACCATAAGACACTTGGACATGACACAAAGTATTGAAAATCTCTCCAAGTGCTCATCCACAACTTATATGAGGATAAAATGTTGTCATATGAACCTCCCTTAACCAAGCTAGCCCAACCTAATTGACAAAATAAAAATACCCCACCACCCATAACTTCCATAGTAAAAACTAATTTTAAGAAGGATACTAAAACTAAAAACCTATCACCTCCAACACCTTTACATGAGTCCTATTCAACCATTTTATAAAGGTTATTGAAAACCTCTTCCTTAACCTTACCACCTATCAAACCTTTTGACCCTATTAAAACTTTCAACTCTTCATGCCCAAAACCATTATGGTACAATGACCACCATGTGTGCTCTTACCATAAGATACTTGGCCATGATATGGAACATTACAAGGCTCTTAAAACTATTATCCACTAGTTTTATGACAAGGATAATATGTTATTAAATGAACCTCCTTTGAGCCCATTATCAACCCAACTATCAACCAAACCTACCCAACACTTGCCTATTCCCCCATTCTCACCTAAGAGTACAGAGAAATTGAAGTAGCAAGCTAAACCAACACTTCATTTTATCCACACCATCTATAGGGTTACCCACTCTCAGGTCCAATAAAAGGATAAGGGAAATGATAGAATTCCCATTCCATGGACATACCATTCAAACCCTCAACATTATAACTGAACCCAACCATAAACATCTTCACTTTGGGATCTTTTTCCCACCCATGCAAAGAGTAAACTGGGGGAACTTTCCTTATGTAAAGATTTAACCATTTATTAAATTCAACCATACCTTAACCATTAACTGAAGTAACCCTTGGCTTTTTTGCCTCAACCTATCAACCAAACCTATCCATCAACCCAACTTGAACTAAGTGGTATATCAAATTGGAGAAACCCATTTGGACACCACCTAACCTATTTGAGATACAAATTATCCTATCAAACCATTAGAGATTACCCATATCCATCAAACCTAACCAACTTTACCTCAAACCTCAGGACTTAAATATTGGAGACCTCATCCTAAAGTAAAATCAGCATGTGACCAACATGGAGAAAAGTAAAATAAGGCAAGTTTTCTTTCAATTGGATTGGACCCTACATCATTACCCATAAGTATGGATTAGGAACTTATCATTTATCCTCTCTTGAAGGCAAACTAGAACTTGATACTCTTAATGCTTTGTATTTATGTCAATTTTTTTTTAAATAAGGATCAAGCTCACCTATTTATCTAACTTAAGCTCATCCCTTGATTATGATATTTTAACCTTCAACCACCCTTATCCTCCCCTTTTGAAGACAATTGATTAGAACATAGAACCATGTGATTAACCATCATAGTCATGGCCTAATCCTAAATATGGGAACCTTAGCTCTACCTAGAGCATGGTTCTCATGGATAATTTTCATCTTGAATAAGATGGAATCCCATGGTTATTGTATCTCAAAACCACACCCTTTCACATATCATTGACCTTTTTGTGTAAAGTTTTTCCCTCGTAAAGGTAAACCTCTAAACCTAATTAGACTTATCCATGTCTAAACACATTTAATCTTATGATAATTAATTGGGTTAGTATCTTAAGCATTGTAAACTACTCCCTCAAAGGATAACTACCCGAAAATAAAATAAAAATTTCCACACGTAACATAGATTGCTCCCTTAAAGGACGACTATCAATAACATTAAAACAAAGCCAATAAGCTTAGACCAATCCCTTGAATGATGGATGAATTAACTTTGTCAAAAGTAGAGAAATTTCATGGAATTTTCTCACATTGATAAACTTCCCATATACAACAATAAAATAAAAGACCCAACAAATTCTAAATCCACAATCAGCTCTCAAGCAATATAATAAGTCGGAAGCCATAATCAGCTTTCTCATGTAGACTTCTTGCACTGATCAATCTACATCTAGCATATGACATGGACTTGTCTATTACCATTATTAGGAAACCTATAGATGGGGAAAAATAATTCACATGAGGTTATCATACATATCACCCATTACCCTTCACACCGCCTATCACCCATCTTCCCTTTATACTTATTTTAAATCAAGGGATTTAGAGCTTACTTGACACCCTGTGATGAAGAAACCTTTTTTATCAACTAATGACCATTCATGCATCAAATTTGAAGGGTTTATATTCATTAAGGTGATCCCACTTTGGGTCCATTTTCAGTCCTTGTCAAAAAAAAGTATCATTCCCTATTCTCATCTTAATGTGCTTAGTTGATGTTTTCATCACAACTTTACCATCTAACATTGAAACAACAATAGTCATTCCTTTTACATTGAGTGAGATTACAAAAATCTTAACCATACCAATCATAACCATAACCATAACCATAACCATAACCATAACCATAACCATAACATTCAACTGATAACATCTAACATATTTTGTACATGTTTACAATAAACTATGCAAATATTTTATTTTAGGTGCGAGGAGTCACACAACACATACAAAGTTATTAGACTTTCCATGCCTACCTAAGCATTAAAATGATTATTTGGTGACTCTAGTTTGTTCCTTAAACTCACATCCATAGTATTCCTTATCTTAGTGGTTTCTAAAGGGTGTACTCTATTCTCCTCTACCACATTCATCCCCATAAGGTGAGAAACATATTCTATTCTAGGTCTTTCACTATGATACATTCACCTTCTTTCCGCCTTTCCCATTCTATTCCTACCAACCCATTACCACATGCTCTAAGCATCAGACCCCAACCATTAGTAGTGTCTGCTCGAGCTTGGAAATCTTTTCTTTTGTACCAACTGAGAGTCTACCCATAGCAGGGGAATTATTGTCTGATCTAATTGTATCACCAATATCCTAGACCACATAACTCCTTGATACTAGGGCCTCTTCTAAATGGGACCCCATGTCAATGGTTCTAACCAACTAGGACATAAGATATAGATATGGCCACCATTTTTCTAGCCTACCCATACATATCTTGGGTTAGGCAAGGTCATCCTCTATCACTCACCAAGCTGATAACTTCCTTACTTGTATAATCTATTTGACCATCAAAGAAATTCTTTCCAGGTCATCACTTCACTACTACCCTTAAACTTAGCTCATAGCAGTGATGAACCTTGGCTATAATAACTCTACAAATTTGGATAGACACCCACGTCCTAAAACTTGGATCATAGTGGTAGACACTATCTCCAAACTCCTACCCTTGCACAATTTTAGAAGGTGCAACCTCCTCACAAAAACACCTCTTATTTGGATTAGCTCTATTAAAGATTATTTGTGGTACTTCACATTGTGTTTGATTCTAATTTATCCTACCTTTCCCATTTTTATCTCTCATCCTAGTAAATGTGGGATCATTATGGTAATTATTTACCAACCCACCCCATTCACTTTCACTAACACCTTCACCAAAACCCAAAACTATTGTTTCACCAAACCTTCTCCCTCAGCCCAAACAAACCCATGTGGTCCATCAAATTAAGGCAGCCAATTTTAACACCACTCATCCAAACCTTGTTGAAATACATTGGCTTGATGTCCATGGACTATGTAGGCATTGCTCTAGGGGTAGCTTGGCCACTAGCAACTAATTCCCATCCCTTTTTTTTTCTTCTCACTCATTTTCAATGCTAATAATGCCCTCTTACTTAGGGAATCCTACATCAAAGAAGCTTTCAATTCTTTCTTTAGTGTCCTTATATTTTAACACCATTTGATACTTTCTCTTAAGCCTTTCCCCCATTGTTGGAAGAACTAGATTGGCCTGAGGTCTTTTTGGACTATGTAGGTAGTGCTTAGTTACTGAGGTTAGCTCAGCCACTTTATTTAATTTATTTTCCCTTCTCACCTAAAATATATTCCTCCACTTATCTACCTATTTCCTAACCATATCCCTACCTCCAACTTATCAATCTCTTTTAACACAAGGGTTGAAAACATTCCCCATTGGCCCCCCTTACCTCCCATAAAGCTGCCTCCTACTATACTTCATTGGCCTCCCCATCATCTTTCCTTGTGCATGCTTCTCAGCCCACTTCCCCACCCACCTTTTCAATTTTATACCTCTCTTTCACCTTCTTACCAACCTTACCCTTTATCCCCTTCAACTTCTTTCTCTATCCTCATCATCTCCCCTCCCCCTTGGCTATTTGTCACACCCCCTTTATCACTCTCTTTTTCTCCCCTCATCCTCTTTATGCCCTCATTTCACTCCTTTTTTCCTCATGTTTCCTTTTCTTCCATTTATTTCCTTATTTTTAATTTTCATCACCAAACTATTTTCTCTTTTATCTTTTTTAGACTTATTTTCAAACCTTTCATGGCTAGCCATATCCTTCATTCTCCCCTTACCCTTCATGATTGTTACACTTCTCTCCCCATCCTTTTCAATTCTCTAATCTATCATTAATTAGTGCATCTGTCACCCCCAATATTTAACCTTTTATTTTCTTCTCTTTTTTCTATTTCATTTCATTTTTTTTGTCTCCCTTGATGCCCTTCCTTGCTCTTCCCAACCTACATAACCATGCCTAGCTTATTCCATCCTTCTCCACCTTTATATTTATCTATGACCTCATTATTTTCTCTTCATCCATCTCTTGGGCCACCTTTACCTCATCCCTTATTGGATCTCTCTTATGTTCTCTAATTTTACCTTCACCTCTTTAGAGTGCAGTCAATAGTTGTACTACTTCTGCATATATCTCCTTATCTACTTCCTTATATCCTCTACACCCTTGCCTTAATGCATGAAATTTGGTTAGGTTATTTAATATAGGAGCATCCCTTTCTTCCTTTAATTCCTCTATATGTTATGCTTAGACTCTCTTTTTTGTCCTTATCTAACTACTCCCTTCACCCTCCCTATCATCTTTTTCCTTTTCAACCCTCTACCCATTTTTAGCATGCTATGGCCTATAAGGTCTTCCACTTGATTTTGGTTTAATATGAGATATATACCAATCCTACATATCTATAACACAATTGGCTAGGACTATGAGTTCATACGACTAACTAGAAAACTTGAGTGTCGTTCAACCATCGAGATGAAAATCTCCACCTCTTCTTGTCTTCCCTAATTTAAACCCATTTTACTTCAACCTTTGAAGATGTTACAATAAAAACTAAAACCACATTCAAATGGAAGATTTGGGATACCCACATGGGGATGATAGATACACCCTCTCACATGCCTTAACCTTTCAACCAATAATTTCCCTTAATTCTCCCTTTCAGACTACATCTTCTTACACCTTAAAATAGCCCTTGCTTTAATGCATGAAATCCACAACCTACTCCCTTAATTAATTAATTAATGTTATTAATATTCACCTCACTTCTTATTCCAAAACCCCCTAATGTCTTTCTCTGTATTCCCTCAAAAAATCAACATGTACTTATTTTAGGGCCCCATTGACTCAAGGGTCAAGGGTTCAAATCTTCACCACTTCTCGTTTACCCACTCTTCTAGTTTGCTTCCCCAAACTACTGAATAATAACCTTCCATATCCTATTAATGACATTATTATGGAGTGTGAACAATGTCAATGTATTTGGATGGTGATGAAAGAACCCATCTGATCACCATGGAAATTTGAGTATTTCTAGATTTTCCAAATCTTGGTATGACATATTTCTACCTTTCTTTTTTTTACAATGGTGGTAAAAACTTCACACTTCAACCTACTTATCCATGGATATAAATTTATTTTACATTGTTGACACAATCATCTAGTTGCATCCTATCTCACCTCATCCAACATTTCTACCACACCTATTAGAAAATATTTGATATCCATCTTTTCTACCCTTTGGTGTTTCCCTTTTTCCAATGTCCTTCACCTGGACCTACCTATATGATATCTAATTGGGACAACCAAGGTAACCAACACCCTTTGCCTCAAAAGAAGTAAATTTGGATAAATGTTATTTTTGGATCCATATCCATGGAATTATGTAGCTAGTGTCCACTTGCTATGTGCATCTGGGGTTAGCTCGACCATCCCCTTCCAACCTATACCCAATCCATCCATGATTTTACTATGTCCACCTTGATGTCAGTTGTTTTTGACCTAAAACATTAGTGCTTTTTGTAATAAATTTTACCCATAATGATCAACCTTTCCATGTTAAAATTTTAAATGTTTTCACCACCTCATGCAAAACTAGACTATTTGTTTTTTTCAGGAGCACTTCCTACCCAACACTGACCTTATATAGGAACCTTGATAAGACTAACTTGATCAACCATGACCAATGTTGGGGATCGATTACCTTGTCTTTATTTTAAAACCCAACCTTTGTTATCAACATTGGTACCTTTAGTCTCTATGTAATCTTGACTATTGTGCTTAGTCAAATTTTATGAACCCAATGGGGTTTCACATACCCAGCTACTTTGTGGCACTACCTAGTGCCTCCCCATTAATTTCTTATCAAACCTATACCCAATTTGACCTTTCCTCATTGACTCTTAGTTTGAGGGGGAACACCTCCTCCCATACTCAAGGTACCTTGATCTTCGACCAAGTGATTAGTTTTTATTTTGTAGCTTGTTAATTCAAGGTTACATAATAAAAAGGGGTAAAATGTAGGCACTAGAAAATTGCACACTTATAGGTTTTTATGCCTAAATGCCTCAAGATCCCCTAAAACTTATTAAACATTCCCAAAACCCATTTTAACCAACCAAATCACTATTTTCCTAGTCATAAATATCATTCAAAATCACTATTTGAAAGTACTATTCAACCTCACTATTCACTATGGGATCCACAATCACTATTCATGATGACATGGCAAGTGATATGGCATGTGACATGTCAAGTGACATGGGAGGTGATTTGGGAGGTGATATGGTAAGTGACATGGCTTAAAAGTGATGTGGCTTGATGTGGGACATCATACCCCACTTGGGACCCTTCCCAAAGTGCTTGATGACCTCATTCAAGCACCACAAGGCCCCCCCTTGAAATGTGGTGAATTTACCCTTAGGAGGTCATTATTCAACATGTATTTTTTTCTTCCCACATGAAATTAGACTTTAAAAGAGATACCTACCTCTTTAAGACTTTAGGAAAGATAAAGGGCACCCATCTTTGACTTTTTATCCCAAATGGAGGCTTACCAACCCAAATGGGAGACTTTCTAACCCACATGGGAATCCCCACAAACCTCACCTTGGAATTTTAATCCCCCCACATGGAAAATGGTACCACATTTGGATAAAGACAAATAAGGGTGGTAAAAAGTCTTCGGTCTTATTCAAACCCATGTGCATGATTTCCATTCAAACTTGGATTCATGTGCAAAGTGGAAGATTTTCCAACCCACAGGGGAATCCCCACCAACCTCACCTTGAATAAAACATGAAAAAATTTGAGAACTTTTAATTTCCTCAAAATTCCTTTATTTTGGCATGTTTCTTCATACAAAAATGCTATAAACACCCCCCTCTCCTTCACCCAAGGTTATGTTAGAAGTTAGCCTTTTATTGTTAACATTTTTGTTGTAGGTTTTTGAAGGAGGTCATCATTTTTAGGGAAATCATAATAATATTGGAGAGAAGAGCCAATGTATCAAATTTCTACCAAAATTGCTTCAACAACATCAACACCAACATCTTCATCAACATTCTTCTTCAAGCTTGGAAGGTAACCTTGGTTTTATTTATTGCAATTTAATTTCTTATCCGTCTTGGCCTATTATTTATAGAATTCCAAACCCACCCTTTGACATTATTATTCAATTGGCCTACATATCGATTCTCATTAACCTCTTAATTTTACTTTCCCCTTTATCCATTTACCTCTTCTCATGTTTCCCTCTTTACCATCTTCACTCTTTTTATCCCCCTACCCTTTTTCCACCTTAATCATTTATTGCCTTATCCTTTCCAATATTCACCCTTTAATCCTTTTCCATATCAATAATTTTCCAATCCAAACAACATAAATCTTTGACCCTTGCCATTTTACCAAACCAAGAACCAAAACTTTACTTTTAGCTAATTTTTAGCAATTTTAATTATTCAAACTATTTTCTTTAGTTTAATCATCTTAGCAAAGCATTTAATTTTAATTAATTAAATTTAGGTTATTTTATATATTTAATTTAATTTTTTTGTTTTAAATACATTTTTATTTTATTTTTATCTATTAAACTTAAGTGTTAAAAGAAGGTGGATTGATAGCCTCCTAGAAAGCTTTCCCTTCTAAGATCTAGCTTATGCTAGGCAATCCACCCTTATCTTTGTCTAATAAACAAGTGTGTGGTAGTGTTTTCGTATTTTTAGGTACTATTCCCTAGACAAAGAAGAGTTATTAATAATCATATGGATTCAATGTACACATTTTAATAGGTTTTTTTACACACCCTTCATAATTAGTTTCTAATCTACACACTTAGAAAAAACAAAAAATTAGATAGAAATAGATGGAATTGATTTTGGTAGGATAAACTTCAATTCCCCAAAGGGAGATAATAAATCCAAGGATTTTTCTTGAAAAGACCCCAAAAATTCACTTCTTAGGGTTAAGGTAGATATGTTAATGGATGAGTCACTCAAAGATAATTTTGAAAATGATCAAATGATCCTTAAAGTATTTGGATTTCCCAAGAAGATCATCTATGTAATCCTCAAAATTTTTATGTATAAGGTCATGGAAGATATAAGTCATGGCACATTGGTATGTTGATCTAACGTTATTTATTCTAAAAGGCATGACCTTATAGTAAAAGGTCCCCTATGGGGTGATAAAGGTAGTTTTGTGTTGATATTTGGGGACAATTAGGATCTGATTATATCCCAATAATCCATCCATGAGAGATAACATATCATGGTTGGTTGTAAGATCAACTAGATATTTTCTTGGTAGAGTAAATTCATCTTTTGGGCAAGCAAGGTTGAGGTCACAAAAGTCCACATAAATGCATAGTCACCATGTGGCTTTAGTGATAGGTATGACATTTGAGACCCATTGGGGGTAATTAATGGGTTGAATGAAATTGATAGATAGGAGATGTTGAAGCTCTTATTTTATTAGAAAGGATATGTAAGAGTGCATTCATCAAAGTTTTTAACTAATAGGTTTGGCGTCATAGTTGGTGACTATGTTATGGGTAGTGATGGAAGGGCCAATTCTTAACATGTCTCTATAAGAACAAGCAAATGCTATGTTGTGGTCTTGCAAGAAAGAGGGGAAGTCCAAAGCTCTTTAGGATTCAATGATTTGCCAATTTTGATAATATGGGGGTTATCTAGAGTGCCCAAGTTGATATTTATGGTGGATTCATTCAATATGGTTAAAATCTCAAGAGGAAGGGATTTATGGATGGAAGAATTTGGTACACCAAGATAGGTGAGAATAGAATCATCATCCTGACACTAAATGATATTAATGATGGGAGATTCATATCTTATCCTCTCAAGATGGGTCAAAAGGATGGTTATGATTACCCCTTTTTTTTGATAAGTTAGGGGTTTGAGGTTAAGCATATTGATGAAAAAAAAGTTAAGTGGGATGATGTCATCATCCTTACACTCAAGTGAAGAAGAGGTCGGTGAGGAGGGGATGTCTTCCTCAACAATGGTGGTGGTAGATATTTTGGTTTTCATTATGGGTAAAATTAAGTTAAGGCCATGTTTCTCATGGGCTTTTTGGTCTCAATTTTAATCAACTCATATGGCTTGTGTTCATATCATCTGAGACCAAATCCATTCCAAGCACATCAATGGAGGTATGTCTTGGCAAACTCTAGTTTGTATAGATAAGAAAATCTAGAGGTGAATGGTCGAGGAGAAATAGAGGTGATGAAAATACCAAGGGGTTTATCAAGTCCTCCATAGATGAAATGGGTTTGATAGTTTGAAGGCTCGAAAGGGATAATGGTTCTAATATTGGGGTCATAACTGGGTTAGTGGTAATGTTTCCCATATTATTTAGGAGTAGGGAAAGCATCAAGGGTGAGAAGGTGATGTTCCCCAAGTGAAAGATGTTGGAATGTGGATTTCAAGTGGTCTATGGTAGGGATTTGGTATGAGGGGATTGATGAGCTAGTAGATGCCTTATTGGTCAAAGAAGATGTGGATTCATCCTTCATGGTTGAGGGCTTGTATTTGGATAATGAGGGTGTGCTAGATGGAGGTAGGAAGACATCATTGGGTTGATAAGTCATGTTGTATGATGAAAATGGATTTGGTTCAACTTGTATAGTAACAACCTAACCTTCATACTCAAATTTGATGCAATGATGAAGGGTAGAGGGTACACAACCCATGGAGTGGATCCAAGGTCATACTAATAAAACATTATACTATAATTCACCTTCCACTACATAGAAGAGCTCTAGGAGCATGCGAGGTCCTAAGTAGATATGAAAGACAATAGTTCCAAAAGTAGTGGCCATGGTGTCATTAAAGGATCAAAAGACAACTAAGGTTTTAGACATGAAATTATTTGGTAGTTTAAGTTGATAATAGGTATGAGAGGAGATGATATTAATACTACCCTCAATCAATCATAAACCATTTGACATAGGTTTGGTTGATGTAGGCAGTGATGAAAAGAGGGGGATTTAGGTCATCAAGGTGGATATAAGGTATTTATGAATCCTTGAAGGTGACAAGGTTAGAAATTTAGAGAGCACTAATAAAAGCTACCAAAGGTTGAGGGTCTTCAAGTTGGACCTCTATTAATTGCAATACCTTTATCATTGCGTGGAGTTGATGAGATGAGGTAGAAATCAACTCATATAGGCTCATATTTGTCAAGGTTTGGTGAAATTATTTGAGAATCACTCTTATGATTGATTCAGAGGGGTTGGATTGAGAGGTATCTAAGATAGATACCTTGGGTTTAGCCAAAGGTGAAGGTGCTTGAATTTGACTTGGTTTGGAGGTGAAAGATGGGTATGTCCATGAGATGGAAACTTTATCCTTCCCCTTATCCTTTTGATGAGCATGTGATCATGTGACCACATGGATAGTATGGATAGAGGGAAGAGTTGGGGTAGGAGATTGGTTTGGTTCCTTGTCACTCTAAGATGAGAGTGGAGGGGTGGGTAGGCATTGCATATTGGTTATTGTTGGTTGGTTTGGTAGCAGGATCATGGGAGGATCATCTGATAATAGATCATCATGATCATAGAGTTGATGGATTATGGTTTAGAGAGATTTGTAGTTCTCTATGTCATACCCAGATGTCTTATGATAGGCACATACTTGATGGTCATTATACCAAACTAGTTTTAGACATAGAGGGTCAAATGGTCTGATAGGAGGTAAGGTCAAGCAAAAATATTATAATAACCTTTGGAAAATAGTCGCATAAGATTCAACTAAAGATGGAGAGGGATAAAAGGTTTTAGCCTTGGTTGGTGAGATGGAAGTCTTTTTAGAAATAGGCTTGGTGGTAGAGGTCTTGGGTAAGGCGGTGTTTTTAATTGATTATTTTGGTTTAGGTAAGGAAGTTGATAAGTTAGAGGTAGAAGATGTTGAGGTAGCTAGTTTGGTTATTGATGGCTCAATGCAAATGGGTGTGTTAGAAAGTAATATTGATGGTGTAACCAAGAGTGATGGTTGGGTTTTGGTTAAGATAGTTATCTTCCTAATTAAATTAGAGGGATGAATTCCCACAATAGAGGACAAGGTTGAGGGAGGTATAACTTTGGCCTTCTATCCTTTTGGTGGTTTTACCTCCTTGGTTGATTTGGTTTAGTGTTTGGTTGATGGGTTTGGTGAGGTTAGCTCCACTTTCATAAATGGGTGATTAAGGCTCTACATAGGGAAGATTTCAAGGTTTTTGGTTGGTTTAGTTGGAGTGATAGAGGATGACTTGGTTATTTTGGATTTAATTGCTTTGGATGGTTGAGGAATGGTTGGGTTGGTAGAGGTTTTGATTGGTTTGATAGTGGGTTGGATAATAGAAGTGATGGGTTGGTCTATCAAATATTTGGTTAGAGGTTCTTGTTTGGTGATGTAAGGGAGCTTCAATTGTTTCCAAAAGGTGGCTTGATTAGTGTTAGGTTTGGAGACAAAATCCAATCTTTGAACTAGTTTAGAGGATGGTTTATAGACTAGTCTTGTTCCCTAGGTAGTGGGCTTGAAAGATAAACCCATAGGTTGAGAAAGGGGAATGGTGACCTCATCCTTTTCCTCAATAAAAAGATGTAAGTTTTGGAGTGGTGGTTCCTCTATGGGAGGTATAGATATGGTGATCTCTCCCTTTGGAATGATCTCCAAAGGAGGGGTGAATTATTTAGTAATTGAGGGAGAAGGTAAAGTGGTGATGGTTACTTGCCCTAGTATGTCAATTGGAAGGATTAAGGACTCCACTACCTCAATAAGTGGAGAAGGGGAAGATGGTATTTCCTTGGTTTAGGTCTTCAAAGGAAGAGAAGGTGACTCCACTACCTCAATAAGTGGAGAGGGTGAAGAATAGGTGGCTTGGGTGGTAGGCTCTTCAATAATGAGCACGTCAAGAATGATATTGGTGATATGGGCATCATGAGAAGACTAAAAATTTTTGCTCTCATTTTGGGTAGGTGCATGATTGGGAAAAGGCTGTCTAAAACTATCAAAGGCTTGGTTTAGAGGTGTATTGGGGTTATCCAACACGAGCTCCCCTTTATCAATGAGGGTTTGGATAATGTTTTTGAAGGTATTACACCTACTAACATCATGTCCAACTACTCAATGGAAAACACATAGGTCATTTTCATTATACCAGTTAGGTGTAGGATGAGAAGAATCAAATTGTTAAAGGGGTTTTATGGGAAGAAGCTATATGATATTATATTTTAGTAACTTCTCCAAGACCAAAGCATCATATTCCCCAAGCAGAGTAAATTTCTTCTAATTATTTCAATTTTGGTTCTTCATGTTTTGATTTGAGGAGTTAGAAGAGTTTGGTTGATTGACTGATGGTGGAGGAGTTTTATTAAGGACAACTACATTTTTAGTTCCTTTGAATTTGGTATTGGTGTTGGTTTGGTTACTTGGTTTGGAGGAATAGGCCTCATTAGTTTTGTAGTTAGAGTTTTTGTTTTTTAACTTTAACTTTCCCTCATTGATGGCTCTATTTTCTAGCTTATGTGCCATGGTAAAATCCTTGTCAAAGGTTCTAAATTTTTAAACATGAAATGTAGAAGAAATATGCTTGGAACATGCCTAAGAAAAAATTTCTATCAGTTTGGGTTGGGGTAAAGAGAAGGAAAGTTAATTGATTAGGCTCCTCTAATGGGCTATAAAATTAGTAATATATTCATCATCAAATTTTTGGATAGAATAAAGTTTAGTGATGGAAACTTTCTTGGAGATGTTTATTGAAAAGTGATCCAAGAAAGTTTGGGCTAGCTGGGTGAAAGAGAAGAGAGAATGTTGGGTTATGGAACTATACCAATCTAGTTTTGGACTGAATAAGGACATGGGGAAGGTACAAAAAAAGAGAACATCATCATAGGAAATCAAATAACATGAATGCCTAAATGCTCTGAGGTACTATTGGGGGTCCTCCTTACTTTGAAATTTAGAAAAATTGAGAAGTTCCCATTGAGGAGGGTATAGTTTGATAGGGATAGATGGGTGAATGGGATCAATATAGATTTGGTCATATGATAAGATGTTGTGAGCACCAGAGATGGATGACTCTAAGGTAGTCATTGTATCCCTAAACATTTTCATCAGATCTATTTACAATTGTGTGACTAAAAAGTTATGAGGTGCATATTGTTGTGGTGGTTGAATAATATATTGATAGTTAGTGGGAGGTTGAGAAGTTGCCACATATTGAAATATGGACATAGGTGGTTGGGTGGATGCTATATAGGGGTAGGTAGATGTAGGTAGTTGGGTAGTAGGTAGAGGTACATGCCCTTGTGGGTTAAGGATGTAACCCAAGTTGTGTATGATGGGAACCTATTGAGAGGTTAAGCTAGGTTGGGTAGGAGCTATGGTTGGGTTTATAACTAAAGCAAAGGTGTTCACCTCTATACTAATTAGTGGTAAGGTAGAAGGTATAAACACCACAATATTTTGAAGTGGAGTAGTTACTAATGGATTGGAGGTAGCAGAAGGAAGGTTGGAAATGATAACAATAGGTGCTCCCATGGTGAGGGGTGTATAGGTGGTTAATGGTTGGGTTGATTATATGGTAGAGGAGTGGCTAGTGGGGGTGGAAAGCATAAGGGTGTTGGTTTGTTGGGTAGGTTGGTTTTACATAGTAGTATCAAAGGGATTATTGGTAGATGAAGATGCTTGGGTGGCCAATGGTTGGGTGGTGACTATGGCAATGGAAGGTTTCCCCATAAGGTAGGAAGGCATGCTGTAAGGTAGGTCCATAGGTGGGACCGAAGTAGGGATATGATGAGGCATGGTGCTAAGATAATGTTGAATGGACACAATGTTATTATCTAAGAAGGTGGAAAAGTTTGTATCTCCTTTTGGAACTACTTGAACGAAAGGAGGACTTCCTTAAGGGTAAAGAGAGTATTCTAGTTTAGATACATACTTGATGGATGACTAGGTAGAAGAGTTTAATTGGTTTGGTGATGGGTTCTATTTTGCTAGGTTCCTTCACTACTGGTGAGTTAAAACCATGAAAGATAAGGGAGAGAGAATAAAAAACAATCTCACCATTCAAATAGGGAAAAGATAAGAAATGAGCAAGGAAATCAAACACACATTAAAAAGTATGTTAAGTCCTAGAGTTCCTTTTAGTCTCTTTTTTAGCTTATGCCTTAAGGTTTAAGAACTATGTGATTGAAATTAGTTTGCAGAGTAGTTACTGAAAAAGAAATCTATGGTTGGTTTTAGGTTGTGTTTAGGCTCTTAAAAGGATCTATATTAGAAATCAATATATGGCTTAGTATTTTGGCCTACCCCCTCACTTCACACACCATAATGATAAGGGTGTTAGGTGCTTAGCTAATATATACTAATTTATAGAGTTTATACTCAACTAGAGAGATGAGTTCATTTTACTCTTAGTAATGACCTCCAAGTAGGATTGTCAAGAAAGAGTAAGGTGACCACTAGGTGATGAAATCCTAGTTAGGCCTTATGTCAATTTGTTTAGATGTTTGATTGATGTAAGTGGTTTGGTTTGTGTGTGTGATACAAGTGATGCTATGATCAAATTACTTTGCTTTAATTTAACTAAGTAAGCTAAAACTTGCAAGAGACTAATGTATGTAGTTTGATTTTAAACCTAAAAGAAATTTTAATTTCATTTATGAGCATAGAATAGGGATAAGAGCATGTATATGCAAAAAAAAAAAGCCCAAATAGAGACTTAAGGGTCCCACTAGATGTACCATAATGTTTCAAATAATTTCAATGTATATTTCAAGAAAAGAAAAAGAAAAAACTAGATACATGTATGGTTAAAAACCCTGCATGGTTGTGTGCACATTGAATTAGATTATTTTAGAGAGATCCTCTTTAACCAAGGAATGACCTAGAAATACTATAGTACTAAAGCAAATGGTTGGTTATATATATAGTTGGATGGATTGACTAGTGTTAGCTAGATTCTAGAAGTAAGAGCTTCTTTGAATCCACACATTTTAAACAATTAAGTTAAGAAAATAGCAAATAAAGTACTTAGATAAATCATAGAAGATAATGAAATGTAATACAAGAAATGCTTGATAAGTAAATAAACTAAAATGACTAATATAGAAATAAGTGGATCAATACTAATGCTAAATAGGTGTGATTCAAAAAATGGGTTGGGGGTCTATGAATAGGTAAACAAAAATAAAGTTGGATTTGGTTGAGGGTAGGTGGGTAAAAATAGATTGATTTAATTTTTTTCCATAGTGACCATCAGTGTTTGAAGTGACCATTGACAGTTGAGGTAACCATCAATAGTTGAGATAACCATAGATGGTTGGGTAGATCATCGATGATTAGGGTGGCTATCAATGGTTACTATGTGTTGGGTTTGGGTAATAAAAGGTCATATTGATGGGGTCATAGAAGGTAATTCTAGGAGATTGGCTTATGCTAAACTAATTGCAAAATAGAAATAAAGTAATTGACATATTGAAAATAAATACTTAGCTTATCAGAGGTTGATCAGATGAATGGCTGAGGTAGTGGAGCTTGGGGAAAATTTGGTAGAGTAGTGGTACTTGGATGTTGGTCGATGGATGGTATCACTTCAGCTCTCTATCATGATAGCTACATTACTAGATTGCTGGAGGAACACCTATAAAAGAAACTATGGATGCAAAATCTATTGATAGATGCAGATGAATCATTTCTCACCTTTTGCTCCTCTCTTCTTATAGGCAAGGAAGGAGAGGTGAAAGAAGACATTAATAAGGGGTCCAACTTACTGCCTACTTTTAATTTACACATGTATTGGCTCACATATGAATTAGACAATCTAATGATAGAAAGGAAAGTCAGAGTGAAGGGTTAGTTAAGTTGGTTATATGGTGGAACTTGATTATCAATGGTCAGGGTGACCATCAATAGTGAGGGTGACTATTGGTGGTTGAGGGTCAAGGTCATGTCAAGTTAAAAGGTGGGTTAAGTCATTAGGTCAAACTGACTAGCACTAGATAGGTTTATTGGTCAAATGGTTTAGATTGGGCCCAAGGGGGTCCTAAAGTAGTCTAGGGGAGATTCAACACTTGGAACCATCATGTGCATATTTATGGTGTCTACAGTCCTTAACAAAATGGTATTATAGAGCACAAGAATAGGCCCTTGAAAGAAATGACCAACTTTATGCTACACTCCAAGTCTCTTACACCTCAGTATTAGATCGAGGCCATCAACTCAACTTTTTATATCTAGAACCAAGTTCCTCAAAAATAATATAAGGGATTCACTCATTTTAAAGTATGGAGTGATAAAAAACCCATAGTAAAACACTTATAAGTGTTTGGATCTCTTGCTATGGCCTACATTCTAAAGAAGAAACATAAAGAGTAGAATCTTAGAGTCAACATTACATCTTCATTGGATATCTTGAGGGTGTTAAGGGATATAGGATTCTCCATACCACCACTCATGAGTTGTTCATTTATAAGATTATTCACTTTCAATAGGGTCCTCTAAAATCTGTACATGACACTCTTCCCTCTTCTATGGATGCACTAGGATTTGATGATAGTTCTAATTATTCATATCCACCTAAGCATCATCCTAACAATCTAAATTTTTTTGTCTAGTTTTGATGATGAGAGTAGTGATGAGGACTCACCTCATCCTTCTCCTAGAATATCTTTATAGGATGAGGAATATTTTGCTGACTCTCTAACATCTAGTCCTTTTTGGGCTAGACAACCACTATAAAGTGATGTCCATTGGGTTGGATATCCATCAAATAAAAAGTGAACACATTAAAAATTATAGAATGACACACATTCATTTATTGCATATGATTTTTATCTATAGTCATTTATTGAGGCATCAAGCACTCCTATGTGGCATACTACTAGGGAAGAGGAGTATGATTCCTTTCTAAATAACAACACTTGGGATTTAGTCCCTCTTACTAAGGGAAGAAAAATTGTTTGATGTAGGTGGATATACCAAATAAAATTTGTAGTAGATGGATTCATATGTAATTTAAAAGCAAGTTTGTTATCAAGGATTATTCTCAGGTACCTATAATTGAATATACTAAGACATTTAACCTAGTTACCAAAATGAAGTCAATCCAACTCACTCTTACCATTACCATAACACATTATTGCAATGTTCAAAAAATAGATGTGAATAATTCCTTTCTTCATGGTGACCTCAAAGAAGAATTATACATGGATCAAATAAAGGATTTATGGAAGGTTCCTCCTTAGTTTATAAACTTCATAAATCTATCTTTGGTCTCAAACAAACTCTTCAATTGGTATGCCAAGATGAACTCCTTTCTTTTTTTGGTTGGGTTTAATAGATGTCATTCTAATCAGAATGTATACATTTTATAATAGGATGATTAACTATTGATTTTGGTTCTCAATGTGGATGATCTATTGATCACAAGGAGTTCTTCATCTACCATTGCAACAATGAAAACTACTTTGTTTGAAATATTCTCAATGATAGACTTGGGATTATTGCATTACTTCCTTAGGATTAAAATTTATCAGTCTAATTTTGAGATCACTATTACATAATCTAAGTATGATTTTGATTTGATTGCAAAATTTTACATGTATGACTGTAAGCTAACTATAAATCCATTTATATCTAGTGTGAATCCTGAGGTTGTTATCTGTTTCCTTTGGTTGATACTACCTTGCATCGATAACTTTTTGGTAGTCTCATATATATTATAAACACTAGACTTGGTATTTGATATGTAGTGGGCATGGTCTTGAGATTTATGTAAGAACCATATGAGTTACACTAAAAAGTAGCTATGTGGATTCTCCACTACATTTAGGGTATGAATGGTTTTAGGATTCACTGTGGAATATGCATTAATGTTAACTTGATTGGGTATATGAATTTAGCTTGGGATGGTGATATTTACAATCATAAGTCTACTTTACGATATAATTTTCCTCTTGTTTTAGGTCTAATTAGCTGGTCAAACAAGAAGAAGACGTTGGAAATATTGTCATTGATGTCAAAGGTCTAGCATTATTGGTGATAAAGGCCCCATTACATTTAATGGTGTTTTTAATATTCATATCTTAGATAATATGTGTTAATATTTATTTAATATTAATGAATATATTTTTGGTTGCATATAACTCAAAAGAGGGCCCATGGAGAAGTCAAAGAGTCATGGGGTAAAAGATGAAAGAGGAATG
The DNA here is from genome assembly GCA_037957365.1 of Torreya grandis. Lineage (NCBI taxonomy): Eukaryota > Viridiplantae > Streptophyta > Pinopsida > Cupressales > Taxaceae > Torreya > Torreya grandis. The sequence continues at coordinate 889,851 of JARHVA010001908.1, forward strand.
AGATGCATTTTCTCATGAAGAGTCATCTTGAGGAATTCCAAGAGTCACCATGTGAAGACAAAAGAGGTATGGCACATTTTTCTATGAAGGGACACTTTGAGGAATATGAAAAGTCACCAAGATAAAGATAAAAGAGGAAAAGATGATTTTACTTATGAAGGGTCACCATATGAATTTTTAAAATGCAAAGATATGAATGGTCATGAAAGTTTAGCATCATTTTCCATGAGGATTGAAGGGTCACAAAGGGTGAATGCCAAAGGTCATTTGGAAAGGTAAATAAAGGCTTGAGAAGCCATTTGTGATATGCAAAAGAGTGCTTGGTTTGTATTTATTTTCAAAGAGAGAAAAACATGATATATTATAGAGTTATATCATTTATTGAGTAAGCAATATTGAGAGATAGTTTTGTTTTATACACAAGAGGGGTTGGTGCTCACAAATCTTTGCAAGGGGTTGTTGCTCCTATGGATTGGTGCTCACAAATAGTTACTGTCTTGTTGCTCGACAAAGGGGTTGGTGCTCCTACAATTTGGTGCTTGTGAAATTTGTATTTTGAGTTGGTGCTCATTCATATACTTGATATTGTTCTCTATGGTTTCTCCCACTTTGGGTTTCCACATAAAAATCTGGTCTCTCTCTCTCTCTCTCTCATGTGGTGCAAATTATTGTTTCAGTTTTATTGCATATCTTGAATGTGTGATTAAGTGGTTAAAGAAAAGAAATTAGATTAATTAAAATGATATATAATATACTGATTCACCCCCCTTCCCTCTTAGTATATTTCATGTTTAACAATTGGTATCAGAGTAGGTTCCTTTTGAAAAAGTTTTACAGTTTGAAAGTAGATCGAGAAAGCACGATGGTTGGATCACATGAAGGATTTTTTACAAATAAGGCACCTTTGTTTGATGGGATGAATTATGTTATTTGGAGCATAAGGATGAAGACTTATTCGATGGCCCTTGGATTTGACATATGGCAAGAAGTGGTGGAGGAATATGAAGAGCCACAGACACTTGTAACTACTCCACCATAAAAGAAGGCAAGTGAAAATAATGCTAAAGCTTTAAATGCTATCTTGTGTAGTTTATGTGAATCAAAATTTGTTAAAGTTATGTAATGTAAATTTGCTCATGAAACTTGGGTAAAATTTGAGAATATTTACAAAGGTGATGGAAAGGTTTAGTAAGCTAAACTTCAAACTTTCAGAATATAGTTTGAGAGTTAGAATATGGAAGAAGAAGAAAATATAACAAGTTATCTTTTGTGGGTTGATCAAATAGTTAATCCGATTCAAGGTCTTGGAGAAAATTTAGAATAATCAATTGTGGTTTAAATTTTTTTGAGATCTCTACCATTGAGATATGATGCAAAAGTTTCAGCAATTAAAGAGATGAAGAATTTAGCCAAGATAAAGATGGATGAGCTTCATGGTATTCTTATGGAATATAAGATGTGGATTGAATAAGATAAACACTCAAAGAGAGAAGCTGATTTCAAGACATCAAAGAAAGAGAAGGCTAAAATTAAAGAATCAAGTGATAGTTCTAGCGATGATGAAGATGACAATGGAGCTCTATTCAACCGCAAGCCAAAAAAGGGCACAAGTAAATATATAAAAAAATTACCTTTTAAATATTTTAATTGTAGAAAGATTAGACATTTTGTAGCTAAATACCCAAATAAAGGTAATGATGACAATGAAGAAGGAAAGTCTACATACAAGAAGAATTTCAAAGGTAAATTCAATAAGGGATTCAAGAAGAAGAGTTTGTATTCTAAAGATTCTAGCTTAGCCGAAGATAGTGGAGTCAGTGATTCAGAAGAAGAAAATATTCTATTCATGGCCATACATGAATATGCCTCCACAAGCAAAAGTATGGATGATCAATAAGAAGAACATGATGAAGCTAAAGTGAATATAGAAGGAGAACTCATTTGTGCCTTAGAAGAGTTAAAAGCTCTTGAAAAGAAGAATTGAAGATTAAAGCTCCAAATCAAGAAAAATGAAAAAGAGTCAAAGGAAATAATTGAAGATCTACAAGCACACTTTAAAGAAGCCAAGAATAATTAATAATATATGACAACACAATTGAAAATAGTAAGTAAAGAATGTGAAAGGTATGTTATTGAAATTGCTTCTTTAAAAGTAGATCTTGAGAAAACAAATAAAGCAATCAATGATATAGTAGCCAATGATTCAAAATTTGAGAATAACACTAATATGTTGAATAAGATATTAGAAAATCAAAGATCAATGTTAGATAAGAAAAGTATTAGACTTGAAAAAGAGAAAGAGGAGGTCACTACTTTCACAGACAAGGAAAAAGGAAAGAACTATGCTAAAGCTCTTACAAAAGAAGAAATAAAAAGGAGAAAAATTAAGAATACAGAGGACATCTAAAACAAAAAAGGCTAGAGGGAACAAAGCCATAAAATAGGTCATATTTTTATGGTTACTATTTCTATTATAATGGATATGGTCATAAGAAAATAAAATGTCAAAAAAGTGCTAACAATTTCAAAAATAAGAAGGAAATTCATACAGAGTCAAGCATAAGCCACAACTCTTTTGCTCCTTCATCAAGATTTAATAAAGAGACCATAATATGTTACAAGTGAAAAAACTTTAGACACATAGCTTGGTACTATATGAACATGTTCAAGTTAGTCAAGAAGGACCAGAGTTTCAAGGCTCAATTCATCAAGAAGAAAGTTTAGATAGGTTCATGACAAAAGAAACAACTTGAAAAATCTATGTTGGTGCATATAGCTTTGCATGAAATAAATGAAAAAAGCCATGGTTAATTGATAGTGGATGTATAAGGCACATAATAGGAGATAAGATCAAGTTCATAACCTTAAAGAAGATCAATGGTGGCATAGTGAAATCCAGAGACAATACTACTGCTAGAATTACTGAAAAAGGTACACTAAGTTTGGATAATGGTAGAACTAAAATTAAAAATGTTTTATATGTAGAAGGTCTTATGCATAATATTTTGAGTGTAAGTCAAATGTGTCATTAGGGGCACACACTAAATTTTATGAAAAAGGTTATGAAATTAGAAGAAAAGATTTAGATGTGTTGGTTACAGATGCTCAGAGAACAAATAATAATTTGTAAATGCTATCAGACATCGAAGGTCAAAGATGTTGTTTGATTTAGATTGAATAAATTTGAATATGTCATAGGAGAATGAGGCACATAAATTTTTACAATCTTGTCAAAATTAGCAAGAAGAAAGTAGTCAGAAATCTTTCAAAGATTACAAAGCCATCTGACACATTTTGTGAACCTTGTCATCATGGGAAGTAGGTTAGAAGGTGGTTCAAAACAAAAGAGTACTCAACCACTCAGATGCTAGAGCTTGTTTACACTGATCTATACGGACCTATGAGAACTTAAAGTACTCAAGGTAAGAAATATTTTATGTTGATTATTGATAATTTTTTACGTATGACTTGGGTAATGTTTTTAAAGAAAAAATTAGAAGCTCTCAGACATTTCAAAGCATTGGTTGAGAATAAAACTAGTTTGAAAATTAAGTGTCTAAGATACGATCAAGGAGGAAAATTCATGTCAGATCAATTTATTGAGTTTTATGAAGACCATGGAATAAAGAGACATTATTCAATAGCCATAACTCCACAACAAAATTGAATAGTTGAATAGAAAAATAGAATAGTTTAGGAGATGGAGAGGACAATGTTAAATGAATCCAAGATAGTAGATAAATATTGGAGAGAGGTAGTTGCTATAGTAGTGCATATTCAGAATAAATAATTATTGAGAGTCAATAGTGACAAGACTCCTTATGAGCTATGGAAAGATAAACCAGTTCTAGTTGATTATTTTAGAGTTTTTGGCAGTAGATGCTTCATGAAGAGAACCAATGAAAAACTTGGTAAGTTTGAATCCAGAGCAGATGAAGGTATATTTCTTGGTTATTCTTAAAAAATTAAATCTTATAAATGTTATAACAAAAGAACAAATAAAATTGTTGAAAGTGCAAGTGTTAAGATAGAAGAAGATGGAACACAAAAAATCAATGATCTAGTAGACATTCCTAAAATCATTGAAGAGGAAGATTTTGAAGAATCCAACGATGCATTCAAGAACAAAACCTATTCCCATTAGATATCATTTTTTGAGAGAGCAAGTTACAGATCAATAGGTTAATATGGAGTATATCAGTACTATAGAGTAGATTGCATATATTTTCACAAAGGCATTATGAAAAGACACATTTGAGTATCTGTGAGAGAAGTTACAAGTAATTTTTTTACTTCTTGCCATTAAGGTTCAACATCAGTTTAGGGGGAGCTAAGTGTTATCTCCAAGTAGGTCCTTTTCCATTAATGTCAAAGGGGGAGAATAATAGGTATAGGGAACAAGTATAGGTTGCTATAGTAAGGGGGAGTTACTATATGTTTTTTAGATGGTAGTATGTGTAATTTTCAAGATTTGGCAGTTTTTAGTTTGAGGTTGCCATCAATGATAAAGGGAGAGATTGTTATAAATATTATCATTGATGTCAAAGGTCTAGCATTATTGGTTATAAAGGCCCCATTGCATTTATGGTGTTTTTAATATTCATATCTTGACTAATGTGTGTTAATATTTATTTAATATTAATGAGTATATTTTTAGTTGTATAAAAGTCAAAAGAGGGCCCATGGAGAAGTCAAAGAGTCATGGGGTAAAAGATGAAAGAGGAATGGGACACATTTTCTCATGAAGAGTCATCTTGAGGAATTCTAAGAGTCACCATGTGAAGACAAAAGAGGTATGGTGCATTTTTCCATGAAAGGACACTTTAAGGAATATGAAAAGTCACCAAGATAAAGACAACAGAGGAAAAGATGCTTTTGATTATGGAGGGTCACCATATGACTTTTCAAAATGCAAGGATACAAAGGGTCTTGTAAGTTTGGCACCATTTTCTATGAAGATTGAAGGGTCACAAAGAGTAAATGCCAAAGGTCATTTGGAAAGCTAAATAAAGGCTTGAGAAGCCATTTATGATATGCAAGAGAGTGAATGGTTTGTATTTGGTTTAGAAGAGAAAAAATCATGAGATATTGCAAATTTCTATCATTTGTTGAGGAAGAAACATTGAGAGATAGTTGTGTTTTATACACAAGAGGGGTTGGTACTCCTATGGGTTGGTGCTCACAAATCTTTGCAAGGGGTTGGTGCTCTTATGGGTTGGTGCTTAAAAATAGTTGTTGTGTTGGTGCTTGGCAAAGGGGTTAGTGCTCCTACAAGTTGGTTCTCATTCATATAATTGAGATTATTCTCCATAGTTTTTCCCACTTTGGGTTTTCAGGTAAAAATCTAGTCTCTCTCTCTCTCTCTCTCTTGTGTGGTAAAAATTATTGTTTCAATTTTATTGCATATCTTGAATGTGTAATTAAGTGGTTAAAGAAAATAAATCAGATTAAGTAAAAAGATATATAATATACTAATTCACCCCCCCTCTCAGTATATTTCATGCTTAACAACAGAATGCTATTACTTTATCTTATATAGAGGTAGAATATAAATAAGTTGTTAATGTTGCCATTGAGGATATTTGTCTTTAGAGGATTCTTACTGAGTTTTTTAAAAGACATTATACTATATGAATATGCTCCCTATTTTATTGTGAAGGATGTTTTGATTTGGTATTTATAATTAACCATCACTTGGTTATAACTAGAATACCCATCTAAGAATGACATCATTTGTGAGCCATTCATTATCTACATTACTTAATCTAGTGAGGGTAGTGGGTGATTATATTTATTTGAATCTTGATTCAAATTATTGAAGTCCACACACAAACATATTTTTCATTTTTTTTTGAAGTAGAACAAGATTTTAAACCCATGTGGAGTGCTTGACTAGAAAACTAATTTTGGTTGATAACTAATTTTACACCTATTTAAAATTAAAGGTCCCAACAAAAGATTCCCAAGCCTCTATCTCTAATGAAAAGGTTTAACCCATGGTTTGAGGGGAATGATATGAGTGATGATTGAAGTGTAAAATACCTTTATATATTCATAACTCCAAGATATGGTATCTATATAATCCTTCAAGGCTTGTGTAATTACCCATTTCTCTATTTAAATACAAGTTGTTCCTAAAAGAACATTTTTTGAATCATTTGCATTCCCCAAATTCCACTCATGTAATATACCTTTATACGAAGTTGCCTTTTCTTTCTCACCTTGATATTCCATGTCAAATAGTCTCTCTAATGACACCACACCTTTAGGTATGTTGTTTATCTTCATATTAATTATACACTCTTCATCTAGCTCAAAATAATCTCCATTAGCTTTATCTATAATCTCAGATTCAAATACATATGAATTTGTGATGAAAATAATAATATGTTGATCATCATTAAACACCTAAAATTTTTTGACATTTATAGAATGGAAGATGTAAAAACCAACTCCATGGTAAACCTATTTAACTCAGAGTCTACAATTGGATCCAATGTACTTGCAATTATTTCCAGAGCCTCATCTATATAATTTATTCTATGAGGAATAGTTTGTATGTTAAATGCATCAAAATATTCTATTAAATTACATACTTTGATGTAATACCTTGACAAATGTTTGTCATTACAAGCATACTAATTTATAACTTGTTTGATCCCTAATGTTGAATATCCAAATAATTTTAGATAATTAACAACCTTTTTGAGATCAAATTGAATACTCAACTACATTATTTTTGCAAGTAAATTTTAGTTTGAATGCAACCAAATAGGATTTTACCCATTGGATTAATAATCTTTATTCTAACACCACAACCTTGTTTAGATTTAAAATCATCAAATTTTAAATTCCATAAATTATTTTCAGTTGGTAATTGTTGATTATGTGCCATGGGTGCTACAGAGAAATCACCTTCAATCTCCTTCCTTTTTACATCAAGAGTGTACATGTTTTATTTTTCATTTGAAAATAATATTTGTATCATGCCTTCATTAGCTAGAGTAGAAACATAGATATTATGAATGGAGCTATTTTCAGATTTAGACCTTACTAAGTTATCTTATATATATAGACTGCCATGTTCAAGATTGATTATTTATGTTTTTACCACTTCTAACATTAAGAGGAAAACTAGAAAATTATAAATTGCATGTTTTTATATCTTTCTAACTACATATTTGAGTTAGTTGCTTAAATTTTATACTTCTTCTTATATGGATAATTTTGACTCACAATTTTATTAACAAGTTAATACTTCCAGTAAACATAATTTCTTCAACTGTCATCCTAATTTCAATCGTATAGACTCTAAGTTTTGATTCTACATATAAGATCTCATTCTTTTTATTATATTATGTGATTAATTGCTTCATTTTTTTATCTTTCAATTGTTATTTGATTAGGCATACCATGCTATGGGAGCTACATATGAGAGAAATCAGTTACCATATATCCATTTAATGTTTTAAACCAATCTCTATTAAATAATGTACCGTATGCATCAAGTATATCTAATACTTGAATAACAATAAACAATTATAGACTAGGATATGAGGTTAGTTTCATACAAATGTGATTCAATTAACCAATCAAGTTAACTTCTAATTTATCCAGTTACATCATTTTTATATTTGATTTAGTAGGAGTAAATCCTAACTTCTAACATAGTGAGTATGGCATCACATTAATTGAAACACCTAAATACACCAAATAATTATGTACATTTTTTCCAAAAAATTGAATTGTTATAAGAATTGGAGGAGTTTTAATATTTTCGTTAAAAATGGCCACATGATCATCAACTACTTTACTCATTTCTTTTCCTCCTAGAGAAGCTCTTTTTTATTTGTCATTTGGAGTAATTTAAAAATTAATATATTATCTTTGGTATTGATTAAATATTCAACAATGTTGTTATCAATATTTTTTCCATCTAAATGTTTATATATTTATGGGTATGGTACATTGTTCTTTGGTTGTGAATTAATATATTATATTTGGTATTGATTAAATCTTCAATAGTGTTGTTATCAAAATTTGTTTTGATCTAAAGGTTTATATATTTATGGGTATGGTACATTGTTCTTTGGTTGTGAATATTTGACATGTCTTTTAGGTGGAAAAGACTCATTTCTATAATTTTCATCTGGTGGTACTTGAGTGTTTTTTGGAGGAGTAGAAGTTGTCAAAGGTGTTTTAATTTTACTCCTTAATATGTAATTATTTCCCATTTGATATTGTCTATAGGGTTGAAATTGTTGGAGAATTTTTAATGATGTCATGATGATGTCATAAAAGTGTCCATGAGAATGGATGAAGTGCCTTTATAGTCTAAGTGACAATGATAAAGTGTGTAATGTGTATTTCCTAATGTGCTTGAAGTTGGCTTGGTTGATCTTCAATTTTGGCATGGTTAGAGATGTTCAAGGATGAGTATGGAGTATTGAGCATGTGAAAGGGGTCATATAAGAGGTTTTATATTCTTTGAATTCTTGTGTGCATGTATGGATTTCATCTAGTTAATTATTGTTTTCATCTAGACATTTTAGGTCTAGTGGTAGAAAATTTGAGTAGGTAGTTTGATGATGTCACCATTGACATATGTGGATGAGTCAAGGGGAGTTGGTCATATCTTTATGATCACATTTATGCCTAGTTTCTATATTATAAATTTTAGATCAAGTGATGAAGCACAACATAAGATATGAAAGTGCAAAGTTGGGCTCTTAGGTAGTTTGAAAATGTTTTTCCATACTTAGCCAAATTTGTATGAGGCAAGAAAGAGCCAAGTAAGTAGTTTGGTGATGAAATATCTCACATGTGTAGATGTTTTAAGAGAATTTGATCATATGGGTTTGTTTAGTTTTATCCTTAGTTGTTATGCATAATGTTTCTAGTCTTACGATGAAGCGAAACCAATGATATGTGTGTGCAAAGTTGGGCTCCCAGGCATTTTGATAGTGTTTTCCCATAGCCAAATTTTCAATGTGGCAAGAAGATTCAAGTAAGCATATTGATATATTAATATATCACACATTTAAATGTTTTAAGAGAATTTGATGATATGAGTTTATTCAGTTTTGTGACTAGTTTATTTTCACTAACGTTTAGGTAAAGCGATGAAGCATATCAAAATTTATGCATGTGCAAAGTTGGTCTTTCTAGATAGTTCTTGACATAGTTGGCTCTGTGAACAGATAAATATGAGGAGGAATTTTAATGTCATTATATCTCACACATGTGAGGGTTATAAGATCAAATTATTATATGGTTGGTTTCTCCTATGTGAGGAGATCATATGGTCCAATTTTTATAACTTGAACTTGAGTGAATCAAAAGTTATTGAGGCTCAAATTTGGCCTTCCAAGTAGATAAAAATGGTCCCCATACTTAGTATATTTTGCATGATGTTAAAGATCAACACCAAATGGAGATATAATGGCTCACATGTGATCATATAGTGAATAAAAAGTCAAAGAGGTCAAAGTGTTCATTGGTTAATGAAGGTAAAGATCGAGTTCCTTACAAAAGGATCAATGGAGCATGCTTGTTCTAAGGTCTCAAGAAGAAATGAGATGAGAATAAGTACTCGATGATTAATAGTAAAGTACTAAAAAATAATGTGAGGGTGCCAAGTGTCAGGATCATGGGGGTTTTGAGTAAGATCAAATGGTGAATGATATAAGGTAAAGACCCAATTGATCTGTAGAGATTGATAATGCATGATGAGTCAATATTGCAAGATTACACGAGATAAGGTCAACATGTTGAAGGTTTAAATTTTGGCACTGGTGAACTATGAAACAAGATATTAATGGTGTGAGATTGATCTAAAATAGTGAGGACACAAGATGTGACCATAGTGTTCAATGTTCAACTGTGACTATTTGAATTCAAATATTTGAATTTAACAAAAGAAATACTAGTGTTTGATTTTTGAGACATAACTTTGAAACTATGTAGAATTTGACCATGTTGAAAAAAAAAGATGAAGATGACTCCATGGTGCATCTAATGAACCTAATATGAATATTTGAATGTATGTAAAAACAAATATATTAAGCTCTAAATTTGACTATGTTCTGCAAGTGACTCGAGAAGGATGTTTGAGCTTGTATTGATGTTGTTTCAATATCTCATGAGGAATTATATATTAAGGAGTGTTTTACGCTCTATAAATACCATATATGTGCATTATTAAGGTTTGATTAATTGTATGCAGTATGAACAAATGTTTAGAAGTTGACTGTGTGTTCATTCATGGTGACTATGTGTATAGAGAAGTGTTTGAACTAATTGTGCTTAAGTAGAAGGGTCCTATGTTGACTATTAGAATTTAAAGAGGACTTATAAATAATGTGGAATGGGTACATGAGTTAGAAAGTGTTCTTGTGTTCTTAATTTTCTTATAGAAGTGTCAAATAGGTGAATGGGTCTCCATAGGACCTAAAAGGTGACTTAGGCCTATTTGAAAGTGTGTTGTGCTAAAGTGTGACTTAGTCAGATTACTTAAGGGTGAAGGTATGCATAATGGCAAACCAATATGTTGATAATTCACGAATTCTCTATTTATAGTGAAATCAAATATGATGGTTTCTAGATTTGTAAGAGAGACTTGTGAAAAGTATGTGTGAGAGTTGTAGATCGAAGGAGAGGTAGAGTGTCTAGTTGATGAGTTAATGATTAGAGTAGATTGAGGACTATGTGTATGGATTTTAGGTCATATTTATGATGTATAAATTGTGATCTTGAATTTTGAGGATATGTGAAGAGGTTTGAGTGTGCATATGAGGAAAGTTTAAGTGAAGGAAAGAGATTATGGAATGCCTATGCGAGAGGCCTATATGAGATAGAGAGAGTTTGTGTAGGGGTTAGATAATCAGAGATCCATCATCAAGAGTTGAAGACATCAGTTCTAAAGTAGATGTGTTAACATCAAATGAGGGTTTAAAGGAGTTGATCTTCCTTAGGGGTAGTTTCTCCTTGTGAAATAGGTGTTTCAATAAAGGCCTTTGGTTAGGAGGATTTGATCAAGGTTTTTTAGTCTAAAGGAGTTGACCAGTCTATTAGGGTGTGGAGATAAAAGCTTCACCTTACTGCAAACATGGAGGTTTTTGAGCATGACAGTCGCCAGCGTCGACAGGCCACAACCGACGTCAGTCAGGGATCAATGTACAAGAAACTAACATCAGTAGGGATCGGCCAGCGTCAGTCACCTCTAGTTAGACAAGGACTGACGTCGATCGCTTGTGGTGGTTTCAGAACTGCTGTTGACGAATAGTCAGTTAAGTGAATGGGTTGTTTGCATGATGAATATTAGTTTGAGTCTTGAGCCGTAAGTCTAATCATTGTATGCATGAGATCTATATAATAGACTCATGGGCTGTATTGTCAAGTGTAGAACTCAAGTGTAGAACTTGGAGAGTTCTTCCCATGATAGAATCAAGTAGGATTCTTCATGTATGTAAGATCAGGTTTGATATGCAGGGTGTTGCAGGATCATGGTGGAGATCGACATGTGATAAGTAAGATTAGGTTGGTCTGTAGGGGTGTGTATGTGCGAGGGTCAAAAGGAGATCGACGGGGGAGCAAGATCCAAGGTGACAACAATACATCAAGGAGTAAGATCATGGTGAGATCTACTTGGAGTACCGGTTCGTACTCAGTTGTACTAGATGTATAATGAGGTGAACAACAACTTGTGTTAGCTATGTGTTGTGACCTATTGAGAGAAGATTACTCTAGAGGGAAGAATACTGGGAGCCCTTGAGGAGGAAGCCTCACAGAGGTGGAAGAAGAGTGTGATCTCTTTATTGTAATTTCCTTTGTAATGAGTTGAATATAATTGTGTGTTGCCTCTCATATTCTGTGCTATTTCTCATTGATAGTTATTTGTTCTTCTGGTTATTTTCGCATGTTTAAGTTGCTTATACAAAGGTAATCATGTGTGCTCTTAAATTTGACAAGCTGTGTCAGAGCTTTGGGTAAATTATGTCCTATCAAATGGTATCAGAGCAAGGTTGGATGTTCTCAGAGTGAGTTTGACTAACAGATGGCCCAGATCTGGTTAGTGGTTGTTTGATTACAGGTTACTCATAAGGGTTTCTGTTTGAGTGGGAGTATAGCAATGGCAGAAGAAGGTAAGTTGAGGATGAAGAAATTTAAGCACAGGATTAACACCACAAGGAGTGTGGTGGGTAGTCTTCAAAATTGAGCTTGAAGAGGAATACAAGCTAGGATGCAGATTAGACAAAGTACTGGTATAGGTACAGGTGCAGCTATTTATCTCCAAGTGGGAGATTTTTAGGGTGTGGAGCTAAAAGCTTCACCTTACTACAAACATGGAGGTTTCTGAGCATGACAGTCACCAGCATCGATAGGCCACAATAGACATCTGTCAGGGATCAATGTATAGGAAATCGACATCACCAGGGATTGACCGATGTCGATCACCTCCAGTCAGATAGGGACCGACATCGATCGCCTATGGTGGTTCCAAAATTGTTGTTGACAAATAGTCATTTAAGTGAATGGGTTGTTTGCATGATGAAGACTAGTTCGAGTCTTGAGCTGCAAGTCTAATCATTATATGCATGAGATCTATATAATAGACTCATGGGTTGTATTGCCAAGTGTAAAACTCAAGTGTAGAACTTGGAGAGTTCTTCCCATGATAGAATCAAGTAGGATTCTTCATGTATGTAAGATCAGGTTTGATATGCAGGGTGTTGCAGGATCATGGTGGAGATCTACATGTGATAAGTAAGATCAGGTTGGTCTGTAGGGGTGTGTATGTGTGAGGGTCAAAAGGAGATCGACGGGGGAGCAAGATCCAAGGTGACAACAATACATCAAGGAACAAGATCATGGTGAGATCTACTTGGAGTACCGGTTTGTACTCAATTGTACTGGATGTACAATGAGGTGAACAACAACTTGTGTTAGCTGTGTGTTGTGACCTATTGAGAGAAGATTACTCTGGAGGGAAGATTACTGGGAGCCCTTGAGGAGGAAGCCTCACAGAGGTGGAAAAAGAGTGTGATCTCTTTATTGTAATTTCCTTTGTAATGAGTTGAATACAATTATGTGTTGCCTCTCATATTTTGTGCTATTTCTCATTGATAGTTATTTGTTCTTCTGGTTTTTTCTGCATGTTTAAGTTGCTTATACAAAGGTAATCATGTGTGCTCTTAAATCTGACAAGCTGTGTCAGAGCTTTGGGGAACTTAGGTGCTATCACAGTCTCTTGTTTGTAATTTATTATAAGACAAGTAGTCCATGTGTTTTAATCTTGAGAATGGGTTTTATTCACCAAGAACTATGTGTTATGTGTTTGATCTTGTATATGCATTGAATGAATGAGCTCTCTTATTAATATTGTTTAATCAAGTTGCTATATGTTGATTATCTAATAGTTTTAAAGGATTGGAATTGAAATTGAAATATCTAGGCTCACTAATTCACCTCATCCTCTAAGTTATTATACCTCTAACAATTGGTATCAGAGTATGTCCTTTGGTAAAAGCTTGAAAACTTGAAGGTGATCCAAGATATAATATGAGTAGTCATCAAGGAGGTTTCTCTACTAAAAAAGCACTAATTTTCAATGGATCCAATTATGCTTTTTGGATTTTAAGGATGATGACATACAATATGTCCCTAGGGTTTTAAGTATGACAATCTGTTGTGGATGGTTATGTTGTTCCTACTACTCATCCATCTAGTGTTATAGATAAGACACTATTTGAGAATAATTCTAAGGAAATTAATGCTATCACTTGTGGTATTTTAGAGACTAAATAAACCAAGGTAATTCATTGTAAATATACTAAAGAGATATGTGATAAAATGTAGATCATTTATGAAAGATATTCAAAGGTTAATCTTACTAAGATATAGACTCATAAAAGGTAATTTGAAAGTATCAAGATGAGCAAAGAAGAATCTATGGTATCCTTTCTATAGAGAGTTGATGAGATTATGAACATTATCAAAGGTCTTGGAGAAAACCTTAAAGAGGCTATTGTAGTTAAAAAGGTATTAAGGTATATATCCCTCAAGTTTGATCCAAAAGTATTTTATATAAAATAAAGTCATGATCTTACTTTGCTAAAGTTGGATGAATTGCATGACATCCTTACTGCCTATGAGATGAGGAAGAATGATGATATACCACCAAAGAAGGAAGCAACTTTCACGATTGAAATGAAGACAAAGACTAAGTTCCAAGGTAAGAAACCTAAGGAGGATGACATTTATGATATAGATGAGGATGAACTAATTACTTTTATTTCAAGGAAATTGAAAACAAGTTCAGGCAAGTATAAAGGTAAACTACCCCTCAAATGCTTCAATTATGGAGAGTTAGGGCATTTTGCTAATAAGTGCCTTCATAAGTATAAGAAATATGATGATGAAGAGAATGATAAAGGTCATGATGATGGAAATATATCATTTAGGTTTGATAAAATCAAAAAGGGATTTAAAAGGTTTGATAATAAGAAGAAGTACTTCAAGGAAAAGAAGAGTCTCTACACCAAAGAAGATTGTAGCTCATCAGATGAGAGTGAAGTCAATGACTCAAAGTATGATCATGAAGATGATGGTCCTAATGAATATGAAGCCCTATTCATGGCTAAGGAAGGTAATTGCTCACATCAAAAGGAGTCTACTTGGAGTGATTCAAATGATGAAGAAGATGAGGTGGACTATGAGACAAGATTGACAAATGCTTTTGAAGAGCTAAAGATTGAGAAGAAGATCAATAAGAAGATGAAATCTAAACTCAAGGAATTTGAGGAAAAATTCAGTGTGTATGAGGCAAGAATGAATGAAGACACCAAAGAACATGAATAAATGGTCAAGCATCTCAGTTGTCAATTAGAAATTCTATGTAATTGAGAATGATTAATTAAAATTTGAGTTAGAGAAGACATATAGTAAGGCAATGCCATTTGTGAGATTTTAAAATATCTCAAGTGATCTAGATAATATTTTGAATGATCAAAAGCATACAAGTGATAAGATTGGTCTTGGATACAAAGAAGAACTAGAGACTGCAACTCAAGACAAGATGAATACTAATGTGAACAAAGACAATCATACTTTGAAGACAAATCATTAAAAAAGGAGTGATGGTACTGGTAGAATAAAGATAAATCAGATCAAAAAACTAAATGCCATGAGGTATGCAAGTTTCAATAGTTACTGCTACACATGTAATCATTTTGGTTATAAGGCTAGAGAATGCAAAAGATCTATTAGAAATTAATTTGCATGGTAATATGATGGGGGTAATTAGTAAAAAGGTGTGAGAAAGGTTAAGTGATTCAACTATCTTAATGAGGGACACTTTGCTAAGCATTGCCCAAATAAGGAAAGGCAAGGTAAGCCTTCTTCAAAACAAGTAGTTTATTTCAGTTATCATGACATTAGACACATTGATAGTTTTTGTTTGAACAAGGTAAGAAAAGCTAATATTCCATCAAGGAATATGGTTTTCTACAATTGTGAATAGAGAAGTCACATTGCTATATTCTACGAGCAAAGGTCTACAATTTAGAATAGGTTTACTCAAGATCTTAGAGTGCAAGGAAGAAGGCAAGTCAGCTCATGGAAACCAAAAGTTGTAAATGTGAGTCATGATGAATCTTTAGGTACAATTAATTTATTTGATATGGTGGAGAATGATACAAATGTTGAAGAGTGCCAAGGGATCTCATTGTGTGCTCATGTTGAGAATGAAGAGACCAAGCTCAAAGAGAAGACCAAGGTGTTGGTTGAAGCTAGTTTTGAGGTATGTATGGATACAAGTGAACATATTGCTATTGTTGAGAAAGATTCATGAAAATAACATCAATTATTAGTGCCTAGTAATGAGGTTCAAGACTGCAAGGTTGATTCTTCAAAAGAAAAGGTATGTCAAGATTCTATAGTTTCTCCATGTGTTGTCAAATCTATCTTAGAAGAGAAAGAGATTGATATAGAAAAGGAACCAGTTGTCATAGATTAGACTAATAAGAAGAAGAATAATATCAAGAACTATTATAGCTATAAGAGGATTCTAGTGGTTACTGAGGAGATGTGGGATGCTCCTGGCTTCACTTTATTTTAGAACATTGTGGTGCAAATGATGCCTTTATCTATGTTTCTTAAGAGAATCCTTTTAGTGGAGAAGAAAGTGTTTCTATGATGTTCCTCATATGGTACTCGAAGGCTAGAGATGAGTGTTTTTAGTTGGAGCAGGTATGTCTAGGTGGAAGATATGTTGTGGTGATGTCATAGCTATATATGGTCAGTCTATAGGGTCAGATTGAAGGTTTAAAGTGGTAAAAAAGGATTTAAGATTTGTCAAGATGATATTTTTGCATATAAAGGTCTATTGATGTTATTCTACCATGTTCCAAGTGGTTTTGTGTTCTGAAGGTATGTTGAAGTTAAATTGGAGATTTTTATTTGCTCTCAGGTTTCCCAGTTTGTGCTTAAGAGTATGTAGACCCTAAAATGGGTTATATGATGTATGGGTTCCAAAAGGTTTGGAAGCTCAAATCTTGGAATATAAGTTTTTAATGGGAGTATCTAGGTGTGCAAGAAGTTTTATAGGTGTGCATTGACCAGAAGGAGGTTTTTTAACTCTACTTGTTTTAATATTCTAGGGTTTTGGGCTCTGATAGAAAAGTGGTCTACCTTATGAGTTTAGGTCTAAGGATTATTAATAGGTTGAATGTGCCAAATGGGTTATTAAATAAATATTCCTATATTATTGAAGGTTTGTGGTTTTCAAATTATTCATGTTTTTGTCAAGATGGAGGCCTACTTGACAAGTTGGTTTGTGAAGGAAATATGTTATATAGGTTGATCTAGGTGTTTTAAATTGGTGTGATTAAGTGAGAACATGAGATAGCTTTAGATATGAAGTTTTAGGTCCTAAATATGTGTCTACTAAAAGTTGTGGGCTCTGCAAGTTTTAGGTAGGGCTATAAGGAGTCTAGACAGGCCTAGTCTTAAATATGTGCCTTTTGTTCAATTTATCCAATAGAGAAAGGTATGAGTATTTCATGGTGAGTAATAAATTTAGTTTAGTGCATGTTTCCTAATTTATGAGTGGCATGAAGTCCTGTTGATGGTCCTTGAGGTGGTTTGAGAAAGAAGGCTAGTAAGTTTGTATGGTGGTTTTTCATGGTGTATGGAGATCTAAAGATGCTCAAGTGATGAAATGACTCATAAATATTAGGGGGAGTCCCTCTTAGATTTATATTGGTGATTTAAATTAAATTTAGTACTTTTGTGTTCTTTCTTCATTATTTTTAGTGCTTGGTTGAATAAGAATGTTGGCATATAATAAGAAGAAGGTGTCAAAGCAAGAAGAGGTAGGATCAAGGTAAGGGGGAGTTTGCATCATATTTATAAGGTGGTCCTCTCCTATTTAATGCTATTTTTATGTCCTCAAGATTGATTGGTTCCCACTTTTTCATTGTGTCAAAGGAGGAGAAAGTTCCTATTTTGAGAGTGATTGAAGAGAGAGAAGGAAGGTGAGCTATTTATTGATGGGTGTTGACATTAATGACAAGGGGTGATATTGTTAAAAAATTATCAATGATGTCATGGTTATGTCATATAGGTGTCCATGGAAATGGATGAAGTGAATTGATAGTCTAAGTGATAATGATAAAGTGTGCAATGTGCTTGTCCCAATGTTCTTAAAGTTGGCTTGGTTAATCTTTAGTTTTAGCATGGTTAGAAATGTTTAAGGATGAGTACAGAGTATTGATCATGTGAAATGGGACCTATAAGAGGTTTTATATGCTTTTAATGATTTTATGCATGTATGGATTTTATCTGGTTAATCATTATTTTCATCTAGACATTTTTGGTCTAGTGGCAAAGAATTTGAGTAGGCAATTTACTGACATCACCATTACCATGTGTGGATGAGTTAGGTGGAGTTAGTCATATGGTTATGATCAAATTTGTGCCTAGTTTCTATTTGATAAATTTTAGATAAATAAATGAAGTGAAACATCAGGTATGCAAGTACAAATTTGGGCTCCTAGGTAGTTTGATAGTGTTTTCTCATACTTAGCCAAATTTGCATGAGGGAAGAAATAGCTAAATAAGTAGTTTGGTGATGGCATATCTCACACATGTAAAAATTTAAAGAGAAGTTGATCTATGCATTTTGACAGTGTTTTCCCATACTTAGCCAAATTTACAATGTGGCAAGAAGAGCTAAGTAAGCATATTGATATAGTCATATCTCACACATGTAGATGTTTCAAGAGAAGTTGATAATATGGGTTTGTTTAGTTTTATGCCCAGTTAATTTGTGATAACTTTAAGGTCAAGCGATGAAGCGTATAAAAATTTATGCATGTGTAAAGTTAGTCTTTCTAGACATTTCTTGACATAGTTGGTTCTGTCAATAGATAAATTTGAGGAGGAATTTTAATGTAGTTATATCTCAAACATGTGAGGGTTTCATGAGAATATGATTATATAATTTTTTTCTCCTAAATGAGGAGATCATATGGTCTAATTTTTAGAACTTGTGCTTGAGTGAAGCAAAAATTATTAAGGCTCAAAGTTGGCCTTCTAGGCAGATAGCAGTAGTCCCCATACTTAGTCTATTTTGCACGATGTTAAAGATTAGGAACAAATGGAGATCTAATGGCTCATAGGTGATTATACAATTTGTATCAAGTTAAAGAGGTCAAAGTGTTTGCTGGTTAATGAAGGTAAAGATCAAGCTCCTTACAAAAGGATTAATGGAGCATGTTTGTTCAAAGGTCCCAAGAAGTAATAAGATGAGGAAAAGTACTCAATGGCTAATGATAGAAGTGCTTAGAAGGAATGTGAGGGTTCCAAGTGTAATTATAATAGGGGTTTTGAGAAAGATCAAATGGTGAACACTATAAGGTAAAGACCTGACTAATCCGTAGAGATTGACGGTATGTGACGAGTCAATATTGTAAGATTACACGAGATGAGGTCAACATGTTCAAGTTTTAATGTTTAGCATTGGCACACTATGAGTTAAAATTTGGAAAATATCAATGGTGTGAGATTTATATAAATTAGTGAGGACACAAGATGCGAGCATAGTGTTCGATGTTTAACTGTGACTATTTGAATTCAAATATTTGAATTTAATAAAGGAAAGACCAATGTCTGGTTTTTGAGCCATAACTTTTGAACTATGCAAAATTTGACCATTATGTAAAAATAAAAGATGAAGTGGACTCCATGAATCATTTAGTGAACCTAGTTTAAAGATCTGAATGTATTTATAGACAAATATATTGAGCTCTAAATTTGACTGTGTGTTTGACTATGTTCTACAAGTGACCTGAGAAGGATGTTTGAGCTTTTATTGATGTTGTTTCAATATCTCATAAAGAATTAGATATTAGAAATTGTTTTATACTACATAGGTACCATTTTAGTGCATTATTAAGGTTTGAACAATCATATAAAATATGAACAAAGGTTTATAAGTCAATTGCGTGTTCATTCATGGTGACTGTGTGTACAAAGAAGTGTTTGAGCTAATTGTCCTTAAGCAAAAGGGTAATGTGTTTATTGTTGGAACTTAAAAAGGACCTATAGATCATTTTTCATGGGTCTATGAATCAAAAAATGATCATGTGTTCTTAGTTTTATTAGAGAAGTGTCAAAGAGGTGAATGGGTCTCCATAAGACCTAAAAGGTGACTGAGGCCTATTTGAAAGTGTGTTATGCTTAAGTGTGACTCATGTTAGATGCCTTAAGGGTGAAGGCATGCCTAATGTCCAACCAAGATGTTGATAATTCATGAGTTATCTATATATAGTAAAACCAAATATGATGGTTTCTATACTTGTGAGAGAGACTTTTGCAAGGTATGTGTGAGAGTTGTGGAATGGAGGGGTAGAGTGCCCAGTTGATGAGTTCATGAGTAGAGTAGATTGAGGACTATGTGTATGACATTTAGGTCATATTTATTATTTAAAAATAGTTCTCTTTATTTTGAGGATATGAAAAGAGGTCTGAGTGTGCATATGAGGACAATTTGAGTGAAGGAGAGAAATTGTGGCATACCTATGTGAGAGGCCTTTTTGAGATATAGAGAGAGTTTATGTAGGGGTTAGATAATTAGAGATCCATCATTAGGTGTTGAAGAAATCAATTATAAGGTATAGGTGTTCACATTAAATGAGGGTCTAAAGGAGTTGATCTTCCTTAGGGGCAGTTGTTCTTTGTGAAACATGTGTTTCACTAAAGGCCTTTAGTTAAGATGTTTGATCAAGGTTTTCTGGTCTAAAAGAGTTGACTAGTCTCTTGTTTGAAATTTCATATAGGATAAGTAGTCCATGTGTTATAAGATTAAGAGTGGGTTTTATTCCCCATGAGGGTTTCCCATAAGAACTATGTGTTATGTGTTTGATCTTGTGTATGCATTGAATGAATGAGCTCTCTTGTTAATTGTGTTTAATCAAGTTGATATATGCTGATTGTCTAATAGTTTGAAAGTATTAGAATTGAAATTGTCTGGGCTCACTAATTTAACCCCCCTCTTAGTGATTGTACCTCTAAAATAAATTTTTACCCATTGTCTTTATTTCATTATCACTTTGGAATGGGAATTCATAAGTCTTTAAAACTAAGGCAGTCCCTGGATTCTTTTCAGTTTGCTTTATATTAGTTTTGGGTATAAGAATTATCTCTAAATTCTCTATTTCCTTTTTAAAAATGTTTGAAATAAATTTAAATTTATAAAAATCAATTTAAACATGTGCAACTATATTATGCAATATACACCAAGTGTGCAATGCCAAGTCTATTAAATTCATTGAGTTTTTGGCATTGCTATTAGTTTGATTTGAGTTATCAAGTGCATTGGGTAAATCTCTATTATTAGGCCTAGTATTCCATTGACAATAAGCTATTTGAAAATTAAAACTTATATTATAGGGGTTGTTTATGGATTAATTTCAATTTTGAGGCATTATTTTCATAATCCACTCATGTTATGGGTTAGCCTTTGGAGCATCTAATATAGATTTTCTATTTCAAGGATTAAATTTTCATTTTGCTTATTTATAATTTATATAATTGTGTTAATTATAGGTGTTGTAGCATTCATAAATGTGAGGATATTATATGTCATTTAATTAGAAACAACATTGGTATTAATGTGGGTTTTATGCACACTAGATAACCTTATGAAGTAGCCTCAACACTTTAAGATCTGTGAATTAAGATTTATGCCAAGGCATGAGTTATGGGGTATTGGATTTTGTAAACAACTTTTTGGTGGAATAGAGGTGAGTGGGGTAGTTTGTTTACCATGGATGGGTTTGGATATGGATGAATCTCAACCTACTTGAGATGGATGGATAGATGATGGATCTAACCTAAGGTGGATCTGACCAAAAGAAACTAAAAAAGATGGAAATGTAAGGCATAAAAGAAGACATGTGGAATATTGTCATTCAAAACATGAACCCATGGATAGCTTGTTGCATGGGGGTGATTGCATATGGGTGTAGAGTGTGAGAACTTGGTGTTGACACTTGGATTTTCACCCTTGAGGAGATTATCAGCTCTCTCCATCCAAGTGGCAAAATGGAGTCATCTCTCTTGGTATGGGTGACAATTCTATTGAGATGAATCTATATATTAGGGTCTAGTTACCCTTGATGCACCTTTGAATATCTTCTAAACTACACATTGTGTATGAAAAGGGAGAAATAAAACAACTAAGAAAACAAGTGGTGATGCACCAATATTTGATATCCTCTCACTTGACTGAAAACACTATTAAAGACTAAAAAAGTTTCTTCACACAAAACTCACAAATTTTGTGAATTATCACATCAGTGTTTCACATGTTAGATTCAAGAAGGAATTTGAATTTCAAGAGAGTAAAAAAGAATTATAGGAAATAATATAGTCTTAAACCACTCCTAAAATGTCTATACACTTATGAAAGAGTACTAACAAGTACCTGTAACAATACTCTTTCTACACATTTGGTAGGTAATCGAGGATAACATGTTAGGAAAGATAACATTCACTAAACAAGAATAACATGATTTGTACCAATACAAAATAGTGAAACATGTTAGTGGCAAATGATTTGTATTATTTCTTCAAGAGTTACCAGTACAAATCTAGCTAGAATTTCACTATAACCAGTGGAGGCTATTTGAAAGATTAGAAAGAATACATATATATATATATATATATATATATATATATATATTTGGAAGGGATATCAAGAGAAAGAAATGAAAAGATCAATCAACCATGTGTTAACTAAGAGTGGGAATAATTACTATCCATTTTGTAAGATGTTCTCTTTACGATTACAATAGCAAAATAAAGATATTTTGAACTATATTTTGCCATAAATGGATCCAACTATTAGAAATTTATTTCTATGTTAGCTATTCTTTGTTGGATCATAAAGCTATGAAATGGTGTAACAACCTAAGCTATTAACCCTCTATTTTTATTATTGTGCACCAGATGTTTAGAAATTTTCCATATGTCACTTCCATATTTGTCTTCAAGTTTTTAACTCCAATGGCTATTCCTTGTAGCTTGAAATTGATGTTCTACAGGCCATCACTCCTTGAGTATTTCCTTCAGACTTATTTTTCTCGACACTTGTCTTTGGAATTTTTGTTTTTGGCATTATTTCAGATAATTTGTCTAAAATAATTCTTTCAAGATCTTCTTCCTTTCCTCTCAGATTTTCCTTGGAGAAAAAGTTTGAAGGAATTCTTTCTTTTGGACTTGATCCTTTTCCTTTGAAAATACCCTTCAACTTTGTGAAAATTCCTTTCAACTATTTGGAAAGAACCCTTTGGCTTCTCAGAATAGTCTCTTTCTCTTCAGCCTTCCTACAGATACCCTTAAAAAAAGTGTCACATATCCTTTGAAAGAGTAAAAATGATCCTTCAAATTTTTTGAAATGGTCCACCTCTTACCCAAAACAATCCTTTGGACTTTTTGAAAAAGTCCCTTTAGGAAGTTGAAAGTGTCCTTTAGGAAAAATGAAATGATCCTTTGAAGAAAGAAAGTGACCCTTCAGAGAAATTACAAGTGTCCTTTAGGATTTTTGAAATGGTCCTTTTCTAAATAAAACATACCCTTTATAAAAACTACAACATACCCTTTGGAAAAATGAAAGGGTCCTTTAGCTTTGAATAATCCTTTGTGAAAGTTAAAGTGCCTTTTAGAAAAGTTACAAGCACCCTTTGAAAAATTTACTTTGGAAAAAAAATCCCAATCAATTCCTTCGAAAAGATTTAAGTGAACTATTTCTTGCAAGAAAGATACCTTTCTAAAAAATATTTGGACCTTCAGAAAAGTTAATTTGAACAATTTTCCCAAAATAATTCCCTGCAGTTAGACAAAACCCAAAATAATTTGGCAAAATTTTTGAAAGAAACACTTGAACAAGCACCCCAAAATAAATCTCCTAAAGAAATTGAACACTTAGTCAGAATAAAAGCCCTGAAGGCTTAACAAAAGACCAAAACAAACTTTTTGAAGGAAAGACTTGTGCATTTACTATGGGTTTTATACATGATATTTCTCTTGAATGAAAAATTCATTACTAAGTCCAACCAAATACATGGACAGGTGTATGAATGGATAAGGGTGCCCAATTTTGGCCTAAAAGGCCAAAATCTAGTCAACACTTGGCAAAGGGTATAAAAGTGCTGTGTGGGGCATGGGTGTATTTGAGCTCACCAATGTGTGCAAAAGATCCTATATCTCATCACAATAATAGGAACATCCATAAGGCATGGGAATATTGTACTCCTTGGGATAAACTTATGGAGAAGGATGAATTCCTATTAATCTAATTGCACCTAATTTAGGATCAGGATACAAACCTATAAAGAGTAGACCTGATACAAACCTATAAAGAGTAGAAATTTAATCTATGACTAATGTTAAACCTAATATTTTGAGGGGAAAAAGGGAGAGAGAGGGTAAGATGTTTTTTGAAAGGGAAAATGGTGATGCACAAATATTAGAGTGAGCACCTCACCCACTTGATGACATAATAAAACTAAGGAACTAAAATGCATAACCTTTAATTTAGACACCCATTGCATAAGTGTTTCACATGAAGGTATGGGAACATAATGCAACATTAGGAGGGATGAAAAATGGTCCACAAATGACATCTCTACAGACCTATTTATACTTAATGTGTGACCTGTAGAGGACTCTGATTCCATGTGGAGGTGTGAGAGGAGGACAAAAATGAAAGGGATGAACATCAATAGATAAAAATCAATAACCGTTCATTCACACAAAACATAGAGCATGAAAGATAGATGATTCAATTCTCATTAATTTCAAGGCCTAAGTAGTAAATGGGCTTTTGGAGGGAAATTTTTATCATTATAGTGCCTATAAATTTTGACCCTTTTTACAATGGAAGACCTAGGCTTTTATAGGCAATGAGAAGCCCATGGGTCATTAATTACAATAAAAATGGCTAAGAAAATTAAATAAATATCAGCAATTTGAGACAAATAATCTCTCTATAAATCATACAAGGATGGCCAAAGGTAATTTGGACTTTAATTGCATCCTTGAGGCATGCCGATGATTACCTTGAATTTGAATTTGTTAGTTCATCCCCTTCTCCCATTGGTTATGTAAAAACCAATATTTAATCACTCAACAACCATAACTCAATTTGAAATGTTTTGTGCATAGGAATGTGACTATAAATATCTTAGAGATACTACATTGGAAGATTTTGGCCTAATTATGTCACTTATACTTTCAATGCTTCTCCTTGTATACTTCCATGTCATGTTTATCATTAAAATGCTTCTTTGTCCTATATGCTCTAATCATGATCTCATCATGCTTGTCTTGTTCATGCCTTAATGCTATTAGCTATATTAACATCAAATTTGGTAGACTTAGGATTAATTCAATTCACTATGCTAACTACAACATCCTCCCAGGTCATTAGTCTTGTAATCCTATGATCCTTGAGCCATCACACTCTAATTCTACAAATATTACTAATGATGGTTTTGATAGCCAGATAGGCTACCAATTTTTAGGTTGGTGCATTGATGGTGTGGTGTTATTACATTTAATTTCTCCTTTGTTACTTGGTCACATAACACCTTTAGTCCATTGAAACCTAACCAAATTCTATGGCTTTTATGTGTCATCTCCCTAATTACTTCGAGTTTTATGCTATGGGTCTACCAGTTGGGCCATGTCATAGCTTCTCACTCTTCAGTTGCTTGGTTGGGATTCAAATGCAATGTTGATTATTCCTTTTATGGTTAGGAGGTGTTTTGACGTAGGGAATAATACCACTCACTTTATTCTCTAACACATTTTTAGGCTTTCATGGACCACCCTGAGGTTATGGAGCAACATGATTTTACATGTGGTGTCATCCTGCTAACCTGTTAGCCTAGAGGGTTTGAACTTGTACAAGTGGTTTCAAGATGCTGGATCACTAGGATTATGACATGTGGAAACATCCTACTAACCCACTTATTTGATACTTTGGTGATGTGGAGATCCATTGGTAAATTTTTAATTTTGTTAGCTAAGTGTCAAAAATCATTTTGAAAGGCTTGAGACCACTAGGAGATTGACATGTGGCACTTAGTGAAGATATAAAATATTTTTATCTAAAAAATAGGAACACTTAGAAATACTAGCATGAATTTCTTTGAGCTTTCTATAGGCTTTCTGACTTTTGATTCTACCTTAGTCTTTATGAGAATTGATTCTCACGACTTGTGCTCTCAAAATTGTCCTTTAAAACTTTTATTTAGAATAAAAGTTCTAACTTTTATAAATGTTTTTTTGAAGGAAAAGAATTAGCTAATTATTTATGAAGTTTTTAGAACTTTTGTTCATAATAAAAGTTACAAAGTCCTTCACAACACTTTCTCTAACTACTTTACTGTAAAATACATGAATACCAAAAATTTTGTAAGACTTGCAAAATAAAACCTATGGTGTATTAATTTATCCTTTTGAGGATTATCCATTTTCATGAACTTGGATCAAACCTTAAAAATTTCACGAATACTAAATCCTTGAACTAAAAATGGATGTTTCCCTTCATGGTGACTCAAAATAGTCAACATTCTAGCGACCTTTGTGGGATGTTTTCTTGTTAAGCATGAATCTAGTAGCCTATGCAATCCATTGGGCATAAGGTCATCTAAGAAATAAACACACATGAATCTAGAAATATAACTTAGATACAACTTGTTTAGCCTAACAATAAATGAATTAAATTGAGATTCACCCCTTAACCAAAATAAATCAAGGAATAATAATAAACATGCAAAAGCACATAGGGAAATAAAATGACTAAACTAGTATGCCACAACACTTAGAGGAAATAAAAATGAAACTAAACTATTATATACAAATTGAAAATTAATTCAAGAGAAATAGTTTAGATGGATCCCATTGATTGGGATTGGTATCTCTTCTCCATTTGGTCTTAAAATATAAAAAGCATTGGCATGTTTATAGCCTATGATGACATATGGACCACTCCATATTGCATCAAACTTTATGTGCTTCCCATATTTTGATCTATCCATGTCCCATTTGGGAACTAAGTCTCCTTCCTAGAAAATTTTATCAATGGCATTATTATCAAAGGCTCTCTTCATTTGATCTTACTGAATCTCCAAGGTATGTATTACTTTCCCTCTGGTCTCTTCTAACTCCATTAGTTTATCTAGCCTCACCTGTTAAACACACCTATCTACTGAGGGGGGGGGGTGAATCAGTAGATCTAAAAAATGAATTTCTTAAAACTTTCAAGATGAATTTTAAACATATGAAATCTTAAAAAAATAAATGAAATATATCACATGTAAAAAATCATAACACACAACACCAAATTTATATGTGGAAACCCAAAGGGAAAAAAACCATAGTGAGAATGCTACTAGAAGCTAATGTTCTAATCCAACCTCACTGATTGAACCTTAATAGTTTAATTTAAGGACACCCATCCCAAGGAGACACCAATACCCTATTTTAAGAGCACCAAATCTTAGGAAGCACCCATTGCCTATACTGAGTGCCAACCTAGCTTAATTTGATGACACCAACCAATTAGACATTTACACTTCAAATTCATGAATCAGATTCACAAAAGAATCCAAGTCTCTATTTTTTATTGCATGTCTAATTTTCAACTACTCATTTCTCATTCAACACACTCTTGTGTGATCTTCACTCTTCCTACACCCTTTCTCTATGTCTAAATTTTATTGCATGTCTAATTTGCAACTGCTCATTTCTCATTCAACACACTCTTGTGTGATCTTCAATCTTCTTTCACCCTTTCTCTATGTCTAAATTTATCTATTTGACACTCTGGTTTTCTCCAATTTGACCATTACTCCTCTATGTTCAGACAAGTCTCATATTTTTGCATCTATGCCTCAACTCTTCTCGACTCCTCTCATTCTAAAAATGAAAAAATGATTGTTTTTATTTCCTATTCTTCATCACTTTGGAATTTTTAATGGATCAAAACTTAGATGAGTCTCTTTACTTTATACATTTTTCATCCATTGCTTGTCTCCTCTCATTCTAAGCAAATGACTATTTAACTTCCATTCTCTGAACCTCTTTGAATTTTACCCTTGTTGCATCAATTAATACACTCAAAAAATTAGAATAATCATTTCAATTCAACCATTGTTATTTATATCCTTCAACCATCTTTCCATATTCTTGTAACTAACTCACTTCAATAGTTATTCATTTATTTTCATTCTAACTTTGAAATGTGTCCATCAATCTTTTCATCTGAGCTCCACGTGCCATTTAATCTCTGAAGATGTATGATATTTATATTGGCTTGGTTATTAAACTTCTGCATGTTGACCTCATCTCATTTTCTTCAGCATTCCTATATTGCTTTTGCTCCTTTGATCTATTTATACTTGCTTGACCTTTAACTCACCTTGATCCTTTGGCACTTTTGAAAATTCCTTACAAGATTCCACACTTATCCTTCGGCAATGTTGTAAGTGACCTATATTTCTTCTGAAATATCCTTTGAAAATTTTTAAGAGTCCATTCCATTTGAAAGTATCATTAGAGAAATTTTTAAGTGTCCTCTCTATCTAAAATCATCCTTCAAGAATTTTGTAATTATCCACCTACCTTAGACAAATTATCCAAAAGAATTCATCAATGTATTTCTTATGAAAGTGTCCTTTGAGACTTCTATAAGTGACCAATTTGGAACTTTTGTTTGGATCACATGCCCTTCAGAGCTTTAGCAAAGCACCTTTCAAATTTTTTGTTTGGGTCACATGACCTTCATAATTTTGAAAAGATTCTTTTAGAACTTTTGTAAAGAAACCTTCAAAAACTTTGAATGGTTCACTTACCCTATAGTATTTTTAAAAGATCCCTTCAGAAATTTTGTTTGGGACAATTTTTATGACAAAGACTTAGCCATTTTTCCAAAAGAATTCATCAAACGACTTTCTCTGAAAGAATTCCAAATTGCACTCATTTCCTTCAAAACTTTTGTTTGGACCATTTTTTTTGAAAGAATTTCCAAGCTTTGAAAAATTGACTATGGAGGCCAAACATTTTCTTGAAAAAATTCCAAAGCTTCAGAACATTTGTTGCGGGATTTTTATCTAAGGTCTTCAATATTTCTTTGAAAGAATTACCTGAGCCACTTCTTCTAAAATAATTCCCATACAAATGAAAAGGTAGAAAAATGACTAAGTGTAGAAACTTAATAGGCTTTTAGCTGAGGGACAACATTATGCATTTGTAACATTTACTCTACTCATCCTTATGAGTAAGAACTTAGACCACAAAGAGATATATGTAAATTTTTTTAACATCCACCTATGTACTTAGCCATATTTGTCAAGATACCATGTGAGAAAAGAAATTCATATGACTATTCTTGTATGTTCATAATCATTCAAAGTACACACACAACTTCATGGGGCTCTACAACAAGTCTATTTAACTCAACACCTTTTTCATTAATGCATAATATCACTTTATACCTTTGACATCAATGACAATCCTTCATATATCAATGACTATGTCCAACAATCTCCCCCTTTGTCATTGATGAAAAAAACATCTTCTACAAAGTAACACAATCTCTTTTTTGGATCTACGTCTTGCTCTTTTCTCCCCCTTTGACATTAATGACAAAACATCTCTGCCATAATATGTCAATAATATTCTCCTTTTCTGACATCTTGGTTTTTCTCATCCTTGGACCTGACAAGATAGAACACTTTATGAGGAACTCCCCCTTAGGCAATGGCACATTTACCTAAACTCTTATTTTTCTAGGAGTTAGTGATGTTTCTTTTATACTCCCCTTCGAGACATGCCTAATCACTAGGAACTAATGATGTGGTGTAGGAGTTACCACTCCTAACCCTTGTCTCAGATATTCAAATTAGTCCTTAGGCAAAGATTTAGTGAAGATGTCTATAATTTGATCTTTTATTGGAACATATTCCATTGTGACCTCTTGATCGCAAAGCTTCTGTCTTAAAAAGTGATACTTGATTGATATGTGCTTTGTTCTAGAGTGCATCACCAGATTCTTAGATATGTTTATAACATTTGAATTATCACATAGAATGGGAATTGGTCCTTTTAAATCCACTTCAATGTATTTTAGTGATTTCTTCACCACAACACTTGAGTGCAACATGCCACCGCTACAACATATTCTACTTCTACTATAGATAGTGTAACTGACTCTTGTTTTTTACTTAGCCATGAAATAAGTCTATTACCAAGGAAGAATGCACCACCACTAGTAATTCATATAGCCTATATGATGTCTGGTCTTAATGTAGTGATATATAGAAAACTACCAATCATAGACCTATAAATTGTATGATTCATTTTAGGAAATTCATCACCTATGCTCAATTTACATCTAGTTATCATGGGAGTGTTAACTAGTCTGCTATCCTCCACACCAAATTTCTTGAACATCTCCTTTACATACTTGGTTTGAGATATGAATATCCCTTCTTTGGATTGTGCAACTTATAGACCAAGAAAAAATGAAAGTTCTCCTAGCATGGACATTTGAAATTCCTTTTGCATTTGATTTACAAATTATTTGCACATGTTATTATTGTTTGTCACCAAAAATGATGTCATCAACATAGATAACTATGATCAACATAGATAACCATGATCAACATATGTCCATTTTCAAACTTAACATACAATTTATTGTCTGCACATCCTTTGATAAATCCTTGTTGTTGAAAATATTGATCTAGCCTTGAATACCATGCTTTAGGTGCCTATTTTAGACCATATAGTGCTTTCTTTAGTTTGCACACATAGTCTTCTTCATCTGTCAACTGAAAACATTTAGGTTGTTCAATACAGACTTCTTCTTCCAAGGATCCCTTCAAGAAAGCTGACTTAACATCCATTTGATAGACTTTAAACTTCTTAAAGATTGAGAATGCTAAAAACATTCTAATGGCTTCCAATCTTGCCCCTGGGGCAAATGTCTCCTCAAATCCTATTCTTTCTAACTTAGCATATCCTTTGCAAACAAGTCTAGATTTATTTCTCATAACAACTCTATCTTCATTTAACTTGTTTTTAAAGACCCATTTTTTGACTATAACATTCTTGTCTGTGGATCTTGAAACTAGCTGCCAAGTTTTGTTCTTTCTATTTGACTTAGTTCCTCATCCATGGCCTTTTGCCAATTCTCATCTTTGCTGGCCTCAACATAAATTTTAGGCTCAAATTTAGATAGTAAAACAAATCTTACCTATTATTTGCTCATTATTTCCCTTCTCCTCCTTTGAAATTCATTCATGTTACCAATGATCTGCTCCTTAGGATGATCCTTTTAAACAAACCTTGAGGGTGATTTGTCAGTCCTCTTTAACTCTTCTTCATTATTTGATATTTCATCTTCATCTTATTTTTTTAGTTCCTCAATTTTGATCTCTTGTACAGGTTCAATTTCTTCTTTGTGGATCTTTTCAACTTTAACATGGATGCTTTCCACTAGCTTATGCAGTCTTTTGTTGTAGCAAACATATGATTTGCTATGAGTGGAATAACTAAGGAGTATTCCCTCATCACAT
Source organism: Torreya grandis (assembly GCA_037957365.1). Taxonomy (NCBI): domain Eukaryota; kingdom Viridiplantae; phylum Streptophyta; class Pinopsida; order Cupressales; family Taxaceae; genus Torreya; species Torreya grandis. The sequence continues at coordinate 921,002 of JARHVA010001908.1, forward strand.
CTTGACTCAAAAATTCCTAGCCTTTTCTCCTTTCTTCGAATGCAGCATTTGATTCCAAATACTCTATAATAATTGACTGAAGCAAGATTTCCATACCATAGTTCATATGGAGTTTTGTCACTATTTACTCTCAATTGGACTCTGGTCAAGATTTATACTATTATCTGGACTACTTCTCTCCAATAACCATATGACAAGTTGGCTTGTTTCAACATTTTTCTATCCATCTCCTTAACAATCTTGTTCTTCCTCTTAATAACTCCAATTTACTTTAGAGTTCTTATAACAAAGTAGTGTCTCTTAACTCCATGATTTTCATAGTAGTCTATGAATTCATTTGAAGTGAATTAACCACCTTTTTCATATTTGAGGCACTTTATATTTCTAAAAATTTCATTTTCAACCATGGATCTAAAAATCTTGAATATGTCAAAGGCTTGAGACAGTCATTTAAGAAGGTTAGTCATGTCATTCTAGTGTAGTCATCTATGAACAACATGAAATAATACACTCCTTTGGAACCTCTTGTCTTTGTTGGTACACAAAGATCAGCATGAACTATCTGTAGAGGTTTTGTAGTTTCATACTCTTTAGTTTAGAATGAGACCCTAGTCTATTTATCGAGTTGACATTATCTACATCTTGTATCAACAGGCTTGGTTATCATAGACATGTGTCTTAAAAACTTGTTAGGACTTAATTTGACTAAATGATCAAAGTTAACATGACCCATCCTTCTATGCCATAACCAGCTCTCATCAATCTTTCCCATGAGATAATTTGTATCATTTACCTCAATCATATTATATATGTTACTCTTAATCCTTTTTCCTTGTGCAATAATTTTTCTAGCCCTTCTTAATTCACAACCTTCAACATCAAAAATGACTTTATAACCAATATCACACATCTAATTGACACTCAATATATTATGTTTTAGTCCTTTAACATAAATAACATCATGTGTAGGGAGCTTTCCATCAATGTGTAAGGTTCCTTTGCCTCTGATTTTGACTCCAATATTATCTCCCAAGTTGACAGTCCATTCCTTGCATCGGCTCAATTTGGTGAACTTAATCTTGTCACTAGTCATATGCTTTAAGTAACTACTATCTATGACCCATATATTTTTCTCTTTAGCATGTTGTGTTATTTGGGTGATCATAGACTAATTTTTCTTTTTCCATATCTCCTTGGGTTTCTTGACTATACTTTTCTTTGTTGTGTCATTGATTTGTGAGCCTTTGTTCACTTTAGGAGTCTCAACCCTTTTTGAATTATTATACTTTGATTTAAGAATCTTTGTTCTATAATGATTTGTTATATGCCCAAAATTATTATAGTTGTAGCATAAAACATCTAGATCTAGCAGAGGGGCAAATGAATTCTTACTTAAGAAACTTATCCTTCTCTTAGGTATAATCTGACAATCAATTGCTTTATGGCCAAATTGATTATAGCTTTAACAATAACCATAAAATGATGAATAATACTTGGTTATCATTCTCCTTTGGGGATATAAAGGAGGTCTCTTGAACTTTTTCTTTTTCATGTTCCTTGTTGTTATGTTTTTTTTTGTAGCAGGAACCTTGGTCTTTATAGGAACAGAGTTATTACTTTTCTTCTTCTCTTTAGGAATGTGATTTTCTTCTTTTTTGATTCTTGATTCTGTTACTACCTTGAAGTTTTCATATAGATTCCTAGTTGTACTCAACATGGGACTCTTTCCTTTCTCATACGTAAGACCTAATTTTTCTTTGAAGGGATTTTGTGAGCTGATCATCTCATCCAGTATTACAGATCCTCCTTTCAGTTTAATCCTTTATCAATTTTTTCTTTGGCCTTTTTGATCTTTTCTCTTAGGTCTATGATTTCTTCCTCCATCTTCAAGTATTCTAAGGATTTTGCTTACAAATAAATTTTGACCACATCCTCTATCCTCTTTGCCTCCTCAACATGGGTCTTCAAAACTCACTATCATTTGATTTGATTCCTCATTTCTTTTATTTAATTTCTCAAACTGCTTTTGATTAAGCTTATTTTGTTTAGAAATTTCTTTTATAATCTTGTAAATTTCTTTTAAAGCATAGATGAGTTCACATTCCAGATTTACTTCTCCTTCTTCATCATCATCTAAGTCATCTTATTCTTGGCATAAAGAAGTTAATTCATAAGCCATGAATAAAACTTCATTTTGTTTGGCCATAAAATCACTATCATGTTTATCACTTAAACTACTACTATCATCAATTGAGTCACTATCTTCTTTTGAGTATAACCCCTTTTTATTCTTAAAGAAGCTTTTCTTCTTGTTGGGATAATATGATTTCTCCTTTTGATTTTTCTTAGCTGAATCAGAGTCATCCTTCTTTTTATGTGGAAATTCAGTAGTAAAGTGACCTATTTTTCCATCATTAAAACATTTGAAGGGTAACTTACTTTTATATTTGCTTGATCCCTTCTTCAATTTTATGATGAAATTGGCCTCTACATCATCAACCTCCTCAGATTTGGAATTGGGAGCTTCTTCTTCTTCTACTTGATTAGAAACTTTGAAAGTAACTTCTCTCTTGGATGACTCTACATTTCCCAACCTCATCTCATATGTAGTGAAAGTTCCATGAAACTCATCTACTGTGAGCTTGTTCAGATCTCTTGCTTCTTCAATGACAAAATTTTTAGAATCATACTTTGTTTTTAGAGATCTTAAAACCTTTTTGATAATGATTGATTCATCCATTATCTCTCCAAGTCCTCTAATTGTATTTACAATCTCATCCACCTTAAAGAGGTAATATGCAATCTTCTCTTCCTCACTCATCTTGAGGCTCTCAAAATATCCCTTATATGTTTAAAGCTTGCCTTGTTTTACTCTGTCATCTCCTTCATATATGATATTTATTTTGACCCATATATCCTTTGCAATTTGACAATGAATGACTTTGACAAACTCATTGTTTGACAATCCACAAAGAATATCATTCTTTTCTTTGGCATTGTTTTCACTTGCCTTCTTCACTACCTGATTAGTAGGAAAAACAATAAGGGGGTGTGTATCTATTCTCAATAGACATCTAGACATTGAACCCCAAGGAGGTCAAATACACTTCTATCCTTATGCTCCAAAAGGCATAGCTAGACCCATCAAACAAAGGTGCCTTGTTTGATGAAGCTCCTTCATGATTAGACATTTTATGTTCAGAATCCAAGATCAACTTGAGCTAATTAAGCTTCTTTTTTGGAACCCTTGGCTCTGATACCAATTATTGAACACACCTATCTACAGAGAGGGGGGTGAATAAGTAGATCTCAAAAATGAATTTATTAGAACTTTAAAGATGAATTTTAAAAATATGCAATCTTAAACAAATAATTAAAAAATATCACATGTATAAAAGCATAACATACAACACCAAATTTATACATGCAGACCCAAAGGGAAAAAAACCATGGTGAGAATGTTGTTAGGAGCTACTATTCTAATCCAACCTCACAAATTTTGTCTCACTGACTGAACCTTACTAGTTACATTTAAGGAAACACATCCCAAGGAGACACCAATCCCATATTTTTAGAGCACCAACTCTTAATAAGCACCCACTCCCTGTACTAAGCACCAACCTAGCTTAATTTGATGGCACCAACCAATCATACATTTACACTTCAAATTCATGAATCTGATTCACAAAAGAATCCAAGTCTCTATTCTTTTTTGCATGTCTAATATGTAATTACTCATTTCTCATTCAACACATTCTTGTGTGATCTTCACTCTTCCTGCACCCTTTCTCTATGTCTAAAGTTATCTATTTGACACTATGGTATTCTCCAATTTGACCATTACTCCTTTATGCTCAGATGAGTCTCATATTTTTGCATCTATGGATAGACTCCTCTCAACTCCTTTCATTCTAAAAATGAAAAAATACTATTTTTCTATCCTATTCTTCATCACTTTAGAATTTTTCATCATTCAAAACTTAGATGAGTCTCTTTTCTTTATACATTTTTCATTCATTTCTTGTCTCTTTTCATTATAAGAAAATGACTATTTGACTTCCATTCCTTAAGCCTCTTCAAATTCTACCCTTGTCTAATCAGTTACCACACTCATAAAATTAGGATAATCATTTCAGTTCAACTGTTTCTATTTATATCCTTCAACCATCTCACTAGATTATTGTAACTAACTCACTTCAATTATTATTTATTTATTTTCATTCCAAATTTGAAATATGTCCATCAATCTTTCCATCTAAGCTCCATGTGCCATTCAATCTCTGAAGATGCAATATCTTTATATTGGCTTGGTCATTAAACTTCAGCATGTTGACCTCATCTCATTTTCTTTGGCATTCCTATATTACTGTTGCTCCTTTAATCTCTTTAGACTTGCTTGATCTTTAACTCGCCTTGATCTTTTGGTATTTTTTAAAAATTCCCTAAGAGAGTCCACACTTATCCTTTGGTAATGTTGTAATTTACCTATATTTCTTTTGAAATATCCTTTAAAAACATTGTAAGAGTCCATTCCATTTGAAAGTATCCTTCAGGAAATTTGTAAGTGTCCTCTCCATTTTAAAGTATCCTTCAAGAATTTTGTACATGTCCACCTACCTTAGACAAATTCTTTGAAAGAATTCATCAATGTCCTTCTTCCGAAAGTGTCCTTTAGGACTTCTATAAGTGACCAATTTAGAACTTTTATTTGGATCACATGCCTTTTAGAGCTTTAACAAAGTACCTTTTGTAATTTTTTTTGGGGTCAAATGCGCTTTGGAATTTTGAAAAGATCCCTTTAGAACTTTTGTAAAGTACCCTTTGAAAATTTTGAATGGTTCACTTACCCTTTAGCATTTTTGAAAATATCCCTTTGAAAACTTTGAATGGTTCACTTACCCTTTAGCATTTTGAAAAGATCCCTTCAAATTTTTTATTTAGGATAATTTTTATAACAAAGACTTAGCCATTTTTTTGAAAGAATTTACCGAACCACTTTCTCTAAAATAATTCCAAATTGCACTCATTTCTTTCAGAACTTTTTTTTAGAACCATTTTTCTAAAATAATTCCCAAGCTTTGAAAAATCAACTAAGTGTGGAGATTGAACATTTTTTAAAAAGAATTCCAAAGCTTCAGAACATTTGTTGTGGGCTTTTTATTTGTAGAGTCTTCAACATTTATCTGAAATAATTACTCTAGCCACTTCTTCTGAAATAATTCCCAAACAAATGCAAAGGTGCAAAAATGATTAAGTGTAGAAAGTTAGTAGACTTTTAGCTGAGGGACAACATTATGCATTTATAACATTTTATCTACTCATCCTTATGACTTAGAACTTATACCACAAAGGGATATATGAAAATTATGTTAACATCCACCAGTGTACCTAGCCATATTTGTCAAGATACCATGTGAGCAAAGACATTCATATGATTGTTCTTGTAAGTTTATAATCATTCAAAGTACACACACAACTCCATGGGGCTTTACAACAAGTCTATTCAACTCAACACCTTTGTCATTAATGCATAATAACACTTGATACTTTTGACATCAATGACAATCCTTCATACATCAATGACTATGTCCAACATCACCATCATAAGATCATTTACAATTAGATCTAATTGGTGGGAAAGATTTCATAATGGTAATCAAGTGACATAAGAAGCCTGGCCTCTCTTACATATACCAATACAAAGGAATAATTTCATATTATATTTTTTGGTGTTATTCTATCTACCCACAAGGATACTTTGAGTTGTGCATGCCAAGTCCTTTGATTCTTCTCCATGGTTCACTTGATGATGTGAATCAAGTTTTTGTTAGTGGACTCAACCAAACCATTACCTTGAGGGTGATATTTTGAGGAAGTGCTTTGGGTGGATGTTTTATTTGACCACCCATTAATTGATTTTGGTTCTAATAAAAACTAATGCATTATCAAAAATAATGGTAGATAGAACACCAAATCTTACTATAAGGCTTTCATATAAATCTAAAATAGAAATCTCATTGGCCTCCTTGAGCACAATTTCCTCTATCCACCTTCTGAATTAGTTGGTTTCTATGAGGATCAATCTATGTTTGATGATCGATGGCATATTTTTCATTCTGATGAAGTCTAAGCAAAATTAGGAAAAGGGTTGATCTAGTTCTATTAGGCACAGGGGCAAAGTTTCCAATTTTTTCTTGCCTATGAATAAGGTGCACTTATTATAGCTTCACACCCATGCATGTGCATCTTTGAATAGAGTTGTATAATAATAGCCAACTCACATGATTTTAATTAGTAGTGGTTTTAGATGAATAATGGCCTCTTGATAGACCATCGTGTAACTCTTTAAGGATCCCCTTACTTGATCCTATTACACACACTTAAAAGAAATTCATTGATGTCTCTTTTAAATAACACACCATTGAGAAGATTATAAGGAATAACTTATAATATAAATTCTCTGTGATTGGATTTATTTAGGTCATGTAGAAATTCATTAGTCTGAAGGAAAACCCTCATGCTTTGAGTCTAATTTATAGGGGCACTCTCATCCATTGATTGATCATTGTGTAGTATAATGACTACTTTATCTTCAATTTTTACATATTATGCCAACTATTTGCACAGTCCTTTCCATGACACTGGCTTGGTGTTTTAGATATATACATCATACTTTATCACCTTTTTGATCCAACTATATCTCTTCTCATTGATACCTTACTTAGCAAAAACTCCTTTATACTTGAGTGAGAAATCATGATCTAAACCATGTTATTAGAGAGTATATCCCTAAACTTCTTGAGTGTCTTTATTAATTAAGGGCATGTTTTTCCACAAAGATATAGTGTATATTTTAATCCTTGAGTTCTTGACTAAAGAAAGTAACATGATGCTCCAATTGGTCATCAATCTATTATGATAGAATAGTTGAGATGCCTTCAGCTCTACCAAATGTGTAAAGGATAAAATCCTTACTATAATAAGGGTTTATCAAGGTAGGAGCTTGTGAGATAGCATAATTGAAAATTATTATTCCTTTGTGGGTCCAAATAAATGTAGTGCCCTTCTTGAGCATTGCTATGAGAGGCTTGGTTAGAGTAGAAAAATTTGGCATAAACCTTTTGATGAAGTTTATCTTTCCCAAAAAACTCTAGAGTCCTTTCTTATGCCAAGAGAGAAGGAGAGATAGGATGGCCTTAATTCATTATAAATATATTGTGAGTCCTTTATTTAGAGATAATATGACCCAACAACTTGCCCTTTTGAAAAAAACACACACACTTGATTAGGTTCAAAGAGATCCCAAACTCTTAACACTTTTTAAAGACCTGATCTAAATGATTTAAGTGATCAGATGCATTCTTGGAGAAGACCATGATATCATCAAGGTAGACCAAGATGATATTATTGAGGATTACCTTAAACACCATAACCATGGCTCTTAAAAATATAGCTACCCTATTTTTTCAATCTGAAAGGCATCCTCTGGTATGCAAAAGTACCCCACTTAGTAGTGAATGTAAATTTAAATTGATTGTATTCCTAAATAAGTATCTAGTCATATCCTAAGTAATCATCTAGTAATAAAAACCTCTCTACACCTATAACCATTTGTAAAATTTTCTTCATTGGTGGGAGGGGGTATTGATATCTAAGGGATGTTTTGTTTAAATCCCTGAATTCCATGCATAGCTATATTTATTTGTTGTTCTTACATATTGGGACTAGATTGGCCATCCATGAGGAATGTTTGATTGGGAATATTATATTGGCCTCTATGAGTTTTGAGAGCTCTTTTATCAATAGGGGATCAAGTTTGGGGTTCACTGGCCTTTAATTTTACTTGACCGGCTTGGTGTTGGGTTAAAGCTTGATAGTATATTGGGCTAAGCTTGGGTTGAAACCTTTGATCTCTTGGTAGTTCCATGTGAATATATCATATCTTCTACTTAGTTTGATGAAATCTTCAATTTGAGATGGAAAGCACACCTTTCCTACCTACTTGAATATTTTTTTCTTAACTATCATGTTTGTTATCTCACCTTTGAGATGGTCATCAAAATTAAAGATGTTTTCCAGCATGACCAACCCCATAAGTAACTTCTTTCCTTTATCTTGATGATCTTTTCCTCATATTAGGATTGGATTTATGATTAATTCTTGGATCACAATTCAAATTCATCTTATAATATTTAATGATTTGTTTGTCATTTTTAAACACTTTTAAATTACTTGCATTATTTGGGACTACCAGTCTAACCACAAGCTTTATAAGATACTTAGATTCATTCCTTATAATGTGTGAGAGGTCATACTACACACCCATAGTTGTGATCCTATTAACATCATCATTCTATGCCCTCTATATGGAATGGATGTCAAAAGAATTGAACCCCTCAATTATATCCTAATCCATGTACTTGTAAGATTTTAGTAGATTATTCTTGGATATGTTTTGTGTTATAACCTAGTTTAAAACTAGTTCATTATCCCCAAATGTTTATATCACTTTTACTTCTTTTTTTGTACCAATTGTAGACCCTAAATCAACACCTCGTATTCAATGACATTATTTGTGTAGTGAAACTATAACCTAAATGCATGGAATTATTTATCCTTTTGAGGGGATATCATTACCACTTTGGATCCTATGTCATTTTTGCTTTAGGAGCCATTGAAATATGAATGCCACATGCCTTCAAGATCTTCTTGCACTTTCATGATATTTGGAAACAAGTAGTACTACTCGATAATTTAATATGTACCTAGCCTAATTTATTTTACGTTAACATATGGGTTTAATTCATGTTTCTTAAATATCCATTCATCAATTAGGTTATCTAGGATCCCTTCAAGAGATGTAGTAGTCTCATGGATAATTGAATTCTCCTCTTGGTTGAACATAGTGTATTTCATATCCACCAAACTAGAAGACTATGGCTCTATGTGATTCTTAGAAATGGATTCAACCTTAATGGTCACCTTGGTTCCATATCTAGTCCTGAGTAGCATATGCAACCAATATGAGGATAGGTATCTGCCCATATTCACATTGAAATCTTGGGAAAGGTATGTAACAAAGTAAGGGAAAGTCAATCACTATGATGTCTTGTATAATGGAGAGGATCAAAAATACATGCAAAGTGAGGCTTAGGTCCTTGATTATCCTCACAATTTAATAATTGTGACATCTAACTATATGATGCCTTTTGAGATGGGAGAATATGTTATACCTAGCATGGATGTGATTTTATTTGGCATCATCGAACTACTCATCCCTGAGTCTATCATATAGTTATGTATAAGGTGCTTGATAATAATCAAATAAATGTATAAAAGGGGTAGTTTGTTACTTCTACACACTTCTTCGATGCTTGGTTGACATAGGCTTGTATAAGTCGTTAGAGAGGCCCTTACTAGTTCATGAGGATGGAATCTCTTTAATGCTTCTTGCAACAAATTCCTTTGAGAAGGAATGTATAGGGCCTCCCACATAGTCATGTTCAAGCTTTTTTTCTTCATTTGTTCTACTATATTGATAGGAATTTGAGTCCTCTTGGTCTAAAAATTTGGGATAATAGCCTCTTCCTTAGGGTGCTGACTGGCGTGAAGTTGACTCTCCTTTTGAATAAAATGATTTGTTTAAGCTTGGGGGTAATAAAGTCACCTTATCTTTAGAAAATTCATGTGGAACTTGTGAAGTATAGGTTTGGCCTACTAAATAAGATTTATTTCCCTCAATTACCATTCTTTTAAATCCTATATTATAAGCCACTAGATTATCGACTACATCTTAAACTTGGTTTTGATTTATGTTGATGAAGTCATTCACCTACCAATTTAAAAAAGTGGCTTCATCCACTTGCATTTGGGTCTCTTCATGCACTTATCCCCTTTATGAATTTTATTCTTTTGGATACTCCAAAGGGTAAGATATACTTTACACCATCAAATATTGATTTAACACTCCATTTATACAAGTAGTCTGATTATGTGGATGATTATAAGGAAAACACCATTCATAGTCTTGGGCTATATTGTTTTGAACATGAAAAATAACTATATAGGTGCTATAAGTATTAGCATTTTGCATATTAAGTGGTCTAGAGTAAGTGAGTTGGCCTTGGGATTGTGTGCCACCTTGATAGGGAGGCATGTTGGGATGATTGAAGGGTTGGTAAGGCCTAGACTAAATTCATGTATCTCACTTGGAGGATACCTTTTGAGTAGTAATAGCTCATTTCCAAAGCTTTGAAACAATCATTTAACTTTGTATAAATCACTTGGAGGTGCAATCAATAGAATTAGTGGGCTAATTATAATAGGGATGGGCACTAGAGTAAAAAAAAGGGTAAGGTAGGTTGACTTATAGATGGGGGCTTAGGGAATAAGGGGGTATGGGTTTAATTTTTCCTACATAGATCAAACAATTCTATGCATGCATAACAACCTCATATGTATCAAGTAATATCATGCCTCTTATGGATTGAATCATCACAACCACATCACTATTTATATCTCTTAAAAAATATAAATACATAGTATTAAGTGAATGTTTTGCCAATGGTGGAATCTAATCCCAATTCCTCTATAATTTGAAGTTGAATATGACCATTTAATCATGTAGATATCTTCTAATGGTAGTGAGATGCTCCATCAATGATAGGTGGCCACTCTTCTCTTCTAACTATCTACATAATTTAACACGCAAATTTTCCTAATTTTGAATAGTACTAGGCTACAAACCTCGATACCACTAGAGTGTTCTTCATTTTAAAAAAGAGGTAAGGAGTCACACTATAATGTTATCTTCAATTACATTGTGTATGGAGCAAATGTTTACAACATATTGTATATGCTCTATAGGGGTAATAGAGTTCTCTCCAATAAAATAGGGGATGCTCTTAAGAGAAGCCATGGGAATATCATCAGATTGGGGGAGGGACAATGGATTAACTTAATTAAAGGGAATAAAGGGATGCTTTATAAGAGTGTCCATGAATGGGATAAGGAATAATCTTCTTATGGGTGTGGCTACCAAATGGGGGAGTAGATTGAGTTCTAGGGGAAGACTGTATTGAATTACTAGCCTTTCTGATAAGGGATAAAGATGATTTAAATATTCTTCTTATAGTAGGTAATGGTAATTAAATAAAATCAAAATTAGTACCTATTAAAGATGATCTTGTTTGTCTAGTCATATAGATGAAGAACTAATCTTTATAAACCAAGAAAAATTGGAGTCACTAGGTATTTTATAGAGTGTTTTTTATTTTGTTTACTAAGAATAACACAAATTATTAGTTAAATATTTGAATTATGTCCCATTGAAAGTGTTAGAAAATGTATTCATTCAAAACATGCACTTGTGGATAGCTTACTACATGGTGGTGATTGAAGATGGGTGCAAAGCACGAGCACTTGGCATGAGGCATGGATGCATTTAAGATCACCAATGTGTGTAAAAGGTCACGTGACTTATCATAATAATAGAAATGTTCCCAAGGAATGGTACTCTTACACTCCTTAGGATGAATCTCTGGGGAAGGCTGACTTCCTTCTAATCTAAGTGAATGTGGTTTAGGACCAATGCATAGGCCTACAAAGAGCAAAAATGAAATCTATAGCTAATGATAAACCTAATATTTTGAGGGGAAAAAGGGAGAGAGAGGGTGAGAGGTTTGATGAAAGAGAAAATGGAGATGCACAAAGAGTATAGAAAGGACCTCACCTACTTGAAAACATAATAAAACTAACTAAAATGCACACCTTCAAATCAGACACCTATTTCCATAAGTGTTTCAAATGAAGGTATGGTAACACAATGCAACATTAGGAGGGATGACAAATGGTCCATAGATAATGCCTAAATAAACCCATTTATACAAAATATGTGACCTGTAGAGGATTCTAATTTCATGTGGAGGTGTAAAGGGAGGATGATAATGAGAAGGATGAACATACACATACAAAGATCAATAATCGTTAGTGCACATAGAACATAGATCATGAAAGAAAGATTATTTATTTCTCATTAATTTCAAGTCCTAAGTAGTAAAGGGGATTATGGAGGGAAAACTTTGGTAGTGTTACAATGCCTATAAATTTTGACCCTTTTTACAATGAAAGACCTAGGATTTTATACGAAATGAAAATCCTACGGGTCGTTGATTACCTTAAGAAAAATGGCTAGGAAAATTAAATGAATATTAAAAATTCAAGACACATAATCTCTTTGTAAATAAAATAGGGATGGTAAAAGGTAATTGGGACTTTGATTACATCCTCAAGGCATGGTGATGATTTAATTTAATTTGAATATGTAAGCTCAATGCCTTCTCCCATTGGTTGTGAAACAACCAATATTTAATCACTTAATGATCATAACTCTCTTTGAAAGGTTTCATGTATAAAAAAGTGGTAAATATATTTTAGTTACTACCTTAGAATTTTTTTTCCTAATAAGACTAATTCTACTTTCAATGCTACTCCCTATGGATGTCAATGCCATGATTTTCATTAAGATGCTTCTTTGTCATGTATTCTCTAGTCATGATCTTATCATGTTAGTGTCACTCAATCCTTAATGATACTAATATTAAATTATGAATAAAATTTATGAATTCAATTCACTGTGCCAACTGTAACATCCTCTTGAGTCATTCATCTCACAATCTTATGACCCTTGAGCCACCACACTCTAATTTTATAAATTTTGCTTATAATGGTCTTGACAGTTAGACAGATCATCAATTTTAAGATGGTGCATTGATCGTGTGGAATTATTCCATTCACCACCTCCTTTGTTACTTGGACACATCACCCCTTTATCCATTAAACCCTAGTTGTAGTCTATGGCCTTCATGTGTCATCTCCCTAATTACTTTGGGATCTGTAATGTGGATCTACCAGCTAGGCCATGTGGCATCTTCTCACTCTTTCATTTCTCAACTTAAGATTTAAATGCAATGTTTATTATTCATTTTATGGTGAGGTACCATGTGGCATCATCTCACACACCTAATACTTTGACATACTTCTGGGCTTGCATAGACCACCCTAGGGCCATAGAACAATATCATTTCACCAAGTGGTATCATTATACTAACACACTAGTTCAGAGGGTTTGGAGTTATATGTATGGTTTTATGATGTCATGTCTTAAATATTTTGACATGTGGAAACATCCCGCTAACCTATTGGCCCATTATTTTGCTGATGTGGAGATCCACTAAGAAAATTTGAAGAAATTTGGTTAAGTTTCAAAAAAAAATTTGAAAGGGCTCGAGATCACTGATAGATTGACAGGTGGCATTGGGTGAAGATATAAATATTCATAACTTTTTCCCCCAAGATAGGAATACTTAAAAATATTCACACAGATTTATTCAGGCTTCTCGACTCCTGATTCTACATTAGTCTTTATGAGAACTGATTCTTATGACTTGTGCTCTCAAAATTATCCTATAGAAATTTTGTTTGGAATATTTTTTTTGATTTTTCTCAACAATTTTTCTAAAGGAAAAAATAGTTGATTCTTTGCGAATTTGTTGAAACTTTTGTTTGGAATAAAAGTTTCTAAGTCCTTTGTAACACTTTATTTGACTATTTAACTATAAAATATGTGAAGACCAAATCTTTCAAAAAACTTGTAAATTAAAACTTGTGAAGTATTGATTTCTCCTTTTGAGGCTAAACCATTTTCATGAACTTGGACTGAACCTTGAAACTTTCTTGACTGTTGAAGACTTGAACTAAAAATGGATGTTTCCCTTCATGGTGATTAAAATAAGTCAACATAGACCAAATAAGATCAAACATTTCTAAGCTATCAATTGAACTAAAGGTTGGAAAAGTAATAATAAATCAATGATTGCCACACACTATTGAAATCACATCAATAATCAAGCATAACTATAAGTCTAAGGATACAAGAAATAAATTAAACTTAAGCATATATAATTAAAGATTGCTTGGGATAACCCATATGAATAACTCTACTAAGATAATCTCTAGGTTAGTGGAATGATGACACATGGATAGCTCTTGGTGATCTACTTGCTTGGGATATTTTTAATGAAGAACTCTACTGACACCACCTCTAGGTGAGCAGGATGATGATACATGGACTGATCTCACTAATTTGCTTACCTAGGATATTTTATATAAGGAAATCTTATGACATCACTTCTAGGTGAGTAGGAGATGACACATGGATAACTATCAATGATTTTCTTATTTTATATTATTTTTATTAATAAATATACTAACATTACTTTTGGGTGAGTGAGATGGTGACATGTGGATGGATCTCACTACTTTGCTTGCCTATGGTATTTCTTATAAGGATATTTATTGATGTCACCTTTAGGTTATCAGGGTGATGAAACATAGATGAATCTCACTACTTTTCTTTCAAGGGACATTATATACATGGAAATATGTTGAATTCACCTTTAAGTTATCAGGATGATGACACATAGATTATTCTCATTGCTTCACTTGCCAGGGATAAATTGTACACATGACTATATTGGTTTCACCTTTGGGTGAATAATATGATGACATGTGGATGGATATCACTGCTCCACTTTCTTGAGATAATACCTAAAAGGAACTCTATTGAAGTCACCTCTAGGTGAACATGATGATGACATATGGATGTATCTTGGTGATCTACTTACCCAAGATTATCCCTATGAGGAACTCTACTGGCATCACCTTTGGGTGAGCAGGATAATGACATATGGAAATATTATATAAGCTTTAGGATGTATTAGGAAAAAATTAATCATGAATAGCCTATTTAAAATATAATATAGGAAAATAACCAACTAAAACATAACATGTCAACTTACTTAGCCATTCAATCAAAAATTTGACATGTACATAGAATCTTTTTCAAATTGAAATAAAATAAAAGGTAAAAGATAAATAATTTATATGGATTATGCACAACTTAAATTCTCCTTATCATAACTTTGAAACACAATACAAAATTTAAAATGACCTTAAGTTTATGCTTATTCAAATTCTACATCATAGACTTTTGGTTCACCAGACCCTGAAAAAAGACTCTTACTTCCTCTTGCAATATACTAACCATCTTTATTACTTAGATTTGAGTGTGTGATTTTTTTAAAAATTAATTTACCTTGGTTATGAGAGTTTTAAAAAAAGACCTGAATAAACACTATAGGTTTCATTTTGGCCTTAGATTTTATAACCAAATAGTAAGGGAATCTTATGAATTGCTCTACTTCTAGCCATGCATCCATAACCCTAATAGAGATACCTTTGATTCTAATAAAAAAATTATTATATTGTTAGTCAGGCATCCATATCCCTAATAGAGATTACTTGAATCACCCATCTTCTATAAGTTTATATGATGATTTTTTATTTTTTTTAAAACACAAATGAAAGAAGGGTTGGTAATTGCCATTGGTGGGGTGTATGTATAAGAAAAATTATTTTAATCAATACATCCCTATCATTACATATTCATTTCTATGTTTATTACCTCTCATCTAAGTTTTAGCATGTAATAGTGAAATTAATCTTTGGAAATGGAAAGTCTTTCTAAAATTTGTATGACTATACCATATAAAATCCTAGAGGTCCAGTAAACTCATTCAATCTAAGTAGAACGTAATTCAATCATAACACATACCTCAATCCCAAAATCTCAAGTACTGTCATGACAAATCCTTATGAAAACCAATTGTGTAACCTTGTAAATCATTCCCTTACTTTTGTAGTCTTTTATAACTCAAGCATAGGAAATCAATAGGTCTGTTCTAAAATTTTATAAAACTAACCTAGAAATTACAATAAATAATCTATTAAAATTAAATGCATAAATTAGAAAACATTTAATCTAAGAAAACAAAAAACCTAATTTATAAAGTAGGAAATCTAATCTAGAAATTAGGAAATCTAATATAGAAAGCTTGAAATCTAATCTAGAAAGCAATAAATCTAATCTAGAAAATAAGCAATATAATCTACTCCTACTTATACATTTCCACTTACAATCACTCAAAAACATCTCCAATTAGATCAACTATAAAATAATGTTTCAAAATTATCTGTTGACTGGAGAAATGAGGTCATTACTTTGGAGGTCCTTCAAGCAGAAGGCATTATTACTTAGGATTTATGATATATGATATGGCCCAATCCACAAAGGAGTGAACTTATCATGTTGTTATTTATTCTCATGTATTTTATACCATTAAAACACTAGGTATAAAATCTTGAAGGCTTTGATTTTTGACCTTTTGTCAAACCATATTTTGACAATGTCTTGATGTTTGCTAAAGTTGTGTAGTGGTTCAGTTCTTGTATCTTCCATATAGACTATATCAAGTAGTCTAGACTATATTATTTCATCTTCTCCCATGTACTCTTACATAAATTGGTACATTAATTTTTTAAGAGTAATGGGGAAGACTAGATATTATACATACATTAGCAAAAAAGGTGAAGCCTTGAGAGCTTGCTTGTGTCTGTTTCGATCTACCCATAATGCATACTTTAATAAGAGATGTTATTCTCTTGGATTATCTTGTGTTTATTTCTTGATGGTATCCATTAGATTATTATTGGTATATTCAACCACTCCATTCCATTAAAAACAATAGTTCGGGGAGAACTTAATAGTGATTTGATTATTGTAGGCCCACTCGGTAAATTTCATAGACTAAAAAGCTAGACTGTTATCATAAACCAAATAAATTGGAGTACCAAACTTGTTTAGTATGTTTTCTTCCAAAAATTTAATAACATCAATTTCTATAGAGTTATTAGTAGCCATAAATTATGTCCATTTGGTACAATAGTCAGTATATGCTAGAATAAACTTGTGTTCTACTAAATAGTTTGGGTTAATTACCCTAATAAAGTCAAGACCCCATTGAGAAAAAGGGCATCCTTCTATATTTGGTTACAATAACATGGAAACATTTGCCTCCCTTTTCCAAAACATGAAGCATTCATGGCAATTTATAACATGGTTATGTCCCTATTTCAATATTATGGGCTAGTAATATCCCATCTTTAGTATTTTTTGAGATGTGTTACTTGAGGGATGTCCACTACCAATATTCTAATGTAGATTGTCTAGGATGTCTGTAACTTATTATTTTGAGATAAACCTTAAATAGATGTCCTCATAATTTTTTCTATATAGGACCTCGTCTTGATCATATAATGAGTTGATTTAATCCTAAGGGCTCATATTTTCTCTCTATTTAGCTTAGGGGGACATATACATGTGAGTAAATAATGGATGATTTGAGTGTACCACTCACCACCAACTACCTGAGTCTCACTGATTTACTCAATACAAATACATGGATCTATCTCAATCATAAACCAGATGATTCCTTGGCATTTCACCATCTTGATTGGCCTAATTTAAATATCAAACTCTTAAATCTTGGCCATCCTTTTACCTCTTATTTAACCCATTTTGTTCTGGCCAAGTGTGAGCTTAACAATTGGGTCTGGAATGATGTCATACATTTTATTCATCAGAATATAATGCCTAAAATTTTTAGGAAATTTAATCAACACACACACACACACACACACACACACACACACACACACACACACACACACACACACACACATTTGTATATCATGGAGTATTTCAAATCTTCATCATTTAGATTGGTGCTCATGAAGGCAATGGGATGTTCATTTTTTCCGCATTTTTTGTAAGTAGTATGCTTTCAAGTGAACAAATAAAAAAATAAAACTTCATTAAAGTCTAGGCTGATCAGAACTAGATCTTGAGTAATGGTAGTGTTGATGTCTTGAAAATATCTCTTAGCCTTTATTATCCATTATATCTTAGAATTTTGATTTAGCATAACATTATGTGTCTTGATTATCTCTACAAATCCAAAAATTAATTTATGTACAAAGTTAATCTTACCAAATAAAGAATTTAAATCCTTGTTGTTAGGAGGTGTCAGTTTAGAAATGGCCTAAACCCATTCTAAATCAATGGAGATATCATTATTAGTGATGATATAGCCTAATATATTTCCTTTAGTAATTACAAATATGTTCTTCTTTGGCTTAAGAGAGACTCCATACCTTCAACATTTATAAAATATTTGTAGACACCAAAATAGTGTCAACCCCCCCTTGGTCCCTTTCTAACTTTAACATGCCTAACCTATACTTTATTAATTTAAAATACTTATTTTAAATTAATCATCCCCCCTAAACACCTCACCTTGGATTTCTAGCTCTTAGACCATTTGTCACCCTATGACTAATCATAATTACCTAAGACCTATTTTAACTCCCCCACTAATTCTTGTGCCTATTAAACCCACCTTTGGACCATTCAACAATGAAAACCAAACTTGGCAGATGGAAGAATGGGGCAAAAGGCTAAAAATAGCCTTTTTTCCCATTCTAAATGCTGTGGTACTTAGATCATCATCATCGACCACAACTAACCAATCCAAACCTTCCACATCTCAAAGCATTACACGACAATTCCAACAATGATACATACAGTGTCAATATACTCCAATAGGAGAATCATACACGTTCGTGTTAGATAAACTAGTCAAATAGGGAGTCCTCAACCTACCCCAAATTTGACCACCACCTCAATTTGATCCCTCACGTGCCATCCCTGCATGGTATAGGGAGAATGAATTTTGTAATTATCACCGTGTCAAAGGCCATGACACAAAAAATTGTAAAACCTTCAAGAACATTGTCCAAGATATGTTAGACAAAGGTGATCTTGTCTTGGATAACCCAAACATGCCACCTAACCAAAACATAGACATCTTTAGACAACCTTTTCCTAACCATCCCCCTAGTTAAAATAACATTCAGACCACAACTAAAGACCCCCAAGAGTGTAATATATGCACGGTTGATATGGTTTCACCTTTTGTCCCTAACCAACCTCTTTCACAAACTGAAGAGGTTAGTCAACCTATCCCTCCACCACCAAAAGAAGAGCCTTTTTCTCCTAATAGTCCTCCATCTACCCCTCTTATATTGGAGGATGCTTTAACCATACCAATGCCACTAGCCCCACCTTCATCCTTCCTACTACCAATGGAGGACCATACCTTTCCTACTCTTCAACCACAAGTAGAAGGCACGATCATCCCTATGCTCTTTCCTCTTGAAGAACCCCATTCTCCAATTCCTTCTCCACCAAGAGAAGAACTTGTCTCTTCACCTACTTTAATCGAAGATGATCTAGTAATGGCTCTCTCTCGCCTTTGGCCTGAGATTGCCGCATCTAACACATTTCCACTCTTGCAACCACCCAAATCTTCTAAAAAACTAATTATAAAGCCTCGTCTAACATCTTCCAAACCATTCTCTCGATTGGCTGAGAACTTAGGATTTCTCCATTTAAGTAACTTAGAGCATGAGGCATTGTGGGAGCGACTTAAAGATCCTTATCTTACACATCCCACTTCATCTCGTACTAATGACCCTCCTTCAACAAAATCTCCCAAAGTTTTCAATGAGGACCATGCTTCCACTTCCAAATCTTCAGAAGCTCAACCATCTACATCTGAACCTAAACCCTCATAAACATCCACTATACCAACACCGGTTAAATCCCTTGGTGTTTACCCCATATTTAACCTCACTCACCCACAAGTGAAGGTAGATTTGAATCTTGCCCCCCATAATAGTAGTCCTCACACCATATTAAAGAAGGCTACTAAACCACGTCGAAGAACTCCTTCTCCACCATCATCATTGCCCTCCATTTTGGGCCCACATCCTTCTACCTTAATAGGAGTGCTCCCTACTCCAACACCTAACAAAAACAAGTTGCCTCCATTACTCCCTTTACCCACCAAAAACATACCTCCTCTGAAAAATTCAGCACCCCTCATGAAGAAAGTCTCATCTACACGAGTGGCCACACCGCCAACCCAAAAGGTGGTACAAAAATCTCCCTCAACAACTCCTAAACAAAAGTCATCAACACCTAATGCATCAACAAGCATGGGCCCCTTAGTGGGTTCATATTCTTTGATACTACGCCAAATTTTACAAACTTCCAACATCACTCTTCCACCTATTAAACCATTTCAACCTCTCAGACCAAAACTGTATTGGTTTGATGAAACTAAAATCTACCTATATCATCACTCACCTGGGCATGACACTAAAAATTGTTGTGCCCTCAAGGTTGTCATTTGCCATTACTTGGAAAAAGACACCCTTCTTGTTGAGGATACTATTAACAAATCTCCAACACTGTCTCATGTCTCTCAAACCTCTTCACCTTCATCAGAATCCCATCATCAAACTATGGTCCCTTTACCTCCTTCGCCCCATTTATTCGAGATTAACACCATCAATGTGGCCACTAGGTCACAAAATTTAAAGGATAAAGCAAAAGAGAAAGTTGCTATTCCTTGGACCTACCCATTTGTCAAACCTGCTCAACCACCCAAACCCAAGATTTTTATCTTGGGTACATCCCAACCCACTTCTTCAGAGGCAATCCATGATTCTATGGTAAAATAGCTTCACCAAAATCTCATGAAGATGATTTTATATGACCTCATTCAAAGCTCTCCACAACATCATCAAGCTTTAATCAAAGCTTTACAAGCAGTGGAGGTCCAACCTGTGGACCCCCAACCACTAGCTACCTTAGTCCAATCATTATCCATCATCACCTCTATTACCTTTAGTGATTCTAAAATTCCTACCTCTAATTTGGAAGATCAAGATGCTACCCTTTTCATCACAGCCTATGTTGATCAAACTCACATTAAGTGAGTTATGATTGATGGGGGCGCCAGCATCAATATCATTTCCACCCATGCCTATGACCAATTAGCCCTCCCAAAGAATTGTATCTCTAAAACTGACACAATTATTCAATCTTTTAATGACTCCACTGCCACTACGATTGGCACCGTCATCTTACATATTCGTGTTGGCCCATGAACAATCCCAGAACTCTTCTACATCATCAAAGGGGAGTTCCAATACAACATGTTATTAGGATGACCTTGGATCTGTGCCATGGCCTGTGTCCCTTCTACATTACATCATTGTGTCAAATTTGAACACGATGGTCAAGTCCATGTCATTCTCGCAGACCCCTCCCCTTTCAAGACATGCAACACAACTTATCAGCCCAACAATGTTCTCATTCCTTTCAAGACATCGACCTAAACACTACCTCCACTCGTGGAAGCTTCAACAAGTATGCAAATGGTGGTTACACCTACACCACCTCCTCAAGTGATAACAAAAGACCCTATGGAAGATACCTTCTAATGTCTTTCACTTGGGGAGTATCATTTACTCACTTTGGACATGTTCTAGACTCCTCAAGAGTATGGACAACTTCATCACAATCCTAGTTATGACCATCTTATCAAAATGATCATCCCTTATAGTCCTCCCAATCTTCAAACAAATCTCATCTATGGAGGGCTAGATCGAGCCCCTACTGATGGGAACCCTCTTTCATCACCCCAACTATTTACATCTGACTTCTCTTTTCTTGGCAACCCAAACTTTGCTCATACCTATCTTTATAGGTGTGCATGGAAGGGCTTTGGCTTTGGGCGCTACAAACAAGGCTCCCACCAGCCCATCGAACCACCAAATGATGAGGCCATAAAGAATGCCAAGAAGCGACATGGCCTGGGTTTTGAAGAACCTACTAAAACTTCTAAAAACCCTCGCCCTGAACCTATCATAGAACAATCACCTCCAAACTTGCCTATTCCCCCATTTTCACCTACAAAGTCAGTGGTTTCCATCCCTCCTAGTTTTTTTTGCATAAACACCATTCGCTTGGAACCCCTAACCTATCAACTGGGTGGGGTATCCAGGTCTCTCCCTCTTGTTTATCCAAACATGATAGATGATGAATCTGCTACCATCAACACTGTCCAATGCATAGACGATGATGCCATTCTCACCTACATGGGTGCAGATGACTCTTTCATCCAACGATCACTTCCTTCAGAAATGTAGGTTATGTTAAATGAATCAACCATTGAAATTAACCTTCCATCTTCTGATGCTCCTCACGTTTTAAAGATTGGTCAATTTTTGGATGCCTAGGAACAAATTGACTATACCAAATTCCTTTCAGACCATAGCAAATCCTTTGCTTGGACCTACAATGATATGCCTGGCATCGACCCTAACATCATCATCCATAACATCGTCACAAACCTAGAAACTAAGCCTGTCAGGCAAAAGCTTCACAAAATGCATCCTCGCATTGCATTCCTTGTCAAAGAGGAGCTTCAACATCTTCTTTCTATATCCTTCATTGAACCCATTGATTATCTGCAATGGGTGTCAAATATCATCCCTATCACCAAAGCAACTGGGGGGATTCAAATTTGTATTGACTATCATGACCTTAACCTGGCTTGCCCAAAGGATGATTTTCCTCTACCCAACATTGACTAACTTGTTGATCTTATAATCAGTCATGAGATGCTATCACTCATGGATGGGTTTTCAAGATATAACCAAATCCTGATTGCACCAAAAGATCAACACAAGATCACCTTCATCACCCCATGGGGGACTTTTCCCTATAGGCTCATGCCTTTTGGCCTAAATAATGCAGGTGCCACATATCAACGTGCCATGACTTACATCTTTCATGATCTCCTCCACAAAATCATGGAGGACTATGTGGATGACCTACTAGGCAAATCTAAACTTCGTCATGACCATTTAACCATCCTTAAAATAATTTTCACTCGCCTCCTACAATACAATGTTTGCCTTAACCCCAAGAAATGCATCTTTGGGGTTCTCTCAGGGAAGCTTTTGGGCTTCATCATTTCTCTTTGTGGCATTGAGATTGATCTCGCTAAGATTTGAGCTATACTTAAGATGCTGCCACCTACCAATCTAAAGCAACTTCATAGCCTACAAGGGAAGTTTCAATCTATTTGCCGCTTCATCTCGTAGCTTTCTGACCAATGTCAACCCTTTCATCACCTCCTCAAGAAGGACGTCTCCTTTCATTGGGATAAGGATTGCCAAGAGGATTTTGAAGCCCTTAAATGCTATCTTGTCTCTCCACCAGTCTTTATTCCACCAAAAGATGACCAACCCTTCTACCTATACATCTCAGCAACAAATCATTCTTTAGGTGCCATGATCACGCATCGAGATGAAAAACATCGTGGGAAAGTGGTTTATTACATAAGCCAAATGCTAATTGATTATGAAACTCAGTATACTCATACCAAAAAACTCTGTTTGGCATTAGTCTTTGCCGCTACCAAACTCCATCATTATCTTCTCAATCACAAAACTTATGTCATCACCCACACTGACCCCCTCAAATACATGCATTCCAAGCCATACCAAAACCAACATATGGCTCATTGGCTCATGCTTCTTATTGAGTTTGATTTAGAATTCATCTAACAAAAATCTATAAAGGGGCAAACAATCATTGACCAACTAGCGGATGCCCCTCTACCTGACAACCAACCCTCTCACTGTGAATTCCCTGATGAATTCATCACCACGTTACCCACCAATGACATTTTCTATCAAATGACAATGTTCTTTGACGGGTCTAAATGTCAACACGGTGGGGGTGCGGGGCTCATTCTCATCCCTCATGAGGGTGAGCCCATGCCCCTATCTTTCAAACTTGACTTTGAATGTACCAACAACATGGCTGAATATGAAGCCTTACTTTTGGGACTTCAAACCACCCTTTTCCTAGGTGTCAAGACCATCAACATCTTTGGTGACTCACAACTAGTCATCAATCAAATCAATGGTTCATATCTTTGTAAAAATGAAGTTTTGCAAAGGTACAAACACCGTGTTGACACCCTACTAGAATCTTTTGACCA
This sequence comes from Torreya grandis, assembly GCA_037957365.1. Classification (NCBI taxonomy): domain Eukaryota; kingdom Viridiplantae; phylum Streptophyta; class Pinopsida; order Cupressales; family Taxaceae; genus Torreya; species Torreya grandis. Next base: position 944,884 of record JARHVA010001908.1, read on the forward strand.
TTACTTCTTGCAAACTATTCCTTGATCTATGAATAAGTTTGCTGATACTATGGCTTCTCTCGCCTCATGCATTCCATCCTCATCATCTTCCTTGAGAATTTATGTTACGATACATCTTTTGGCATTACCTTCATATATCTCGACTAACATCAACCTCATCAGTACCATTGACTCTAGTCCACAGGATGTTTGGTATAAACAACTTGTGGACTACTTAACTTATTCTATTGTCCCCCCTGATCTCTCTAGTAATGCATGATGGGATTTTATCAAAAGCACAACTTGATATACTATGCTAGGGGGTCTTCTCTATAAATGAGGTTTTGATGGCCTCCTTCTTCAATGTCTAACGTCCACTGAAACATCTCACGCTATCAAACAAGTCCATGATGGGATTTGTGGAGGGCATTTTAGTGGTAACTTGATAGCAAAGTGCATCCTTTGCCTGGGCTATTATTGGCCCACTCTTCACCAAGACTATAGTGACTATGTTCGACATTGTATCAAATGCCAATAATATGCTAACTTACTTCACATCCCTAGCCACGCTCTACAAGTCGCTAAGGATTTTTGGCCTTTTTCATAATGGGGCTTAAATCTAATTGGTGAGATTAACCCTCATTCATCTCTTCAACATCAGTCCATTATCACCGCAACTGAATACTTCACTAAATGGGTGGAAGTTATTCCTCTTGTCTCCACTAAAGCTGAAAAAATTGTCAACTTCATCAACACCCATATCATCTATCATTTCAGTGTACCCCACAAGATCATCACTGATAACGGCAAATCATTCAAAAATAAAACTATCCAAAAACTTTGTGACTCATTTGGCATCAAGCTCAGCTTCTCCTCACCTTACTACCCACAAGCAAATGGGTAGGCTGAGGCTTCTAACAAAATCTTAACCAAAATTCTAATGAAGGTGGTCAATGACACTGGAAGGGATTGGCACATTCACATTCCCTTCACTTTGTGGGCCTACCACACTAACATCCAAACCCCTATGGGTGCTACACCTTTCTCTTTAGTGTATGAAATTGAGGCTGTCTTGCCTCTTGAAGTACAAATACCATCTCTATGCATCTCTTTGCATGACATACTTTCTAATGATGACTTTCATCAAGATCGGTTAGGTCAACTTGAGTTACTTGATGAACGTCGTCTTATTGCCCTTAATCATCTCCACATTTACCAAAACCACATCAAATGTGCCTATAACAAAAATCTAAGAGAGTGAAATTTCAGCATCAGAGATCTCATCCTCAAAGAAAACCAACATGTGACCAATATGGAATGAAGCAAACGAGGCAAGTTTGCTCCTAATTGGCTCGGACCTTATATCACAACGCACAAGTATGGATCAAGGACTTATCATCTGTCTTCTCTTGAAGGCCAGCCAGAACCTGAGCCCCTTAATGCCCTACATCTTCGACCATTTTACTATTAATCAAGTAATTACTCACTTGACGTTTAACTTGAGCTCATCCCTTGGGAAACCCCCATCATCCTCGTCCCTATTCCTTTCAACCCTTTTTCCCTACAAACATTAGTCAACCCTTTTATAAAGCATGAATGATTTGTCCTAATAAAAGGGAGACCCTTAAACCTCTATAGTCTAGTCCATGACTAAAACTTCAGTCAACAAAACATATAAAATTGGGATGCCTATTCAAAGGTCATAAAACTATAAATGTAGACTGCTCCTTCAAAGGACAACTGCATCATTGATGTAATTAATAGACTGCTCCCTTAAAGGACAACTATTCAAAGACATTCAACCATACAAACTAGAATATAGACCACTCCCTCGAAGGATGGCTATGCCCAAATTTTATTACAAACAACACTCTCTCAGAAGCTTCCCGCATCGATCAGCTTCACATATGACCACAAAACAAAACAACATCCCCACGTAGACTTCTCGCATTGATCAGTCTACCAAAAAAAAAAAGAGAAATTGACTGACAAAATATTAAGTCATGGACTTACCTATAGTCATTCTCAGGGTCACCTATAAAAGGGGCAAAGTTATCCTTGCTAAAAAGGGTTTCGCTATCCTCACATCTCACATAATCAAACCTATTACCCCAACATACCCAAGGGATTTTGAGCTCACTTAACATGAAGTGATTTGAATACTTCTCTAACACAAACAATGGTCAATGATGTAATGCATGAACAGGGTTTTTGTTTGCAATAACCCTATCTATGCTATCATTATGGTCCTTGTCAATGAAAGAGCAATGCGCCTTTCACTTCTTACACACTTTGGTCACATACAACCAATCCAAACTCAACTAAATCATTTTCCAAACCAAACCAAACCAAAATATTTTCTAACCATTAGCATAACCTCATGATTTATTTAATACAAATATCAATTTGTGTTATGTAAATTATCATAGCCCATTAACACTAATTTCTATGGAAAACAATACACATGGAAACTAACAACCAAACACAATTTATGTCAAGCATATGTCATCACCAATACAAAAAGTGTTGAAGCATAAATACATTCATTTCATTTTTAGCATATATCCATCACCAATATGGAAAATTGCTAAACCACATAACCTATGTTACAGAATACACCATCACATAATATGGAAAAGGCTGTAACATCATCATACACTCATCATTTCAAGCATGTACCACCAGACATCTGGGAAGTGCTAAACCATTAACATGACCAAACCAACTATCGACCTCTTTGACCCTTACTTCCTTTTGGGGAGAACTACATTGGCATGAGGCCCTTGAAATAGGGGCTATATAGGTAGCACTCAATTGACATGGAGTCTTCTGGGGTTAGCTCAGCCATTTGCCCTTTCATCTCCCTAGTGACGTCAGCCATTCATTTATTCATCTACCTAATGGACAAACCATTTCACCTTTAACCATGACTTAACCTAGTCAAACCCAATCCATAATCAACTCTCTTCTTCCCTTTTGGGGAGAACTACATTAGCCTAAGGCCCTTCAAACAGGGGCTATGTAGGTAGCACTCAGTTGACATGGGGTCTTCTAAGGTTAGCTCAGCCATTCCTTCGTCCATCCATCTAATGGACCAACTATCTATACCAACCCAAGATCATGACCAAATAATCAGCCCTGACACTGAATGAGTTACCTAAACTTCTCATGGGGTACATTGGAGATCACATACATCTCCCTGACCACAACCCCCACCACTTGAGATCATACCATGACTCAACCCGACTCGACCAATGACCTTGGAGATCGCGACTATCTCCTCAGACCACGACCACTTCTGAGACAACTTTGCCTTGGTTGTTTTGATTGCATATATGCTACCTCATGAATAGTTAGCAAATTATATGCAACCCATATTGTGACCCTCACATATATTGTCAGATTGTGCCCTAGTTGATCCTCAATATTTGTGACATTTTCATGTTTTCCAGGAGCACTTCTTGAGCCCGAGATACTTGAAACATGATGACCATTGGAGCTACAACTTTGATCATTTAACCCAATCAGCCACGACTAAATGTTGGGGACTGGTTATTTTGATTTTAGCACTCCTTGACCTTTGACTGTGACAATTTGACCTACCTATCATGTGAAATGGTATATGCGTAATCTCAACTATTACAGCGTTCACACTCTAACTTCACCATACCCATCCATTGCCTATCAAATTGGCACCCGATATTAAGTCACCTTCCCTCGACTCCTGCTTTAAGGGGAATACCTCATCCCATACTTGGGGCAACCTACACCTCATCCCATACCTGGGGCAACTTACTCTTATCTTTGTCTTGCAGTTCATCAGAACAACCAACAAGACAAAAAGGGGCAAATGTAGACACCAAAATAGTGTCAACCCCACCCTTGGTCCCTTTCTAACTTTAACATGCCTAACCTATACTTTATTAATTTAAAATACTTATTTTAAATTAATCATCCCCCTAGACACCTCACCTTGGATTCCTAGCTCTTAGACCATTTATCACCCTATGACTAATCATAATTACCTAAGACCTATTTTAACTCTCCCACTAATTCTCGTGCCTATTAAACCCACCTTTGGACCATTCAATAATGACAACCAAACTTGGCAGATAGAGGAACAGGCAAAAGGCTAAAAATAGCCTTTTTACCCATTCTCTAGCTGTCGATGTTGGTCAATAGTCGACCGATGCCAGTGGTATCACCGACATCAAGTGCTTAAAACTAAATTCTAACCTCGGCTGCACCCTCGAAGGCAAATTCTCTTGCTCCTTGAATCTAAATTCTCTTACTCCTCGACTCTTTGCATATCAAAGGCAAGATTTAAGATGAGGCATCAACATTCTATCATCACTCTTCAGGCTAAGAAACTCTACAAAATTCTCTCCAAACATTAGATTGGAAGGTTGTACGAAGTCTTCTACATCAGCTGCATCAGGAACAAGTGTTTTAAACATCCTTGGTTCTTCATCAATCAGAGCTAAGTATTCTTCTTCTGCCTTTCATTTTAGTATCTTTATAATGGATTGGTAATTAGTCAATTTGCTATTTCTAAGTACTATTGAGACCAAAGTCAGCTTTCTTCTTGGAGAGGCTGAAAAGCCTTCTTCTTATCCTGACCCTCTTCTTACAACAACTTATGCCCTTGTCCCTTCTCAGATCTTACTCACTGTCCTGCAACCCTGCACAACCCTGTGAGCCTTCACATACTCTTCTGTCGACCACAAACTTGTCCAAAACCCATCTAAGGTCCATTTCCCTGACCGACATCGACCACAACCCTGACTGACATTGGTAATATGACCGACATCGGCATCTTTGACCAATCGACATCGACAGGACTACCGATGTCAACGACTATGACATATTGACTGCAAGAGAATAGGTATGCATTATCTACTTTCTCTTTCTTAGTATTTCATTATATTTCTTTATCTGACACTCTTTTTATCAGAAAGTGGACTGTCATCCCTCAAGGAAGTCTTTGCACTTTTGGGACTGAGCTTTGCTTGGCAGTCCACCATATATCTATCTAACATTTTCTTTGTTTAAGTCTTTCTTATCTACAGGTGTCATCCTCCATAGCCAAAGAGGAGCTCCTTCAATCATCTGGATATGGTGCACAACTTCATTTGGGTATCATCTAACCCCTGACCACTTATCTTTAGTTTCTTATTTCTTTTAAATGTAAAAAGCACAAAAATGAGTAGAAACAATATTCTTTACAGATGATCTGCACAATCAACTTTATCTTCTAAATAGACTATTAGGTCATCCATATAAATGATGAATTTGCCAACAAGACCCTAAAAGATGAAGTCCATTGATCTATGGAAGGTTTTTCTTGCATTAATTAGGGTGAAAGGCATCTGTTTGTATGCAAAAGTTCCCCACCTGGTGGTAAAGGCAGTCTTCATTCTATCTTGTGCTTCCACCAGTGCTTAGTTATATCTTGAGAATTTATCCAAAAAAGACATCATCTCATAGCCACTAAATATATGAATTACCTCATCTAAGAAGAACAAAGGATAGTTATATAGTAATGATGCTCAATTTAAGTTATTGAAGTCAACACAAAGCTTGATTTCTCTATTCTTATTTCTAACTAGTATAGCTTGGCTACCCAAGTAGAATTCCTTATTGGGAAGATAATCCTGGAATCTACTAGATTCTCTACCTCTATTTAGATGAGAGGTTCAAGTATTGGATTGACTAGCCTCTGTCTCTTTTTGAAATGATTATTGGGAATTGCAGGAGCCAATACCCTAAATTAAATCATGCATAGAGATGTGAGTATAAACAATCTGTAATTTTATTTCAGCACAATATTATTTTATTCTATTACTTTATCTTTTAAAATAATACATTAATATAAGAAAGAATCTCCTATATTTTAGGAGTCCAACAAATCCCACTAACCACTCAATCTCCTAGAATCTCTCATAGGACATTAAGAAACCTATATAAAAACTAATATTGTTATATATAACAATACATACATTCTAACTAATATCATAATATTTTTAGGTAATAATATTACAATTAACTAAATATAATTAAAAAATAACCTATTACTATTTACCTCTTAATAAATAACCACTTTCACTAATGTAAAATCTAGATTTCCTAACATTCCCCCCCCATAGTTTTTACATGGTGTAAAAAAATTCACACTCTTATCTATAATATTCTCACCATTGTAGCATGCCCTATTTGTCTCATGGCCTTGATACAAAGAGAGACTCAATCCTCCCATGGTTTTATAGGTTTACCACAAACCTTGACATGAATAGGAGTATGCCGCTATATACACATAGGTCTACATACTACTAATGCAATCTTGTTGTACATGACCTGTATATGTAAAGGCATGCATCCCACATTTACATTATGTGACTACAAAGGATGTGTCACTAAGGGTTATCTCCATAAAAAATTAAGGTAGTCATGGGATCTTTGTAGTATCTGCTCTCCTAACTATATCCAAAACACTATTCACCTCTTATGGTTTTTTGGATCTACCATAAACCCTTTCAAGATCTATGAATTGACTTACATTGGTGATTTTGTCCTTTCACAATGTCTTCACTTTAGGGAATCATGTATATAAATTACACACAAAATAAATTACATAACATGCATTATTATTTTGTTCTTATTTTGAAAATCACATGGTAAAAATGAAACACATACACACACATAAGTCATGAAAACATTAATGCAGCTCTGTCATTGGCGATTGATGAGAGGTCACCGAAAGACCTCCTTCCTCTATGTATCCTCCATCCTTTAGTATCTACTACTTAGTTAGTATGTCAATGTAGCTTAGGTACATGATTTTTTTGAGGAAAATCCCTCCTTCCCCCCCCCCCCCATCCCCATAATGCAAATGTCATGTATTAGCGATAATGCATTTGTATAACAAAAGAATAAAATTTAATGACTAATTAACTCTTAATACTCGAATATATTTAAATTGAAACTATTGGATTTTTGACATAGATGACCAAAAACCTAATGAGTAAATATATTTTAACATAAAATTATTTTTAATTCTAAAAAAACATAACTTTTGAGGACCTAAAACTGACGTACATAGAGAAATGACTCAAACCTCCCCCCTTTTTTTTGATATACAAACATAAAATACTTATGAATTTAACAAAATACATAAAATATTTTTAAGTCACTAATAAATCAAATAATAAACATCAAATTTTAACAAAATATTTTAAAACCTAACACCACAAATAAATAAAACTAAACATTAAATCATGTTTGATCAATTTAAAACTTTAATGACACCTAATAAAGACTAATGTGACAATACAAAATAACCATTGACCTTGGATTGATTTTTGACCTAGTTCATTGCTCTATTGCTCCAAAATCTCCATGGTGGATGAAAAATAGCTTGATAAAGAAATAAAAGGATCTAACATGCAATCATTGTTTCATAGACCACATGGCTTTATACTGTGTTGTTGGAAGATGACATTCTAATTGTATGTAGGACTAAGTAGGCATAAAACAATAGAATTTTGTTTGATTCCAAACTTTTAAATTTTGAATTTATATTTATTTAGTTGCATGTGGGAAGACCTATACTATAGTGTAAATATATATTTTTTGTGGGATGATAGTGTCTTCAAATTATCCTTACAACTACTGGGTTTGATGTCAATGCATCAAGCAACAAATCAATCACTTAGAATAATACCTCACAGCTTGAACCTATCATGAATCAATGAGAGGTAGAAATATATTGTGGATAGAGACAAATAACTTAGAATGGATTCCAAAATATCTAGACAATTTTAGAAATATGAAGTTTCTAACAACTAGGGCACAATCAAATATGATAGACATAAGTGGATATAGATAAAAGATAGATAATAATATTATGAAAACATGAAAGAATAGAAAAAATAACCATTTTTTTTACTAGAATAGATATTACATAGCCAACCCACAAACCTATACTTGATGCATCCTCAGGGGTGAAGGCTTAAATGACTACCCATTACAATTTCCTATTCTTCCATTACAAAGGTTGACACTGCTCTGATACCACTACTTGGAATTAGAGGATCCAATACCCAAAATTAATTCATGCATAGAGACGTGATTATAGACAATCTATAGTTTTATTTCAACATAATATTATTACACTTTATTACTTTGTCTTTTGACACAATACATTTATATAGGAAAACATCTCCTATATTCCAAGAGTCCAACAAATCCCACTAATTACTAAATCTCCTAGAATCTCTCATAGGACATTAAAAAACCTATATACAAACTAATATTTTTATACATACTAATATATATATTCTAACTAATATCATAATATTGTTAGATAATAATATTTTGATTAGCTGAATCTAATTAACAAACAACCTGTTACTATTGACATCTCGATAAATACCCACTTTCACTAATGTAAAATTTAGATTTCCTAATAATGATTATGTTTTAGACTTAATAGAAAAGTATGTGTGATGATTCTGAGGTCAAATATTTTCAAATCTTCATATGTTCAATTGTTTACATCTTTATATTCATTTATAAGACTCTTCATCTTTTATTTCTCACTTTTGGTACAAATCAGACCAATTTTCACATAATGAGGATGTTGGTCAGTGCCCAAATTCTCTTTGATGAAATCATAAATAGTTTCTTTAGGTTTATTTTGATTTTGAGCTTTTGTATCAACATCAACATATTGTTATAAGGGGAACATCCTTAGGGGGATGCAACTCTCTTTCAGCTATAGGACAATCTTCTCTTAGATGTTCAATATGAATGGGATCAACATATTTATCATCTATAAAATGAGACTTGAAGGTCCCATAACTACTCATGAATTAGATAATTTGTTAATTGTCCTTAAATACCTATAATTTTTTCACATTGTCTAGGATAGAGGGACAGGAAACCAACTCCACAAATAATTTTTGCATTTTAGATTCTTAGAGTGGTGCTAGACTGGTAGCTAAAGATGCTAGTGAATTTACCATTTAATTTTATTCCCTTGGGATAGACTTAATGTTTAATGATTCAAATGAATCAATCAGATCCCATGATTGATGTTTATACTTATTCAAATAGGTGATCTTACACTGATACTTTTTAATGATTTGGTTAACAACCAATTCTGAATCATCAAAGATTTTTAACCAATTGATGTTATGATTTAGTGTGAATTATAGAATAAGGATTAGAGATTCATAATTATCTCTATTATTGGTGCACAAAAATTACAACCTATAGGTAGTGAGGTACTAGTTACCACCTAGATCAATCAAGGCTATGACAACACCTAAACCTTGTTTTGATCTAGCTCCATCAAAATGGAAAGTTCATAACTAATAAGGACCCTTAAATTATTGTTCATGAAACTCTTACTTGGTGGTAAATGTGTACAATCCTATACATGGAGATGAAAATTCAACCTTCTCATTGTTGACATTGTAATCAATGATTATGTACTTCATCTTTGATTCTTTATCTACTAAGATCTGATTGGCTACTCCTTTCTAAGGTAGCCACACATGTGAGAAATTTATGGCCATATAACCCTTTAGTTTCTTTGACCAATTTTGAATTATAAATATTATATAAGCTTCTAAAATTCTAATGAATAAAATATTTATGTATTGTTGTACATATGGATTTTATGCAAACTGAATGTGTATATTTTTTGCTTCTCTAATGCATGGTATTAAAGACTTGTCCAACTATAAGATCACTCTTTTTAACTTATCTAGGGTCAAACCTAGCTTCTTGAACATAGTTATCAACATCACATTAGTTGAGGCATCTGAGTCAACCAAGATATTATGTACATCTTTTATAAACATTCATATAGCTAATAGAAATATTGGCACTTTATGGTTATTTTTATATACTATCATGTTTACATGGGTGGCTTTAAACTTGTCAAATGTAGAGGATCTTCCATTTAGGGATTTGATTAATAACTCCATTTGTTCAATAATCTGAGCTAATTCATGTAGAGTGATATTATCCTTTATCTTATTCATATCCTCAATAATGTTGTACCTAGCTCTACTTTATGGTTACATGATTTGGAGTTGATCATTTCCCTTTAGAAGAGGTGGATTATTATTTGCCTTCAAATCTAGAGGAGTTGTGGCATTTCCATTCATAGGAGTGGAGATAGTAACATGATGTTTATTCCTTAGATTGTAGTTATTTCTCTTTAACTACTAGAATGTATGGATCTCATTTGTATTATCCTCTAGTTCATTCTCATCTTCCACTATGAATGGGAAGTTATAGGTCTCAAAGAACATTATTATAATGGAGTGCCATGATGTATTGGAGGAAGATGGATCTAGATGGTTCACAAAGTTATCTTGTCTTTCCATTTATTTCTAAAATATTTAAAAATTAGTGCTAAACTCTATGCAATCTAATTCTCAATGTTGTGATATATTATGAGCCTAACACCATTTAGGCAGTGTTGGTTCTAAGATATTAATTTTAGGCACCTTATTGTGTGGATGTTGTTCTATGTTATTTCTAGGAGTGTTGAAAGGTCTATTATATATTTGGAATTTGAAGTCCTGATTTATATTTTGTCCACCAGTATTCCCCATTATTTTCTACATGATCAAAAATTCATTACTTAACTTCTATACCATTCTCTAGTTATAATCTAATTGAGCTTTGTTAGAGTCTATAATTTCACCCTAAGTGGAGAAGTATTAATGGTATTGAATTATAGCTTTGGTGTTGATGGGATGTATGAACATGATTATTAAAAAATATTAGGGTTTATTTTGGTACAACATGGGACAAGGGAAACTGCATGTGTGCTTGATTATGATTATAAGCCACAATGTTCTAGTTAGCATTTGGAATTAAATTTAACCTTGGATAATTTTGGTAGATATAAGGTCTATCTAGGCTATATATTTGGGGATTTATCTACCTATCAATGTTGATCGATTCAACATAATTCATTGGAAAGTTAGTGATGTTTGCTACTCTATGTAATAACACTAAGGTTTTAGGACCCAAGGCATCCTTGTACATCTCAAGGGTTAGTACAACTTTGTGTTTATATCTATCATTTACTTGGTTGAACATTTTTTGGAATATATCATTAAAGGCCATGATGAGTTCATTGGGATCTCTCCTCATACTATAAAAATGTTGGTATATGACACTAGGATTGGTAACCTATCCAATTTAACCTAAGAAGGTGCTTTCACACTGGTCCCAATAGGTAATTAAGGACCGTGGAAGGTTAAAAAACCAATCATAAGTGACATATTATAGTTTGAAATGGAAAATTTTTCATTCCACATCCTCATTGACCACATTCATTATCCCTAAAGCTATCTTAAAATACATTAGGTATTCTTCATCAGTGTTTCCTATAGAATGAGAGAAAGAGGGAAGATATTTTTTGAGGTTTCTAGGAACGTCATGGGTAACATTGATAATATCAATAGTAGAACCAACTAACCAAGCTAGATCCTTTATGCATAATGGAAGATGGGATCATATGTTTGGAGAGTATGATTGGGCCTAGGGTCTCCTTTTGACATTTTTAACATACCTAACTTTTATATGGATTTCCAAAGGTGGGTATAACAAGTTAGTATATGAGGTAAACATTGTTAATATTTTGAGTATATCCAATATAACTTGGGTGATTCTCTTTAAATAAATAGAGGTAGAGCTTTATGTCCTCCTTCTAACACTAGATAAATTCCTATTGATTGTGTCAAACAAATAATAGAAATTGAAAAAGTGAAAGGAGAGAGCATCAAGTTAAAGTACAGTAAACCAACCACAAGGTTAGAGTATTTAACCCATATATAAACATTGGTGATAATGAACGTTTAAACCCTCCTTATAGTTCCATATAAATTCTTATTGATGTTGGTTTTATACATACTAGGGAACCTTATGAGGTAGCCTCTAATGTTTTAGGATCTATGAATAAATATTCACTCCAAGGCATGAGTTATGGGGTATTCAGTTTTATAAACAAACTATTGGTGGAATATGTATGTAATCAAAAATTCATCATGTATGTAAATTAATTCTAACTTGGAGAAGATATGTCATACCATACACTCTCGATTGGAGACACATTTATTAAGTGAGAACATGACCAATATGGGGATATACTAGACCTGATTAGGGGATCTCTTACCATAATACACTATGATATGGAGGGTTATAAATCCTCTAGTCAAACAAAATCACACAATAACCCTAAGGGAGTCATATGTTTTGATATCTCACTAAACTAATAAAAAGTAAAACAAATCTAATCTAGTGCATTCCAAAGCTTGTGGCGCAATATGAGGGGTTAGTAAACAATAAAAGCATGTATAGGAGATTATTAATTAAGATATGTATGAGTAAGATCCTAATACATGGAATATGAAGAGTAATACTATTAGAAGCCAATATTTATGCTACTTTTATCTAGTAAAGGAGTAAAGTTAGAGAATACTTACCTGAATGATGAACCCATCGAGACTCAATCTCTCCCTTGGACAAATGGGCTTAAAAAGAGGTTATTGTGGTTTATAAGGATAACTAAGATATGCCAAAACATCCATGAATTATCCACAAGAATATATTCTCCAAGTAAAAGCCCTAAGCTAAGACTCCTCAAGTAGAATGGTGGAAGAGAAGATTGTAAAGAAGCATGAGAGAATAATAATTCTTGATTACATATTAAAATAATGATGAAATGATCTTGTATATATAGGTGGATTTGATCCTAAAACCTTTTAAAATATTATCTAATAGGGTCAACCTAGTTGACCTAGCATAATTTCAAACAATTATTCACTAGATCATGAGTTAGGTCAACCAAAGGCCAAACTAGTCCCAAGTGAAAATCACCTAAAACTATACAATGTTGACCCAGTCGACTTAGTACAACTAACTATCAAAAGGGACTTAAGGTGAGGAAAAAAGGGATGGAAAGTGGAAAATTTTGGAGTGTGTAATAGAGGAGTAATAACTTAGGGAATGATTTTTAGGAGCTGGTTGGATTGGTAATATGTTGTAATAAGGGATAACAATCCTATGAAACACCAATGGTCTACCCATCCCTTTCCTGGTGCACCCTTTAAGGCATGCACTAAGAGATATTGAGTCTTGATGGGTTTATACAAGATTTAAAGAATCATTAATTGATAAAAGTTGAAAATATTATGTGTATACATATGCCCCATTTGAAGCTCATCACATGTCACTAAGGTGCAACAGGGGATGGTGCTTTGAGAAAGAACATAGGAACACATAACACTGATGTTAAAAAAAAATTGTAGTATTTTAAATCATAAAATAACTTAAAGTAAATGACTGAAAGAAAAATAAATGAAAAGTAAATGTGATGTGTACCTTGACTTACCTTTATTACTAGATGATTATCTACTATATTGTTAGTTTTGATTGTGTAGGGTGCATATACTACATTTGACAAACCCAATAATACAAAACTAAAGAGAAAAAAATAAACAAACACATGAAATCTAAGATAATTAGTGCTATGTGGATGGGATGTGCTTGGAAATTTGGCAATTTGGGGTGATAGGTGCTATGTTAGACCAAATGACCAAGTCAAAATAAGAGTAAATCAAGTAACCAAAAAGTAAAGACTACTAAAGACCAAAAAATGCAAATAAGTAAACCTTAAGTAAAAAATTAAAACTCACCAAATCAAACCAAGGATACATGTCAAAAAGATGGTAATCAGACATTGATGTAAAAGTAGTAATAATACTTACCTAAACAAATATAGACAAGCAAAATTTTTTGGTAAAACAACATTAATGAGTGAGTAGTAACAATCCTTATCTCACTCAACAATGGAAAAAGGTATGTAAAAAAGGAAAATAACATTATTGAGTGAGAAGTAACAATCCAACCTCATGCAACAATGAAAAAAGGTACAGACTCAGGTGCCTATAACAGAAGGGTAGTATAACAATGACAAATGGTAAAAAGAAAGAAAAATGAGTTTAGGAATGTAGTTTTATGGTGTAAATAAAGTAATCCATAGTTACTCAAACATGTGGTTTCACTCTAAGGATAGATAAAATTGAAACAAATTAGTGCTATCATGTTTTTTAAGAAGTGAAGAAGAAGGAAACAAAGAAGAAGGCAAAATAGATTTAGAATCACAATTTGCCTGTCAAGGAGGAAAATGAAATGGGTGGAAGGGAGAATTAAGTAAAAACCAAGGTAGAGGAATTATTTATTGAAGTCAAGACACTCAAATTAGGTTTGTTAAAATAAGATGACTTTTGACCTTAAGGAATCTGAAGAACTTCTTGTAGCCACATAAGTCTTAGGTCAATAAATGAAGTATATAGATCATCACATGAAGGCTATATGCGTGAAAACTAAAATGGACCTTCCTTCCTATAATGTGTTCCCCATTCCTTAGGACACCTTACAAATATATCTATCTATTATGAAGATTGGGTACTTTCATGAAAAATTAGGTAGCACCATAGAGTTTGTTGAATTATCCTATTCTAATCTACTAGCCTACCACACCCCAATAGACTATGGATCTGTTGTGAGGCTAATCATGGAGTTTGAGATTTGTTTAGAGATAGGAGATGTGCTTATAATCATGTCTTTTGGTATGATATTGACTTTTGAAATTTGTATGTTGCCTTTTACTTATCATTGCTTTTTTTTCAAATGATTTGGATTTTTTATTTGTTGATGGATTTTTCTATTTTTCCTCCATATGGATTTAAAAAACTAAACATGGATGCTAAAGATGAATTTCATTTAAATACCTGGGACTTAGTTGCTAACATAGATAAATTCAAAGAACATGGGGTTTAAAAGTCTCATAAATCTAGGTGAAATAAAAATGTTATCTTGAGAATGACCTTATTTTATCCAATGTGGAGTGAAAGGAAAAGAAATCAAAAGGAGTGCCACATGGAACAATATGAATTAATTCAAATTGCAAACAAAATGTGACCAAAGGTGAAAAAGGGATATAATGACAGTAAAGTGTGATTATTTATCATAAGAATGAGGGAAATGGAGGAAAACATGTTAACATATATTTTTGTGCAAATTCCATCTATCAAAAGAAGCAAAAGTTAAAGTGAAGAACAAAAATCAATAGTATTTTCTTATAAAAGGAATAACATAAGATGGTAATTTTATGAGGAAGACTAGGTCCTATCCATGGTTTTACACTACAACTCATAAAAAAGAAACCCACAAGGGTGCCAAAAAGCATGTGAAAATAAATAAATGGGATAATAAATATGGTATTTTGTGAGGAAGGCTATGTCCTATCCATGGTCTTACAATGCAACTCATAAAAGAGAAATCCAAGGGATGAAAAAGGTGTGTAAAAAGAATATGAAAATAAAGAAGACTATGGTACATCATGAGGAAGATTGGATCCTATCTATCATTTTATAATACAACTCATGAGAGAAATAGGGAAACTAAAAGACCAAAAAGGAAGGACTAAAATTTTGTGAAAAAAGATAACTGCTGCAAAGGGAGAGACCCATGTAAGTAACCTACAAAAAGTGTTATATAGATGTAGATAGAAAGCATTAAAATAAGGAAAGGTTTAGGCAAAGTAATTATTAAGGAATTGTGAATTGGTAGGCTCTTTGAAAACATGGCCTTCATTGGTTTGAAGGCAGTAGGTGATTGGACCAAGAATATCTCTAACTAAATAGGGACCCCACCATTTTTGGTCATACTTACCTTATTTATCATGGGTAACATATAATTTAAGGATAATATCACCAACATTAAATGTGAAAATTTTAACATGTTTGTTATGTTGTTTGGTGATATGAGCCTTGTATTGGTGATTATGTTCCAAAGTAGAAATATGGTGTTCATCAAGGAGATCAAGAGCATGAAAACTAGCTTTACATAATTCTTCATTGAGAATGATACCATGAAGAGATATAAGAAGATAGTGAAGCTCAAATTCTAAGGGAAGGATTGATTTAGAACCATAGACTAGAGATAACAACGGTACCCTAGTGGTAGTATGTATGCTAGTCTATAGGCCCAAAGAGAAATATAAAGGTGAATGTGCTAATATATACAAGTTTCATGAATTGTCTTTTGGAGAATTTTATTAGTAACTTTAGCTTGACCATTACATTATAGATTGCAAGGTGTAAAAAATTTATGATTGATCTTGAATTTAGCACAAAGTTGTTTAACATCTTTATTTTTGAACTCATCACCATTGTTTGAAATGATAGTATGAGGAACACCAAAGTAGAAAATAATTTGATTAAGAATAAATTTGGAAATGGTGTTACTAGTGACATTAATAAGGGGTATGGATTTAACCCATTTGGTAAAATATTTGGTAGATGTGATGATAAAAACATGTCCATCTTGGGAGTGAGGTAATTTAGAAATGAGATCTAATCCCTACATAGAAAATTGCCAAGGAGATTCAATAATTTGAATCTCAGCTAGAGGTGAATGAATTAGATCATCATGAAGTTGTCAAGGAGTACACTTTTTTCCAAATTTGATTGTATCTTTTTCTATAGTATGCCAAAAGTTACCCATACATAGGCATTTATGGGATGTAGTATATCCACTATAGTGGCCACCACAAATGCCCCCATGTGTTTGTTTAAGAAGAGAAGGGGCCTCATCTTGCATAACACAATAGAGAAAGGTACCTTCAACATTACGATAATAAAGGATGTTGTATCTAATACATATTTGAAAGATTTCTTATGAATGTGTGTCTTTTAATGAAAGTCTAAGTTATGAGGATAAGTTTGATGTTCCAAGAATTGAATGATGTCTTTATACTATGAGATTTGTCGAATAGTAATAACCTTGATGTGGTAGATAAGCTAATCTAGTGTTTGAGTTGAATATGGAGATTTTCATATTTGTATAAGAAATATGGGATCAGAAAGAACTTGGTGTGGATGAAATAGAGAAATTGAAGAAGTGAGGGAATCAACAATGCAATTTTGATCTCAAGGGATAGGCTCAATGGTAAAAGAGATGAAATCCTTAGAGAGAGTGGTTAAAATTTTATGATAGGTAATGATATTTTCAATTTTGAATTAGTAGTAACCATTGAATTGGAAGAAAATAAGTTGGGAATCACCTAAGGCATGAAAATATTGAATGTCTAAATCAAGAGAAAATCTCATGCCTATGATTAGAGCTTTGTTCATGGCCATGGTGACATCAAAGGTAAATCTAAAATCTAAAGAAATTATTTTTCCAAGAGGACTCATGAGAATGCAACCTACGCCAACTCCTTGAAGGTATTTAACACCATCAAAGTGAAGGGTCCAAGTATCCTCATGTAATTTTACATTAATTTTAGGAAGTTCCTCAATAGCTATTTTAGATTTAGTAGTATTGAAGGGAATAGTGGATTCATCAAGATTATTTACTTGAAGATCACTGATAAAGTTATGAAAATAATATTTAAGAGAAATAGCTTGATTAATACCTTTAATGTAAAGGATATTTTCATTTGAAAGACCATATTGAAGGTGATTAGTAGTTGGTATAGGAGATACGACAAGTTAATCATCTATGACTTGCCCTTTGATAGATTTTTGAGTCACAATGTGGAGATAAAATTCCATAAAGAGGACCATCCATTTGCCAATTCTATCTCTAGGAAGAAAGGTTTTGGAGAAAAAGTGGTGAAGGGGGTTGGAATGAATGATGACATAAGTGGTATGGTAAATCATGTAATGCCAAAGCTTTTCATCTACAAAATAGATGGTGAGGCAATGCTTTATTATTTTTTGGACACTAGAGTTTAGTTCCTAAATAATAAAGGGGATGGATTAAGGGGTAAAATATAATAAAATGTAGTAAAACACAAATTTATATCAATTTGATCAAATCAATTACATGGGGAAAGGAAATGACTTATTTGGAAAAATAAGGTGAGATGACTGATACAGAGGCTAAAAAATATTTTTTAAGACTGGAAAGATGTCAAAAAATTGGATCTAGATTTAGTTTAATAAAAGGATAAGAGCACCAAAAATAAGACACTTTAGTGTCTGATGCTATAGTCTAATTTTGGTGCTTTTGTCCATTTTGATTTTTGACTCTAGACTCTAGTGCAGTTTGGTTTTTGGGTCTTGTAGGTGTCTTTGTTTCTCTATGATAACCTATCTATACCACTATATGAACTATTTTCTTCTCAAACCCTAGGTCTATCTACACACATGAAATAACAAACACATCAAATTCCAAATGGAAAAGAACTTGGTTGAGTGAAGTATGATCGCATGATCTAGAACCCTTACTATCCTAATCACTGCCTACATTAATCCTCAAACTAGGGTCTTAGATCAAATGTAATTATCCCTTAGGGAAGGTGCATAATTAATGTGCACAGTAGATGCAATAATGAACTTTCACCTAGGCCCTTCCTTGATCAAGCATGCAAATCTATATGTGATTCAAAATTTTGAGCTATATTATTAACTAATTTTAA
Organism: Torreya grandis; assembly: GCA_037957365.1. NCBI lineage: Eukaryota > Viridiplantae > Streptophyta > Pinopsida > Cupressales > Taxaceae > Torreya > Torreya grandis. The sequence goes on from JARHVA010001908.1 coordinate 963,380, forward strand.
TTACTTATTATGCCAAAGTAGTAAGTGCTAGATATAAAATGCCTTGTGAAATAATTTATATAAGAGACTCTTTATTTTCAATTTGAGAGATTTATTCATGTTATATGACATCAAAAAGATAAACAAAACATAAGGGAGGGGTTAAGAAGGGGTTGAGACCCGTTAATAATTATCATTGGGGTTTGAAATGTAAATGGATAGGAACACCAAAAATTGGACCACTTTCATGTCTGACACTGTTGTCTAATTTCAATGCTCCTATCTTATAGGCTCAGGACCTAGGGGAACATGATTGGTATGGGAAATACTATCTATCTAAGGTGGAATGACTGTTCAAAAAGTTTTGGATGACTAGTAATGATAAAAAGGTGATAAAAGCAATAAACAAGACCAAGACAAGAAAAATAAAATACATGGCTAGTGTGAACAAGGCTCGTATTCTATAGTCAGAGTCTCTTGTGAACAAGATTATGAAAAGACATGATATGTGTGGTTATTTTACCAATTTAGGGTGTATACATTTTCCCCCTTTATTCTAGTGATGTAATGAAATACTAGAGTAAAATAAAGAAAAATAAAATGCGTACCTAAACCTACCTATGTGGAGGTGAATGTGCTGCAAGGGTCTAAATCACTTCCTAGCTAGGGAAGTGGATGAAGAGCCAAATAGTGTATGGAGAGAAAGGAATCTATGGAGTGGATGCCCCTTGTACTAAATCTAAATGAAAAATCTATGTATCATAGAGAAAGAGGGAAATGCTTGCCCCCTATGCTGAATCTAACTGAAGATGAGGAATGTTCAAAGGCCCAAAACCAATGTATATCCTTTGTCCCACATAAACTCATGTGATCTAGATGTATGTATAAAATTTGTATGCTATAAAGAGAAAAAAAACTTCATGCCCCCACTCTAAAAGTACTTGAAGGCCTAAAACCAATGTCTATCCTCTATCCTGTACAAACTTGTGTACTCTAGGTTTGAGTAATACAATGTACCAACCATTACAGATGGCTATGCAGTCCAATATGGTGATAACTTCAGTATAGCTGGGTATAATCTAAAAATTTGTTCAATGTCTAAGAAGAGATTGGCATGTCCTACCATTCCATCTATATAATTTTGAGTGATGAAGAACATGAACATCTGTGCCATGCCCCCAAATCTGGTATGTGAGTGATGCATCTATATAATCTAGTAATCTATATAACCACATGTGATATGACATATTTTTCCATGCCTCATGTGCAAAACTAGAGACAAAAACACTGTGCTCTATAATATGCCTATAGTCTGCTATCTGATTTTGTAACTATGTCATGCTATATGTGTGAGATGTGTAGTATTTATATGCCTCCAAATCAGGTGTTTGAGTCTATATCTATATCAAAATCACTGTAAATCCATATAATATGAGCCATTATATATGAATAATCTATGTATATATAAATTGAAGGTATATCCCTCTAAATGTCCTGAGTAATGTTGAGTGAACCACATAATTTGAACCACTATATCTTAATAGTCTGTGTATCTATAAACTGAAGGTATATCCCTCTGAGTGTCCTAAGTAATTTTGAGTGACCCACATAATCTCAATCACTATATATCTCGACCAATTTGAGCTAAATATGATAATTTTAATGTTAGATGTGTAAGAACCATGGTTTATTTGATTATGAGAGTGGATGGGTATGCTAGGTAAGTGTATAAATAAGAATATTATGAATAATTCCCCTTTTTTGAGGAGAGGGACAAAATCTATGATAGAGGAGGTTGAGCCAAAAGTGATGACTAGTGGCATAGAAATAGAAACAAGGTTAGTATGTTGTGAATAGATTGAAATGTTGTGTGATTGATTAGATTATGTTATTGAGAGTGGAATATATTTTGCTTGGTGATGAACAAGGAATGTGTCTAGGTATAAGAGAAATATATAAATGTTCATGCCATAGTAGGTAGATAAGGTAGTAATAGAATGAAGCTTGAGTGATGTCAAAGGTATCATTGTCATGATTCTATGGAAGGAAATGGTTTGAAAAATGAAGGTATGGGGTTTGAGTTATGGGCAAAATGGTATTTTGTTTTGAAAGTTGGTTAACATAGGAAATTAGGTTGATTATTGATTCATTTGTGCATTGACTAGGTTGAGATTTTGAGCTATGGAGTGAGAAATATGCTAAGGAAATGAGCACTTATCGAGACCCAATTTGAGAAGCTAGTGGCCCAAGTTTAGGCTGGTGGTAATGTGGCCTTGGTAAGTAGTTCAAATGCTTGGTTTTTATCAACTTTTAGGCTTGTTTTAGTGTTTTTGAGAGCTTAAAAATAGCTTAGGAATATTTTTACATTTTCAATGCTCTTATCTAGGGTTCAATGCTTCTATCCAAGTTTCAACACTCTTGCCCAACATTGTTGTCCTTTTTACAACACTATTATCCTAGAGGCACAATTTTTCTATGATGTTGCTTTATTATTCACTATTATTCTATCTTGGATTTCTATTTGGTATTATTGATTGATAGATATGATATTTATAATTTTTTTATAGGGTGATCTATGGATCAGAGAGTTCTACAGGGGCCAGGTGATGGAGACATTGATTCTAGTACCATTATCTACTAATGAGAGGTTTTTTATAGATAGGGTAGGGTTGGGTCATGTGTGTGTCCTAGGTATAGTGTAGTGGGATTGATATCTGATGACTGCCTTATGTGAGAGGTCAAATGTAGATAAATGTACTTTTTATCTTCTTATAGGGGAAATGACTATGCCTTTGGAGGAGGTGTATTATATACTACATTTATCGATTAGTAGGTACAAGTGATGGGAGATGGGTGCTAATGTGATTGCTCATGCATATTTCTACTTTGCTAGTGTGTCCTTGGGTACACATTGGAGAGGCAATGATAGTGATGTTCTACTATCAGTCATTGTGTAGTCTAGTGTTTTGCACTTGCAAAAGTAGTTGGCTATTTTATTGGCATCTTTCATTATTGTGGATGGGTGTGGATTATCTATTGCATATAGGATGCACAAGATTGTGCATAGTGTGAAGGTATATGGAACTATATTATAGTGGGGTAAGGACTATGCTAACCCACTTATACATGGATCTCTACAAGTTTACACAAGAGTCATTTAATGTTAGGGTGAGTGTAGTGACTTTATTACATTATTGGGCCTATTATCATATAGTAGTTGTTAGTCGATTAGATTATTGAGGGTAGAGTGGGTACTTTCATATCCATTTAAGGAGTTGTGGATGAGCATAGTGACTATTTGATCCCATGGGATGGACCATTATAGGTAGGTTTTAGATAGATTGGTGGCTGGTGACATCATATGAAGGCTTTACAAAGAGGATTTCTTAGGTGGGTAGAGGATGGAGTATAGTTATGATATATGAGGGTCAACTATTAGATACATGACCAATAGGGTGAAGTATATGAGTATTTTCAATATGATCACATTACTAGATAATTTAAGGTACCATAGGATGTGCCCCAGTAGCATGTGTGTGGTGAGAAGTACGTGAGCATCTGTAAGGGTAAGAGCTTGTGCGAGGCCTATTGAGGCTAAGCTTTCACCATTACCTTTGTATGTGAGGGATGAAACCATATATATTTTGGATGTGGATGACATTGGATGTATATACATGTATACCACATAGTGGGTTAGGCATTAGTGGGCTCTATTGTACCCTATTGAGGTAAGGGATGATCTAGAGTATGAGGATCCTAAGTTGATCTAGATGATGGGAGGTGAGCAGTGATTATATTTGAACTATGCATAAATTTGTGCTTTAGTTTGATTTTAAAGTATATATCTAATTTAGTGTCATAATTTGTATGTAGGTGAGGTGGGAAGTGCTCAATATGGAGCATAAACTGGGGTAGGAAATGGAGATAATGATTACTAGGAGATAATAATCAAGTTGACACTCTAAGAGCTCACATGGCATGTACTTGATGATGTAGTGGGGGAGGGACTAATAAAGTGAATGATGGCCATAACTAATATCCATGCCCATCTATTTGATAGGGCTTCTATAGTGATAAATTCATATGTTAGAGTGGGAGAGAGAGATGATCAAAGATCTGAGATAGATAGGCATATGATGCCCCTAACTAATTTTGGATCTATTAACATGAGGATTATGGATGAGGATACATATCTTCAAAGGTGATATATAGATTTGCATGAGGAGCATGGTTGGCTACTGGAGTGAGAGAGATGTCACAAGAGGAATGTGGTAGATCAAGGAGGTGTGGGGCCATCTAGTGCTAGGGTAGATTATGGGACTAGTACTAGTGGAGAGAGTGATACTAAGAGTGAGGGCCTAATTCCCATTCATGACTGACTGTACTTGATACTAGTATATGTGTATTGAAAAATCATTATATATATGGATACTTGTTTTATTTTGACTCATGCATATTATGTTATGGATTTTGGAGCATATTGGTATATTTGTTGCAGATGGTTGGTTAGAAATAGTTGTTTTGGTATTGATGTTGAGGTTGCATATATTTGGTAAAATGGTGATTGGGATGTAATTTGATTATTGTTGATAGGTTCAAGTGTGATGCTAATGTTTAATTTTGAATCATATGTGAGTAAAAAAAATGCATTTTTGTAATTGGTAAATTGATTTGATAAAGTGAATTGGTTTAAGATTGATAAAATAAGATATTGGTAAGATCAAGATTTGGATAATTTAGTTTGGATAGGGATGGTTATTTGGAACTAGGAATGTTAGTTGTTAGTAGAAAGGGATGTAAGATATCAATCTATGCATATCAACCCCATGATTATTGTATCACTATCTAAACCCTGATGGCCAGCTAAATAAGTGGCCATATTTCTCATGATATGTAGGAACATGCTCTATATCTAATGTTGTGTATGGTGCACTAACTATAGTTATATGTGGAGAATCTATAAGATGCAACCTTATTGGATGCATAACTAAAAATATTATATGAAGGAGGCTCATCTATCTATAATCATAGTGGATTGCTACATGAAATAATACCATGTGGCCTTTGTTGTGATGTGTATGAATGAATAATAGATCAAGATGGAAATGTAACCTATGATGGGGGCTCATCTAACCTTAATCATATTAGGTTACTACATGAAATAGGTCCCTAAAAATTTGACCATAGTGAATATGTATTTGGAGCAGTACTCTATGATGTGGGTGCATCTAATCTTAACTATAATGGGTTACTACATGAAATAGGTCCCTAAAAACTCAACCGTAGTGAATATCTATCTAGAGTAGTACTTTGTGATGTGGGTTCATCTAATATTAATCTTAGTAGGTTGCTATGTGAGATAGGACCCTAAAAAATTTGCTATAGTGTTAGTTATTATGCTAGATATATATATGGAACTGCATTATGTACTTCATAGAATAAATTATTATATATAGGTGACTCTCTCTATACTGGTATCTAAACACTCTTAGTAGGTGGGATAGGAGATCTCCTATGAGGCTCTATCCTAAAAACTACACTACTCTCATGATGAATAACCAATGATTCCTATGAAAGAATATCCTGGGATGACTCAGTCATGGAGGAATGAGGTTTATGGATCCATGATGGAGGAGATGTCAGTGCCCTTATTGTGTATGCTATGATGGCATTATCAAAGCATCTATTAATATAGGCCTTGAGTCCATAAAAATCATTGTCTCTATGTTCATAGATATGATGATAGTTATAAAAGGGCTGATGTGGTTACATGTGTAAGAGATGTGGATCTCAATGATAAGTAAAAAGCAATGTGATTAACCTCCTATCTAATAGTGCTGATAATATGACATATGGGCTATCCTAATATGAATCAAACTATAGTGGTGCTCTACTACTATTATATATATTGTATACTATAGGTGGTGCTCTAGAAACTGGCTCTTTATTCTTAACTAGTTACTTTTCTAGCTGTGGTCTCCTATCTTATTTTGAACATGATATATGTTGAGTGCTAGGAGCTATAGATGGAGGTAATGCTATGAAATCTAGAGTAAGCTAATCAACTGAGTCTGACTCAATCAATCCCAATTTCTTCTCTAAGATTAAAATTGTATGACATAAGTTCCTAAAAGAGGACTCTATTTGATATAATATATTCTCTAGGAGGGGTTGGTGAATCCCCTTAATAAAGATATTTTGGACCTCAAAATATATTGGTTTATATATCAAATGTAACATGCAAGTCTTAAATCATAAGATATAATCACTGACAAGATCTAAATGATTTTGATGCAATGTAGAAAGTGTCTCATATGTAACATGAGGGCCCATGTTTGGTATGTAATATCTAAGAAATGCCTCCTCTAATTCATCATATGTATGAAAGGAACCAATAGGGAGTAGATGAAATAACCAAGTTTATGCATTACCCACTAATGTCTACTAGAATAATTTAAGTAGAATCAAAGGACTCGTATTAGATGGCAAAGCTTTCTGAAAGGCTTGAAAATATATGAATGGATCTCTAATTCCATCAAATTGAGGCAATGATGGGATCTGGAAATGCTTAGGTAATGAAACTTTGACAAATGTCTTCAGAAGAGGGTTACCATGGAAGTCATTGGCATCCATCCAAGACTTATAAGCCTTATTTTCCAAGGTAAGGAGATGTACTTGGTGTTATAATTCACCAACTACATGCATCAAATAAATAATCTCTTGAGATGGTATATTAGTATATTGAAGTGGTTCATTTAATCGTTGAATTTGGTCATTTATTTTAGCCATGATAATGGTACATTTAGCAATTAGAGCATAGAGAGGGGTGTGCTCAATTGAACCTTTGAAGGAATGGTAACTTAGACCTTAGTAGAGGGATGTGGGATACCATTCTCTTTGGGTGAAAAGTGAGACACAAGTGCTACTGAAGTAGGGGGTGGCATGGGAGATTCATTGGTATCTTTAGTATTTAGTAAATCTCATTCTAATTGAGTAGAAGATGTGATGTTATCATTGACATGGGCATCATTTGAAATAGAATCATGCATAGAAGTAGAATCAACATTTTTTAATGCATTATGTTTGAGAGAAGAGTTAGAAGCATGATATGCATTTTATTCTTCACTATATGCATAATATTCATCATTATTCCATGCATTATCACAATAAGAATTTTGTTCATTTGAAAGAGGAGAAGTAGAAGTATCACTTTCATATTCACTCTCATTGTCATATTAATTTGCATGTTCACTATCATACTCATTATCACTTCCATTATTACTAGGGAAAGGAGTAAGAAAAGATGTTAATTCTTTTATAATATGCAATAAATTATCATGTGAAATTGGAATACTATGTGCATCTATGTTATCCTTGAATGGAGTGCATGTATTATTTTCATTTGAAATATGAGAAGTAAGAGTAAGATAGTTATCATTTAAACATTATTTTGTCATTGTTTGAGATGAAAAAGTAGAGTTAAGAACATGAGATTGATCATTTGAATTATGCATTGGAAGTTTAATTCTATTTTTATATTGTTGTAATTTGAACAAAGAAGTAACAAAAGAGAGAGAGAAACTAGGTTCAGATGCAAGCAAATTATCACCAATGAGAGGTTCACTTGGAATTGCATGACTAATTTGTATATTTGATATATTGTGCATAGGAGAATGAGGTGAAAATTAATTTTCCCATTTATCAAAATTATTTTCTTTGGAAGAGGGAAGAAAAGAGATAGGTTTGAGACAAGAAGGTGCATCTAATTTTGCTTCACTATCACTTTCATATGTATCATCATATTCCTCATTATAAAAATAGTAATTATCTTCATTATAAATTAAATCATTTTCTTCATTTTTAGCTAATGTGTAATTTTGTGAATTTGTCCATTCATTATCATAATTACGAGAAAAATTTAGAAATTTATCTATAAGATGAGAGGGAAGGAGTGCCTTAGTATGTAAAAGTACTATTAAGAAAATAAATGCAAGAATGACTACTAACATATGGATTTTTAATATATTTTTGACATTCCAAAAAATTTACAAAAATTCCAAAAATTTTATCTAAAAATTGTAAGGGAGGAAGGCTTGGGCTTTGAAGACCTAGTTTAGAAATCTAGGGTTTTGGGTTGGAGTTTTAGAAATTTGAAATTATTTCAATAATTTTGAATTTTAAAATTAAATTTGAATAAAACAAATATACAAAAATTTATACAAAAATCAAAATTTTGAAATTGAATTTTTGCACAAAAATGTGAAGGAAAGCCTTAAGGGTACCTAGGGTTTGAGATTTGTTTGACGTAAGTTGGGTTCACCAAATGTTTTATTATTTTTTGGAAACTAGAGTTTAGTTCCTAAATAATAAAGAGGCTAGATTAAGGGGTGAAATATAGTCAAATATAGTAAAACATAGATTTATATCAATTTGATCAAATCAATTACATAGGGAAAGGAAATGACTTATCTGGAAAAAAAAGCCTGAGATGACTGATATAGAGGTTGAAAATTGTTATATAGGATTGGGAAGATGTCAAAAAATTGGATCTAGATTTAATTCGATGAAAGGATAGGATCACTAAAAACATGACACTTTGGTGTCTGGTGTTGAAATCCAATTTTAACACTCTTGTCCATTTGGATTTCTGATTCTAGATTCTAGTGAGGTCTAGTCTTTGGGTCATGTAGGTGTCTTTATTTCTCCACAATCACATGTATATGATATTATATGACCTTTTTCCTTCTCAAACCCTAGGTTTATCTACACATATAAAATAAAAACACATCAAATGTCAAAAGGGAAAAAACTAGGTTAGGGGAAGTATGATCGCATGATTTAGAACTTCTATTGTCTTAATCATTGCCTAGATTAACCCTCCAACTAGGGTCTCAGATCAAATTTAGTTATCCCTTAGGGAACATACATAATCAATGCAAATGATAGATGTAAGAATGAAATTTTACGTAGGCCCTTCCTTGATCAAGCATGCAAATCTATGTGTGATGTAGAATTTTGAGTTGTACTATTGATTGATTTAATTACTTATTATGCCAAAGTAGTAAGTGTTAGATATAAAATTCCTTTTGAATTCCTTTATATAGGAGACTCTTTATTTTGAATTTGGGAGCTTTATTCACATTATCAAACATCAAAAAGATAAAAAAAACTTAAGGGAGGGGATAAGAAGGGTTTGAGACCCATTAATAATGACTGTTAGGGCTCCAAATGTAAATGGATAGGAGCTCCTAAAATGAGACACTTCCATGTCTGGTGCTATTGTATGATGTTGATGCTCCTATCCTATAGGATTAGGACTTGAGGGAATAATATTAACATAGATAATATTATCTAAATGAGGTGGAATGACTGTTCAAAAAGTTTTAGATGACTGGTAATGAGCAAAAAGGTGAAAAAAGCAAGAAACAAGACCAAGACAAGCAAAATAAAAGACATGGCTAGTGTGAACGAGGATCGTATTCTCTAGTTAGAGTCTCTTATGAAGAGGAATATTAAAAGACATGATATGTGTGGTTTCTTGACCAATTTAAGGTATATATAGGAAATCATGTTTAAATTTGGTATAACATGCCTCATAGTCGATGAGACCTCAACTAATGTAATAAATGGCATACTCTCTTCTAGTATCATCTTATTGGTCAAGCATTGCCCCAACTAATATTGGTGTGGAAGAAGTATATATAATTAAAGGATGATATTTATAAGGATGATGAAGTGTAGTTGGGTGAAATAATGACTCTTTCATGTTATCAAAGGATTTTTGACAAGGGTCTATCCATTCTAGGGTAGTACCTTTCTTGAGAAGAGAATTAATGGAGTGGATGAAATAAGCCATTTTGGGGAAAAATCATCTAATTTCCCCAAGTTTTCTTACGTAAGTGAAAATTTCAGGAATAAATCAAGGAATGGGCATGTTGATGATAGCACTAATATTAGCGGGGTCAACATTGATGCCATAGAGAGAGACTAGGAATCCTAATAATTTTCTAGATGTGACACCAAAGACACATTTGTAAGGATTGAGTCTAACTTGGTATTTAAGAAGAGGACCAAAGATGATAACAAGATTTGAGAGATGATTTTTATGAATTTTGGATTTATCAATGATATCATCCATGTAGTTTTCAACAATTTCATGGATAAGATCATAGAATTTATGTGTCATTACTCATTGGTAAGTGGCTCTAACATTTTTGAGGATGAAGGGCATTCTGACATAGAAATAGGTGCCCCATTCCATGGTGAAAGTGTTCTTATGTTGGTCCTCAGGGGTAATGTGAATTTGATTGTAGCATGAGAATCCATCTATAAGAGATATCATTTAATAACCAACTATGGAATCAATGATGGGATTTATCAAAGGCAAAGGGAAGTTATCTTTAGGATAAGCAAGATTAAGATTATGAAAATCAATACAAATATGAATGACTATAGTGACATTTTTTTGAATGGGAATAATGTTACATACCCATTCATAATAATCCTCTAGTTTGATAAATTTACCATCAAGTAATTTGATGATTTCCTTTTGACATAAGGTGGAAACCTTGGGTGGAAATTTCCTTTGCTTTTGATGCATAGGCTTATCATTAGGATAAGTAATAATGTTATTCACCACAATTCTAGGGTCAATAATAGGCATGTATTCATAGGACCAAACAAAGATATCATGACATTTATCAATGAATAAGCTAAAATTATTAGGTTCAATAAGTGAGAGTTCAAAAGAAACTATAATTAGTCAAGGGTAGGATGGATTACCATACTCAATGAGAATGGTTTATTTGATAAGCATATAATTGTTATCTTGGAAATGATATGGTGCATTAGGTAAAGAAGAGATTGGATTAGATTTGGGATCAATGCTAGAAATGAATTTATTGAAACAAGGAACTTTGGTTTTAAAATTTCCAAGTTTGTGATTTTGCCAAGGAAGTTGAGGTTCTCAGGCATGAAGTATTTAAAGAATAGCTTCATCACTAGGAAAGGTGGGAAGAGGACCATAATACTCAACATATACTTCAATATCTAGAATTTTATTACCATGGTGATCTTACTTAGAATGTATCCAATGGACATTGGTTTCCTTAGCATCTAATGTAATCTCAAGAGTAAGAGAGCTAGATGGATTAGGAGGCACATAACCTTCAAGATCTAAGTCATGATCCATGAAAATGGTATGAACATCCTGGTTAAAATCATGAATTTGAGATAAGGTTTTTTTATAATGCTAGTGTTGTCACTTAAACTTGTACCCCTTGATAAAATGACCTAACTCTGCTCATTTAAGTGGCACAATGGAAACACCTTAGGGTTGTGGGTGACCCTATGTTGAGGTGAGTCTCTAAATTAAGGATATTTATATTAATGTACCACTTCCACACTTGTTGAAACACACTTACACTTAAAAGGAAAAGGGTTAGGAAGCCTAAACTAAACCTAACTAAGGAGGTGATGCACCAAATTGATTATCTACCCACACTACTTGCAATGCACTTGGAACCAAAGGGAAACCTACACACACACTTCATCAAACTAAAATTTCTTCTTTTACATCTATGTTTCAACATGGGGTCTTAAATAGAGCATAGACTAGGAGGAGTAGACAACAGGTCTTCTAGAAAAACTAACAAATAGACCACTCATTATACTTTCAATCCACATTAAACACTTCTTGCTGACCTATAGAAGATATCTTTCCAACTATGCAAGGCACTAGGAAGGATAACATGTCAAGGTAAGCAAACATACACTTGCACAAGATCACTACCATAGCATACACTTAGTGAAGCTATGCATGAGGTAAAAAACAAACATCATAGTTATTGGTCCAAGGCCAAAAATGAGTAGGTATTTTCCATACTCAGGTGGAAAGATCCATACAAAATCCAAGAAAGGTAGTACATATAATAAAATGAGATAAGATAGAGAAAGAGAAGCTCAAGGGTCACTAGGACACTTGTTAAGAAAGAAGGAGTTAAAATAACATGAAATCAAGCATGGGATAGGTATGATTGTTTATCTAAGAAGGAGGGGTTATTAACAAGCCTCCACAAGCATTGGAGTGGTCCTTAATAATCCATATTATTTTGGCCATGAGCAATCATTCCTAATAGTTACAAATAACTCTCTCTCATGCACCCTTCACACTTGGCACTAAAAATTCTTATAATTATTTAATCAAATATATCCAAAAGGGGGAATGCCACCTATCAAGAGTCTCCATGTCATCATATTCATCAAGCAAGCCTCAAAAGGCTTCCCAATTGGAGCTCTCATATTCCCACTAAGTTATCAACACTTGCTTACTAGACTAGCTGAGATGAAGAAGATAACATGCATACTTAGGAGACTAGATAGCTCAAAAAATGGACATGGAGACCTAGAACAAGTCCCAATATCTCTCTTAAAATTAATTTCATCTCTTGACACTCTTTCACACCTATAAAATACACAAATCAGTCAAGAAAATATTTATTGTATAATTTTCATACAAGTAGGGTATAGCTCAAGTTCATGGGGAAAATCCCTAGAGATTTCCCTACAACATCCAATCAATTTAATGTATTCATCATTTATTTTTGATAGCTTATCTCTCTCATTTCTCCAATCAGGTTCTCAAAGAGGGTTTGTGAGGGTTTCAGAGCAATTTATGTTCTTAAGTATTTATCATAAAAATGACACGTTAGAGTTTTGCCTAAATGCCACTAAGGAATTCTTGGAGACCCTCTATAACATATATGAACACCTTATCTCTCCATACAAATCCTCATGGAAGTTATGATCATTTTAAGTTGGCCACTCAGATCTTGTCTATGCATTCTATAAGGTCTGAGTGCCTTCAAGCCAAGAAATGGCTTCTTGATGGACTTATTTGAATAATATGAGTTTGAACACACCTGAAAGGTCTTCATTCACATATATCAAGGCATTTCAATGCCAATATATCCTAAAAAAGGTAGTGGACTACCCTCTATGCATTAGGCCTAGATTAGGCCTACTAGACCTAGTTGCAGACTTGGGGTTCTAGACTCCCCTGCTAAAATCATGGCTTCTCTTACTTACTTTAAACATCCTTTTTCACTTTCCAAGAATTTAGAACAATTATACAATCATGAACATGGAAAACACCAAGATTACCATGTATTACTTGACTCTAAAGCTAAGCCTAGTTGTAGGTGATTATTTCTCTAGGCTGAGTGTATTTGTAGGTATTTATGGAGGTGCACCTATTCAACTATCTCCTTTGGGTGGTCTCTGAAGCATTTTTGTGATAACACTTCATATAGGTCACTTAGTATGGTGGATAAGTCTATAAATATTGTCACCTTGAGAGTCTAGAAGTCATTTGGAGCTTATTCTTGTAGATAACACTAAGTAATTTGAATGTGTGAAAGCATGTTTTCTATGTCTCCAAACTTGATGTTATCTTAGTTCCACATCTTCTTCCTTTTTGAAAGTGAATACCCCATGATAACGATAGAAAATGGATTTGTTTATCCTCAACAAGACTTCATGTCTTCTCCTATTTCAAATCCCTAAAAAAAAGGGTAGAGCTCTCTATTTTGCCATTTTAGGGAAAATGGTCCCAAAAACCTATCTCTCTCTCTAAGTGATTTTTGAAAGACTAATTAGCTTACCAAGGGGTCTCAAACATGTTTCCCATGCCAACCTAAAATCTCACAAACCTCATGATGCCCCAACCCTATTAATCTGCTTTCGTAAACACTCTGGTAACTCTATAATTGCTTCCTCGAGGTGTATATCTTTAAGTATAAGGTAGTGAGGGTGAAAAATTGAGTATCTAGCATGAAGGGTATCTTACAACTAACTAAAAATATTCATGAAGTCTTCAAATGATAATTAAAAATATCCAAAATATTGAAATTCATCACATGCCCTATTTTAATGTGAATGTCCTCTGTGAACACCTGTGTGTCTCTTTGGTAAGCATTAGGCCTCTAGGTCAACCTTGAGAGAGTAAGATACTTGTTCTTATTATGAGAACTTAATAAAAATTCCCACCACCTTTATAGGACCTTCACACACTTGTAAGGTGGTCTTCAATGGTCTCAAAACATACATAACTTTTCATGGAGGAATCAGATCTACAATAAAAAATAAGCCTAAAAGAGGATTTCATAGGCATTGAGAACACTCATGCTAAGATGATGATGGAGAAACTTGTGGAGAGGCCCTATAAAACCTTGAGAAACACATTTAAAAACCAAGAAATAAAATCCAATCAAGAAAATCAAAAAAATGCTTCATAATGGACTCCTTCTTGGATGCAAAAGCACAAGAAGCTTCCTAGATTCTTAACAATGGTTCATAAAAGAGGAGCAATGAAACTTAGACTTATTTCCATATATTTGAATCAAACTATGACCCCTCTCAACTCCTAAGATCACTCCCCCCAACTCCACTTGTACACCCTGCACCAAACATCTAAAGTTGACCCTTCTTGACTTGTGAAGGCAAGAAAGAAGGAGAATAAGTAAAATTTGATCTTTTGACTTTGTATCTACACACTAAACATAGGGAAGACTTTAGGAATCTCAAGAGACACTATGCCCACATTCTCACCTAAAGATGGACTCTCCAAGTCTGTACAAGTGTCATTAAGACCCCATTTTTAGGAGATTCCCCTATTTTAGTGCATGAAACTACTTATTTTTTACTTATAACCATTCCCTGACATCCTCTGACCTCATACATGTTAGAATCCTCTTTGGTGACAATTGGTTCTTTGAAAAAGTTTGTACAAGTCATTTAATGAGCTCAAAGGTGACTCAAAAGACACTTTATCATATGAAAACATGGAAAAACTTTAATTAAAAACTTAGGGACACCTTATAACACTTAAATGACCCTATTAGTTCATTTATAAAATTTATTGATATTTTGACCATAGTTGACCAGGGTTGACTTTTCAAGACTAAGCAAGTACAAGGAAACTAGGCTTACACCAAGGCTAGAACAGGGATAGGTGAGATGTTTAGACCAACATGAGATCCATATAAGACATATGGAAATCTCTAAAAATTTTCAATATGTATGGGTTGACCTAATTTGACTAAAATTCAAATTTGGTCTATAGTTGGACATCCAAGTCTCGAGATTGAGCTTCAGCCATTATTTAATTATCATCATATGTTGGAAAAATTATACATGTTTGAGAGTGAAGGGGAATTTTATAAGGTGAAATCCCAATATTATTGAATGTAAGTGGATACATGATGAGAGGATTTTGAAATAATTTGGCCACTCTAAAATCATTGCAAGTGAAGGCATCTTCAGGTAAAGAAGGCTCCTGAGCATTGCATGGAGGGGAAAGTCAATAATCTCATCAATATGCATAATAGTATGGTCTTAAGGTAATAAATAAGGAGGAATATAATGAAAAATGTATGTAACTTGGTAGTATTTTAAGTATGTTATAAATCATTAGGTTCATCATCATTAGAATCTGCAAGAGTGACTTGTAAATCATGATTGATGTTGATAAACTCAGGTAAAGGAGTACTATTTATCTTAGGAATGGTAGGAATATGATACTAATATTTGGCATTAATAAGTTTAATATTTCATGGGTTGGGATCAACCTCTTACTTATACCATTCACCATTATGTAAGAATTTAATGTATTGGCTACTAGAAGAAGTAATGGTCCTCATTCGATGAGTCCATGGATGATCAAAGAGTACATTATAAGATAAGGGTAATTCAAGGACCATAAGCTTAGTTTTAATGGTCTTAGATCCAATGGTTAATGGAATCCAAATGCAACAAAGTGGATTTTGATTTCTTTTATCAAAACCATGACAGAGAAGATGGGTTTTCTTGAGATGATCTTTATTATAACAAAGTTGTTGGATAAGCCATAAATATGTCACATTAATACTAGAGTCGTCATCAATTAGAAATTTATGGACAAGGGTAGTATTAATGGATATTTTAATAAAAAGTGGTGGATCATCAGCATGAAAAATAATTTCATCATTAATCATGTCCTCTTCAAGAAATTCAATGGAAGGCTTAGAAGAAGGACACATAGTTTTAATAGTGTTGACATTAGTAGATTGAGGTTCAATACAAGGTGGTTATTCATCTATAGAGGATGGATCTTCAATTTCTTAGAGTTTTTATATAAGGAATTTATGATGATAGGGGGAAGTATGAACCAACTCCATAAGTGGAATATTAGAAGGTACAGAGTTGAGTTCTTCAAGAAAGTTCCAATGAGATTTAGAGGAAGAACTAACATGAGGTTTAGGAGGTAAAGTATATTTTGAAGAAATAGATGTAGTTGGAGGTTTATAAGGAGTAAGTGGTTCCTCATGGTATTTCTAAGCTAAATTAATAGTGGTATTATCCTTGAGAATTTGTTCTTTTAAAGATGGTTTCTTAGGTTTGGTAACATGATCTTTATGAGTTAGTTTGCAATGATAATTGACCTTGACAGTGTTAACTTATTGGGAATTATTATAATATTGGTCATAATTGGAATCAATAGAATAAAAATCCTTGATATTAGTTTGATTATTGGTTGTAGAAAAATATTTTTGATTATTGGAGGTAGAAGCTTTATAAACATGTCATTTTTTAGATGTGGTGGTGTATTCTTGATGATGAAGGTTGATCATGGCTTCATGATTAAATGAGTCACCAAGCATATAAGAGACATAACATTTAGTGAGCCCTATACAAGATTAATGGGAATGACCAATGTTTTTAGAGGTACACACCATTGAGAGGGGTGTGGGGTGAATCAGTGGTGGCAAACAATCCAATTTAATTTCTAAACCCTTCAGATACTTAATCATTCAATACAACCATTCATGAAGCATTCAAGATGTTTATAGCAATGAATGAGATATAATGCAAGATCACACACACAACACAATATCTATGTGGGAAAATCTCTTGGGGAATAAAATCCACTCTCAATCCTGTAAACACATGGACTACTTATCACATAATAAGTATGCAAACATGAGACTTTAGTGAAACATTTATTGCACAAGGAGCACCTGCCCCTAGGATGGTCAAGTCCTTCTGACCATAATTTAGTGAAACATATATTTCACAAAGAACACCTAATCCTAAGATGTTCAAGTCCTTATGACATGAATTTATTGAAATGCCTATTTCACAAGGAACACCTAACCCTAGGATGGTCAAGTCCTTCTGACATGAATTTAGTGAAGCACCTAATTCACTAAGAATACCTACCCCTAAGGATGGTCAAGTCATATTAACCTAGATGTTGAGTACCCTCCAAATACCTATGATATGAACATCTCTTGATCACTAATTGCTTGCCAATTTGATGGAGACACCCTGCAAACATATCCCCCTTTACTTTACACACTCGCAGACATCCAAAACCACCTTTTAGATCACTACACACTTCTCAACAATAACTCTGTCATAACCTCAACAATATGACCAAATGGTCACACACATATTCCAAACTCTGATTTACCTCTCAAATCAACCACCATGCTTACACAAACATCATCTATCCTTCACTCATATTCAAGGCATCCAAAACATCCTTTTGTATCACTCTAGACCTCTTCGCTCATCTTCAATATTCAAACCTTTAAGATCAATATTATGACATAATAAATATGACCTAAAGGCCATACACATAATCATCAACCTACTCTTCTCTATAAACCATCCATTGGGCACATACCCTTTCTTCTTTCCTTCACTCTTCAACTCTTACACACACCTATTCTTGCAAGTCTAGAAATCACCACCTTTGATTTCACCTTTTATAGAGCCACCATGATTATTATCTTCTAGGTCAGCCATAATACTTATATCAACCCTTAAGACATATAACATATCCTATTATCATCCACACAAGTTGACCATAGTAACTATGGATCACACTTAAGTAGCCATGCCTTTCAATTAGGCTTTAATATCCCTTATAGGTCTCATGGAGACCTATTCACCCATTTATCACTTCATTGAGCAATTTATAAACATACGAACACTTCCAAATGCATAATTCCACTCCACATGACCTTTTAGATATCCTCAAATGATTACAATCATCATTATACACCTTTGTATATGCTTAATCTACTCAAACATTAGCCTTGCATATAAAAACACCATGAACAAAAAAATAGTCAACTTATAATAATTTTTTCATACTAAATATGGATTGGTTAAACCTATAAAATCTATGTAAATGATCCCCATGGAGTTATAAAACTCTATAATAGCTCAGTCCCCTTGAAACATCCAAATACCATCATAATAACTCAAATATCCTTCTCGAGTCACTTACAAAAAATGGTCAAACACACAATCAAATTTGGATCTTAATAACTTTGACTATATAAACATTCAAAATTCTAACCATATTCACTAGATGTGCCTTTCATTCCTTTACAACTTTTATTTTTACTACATCAAGAAATTCATCCTGGATCAAAAGTTATATCTCAAAAACTAAGCACTAGTTTTCTTTTGTTAATTTGAATATTCAAATTTCAATGGTCACTATTAAACATCAAATACTTTGTCAACATCTCGTGCCCTCTCATAGCTTAAATTAATATGCATCATCGATATTCCTTTAAATTAACATGATATTTAACTATGATAAACATATATCAGTTTGACCTCATCTTGTGCTCCCTGGTATTTTTGACCAAATGTGCACCATCGATCTCCTTAGAAGTAGCTTGGTCTTTACCTTTTCTTAATTTTAAACATCAAACACTTGTCATCATCTCATTGATTCCTAATAATTTAGAAAAAATGTGCTCTATTGATATCTTTGAGAGTAGCCTAGACTTTAACCAGCTTAAACATCAGACACTTTGACCTTTTTAACTCAATATGCATCATAGATTTGCATCTGTATGAACACCCACTCACCATTAGATCCTTATCTAGTCCTGATATTTACCTTTTTCAAAATTTGATAAGTATGGGAACCTATGAAATCTACTTGAAAGGCCAAATTTGAACCTTAATAAAAAAAAATTGTACTTAATTACATGTCCTAAAATTTAAACCATATGATCTTTCATTGGGGAATCCATCCATATATCAAGCTACTTATGGAACCTTCACATGTGTGAAATATAATGCCATAAGACTAGTTACTTAGATATACTTAAACTTAGACATTAAACTTAGAATAATTTTGCAACATAACTCTGTGATGTGATTAAACATGCATCGTTAGATCTCTTTTGCAAATTTGGATAAGTATGGGAAAGCATTGCAAACTGCCTGGGAAGCCAACTTTGCACAACTATATCTTTTGCTCTGCTCAACTGCATGATTTAAAACTTGGACCATAGCAACTTGGGACTAATGTGATCACACCCATATGACCAAATCCCCCTAACTCATCTATATGTGATAATGGCCATATATCAAGCTACTTTTATAACCTTCACACATGTGAAATATAACACCATAAAATTACTTACTTAGATATACTTAAACTTAGACATTAAACCTAGAATAATTTTTCACTGTAGCTCTATGATGTGATTAAACATGCATCATTATATCTCCTTTTCAAATTTGGATAAGTATGGGAAAACATTACAAACCACCTGGGAAGCCAACTTTGCACAACTATATCTTTTACTCTGCTCAACTGCATGATTTAAAACTTGGACAATAACAACTTAAGACTAATGTGATCACACCCATATGACCAAATCCCCCTCAGTAATCTATATGTGACAATGGTGATGTCATCAAAATGCTTACTTATATTTTTTAATCATAGAACCAACTATACCAAGATGAACATAATGAATAACTAGATAATACCATGCACTTTCACAAGCTCTCCAATCATCCTTAACCTCTAGTAGGACCCCTAACACGTGATCAATACTTTAGACCCATCCCTAATCATGCCAAAACTAAATATCAACCAATCTTACTTCAAGCATACTAGGATAATCATACTACACACTTTTTCATTGACACTTAGACTATCAAGACACTTAATCCACTCACCTAGACACCTCCATGACATCACTAAAAACTCTCCAACAATCAACTCCTTTTTCATTGATGTTAACACCCATCATACATCTCACCTTTCTTCTCTTTCTTCAAGCACTCTCATAATATAAACCTTCTCCCCCTTTGACACAATGATAAAGTGGGCAAAAATTGATCATAAGGACCTAAAAAGACTATCAACAAGAGAGGACCACCTTAGAAAGATGATAAAAACTCCCCCTTTCCTAGAGCCTACCTCTTTTTGCCTTGACAACTTCTTCTTGCTACATGCCAACACTCTTTTCAACTAAGCACTATAACCAATGAATAAATAACACACAAAATAAATAAAATATGATGGAAATCACTAAGAAACATCTGAGAGGGACTCCCCCTAAGATATCTGAGCCATTTCACCTCTTGAGCATCTTCATATCTTCACACACTATGAAGAACCACCACATAGTTTTACTAGCCTTCTCTCTCAAGCCACCTCAAGGACAACCAACATAACTTCATGCCAATCACCAAATAGGAAACATGATCTAAACCAACCTAAAAACTCACCTTCAAACACTCATGCCTTTATATTTTGGATAAACTAAGAAAAAACATCAAATCTTCACACTAGGCCTGTCTAGACTCCTTATAGCCCTACTTGGAACTTGAAAATCTCACAACTTTTAGTGGATATACTTTCAAGACATAAAAATTCATATTTAGATCACTCTCATATTCCCCCTTAATCAAAACAATTTTCATCACCTAGATCCTCCTCTGTAATATACTTCCTTCATAAACCTACTAGCCAATTATGCCTCCATTTTGACAAAAACTTGAATAATTTGAAAAACACAAACCTTCAAATATTTGTGAAGATTAACTTTACAACCCATTCACCCATTCAACCTATTAATAATCCTCATACCTAAGCTTATAAGGAAAACCACTTTTCTAGCATAGCCCAAAACTCTAGAATATCAAAACAAATAAGGTCAAAAACCTCCTCCTGGTCAACGCCCACCTCTGAAACTTCTTGCACACCTGGAGATAACCATCACACACTTTTAGCCCAAGATTTTATCCTTCACATCTTTGGGAACCTTGACTTCCTATACCATGGCTTTGATCTATAATAAGAAAGATAAACATGAGAGCACACAAAAACCTCTAAAAGGTAAAAACAAGATCATCAAGACATAAAAACACCTGAAACACATCACAAAGAAGTGCACAAACCTTTCTAATCACTAAACTCTACTTGACATTCCATCAATCTCATTATGCCACTTAATAACACCCATTCTAATCCTATAGATGGTGTATACATGATAAAAACACCTTATGCCATCACTCTGACCTCATCAAAGCATTTATCCCATCTTGACACACCAAATCCAATTAGAAACACTCATCTCTTGCCTTTTAGGACCTTCTAAAGAACACCAAAATAATAATTTCTTCTCCACTTAAAGGAGTATCTTAAGAAGCATAGATAGGGACCTCCTCAACACCACAATACTCTAAAACAAAGTGAATCCAGGAGTGGCCCACATTTCCTTAGTAACCACTAGAATCCTTTTATAAATATAAGAATTATTGTTATTGTTCTTCTTAGTTTGAACTTTAACAACTTGTTCCTTCTCTAGATCACTCAATTTCTCTTCTATGATAAGATATTCAACTTTTGGAGAAATTATGGAATCTTGACATACCTTGGTCACTAAAGTATCTTCTTTGCATTACAGAACATCAACTTCAGACCTTGACAACATAGGAACAAATATTGAAACTTGATCACACACAATAGGTTACTTATTAGCATCCAAACACACCTCAGAACTAGCCTCAACCAGAACCTTGGTCTTCTCCTTGAGCTTGGTCTCTTCATTTAAAACATGAATAAATAATGAGAGCTCTTGTCAGTCTCCAAATTCTTATAGCATTCTCCACCATAGCAAATAGATTACTTAGACCTATGGACTCATCATGATTCACACTTACCACCTTTGGTTTTGATGAGTTAACTTTCCTTCTTTCTTGCACATTAGGAACCTAATTAAACCTATTCTATCTTGTAGGCCTTTGCTTACAAAATCTATTAATGTGACCTCTCTATTGATATTTTAAGCACACTATACCTTTTACATGAAGCTTGTCATGCATTTCATAATTATAAAAAAATCTTGAAAATGTCCACTCTTTTTATAATTGAAACAAACTACACCTTTTTAAGAATACTCACCTTTTGACTGATGACCCCCATCATAGTTATATGCAAATGCATTTCTAATAGGTCTCTTGCATTCTCTATCTTTATGCCCAAACTGATTACATGTGTAACAATAACAATTAAAACTTGCATATCTCATGGCATTTAGTTGTCTGATCTGATTTGTCTTCATTCTACTAACATCATTTCTTAATTGATTGTTGACCTTCAAGGTTTGATTTACATTAGTGTTCATCTTGTCTTGAGTTGAATTTTCTAGTTATTCTTTGTATCTAAGACTAGTTTTATCACTTACATGTTTTTGATCACTCAGAATATTGTTTAGATCACTTGAGCTCTTTTCAAATATCACAAATGACTTCACCTTACTAGATGTCTTCTCTAGCTCAGCTTTTAATGACTTGTTTTAAATTACATACCTTGAACATTCATCTTATTTAGATTTTAGGGTTGTAAATAGGATTTCCAATTGATAACTAAGATGCTTGACTATATCTTCATGCTCCTTAGTTTCTTCATTCATCTTGCCTCAAACACACTAAATTTCTATTCATAGACCTTAATTTGAGACTTCATCTTCTTGTTAATCTTCTTCTCAATTTTCAGTTCTTAAAGAGCATTCATCAATTTAGTCTGATAGTCCACCTCATCTTTATCATAATCTAAATCACTCCAAGTAAACTCTTTTTGATATGAGTAACTTTCTTCCTTATCCATGAAGAGGGATTTATCTTCAACATGACCAATATCTTTATGATCATGCTCTGAGTCATTGTCTTCACTCTCCTATGATGAGCTACAATCTTTGTTGGTGTAGAGACTCTTCTTATTCTTGAAGGACTTCTTATTTTCATACTTTTTGAATCTTTTGTTCCTTTTATCAAATTTGTATGTCTTCTTATATTCATCTTGGCCATCACCATGCTCTTCATCATCATTTTTCTTATGCTTATGAGGAAACTTATTAGCAAAATGTCCCACCTCTCCATAATTGAAGCATTTAAAGGGTAGTTTACCCTTATACTTGCCTAACCCTATTTTCAATTTCCTTGTAAATAAAGTAATTGTTCATCTTCATCTTCATCAGTATCAGATATGTCATCCTCCTTGAGTTTATTACCTTGGAACTTCTTATTTGGCTTCATTTCTATCTTGAATGTTGCTTCTTTCTTTGGTACCATGTCATCATTTACTTTCATCTCATAGGTAGTAAGGATGCTATGAAATTCATCCATATTCAACTAAGTAAGATCATGACTTTATTATATATCAAACACTTTTAAATCAAAATTGAGAGAGAGAGAGAGAGCTTAATAATTTTTGAACTATAGTAGATTCTTTAAGATTCTCTCCAAGACCTCTGATGATATTTACAATCTCATCAATTCTCTATAAATAAGATACCAAAAAATCTTCTTCCTTCATCTTAAGACTCAAATTATCTTTGGTGAGTCTGAAACTTTGCCAACTTAACCTTTTAATCTCATTCATAAATAGTGTTCAATTTATCCCACATTTCCTTGGTAGATATGCAATGGATTGCTTTAGTTTATTTAGTCTTTGAAAGACCACAAGTGATAACATTCATTACCTTAGAATTATTTTCAAATAACTTCTTATTTATGACACCGAATGGAGGAATATTAGGTGAATAATAACCATCCATAATAGATTTTCAAGTGTCAAACCATAGGGACATGATGTAGGTACTCATCCTCACACTCTAAAAATCATAATTAGATCCATTGAACATGGATGCTTACTTAGTGGAAAAATGTCCTTGCATTTGATGGCTACTCATATTGTACCTTGGATCTCCTTCAAGATATCAAGCCTTTACCAAAGTACCTACTTTTATACCAATTTTTAGAGGTATAAACCATTGAGAAGCGGGGTAAATCAATGGTGGAAAATAATTTAATTTAATTTAATTTCCAAACCCTTCAAATGCTTAAACATTCAATACAACCATTCATGAAGTATTCAAGATGTTTATAATAATAAACAATAGATAATTCAAGATCACATACATAACAAAATATTTATGTGGGAAACCCTCTTGGAGAATAAAAACCACTCTCAAACCTACAAACACATGGATTACTTGTCTTATAATAAGTATGAAAACATGAGACTTTAGTGAGACACATGTTCTATAAGGAATACCTACCCTTAGGATGGTCAAGTCCTTCTAACCAGAATTTAGTGAAACATCTATTTCACAAGGAGCACCTACCCCTAGGATATTCAAGTCCTTCTAACCTAAATTTATCGAAACACCAATTTCACAAGGAGCACTTGCCTTTGGGATGGTCAAGTCCTTCTGACCTAAATTTAGTAAAACAACTTCTTCATAAGGAGCTCCTTCCCCTAAAGATGGTCAAGTAATTTTGACCTATATGTTGAGCACCCTCCCAACACATATGATATGAACATATCTTGATCACTAATTTCCTAACAATCTGATGGAGACACCCTACAAACACAACCCCCTTCACTTTTTCACACACTCACTGACATCTAAAACCACCTTTTAGATCACTCTAAAATTCTCAACAAAAAACTATCATAACCTTAGAAACATGACCAAATGATCATATATATAGTTGACACTCTGATATACCTCTCAAATCAACCACCAAGCTTACACAAACATCATCTATCCTTTACTCACATTCAAGGCATCCAAAACATCCTTTTAGATCACTCTAGACCTCTTCACTCACCCTCAATATTCAAACCTATAAGAGCACTCTTATGATATCATAAATATGACCTACATTTCATACACATAGTCATAAATCTACTCTAATATACAACCCATCCATTGGGCACACACCCTTTCTTATTTCCTTCACTCTTTAACTCTCTCACACACCTCTTCTTGCAAGTCTAGAAATCGCCTCCTTTAATTTCACCTTTTATAGAGCCATCATGATTATTATCTTCTAGGTCATCCATAATACTTTTGTTAGCCTTTAAGACATATAAAATATCTCAATATCATCTACACAGGTTGGCCATAGCAACTATGAGTCACACTTAAGCAGTTACACCTTTCAATTAGGCCTTAATAGCCCTTATATGTCTCATGGAGACCTATTCACCCATTAAGCACTTCATCAAGTAATTTAGAAACACAAGACCAATTATAAAGGCATAAGTATACTCTACATGACCTATTATACATCCTTAAATGATTATAGTCATCATTACAAATCTACACATATGCTCAATCTACTCAAACATTAGCCTTTTGCATAAGAACACCATGAATGAATAAATAATTAACTTCTAAGCATTTTTTCATACTAAATATGGATTGGTCAAACCTCCAAAATCCATAGAGATGATCCCCATGAAGTATATAACACTCTCAAATATCTCAGTCCTATTGAAACGTCTAAATACCATTAGAATAGCTCAAATATCCCTCTTGGGCCAATTAAAGAACATGGTCAAACACAGTCAAATTTGGAGCTTAATAACTTTAACTATATAAACATTCAGATCTTCTAACTAGATTCACTAGATGAGCCTTGAAGTCCTCTAAAATTTCTATTTTTTACTTCATCAATAAATTCATTCTGGATTATAAGTTATAGCTCAAAAACTAAGCACTAGTTTTCCTTCATCAATTTGAATATTCAAATTCCAACAATCACTGTTACATGGAACACTTTTTCAACATCTCATTCCCTCTCATAGATTGAATGAATATGTATCATTGATCTCCATAAAAAGTACCCTGATCTTTAACTAAGCTAAACATCTATAATCTTGATCTCATCTTGTGCTCCCTAGAAATTTTGACCAAATACGTACCATAAATTTCCTCAAAAGTAGCTCGGTATTTACCTTTGCTAATTGTTAAACATCAATCACTTGTCATCAACTCACTACTTTCTAAAAATTTGGAACAAACACACTTCATCGATCTATTTGAGAGTAGCCTAGACTTTAACTTACTTAAACATCAGACACTTTGACCTCTTTAACTTAATATGCATCATAGATTTGCATCTGTATGAACACCTGGTCACCATTAGATCCTTATCTGGTCCTTTTTCAAATTTGGATAAGTATGGGAACCTATAAAATTTTCTTCGAAGGCCAAATTTAAACCTTAATAAATTTTATTACACTCAATTGCATGTCCTAAAATTTAAACCATATGATCTTCTTTCATAGGATAATCTATCCATATATCAATCTCCTCTTGAAACTTCATGCTTATTAAATATAATGCCATCAAACTAATTACTTGGATATAATTAAATGTAGAAATTAATCTTAGATTAATTTTATGTAATAGATATGTGATGAGATTAAATACGCACCATTAGATCTCTTTTGTAAATTTGGCTAAATATGGGAAAACATTGCAAATTACCTGAGAAGCCAACTTTGCACATTCATATATTTTTCTCTACTCAACTGCATGACCTAAAAATTAGACCATAACAACTTAAGACTAATGTGATCACACCCATATGACCAAATCCCCCTTATTAATCCATACATGGCAATGGTGATGTTAGAAAACTATGTACTCAAATTTTTTTATCACAAAACCAACTATGTGAAGATGAACACAATGAAGAACCAGATGAATGCCATGCACTTTCACAAGATTTATAATCATCCTTGACCTATGATAGGACCCTTCACATATTCTCAATACTTTATACCCATCCTAAATCATTCTAAAATTAAAGATCAACCAATCCTACTTCAAGCATACTAGGACAAGCACACTACACACTTTATCATTGACACTTAGACTATCAAAACACTTCATCCACTCACCTAGATAGATCCATGACATCACTGATAATGCTCTAATAAATTTTAGTATGGAACCAAAAAAATTGATTAGGTTCATACCATTTAGGAGGATTTCTAGGATAAGTGAAAGGTTTAGATGGTGGTAAAAGTTATTTCATTTATTGCACATAAAGTGGTGTGTGAGAAAATGAAGGGATGTCAGCTTTGGTAACTCCAAGTTTGATTTGAAGAGTGATACTAGTGATAGAATTGGTATATGTTTGAAAATATACATTTATAAGTTTACGATTAGGTCCAAATTGCTTCATGAGAAAGTCTTGATTTTTAGCTTGATCAAGAGCTTCAATAAGTGTTTGGGAAGTAAAGGTTTGAAATTTATATTGAAGAGGAGTCAAAGTAGTAATAAATATTTTGAACAAGTTATCATTAAAAATTTTATGGTTAGATCTATGGGCTAATGATTTTGATCTTTTGATAAAGTCATGAGCTGATTTAGTGGGAGATTATTTATCATTGATGAAGTAGCTAAGATAATTTTTTGAAAGATCATTGTGTTGAAACTCTTTAACTAAAGGATTGACTAAATATTAAAGTTGACAAATAGATAGTTGGGGTAATTGGTTGTACAATTCTAATACATTGCCTAATAGGGTTTGGACTAAGAGTTTAGTTATGGTGAAGGTATTAGTTTAGATCCATTCTTTGTAAAGGATGTCAAAGGCTTTAAGAAATGAGGTAGGGTCTTTAGTCTCATCATATTTGATAGTTGGATAAATGTTAATAATATCAATGGACATAATAAAGGGAGATAAAGGCTCATTTTGAATAGTTTAAAGCATCTTGTTATTCATTATGGGTTGAGGAAGAAAATTACCCAAGGCATCTTAAGAGGTGGAGGAATGTAATTAGGATTAGCTTGAGAATGGATAGCTAGAGGTTGATTAGCCATATTAATCAAATGATGTTGAAGTTACATTATTTGGTTAGTGTTAGAGTTTTTCATGATGTTCATTTCTTAGATAAATTGGGCAAGAATTTGAGTTGTATTAAGAGGTGGGTTGGTGTTGGTAGGAGGATTATCTAAATTGGTATTAGGTTGTTATAAGATGGATTATTAGTGGGATTGTTGATTAAACTTGTTTCAATTGATCCCACATTAGTTTTAAGGTTTTGAAGATGAGAAGTATCTTGGTAAGTATAGAAAGGATCAGACCCATCAACTTCATCTTGAGGTGTGATTTGCACCATGTTACAGGTCATGGATGAAGGAGGGGAAGAGGTGCCCCAAGAGTGATGGTGATCTTGGGAGGAAAAGAGAGGGAGAAATTAACATCCCATATAGTATCTAAATAGATTCAAACTATCCAAGAAGATTCTGATAAGAGACTTCATGATGACTGGAGAGAATTTAACAAAATGTTAATAATGATAAATAGAGAATTAAATCAGAAAACATGAAAGGCATAAAATAGTAAAAAGTCTACTAGGCCAACATAGTATAAAGAACATGTTCTAAAAGTTGATGAAATAAGAATAAAGGTCTACTAGGTCAACCTAGTTTTGTATCCTAGATAGGAAGTAAGCAGGAAAAGGTATAGAGTTGATTGGGTTGACCTAGTTATATATGTGAGCAGAATAAAAGAATACTATGTAAAATATGTACTAAAATAAGAATAATTTTGCAAGTACTTATGAAATCAATAAATGAAATTAAATGAAATACATAATCAATTAGATCAATGAGGTTGATCCAATTGAGGTACGCATCACAAAACCTTACAATAATGCTAGCTAATGCAAGTTTTTTCAATACAATATATAATTGAGCAAAGAGCAAGCAATCAACTTGGAATGTAAAATCTAACTGAGTGGTCAACTAGAATGTTGTTAAATTATTAGAGTATAATTTTAGATGTGATAGGAATTTGGCTGTAAGCAAGGAAATAGAAATCAATCTAAGGATAAGTTCAGGATGTTTGGGCTAAAAAGGATCTATATTGGCAATGGCACCATTTTGGTACTAGGACTTACCCCCTCACTTCACACACCAAAATGATAAGGATGTTAGGTGCTTAGCCAAAATATACCATTAACCACATGTTTATACTTAGCTAGAAAACCAAGTCAACTTCCCCCTTGGTGATGAAATCCAAATAGGTAGGCCTTGGGAAGACACTTGTTAAAATGCATTTTAAGAATTTTTGATTTGGTAGTGTGTGCATAAAAGAGAAAATAGTGAAACTAAATGGTATATTTAAAATCACATAATTAGATAATGTTATCTATTCTAAGTATGCAAGCAATAAGAGAAGGAAGTATGAGCTAAATAATAGCATATAAGGGTTAATTCTAACTTTGAAACATAGTACATTGTTGACTCAGTTGATAGTGTATGTAGAGAATACAAAATAGGGTTGACAAAGTCACCTTTGTACTATGGAAGCAAGAGTTTGAAAATGAACTACATCTATATATTTGACCTATCTTTCCAAACATAACACAAAATATAAAACTACATCGATAGGGTTGACCTAGTTGATTGTACAGGGGCAGTTTTAAGACTACAAACTATGAAAAATAGGATTATAAGGAAAGAGAGAGAATGATAAAAAGGAATATTAGTGTTTTTGAGGATGTACAGAAGTGAGATTACCATTGAATAACCTTGATTAATACTTACAAATTCTACTAACTGTGTTGACCTAGCTTTGCATATCTTATTTGCTAACACCCTAAAAATGTATAGGGTCAACTAGGTTGACCTAGTATGCTACACTAGATGCTTGAAAGTCTAAAAACCTATACTATGTTGACTAGGTTGACCTAGTAACATGTACTTGAATAATAACCTACATAGATAGAATAAATTCATATGGATGTGATTGTGTGTTAAACTTGTGCACAAAAGTTAGTATTGTCTTGATAAAATTTACCTAACATCATAAATAATGATAATAAAAATGATAAAATAATGAAATAAGTGAAACAAAACCTACAATGGTTAGGTTCATGTTAGGCTCACCATAATGTATGTAATTAGAAATGTATCATGTCTATAAATCAATCGTAACTCAGAGAAGATAGATCATACCGTACACTTCCAATTGGGGACAAATTTTTTAAGCAGGAACATGACTACTATGGGGATCTACTAGACCCAATTAGGGGATCTCTTATCAAAATACACCATGCTAAAGAGGGTTCTAAAGCCTCCAATCAAACAAAATTATGTAATAACCTTAACGGAGTCTTTTATTTTGATATCTCATTAAACTAATAAAAATTAAAATAAATCTAATCTAGTGCTCAACAAAGCTTGTGGCATAATATGAGGGGTTAGTAAACAATCAAAACATGTATAGGAAAATCTCAATTAAGCTATATTTGAGTAAGAACCTAATACATGGAATATGAAGAGTAATATTATTCAAAGCCAATACATATGCTACTTCTATCTACTAAAGAAAGGAGTAAAGTTAGAAAATACTTACTTAAATGATGAACCCATCAAGATTCAATATCTCCCTTAGATAAAGGGGCTTTGTAATAGGTTGTTGTGGTTTGTAAGGATCACTAAGAAAGGTCAAAGTATCCAAGACTTATCCACAAGGCTAGATTCTCCAAGTAAAAAACCTAAGCTAAGACTCCTCAAGTAGAATGGTGGAAGAGCAAATTGTAAAGAAGCACGAGTAAATAATAACTCTTGATTGTATATTGAAATAATGATGAAATGATCTTTTATATATAGTTATATTTTACCCTAAATCCTTCCAAAAATCTTGGTCGGCAGGGTTGACCTAGCATAATTTTGGATAATTATTCACTAGGTCAGCCAAAGGCTAAACTAGTTCCTAAGTGAAAATCACCCAAAACTATACAGGGTCAACCCAATTTACCTATTATAGCCACCTTTAAAAGGGACTTAAGGTGAGGAAAAGAGGGATGAAAAGTGGAAAATATTGGAAGAGTGTGTAATAGAGGAGTAATAGCTTAGGGAATAATTTTTAATAGCTAGTTAGATTGGAAATATGTAGCAATAAGAGATAATAATCCTACAAAGCACCAATAATCTACCCACCATTTTTTTGGTGCACCCTTTAAGGCATGCATTGAGAGAGATTGAGTCTTGATGGGTTCCTACAAGATGTAAAGCATCATTGATTGATAAAACTTGAAAATATTATGTGTATATAAAATAGAGTTGAGTGGAGTAATTTGTTTACCATAGATGGGTTCAGCTATGGATGAATCTAAACCCACTTGAGATGGGTAGATAGATAATAGATATAACCTAAGGTGAGCTTGACCAAAAGAAACTCTAATAGAAGGAAAGGTAAGATAACAAAAGGCTTGTAGACTAAAAAATATGAAACATTTATAAGCCAACAATTGAACTAAAGGTTAGAGAAGTAATCAGAAACCAATGTTTGTTACAAGATGCTATAATTATACTAACAATAAAGAATATTTATAAGTCTAAGGAAATAAGAAATATAGTAAACTTAAGCATATATAATCAAAGGTTGTCATGTTTGTAATATTATGTTTGCACATCTACAAGGGGTATTATGATTGATTCAAAAAAGGCATTCAAAATAGAAATATCATAATATGAATAGCTATATTAAAAAGATAACTCATGCACAACCAAAAACTAAGCTACTAGAATGACAAAACTTCTTAAAAAATCTATAGGTCTGGAGAAGAATCAAT
This sequence comes from Torreya grandis, assembly GCA_037957365.1. Lineage (NCBI taxonomy): Eukaryota > Viridiplantae > Streptophyta > Pinopsida > Cupressales > Taxaceae > Torreya > Torreya grandis. The sequence goes on from JARHVA010001908.1 coordinate 995,118, forward strand.
ATTTGAAAATCAAAACCAATTGTAAAACTTTCCTCAAATTTTTTAAATAATATCAATATCCAAAACTCTCCTCCTTTTGGGAATAGGAGGATACAAGTATATATAATATTGGGATGAGGATGCCTCATCTCTTAAGAAAAGTCTAAATTACATAGCTATAAATAACATTATGTGTCAATCATCGTGAAAAGTATACATGTACAAAAGTGTTTGCTCATAATAGAATTCCTTAAATAAAATATAAAATATATATGCCAATTAAATTAGGAACCAATGGTTCTAACTTAGTTGAATCATAAAAGTACATAGGTATTTAAGGGGGTAATAATGTGGCATCATTGGAAGAATAAAATGATGAGGTAACTATCATAGAAACTAAAATGGATGAAATTGTTGTAGTAACTTGAGTTGGGCTAGAATAAATATCATCACTATAGATATGCCAGGATTTATTGCTATTATAGTCGTAGCAGTGAGTATTAAAAATGGCATGTATGTTAGCCCTAAGAATTTATTGTATTAATTATATAATTCATGTAAATTGATAGCTTTTGATTCATTCCCTATCCATTCTTTCATTTTAATTTCATAACATTGATTTTCTTATGTTTTATTACCATGTGGTTTATTTTACTTGTTCTCAAGTGCTTAGTTAGCATAATGTGACAAATGTCTCTTTTTAGTGATTTTGGGTTTGGAATTCATGTCTTTATTATCCACTTATATGGCTAAGGGACATGTGTTTGAGTATCACTACTCTACTCATAATTGAGCTATGTCCTATTTTACTTCATTATTTTGACCATGGGTTAGTGGGATGATGACATGTGGATGGTTCTCATTGTTCTACTTTCCTAGGGTAGTCTATATAAGTAACTCTACTGACATCACCTCCAAGTGAGTGAGATGATGACACATGGATGGCTCTCACTACTCTTCTTTCTCTAAATAATCTATACAAGGAACAATGTTGATGTCACATTTGTTTGAGTGGGATGATGGACATCTCTTGGTGGTTTACCTAATCAGGATAATCCCTACAAAGAACTATACTAACACACCTTAAATTTATTAGGATGATGACACATGGATAGCTCTCAGTGGTTCACTTGCCCAATATATTTTGTATGAAGAATTTAATGACCACCTCTAGGTAAGTGGGATGATGACACATGGATGACTCTCATTGATTCCCTTGACGATGATTTTTTATATGAGGAACTCTGCTAACATCACCTCTAGGTAAGCAAGATGATGACACATGAATGGACCTTGGTGATTCACTTGCCTAAGATTATCTATATGAATAACTCTAATTATGTCACCTTGAGGTGAATGGGATGGTGACATGTGGATGACTCTCACTGCTCCATTTATCTAAGATATTCCATACAAGTAACTATGCTAACATCACCTCTAGATTAGTGATATGAATATACATAGACAAATATTGATACTTTTATTTACAAAAATATTATGTACATGAAACTTTATTAACATCATCTTTGGATTAGTGGGATGATGACATGTGGATTTCTCTAACTATTATTATTTCCTAGGATAAACCATGTGAAGGAATGTACTGATATCACCTCTAGGTGAGTATGATGATGACACATGAATAAATCTCACTTATTTTATTTCCCAAGATAATCCCTATAATGAACTCTACTAATGTTACATCTGGGTGAGTGGGATGAAGACACATGGATAAATATTTATGATCTACTTATTTGGGATTATTTGTATGAGGAACTTTAATGGAACTACCTCAAGGTGAGTGGGATGATGTCACATAGAAATATTTGATGAGTTTTGAGATGTCTTTGGAAAGAATTAAGTATGTAATAACTTGTTTAAGATAGAACATACGTAAAGAACCAACTAAAAACATAACATATCAGCCCAGTTAGCCATTTAATTGAAAATCTAATATGTTCATAGAAGATTTGTTGAATTGAAATAAAATCAAAAGATAAATCATGCATATGGATTATGCACAACTTAGATTCTCATTCTCATAACTTTGAAATGCACTAAAAACTTCAAAATGACCTTAAGTTTATGATTCTTCAAATTCCACATCATATACTTTTGGTTCACTAGACCTCGAATTGGGATATTCAATTAATAATGGGTCCCTATTTGAATTTAAAAATGGGGTGTGTGTGTTAGGAAAAAATAATTGGTAGGGGTATAATTGTTTAAATGTTTGGGGTAACTTGTTTATTGGTAGCTAAGCTAGAATGACCACTTACACTATATGTAAATATATGTTATTTTAGGATACTTTAACACTTGGTTGATTATTCTATTGAGTTAAAAGATTATTTTAAGGTATGATATGATTCATAGGGATGTAATTCAAAGGTGTTGGATTATAAACTTGGTTGTGATCTGGATATGTGGCACTTGATATTAGTACCTTGGTGGGGTTTTTTTCCATGAGTGCTTGATTAACCATTATAATTTTATTGTATGCACCCGACTATCCTAATAAAGGAAACAAACCAACAACATATCCATGTGGCATCATTTATTATTCAATATTGATGGCTTCATTATATGTTAAATACAAAGATGCAAGTGTTGTTGGATTTCTTTTGAAAAACATAAAAGTCATCAGATCTAAATCTATTAAATAATTTTGAATAGAAATGCGTTCTATTTATGTCTATGGGTCTTTCAACCTCTTATATAATTTGTGAAAATGAGTGTTAAATATTCTCATGGGTTCATTTGGTTCTCTATGGGTAGATTTAAATATATGATATAAAATCATAGGATCAATATATACTCTAAATTTATTAACAAATATAGTCTCAAGATCATTCTAAGATGTAATGGATCCATCTAGGAAGCCAAACTACCAACCATAAGTCATTTCATCTAATGTGTAAGGGAACAATTAAAAAACCACATCCTCATGTTGGATATGAGTTCTTATTATGTCATATTTGAAAGCTTGTATATTTTCTTCTATGGTCCAAATCCCACCATGTACAGATCTCAGAAGGAAATTCATCATGATTCTTAGGTAAATCATGTGGAACTCCTAGAATATTTACCATAAATTACCTCCTCCAATCTAGGCAACTATTGGTAGATTTAGAGGGATAACAAAAGGATTAAAAAAAGGAATAATATATTTTGGTGAACTAATGGTTGAATTGATATGTTTAGTTTTGGATTTTCTTTTGTCAACTCTAGAATTTATATGTTCTATGAGGTGTAACAGTTCAAAGCCACCCTTAATAGAATTTGACTTTGTGATAATTCTTATATTTTCTAGTTTGATACCTAGAATATCTCAATTTGATAAAATCCTCCAAAATTTTAAAACTTAGGTTCAACCATCCTTCTAGCACCAATCTATTGATGTGTTCTTTGACACATAGACTTTAGATAGGGTGTAAATATGCCTTGCCTCTCTTTACAGGGGTTGAAATATCCCCAAGGTCTATGTCACTAGGTCTTGGTATATTGGGATAACCTAGTAGATGATGTGTTTACTATTTCAATAAAGGGGCATGTTGGTAAACTAAGTAAAAATAAAACAAGGTGAACTCTTATAAAAACTTTCCAAAATAATTAAAAAAATTAGATCTAAGAAATAATTACAACTGATACATCACCATCTAATTTCATACATTAATCATTTTCATACCAACAATGAATAACATTTGTAATAAAATATTTAAATTTATAAAATTAGATTATAATATTAAATTTTAGTTTTAACCCTAAACTAAAATATTTAATAAAAATGACAAAATATAAGGGTAAAGAGAGAGAAATGGGCTTGTTTTGTTATGATGATACAACTTATTCAGTTGATTAGATAAATCCATTAAAGCCAATCCTCTACTTGACCTGTATACATTACACCATAAACAAAATATGATGCAAAAGTATAAGGATAAGTCAACTATGAAATACTTGTTAGGATCCATCATACTCAGTTGAATTAAAAAATATCTTCATATCATCATAGCCCATCAATGAAAATAAGAGAAAACTAACTAATAAAAATATAAAATGTAATCAAAATGTTTGATCTTATTTTACTCTATCTCTTCTAACCCTTATTCATTTTTATTGTTAGTCTTATATAGACACCCGGTCTAATGAATACAATCCTTCCACCCATCATGTAGTATAAACATTAATTAAAAGGTATCAAATCAAAGACCCAGATTAAATGTGCTATTATGTAATCCCAAGCAAATAAATGCCAAGAATATTGATGATAAGCTCCACATTAAATTCATGTGTCAAGGAATTATTGGAAAAATATAATATCCCAAGTGTATAACTCCAACACAATATCTCACTCATAAATGTAATATTTAATCCTATTATATCTTTTTTGTACATTCCAATGCATGAGTCATATCTCCCTTTAATGTTGGTGACAGGTATTGCCTTGAACTATAGTGTCATCCTTATTTAATAATGAAAAAATAATAAATGAAGCATCACATTTATTTGATAAGATCCATATGTATCAAAACATTGAGTGCATAATACATAACTAGAATAATAAGGTCATGCTAAATTATTGACATGGTTAAAAACATTCATGAGCATTCATTAACTCTAAAATATACTTCATCATGAATATAGTGAAAACACCTATCCAATGCAAAAAATGTCATAAAAATGAAGTTAAAGATAAAAATATATGACCAAAAAACCACTTTGAAGTATGTTTTTTGCATAATGTCAGCCAAAATTATTCTAATTAGAATAAATTCAGTTGAAACTATTCTAAATGGAACAAAGTTAGGTGAAACTGTTCCAAGTGGAACATCAGCATTCGACCTTGTATCACGGACTTGATTTTTTGAAACTCAATTTGAAGTTTTCAAGTTATATTTTATATATGAAAACTTATTTCTTTAACTAATTATACTTAATTTAATTTTTTTATATATCTTTATTTAACACCTAATAACTTCATCATGCATAAAATAATTTTAAAAAAATTGAAAATCACATAGACACATCACCCCATTCAGGTTGAACTAACTACATTATGTTCCATATCACCAAATTTCTTCCATGAAAGACTTCAATTAAATGTGACCTAGTTATAATATGGAAAAATAGGTTCAAAACATTCTTACTGATATAAAAATGGAAGTTGCATTGCACACCTAAATTACTCATAAGAAATTACACTCAATAGTAAGACCAAACTTTAAAATATAAAATAAGGGGTACCATGATTTATCAATGTGAAATTAAGGCACGTTGAGCAAACAGTAATAGTCTATATTCATTTTGAAATACCCTAAATTATAATCTCTGATACGTATACAATATTATTGAGAAAATTTTGAAATAAATTTAGTCTTTGTTAGACATAAAGTTAAATAAGTCTATCACATTCCATTTACAAATTGATGGGTAAACTAAAGGGGTAAATGAGATGATCATGCATCTTTTAAGAATGTAAAATTTAAAGAATCAACACACACGAGATGAAATTATTCTATTTATTCATTATGGATACAACAAAGCTATACAGAGCTCTACTTCACATATTAGTTTCAGTTCTAATATGGTTTCTAACTTCTTACATCCATTGATGTAACTTATCCTCTACAATAATCAACAGTGGAAATTCATATAAATAAAGAGGATATTGGAAAATATGATAATCTCATTTATTAGATTCAAAATTAAGTGTAGATTATATGCATGGCTAGTATGACCTATAACTATCCTTTTTTCTCTCAATAGACTAGGACTACAATAAATTCAATCGAATATACCATGTATATATTTGAATGAGTAGGTAAGGACCAATGATATCCATAGATATAACAAAGGGTAACCTACAACTCAAATGTCAAATGGAAAGGGTTCTAAATCTTAAGCATATGACATTGATATATAGCTCTCACTAGACCTATACAAAGGTAAATGTTTGTAACTATGATTGTAAAGATGTAATATAAAGTAAAAGGTTGTAAATGGGTACAAATAAGGTAAATGATGGGTAAGTGACTGTAAACAAGGTAAGCTAAAATGGTCAATTGCATTTGGGGTCTATGCAAATTAAGGTGATAAATGGTAGGTCTAAGAAATCCTATATCTATACCAAATTATTTGGTATAAGGAAGAGCCTAATAAAAGATACACACATACATCCAAAAATCAATAAACAACATCTAATCTAATAAGTAGGTAAAGGAAATAGTATAGGGATAAAAACACTTACCTTGGGGTAGACCCATTGATACTTCAATCTCCCCCTTGGCTCAAGTGGAGATTTACAATAGATGTTGTAGGATGAAAACATCAAAATATTGGATGAAGTCATAAATATCCTTAGTTAGGAAATCCTATTGACTCTTATTGAGCTTAAATGACACCAAAATATAAGACCTCCAAGATAAGATTCTTAATCACTAACTCTCTAAAATAGTTTTTAGGGAAAAAATGTGAGTGCAATCAGAGTGTATGAATGGTATATTATTATTCAATAATGAAATATGACTCTTATATATATTATTCCAATACCCAAAACTAATCTTAGACTCTAAGACAATGTTATTAAATATTATGATATAGTTGGAAGATGTCAGATAGAAAACTATGGTATTGGCCAAGTTGACACCATATAAAAATTAGAAAACACACTTAGATCTATATCAATTTGGTTGATATAGTAAAAAATAGACAAAGGCACAAAATATATTGTATCAATCATGCTAATATTATAGGATATATAAAAACTAACAACTATATAGGAAGCAAACATAAGGGAAAGACATATAAAGACATGGATGAAGTCATGATGATAGTAGTGATGGTGTAATATGATACTATGCTAACATCTATTACAAATAACCATGATCCAATCCCACCCCATTCCTTGTGCACCCTTTAAGGTGTGCACTTAGGGAAGTTGATGCATTGAAAAGTCTCTATAAGATAAATTGTTAGTAAAGTGATAAAGTACATATAATAGGTGTATATATATGCCCCACTTGAAGCTCATCACATGTCACAATAGTATAACACATGATGATGATTTGGGATAGGTACATAGAAACACAAAAGTATATATAAGAATAAATGTTTAAAGAACTATTGATATATGAATAGATAAAAGTAACATATACATACCTTGACTTAACTTTTTTTTTAATGACTACATGCAAATACCATAGCCTCAATTATGGATGGAACAATAATTACATTTAATAAATCCTAAGGATACAAGGCTAAAAATGGATAAAATTAAAGTGTGCATACATAGGGTGGTCAATAAATGGATGTAAATGAAAAAATCTAAGAAGTTATACAAACATTTAGAGAAATTGAAAAACTTAGATCGATAAGGCTAGGTTAGAACCAAAATATCTAAATAAGAAGATAAAAATAAATAAAAAATAGTAATCCAAAATTCTTAGGCTAATTAGGATTAAAAAAACCCTAAAAATGAATCCAAAGCAATATAAATAAGATTCCAAATCAAACATTGATGAGATGTGGGTGAGTTGGTAAAGTGGTTTGGTTGTTTTTAACCCCACCTAAGTTCAAATATTTTAGGGCGCATGAGGCCAGTTATGGCCATTGGTGGTATTATCAATGCCATTTGTAGTAATTTAGTATTCATGGTGGTAGTTAATCACTTAGCGATTCGGGCCCCTATTGTGTCCTATACTAGTTCATAGCTCTAGTCAAAAATGATTATGAATTAAAAAAAAAATCCAAATCAAACAAAGGACACATAAAAATTATTTTTGATAAAAACATCAATGTAAGATAAGCAACAATCCAAATTTAAAAAATGATGTGAGACCTAAAATCATTAAATGAAAAAATGGGACCAAATGCCCCATAAAAAGGTGAATAGAAAACTCAAGTTTCGAAACATAACTAAGAGAAAATATTAGAGAGATAATTCAATGACTAAAAGATCATCTCATAAAAATGTAAAGATTCAACTTCTATTCTAAAATTTAAAAAGCTATAAGCATCATATTTATACTAGGTCTAAAATATATGGATAATAGGAAATGAAGAAGATGGATAATATTTAGAAACAAACCTACCTGTCAAGGGGAAAATTGGAGGGGTAAAATGGAATTACTAAGGTAAAAATATGGTCTTTCCTAGCAATAAAAAACTCAAGTCATGTTCCTAAGACTAAGAATTTTCAACACCAATGGCCCTAAAGAACCCTACCTAGAAAACATAAGCTTGGGATAACTATTAAAGTATAAATATCATTCCATGAAGGCTAAGATACATGAAAATTAAAAGGATCCTACCTTCCCAAAAGGTTTTCCCCACTCCTCAAGACCCTTTATAGATCTGTCAATCTACTACAAAGATTAGGTACATGTGTGAGAAGGTAGGTTTCACTAGAATGTAAGATGATGTAATGAGACCTCTTACCTCAGTCTACTAGCCTATCATACCCCAATGGACCTCATTTATATGATGAGACCAAATATGGAATTTGGGATTTAACTAAAATAGGATATGTGCCAAGAATGTCACATATTTTGGTGTGATATAAATTTTAATATTATAATTTTCCTTTTAACATTGTATTTTCTTATGATATAGATTTTAAATCTTTTAGATTTTTCTATTTTCCTCCTCTATATAGATTTGGAAAAACCATCCATGGGTGATAAAAATGACTATCATGAACACATTCACTAAAAATAATAAAGATCTTAGAATTATCATGAATGTGCCCAAGTGTCACAACCATGGGGCTCAATGTAAAAGCAACCAATAACTCTCAAGACCTAAGATCATGATAAATGGTATACACTGATCTTTGAGCTAAGATCTGATGGTACAAAGCAAAAGGAGGATTTTAAAAGGACAATGACTAGTTACTTTAATTAATTTATGAAAAATTCCATGAAATTTTCCAAATAAATTCCACATAGGTGCCACACAAGCACAAAATAACAAAACTAAAGATTTTGTGTGCTTAAAAAGGCAAAGGTATAAATACAAGGATCTAAATCAAATTTGAGACATGAATGAGCCTAAATTCAACTAACCATCACCATTAAAGATTTATTAAATACCTAGCCTCCATAAAAATCCCTAATTTGAACTTGGATTAATCACAGTCGAGCCAAGAAGAGTTCAATTGTAATCTGAGTGAGTAAAAATTGACTCAGAGACTACTTGCAATCCACTAGTGAGCAATTTTTTAGTCTCATAGCCATGGAAACTTGAATAAAACAACAAAGTGATGAAATTTAGTTGTATTTATCTTCATACAATGAAGGAAGAGTCTTTAAGGATATGAACCTAGATGTTGTGGCCTTAAACACTAGGAATAGGAACTAGTTTGAGAAATTTTAGGTAGTGAGGAGATGTAAGTCATCACAAAGGAAGAGAAAAAAAATGCCACCATCAACCAAAGATACAACAACCTGGTCTCCATCCAAATGGATAGTCTCCATAATGTTATATTAAAACCTAAGGTATTACATTGCATCGATGTCCTTGCTCCTATTTTTAAGGATTGTAGGATTGAACAAGACTAGATAATTCATGAACGTAGTTTTAGAAAGATTGAATATATTTCCCCTCTTTCTTTTGAAAGCTACTAAAAACTTCATAAGCCCTATATAAACTTACCCACCATTAGATAATGGACTGGTAATAATAACTTAAACATTGTCCTTACCCCATGGCTACTTATCGAGAACCAAGTAATCTAGGACCCCATAGGGAAGATCCCAATTGTCCAATTTAGAGAGGGGATTAGGATAATTATGAATTTGCTGAATAGGTTATATAGAGCCTCTTCCACAACCTATGTCAATAAAATTTGGGTGCCTTATGTCTATTTCATTGTAGAAAAATGACTCACTCCCCCAATTGGTTAAATGATTAAAATTTGTCTGACGCAATAATTCTCAACTATAAAGAAAAATATTAGTGGTAACTTATTCATGATGTTATATCTATTAGATGCATTATTAGACACCACTAAGATCCTTGACATTAAGATTTTTTCACTTGAAGGGAGACAAAACATTTCCCATATTTATTTTGACCTGCACATATTTAGGTATAGGCACAAAAAACAACTCATTTATGATTGTGTTTATTTGGCTCTAGTAGAAGCCATCATAGGTATTCACATGAAAAAGGTAAACCCTCTAATCAAAAAGTATGTAGAATTAACTGGAGACATTTGGTTCTATCCAAATTGCACATTAATAAGGATAGAAGGGATTTTGACATAGCCATACACATTACCAATATATGTGCCCACAATTGACAAAATAAGAGGTTACATACCAAATTATTCATGGTATAGATGGATTTTTCAAGGAGAAAAGGAAGGGTCTCCTTCACCCTTTCCCTTTGACCATCAGAAAAACTATATTACAAAAATGGGAACTTGTGAATACTATTGCTAGGCACAATGACTCCTTCAACATGAAATTAAATGAAATGAGTTAGTGGGACCCTAATGAAAAGGTCACCAAACATTTTAAAGCCAACACAATTAGCAAGGCATATGAATATCAACTTGGTCCCCAAGACATATTATATATCAAGGCCTCAAGTTTCACAGAAGTATTAGCTAGGTTGAAGAAGCATAACATCAAGCTTGAATGTAGGTTTGATAGGGATGAGAAACCACTTGGATAAATACGGAAAATGGGGCCCATGTAATATCACTTGTTTCTTATACCATCTTCTATGCCCCATTCCACAACATACACAAGCACAAGTTGCATAAGGAACTAGGAAAGAGAAATTAGAAGAGAGACTTGGTGAAGGGGGATCATCCTTAGCCCCACCTAAAAAGCCAAAGTTTCCAATAGAGTTCTTGGATATAATTATATTAGAACCTAGTGAGATAGTAGAAGATGCCCTCAAAGTTCTTGCTAAGGCATATGGGTTAGATGAAGAAGAAGAACAAGATAAAGAACCCCAAGCCTAGGCTGAGGAAGCAGAACAAGATAAAGGGAAGGAGGTTGATTTGGAATTGGTTCTAGTTGCACCCATGCATAAATAGAAGGCTAAATTGACATTGGTTCTAGTTGGGAAGAAGAATCCTAAATCAACTCTCACTCACCCTATGAATGAATTCAACTTGTTCAATGATGAATATCCAATTCATGGGCCAATCATCCCTAAATGGTTCATTTATGGGAAAATACAAAATATCCCAAAATTGCATCATTCATGGGTTATGACCCAAATATTCCACATTGATGTTCATGATGAGGTCAAGCTATGGATATTGGATTTGATGAAAGAAGAGGAAGAGATAAGAATAATTGCCTCTAGAGGATCAAGTGATACATAAATGAACACTCTAGGAGACTCAAGTAGCACACATATGGATATCCCTGAACCTCTAAGAGTTATAAATTCATCAGTTAGTATGTAGTTAAATCCAAAAATAGTAGGATTGGAAAAGGTAACCACCAAAAATACCATGGTTGGAAGTGAGGATTTTACATTTTAGATGGTTGAACCATTCATTAGTTTAACTCCCATTGGAAGTCAAAGGCTTGATGAGCACATAAATCATGAGGAGGACATAGAATGACTAGTTGATGCTCATCAGCCTAGATAAAATTAGGTATTGGAGATATGAAGTAGAAGTTAGAAAACCTGAAGCAACAAAAGGAAAACCTAGAGAATTAGACCATCCTATCGATCCTAGAGGCAATGATAAATATGTTTGAAGCATATTTATATGACATATTTGACTCCTTAAAGTCAATGAAGTTGAGGTAAAGTGCATTAACCCAAAAAAATACAATAGCCAAAGGATTGATAGCCTGATGGTAGAGTTTAGAAGATAAAATGAAGGGGCTTATCAACATACTAATTAAGGGTAGGATTCTTGGCTTCAAAACCATTAGCCTAGCCCACTTGAACATAATATTGGGAACAGTTTTTGATAAAATCCAAAGTTTGAGTACTTGGTCAAAGAGCTTAGAGAGAATCTTGAAGGATGATGAGGAGATGATAACTAGAATCAAACAACTCTTTGGCACCATACTGGTCAACCCTACAAAATCTAGCTCCCTAGGCATCATTGCTGATGATGAGTACAAGTATAGAGACACTTTGGTAATACAAGAAGTGAGGATTAAAAGTCAAGGCCAATCTAGAGGTGACAAAAACTAAGTCATGGGCATGATCTTTACTACTAAGAAGAAGATTTTTGAAGGTAGGAGCATTAAGGAGGCCATGGTAATAAATGACATAGCTGATCAAGAAGGTGATTATCTTTTAAAGCTAGTTATTATTTGGAGCTAATCAATGAACAACATCAAAGAGCCATAAATATTCTTTAAGAGAAATAGGGGATCCCTTCATCCTAGGGCCCACCAAATAATTAATGATATTCCATTCTATGTAAATCCTTATAATATTTGAAAGTGGAATATTTCTTTGTAAAGGCATATGCTAGTTTGTTAGCATATTTGCTTATAGGTCAATCCATGTTGAAAAAGAAAATATATTCTAGAATTTTGTAAAAAGGATAGTTGTCCTTATCTCTTATACATTTGTAACCTTATGATTGACTAGTATACAACCTTATTCTCATATAAAAGGCAATATTACCATTTTGTAGAGGGAGAGAGAGTTTTGGGATAAAACTTGTATACTTTTGAGAAATTAATATAAGCAAGGAATACTGAAATTTTGTCAAAATTTGTTTGTATCAATTGTTACATGGATTCTCTCTCAATTGATTTTTCTAAGCCTTGAATTTGAATAGTTTTTATGAATTTTAAATGTGCATCTTTGATACAAGGTTAGCAATTTGTGTTGATGCTAAATTAGTTGAATATTCTTAGACTTTACTTCATATTATTTGCTCTGCATTAGGATGTGAAAATGATATTTTAATGTAGTGGTAAGATTTTAAGACAAAGTTGGTTCATACGTATATCTTTCATGTTATCCTCAGATATTCACCTGGTGTATGGTGGGATTTGAGCATCTGCTAATTCACATTATATATTGGTTAAATGTATGTTTAATTGAAAGTAAAACCTTGTCATGATGTTTGAGGCAAAGATTAGGAATCACATACTTTATTTCTACCCTACCCTTTTTCTTATTTCTTGACCAAATCACTCTAGTTTATATCCTATTGTAAATATTCACTTAGGTTAGTCCTTGGTGTAAAACTTTTATCATAATTCACTAACATCAACATAGATGCTTCAAAATTTGCATAGATTAAGGACCATGATGGCTCCCAACCACCAATCAATATAAATTTGTGGAATAGTTTAATTTTCTCTACCTCTATTTCACCACAGGTAACTAGATTACTAAAACTTGCTACTCATGCTCTAAATTCTCAAAATTATAAAATGAGAAGTTTTCTATAAACACTAAGATCACCTATGATATGCTTAAGGGCATCAACAAGATGAGATATACTAGTGCTAAGAGGGAATCTTTGTGAATCTACATAATTATTTACTAGTCTTAGTGTGTTTTAATCAAAGGTTGGTGTTATCTTTACACATCTACATAATTGTTTGCTCAAAAACATAAAGATCATTGATCTTTGTGGTCTTTGACCCATATTTGTGATTATCTTAGACAAATATCAAATTTCTTTGAGGTTAGATAATTATTTATGGTAAAGACAACTTAAGATATGAGAATCCATAGTATTTGAGGTTAGAATAGCTTGTTTTGACCAAAGATTGAGAGATCTTCCACAAATCTAGGTTCATTTGGGCTTAAAATTGTAAAAATTAACCATATTGGCAAAATTGGACACATATTTTAGCTAACATAGTTAAATTTGATGCCCTTTTCTATTTTTTACATATATATTTGCAAAATTAGCTTAATGTGCAAGTTTGAGTTCTATTCTTTGTAAAGGTTTATTTGACACATCGTATCTTGAATAGGATCCAAAGTTCTCAAGCTGAAACTACCAAGAATTTGGATAAGGTCAAACTCTAAGACAAGAGAGCCTCTACTTGAGTTGGAAGTCCATAGGAGGGTCAGATGAGACAAAGGTAGATGCATGCATTCAAAGTCTTTGCCAACTTCACCACTCTAAGGTACTCCTATATTCAACCTTTATCAAGGTATGACCTGGTTAGGAAACTCTCCTATAAACATACAAGGTGTAGTTTATAACCTTACTCATAATCTTAAAAAGTATTTTCCAAATTTTAATCTTAGTGGTATTATAAAAATAAAATAACATGTTAAATCATTTAAATCTGCATTGAGATTATTAAATGTAACTCATGAGGACTAACATGTAGGTTGTTCCCTTTTACTTTTAAATATGTTTCATATAAGTGGTTCCTTAATCTACTTGAAAATTACATTTCCACCTAGAATGAATTTTAAAATATCTTCATTGACCAAATTGGAAAAATAATCAAATCCTATGTCATGTACCAACATTTTACCACCCTAAAAAGAGATGCCAATGAACCTATAAGAGCTTTCAATGCTAGCTTTCAAAAAATGTATAGCATAACCATTAACCCTTATAAAATTGATCAATCATTGGCTTTGGAAATTTAGATGCTCTTGATCTCATCACCTCAGTATTCATAAGAGGGATATGGATCTAATGAACACACTAGATTTAGCTTATGCTAAGGTTGTGATCATTAATAGCCTACTATGTTCCCAATGTAAATCTGCATATGCCTACCTTGAATGCCTTTCCTAATAATAACTAGAATGTGGCTGCTCTCAACTAGCTCCCAAATCTAAACCAATTACCTCTAAGACATGTTGCTCCTAACTAGAATTTGGGGTTCTTGAATCACCCTACTAATAATGGATTTAATGTAAAAGATCAAAGGGCCTTAGCACCAATCACTAGTACCAATAATAACTAGGTTCATAATTTGGAAACCCCAAAAAGTGAGAATGATTCCATTCTAAAAATGGTCTAAAAATTGAGCACTAAATTCCTTCAGCTACAAAAACAAGTTGGTAATACTAGAGAAATTTATAGTAAAAACTTCTCTTTCCAAAGGTTTAATAAGCCTAATATCAGGTTTAATAATAATAGTTTCCACAACAATAAAAATAGTGAACCATCTTATAAAAAGAAGACTATTGATATTAATCTTATTGATATTACTTTTCTTGATTATTTTAGGGTCCATTATATTGCTAAACATGGTGAGATTTTTTACATTGAATTCTATAAAGCTTTTGAAGAATTCCAAGAAGAGTTGGACATATATGAGGTAATGCCCATAAAATACAATGGTGTGGGGACTTTAGGATCCGAGATTGATGACTAGACTTTCATGGTGTAAACATTTGATTTTGACTTCTAAGAAGATAATGGACTTGATGATGTTCTTGAAGAATTTTATGTCTTTCAATAGTTCCTAAAGAAGATATATCCTCTAAGAAATAGAGAACAAAGGTATCCTTTGACTACTTCTACTCCAAACAAATTTGGTACTCCTTAGAATACCATTTTAGGAAATAATCCAAAGCCTCCAAAGGGGATTAATTCTAAGCCTAGTGTTGATACTTCCAATTCTCCCAATAGGACTAGTTATAATATTGTAGAGGATATGAATAATATAAAAGCTAATATTACCTTTCATGAATTGACATAAATCACAAATCAAAGAGATCTATTACTATAATCCTTATCCAATAAATATATTAAGATGTCCAAGATTGATAATGTCAATGTAGATATGTATAAACTTAAAATAGAGTCCCCACCCTTCTTATTTATAGTTAGAATATTTGGTAAAACTTCAATAATTGTTTGTTGGATTCTGGTGCCTCTACAAATATTATGCATATAGGTGTTTTTAAGCAACTTGGTTTGACCCCCATTATGTCTGATAGGGTTTTCACCTAATTTGATAAGTCTAAGGTTAAGGTGGTTGGAGAATTGTCAAATTTCCACATGCAATTGGCTTCTAAGAAAAGGATCCAACAATTTATAGATATCCAAGTGGTAGATATCTCTAACAAATATGGATTGATTTTAAGTAGAGAATGGAAAAAGGATTTAAATGAGTATATGTCCATAGACTATTAACACCTATGGCTACCTGGGAAGGGAGTTCCCAACTAGATCAGAGTTGAAAGGGAGCCATGAATGAAACACATGACTACTGAGTATAATTCCATCAATGAAAGGGTCAACATAATTGATTCAAATTTAGGAATTTTCACCCTAGAAACTACTAAGGTGTTTGATCCCAGAGCTTATAATGTTGTTCTTGGGTTATGGAAGTTGTGTTTTGATGGGGCTATGTGTAAAGTTGGATCTAGGGTAGGCACTGTTCTGATTGACCCTGTTAGTAAGAAATATCATGCCTCTTATAGACTCTAATTTCCTTACACCAATAACCTTTCAGAATATGAGACTCTCATCTTAGGTCTATAATTTTCCATCAAATTTTTTTTGAGGAACTACTATTTTCTGGTGATTCAGAACTAGTAACAAATCAAGTAAGAAACAAGTATCAGTGCAAACTATCATACTTCAATAGGTACAAATTTAGAGTCTAGGATGTAGTAGAATATTTTGATGCCTTGAATATTTTTTCTATCCCTTGTGAGGAAAATAAAGTTGTTAATGACTTGGCTTCTACTAGAAATAATCTCATTCCTAACCAAGATTCACCCAACTTTAGCAGTGAGCTGTTACCTTGCCCTTCTATCTCAAACAATGTAAACCATCTACAAGTCTTAGTGATGACCAACAAATCCTAAACTTCATGACTAATTCAAGAGCATTTGAGGCTCAAATCATTGATGAGGCTAATGAAAATGTGTTTAGATAAGGCAAGTTTGATGGAAAAGTCATTTAGTTGAATGATAACAAAATACCTAAAGGGATGATCGCCTTGGTATTTGATCAAGATAAGCTAGCTGAAGCTTCTAAGATTCCCAAATTAAGTGGAAAGGATTACAATGCAATTGATCTTGGACCTCAAGATCAACCTTATCTAGTTAACATTGGAAAATCTTGCACTAGTATTGAGAATAAGAAAGTCAAAGAGTTGTTGGAAAAATACAAAGATGTCATAGCTTGGTCTTATGATGAATTAAATATCTTTGACCCAAAAGTCATCACCCATACTATACATCTTAAGGAAAATTAAAAACAATTCAAGAAGAAATAAAGACCTGTGAATCTTGTCTTAGAACCCATGATCTTTAAAGAAGTCAAGAAATTATTAGATGTTGGAATTATATTTCCCATTAGGCACTCTAGTTGGGTGGCTAATCTGGTGCTAGTCAAAAATAAGAATGGTGAAATTAGACTGTGTATTGACTTTATAAATCTGAATAGAGCATCTAAAAATGATAATTATCCTCTTCCTTCTCTTGACCAAGTAATACAAACTATTTTAGGTTTAGCCATGATGTCCTTTCTTGATGGTTTTTGAAGATACAACTAGTTATTAGTAGACAAGAAAGAAAAAATAAAATCAACATTCACAACTGAGGTACATTTACATATAAGATAATGCCTTTTGGATTGATAAATATAGAAGCCACTTTTCAAATGGCCATGGACCATGCATTATAAGTATTAATTGGTAAGTGTATCATAATTTACATGGATGATCTAACTATTTTCTCTAAGAATAGGGAGGACCATTTCATGCATTTACAATAGGTATTTGAAAGGTGCATAAGGTATGAGATCTACCTTAACCTTAAGAAGATCATTTTTTGTGTCACTAAAGGTAAACTATTAGGCCATGTTATCGCCAAATATGGAATTTCCATAGATCCTGAAAGAGTGGAAGCCATATCAAAGATAGAGCCCCCTGATAGTAAAAAAGAATTGAAATCATTTTTTGGTAAAATAAACTTTTGAGAAAATTCATTTTTGGCTTTGTAGAGATTGTCAAACCATTGAATGATATGCTGAAGAAGGATGCCTAAGTCTCATGGAATGAGGAATCTCAGAAGGCCTTTGAGAACATCAAAAGTACAATCGGTCAAGCTCTAGTCATAATAAGTCTTGACTTTTCAAATGATTTTTACCTCTATTCTTTTTCCTCTGACCACACTATTGTTATTATTTTAACTCAAAAAATAGAAGGATTTGATCATCTAATTACTTTTATGAGTATGAATTTAAAAAATTCTAAGTTAAATTATCCTTTAATTGATAAACAAGACTTTGGATTAGTTAAATCTATCAATAAATTTAAGCACTACATTCTTAGGAATAAAGTGGATGCCATTCTACCAGACCTAGCTACTAAGATAATGCTAATCTAATGTGAACTTGCAGAGTGAAGAGGTAAGTGGATGTTTGTTTTTCAATAATATGACATAGAGATGAAGACTACAAAATTAGTAAGATGTCAAGGCTTGATTCAAATTATTGCCAATACCAGCCCTAAGCTAAGTATAATGTAAGTTGATCAACAAAGCTTCAAAGATAATGAGTGGTATGACTCCATTGTTCACTTATTAATTAATGACAATTGTCTTGTAGGGCAAACCAAGGAGGAAAATAGAGATCTAAGGCTAAAAAAAACTCATTATCTGATCAAGAATGGAATCTTGTCTTGAAATAACTTTGAAGGTGTGTACCTAAGATGTGTCTCCAAAAAAAATGATACTAAAATAATGATCACTTTCCTTGATAAGTTGGGGAGTGGGCATCCATTAGGAAAGAAAAAAACTCACAAGATCCTCAGGTCTAGCTAATGCTGGCCCATTATATTTAAATATGCCCATAAACATATGAGGGAATGTAATTCATACTAGATATTCAACACAAAAGAGCCTAAGGCATAAATGCCTTTACAACCTGTCATGATTGACAAACCTTTTGCCAAGTGGGGGATAGAATTTTTAGGAGTAATAAATCCCAATTCATTATAAGGTCACAAGTATGTTCTAATAGCTACTAATTATTGCACTAGATGGACTGAAGTAGTGGCCACCAAGTAATGTAAAATATAAGAAGTGATCAAGTTTTTAGAAAAAAAACATATGCACCAGATTCGAGACTCTAGTTTCTTTGGTACATGACAATGGGTCAAAATTCATGTCCATAGAGATGATAAAATGAACATATGATAATAGTATTATCCTCAATTTCTCATCCAACCATTACCCTAAAGATAATGGGGTATCTGAATCAATGAAAAAGAACTTGATGAAATCCATTAAGAATTTTACTACAAACAAACCTAAAAAATATCATAAGCTTCTCAAGTATGCCCTTTAGGAAGATAGAACAAGAGTTAAAAGGCTCTTAAATCATCTCCTTTTTTGTTGGTGTATGGTGAATAACCCATATTCCCCATCACACTCAAGCTGCCAACTTACACTTTTATGCTAGAGTATATGAAGGAAGATCAAGAATTTGAAAATTCAAGGCTATTAGACATTATTTAGATGAAAGACACAAGATAAGAAGGTTTTGATAAATTTAGAAGGCACCAAACCACTGTGAAGAGGTGGTTTGACAAGAGATCAAAGATCAAGGTGTTAAAATAAGGAGACTTGGTTCTTCTTTGGGACAAAACATCTAAGCCTAAGGGCAAACATGACAAGTTCACACCTCTATGGATTGTCCCCTATCAAATTGCAGATACACTTGGAGATAACACCTTCAAAATCAAAGACCTATAACGATCAGAGTTCACACTACCTACTAATGGGCAGTATCTTAAACATTACTTCTTTGCTACTCCTCCTTGGGTCTTCATGAAGTAAATTTTTTAAGATAATTAGAGTTAGTGTAGATAGGCTAGTTAGTTTCCTTTAGTTCTTTCACTCCTACCCCTTGTTTATACATTAGTTGTATATATTTGTTTACTTATTTTTCACTTTCTACTTGTTTTCTTTCAATTGTGTGTTCACTTTTGTTTCTTTATTCCTTACTTTAAATAAGTCCTTTTAGACAACCCTCAATGCATAGTTCCTTAGTCTACTTAAAACTCTAAAAGTTCAAAAATAATGGTATGAACCTCATGCATATATTGATCATAAATTTGAGATACGATCTTGATGTTATGATTTTAAAAAAACTAGTAAGGACCCATGAATAGGTTAACCATTCCATAAGACCTTAAATATTGTCTTGACCTGAACTTGGATTTAAGAAAAATTGCACATATAGAGTGAAAGCTTAATCTATCAAGGTACCGTCATGCTTGCACTTAATAAGCATCCTTTCCTAGGACAAAGGTTTCAACCATAGGTGATTATCTAAAGATTAGACACTTGACCAAATCCTTAAAACCTAGCTACCCTGGTTCCCAGACTTTGTTGAAAGTCTAAAATACCCAAAATACAAAAAATAATAATTTATTTTAAAATAAAACACTTTTTAAGCAAAGGTGATTTTGGTAATCTCCACTAGGCTTATAGATACCTAGTTGGCAATGGAGTAAGGTCATGAGTGGAGACAAAGGCATCTTTATCAAGGCTATGGATGCCTAACTAGTAGCAGAGTAGTATCCAAGCCTTCCCTAAACTAGAATCATGGTTCTTAATGAATATTTAAGCATGCTTCAAGTTGATGTTAATTATTAAAGGCATGAAACATGGAAGTTTTCCCTTGAGTCCTATGGTAAATAGTAAGTGGAATCAAATCACACACATAACATGGATATGTATTGATGTTTGTTCCTAATTATACATGTGTAAGACTTATTTCAACCATGAATTGATCTTGGTAATGACATTGATCAAGTAGGATAAATGACCTAGTTATTTTTCTAAACCAAAGTCTCTAAGTTCTAACATATTTATATATTTCCCTTGAAAGTCACCATTTATTGAGATTAACATACCCAAATTTTTGAAACATAGGGACCTTATGCATACTTTGAACCTTAACACTAAAATATTGATATCCTATAAGGTTGTTAGCATTTGAAGATCATCCATGCCTGAAATTGGCCCACTTATTCATGGTTTTGCTTTAACCTTGCCTAATTTTGCTAACAATTAACCCTCATGTCTAAAATTTCAAGTTTCATTTAGGTCTTATCAATGTATTGTACTAGGATGTTCATGGTCATGGCCTCATTTAGAATTTTTATGGCCTTTGGTTTATAAGATCTCATGGTTCGATTTGTGTTCTAAAACCCTCCTTCAATAAACCCTAGTTTAGACCCTCGCTTAAATTCCAAATTTTGGAAGGAACAATTTTGGACTTAAATTTAGACTTAAGCCTAATTTTTATGCTAAGGATTGGTAATGTTTTTCAACATGACCAAACCTTAGCCTAAAATTCATGTTTGGTCCCCTTTTATTTTCCCTCTTTTGTTCCCTATGTTTTAACTGTGTCTAATGTATATGTTCACAAGGTCTTTTATTTCCCTAGCCTAGTCCCCTTTGTTATATACTTAATCTAAAGTCTTAATTATAAGGCCCCATTTTTGTTTATTAACACAAACAAGACCTTAGTCTTAAAAATTTAGCCTAAGTTCTTATATTGAACTGCATTCTAAATTAAACACCTCTCTTCTTTATAAATCCAATGGCTCTTACTTCATCACAAAGAAAGAACCAATGGAGCATAGGAGGTCTGATGAACTTAGAATCCTTGATCCATCAAACTAATCCCATATGATCACCAAGATCATGATAGATGATCCATGCTTAAGTGGGACCAATGATCAAACTAGCAAGATCATCCTCAAGTTTAAATGCATCCCCTTTTACTATACAAGATTAAGCCAATCAATTGCAAGTATCCATCTCAATATCAATGATCTATTCTTAGTCAAAACTAAATGATTAGATGGGGTGTATTAAATATAATATATATGGACCAAAGGGGCTTCATGAGTTTAAAATTAACATCCTCATAACCATCATTTGATGTCTATGAGGAAATTATTAATGTCTATTAGACCATCAAATTTAATTTCATCAAACTCAATGATTCACAAACTTAAATTTGATGTTCTCATGATCATCATTTGATGCCCACAAGGTCATCATTGATGTTTGCACAATCATCAAATTTAAGTTCATCAAATATATTACTTAGACACATGAATATGTTTTGAAAATAATTCTAAAGTCTTTTGCTCTTATTGCAAATCAAGGGACCCCTCAAAAAATATTCAAACACTTAAGACCATTAGACTTTAAATGATAAAATGATCTTATGGTCTAAATATTTGTAGACATGGCCTTAATCTAAGTTTATTTCCTAAAGTTCCAATTAAATTTATTTAGATACAATAAACCTCAAGATAGAGAATTATATTAGGTCTTATTTTAGGAGGTCCTTGTGATATTAAAGTTAGCTTATAATTATTTTAACCTAAGGTTTTATCATGTTTATTAATATGATAAAACCCTAGGTTAAAACTTGATATTTGGTCCTTTTATTATTTAGGCCCCTTTCACATGCATTTTGAAACTTATCTTAAAATATTTTAGCCTAAATATATGTCATGTTTATTAATACAAAATAGACTTTATCCCAAAATATTTATCCAAAATTCCTTTTTATGTCCTGATGCTAATTATACATCATACATCTTACAAGATCGATGGCTCATGGTTAATCAAAGTAAGTTGATTGGATGGAGTGAAATCAATGAAGGCTATTCAACAAACCTTTGAATACCTATAGGATTGATACATGGTAATCACACATTCACTACATAGAATACAGAGCTCAGAAGGACCACTAATGTGCTAAGTGGCACAACTATAGGGATTGATGTAAAAGTAACCAATAACTCTCAAGCCCCATGATCATGATCAATGGTCCACACTGATCTTTGAGCTAAGATCTGACATTTTGAAGCAAAAGGAGGGTTTTTAAAGGACAATAGCTAGTTCCTTTAAGGCATTTATGAACAATGCTATGAAAGTTACCAATGAATGCCACATAGGTGCCACATAAGCATAAAATGACAAAACTAAATATTTTGTGCTCAAAAAGGCAAAGGTATAAAAGGGTCTAAATCAAATCTGAGACATGAATGAGCCTAATTAAAAATAGCTATCTCTATTAAAGATTCATAAAAGCCCAAGCTTCCATAAGAAGCCCTAATTTGAACACAAATTAATCATAGTTGAGCCAAGAAGAGTTTGATTGTAATCTGAGCGATAAAAAATTGACCCAAATACTACTTACAAACCATTAGTGAATAATTTTCAAGTCTCAAAACCATGGCAAATTGAAGACAACAAAAAATAAATGAAACCAAGTTATATTTAGTTTTAGATAATGAAAGAAGAGTCTTTAAGGATATGAACCTAGATGTTGTGACATTAAACACTGGGAATAGGAACTGGTCTGATATTTTCTAGACCATTGAGGAGATGCAAGTCATCATAAAGGAAGAGCAAAAGAATGCCACCATCAACTGGAGATATAATGACCTTGTCTCCAACCAAATGGCTAGTCTCCACCATGTTATAATGAAACCTGAGGTATTAAATTGCATCGATGTCCTTGCTCCTATTTTTAAGAATTATAGGATTGAGCACGACTAGATAGTTCATGAGCATAGTTTTAAAAGGATTGAATATATTTCCCCTCTTAATTTTGAAAGCTAATAAAAAATACATAAGCCCCAGATAGACTTACCCACCATTAGAGAATGGATTGGTAAGAATAACTTATGCATAGTCCTTGCCCCATGGCTACTTATTGGGAACCAAGTAATCTAGGACCCCACAGAGAAGAACCTAATTATTTAATTTAGAGAGGGGATTGAGATAATCATGACTTTGCTGAATAGGTTATCTGGAGCCTCTTCCAAAACCTATGTCAATAATATTTGGGTGCCTTATGTCTATTTCATGGTAGAAAAAGGACTCACTCCCCTAATTAGTGAAATGATTAACATTTATCTAAAGCAACAATTATCACCTATAAATAAGAATACTAGTGGCCACTTCTTCATGATGTCCTATCTTTTAGATGCCTTATTAGACACCACTACGATCCCTAACATTAATAATTGGTAACCTAAAGGGAGATAAAATATTTCCAATCATTATTCTAAGATTCACATGTTTAAGTATAGGCACACCATACAACTCATTTATGATTGTGTTTATCTAGCTTTAGTAGAATCCATCACAGGGATTTCCATGAACAGGGTCAACCCTCTAATTAAAAAGTATGTAAAATTAATTAGAGACATCTAGTTCTATCCATATTACATAGTAATAAGGATAGAAGGGAATTTCATATAGCCATATAAGTTACTAATCTATGTGCCCACCAAATTGGTAGAATAAGAGGTTACATACCAAATTATTCATGGTATAGATGAAGTTTCTAAGGAGAAAAGGAAGGGACTCATCAACCCCTTCCATTTAACCATCATTAGAATTGTATTATGAAATTGGGAACATATGAATACTATAGCCAAACATAGGGACTCCTTCAACATGTAATTAGATGAATTGAGGTAGTGGGACCCTAATGAAAGGGTCAAGAAACATTTAAAATCCAAGACAATTAACAATGCATATGAACATCAACTTGGTCCCCAAGACATATTATATATCAAGGCCTCAAGTTTCCTATAAATATTATCCAGGTTGAAGAAGCATAACATCAAGATTAAATGTAGGTTGGCTAGGGATGAGAAGCCACCTAGAGAAATATGGAAAATGGGGCCCCTAAAATATCACTTATTGCTTGGACCATCTTCTAATCCCCTTTCACAACATCCAAAAGCAAAAGTTTCATAAGAACTAAGAAAGATAAATTATAAAAGAGACCTAGTGAAGGGGGATCATCTTTAGCCCCACTTGAAAGGCCAGAGTCTCCAATAGAGTTCTTGGATATGAATGCCTTATAACCTAGTGAGATATTAAAAGATGCCCTCAAAGTTATTACTAAGGCATATAGGTCATATGAAGAAGAATAACAAGCTGAGGAACCCCAAGCCTAGGCTGAGGAAGGAGAACAAAAGAGGAAGGGGAAGGTTACGGAAGGAGGTTACTTTGGACTTGGTTCTAGTTGTACCCCTACATAAGATGAAGGTTGAATTGGCATTGGTTCCAACTAGGAAGAAGAATCCTAAACCAACTCTCACTCACCCTATGATTGAAGTCAACTTGTTCAATGATGAATATCTAATTCATTAGCCAATCATCCCTAAATGGTTTATTTATGGGAAATACAAAAGATCCCAGAATTGCATCATTCATGGGCCATGACCCAAATAGTCCACATCGATGTTCATGATGAGGTCAAGCCATGGATATTAGCTTTTATAAAAGAAGAGGAATAAAAAATAATAATGACCTCTATAGGATCAAGTGATACATAATTGAACACTCTGGGAGCCTCAAACAACACATAGATGGAGATCTTTGAATCTCTAAGAGTCATAAAGTCATCAGTTAGTGTGCAGTTCAATCTAAAAATAACAAGATTAGAAAAGGTAACCACCAGGAAGACCATGGTTGGAAGTGAGGAGCAAACATTTTAGAAGGTTGAACCATTTGTTGGTTTAACTCCCATTAGAGGTCAAAGGCCTGGTGAGTACCTAATTCATGAGGAGGACATAGAAGGACTAGCTAATGCTCATTCATCCTAGCTCAAAACAAGTATTAGAGGTATGAAGTAGAAGATAGAAAACCTAGAGAAATAAAAGGAAAACTTAGAAAATCAAACCATCCTATTGGTCCTAGAGGAAATGATAAAGATGTTTGAAGCATCTTTTTATGACATGTTTGACTCCTTGAAGTCAAAAGAATTGATGTAAAGTGGATTGACCTAGATTAATGCAATAACCAAAGGATTGATAGCCCAATAGTAGAGATCAAAAGATAAAATGAAGGAGCTTATCAACATACTAATTGAGGGTAGGATTCCTAGCTTCAAAACTATTAGCCTAGCCTATTTGAACACAATATTGGGAATAGTTGTTGATAAAATCCAAACTTTGAGTACTTGTTCAAAGAGCTTAGAAATACTCCTAAAGGATGATGAGGAGCTAATAACTAGAATGAAATAACTCCTTGGTACCATACTAGTGAACCCTACAAAATCCATCTCCCTAGGCATCATTGTTGATGATGAGTACAAGCACAAAGCCACTTTGGTAATGCAAGAAGTTAGGAGCAAAATTCAAGGCCAATTTGAAGGTGACAACAACTGAATCATGGTTAAGATATTTACTACTGAGAAGAATATTTTTGAATCCAAGAGCATCAAGGAGGCCATGGTAAGAAATGATAGGGATTTAAATGACTTAGCTGATTGAAAAGATGATTATCTCTGGAAGCCAACTGTTGATTTGGATCTAGTTAGTAAACAACATCAAAGAGCCATGAAGATTCTTCAGGAGCAACAAGGGAGCCCTTCAGCCCAGGGCTCACTAGATAATTAATGATGTTCCATTCTATGTAAAATCTTATAATATTTGAAAGTGGAATATTCTTTTGTAAATGCATATGCTAGTTTTTTAGTATATTTGCCAATAGGTTAGTCCACATTGAAAAAGGAAATGTATTCTATAACTTTGTAAAAAGGATAGATATCCTTATCTCTTATAAATTTTTAACCTTATGACTGATCGATATATGACATTATTCTCATATAAAAGGTAATATTACCATTTTGTAGAGGGAGAGAGAGTTTTGAGCTAAAACATGTATACTTTTGAGAATTAATATAATCAAGGAATACTAAAAGTTTGTCCAAATTATTTTGTATCAATTATTACATGGTTTCTCTCTCAATTGCTTATTCTAAGCCTTGAATTTCAATGGCTTATATTAATTTTAAATGTGCATTTTTGATATAGGGTTGCTAATTTGTGTCGATACTAGATTAGTTGAATGTTCTTATACTTTGCTTTATTTTATTTGCTCTGCATTAGGATGTGCAAATGTTATTTGAATGTAGCAATAAAACTTTAAGGAAAAGTTGGTTCATACTTGTATCCTTTCATGCTCTCCTCAAATATTCACCTGGTATATGGTGGGATTTGAGCATCTACTACTTCACATTATATATTGGTTAAATGCATGTTTAATTGAAAGTAAAAGCGTGTCATGATGTTTGAGGCAAAGACCAATAATTGCATACTTTCTTTCTTCCCTACGCTTCCTTTTGATTCTTTCTTAACCAAATCACTCTAGTTTAGATCCCATTATAAATATTCACTTATGTTAGTCCTTAGTGTAAAAATTTGATCATAATTCACTAACATTATCATATATGCTTTAAAATTTACATAGATTAAGGACCATAATGGCTCCCAACCACCAATCAATATAAATTTGTGGAATAGTTTAATTTGTTCTACTGCTATTTCAACATAGGTAAGTAGATTACTAAAACCTGCTACTCATGCCTTAAATTATTAGAATTCTAAAATGAGAAGTGTTCTTTAAACACTAAGAGCACCTGTGATACACTTAGGGGCATCAACAAGATGAGATCTGTTGGTGCTAGAAGGAGGGCATCTTTATGAATCTAAATAATTCTTTAGTAGTCTTAGTGTGTTTTGATCAAAGGTTGGTGTTATATTTGCACATCTATGTAATTATTTGCTAAAAAATATAAAGATAATTGATCTTTGTGTTTTTTGAACCATCTGTGTGCTTTTCTTAGACAAAGATCAAAGTTATTTGAGTTTAGATGCTTAGTTCTAGTAAAGATAGCTTAAGATCTAATAATCCACAATATTTGAGGTTAGAATAGCTTGTTTTGACCAAAGATTGAGAGATATTTCATAAATCGAGGTTCATTTGGGTTAGAATTGTAAATATTAACCATATTGGCATAATTGGACACATATTTTAGCTAACATAGTTAAATTTTATGCCCTTTGTTATTTTCTACACATGTCTTTACAAAATTAGCGTAATGTACAAATCTAAGTTCTATTTTTTGTAAAGGTTGGTTTCACACATCATATCTCAAATAGGATCTAAAGTTATCAAGCTATAACTACCAATAATTTGGACAAGGTCACACTCTAAGACAAGAGAGCCTCTAATTGAGTTGGAAGTCCATAGGAAAGCTAGATGAGACAAAGGTAGATACAGGCATTCAAAGTCTATGCCAACTTCACCACTCTAAGGTACTCCTGCATTTAGCCTTTATCAAGGTATGGCCTAGTTAGGAAACTCTCCTATAAATGTACAAGGTGTAGTTTATGACCTTCCTCACAATCCTAAAAAGTATTTGCCAAATTTTAATCTTAGTTGTATTATAATAATAGAACATGTTAAATCATTTAAGTTTGTATTGAGATTGTTAAATGTAGCTCATGAGGATGAAACATGTAGGTTATTCCCTTTTATATTTAAAGATGTTACATATGATTGGTTCCTTAATTTTCCTGACAATTGCATTCCTACATGGAATGAGTTTAACAATATCTTCATTGACTGGTTTAGCAAAATAATCAACCCCTATGTCCTGTATCAATAATTTACCACTCTAAAAAGAGATGCCAATAAACCTATAATATCTTTCAATGCTAGGTTCTAAAAAATGTACAAAAAACTGTTAACCTTTATAACCCTGATTAGGTATTATCTTTGAAAATTTTTAAAGATGCTCTTGATCCCATGTCCATAGTATTCATAAAGAGGACTATAGGTCCAATGAACACACTAGCTTTATCTTATGCTAAGGTTGTGATCATTAATGACCAAATGCAATCATAAGGTTAAATGGCATAATCTATCCTAATGTAAATATGCATATGCATACCTTGAATGTATTTCATAATAATAACCAGAATGTGTCTACTTTCAACTAGCTCCCAAATTTGAACCAATTGCCCCTAAGACATGTTTCTCCTAACTAGAATTTGGGGTTCTTGAATCACCTTGCTAAAAATGGATTTAATGCAAAAGATCAAAGGGTCTTATTGCCATCCATTGGTACCAATAACAACCAAGTTCATAATTCATTAAACCCTAAAAGTGAGAATGAGTCCATTCTAAAAATGGTCCAAAAATTGAGCACTAACTTCCTTTAGCTACAAAAAAAAGTTGGTGGTAGTAGAGAAATTTTTGGTAGAAACTTCTCTTTCCAAAGGTTCAATAGGCCCAATAATAGGTTTAATAATGATAGTTTCCAAAATAATAAGAATAGTGAACCATATTTTGAAAATAAGACTATGGATATTAATCTTATTAATATTGCTTTGCCTAATTATTGTAGGGTCCATTGTACTACTAAGCCTAGTGAGATTGATTGTATTAAATTCTATAAAGATTTTAAAGCATTCCAAGAAGAGTTAGACACTTTTGAGGTAGTGCCTAACAAAGACAATGGTGTAGGTACTTTAGGATCTGAGCTTTTTAACTAGACCTTCATGGTGGAAATGTTTGATTTCACCTTCCAAGAAGAAAATTAACTTGATGATGTTCCTAAAGAAGTTCATGCCTTCTAGCAGTTCCTAAAGAAGACATATCCTCTAAAGAATAGAGAATAGATGCAGCCTTTGACTACTTCAACTCCTCCAAACAACTTTGATACTCCTTTGGATACCAGTTTAGGAAATAATCCAAAGCCTCCAAAGGGGAGTACTTCTGAACATAGTGCTGGTACTTCCAATTCTCCTAATAAGATTGGTTATAAAATTATAGAGGATATGAAGAAAATCAAAGATAATATTACCTTGCATGAATTGACACAAATCATAGAGAAAAGAGATCTATTTCTGGAATCCTTGTCTAAGCAATTTAGAAATATATCTAAGACTGATAATGCAAACATAGCTATGTATAAATCTAAAATAGAGTCCCCACCCTTGTTATAGTCATAATGTTTGGTGAAAACTTGCATAATTATTTGTTAGATTATGACACCTCTACAAATATTATGCCTACAGGTGTTTGTAAGTAATTTGGTTTGACCCCCATTAGGTATGATAGGGTTGTCACCCAATTATATAATTATAAGGTCAAGGTGGTTGGAGAATTATTAAATATCCACATGTAATTGACTTCTGAGACAAGACTCCAAAAATTTATAGATATACAAGTGGTAGATATCTCTGATGCATGTGGATTAATTTTAAGTAAAGAATGGACAAAGGCTTTAAATGGATATATGTCCACAGATTGTTCACACCTATGGCTACCTTGGAAGGGAGTTCCTAACTAGATTAGAGTTGAAAGCGAGCCAAGAATGAAACACATGATTACTAAGTATAATGTCATTAATGAAAGAGTTAACATAATTTATTTAGATTTAGGAGTTTTCACCCTAAAAACTACCAAGGTGTGTGATCCCAAAGCTTCTAATGTTGTGCCTAGGTTATAAAAGTTGTGTTTTCATGGGGTTAGGTGTAAAGTTAAATATGGGGTAGGCATTGTTCTGACTAACCCTATTGGTAAGCAATACCATGCCTCTTATAAAATCTAATTTATTTTCACTAATAACCTTGTAGAATATGAGTATCTCATCTTAGGTCTACAATTTACCATCAAAAAAAAAGTTAAGGAACTAATAGTTTATGGTGATTTAGAACTAGTAGTAAATCAAGTAAGAAGCAAGTATCAGTGCAAACTATCATACCTCAAGAGGTAAAAATTTAGAGTCTAGGATCTAGTAGAATATTTTGATGCCTTCAATATTTTTTCTATCCCTAGAGAGGAAAATAAATTTGCTAATGAGTTGGCATCTACTATAGTTAATCTCATGTCTAACTAAGATTCACATAACTTTAGTATTGAGCTAATACCTTGCCCTTTTGTCCCAAAAAATGTAAACCATCTATAGGTCTTAGTGATGACCAATAAATCCTAAACTTCATGACTAGTTCAAGAGCATTTGAGGCTCAGATCATTGATGAGGCTAATGAAAATGTGTTTAGAGAAGGCAATTTTGATGGCAAAGTCATTTAGTTAAATGATAAAAAAAATACCCAAAGGGATGATCACCTTAGAAAGGTTATTTGATCAAGATAAGCTAGTTGAAGCTTCTAAGATTCCCAACGTGGAAAGGATTACAATGCAATTGATCTTAGACCTCATGATCAACCTTAGTTGGTTAACATTGAAAACTCTTGCACTAGTATTAAGAATAAGAAAGCCAAAGAGCTATTGGAAAAATACAAAGATGTCATAACTTAGTCTTATGATGAATTGAAGATCTTTAATCCAAGAGTGATCACCCATACTACACCTCTCAATGAAAATTGTAAACCCTTCAGGTAGAAATAAAGACCTATGAATCCTATCTCAAAACCCATGATCTTCAAAGAAGTCAAGAGATTATTAGATGGTAGAATTGTATTTCCCATTAGGCACTCTAGTTGGGTGTCCAATCTGGTACCAGTCAAAAATAGGAATGGTGAAATTAGACATTATATTGACTATAGAAATTTGAATAGAGCATCTGAAAAGGAAAATTATACTCTTCCCTCTCTTAACTAGGTAATACAGATTGTTTCTGGTTTAGACATGTGTCCTTTTTGATGGTTTTTTAGGATACAACTAGGTGTTAGTAGATAAGGAAGACAAAATGAAGACAACATTCAAAACTAAGTGGGGCACCTTTTCATACAAGATAATGCCTTTTGTGCTGATAAACACAAGAGCCACTTTTCAAAGGCCATGGACCATGCATTCCAAGGCTTAATTGGTAAGTGTATCATAATTTACATGGATGATCCAACTATTTTCTCTAAGAATAGGAAGGACCATTTCATGCATTTACAATAGGTATTTGAAAGGTTTAAAAGGTATGGGATCTCCTTTAACCTTAAAAAGAGCATTTTTTGAGTCATTAAAGGTAAACTATTGGGCCATGTTATCATTAAAGATGGAATTTCTATAGATCCTGAAAGAGTGGAAGCTATATCAAAGATAGATCCCATCATTAGTAAAAATTAATTGAAATCATTTTTTTATAAAATAAACTTTGTGAGAAAATTCATTTCTAACTTTTTAGAGATTATCAAACCATTGAATGATGTGATGAATAAGGATGCTAAAGTCTTGTGGAATGAGGAATCTAAGAAGGCCTTTGAGGACATCAAAAGTGTAATCAGTCAAGCTTTAGTCTTAATAAGTCTTGACTTTTCAAAGTATTTTTACCTTTACTATTTTTTCTTTGACCACACTATTACTATTTTTTAACTCAAAAAATAGAAGGATATAATCATCCAATTGATTTTATGAGTACTAATTTGAAAAATGTTGAGTTAAATTATCCTTTAATTGATAAACAAGCCTTTGCATTAGTTAAAGTTGTCAATAAATTTAGGCACTACATTCTTAGGAACAAAGTGCATGTCATTCTACCAGACCCAACTACTAAGATAATGCTAAGCCAATGTGAACTTGGAGAGTGAAGAGGTAAGCAGATGTTTGGTCTTCAAGAATATGACATAGAGATGAAGACTACAAACTGGTAAGATGTCAAGCCCTGATTCAAATGATTGCCAATAATAGCCCTAAGCTAAGTATTATGAAAGTTGATCAGCAAAGCTTCCAAGCTAATGAATGGTTTGACTCCATTATTTACTTACTAATTAATGACACTTGTCATGTAGGGCTAACTAGGGAGTAGAAGAGAGCTCTAAGGCTCAAAGCAGCTCATTATCTAATCAAGAATGGGATCTTGTGCCAAAATAACTTTGAAGGTGTGTACCTAAGATGTGTATCCAAAGAACAAGATATTGAAATAATGAGAACTTTTCATGAAAATTTGGGGAGTGGGCATACATCAAGAAAGGAAATATCTCACAAGATCCTCAAGGTTGGCTAATACTAGCCCATTATCTTTAAAGATGCCATAAACATGTGAGGTAATGTCATTCATGCTAGATATTTAGCATAAAAGAGCTTAAGGCAGTAATGCCTTTACAACCGGTCATGATTGACAAATCTTTTGTTTAGTGGAGGATAGAATTTATAGGGGTAATCAATCCCAACTCATCAAAATCTCATAGGTATGTTATAACAACTACTGATTATTGCACTAGATAGACTGAAGCAGTGGCCACCAAGTAATGTAGTTTAGAAAAAGAGATCAAATTTTTAGAAGAAAACATATGAACCAGATTTTAAACTCCAGTCTATTTGGTATGTGACAATGGGTCAAAATTCATGTCCATAGAGATGATAGAATGGGCATATGATACTAGTATTATCCTCAAGTTCTCATCTAACCATTACCCTCAAGGTAATGAGGTATTTGAATCAATGAACAAGAAATTGATGAAAGCCATTAAGAAGTTTATTGCAAACAAACCTAGAACATGGCATAAAATTCTCAAGTATGTCATTTAGGTAGATATAAAAAGAGTTAAGTAGGCTCTTAAAACATCTCCTTTCTTGTTGGTGTATGTCTAGGAACCCATATTCCTCATCACACTCAAGTTGCTAACTTACAGGTTTATACTAGAGTATATGGATGAAGATCAAGAATTTGCAAATTCAAGGTTGTTGGACATTATTTAAATGGAAGATGTAAGAGAAGAATATTTTTATAAATTTGGTAGGCACCAAACCACTATGAAGAGGTGGTTTGACAAGAGATCAAAGATCAAGGTGTTTAGAGAAAGAGACTCAGTTCTTCTTTGGGAAAAAACATCTAAGCCTAAGGGCAAACATGGCAAGTTCACATCTCTATGGATTAGCCCCTATCATATTGTAGATACACTTAGAGATAACACCTTCAAACTCAAAGACCTACAAGGAGAAAAATTAAAACCACCCACTAATGGGTAGTATCTCAAACACTACTTCTCTACTACTCCCCTTAGGGTCTTCAAGGAGTAAATTTGTAAGATAGAATTAACATAGGTAGGCTAGCTAGTTTCTTTCAGTTATTTATACTTTGACCCTTGTTTTTACATTAGGTGTATATATTTATTTGCTTCTATTTTGATTTTTGATTTGTTGCTTTTTGTTGTGTGTTTACTTTTGTTGCTTTGTTCCTTACTTTAAATAAGTCTTTTTGGACAACCCTCAGCTCATAATTCATTATTCTGCTTGAAACTCTAGAAGCTTAGAAGTGTTGGTATGAACCTCATGCATATGTTGATTATGGATTTGAGATACGACCTTGATTTATGATTTAAAGAAACTAGTAAGAACCTATGAATAGGTTAAACATTCCATAAGACCTTAAACATTATCTTGACCTGAACTTGGTTTTAAGAAGAATTGCACATATAGAGTGAAAGATTAATCTATCAAGGTACAATCATTCTTAAACTTAATAAACATCCTTGCCTAGGATAAAGGTTGAAACCATAGGTTATTATCTAAAGATCAAACACTTGACCAAATCCTTAAAACCTAGCTACCCTAGTTTCCAACCTTTGTTGAAAGTCTAAAAGACCCAAAATATAAAAAATAATAACTTATTGCAAAATAAAATGTTTTTTTAAGACAAGGTGATTTTGGTAATCTCCACCAAGGTTATAGACACCTAGCTAGTAGTGGATCAAGGCTATGAGTGGATCCAAAGGCATCTTTGTCAGGGCTATGGATGCCTAGCTAGTAGTAGAGCAATGCCCAAGCCTTAAACTAGAAGCATGCTTTTTAATGAATATTTAAGCATGCTCCAAGTTGATGTTAATGATTAAAAGCATGAAACTTGGAAGTTCTCCCTTGATTCTGATGGAAAATAAGAAATGGAATAAAAGTACAGACAAAACATGGTTGTGTCTTGATGTTTAATCTAATTTTGCATGTGCAAGGCTTGTTTCAACCATGAACTGATCTTGGTAATGGCATTGATCAAGCGAGATAAATGACCTAGTTATTTGTTTGAACCAAATTCACTAAGTTCTAATATATTTCTATGTTTCCCCTAGAATTTACCATTTGTTAAGGTTAACATACCCCCATTTATGAAAAATAGCGACCCTTGTGCATACTTTGAACCTTAAAATTGAAATATTGATATCTTATAAGGTTGTTAGAATTTTAAGGTCATCTATGCTTGAAATTGGCCCACTTATTCATGGTTTTGATTTAAATTTGCCTAATTTTGCTAATATTTGACCCTCATATCTTAAGTTACAAGTTTCATGGAGATCTTATCAATGGATCATACTGGGATGTTCATAGTCTTGTCCTCATTTAGGATTTTGTTGGCCTTTGGTTTGTAAGATCTCAAGGTTACATTTGTGTTATAAAACCCTCCTTTAGCAAACCCTAATTTAGAACCTCAATTAAATTCCAAATTTTGGTGAGAATAGTTTTGGAAAGAACATTTTGAATTAACTTTAGACTAAATCCTAAAATTTATGCTAAGGCTTGATCATGTTTTGTAACATGACCAAACCTTAGCCTAAAATCCATGCTTGGTCCCCTTTTATTTCTTCTCTTTTGTTCTCTATGTTTTAACTGGGTCTAACATATATGTTTACAAGGTCTTTTATTTCCATAGCCTAGTCCCCTTTGTTATAAACTTAGTCTAAAGTCTTAATCCTAAGTCCCAATTCATGTTTATTAACAAAAATAAGACCTTAGTATTAA
Source organism: Torreya grandis (assembly GCA_037957365.1). Taxonomy (NCBI): domain Eukaryota; kingdom Viridiplantae; phylum Streptophyta; class Pinopsida; order Cupressales; family Taxaceae; genus Torreya; species Torreya grandis. Next base: position 1,030,518 of record JARHVA010001908.1, read on the forward strand.
AACTTTAGCTTAGGTTCCTATATTGACCCATGTCTTAACTTAAGCACCTCACTTCTTTGCAGATCCAACAGCTCACACTTCATCACGAAGAAAGATCTAATAGAGCATAAGAGGTTTAGTGAACTTAGAAGCCTTGATCCATCAGACTAACCCATATGATCACTAAGATCATGATCTATGATCCATGATTAAGTAGGACTGACTATCAAATGGTGCAAGACCATCCACAAGTTTAAATGTATCCCCTTTTAATATAAAATCTTAAGCTAATAAAGTGAAAGTATCTGGATAAAGATTGATGGTTCACACTTAGTTAAGACTATATTATTAGATGGGGCATATTAAATCTAAGATCTATAGACCAAAGGTACTTGATGAGCTTAAAATTAACATTTTCACAACCATTATTTAATGTCTATGAGACTGTCAAATTTAATTTTATCAAACCTAATGATTCATGAACTTAAATTTGACATTCTTACGATCATCATTTTATGCCCATGAGGCCATTATTAACATCTGCAAGGTCATCAAATTTAATCTCATTAAATGTATTTCTTAGACATATAAATATGTTTTGCAAACATGGCTAAAGTATACTACTCTAATTAAAAATCAAGGGACCCCTTAGAAAATAGTCAAACACTTAGGACCATTGGACTTTAAATGATAAAATGATCTTGTGGTCTAAATATTTGCAAACATATCCTTAATCTAAGTCTATTTCCTAAGGTTTCAATTATGTTTATTTAAATGCAATAAACCTTAGGCTAGAGACTTATATCAAGTCTTATTTTAGGAGGTCATTGTGACATAAAACTTTTCTTAAAATGCTTTTAACCTAAGGTTTTATCATGTTTATTAATATGATAAAACCTTAGGTTAAATCCTAACATTTGGTTCTTTTATTATTCAGGCCTCTTTCACATGTGTTCTAAAACTTACCTTAAAATATTTTAGCCTAAAGTATTTGTAATTTTTATTAATACAAAATAGAATTTTTCCTAAATTATTTATCCTAATTTCCTTCCTATATCACAATGCTAATTATACACCATGCATCTTGCAAGATCGATGACTAGTGGTTAATCAGATCAAGTTGATCAGATGAAGTGAAATCAATAAAGGCTATTCAATAGACCTTTGAAGACTTGTAAGATAGACACGTGGCAAGCACACATTCACTACACATAATACATACACCAAAAGGCCCAAAAATGTGCCAAGTGGCATAACCATGGGGCCTAATGTAAAAGCATCTAATAAATTTCAAGCCCTGGGATCACGATCAATGGCATGTGCTAATCTTTGAGCTAAGATCCAATAGTGTGAAGAAAAAGGATTAGTTTAAAAGGAAATGGCTAGTTCCTTTAATTCATTTATGAAAAATTCCATGAAAGTTTCCAAATGAATGCCACATAGGTGCCACACAAGCACAAAATGACAAAACTAAAGATTTTGTGTGCTCAAAAATGAAAATGCATAAAGACAGGGGTCTAAATCAAATTTGAGACATGAATGAACCTAAGTCCGAATATCCATCATCATTAAAACTACAAAAAATCCATAACTTCCATAAGAATCCCTAATCTAAACTCTAATTAATAATAATCAAGCCAAGAAGAGTTTAATTGCAATCTAAGTAAGAACAAATTGATCTAGAGACTAATTTCAATCCACTAGTGAAAAATTTACAAGTCTCACATCCATGATAACTTAAAGAAAACAACAAAAAGATAAAACCAAGTTGTATTTATCTTCAAATAATGAAGAAAGAGTCTTTAAGGATACAACCCTAGATGTTGCAACATTAAACATTGAGACTTGGTGAAGGGGGATCATCTTCAACCCCACCTACAAGGCTAGAGTCTCCAATGGATTTCTTGGATATGATTGCATTATAACCTAGTGAGATAGTAGAATATGCCCTCAAAGTACTTACTAAAGCATGTGGGTCAGATAAAGAAGAAGAACAAGCTGAGGAACCCCAAGCCTAGGCTAAGGAAGTAGAACAAGACAAGGGGAAGGAGGTTGCTTTGGACTTGGTTCCAGTTACATTCTCGCATAAGAGAAAGGTTGAATTGGAATTGGTTCTAACTAGGAAGAAGAAGCCTAAACTAACTCTCACTCACCTTATGATTGAATTTAACTTATTCAGTGATGAATATCCAATTCATGGGCCAATCATTCTTGAATGGTTTATTTATGGGAAAATACAAAATATCCTAGCATTACATCATTCATGGGCCATGACCCAAATAGTCCACATTGATGTTCATGATGAGGTCAAGCCATGAATATTGGTATTAATGAAAGGAGAGGAAGAGAGAAGAATAATTGCCTTTAGAGGATCAAGTGATACATATATGAACACTTTGGGAGCCTTAGGTAGCACACAAATGGAGATATCTGAACCTTCAAGATTCATAAAGTCATCAGTTAGTGTGTAGTTCAATCTAAAAATAATAGGATTGGAAAAGGTAACCACCGAGAAGACCATGGTTGGAAGTGAGGAGTTCACATTGTAGAAGGTTAAACCATTGTTTGGTTTAACTTCCATTGGAGGTCAAATGCTTGGTGAGCACCCAATTCATGTGGAGGACATAGAAGGACTAGTTGATACTAATTCATCCTAGCTCAAAGTAGGTATTAGAGTCATGAAATGGAAGATAAAAAACTTTGAGCAATAAAAGGAAAAACCTAGAGAAGCAGACCATCCTATCAGTCTCAAAGGTAATGAATAATATGTTTGAAGCATATTTCTATTACATGTTTGACTCCTTGAAGTCAATGGAACTGAAGTAAAGTGCATTGACCCAATAAAATGCAATAGCCAAAGGATTTATATCCCAATGGTAGAGTTTAGAATATAAAATTAAGGATCTTATCAACATACTAATTAAGGGTAGGATTTCTAGCTTCAAAACCATTAGCCTAGCCCACTTGAACATAATATTGGGAATAGTTGTTGATAAAAACTAAAGTTTGATTACTTGGTTAAAGATATTAGAGAGACTCCTGAAGGATGACAAAGATCTAATAACTAGAATCAAACAACTCCTTGGCACCATGTTATCCAACCCTACAAAATCTAGCTCCTTAGGCATCATTGTTGATGATGAGTACAAACACATAGCCACTTTGTTAATGAAAGAAGTGAGGAACAAAAGTCAAGGTCAATCTAGAGGTGAAAAAAACCAAGTAATGGAGATGATCTTTACTACTAAGGAGAATATTGCCGAAGCCAAGAGCATTAAAGAGGCCATGGTAAGAAATGATGGGGATTTAAATGACTTAGTTGATCAAGAAGATGATTGTCTCTTAAATCCAACTGTCGATTTAGAGCTAGTTAGTGAGTAACATCAAAGAGCCATGAATATTCTTTAGGAGAAACAAGGTATCCCTTCAGCCCAAGGCCCAATAGATAATTAATGATATTCCATTATATGTAAAGCCTTATAATATTTGAAAGTGGAATATTCTTTTGTAAAAGAATATGCTAGTTTGTTAGCATATTTTCCTATAGGTCAGTCCACGTTGGAAAATGAAATGTATTCTAAAATTTTGTAAAAAGGATAGTTGTCCTTATCTCTTATACATTTGTAACTTTATGACTGATCGGTATACAACCTTGTTCTCAAATAAAAGGCAATATTACCATTTTATAGATGGAGAGAGAGTTTTGAGATAAAACTTATATACTTTTGAGCAATTAATATAAGCAAAGAATACTAAATTTTTTTCCATATTTTTTTGTATCAATTGTTGCATGGCTTCTCTCTCAATTTCTTATTCTAAGCCTTAAATTTGAATGGTTTATATGAATTTTGAATGTGCATCTTTTATATAGGTTTACTAATTTGTGTTGATGCTAGATTAGTTGAATGTTCTTAGACTTTGCTTCATTTTATTTGCTTTGCATTAGGATGTGCAAATTCTATTTGAATGAAATGGTAAACCTTTAAGGCAAATTTGGTTCATACTTATCCTTTCATGTTGTCCTCATATGTTTGCCTAGTGTATGGTAGGATTTAAGTATATACTACTTCACATTATATATTGGTTAAATGCATGTTTAGTTAAAAGCAAAACTTTATCATGATATTTGAGGAAAAGATCAGTAATCACATACTTTATATATTCCCTACCCTTCCTTTTACTTCTCTCTTGACCAAATCACTCTAGTTTATATCTCATTGTAAATATTCACTTAGGTTAGTCCTTAGTGTAAAAATTTGATCATAATTCACTAAAATCAGCATAGATGCTTTAAAATTTGCATAGATTAAGGACCAGGTGGCTCCCAACCACCAATCGATATAAATTTGTGGAATAGTTTAATTTTCTCTACCTCTATTTCACTAAAACTTGCTACTCATGCTTAGAATTCTCAGAATTCTTAAATGAGAAGTGTTATTTAAACACTAAGAACACCTATGATACACTTAGGGGTATCAACACCACCAAGAATTTGGTAGCACAAGATGTGATCAATTTCTTCAAAGAACATATTATGACTAGGTTTGGTACTCTTATTTTAATGGTTTGTGATAATGGGATAATGTTCCAATCAGCTAAATTTATAGAATGGGCCCATCACAATCAAATTACCATTAGATCATCCTCAAATCACTACCCACAAGGAAATGGATTGCATGAATCAGCTAACAAGAACCTCATTAATGCTATCAATAAATTAGTTTTAGATAAACATAGAGAGTAGCATCTCTTATTAAAAAATGTACTATGGGTAGATTGAAATGATACAAGTAGGATCTTAAAGCCTCACCATATTTACTAGTCTATGGGAGGCAACCAATATTTCCAATCATGCTTAAGTTTCCAACATATTAATTCATGCAAGAATACATGGAACCCAATGATAGGACAGAGTCTAGATTATTAGATATCATATAAATGGAAGACTATAGAACTGAAGCCCTACATAACTTTAGTAGGCATCAAGATATGTCAAAAGGTGGTTTAATAAAAGAGAAAAATTTAAAGCATTCAAGATATCTAACCTAGTTCTTCTATGTGATAAATCCCATGAAATTAAAGGAAACAATGACAAGTTTACCCCACTATGGATATGACCCTATCATATCTCTAAGATCTTGGTTAATAATGCTTTCCATTTGAGGGACCTCCAAGGTAATGAATTGACATATCTAATTAATGGATAATCTTTGAAGCATTACTTCATGGTTACTCCGTCCAAATATGTCTCTTAGTAATAACAGGTGTCCCAATAGAGGTAGGGGTAGGTTAGATTTAATTTATTATTTAGTTTCCTACAATTAGTCATTTATTTTTATTAGATTAGCTCTCGCTTTTTGCATGTTTTTTTAACTTAGTCTAGTCTCTCATTTTTTAGGTAGTTTCCCACTTTTTAGGATAGTTTTCCTTTTGGTTTCATGACAATATAACTAATTACTCATAGTACAACCAAGCAATATTATATTCAAATGGTGTCCCAAATTGATGTTTTGAATTCAACTTGAATCAGTGGGCATTACACCTTGAGCATTGAAATTATTAATCCAGGTAAGTTCTAAGAGAGTTAACCATGACAATGTTATAAAGCAAATGATTCTATCAGATATATAAAATTTTCTCCCATAGATCCATGCAAATTTAGAAATTTTTTCTCATATTTTTGGATCAAATTCAAATCAAATACTAATACTTTTATGATATAATAACCATTGATATGGGTAAATTTGGCAATGACATTATGATGAACCAACCCTTACCTGCACTAGCTCATGGTGGTTACCTTTTCATTTATTTCATTCTTACAAAAAAAGAGAGAGAAAAAAGAAAGGATAATCCAAAAATATAAAATAAAATCAAAAGGGATTAAAAACTTACATAATGAAATAAGAACAATGTATCATGCATCATGAAAGACTACGAAGGAAAGAAGTAAGGGTGATCAAAGGCATCTCTATCAGGGTTGTGGATGCCTAACTAGAAGCATATCAATACCTAAACTTCCAAAATGTTGGCTAACTTAACACTAGATCAGAATGAAACTTATCACTCATCCCATGTCCTTTCTAAAATCCTTTAACAAGGAGTAAATAAGACCACTTTGACACACACTGGTCCAAGGTATGAGTAAATAAAGTATGTTTCATAAAGTTACAAGGAGTCCCTTTCATATTTCTGATCTAATCATTTATTTTATATCATGGTTCATGGTTGATATTGGAATTGTGAAACCATATATTTTGGGTTCTTGAAAACTCAAGAGTATTCACCCCTGTGAGTCACCATTTGTTGCATTTAACATACATTACCTTCATTATTGATGGATAATTGGGGACCCATTTATTTTTAGAAGGCTTGTTCATTGTAGGGTTATCCATGCATGTTTAGCCTATTTTATTCTATGAAATTTGTTGATTTTTGGCATTAATCCACATTTGTTGCATTTATTTTCCTCTTGGAACCCATTTTCATTAGAATGACTTATTTGAACTACTTTATTAATGAAAATATTGAGAAGATTATTATGTATGATAGGTCTTTATAATTATCAGTATTTGGATTTACTTATTCATAATCATCAGCATTTTAGAACCTAACAGTTTGGTCTTTAGAATTTTGGTCTTTAAGAGAATCATTCAAGAACTTTTCATTCAAAAAATTTAGTCAGAATATTTTCTTCAAGATTTTTTGTTTAGGAATTTATCATCGATAAATTGATCTTTGGATCTTTTCATCAGGGAAATTTTTTTTTGGCAAATTTTCATTTAGAACTTTCATCTTTGGAAACTTTCTCTAACAAATCTTCCTGAAGAATAATTTAGTCTTCAAAAAAAGTGTTCAATATTTTGGATTTTGGGAAAAGTTTCATGAATATCCTTGAAGAACATTTTTCTCTTTATATTATTTTGTTCACAACTCTTATATCATAAAAAAATAAATAATTCAACCTAAACACAAGTGATAATTCTTGACTAAACCACACATTAATAGGTGTCAAAAAGAGTAGCACCATGGCATATCTCTGAATGAGTAATCATCCTACATGGCATGTCCACTAGACCAAGGTGGTCAATTTTAAATTAAATGAACATGACAATCTTGGAAATGTTGGTGATTAATGGTGCATGAACTGATCTTAAATGCTAAAAGGCTATAACATTCAGCTAATAGCCAACTCCACATCCATTAATTGTTAATGAGCTCAAGTGAATATTTCCCTCTAAGAATTCAAGCCCTAGTTACATTCAATCAAGCTATAATTTTCATAATAGAGTGCTAAACTACCATTACAAGGAGATATAATTCTATCATCGCTAAGAACTAAAAATGGCATCTTCATCCAGAATATATAGGGGAGCCCAGGCACCATCTATATTTTCTATCAAATATTCAATGGAGTATATGGATACAATTTTTGATGCATCCATATTTGATGATACTTATACTAATTTCTCAATTTTTTGGGAGGCTATAAAAATCATCAACACATTTTCTTGTGAGTAAGATATATCTCCATAAGAATGATAGGTAGCATCTAACTTACTTCCCTTTAATCACTAATCACTTCACTATGTGGTTGTTAAACCTGAGGTCATGCCATGCATCGACCTATTAAAAGACTTGTTCTTTTGAGGAAGGATTGTAGATAGACTCTTCATACATCATGTCAATCACAAAACCATTATTTCATGAATATCAAGGGAATCATTTCAAAGGTATTTATGCTTGCTAATATTGGATTCCACATTTGATTTACATAGTGTAATCTCCTAGAATAAAAGTAACAATACAAAGAAGATAGTGAGCAAATGGCTTCTCCTTGGAGAAACATTTTCACTCTAGGAAAAGAATCATGTACCCATAACCAAATTCTAGATGGGCATTCACATTGGCATGGCACTGTTGAACCTATTGTATCATCACCCAATCATCCACTTCCTTCACTTAGAATGGGTACCATTTTTTGACCTATTGCTAACCTCATAATGCACCTACATATTAAGATAGATCATCAGCACTTGGTTACACAAGATAATACTACATAAATACAAGTTGCTCAATGGTAGTAATTTCTACATGATGTCCTACCTTCTATATGTTGTCATGGATAATATGTATAAACACAATGGGTCTCTTTAGGAACCAAACCCAAATTATATCAAAAATAGGATTTGTGATATCTATTAATCTGTGCATATCTATGCCTATACCATAAACATATTAATAATTGAAGAGGACTTATATCCCTAAGTTTGGAGGGAAATTCATGAAAAACCCATGCCTAGAGTGTCTAAAATTACTTCTAATTCACTCATGTCAAAGGGTGAGTATTGGTTATATCTAGATTACACTATGATAATGGTTATTAAGCATAGGTTTCATCCCCTGTGCCTCCCAGAATAAATCCCTAATAAGCTGGTTGAGCATTAAATTGATTATTAATTATGGGAAGGGATTGATGAAAATTTGACCAGAAGCAAGAAGAGCACTTATCATGGCTCTTATCTCACAATTAGTAAGATGAGTTATACATATTGTAGAAATTTTAGGGAAGCTAGAAAGGCTAAGAGATCTTGTGTATTATCTACCTTGCCCTATAGAGATTGGGACCCCCATGGTAAGGTACAATAATGTATTCATAACCTAGGCATTCAATGTAGTCATGAGCCTTATGATCATGATTTTTTATTTCTCAATGCAAAGGATGATGCCTAATTATTGTAAAGGGCCAGGATAGCTAGAGTAAATGAATATTTACTCAAGGTAATCCAAGTAGATCCCTATATCACAATTGAGAAATCATAATATAGGATCCCACCACCATGAGGATTGACTACTTTGGACTTTTATAATAATAGACCTCTCTAACAACCACATGATCAAAGTCAAGACCCACATAATCTACCCATTATGATGATTGATGTAAATCAAGAATATGGTGAAGGGGAAACTTCATTTGCTATAAGATGAATAGAAAAAGAGACTCCTTGGGTTCAAGCACCCATATTTTAATTAATGAAATTAAAATAAGAACTTTGAGAAGAGACAATTTAATATAATGAGAACTCTCTCAGGAAGGAAGAGAAGCCTATCTATATAGAATCCTTTGACTCAGAGGAACTCACACCTACTACTATATCCTTGGAAACCACAACATCTGATATGTAAGTCCTTTCTACCAAACAATTGGTTTCTCCTCTGAATAAGAAGGCAATTATATGCTACAAAAATAAACCTAAGGTAGGAAGGCTTTGGTTGTAGTCTACAAAGGGACCAAGAGAACATACACTACCCTTGCCTAAAAATTAGTCAGTGGATGAAAAATATGAATAAGAACTACAACAAGCCAAAGTTTTGAGCTTGTAAGGACTTAAAGGAAAGGCACCCCTTAGGAGTGACACATCATGTAAGGGTTTTCTTCTTACTAATCCCTTAGACCACTCTCTAGTTCTCACATTACCGTTTGTCACATTTTTTCCTATTGTGTCCCTACCATCATCTAGACCCATCTCCCTACCCATTTATTCAACCATTCCTTTGGTTTCCACCTTTGTTACTATTACTACCAGTTAACCCAACACTTAATTTCTACTATCCTTTACTCAATTGATTTCACCCATGCATTCCTTAGGATCAATTCAAACCATGGTAATGGTAGCCACCAATAAAGCTATAAGGAAGAACCCTATCTACACTATTTACCCAATGCCACATTTGGGAAATGTCGACTGGTCAAAAATAATATGGCTTTTCATGCCAAACATAGCTCCTAAAACTAAGCCTTCAAAAGATACCCAGATATAGGCATAACTAATAGACACAACATAATTGACACTTCAAGACTAGGCCAAGGAATAAGTAACATAAACTTTTAAGAGGCCAAACCTAAATATTACTAAGATACCCACTGTGAGTTCATTGTTTGATAAGTCTATTGTCTCTATGCAAAGGATGAAAAAAATAAAGGTAGAAGACAACATTGGGTGAAACTTGATTCTATAGGAAAGAGAAGAAGTTTATTCTCTTTCTAAAAGATAGATTAGAAGAATGGGTCAATCCCATTTCATTGAGGAATTTAAGTCATATACGGAGATCCATACTTTATCCTTGTTATCAATCTATGAGGGTACTGAGTAGGCAAGGAAAGAGATGGATCAATAATTGGAGAACATCATAGAAAAACATGTCATTCATGTTCCCTCTAAAATTGAGTAGGATGTTAAAAACATAGACTTAAGGCTATATGAGATACTATGCACTGTTGGATATTTGAGGACATAATAGGTCCCTCATTTAACTCAAATGGATAAATTGTTTAAATCTTTTAAAGAAGATGAGACCAAGTTTAATTTTTTGGTTTTCTATACCTTGAATAAGGCTTTCATCCATCTAGACTTTATGTCACCCTTGGAAGCAGAAAATGTAATGAATTTAGTGGTCATCTAGACCTAAGAAGCAAGGGAGTGAATAACATATGTTGAATCCTTCATCTAAAAGATAAATGAATAGGAGAAGCAAATAGTATAAATTTTAAATGAATTAGAGTTGATGAATGCATGCGATGGTGCTAAAAAGTTGTTGGTGAGGTCCATTTTTGATCAAATGCTTCATAAATCCTTGGTCAACTGCAATCATAGTCTATAGGGGTAAAATTTTCAAAGAGATTGAAGCTAAGTTGAGTTTTTCAAGGAAGAATGCCATAAAAATGGATATCTTTTTTATAGGCTTCAGAGCTATAAAAGTTAAACATGCAAGATTAATAACACAAGTGAATAAGGTAAATAGACCATATCTTTTAGATATGATATAATAAGAGTAAAACACACTATCAAATATAAAAACTACCAAGAGATAAAGGCAAATAGAAAGTCTATCTCTAATCCATCTACCAGTGTAGGCAATGTACTAACTTCAACACTACCTCCATCTACCAATTCAACTACCAAGATTCCAATTGTGAGCAAAACATAGATATTTTAATATCAATTTTGTATACCATTTTTCATAAAGGAATTATTCAAGCTAGCTACATCTAATTATGCTTCATTGCATTCCTGTTATCATTAATTGAAGTATTTTTCCAACATGCACATATTGCATGACTATTGTAATCTATGAGTTATAACATGCAGTTTTACAAACTAAAACTTACGTTATGTTTATTTTAAAATGTAATCAAAAGATTTACTACACTTGGATGATGAGGAGACCCCTTCCCTGAGTCTTTAAATACATGTAAATCCCTCTTTCAAAGGGTTGGAGTTTTGATCAATACAAGATGAAATTAAGTCATTGATTGTCATGAAATTGTGTTGGTTATTTCTCTTCCCTTTTTGTGTTAAGATATTTATCTTCTTTATCTATGGCAATTTAGTAATTTTGAAGTGTGTAAAAGACATGGATAATCCTAATTATTGTCATAATATATATCATAAATGTGTAAAAAATATTAAAATTTAGTAAATTTCATTGAATTTAAGAATCAATTTAGACTGCATTAATATTTTAAGGTGTGCAGGAGTATCTCCCTCTGGTATAGTTATCTAGGTGTGTGTTATGGCTACTCTAGATACCTTCCTAGTCTGAGTTGTAATATCTCAACTATGGGTGTGCAACAATAACTCTAAATAGATCAACGTTTATCTAATTCTACTAAGTTTCCTATACCTACTTTCCTAGACAACTTAACTATGGTTGCTCATGATTGTGCAACAGCTAAACATGGCAAACATTGGTTTTAGAGATACTTGTCTACTAAGGAAATATCCTTGGAAGTGACCCTTTGAGAACATAAGACTTTCTTTTCTACTTTACCTTCCCCTTATTCTTTTTTGAGTTTATTTTGAGATCTACCCATAATAGAGTAATTCTCCACCCAAACAACTCACCTAGTGTTTACTTCTTTTATATTTCACAAGCCATCCAATTACCAGTAAAATGACCTACGTGTTTAACCTATTATTCCATGAACTAATTATTTTAACCTCATACCTGCAACTCATACCCTAGGTTGGAACTTTATTTCCATAGAGATCCTAAAACATTAGAGGCTACATTGTTCAATTTATGTGGTGCATATAAAATCCACATCAAAAAAAGTGTATGATTATGGTAGTCCTATAGGTCTTAAAATACATGAAAATTAGTGGTAGTGGTTTTAACATTTGATTCATCACCTCCCTTTCAATTATGGTTTTCTCCTACCTTTTTCCTCAGATAGTATTTTAGTTTATAGTTCTTAAGTGATGCATCAAAAGAGTGAGTCTTATTTAGAGGTCCAATCCATTATTTAGGTCACCCACAACCTGAGATTGATCCCATGATAACACTTAAGTGAGGAGGCTTGAACAAGCTCCTTAAGGGTTCAAATTTTGATGATAATAAAACCCTCTTAATTTAAACATTAGAATATAAGGGATCCTTTAGGAATGTAGGTTTTAACTCCTTTATATATCAGAATGAGTTAATTAGGCATGAGATATAACAAGTTATAACCACTATAAGGTATTTCACCATAAAATAATTAATAGAACTATCCATGGAAAACATGATTGAAAAATTTATAGCAATTTAGGGATCAATAATAGAAAAATTATAAGACCCCAAGTGACCTAGAGTTTGATGTTCAAAGATTGGGTTTATCAAAATTTTAACCCTAAAACATCTATATAGGGGTTATATAGGGTTAAAGGGGTATATAGAAATGAAATGACATAAGGATGATAATCATATCTAGAGTAGGTCAAATAGATGTTAAACTTAGATATAAGCATACACTAAATTTATTATGCTGAGATAATCTAAATATGGAAAGTAAAACTATAATAGATATAAAAATTGCAAAAAAAATAAGTACTTAGCTTGTTTTGATGTTAATATAGTTCTAGATCTAAAATAAGTAAAAATCAGGTGGGAAGGAGATTCTAGAATAGTTGTCAAATTCTATATTTGATGCTTCTAATTCTCTAGATAGTAATATCAACTTGGGATGGCTATGTTGATGCTACTATTTGGGTTTGATGATAGATTATTATATGAAATATATGATGAAATAGGATGAAACCACATATATTCTTTTGGGTTTTGCTTCACCTTTGCTCTAGTGTATTTAGATCTAGGTCATGGATTGTTTCTCTTTATAAAATAGAAAAACTCTAGCTTTCCATATTCATAGTGACCTTGGGGGGAAATGGGTTAGTAGGCACATGGTTTCAAGCTTCCCCAAAGACCTTGTTGTTAATAGGAATTGCCTACATAGTAATTACTCTAGAAGAGGGCCTCAAATGCATGTAGTTCTCCCTTACGTGCTTACTTATGTGTAAATCAAGTACAATAGTGACCTAGGTTGTATCTTGGTAAATCAAGCTCTTGTGCTGATTTTTTAGTACTTTAGACCTATATATGTGTAGTCCTTATGACTGGTATGCAAATTGGAATAAATAGGGAAGTTTTGTTTAATTGAATTATCTTTGAATGCTCTTTGGTTTGAATTTTAGGTGTTTCATAGGTGAGGAATAAATGAGGGTTTATCTTATATTTATATCAACTATTTTGGAGTAATAACTTACATTAAATAACCTAGGTTGACCATTAGGATACATTTCATTTGAAATTGGATGACTCTTATGGCACTAGACACTTGCATTAGGATAGGATAGTAACATCGATGTTATTGTCTATCTTGAATGTTAGTGTCCAGGGAGTAGGAGAGTAGGTACAGGTTTAGTACTAATAAAGATGGAAGATAAGTACATTTTAAGCATTTTGGGAAAGTCAAAGACCTAGATCATCAACATAAGACTAGTTAGACTAAGAGATATATGCCAAGGGGCATAAAGATATAGTAGATTCAAGACTTGAAAAATTAAAAAAGGTAAATAATTGAGAGGAAAAGCTAAGATTTAAGTTTTCCAAGTGTACAAGACTGAGGTGTTATATAATCATAAAATGTCATCTACAATTATTCTATAGATAAGGGTGTTTGATTTTAACACTTGACAACATCTAACTATGTGTATATTAGTTAGTGGTTGTAGTGTTACCCATAAGAGTAACTGTAGAAATGTTAATAGTAAAGCTAAGTGGTGAAGGCCAATTGCCTTAGTAATAAAATTAATAGTCATTTTAGGTAATAGGTGAATTACACCCAACCCTAACTAACTCTAACCTTGGCACTATTAACTAACTCTTATTTTGTTTTTCCTAGTGTGGGTGTTTTATATGAACCTTATGACACTTTTCCTTAGTGTGAGTCTAGTCACTAACCTTAAAGTGCCCTACGTGATTTTATCATTACATCTTATATAATAAATTTGTAGTATGCATGAATAAATAGTAGGTGTGACTCTAGTTAGTTATTAGGTAGTGACCTATGTTGTACCTCTAATGAGCGACCTTGAATACATATGACTTGACCTTTATCATTGATAGAAATGCTCTCAAGAGAGGAGCTTCTTTAAGTAGTGTAAGATAAGTATTATTGATCATTCTAAAATATTTAGGTCAAAAGAATGTCATTTCTTTTATCATTATTTTTTACACTTGTATATTCTCATGTGAACTAGTACTTTTGGGTAAGCTCATGCCCCTTAGGATGTCAAGGTATTTTATGCAAATGATTTATGTGAGTGTTTGGTTTGGTATTGAGTATTGATGTCTAGATCTTATATAAATTCACTTGATTTGCAGTAGTGTTTTTCTTATTGGCTTAGATTGCCAACCCTTTCGATCATGATGTCTTGTGTAGGATACTCTTTACAGATTGAAATAAAACTACTTCTAACATTGATTTAGAGGAGCAGATATGTAGGTTCCCCAAGATGTGTAAGTATTGATTATTATGTTATATGATACATTAGAGTTGCCTCATAATCATTATCCATTATATTAAGACACTTTTGTTGAATTAATTATATATAATAATTAAATAAAGTTATTGGGATTGATCTATGTTTCTATATTATTAACCCTTATATTAATATTGATTTGTATTTATGTTAGTTGCCTTGAGATAAATATAATATTATAATCTTTTCTTATATAGACGCTCCTGGGGAATATGTTTTATGTATTATTATGGCATGGAAATCTTACTTGGCAACTACATAAGGATATTAGCATCAAGTACTTAACTTAAAAATTATGGGATATTATTAGATTTTAATTTTGAAAGATAACCAAAATAAATTTGAAAATTTTATAAATTTTAATAATAAAAATTCTTGTTTAGAAAATTGTAATGATAAATTTTGTATAAAAAGTTATGGTGTGTGAATATTTTTGGAAAACCTTGAGAAAAATTAAGATTTTAAATAATATTAGGCTAATTAAAACATTAATTGACACTATGTTTCAACCACATGGCTTAAAAAAATCAAAATAATAAAATATTTGTTAGTTTTGTAATTATGTCTATTTGAGTCAAATTAATGTATCTATAAATAACTTAGTGTATATTTTAGAAGTGTGTTTATTTTTGTCTGGTTCATCAAGGATGATACTTTTATAAGACGGGGATAATGTAATACCCATCGTATTGAGTCACTTTTCTCTAGCTGAATTCAATGTGTTCATCACATTTGGTGATCCCTAGTATATAAATAAATTTGAATTATTTTCCCTCCTTATTCTAATGATAAAACACTTCCATTTATGTTAAGTTTAAATAAATTGAAATTAACAAAGCTTAATATTACATTATATTGATTAATATACTTCCTATTGAAAATTATAAAAAAATAAAATGAAAAATGAAAATAAAAGAGTCTATAGGCCTTTTATAAAGGTTATGGGATCTAGTTAGTATGCTTGATTGGGTAATCTATAGTACTTATAATCCTAGTCTAGGTTTAGTTGGATTGTGCAACTAGTTGGAATGTGTAAGTAATTTGGTAAGAAAAATAATTAAGTTTTAAAAAGCCAATGTGGGCATGTAACAAATTTATTGTGTGTGTAAGAAAGTGGATTTTATTATGCCAATAAATCCCACATGTCACTAGTAATATAATTTATTAAAATATAATAAATGTATGAGCTTATAAGAATATTTTTTTACCTTTTAGAAAATTAAAGGGTGGGTTTACTTCTTCAAGTAAACCCACTTGACTTTACAAGGATTTTTAGAAAGAGTATGGTCTTGTATGATAAAAAAACTTGTGTAATGAAGATAATACCCTCCATTAATGAGATGTGGTATAGTATAGTGGAAGGAATTTGTTGGGGATCAACCAACAATAGATTACACTTATGAAAGCAATAAACCACAGAATTAAATCAGACAGATAAGTAACTAGAATCAAATAATAGCAACGAACAAGAGATACAAGAAACCACCCTAAAAACTTGTATTAAAACTCTTTACAAAAGGAATACAATTGAAGAAACTTCTTTCTTCCACACCTCTCTCAGATGCACAAGATCTCTCTCTAGATCTCTATCCCTTAAGAGCTCTCTCTCTCAAGTACAATCAACTCCAACAACCTGGATTGATACAACTCTATACTGTTCTTCAACATTCACATACAATGAACTACTACAATAATCACACAAAGCTAAGAAGATCTAATTCTACATGTAGAATTAGGAAACTTGAGCATGCACTTACAACCAACAGTTAAGCCTCTTGAACAAGGGCTCTAAAAACAATCTTAATAATAATAGAAATGCGAACTTAAGACTAAGACTTAAACTCATCATGCAAACACTCACTTCTATCCTCGGAAATAGCATTCTGGATGCACAGGTAACCGACGCCGGTTCTTGCCTGCTTGCCTGTGACCGACATCGACCGATCCTCTACCAATGCCGGCGTCTCTTCAACTACACTAGACCAACATCGGTCGCTCTTGATCGATGCCGGTGATTGTGTAAACCTACAACTTTGGTAATGCACTCATATGTGAAGCTTTTAGGCTCCACACCTTAACAATCTCCCACTTGGAGATAAACAACTGCACCAGTACCTATACAGCAACATCTTCTAGCTCCTCTATCTTCAACTCAATCATGAAGACCAATAGAAGTTGAATGAAGATTCAACTTCTCCTTTGTAACTGGCTTGGTTAACATATCAGCAGGATTCCTATCTATATGGATCTTCTCCAGCTTCAAATCACCATCTTCCAATACCTACCATATGAAGTGGTACCTTAGCTGTATGTGCTTGGTTCTTGAATGAAAGGCTGAATTCTTAGCCAAATGGATTGCACTCTGACTATCACTATACAATCTGCAACTCCCATGCTCCTTTCCAAGCTCTTCCATGAACCGTGTCATCCATATCATCTCTTTGCTAGCTTCTGTGGCTACAATATACTCTGCTTCTGTAGTTGACAAGACAACAACCTTATGCAACTTAGATATCTAGCTAACTGCCATTCCACTTACAGTGAAAACATAACCTATAGTGCTCCTCTTGCCATCCAAATCACCTGCCATATATGAATCTACATAACCATGTAGAGAAGTATCTAAACCTCCATAGCACAAGTGCCTACTACTGGTTCCTCTTAGATATCTAAGGATCCACTGAACTGCTTTCCAATGTTCCTTACCTGGATTGGCCATATACTTACTTACAACTCCCACTGCTTGGGCAATATCTGGTCTAGTACACACCATTGCATACATCAAACTCCCTACTGCGGAATAATATGGAACCTTACTCATGTACTCTACCTCATCATGTGAATTAGGACATTGTTCTTTACTCAACTTAAAATGTCCAGCCAAAGGTGTGCTTACCGGTTTAGCATCCTACATATTGAACCATTTCAACACCTTGTCCACATAATCCTCTTAAGACAATATCAGCCTGTGATTTTTCCTATCTCTCTTAATGCTCATGCCAAGGATTTTCTTTGCTGCTCCCAAATCCTTCATAGCAAACGTTTGAGCTAATTTCACCTTAAGCTCAGAGATATCCTGCATGTGTGATCCTATAACCAGCATATCATCTACATACAACAATAGAATAATATATCTACCATTATTCAATCTCTTAAAATACACACAATAGTCAGATTGACACCTACTGTAGCCATGCTTAGTCATAAACCTGTCAAATTTCAAATACCACTGTCTAGGAGCTTGCTTGAGGCCATACAAGCTTTTCTTCAATCTACACACTAACTTCTCCTTACCTTTGACCTCAAATCCTTCCAGCTGTTCCATATAAATTTCCTCATCCAAATCTCCATGAAGAAACGTTGTCTTAACATCTAGCTGCTCAAGATGCAAATCCTCAACAGTAACCAAAGACAGTACAATCCATATAGAAGTCATTTTAACAACAGGAGAAAAAATCTCACCAAAATCAATACCTGGCTTTTGTGCAAATCCTTTCGCTACCAATCTGGCCTTATATCTCATCTGTCCATTCTCACCTTCTTTCATCTTGTAGGTCCATCTGTTCTTCAGTGTTCTCTTACCAGCTGGCAATTCAACCAAATCCCATGTTTGGTTCTCTCTTAAGGACTCCATCTCCTCAACCATGCCACGCTCCCACTGACTCTTAGACTCCACCTGTATTGCTTCTTCAAAATTTTTTGGTTCTCCACCATCAGTTAGCAATAAATAGAATAATGAAGGAGAATATCTAATCAAAGGCTTACTTACCCTTTCAGACCTCCTGATGGGTGTCTGAGACTCATTCACAACATGCTGTCCACCCAAATTCTCTGACAGTGACCGACCTCAGTCACCTCCAGACCTATTACTGGCTGACGCTGGTTCTACCTGACCGACGTCGGTGCCTATCCTACCGACATCAGTCTCTGTATGACCGACATCGGTTTCTGTTCTACCGATGCCGGTTCCTATACTACCGACATCGGTCTCTGTGTTTTCTTGCCTGCAAGTGATTATTTCTTTTTCTTGCGAGCTCATTTTGGACCATCACCTCGTCTAATTCACTATTGTTCTGCCCAAATTGATTTAACTTCTTCAGTTGATCACTATACATCACTTTTTCATTGAAAACAACGTCACGCCTCCTAATTATCTTGTTAGTTCCTAGATTCTAAAATTTGAAACCAAAATCATCTGAGCCATAGCCAATAAATGTGCACCTCATAGACTTAGCATCAAGCTTCTTTCTATTTTCCTTATCTATGTGCACAAAGGCTTCACAATTGAAAACTTTGAGAAAAGAGAGATCTACCTTTTTACCTATCCAAGCCTCTTCTAGAATTCCACCATCCAGAGCTATAGAGGGTCCTCTGTTAATCAGGTACACTACAGTGTCAACAGCTTCTGCCCAAAACTCTAAAGGCAAACCAGCATGCAATCTCATACATCTTGCATGCTCCATGATTGTTCTGTTCATCCTTTCAACAATTCCATTCTGTTGAAGTGTCCTTGGAACTGTCCTTTGCCTATGAATTCCATGCATGTAACAATACCAGTTGAACTTATAACTGTAGAACTCTCCACCATTGTCTGATCTCAGGCACTTTAATCTTTTCCCTATTTCATTCTCAACCATAGCTTTCCAAATCTTAAAAGTCTCAAATACATTAGATTTATTCTTAATACAGTAGATCCATACCTTTCTTGTAGCATCATCTATGAACGAAACATAGTATTGTGATCCTCTAATAGAAGCTACCTGAGCCGGTCCCCAAACGTCTGTGTGAACAAGCTGCAACTTATGCTTCTTCTTTATAGACCTAGTCTTGAGAAAACTAACCCTTTTCTATTTTTCAAATACATAGTGCTCACAAAATTCTAGATCCATGCTTTTCAAATCTGAAAGCTTACCTTTAGACTTAAGAATTGACATCCCCTTCTCACTCATGTGGCCAAGCCTTGAGTGCCACAATTTTGCATCCACATCTGAAGTAGATAATATAGAAGGATAATTGTTAGTAACACAATTACACAAATAGAGAGTACCTACTCTCTTACCTCTGGCCATAACAAGTGCACCCTTGGTCACCTTCCAAGATTCTGCTATGAGAGTTACTGTACAACCCTCATCCCCTAACTTTCCTAAAAAAATCAAATTTCTCTTCAAGCTAGGAACATGCATAACTTCTCTCAACACCCATGTGTTGCCATTCTGCATTTTCAGCTGCACTTTACCTTTGCCAATAATTTTATAGGGTTCATCATCCCCTAGATATACTATTCCAAAATCTCCATGGATATAGTCACATAAATATTCCCTATTAGGGGTAGCATGAAAAGATGCACCAGAATCTAACACCCAAGATTCTATATTATTATGCAAAGATAATATTAAAGCATCTTGTGCAATACCTGCAACCTTTGCTTCTTCTTTTCCTTCGTGATGATTGTCCTCCTTAGGCTTTGACCAGCAATCTCTACTTATGTGCCCCATCTTTCTACAATTCCAGCATTGTGGCCTTCTGCCATTTCTGGATTTGGATCTACCTTTCCCCTTAGACTTGGATCTTGATCGCCCTTTCTTGCTCTTCTCTTTTTGCCTTCCCCTGCTCTCAAAACTTAAAGCATTCCCAGATGTCTCTTCTGTGCTTTTCCTGTGAATTTCCTCATTCAAGATAACACTAACAACATCCTCTACTTTTAAAATATTTGATGCAGATGCAGTATTGCTAACTGCCATTACTAAGCTATGCCAGCTTTCAGGCAAAGAACATAATATTAAAAGAGCTTTTATTTCATCATCAAATACAATTTTGACTGAACTTAATTGATTTACAATACCATGGAAATCATTCAGGTGATTAGATACAGATCCACCTTCCTGCATATGCAAATTGAATAGCTGCTTCATAAGATATACCTTATTAGAAGCTGAGGGTTTTTCATACAAATTTGCTAGAGTAGTCATCAACTCTACCGTTGTTTTTACCTGTGATAAATTAGATATCACAGTAGATGCTAGAATCAGTCTTATAGACCCAAGAGCATTTCTATCAAGAACTTCCCATTCTTCATCCTCCATATCTATGGGCTTCTTTGCAATCCCACCTAACGGTAAGTATAGATCCTTCTGATATAGATAGTCCTCTATCTGCATTCTCCAATGTTGATAGTTTTTGCCATTGAACTTCTCCATTCTCAGTTTACTTTTATCTGCCATTGCTTCTCCCACTCAAACAGAAATCCCTGTAGAAACTCCTGTGAGCAACCTGTAATCAATACACACTACACAGATCTGAACCACCTATTAGTGAACCTGAGCTTTGATACCAATTATTGGATATCAAACTCTAAACCTACAACCAAGGCTCTGATACCACTTGTTGGGGATCAACCAACAATAGATTACACTTATGAAAGCAATAAACCACGGAATTAAATCAGACAGATAAGTAACTCGAATCAAATAATAGCAATGAACAAGAGATACAAGAAACCACCCTGAAAACTTGTATTAAAACTCTTTACAAAAGGAATACAATTGAAGAAACTTCTTTCTTCCACACCTCTCTCAGATGCACAAGATCTCTCTCTAGATCTCTATCCCTTAAGAGCTCTCTCTCTCAAGTACAATCAACTCCAACAACCTGGATTGATACAACTCTATACTGTGCTTCAACATTCACATACAATGAACTACTACAATAATCACACAAAGCTAAGAAGATCTAATTCTACATATAGAATTAGGAAACTTGAGCATGCACTTACAACCAACAGTTAAGCCTCTTGAACAAGGGCTCTAAAAACAATCTTACTAATAATAGAAATGCGAACTTAAGACTAAGACTTAAACTCATCATGTAAACACTCGCTTCTGTCCTCAGAAATAGCATTCTGGACGCACAGTTAACCGATGCCGGTTCCTGCCTGCTTGCCTATGACCGACGTCGGCTGTTCCTCTGCTGATGCCGACGTCTCTTCAACTGCACTGGACCGACGTCGGTCGCTCCTGACCGACGCCGGTGACTGTGTAAACCTGCAACTTTGGTAATGCGCTCATATGTGAAGCTTTTAGGCTCCACACCTTAACAAAATTTCTATTTAATCTCCCACCAATGACTCATTTTTTGAGTTGACTATCCATTTTAGGAGCTTGTTGGAAGGAGTATGGGGAGATGGAGGTAGGGATATTCTTGTTGAAGTTTTGGAATCTTGAATTTTTTTCTTGGAAAATGGTGAAGAATAGGTAGGATCCATTAATTAATATAAATGTGTTTTAAAAAAATCTATTAATTTCTCTCTTTGATAAGTAGTTAGTATACATAAAAAAGAATTTTAATTGGTAGTAAAAGATAATATTTTTTATCATAAAAATGGAAAGTGGAGAATCCTCTCTCTTTCTATCTCTCTCTCTCTCAACACATTTTTATTCTTCATTTGGTAGTTTTATATGCTTCAATATTTTACTAAAATACATTCAACTTGGAATCAAAATCATAAAGTTTAATTATAAATTTTAATAATTTAAATAGTGTATGAACAAAAAGAATAAATATTTATCACAAGAAGATTAACACTAAAACTAATTCAATGAATGGACTTTGTTTGATAAGAAAGACATATTAGTATACATGTGTGTGTGTGTTCTTTAAAAAATATGTAGGTCATTTCCAATCCCCAACCCCAAACCTTTATCCTTATATTTAAATTATCAAATTTATAAATTACTAATTTCATAGTTTTGTATTTGTTTATATTTTTTATATTCTTCTTACAATTTTTTGGTCTTTTGGACTTGAATATTTTTTTATATTAATTACCTTAATACTAACCTAACCCATTTTTAAGTTTAAAAAAAATGTGAGGTTGGATTGACCCAAAAACCTATTCAAAAAGTATAAACTAGAAATTTTACTTTTACCAACTTTTTACTTAAAGTATTAAACATTGTCCTACAAGCTCTCTTTGAACCCATATCTAGACCTAATGGGTTGGTAGTTTTTTGATATATTTTTGACTAATTTTTAAATATGTAAGACCCTATTTTATGATGTAAAAAATCATACTACAAGTAAATCCATATTTTGTATAAAATGATGTATGAGTCATATTTATATTTAAAAAAAATGCATGTGGGTGTGTAAAAAATATTGATTAGCATTATTATAAATTAGATAAAATTTTATTTAATTATTATTTTTATGTGTATACAACTTGCTTATATATCGTAATACTAAAATTCCAATCCTATAAATAAAAATAAGAGGTAAATAAGACATCTCAACACAATACCAAATGAGAAGTGAAATTTAGTTGAGTATTGCATTAGGATCATAATATAAGGATGGAGGCTTAACAAATCTGACGGTTAGTGGTACATGTTGCACTCCTCCTAGATTTGAATTTTAAATCTAGATTGATGGTTCCTAATGTACTTAAACCTCCTCTAAAGACTTATTGTTGTAATAGTTATATTAAAAATATTATTGAATCTTACAAAATTAAATCATGATTTAAACTCTATACCATTACAAAAGAAAATTTTATAGTTTATAATTAACTACTTTTGGAATCTATGTCTTAGGTAGCTTAACCACACTCAAATTAAACCCTAGTTTATTCATGGAAACTATATTTTCCCTTGTACATAATAAACTTAAAGAAAACTTATAAGGACAACTATGAGACTTAAGCGAGACCCTTATGGTATTTTGAATAAATGATAAATTTTTCTATTAATTAAATCCTTAAAATTTAATTTAATATTTTTTTTATTATGATTAGACTTTGTTCACACTAGACTAATGAAGGAAGAAATTTTAACACTTTAAAATAAATAAATAAGTTTTTAGTGATTTACCACCCCTTTTCAATCTTGTAAAAAATATGTTTGGAGCTTAAAAAAAAAAAACCTATAATTTAAAACATTCAAATAACTTAGAAAAAAAATCATTTATATATAAAACATCAGTATGACAATTAAATCAATTTTGTTCCCAATGGTTACAATAAAATTGGGTTGATTTTGGAAGGCTTTTTTACAAGTTGATTTTTGGTATTTTCTTATGTCTATAAAGTTGGTTTGGAATGCAACTAAATTAAATACTCAGAGGTTAAATTTATCAAAGATAGTAATTGAAACACATTTAAAATGACTAAAATTTACTAGTTGAATAAATAAGTAATTTTATTCTTGACTATTTCACTTAAATTTGGATGGTTTTTAAATTAGATTCCCAAAGGAGGAAATTGTTAGGAAACTTTTACTTGTCAAAACCACTTCAAAATGATAGGTAAATATTCAATTGAATCATGCATAAAAATTATTTAATCTTGGAAAAAATTTCACTATAGCTTGGTAATTATAAAAATTATTTCCTCTCCCACAAATTTATTTTAAGGCAGTTTCAAACCCATTTTGTAAATTGGAAACTAGAGTAAAATTAATATTCTAAACCATTGTTTTTCCACTATGACTTTTTAGTTTTCCCTTTTCTATGTGCAATGTTTAAGTGCCTTCCTTATATTCTTATGATATTAAATATAAGGAAAAAATGTTAAATTAAATTTGTAACCTTATTAGGTAATTATGAAAATTGTTTTCCTAGCCTTTTTCTTAGCCAAGAATAAATGTATTAAGGCTAGTTTTCTTATCATTGTTGTATTTAGTCATGTTCAGTATATTATAAACTATTCAGTGACTAGCCTACACTCTTACTAATATATAAAATAATTTCAAAACCCTAGTCTAAATGGAAATATCTCCATTGTGACCTTTTGGATATTGGTTTGTTTTCTCCTAGTTAGCTCTAAGGAGGTTATCAATTAGTGGTAGAGTAGGGTGAACTCTTGTGTCAGACTTAGGTAGTCAATGAACCTTATTATGCATACAAGGGTGTCTTGTTTTTACCCTTGGTAGCATATAACTACGTGTTTGCTAGTTATCAGCCATAATGTTACTTGGAAGGGTAAATTTGGAAATGATAGTGGTAAGGTTGAGTGGAAAAAGCCAATTGCCTTAATAATAGAACTAAAACTCATTTTGGGTAATAGGTGAACCCAAATAAGCCTAATTTTGCATATGAAGATGATCAAAAAAATATTTAAACAGCTAGGGATGTGAGTGTGGGCACTAGTAACTAGCTCTTAGGACATTTTTCCTAGCATGGGAACTAACTATTAACTCTTAGGGAACTTTTACTTAGCATGAGTTCTAGTCAATAAACTTAGGGTGTCAATCCTTGTTATTTTACTATTCATTCATATTTACTAAATTATTATTATCCACTAATAAATAGTAGGTGTGAATCTATTTATTCATTAGGTGGTGACCTATGTTTTACCTATAATGAGTGATCTTGAATGCATCTAATATAACCTTCATCATCGATAAAAACACTCTCAAGAAAAGAATCTTCTCTAAGTAGTGTAAGATAATGATTATTGAGACTTATAAATTAGTTACATCCAAGGAATGTGGGTTTATTTATCATTATTTATGACACTTGAATGTATTCATGTGTTATAGTAATTTTTGGTAAGATCATGTACCTTAAGATGTCAAGGTGTTTCATGAAAATAATTGTTATGAGTGTTTGGTTTGGTATTAAGTATTGACGTCTAGAGTTTATAGAAGTTAATTTGAGTTATGATATATTTTTACTTATTGTCTTAGATTTTAAACCCTTTCGGTGATGATGTCTTATGGAGGAGGCTCTTCACATGTTCAAGTAGAAATAAAATTAACCCTGATTGCTAAGGAGTAAATATGTAGGCTACCCAAGCTTTGGGGCATTGAATCCTAAGTCATGGGCTAGGTTAGGTTTTCCCTATCACCATTCCATGTGTTAGATTAAGATGTTTTTGTTGAATTAATTTTATATAATAATTAAATAATGCTATTGGGATCAATCTATGTTTAAATATTATAGCCATTATATTAACATTGGTTTGTATCGATGATAATTATCTTGAGATCGATATAATATTGAAAGTTTCCCTTATATTGCATGCTCTTGGGGAGTGATATTTGTGTAGTATTATATCAATGACTTCTCTCTTGGTAATACTTAGGGTGTTATCCCTACCAATTATATTTGTTTCCTAAGTTAACTATTTATTTTGCTCATGCAACTTACACTAGAAGAATGTTATATTGTCCACTTGCACTAAATAAATGATAGAAAATATAATTAATTATACTCTCTCATTAAAATATCATATTAGCATGATTTTTTCTCTTTAAAAATAAGGATAATTCATTGAAATTAAATGGACCCTCATTTAGTGTGATAATTGCATAAGTTGTTATTGAACTTAACTCTAACTTTAAGATGTTTATACTCCATGTTTATGGGAAGTCTTATTATGGATCTAGAAAATAAAACAAACTAAATAATCCATTTTAATATTTTTTTCCATCATACTTATTGATGTAAATTTTGAAGTTTGATAACAAAAATGAAACAATTAAGTATTGTTAAATTAATCAAACAGCCAAAAAAAAATTATTGTATTGTACTTGGGTTTTCAGGATGAAAATTTTAGGCATGACACTTGTGTTTTGGATTTTTGTTATACACATTTGAAAATATTTTCCTAGTATTATAACTATGTGGAGATTTTTTTTTGTGTATTAGGTATCTTGAGTAAAACAACATTTAATTAAGGCTAAGGATTTTTAATATTTAATTTGAATGCATCCGACTTGTCTTATGTAGCGATCTATGTGGGAATGTTATCATTCACAACATCCCATACCATGTTGAAAATGAACAATGCCTCCACTAGAAATTTGTAATTATAATAATTATAATCTATAATTCATTGTTTTATAAAATAATAGGTTTCAAATGTTAGACATATTTTTAAAAATCACACCATAAATTTGACACAAACACATAAAATATTATTTCTATGGTGTTTTTCACTTCATGTCCGTGTAGAGCATAAGATGATTTTTTGATGTGTTTTTCACTTAACATAAATAAAATAAATTTCATATATGTACCATTATAACTCCATATTACACCATTATAACATCTCCTCTATATAATTTATTAAATATAATATTTCAAATATACTCCCTTTACAATATAACTTTCCAAATAATTTTTTAGCAAAAAGAATGGAGAGGGTTTTGAACTTGAGACGTATTTACACAATAAATTACAAATAATTATCTCTTAAATGTTTCATCCAAGAATTTTTCTCAACACATATATTATGCAAACATATATTTGCATAATAAATATAAAACCTCATCTCACATACTATGAAAAATAAGTCATATATTTTTTGCATAATAGTTTTACATCAAACCAGTTAAAATGAAAGTAAAAAGTATATTACTCCTATAAGTTTCCTCTTCACATGGACCCCACCTCTTCACACTTTATCTTCCATAAACCATCCAATTATTTTTTCATTCTCCAAACTCTTATATTACTAATCACAATATCACAAAACCATGGGTTAATTTAAAAAATCACCACAGGTTGAATCTTGTGCCTATTAAGGGTGGGTGAAAGAATTTTATTAATTTATAACAAGATAATATAAGAGGGTTAATTAATTCCATTAGACCCTAACATACAATTATAAGTGTATTTAAATAATTGTTTTGATTGATGTTATGTGAAAAATTGTCACATAATACTTTTATGATATACATGGAGGTTTTTTTTGATACGGGGTTAAAAAATAAGTTTTTGAATGGCCCAAACCATTTTATAGCTTCAATACAACAAATATATCATGAAAAACAACCAACTAGGTCATACTACAAAAGACAACATTATAAATACCTAGCTAAGAATTCATTGACATACAATAACAAACATATTTCCTATAAATAGAAAAACAACCAACAACAAGTAGTATTCCACTAAAAAACTAAATATATTCAAACATTAATGAGATATTAAATAATTTAATGTTTTATATAACTCCCATTCCTTATCTATGAAATATAGATGTTCTTTTACAAATTCTATGTCGAAATCCTCATCCTCTATAAATTTTTATTTTTATGGCCTTCTACTTTTCTTGATTTCCCTAATCTCATCTTGATTCATTTTCCTCTTTTTTTATCCTTATTGGAGCATAGTAATTCTCTCTACACTATTCTTTATTATTACTTTGCATAGTTATATAAATATAAATAGGGCTTCTTTTATGGATGTATTTTCAATCTCCATCTTACCCACTTTTATTTCAACTAGGATATCTCATTATTCAATTCACTTATAGACCTTGACATTGTCCAAGAGTCATCCTTGTAAGGTATACTTATCTATGGTTGAGATTGGTATCCATTAAAATATTAGTGAATCATCTCCAATTTGGTTTTTATTATTTCAACTCAAGCATAAATTTCTTCATGATGCATTGGTGAATATGTGAATCTTTCTCCAAGGTTACAATCCTTTCTTGAAAACTCTTTTAGGAAGACTATTCTTTACTCACCTTGATATTCCTCTCTCTATCTAAATATATGTAATTTTTCCATGCTTAATATGTTCATTTTTATATTTATTTACATAAGCATTACCTTTAATTCAGCATTTCCCACTCTTTTGACCTACATTGATCTTGGGAAAAGAATTATTAGAAAGGTTATCATGATTCATTTCTAGGAGTGTCAATACCAATCACCTCAATAGCATTATAGTCCTTATTAATGTTCTTAGGCCTCATATCATTCTCTAGAACCAATTCCTTCTTATGAACTCCATGATTCTCAATTAGAATTTTGATAGTAATGGATTCAGGCCACTCAGTCTCCTTCCTTAGGTTAGTTAGAGGAGTATACTTAAAGTTTAAGGGACCTACATTCGAGATGATAACCAATAGGAATAATTGATCTAGGGACCAGAAGGAGACCTAGTAAAAAACATAATTAAATGGATTTAAATCGATTATATGTAGAATCAAATTCAACCAAAGTTGTAAAATCCATAACATGTAATGGAATTTAAAAAATAGTTGTGAAAATAACCATTACACATTAAACATAAGAGATCGGAAGAATGGTGCCACTTATGTTATGTATAAATAATAGGTAAAATTATATATGTGTACAATATGTAATAAGACAAGGAATTCAATTTCTTATGAATATAAAGGGATAAACATCCCTACTAATTTATCTAGGCTATGGTATCATAAAATAGAGTAGGGAAATTAGGTTCCCATGATTAGATAGGGATGAATATCCTAACTAAGTTACCTTGCCTAGTAAATGTTCCTATGATATGAGATGCTCAAGGCATGAAATTATTCAAGATGTTGTAGACATGGCCAATCATAAAAAATGATAATGGTCACTTATTTGGTTATTGTGTGAGTCTCCTATGTGAATATATTTGCTTCACCATGTTTAGTGTTTTACAATATATACCATTACAAGGAAGATGCTACAACATATGGTTATAAAAGTAGACAATTTTAATAATGACTCATCATGTGCCAATATGATGGTTAAACTTCCTTGTAAATTTAATGATTACACTTCCATCAATGTTGTATTGCTAATAGGATCCTTGATTTGGTACAGATTAGGGAAATTCCACTTGGAATGCCATATATTATAATAGATTTGGTATCTAGATGTTGATTCATGTGTTGAGCTAGACTAATGTTAGTGTGTTGTAAGGTGTTATGCAAGAATGTAGGGTTATCATATATCTATATGTTTGGTCTAAGACACTATAAATGTACTAAGTCATATATAAGACTATATTAATACACAATGTTCATCTTGACATTGTGTAAGCATGCAAGGATACTATAAAGGTTGTAAAAATGTTACACATTACCATGGTGATTCATCTTGGTGTTTTAGAAGCACACATAATTGTATAGAGTCTTATGAGTGCCACATAGATACATAGGTTATGTGGGACATGTGAGTATGTGTGGTATTGTGTGATGTGAAAAATCTTCCCTTATTCCATTGTTCCAACTTGAGATGAGTTAAAAAACTTAAACAATTCACAAAGAGATGCCATAGATTTCAAAGTAATCTAGTTCACATGGCACAACCTAAATTTTATGGGTATGCTCCGTTTGTGGATTATAATGCCTTTTTGGAAAGATAGTGTAATCATCTAGAGGTTCACTTATTTAAATCTATATATAGAGACTTGTTGAGCCTTGTAGACACTCTAAATACTTATAAAACTACCCTATAAGGTTTGTAGTGTTGAACTGCAAGAGTTATATGGTAATGTAGAAGATGCATATGATCTTGAAATTTGGAACATGGGTGATGAAATTAATAAAAATTATACTAACATTAATGCAAAAATTTATGAGTAACACCTAGTAACTATGGTATGATCTAGTGTCTTAGATCTTCCTAGATTAGTCAGTCCTCCTTAATGAGTGATGATCCCCATTGTTGTTAACTTGGGGTTCTGTGATAAGGGTGTCAAAAAAATGATCCAATCAACAAATCTAGTGGCTTGGTGATGTTGAATCCAATCCCTAAGAATAAATATCTGATGTAAATATATAGAAAAGATATGAACATTTGAAACTTTTTGATTGATGTGACACACTGCACAGGATGCCATTGATCCTACAAGTGTTTAAAAATTGACCCTATGATAATTGAGAGTGTGTTGTTACTCTTGATAGTTGTAGAATATGATATGGATGCCTATAAATTATAGAGGATGTATGTGATCCTTGTATTATAACATTGAGAATTAAAAGTGTGTGTACTCATGTTTTACTCTAGTGGAAGTGAAAAATCCTTGTATGTAAGAGTGGATTTTAGATGAGACATATCAATGTCAAATGTATGTTGCATGCTTAGGAGCATAGAAAAATATGAATTTTGATCCACTAACCTTGATTCTATAGTTGTGTTGATATAATTATTCTTATCTTATATTATTTTGATATCTGATATCTAAAATTTGAGGTACATGAGTAAATTTTAGACAATCTATGTTCTCTAGCTCTGTGGCTAACTATGAAGCATCTCGTGTTAGTGAAAAACATGTTATTGTAAAATAATTTATCATGATGATGTTGTAAAACTATAAAGGTGGTAGTACATAATGGAAGGCATGTTATGAAAATATCAAAGTATACGTAGATGGGTAACATAAAGTGTTGTTATCTAGTGTATTATTAATGTGGAAAGTTTTGTTCTTATAAGACCATTGTAAAGAGGAAGAGACTTTTTCCAAAATGCTAAGGTTCATCCACCCACAATGTAGATTCAAAAAATGCATAGTTATTTGTGTAGAAATTTATGAGAACCAATTGATGGACTAGGATTGGATACCTCTTATATAGGTAACACAATGATAAATATCCTACACTTCTAAGTTTTATGATTGATGCATTGATAATGGCTATAGGTAACTAGAGAGTGTAGTATATGTCTCTAACAAGAGTGTCTTTATGGATGGTGGGGTTAAACCACATGATTTTTTTTGCATTGGTAGTGTGCAGGTTGACATTGATGTATATGCCTTAGTTGGCATTGTTGTTTTGAAAAGTTATTATGCTATAAATTCTTTATGTGTAACTAATGTTGCTTCTACATAGAACATTATCAATAAGCATGTAGTTGTGATTGTGTGCAACATTGTTGTTAGAACATATTCCATCTTTGGCACTATAATGGCACAAGCTTTTGTTATTAATATTCCATGCATTTAAATAGTGACTTGTGCATAAAGTATTACTAAGATACTTTAGTTAATTATTTAGCTTTATGAGAGAGATGTTGGGATCAATAACCTGGTGTATAAGTGAAAACACCTGGGTTGTCTTCTATAGAGTGAAATGTGGAAACATTATTGGCATGTGATTGTGATGATAAGTGTGTACAACCTTATTTGATTATGATATAACTAATGTATACAAGTCCCATGTTGTATGGTCTCATCTTCATCTGGAGAGGTTTGACAATGCCATAGACCTTCTTACTTAGGCCTTGCCCTTCATATCCCCATTTGCTTCAGTAGTTTGGACCCAATTCCATTGGTGTGTTTATAAAATCTCCTAAATAATACTTTTGATTAATTAGAATTTAATTAATAATAGGGGCTTACAAAGTTATCATCCATCATTGTATTTGCATTACATTTCACAATCAGGCATGATTTCACATTAATACTAGAGGATCAAGCACTTGAAATTTTTGCACTCAGCTTTAAGTTGCTCAAGTTATTTTTCCTTAGTAGAGAATGTAGAAACCTAAAAATAGCCACCGATAACCTCCAACCAAGCTTTTGACAAATTTTCACCCAAAATGCACAATTTGGCCTAAAAACACCAAAACATGCTAAATGATGTGAAAATGAAATATTAAAGTGTTGATTTTATCCAAGTTATCCCTAAATGGGGAAATGTAATTTATGAGCCAGCTAACTTTGATCAAATCATTCTGAATCAAAATGTCAATTTTACACCTGGGTGTTCTAGATTGCTCTTTCCTATCAAATCTTATACACAAGATACATGCCTTTATTATTTGTTGTTGGTAACTTTATAAATTGGAATATGGTTCTAATTCATCTAACATTGACTTCCAATTCTAATCTAGTCAAATTTTAGACCAATAACAAGGCATTCTAATCAATTTGAGTAATTTGTGCACAGAGTGCTTAATCATGCTTAAAGCACTCATGCTTAAGAGATAATTAACCCAAATCAAGGCCTAATAAAAAATTCCATATAAACTTGTTGAATAATTATTTTTGGAAATGAATATTGAATATTTGCATCATTAGGTGACCTCATTTCTTGGGAAGACATCTCTAGGCCATAAATGCCACAAATATCAGGATTCATTCCTCTTATGCCTCATCAAAGCCCTTCATGCCTCTTAATTGCTCCTCTATCCCAAATATTGATGAGCCTATTTATCAATTTTAATTTCATAATTGGATTAATCCATAGCCACACATCTCAATCTTGAGATGGATGGTTCAGGTTGATTTTAGACATTCTCAAAAATCTATAAATAGAGAGGTCATGAACATCATTTCCAAGCTATTTTGGTGCAAAGTTATAATGCACAAATATATTCAAAGAGCCATTGCAACTAGTGTTACCATGCCAAATTGATTACAAGCCAAGACAAGCTATAAGCCAAAGGTGCCAAGGAGAGATGGAGGTATCCAAGCTTCCATTGCCAAAGACTTCATGAGTACAAAATCGAGTAAGCCACTACTACAAAGGCATTTGGAGCATCTAAAGAAGGTAAAGGAATTATTGTGTTTTCATTCCTTGCTTTTTAGTTGTGTTTTTCATTTGATTTTGTTAACTAAGCTCTCCCTAGTGTCTAGGCCTAGAGATGTTATGATACTAGTGTGTTTATTTCATTTTGTTTTCATTTTGGAACTAACACCATACTAACCATCCTCTCTTGAGTCAAATTCCTAGATCACATTATGTCATGCTCGGTGGGACTAGATGCATCTTACCCCTAAATAAGATTATTTTTAAACTCTAAAATATTTATTTAGACCCTTAAAACTCTTGAAAATTGATTTTCTAACTTTATTTTGCCATTTTTATTTGCCACAATTTTACACAATAACCAACATCAGTAGGTAAGACTGACATCAGTTACATGGCTTAACCAACATCAATTAGCAAAAATGATATAGGTTAGATTTTGGTTAGCCAAGGTAACAATCGTTAGTTATATATAACTGACATCGATCATTGTGTTTTTCCAAAAACATAAACTTGAGAGTTATTTTTCCAAAGTTCATTATTTCAAACCAAAAAGAGCTTCAAATTTAAAGGATATGCTAACATTTTTGCTACAGGACCAAGCTTGATATTTACTCAAAACATGTTTAAATCACATTTTCATGCTTAAAAATCAATTAGGAACCTTGTTTTGAGTGTTTAACAAAGAATTTAGATGTTTTTGGTGAATGTTTTCAAAGTTTGCAACTAAGACCAAGGGGTCAAATGAACATCACCAAATCTTTTATTTTGGGCTTAAAATTGAACACACTTATAAATTATTGATTGCAATAGTTATCTATATTATATTTTGTTTATAAAAAAGAGGGATGTTGCGTGTATGATCTTCCACTTATCCCTTATAGGGAACCCTTGAAATCAAAAGCACCATTCCTATTGCAAGTAGAGCCTAGTCTAAGGCTTAGAAAGAAAGTAGTTTAAAACACTCCCCAAAAACTCATCAAAGTTTGGGTGACCTTGAAAATGACCCTAAAGTCTTTCAACTTTCATGCTTTCTTTATTTTTATGCAACCTTGGCTTGTGAGGGGAACTTCATCACCTCCCGCAAGTTCTTTAGGGAAGCTTTGACCAAGGGTTTCATCTCATGGCATTGACTTCATTTGGATCCTTTGGAGTTTCACATAGGATGTAGTGGTACTTTAGACATCACACTACACTTAGCAAACAACAAGATGTAATGGTTGCAAAAAGGACTAGACCTTTTTGCAACAAGCCAAGTGATATAGACCGAAAATCTATGCTTTTTTTTTGCATTGTTTGGCATGAAAGTCATTATATAATTAATTCCCCTAGATCATTTAGAAACTTGTTAGATCTTAGACAAATCCCCACTTACCATAGAAGTATTTTTGGTGCAAGGTGCACCTCAAGGTCCATGTCACAATACTATCATTTGAGAGAAGGGGGGTGTAAAAACCCTACTATATAATGTGCATTTACTTTTAGATGAACACTTAAAATCCTCTAAAATGACGTATATTGATAGATTCCAACAATACCAAGAAACCTTGTCATTTTAAGATCTAATAATGATTAATTAGTTGTTCTTGTCCTAGTTTAAAGTCTTATTTGAAGTCAAAAATTTGGTGTAAAAAAACAATCCAAACCAAACACATAGTCCCAATTTTCCTGTGAACAAAGAGGCATTATGCTACCCATGAGAGATTATCAAGTTTCCTTGTTTAAAGTTCATCAAAATCTTGAGAGTCATATCATCCAATTTGGCATAGTTATGCTACCCAAATGAGTCTAGACCTTTACCAAAGTTGTTTAAGTCCTTCACTTATAATCTAAATTCAGAATTGCTCCTTTACAAGTTCATAATGTTGATGTGTTAAGTGGCTTCACCATTTGCACTAAACTTGAGGGAACTTAGGTTCAATTTCCAATTTGGGTTTTAGGTCATTTAAGCCTCATAGTCATTGTCATCACTTGATAGACTTAAGCCATTTTGTGCTAAATACTTTCACTTTGAGTCTATGCACCACAACATTTTGATTCATGAAAATTTGTGTTATCCATCAAAATTGTAGGAAAACATCTTTTGCCTTAGAGATTTTTTGAAATAAACCTTTTTGTCACACCTTTTGGGTAGTATGGTGTCATTACACTACCTGAAACATTTAAAATATTTTTTCATAGACCCTCTTGCATAGAGTTCTAAATTTATTCCTACATTTTTAGACAAATCCAAGTGTACTTTTATGATCTGTTGTCTAAAATAGTTATATTATTCACTTTTGTCTAGCTTGTTTATCAAAAGAACCAAGTTTTATACCATTTTTGTGAGAAAATAAACTATTACTAAAGTGCCTGTTGTTTCATACCTTATACCTAGTTGATCAATTTCATGTCCAAGAATCAAATGCCTAGTGTTTGTTAGAAGTGTTTCAAATCCATTAGATTAAAACTTTCATCTATTTTCAAAGTCTAGATTCTGACACCATTTGGCTAAGAGCCCTAGTACATGCCTTGTTTGAGCCTAGCTTTTGACACCATGTTTGGCCAAAAGACCTGACAAATTTTAAATTCCTAGATTAGACTGGTTTGAAACACTTTGACCTTAGATTTTGGCATTGTGATTTTAGGTCCATTTACTTGTTTATCTTTGTATGAACAGTGAAATGTTAGATACTTCATGCTAGTTTGTTTCCTCACAAATCTTTGCATAAACCTTTTGATCCTTTTGATGAATCTAAACCAAGTTGAAACATCATTTGTTGTAGACATTATCCTTTTTAAGAGATTGTATAAATATTTGAATTTTTATCATAAATCATTGACTATGGATCCCAATATGTATTCCTACACTCGTAGTGGACTCATGTACAATTCAGGGATTAGTAATATGGTTGCATAGGAAGAAATGGTACAAGACCCCTAAGTGGATAATATTGCTTATGAGATGGATTCTTATCCCTCTTATAATACTCAATCAGGGGCACAAAGCCAAGATCTATTGGCTAACTATTTGGTTAACACACCACCTTATTTAGAATAAGACCAAGAGTAAACCATACAATACCTAGCTATAATACATGCAGTGGACGAGCTAGTACTTCAACAATCATATTCTACTAATATGGCTTCCACGTATGATGCATTTTTATTTGAGAAATATTTTTTAGAGAACAAAGACAAGATTTTGATTAGAGCCATAGAGGAAGGGGCTAAGTTTCCAACAGACTTCCCCCATGAAAATTTACCAAGTTTATTAAGAGTGCCCCAAAATATCATTTACGATCAACAAGCTTCTTCTAGCAATCTTATGGCTGTAGTCTAAAGAACATACCAAGATCCTAATATATTTGATTGAGGAAAAAACATCATGGAAGATCACTTTAACCAAATGTATATGGCATATAAAACCTACCTAAATATAACACATGATTTCAATCAAATGAACATGGTGAGTAAGCCTCTTATTGACCTAGTTCCTTCAAAATGAGTGTTGATAGAGTTATATAGATAAAAGAATCCAAATTTTGACCCATTAGTACAAAATGCTTCAATAGATAACTTGATGCATATGCCTATTATTGAAGAAGTGTCTTCAACCTATACACATAATAGTGAGCCAAACATAGTAGACAATGTGCAAACAACATCCAATCTTGATCAAAGTGGTAATAACATGCAAACAATTAGCCAAAAACATGTGCCTATAGTTAATCCTATGAATAGGTCATCATACCAAGGAGTAGGAATTTTTACACCCCAACCTCAGCTAGTTACTTCATCAATTTTGCAACCTATGGGATTAGGTAATCAAACAATGGCTAATATCACACCTCAATGACAGAATGTGATGAAACCTACTCCTCCTCAACAAGTAACAAGTAGTATTCCACAAAAATAGGCACAATCTATTGTATTAACACAATAGAGGACAAATACATTACCACCTCAATTAGGGCCAACTAATCTTCCACCTCACCAAATAATGATGAACATACCTCTTTAGTCATAGACTAATATGCCAATCCAAAACCAAGTAATGACTAGTTAATAACATGCAAATATTGATCAATGATAGATGCCAAATCTATAACCTACTTTCTCTTCCTCATAGAGATTTGTGCAAGAAGGAGGTCCCCATGTTTCTCATGTACCTACTAAACAACCATTAGTTCAAAATATGCCACAAATCTAAAGACAGGGTCTTGGTCCACAAGTTCCCACTCAACAACAATGTTTGATTAGTTGGTAACATGTTCTTTTTCAACCACAATAGGCATAGTATAGTTGTATCCCTCCATCCTAACCATAAAATCCTCTAAGTCAAAACTTTATCACCAACCAAAACTAGAATATCACACAACCAAGTGTGTAATTTCAAGTACATCCTAATCCACACATGCGTATTCTTGGTCTATTCTCCAACCAAACCAATGTACCCCAACAGATATCTCCATCATACCCTGGTCAAAGTATCCCACTTGTGACCTCTCAACCATCAATCCAAACTAATATTCTCCCTCAAACCAATGTTCCTTCTAGTTTTCTATCCCAAGAATTACAATAGATGAAGGATTCAATTGTTGCTATTCAGGTGGGGAAATAAACTAAAAAGTTCAAATTGGATGACATATGTTCCTATCCATTCAACATGGAGTATTTGAAGATACCATTTCCTCTAAGACATGAACCACCAAAATTCGATAAATACAAAGGGAAAGGTGACCTTAAGGCTCATTTGATTAAATTCTTTGTCACATGTCAACTAGTGGCATATAGCAATATATGCCTTTTGTTGTTGTTTCCAAGGAGCTTGATTGGACAAGCGTTGGAGTGATTTCTAAAGTTGCCCAAAAATTCAATAATGGAATTTGATGATCTTTATAATAAATATGTGCAGCACTTTTCCTATAATCTCGAGTATCATATTTCATTAGTGGACTTAACGCAAGCAAAACAAAAAGATAGTGAGAGTTTTACAAGTTATTTACAGTGATGGAGATCCCTTGAAATTTGTTTCATCCATAGTTTACCATATAAACAACTAGCTGCTATGTTTACCAAAAAATTTCATAGTGAGATAGCTTACCATCTGGAACTATAATGTGCACATATGTTCAAAGAGATCATTGATAAAGGTTTGTTGATCGAGCAGGTGCTCATAAATAAAGAATTCATCAAGATTAATTAAACTAATAAAAATCAAGGTACCAATCAGGGAAATGACCAACATCTCATTCAGGTGCCAGCATCACAATCGACATAGGCCAATAACCATGAAATACTAAAGTAATTTAACTATAATAGGAATGTTATAGGAAATGGAGTAACCAAGTCCCATCATGTCCAAATAGTGAAACCATCATCTACACCACCCTTTCAACTTAATTCTACCTAGAAACCTCTCCAACCAATACCACAAACATAATAACCAAGATCTGCACAATAAATACAATAGTCATTACCATTGCAAACCCCTCCTCCTAAAGAATCATGCCTACACATTGTGTCTTTAGTGACATAGGAGAACCTATTGAATTTATATTTCACAAAATTTCTACCACTAATCTGATTAGTTGGCCCATACCAAAGAATTATCTATAAGGAATTCCTTATCTTGATTGGTATCGTGAAAATGAATTCTTTGACTATCATCAGGTGAATGGGCATAATCTATGAAGATGTGTCCAAATCAAGCATTTAATTAAGACTATATTGGAGAATGGGGAGATAAAATTAGATAATGGTTCTTACACTTCCAATCAAACTCTTGGGATTTATCAAAACCCCTTTTCCCATCATAACAATTAGCATTAGTAACAACAACAACCAGTGTAGCAACAAAATCAACAATATCAAAATCAAAGGTTAAACTAGTAGAATCAATAAAATTAGTAGTAAAACCCATAATAATAGAATAATGGATAAAACCAAGGTTAAAATGGTAACAACCAACAAACCTACCATGTAGTTTCACATGACTACAATAGGGTTGTAGGTCATATTACAAGGGGTATCATTAATACCATCTCCATTAATCCTAGACCAAGCACTAATCAGCCTAGACCATTGTTAAACAATAAAATTCAACCAAGTTACATGATAATCCTTCTTTGAGTTGGGATTTCATATAGGCAAACCAATAAATTAGGACTTCCCCTTTTAAACCTTATATCAACAACTCATTCTTGCCACATGACCACATGTAAGTGCACCGATAACTGAGGCTTGTCATGCCTGGTCCCACACCATTTCTAACATCAATTAGCAATAATGGTCCAATATTTAATCTTGATTATTCAATCACAACTTGAAGTTCAAATATTACTATCTCAAGCCCACAACCATCCAACACTTTTCCTATCACCCAACCAACCATTCAGCCTTGAAATAAACCATTCACTACTAAGACAATAAATTTGATATTATGAAATAATTACAAAAGACACTAGCAAAAATTTCTATTTTAGATTTGTTGAAAATGTAAATAATCCACAAGAACATCTTGAAAGATTTTTTGACCTAATCCAATGTTTCTAGTGATATATCCCCTGATAAATTTCAAGCTTTGGTTTGGCACCTAGCTCCATCCCAACAAGTCACATTCAACCAAAGTGATATGTCTTCCCTTGGTCTGCTCCATAATAATCCATTATACATATAATTTTATATAAAATGACATAAAGTGAAATGTGTCTTTATAGACAATGGATTAGGCCTCAACATAGTGTCTCTAAAGCTCATCAAGATTCTTGGGTACACAATGGTAGATCTCTAGCCAGAAATAATAACTATCAAAGCCTATGATAATCAGGAAAGGGAATCACAAGGCACCATTAGTTTTTTAGTTATCATTGGGCCTTTGACCCATGATACACTTTATCATGTACTTGATCTTGTGTTATCATACAATATTCTTCTAGGTAGGCCTTGGTTATATGAGATTCATGTAGTCCCATCAACACTGCACCAACGTATCAAGTTTTCCCACTCAAAGATGGAAGTGAATATTGTAGGAGATTTACACCCATATAAACACTGCAAGCATCTTGAGGCCAAATTTCAAAGCTATAATTATCAGTATGATATGAATCCAATTTTCAAGTAGGAGAAAGGAAAGGCTATACTTATTGATCTTTCACCAGATAATTGCATAGATCCTAATACCTTGTATTCCATTTCCCACATACCACCTCCTAAAGCTTCTAATCATTTCATCATTTTATATAATGGACTAGGAGAGTATGTGACCCATGCTACATTTCATATTGCCAATATTCCTCAAAATATAAAAACTTTTGGGTGACCCAAAGTCATCCCACATATGCATTGGCAACAAAAGAACAAATATAAAGGACCTATCACATTTGTACCAGCATCTAGCCTAGAACCTGACCCTCTTGAAGGGGATGAATCATGGTTATACAATGACAACCATGATGATTGTTATAAAAATATAAAGTATCAAATTCCCAATAGGATCATGGAGCATAATAATTCTGAAGGAATAGGCCTCAAACTGAATCAACAAGGAAATATTGATCCAATTTCCATGACTAATTATGAAAAACCTTAAGGACTTGGATTTAAACCACTTGGAGGTAACCCCACATATATTATTCAAACTCCATCACCAATGACTAGTGATGATGATGCCAATAGTGAAGTAGGGTCTGATCATAGCCTCACCTTTGATAACATAGCTAGAACTAACCTATTTGATAACAATGCCATTTGTA
This sequence comes from Torreya grandis, assembly GCA_037957365.1. NCBI lineage: Eukaryota > Viridiplantae > Streptophyta > Pinopsida > Cupressales > Taxaceae > Torreya > Torreya grandis. The sequence goes on from JARHVA010001908.1 coordinate 1,071,308, forward strand.
CCCTTACCTTGACCATTTATCGTAACCTTTTGCCATTATATTATCCCTAACTAATAGATTGGGACCAACAAGAATCTAATCTATTGATTAATGAGTTTTAGAATGATGAGGCATTCTATGATTTCTTAGGCCTTAGAGACAATATTCCATTGGGAGATCATAAATCAGGATTCTCAATCACATTAAATCCTGCCACCTATTTTGGAGAGCGAGTGAATACCCTTAGTGAAAAACAAATAAGTAAAACATTGAGGTCCCAAAGTGAAAACCTCTTTGAGGCACTTTTTGACTAGAGAAAAATTAAAGATAAAGGCCAGTCTAGTGGTGAAAACCTATTTTAAGCACCATTGGATGAGGGTGTTCATTTTTCTTAAAATTTAGACAAGGAGACCACCAATGATGAACTTGCCTATGGATCCAAGTTCATCTTTGAACAACAAGTATTTGATCAAATTCTCCAATAATTTCTAACTATTTTTATTATATGTCCATATCTCCCATTAGGGGACTTAGATTCATCATGCCTAGGAGAGGTTGAAGATCAAGTCCTAACAGAGGACCCTAACATAATTCAATAGTTCAAGTCATTACCTACTATCCTATAAGATGGTTTGACCCTTTTAGTTAAAGCAACAATAGAGGTCAATATCAAAACTTTGTCAAACCTAAAATGGATAAAATTAGGAGCATCCCTCACTAAGGAGGAACATGACATCTTTACAACTCTATTGAGATAATTTTTAGCTATCTTTGCATGGGCCTATTCTGAAACGCTAGGGTTAGACCCCACCTTGGTTCTACACCATCTTGTGATTAATCCTAACACCAAATTGGTAAAACAAAAGTTACATAAGATACATCCTTACATTATTGTATTGGTCAAAAAATATTTGAAAAAACTCTTAAAAGTAAGATGTATCTAATCCATTGATTACTCCGAATGGATCTCTAATGTGGTACCTATTAGTAAGAAGCTAGAAGGGATCAGAATCTATACTAATTTTTGAGACATCAACAAAGCTTATCCTAAAGATGATTTTTCCTTGCCTAATATTGACATGATCATTGAATCTATGGTTGGTTATGAAATGCTTTCATTCATGGATGGCTTTTCAGGACATAACCAGATCAGAATAACACTAGAAGATCAAACATAAAATAGCATTCACCACTCCATGGGGAACATTTTATTATCAAATAATTTCATTTGGCCTTAAAAATTCTAGAGCTACATATCAAAGGGCCATGACTATTATATTACATGATATGATTCATGATATTATTGAAGATTATGTCGATGACATATTAGGAAAATCCAAAACCAGGGTCGACCATCCAGTAGTGTTGTGTAAGATATTTGAAATATTATGGGAGTATAAATTCAAACTCAATCCAAATAAATGTGTGTTTGGTGTAACTTAAGGCAAATTACTTGGCTTCATCATGTATCATAGATGTATTAAAGTTTATCTCGCTAAAGTCCATGCTATAACTGAGATGCCACCACCAACCAATTTGAAACAACTTCATAGTTTATAGGGTAATATCCAATCCATCTAATGCTTCATCTCTCAGTTAGCAGACAAGTGCCATCTATTTACACACCTTTTGAATAAGCGAGTTGCATTTCACTAGGATGATCACTGCCAAACAACTTTTCAATAACTCAAAGACTATCTTGTTAATCTACCTATTTTATTACCTCCTATGTTAGGAAAGCCATTCTTGTTATACCTATCAGCTACCGACCATCTTCTAGGGGCACTCTTAGCTCAACATGATGAAAATGGAAAGGAGCACACCATATACTACTGAAGCCATACCTTGGTTACATATGAACATAACTATGTACCTATTGAAAAAGCTTATCTAGCCATGGTTTTCATAGCTCAAAAATTGTGCCATAACATGTTGAATAATAAGACCATGGTCATTTCAAAAGTAGATCCACTCAAGTATCTACTACCTAAAATAGATTTACAAGGTATAATGGCTAAATGGATCATGTTTCTCAATGATTTTGACATAGAGTATGTCAATCAAAAGGCAATCAAGGGACAATTTCTTATAGATCAACTTGTTGAAGCACCTCTCATAGACACACAACCACTCTCATTTCAATTTCTTAATGAATCCATAATGACCATCATTGACACACCCCTTGAGGAACATCTTTGGAGACTATATTTTGATGGTTCATTTATTTCACATAGATCGGGAGTAGGCCTATTATTTATTACACCATAGGGGGATCTAATCCTTAAATCATTTAGAATAAGATTTCTTTGTACAAACAACATGGTCGAGTATGAAGCACTTATTGTAGGACTTTGACAAGTAGTGCATTAAAATATATCTCATCTCCAAGTTTATGGTGATTCTTAGTTAATCATCAATTAGGTCATAGACCATTTTCAGACCAAAGATGACAAGTTGGGTCCATATAAAGCTATGATTGACACTCTTAAGCAACAAATTGCCAATATTTAGTTTGAGCACATACCAAGGGCTAGTAACAGAACTATAGATGCCATGACTACTATTAGTTCTTTGATTTGAAAAATAGATAAAGCTAGAGAATATTAGTTCCTCATCAATAATTTGTTAGCACCAGCTCATGAACCTTCAACCATTGCCATGATTTGTGATATTGTTGGTCCTAATTCTTTCTGGTACTCAGACCTTTACAAATATCTTTATGACCAAGTTTTTCCACCTAACTTGTCTCAAAAACAAACCAAATCCTTCATTCATCATTCCACTCATTATACTTTACTTGGATCCACCCTTTACTATCATAGTTTTGATGGAACTCTACTTCATTATTTAACTTTATCAAAGTTTATGCGAGCATTAAGAGAAGTTCATGAAGGATTATGTGGCACTCATTCTAATAGGGCAATTCTATCCAAAATACTTTTGCATACTAGTTATTATTGGCCCATAATAGACATAGATACCACTCCATATGTAAAAAAGTGTGACAAATGTCAATGGCATGCTAATTTAATTCATGCCCCAACAAAAACTTTGAAACCAATGTTGACACCATGGCCATTTTCTACATGGGGACTTGACCTCATTGGGAAGATTAACCCCACTTCATTTGAAGGAAATAAACATATCCTTACCACCATCAAGTATTTCACTAAGTGGGTTGAAGCTATACCCCTCACTTACATGACTAGAAAGCAAATTTCCAAATTCATTTTTAACTATCTCATTGTCACTACCATATCCCCTCTGACATTATATTTGATAATGGAGGATCATTCAAGAACAAGGATGTAGACCAAATATGTATTGAATATAACATCACACAACATTTTTCTACAACATATTACCCTCAAGGTAATGGATAAGCTGAGGCATCCAAAAAAACCATTGTCAATATTCTCAAAAAGATTGTCAATGACGCTGATCATGATTGGTACTTATAGATATTCCCTACCCTTTGGGCATACCATACCAATCATCATATCCCCATAAGAGCCACTCCATACTCACTTTTTTATGGTACTGAATCCATATTTCCCATTGAGGTCAAATTGCCTTCACTATGCATCTCTTTAAAGCATGTCTTGGATGATCATGACTATTGAGCAGCCTACCTGCAAGAGCTAGACCTAATTGATGAGAAATGCATGGTTACACTTAGAAATATTCAAGCATATTAGAACTGACTCAAATTCCAATATAATTGATATGTTAAGTATATAACATTTGAACTTGGGGATCTTATTCTTAAATAAAACCAAAATAATACCATAGTTGAGAAAAAGCATAAAGGGAATTCAAACCAAACTAGATAGGGCCTTTCATCATCACTGTAGATTATGGATCAAGAGCATACAGGCTTGCCACATCAAATGATGATGAAATTTTAGAGCTAATGAATATTATTCATCTTAAGTGGTACTATGCTTAAATGTTAAGGTGTATTTTCTGTGTAGACCATTTTAGTTATGCCATTTTATCACTATTCTTCTTTGTACAAATCCCATCCTTATCCATACTCTTCATCATATCCACTTTTTGCTTCCATTATATTAACCTAGTGTGTTCTAAAGCCTAACTCATTTGACCTTGGTTTTTGCCATTCATTACACTATTTAAGCATTGAGGTATCTAAACAATTTCATCAGTTAGTTTAAGTACTTTAGATAGAGATTATATTTTGGGATAGTGTGATAGAAGTTTTGATAGTAGCATCCTTCATTTGTTATTCCTTTCTTACCACTGATATTACTACTAATTATAACCACCTTTGGGAAAATTAGTACCATCAATCTATGCCACTGTGCCTTGGTTATAACTGCCTTTGGGCAAACTAGGGGCAACATTAAGCCTTGATGTACCAACTTATCACTTTTTATGTCATACTATGCCTTTTTATCTACTATGCCTATTTTGGTTGAATTGATTGCTATACTCATCGAATTCCTCCACTATAAGGGTGGAACTATAGTGACTTGAGGTCATACTCTAGGACTATGTAGGTAGTTCTCAATACTTGTTGAGGTCAACCCAGTCACCCTTTCCATATGCTCTCATTATTTTGTGAGTAACCTAAGCCACACTCTTACCATTTTATGAGCATCTTCAGTTTGAATGCAATCAACATTTTATGAGATTGAACCATTTAGTGTCTCATCATTCTTGATTAAGTTGAGACACTCTAAAACAATTCCAAAAACATTTAAAAAATCATTAGAAAAGAAAAAAAACATTGACCACTTCTTTGTCTTAAGGATTATGGGAACCCTTACTAAGTTACAAGCAAATCAATTGTCACTTTGTTTCCCCATCCTTTTTTGGCCTTTTTATCTCATGCACTTATTTTTTTCAAGACCATTCCTATTCTTCTATCGCATTCATTATGTTTATTTTCCTTAGTTATCACATTCTTCCTATTCCTTGGGAGAACTACATGTGGCCTAAAGTTTTTTATTAGATATTACATCCATGAAACTATGTAGGTAGCGTCCACTTGCCTAGTGCATATGGAGATAGCTCGAACACCCCCTTCCTTTTCTTCTATTCCCCTATTTTATTTGTTTGTTATGTTGTCACCTATTTTTTAGGGGCAATGTTCGTAGGATTTCTATTGCATTATTTGTTTGTTTGTTTCTACTTATTTTTGTTTGTCTACTTATTTGTTTGCTTTCAACACTGTTACCTTGATTTATTTTATGTTTGTTCATTAGGTGATTCCTTGCCCACACTTATACTTTAATCCATCTATATTCATAGGTTTACATTGTCATCATGGTTTTTATCATTGGTGCATTAATTTTTATTGAGTATTGGATTACAGGAGTCAATCCTCATACATATTTTGGCCAATTCTTGATGATGTTATACCATGATGCATAGTAACATGTGCTATAAAAAAACTTAGCTTCAAGAAGTCTATTCAACAATGGCAGTATCTCTTTGGCACTGACATCCAGATTCCATCTTGATTCAATCCCAATCATATCTCAAATAGAGTAATTAACCATGAAATAATTTCAACCTTTATTAGTTTGGATGAGCATCTCCCTACTAATAGGTTATTCCAATTCATCATTACCCTCTATCTTAAGTTATCATTATCCCCAACCAAGTTTATCATGTTTTCCATAATTGAGGTCTAATGATTATAATTGTCTATGGGCAAATCATTGCACACCATTCCACCTATATTTCTCAATGATTATAATTACCTTTGGGCAAATAATTATGTTGTCACCACTTTACTTTTTCTACCCATATAGGGGAATTTTATTTTATTGTTTGTCTATCCTAACTAGGTTAGCTCCATATTTTCAATGATTATAACCACTTTTGGGCAAATCATTATTTTATCATACCACATTGCCACTATCAGGGTACAATGCTTATAGCTACCTTTGGGAAAACCATTGTACACCATCCCACTTACATTATTAATGATTTTGACTAATTTTTCAATATCATTATGTTTTCATCCCATCATCTTTCCTTTATTTGGTCCCCTCATTTTGCTTCTTTCTTTTTGAGGGACCATTTATCGACCTACTTATGCCAACTATTCCCTCAATGGGGCATCATATAGTTAGTTTATCATCATTGTAGTAATAGGCATACAAGACCTTTTCATTATTTGAGAAAACATTAATATGATTATAAATTTCAATGCCTTATCAAATAGGAGCAAACTATAGACACCTAAAACTGGCCACCAATAACCTTCAACCAAGGTTTTGACCAATTTTCACCCAAAGTGCACAATTTGGCCTAAAAACACCGAAACACACTAAATGGTGTGAAAATGACATATTCAAGTGCTAATTTTTTCTATGGTATCCCTAAATGGGGTAATGTAATTTATGGGCCAACTAACTTTAATCAGATCATTCTGAGTCAAAATGCCAATTTTGCACTTGGGTGCTCTGGATTGCTCTTTCCTATCATATATTTTACATAAGATGCATGCCTTTGTTATTTGTTATTGGTAACTTCCTAAATTGGAATATGGTTCCAATGCATCTGACATTGACTTCTAATTTTAATCTAGTCAAATTTTGGACCAATAACAAGGCATTCTGATCAATTTGAGTAATTTGTGCACAAAGTGCTTAATCATGCTTAAGAGATAATTAACCCAAATCAAGGCCTATTCAAAAAATCCATGGAAATTTTTTGAATACTTATTTTTTTAATTGAATATTAAATATCTATATGATCAAGTGACCTAATTTCTTGGGAAGACATCCTTAGGCCATAAATGCCACAAATATCAGGATTCATGCCTCCCATACCTCATCAAAGCCCTCCATGCCTCTTAATTGCTTCTCTATTCAAAATATTGATGATCCTATTTATAAATTTTAATTACATAATTAGATTAATCTGTAGCCACACATCTCAATCTTGAGATGGATGGTTTAGGTTGAATCTAAACATTCTTAAAAATCTATAAATAGAGAGGCCATGAACATCATTTCCAGGCTATTTTGGTGCAAAGTTATAATGAAAAAATATCTTCAAGGATCCATTAAAATTAGTGTTACCATGCCAAATTGATTCCAAGCCAATCCAAGATACAAGCCAAAGGTGCCAAGGAGAGATGGAGGTAGCCAAGCTTCTGTTGCCAAGGACTCTATGAGCACAAAACTAAGCAAACCACTACTAAAAAAGCATTTAGAGCATCCAAGGAAGGTGAAGGAATTATTGTGTTTTCATGCCTTGATTTTTAGTTGTGTTTGTCATTTTATTTTGTTAACTAAGCTCTCTGTAGTGTCTAGGCCTAGAGATGTTATGCTATTAGTGTGTTTTTTTCATTTTGTTTTCATTTTAGAACTAACACCATACTAACCATCCTCTCTTGAGTTAAATTCCTATATCACAGAGATTTCTTATTGTATATTTTGCATGACAAGAAGACAACTATCCTTTAATTGAAAATTTTAGTGGTGGATAGACTAAACAAGATTAGCATTGTGTATCATGAGGTTTTTTAGTTGTTCTATGATAATATGAAATCCTTTCTCCTTGGAATAAAGAACATCTTGAAACTAATTATTTTGGTGTTGGAGATTTCATATATCCTTGAGTGTGTGTTATTTTATATATAATTTGAAAGAGGCACTTCCATTTGAGAGTTGTTTACCTTCTTGACCACTTTTTAAATAACTGCAATAGAGAAAGAAAGGAGAATGCATTTGAATATGATATGATGAAAGAAAGGAGAATGCATTTGAATATGATATGATGCCATTGATCTGGTGCCCAAGAGGAGATCTGATGGACAACCTACTAAAATGGATTAAATTTACTTATGATAAAAATAAAATTCAACTAGAGTTACAAAATTATAGAATATGTAATGAAATTTAAGAAATATATGCAGAAAAAACCATTACACATTCAACACATGATATTGGATCAATGGTCCCACTTCTATTCAATATAAATAATTGGAAAAAGTAAATTTACATATAATGAAAATAAGATAAAGAATTTAAGATCATGTGATAAAAAGGGTTTAACATCTTAACTAATTTATTTATACTACAGTGTCATTAGACAAAGTGGGGAAATATAATTCACATGATCATTGAGGGATAAACATCATGATTGATTTACCTAGTCTAGGAATGGTTCATATGATATGAGATGCTCAAGGCATGAAAATATTTAGGATGTTATAGACATTGCCAACTAGGAAAGAGGGAAATGACCACTCACTTGCTCACTATGTGGGTCTCTTATGTGCATTTATCTACCTCACCATGTTTGTTGTCTTACAAAATAAATCATTACAAAAAAATAGTTATAATAAATGGTTAAAAAATTAGATAATTAAAATAATGGGTCATCTTCTATTCATGTGATGGTTCAACTTCCTTAAAGATGTGACAATTACACTTCCATTAGTGTTGTATTGTTGATAGTATCCTTAATGTGGTGCAGATCTATAAAATGACACCTAGCATGCCACATGGTAGAAGAATTTATGTATGTGTATGTTGAGCTGTGCACTAAGATAGACTGATGTGTGGTATGTTGTAAGGTGTTATGGAAACACACATGGGTTTTGTGTGACTATATGCTTAGCATGAGATGTTTCAAAGGTACTAAATATAGAAACTTAAAATTAGAAACTTCATGTTGATTATAATTATGTCTTCTATTAATACTTTTAACCTTATAAAAATCACTTTTCCTCTGATAGTTAATTAATTACCTAAATAATCAACCTAAACTAATCCTACCAGAAAAATCCATGGATTTGGAATTATCTATTTTATAAATTCAAAATTGGAATATTACCTGACCCAAGGTGATATCATCATACCAAGTGTGCAAGTAATAAATCTTATAAGTTCTTAAAACCCTCTTGCACACTCTTCCTCTTACAACCCTCTATCACACACAAAGGGGTCATGATTTAAATCTTTTAAATTTATATGTAATACTCCAAACCTTTTCATTCACACTCCATCTTTATCATTTAAGATAATAGAGGAGTAATATTGGACCTTTGATCTTCATCTCATGATGGACAATCTATAATCAATAACCAAATCTATAAATGAAAGGGTCTGCACACTCTTTCGTAATGGCCAACTAAGGTAGTGAAGCAAATCTCAAGGCCATCATTCAACCATTCTCATGCCAAACTAAGCCAATTATCAATTATAGACAAGGATAGATGTTTCTCACATGTATAATCAAGCATTAACAAATAATTATACATCTACAAGATGAGCTCAACCTCTTTGGATCAATTCTCAAGCAAATATTCTATGGAGTTATAAACATTGTTTTTATCCTCTAATATACGTTTTTTTACTTCTTTACCATATAATCAATGAATTTGACCTACCAATCAATGAATTTTACCTCTTAATAGTTTCTATTTTATCTATATACAGGTTCTAGAATTGATGTAATTACTCTAAAATCAATCAAATAACCATATAATCAACAAATTTGACCTACTAATTAGCAATTTCACCCTCTTAACATTTTATATTCTATCTATAAAAAAGTTTTGGAATTGGTGAGATTGCTCTAAAATCAATGTAATTTCCATATAATCAATGAATTTGACTTACTAATTGGTGAATTTGACTCTCATTACTTTTTATTAGGTTCTATTTTCAAAATAATGAATTTTTTTTGTAATTAGTGAAATCACTCTATAATTAGTGGAATCACTCTCTTCTTGTGTATTGACAAAATCACTCTTTTGATAAAAACCTAAGACTTCAAAAATCTAAAATTATTGCTCATCTTAAAATTCTAACCATTTATTTTGTAGGACCTCGAGCAAAAAGTGGGTTTTAAATTCTAAGAAAATCACTTTCCTTTTCTACACATTTACATTTGGGCAATAAAATGAATTCACATTTATATTTGGGTTATAAGAAAAACTTGTTTATTTTCAAAGTTCCTTTACTTTCTTGCAAGTTTTGCTTATTTCTTGATTGTCTTGTGGGGATATTTTGCACGTATACTCTCCCTTTTTTGGGTGATTTATAAATGCAAAGTTTATATTTGCCTTACACACTTATTTTTATTTTGGTTACATGGGGTGGAGTTTATTTCCTTCCCATAAGTCCTAGGGGTCATTGACTAGGAAGTCACATCTTAGAATTGTACCTATTAGAGGTCCAAATTGCAGCTAGATTTAGGAATGTTTGAATCCTACCTCCAAATCTAGCTCAACATGGGATTGACCCCATGTTGTGGGTATCCTATAATGGGGTCAGACCTCTAGCAATTTTAATGAGGTTAGATCCTCTAATGCATCATTTTAGCTCATTTCCACCACTAAAACCTACTAATGACTAGGAAAAAGGGAGAGAGAGATAACATGAAAGGGAAACTAAGCTAAATATGGTGATGAACCTAAATTATGATTGATCCACTCTGCTTGACTCTTAAAACACTAGTGAAACAAGCATAGGGATAGATCTAGGATTCCAAACATCTGTCATACATCATTATTTCATGTAGAGGTTCATCAAATGATCAAAAATTGAGGGAAATGATGGAGAAGTCTAAAGATGAACACTAAACATGACCTACATAACAAGATAAACTAGTAACTAGGTGAGATCATGACTTAACAAGGGAGATATTTCTACCACATATGAAAATCTATCATGTACACACTATACCAGAGTAATGAAATCTAAAAATATGGTCTTGTATTCATCTAAAGAGGTTACAGGCTCCATTTTCATAAATATTAGTCATGCCTAAGAGAGGGATTAGAGAAAATACCAAGAGGATCTATTTGTTCTGCATGATGTCTTGGTGATGGTTTGGGTCAAAAAACTTACACAATTCATCTTTTGATCATTCTCTCAAGGTGCTAACAATTTTCCAAGGTTTGTATAACCTGATTTATACTATGAACGCCCAAAATTCATGAGAACCTACTTGTATCCCTCTATTTGTATTATTGGACTTATTTTTAAGCCTTTGATATACCACTTCATCAAATTATGCAAGAGCTTCATATGTGGGCCAAAAATGCCCAACATCTTTGGTGACTCATAGGGGTTGTGTTAGTTCCCAGTTGTACACCCCTAGCATTCAACCTTGCATACTTGAGAAGAATGTCAAACTAAAATGAGAAACCACTACTATGTCATTATGGCTAGGGAAGGGTTTAACATCTAAAGAGGACCAAACAAAGGAAATGATTGGGAGGCACCTACAAAGGGTATGGTTAATTCCCTACTACTTTTGGCTCTGCCTGAACCAAGGTGAGAGGACCTACTAAGGTAGCTTACTCACATGAAGGAGTTTAACACTTCAATCTTCATGAGTATTATTAGTACAAAAATGGAAATATGACCAAAGCATAACCATACTTATACACTTTACCCATGGAGGGTTGTCACACAAAATGTACAAATGCTTTATGTCATACATAAACTACTAAAGATAGATGATGAGATTATTGTCAACTCTATTTTATAAAATATGACAACAGGGTCAAATGAAAAAATGTAGCATTAAGATTTCAAGCACAAAATATAAGCACATTTCAGGTACATAAGATCCTATGTGTCTGTAATGCAAATAACACTTGTGATATGAAAATAACATGTTATCTATAAGTTAAAACATGGTGAAACTATATTTATTTTAATGATAGATAAATATGTGGATACCTAGTAAGTGATTACAAAGGAGTTCTCAAAATAGCTATACTATCTTCATTAATAAATATTGTTCAATTTCAAAATCGGTAATAATAAAATCATGCACAAATGATCTTCAAAATATTATAAGTAATACTACAAATCACCCTTTAATAACTCTCTCCAACTAAATTCATGAGCTTAGGACTACCATGAAAAAGGTTATCAATGCTTTATTCCCAAATCTTGAATTAGAAAGGATTTTATATTATAATTGTAGACCCTAGATGACTACCATAAATAAGAATACATCAGACACCAATATACTGAACATGTAAGAAAAAATATTGTACTTCAATAACAAGAAAGAATGATAAACCATGACTGATTTCATTTAGAAATTAAATCAAAACTAAATACAATTTTTCTTGAGAATTATATAATAGAACACTATGTGAAATAATTCTGTAACAAGGGAAACATCTTGAATGTTCTTAGAGCTTGCTAATGATTTTACAATATAAATCAATTTGGCACTAGAAAATCACACAGGGAGGACTCTCTAAGATATAGCTTTAAACTCAAAAAATTAAATAACCATTGTAAAGGTACATACCTCCTTTAATTATATAATTCTAGATATTCCTAGCATATTCCTGAAGATGTTCCATCTAGAAAATTCTTTTATAGGCTTGGAATTTATTCAACAATGTAACAAACGTGATTCCTTAGATTATGCTCATGCTTGTGTGATGATGACAAGCTTGATACTCCACTATGGTAGAATGTTTTTAGTTATATGTGTGGAGATCAATCTTATAAGGGACAAAATAAACCTTTATCCACTTTTGAAACAAACAAAGATGTCCCTTTTTTAAACAAAAAACTAACTCTAAAAGGGGTGTGCCACTAACAAGCAAGGTACAATGGTTTCCCAATGGGAAATGAGAAAAGAGGAAATACAAAAGAGAGATAATAAAAGAAGAAGGAAGGGATGAATGGCATAACACTAGCTCAAAAGAAATAAAAATATTTGGTCATGTTGTATAATCAATGTTGATGATCGAGTCCTTTGTCAACCTATTTTTGTATGTAGTATACCCTTCAATTATGGTGGCAAGAGTCCTTTTGTCTAGGCATGTTTGGTATTTGAATTTGGTGTTATTTTCCTTAAGCCAATTCATGAACTTTTGGAGCATTACCTAATTTTTACTAACTAATGCTTTTAACTGGTCACAAGATTTTTCAAGTGACACCAACTCTCTAATCTTCTAGATATTGAAGGCTCTGTGAGGTGCATCAATGAGGACTTTTAGGGCAATATCTAATGCCTCCTCCATCATGTCACATGCACCATCAAGGTTCACCATCATCCTTAGGGTCACTTTAGTCTCCTCCTTTACAGTTGAGATGAACTACTTTTCTCCCTTTAAATCAAAAAAGCCCTCTTTAAGAACCACCAACCAATGCTTAATCACTAGCTAATATTCTCTAGGCTATTTGTGATCATCTAAGGAGATGATATTTTTTGATGTTAAAGTGTCAACATCTATATTACAAATCTCATCTAACTTCAGCTTGAGTTTCTCCCAATTATGGATGTCTACATCATAAATGAACATCTGGGAATCACATTCTCCTTGTTTATCTAGTTTGTCATCTAGACATTCTCATGTCGAGTGGATTATTTATTTGGCTCAGGTGGTCAAATCCTTTTATCAATATTTTATGGCCTAGCCTCTAGTTGTCAAGTCCTCATCATGGCCAAGATCAAGTGCTTCTAAGTAAATTATAGGATCATCTAGGGCCTTACTTGTAGTTGGGATTACTACCTTAGGCTCACTCAGTAGCTTTTACAAGTACTAGATCATTGTCTGGTTTTATACCTTTAGCTCTTCCATTAAAGCTTTATCTTTATCCATTTAGTACACCACCATGCTTACTAGGACTTATGAGCTATGTTTTATTTCATTCCTTGATGGCTCCCCCAAATAATATCTATACAATATATATATATATATATATATATATATATTATATAAATATTATTTGGGGGAGCCATCAAGGAATGAAATAAAACATAGCTCATAAGTCCTAGTAAGCATGGTGGTGCACTAAATGGATAACGATATATATATATATATATATATATATATATATATATATATATCAAGGGGAGCATCCCTCTTTATAGTTCCTAGTGAAGGAATAGTTATCTCATGTGTTCTTTCCCTTGTCTCATTGAAATTGGTTCATGAGTGTGTTTTGGATTTCTTATGGGACTTGGCCTTGTATGCCTGGAAGATCTTCATTACATCTATGTCCCCCATTTTGCTCATGATTTCCCACTTATCCTTAACTTGTTCTTCGATCCTAAAAAGGGGTCTAGTCTGGAATCCCATTGGAGTCATGGACCTTGATGTTGGCTTTGATGCACTGAATGGTGGTGTCATTGGCATATTAGTTAAGGGGAGTGTCACTAGAATAGGTTGAGATCCTAACATAATCTTTTTGGCCTCCTCATTAATTTTTGACCTAGTATCATTTTCATCAACTCCTCACTCCCTTTCTTTTCCTAACTCTATCTGCTCTAGGACTTCAAAATTTACCATGAACTATTGGGATTCCAAGAGTAATTTGTCTATGGAACTTCCCTGCTCTATGAGCTAAGTAGAAGTTTCATGAATAGTTTATCTTCTACATTTAGTTGGGTAACCTAGATGGAGGAAGCTATGGTGTCCTCCTTATCACCCTTGGGCAACTCTTCACCAATCACAACCTCAACATCTTTATGCTTAGCAGGGTCATGGACCTTAATATGAGATAGAAGACCCTAGGGTACTTCAATCAAGGTAGTACCTTTAGAGAATCCTATCTCAATAGTTTTATTCAATTGATCCACTTTTTTATTTATTTACAAAGGGGTATGGGTACCCATTTGTAGGCTTCATCCCCTAACTTCCCTAATATCAACTTCTACCACTAGTGTCAAGCTTGATGCTATTGGAGGGGGAAGAACCTATGGTGTTTCCTTGCTAACCGTAGTAACATCTATTTTTTCCTCTTTTTATACCTCCACCTTTTCATTACTAGTGGGGAATTGTGCATTATGCATTAGCTCCTTCCTAATTTCATCCTTAGAGTCCTATATATTCTTAATTTCATCACCCTTATCTTAGCTTGGGGACTGGGTGATAACATTTTCTATAAATGTCTTCATGTCTGAGGAGATCATTTATTTTTCTTGGGGATCTTGAACCTATGTAGCTACCTCGATCCCAACCTATAACACATCATTAAAGGATAAAGAATCATCTGAAGCCAAAATATCTTGTTCATCATCTTTGCCTTCCACTCCTGAGGGTTCCTTTTATTTAAACAATCCCATGACCAAAGATTTCATCAAGTTCTATGGTCTACCCCTCAGAGTTCTATGTCTAGTCTTCACCTTGGGAGGAGTGAAGGCCCATTATTTCTTCATTACCTCCATGATCAACCTTCCCTCATTTGAATCCTCTTCATCACTCATATCCATTAAATTTTAAGTATATGAGGACTTATATTTTTGTGGCTTCACAAAGGTTTCCTTAGGGGGCAGGTCCTTGAAAATTACCTCTTTCTTTTTCCAGGGCTCCCCACTAAAGGCTACAATACTATTTTGGTTCTCTTAGGCCTTGGTTGCTGTAACTCTTCCACTCCTCCTCTCTTCCTCATGTAAGTATTTGGGGAACGACCAATTTTTGGTTGTTGTGTAGGTGGGGCAAGTAGGGTAATAGTTTAAACTATTATCATTGTGGGAACTTCCTCAATCATGATGGATATGGGAGTGGTACTATCTAATTATACCTCTCTTATGACTATCTTATCCCAATTCTCTTCTAGACTTATTAATTTTGAAAATGACATCCCTAATTTGGATTGGACAGTTGTTAGTAGTGATTCTACATCAATATTTTTTGGAGAAGTCAACAACACTCACTTTTTACTTCCCCTTGCCTCTTGCCACTACTGATGGTGCTAGAAGATCACCCATGTATGCTGGCAGGAACACCTTGAGTTTTGTAACCTATTAAATTTCTTAGAGGGTGGGGGTGTCATATGTACATAGGTCAACCCCATGCTCCTTCAACCACCTAAATGTTCTCCTCATAATGGGAAAATCCCTCTATATAATGGAGTCATTTTACTTGGTAGTGAAGTCTACTTGTGATATAGGTTGCATTTCAATATTATTTTCTATATATACTAATGCCACTATCATCTTGTTATCCACTACATCTTTGGGGATGGGAGAAATGTTGTAGGTGAGTACTTCCTACACAATGAGACTCATGTAAGCTACTTTTGTAACCTCCTCCTTAGTGGTGTAGTTAGACTAGATATCTTCAGAGTGTGATTGGTGCAAGATTACACCTGTTGCAGTATTTATCAACCATATTATATCATATTTAGGTCTAGGTAGAATTTTTTAAATACTATATAAGCCTATTTATTTCTCTAATCCCTTTGTTTTATATAGAGAATAACATGTGTAATATCCTATTTCCACTGGGAACATGAAAGGATTGTTTATTTTTTGGACATAATTATCTCATGTAGGTGCACCATTTATCTACACAATTCCATGATAGCAACTTTATCATCCACATACCTTGGAAATTTGTGAGTGGCCCCAAGTAACCATTCACCCTAATGTATGTGAACATTTTGAACTGAATGTATGAGGTGTTGAATCTATCAATTATCCCCTGGGCTACCTTGGTCATTTTATTCAAAATTCTTAATGGAAAGAAAATGCTCATCATAGCATTGAAGAAACAATAGTATACTTTGCAATAGTTTCTCTTAAACCCTTCTAAAGTTACCTCTAGGTAAATCTCATATATCCTTAATCCCAAAATATTCTTAGTGAGACCTGAGAAGGCCCTATTATGCACTAGGTTATACAAGAAATAAGAAGACATATTAAATGTTCCCATGAATTTCTCCTTCAAGAAGATTGCACTATGTAATTGCATCATTTGGTCATATAAGTTATTGCTCAAGATAGTTTCCCAATCCAACTTCTTTTATCCTTCTAACATACAAATGAGGAATGAAAACATCCATGGTTTGAACTTTTTTGTGGTGGGTATTCCATAGATCCTGATGGCCATAACGATAATAAACTGAGGCAACTCATTGACTTCTATCAATTTTAGGTTTCTTGACAATTGGGAGACCTTTTTCCTCTTTTTTGTAAGCCAATATGAATTCACAATGTCCCACAGTATCTTACCATTTATCTCTGCATATTACTAGCATTCCTCCATGGTAAGCATGATCCTATCAAGTTGGGGAGGGATTCTAAGCATGGCATTAAGGGCCTTAAGTGTGAATGAACACACAACTAATTGAATCCCATTCAAAACAATCCTAGTTTCTAGGTGATAAACCTAGGCACACACAATAACTAGCTCAAGATAAATGGCAACTAAGGGGAATGTTATCATAGGAACCATATAACTCATACCTAGGTTAGAGACAACTGGGAGAGCATTTGGTCACTGTAAAACATTCAATAGAGCTATAAAATCCAACCCTTAAATATTCATGTCTCTAATTTCATCAAGAATATATGTAATATTTCTCTTTACTAATGTAGAAGATGAATCTATTTCTTCCTAACTCACTAAGTGTAATATCAAAAGCTAGAATGAATTCTTCACACTAATAACTCTCTAAATACCCTCAAACTCCATTTAAGAACACAACCCTAGAGAGTTGAGGAATACTTATTGGTAATCATGAGAGTTTCACAATTATGGAATTAGAAAATCCTTGAATAATTTGTTGTGATAACTAGTCTTCACGTTGCAAGTAGCTTCTACCACACATATCACTTAAAGGTACAAGTATTAGCTCTGAATGCAAAGGGTGAATTCAAATTAAGATAAATGATTAGTTATAATCCCTTGCACTTTAATATTAGGGTTACCATTAATTATTTGAATTAAAATTTATAATTACCAACTACCATATTGATTATTCGTGTAGCTTTTTGAAAAATAGAGGGAAGCGTGTTGACATCTTTATTTTGTAACATGTGGACCTACTCAAGGAATTTTTACCTTTTAACACCTTTTTAGGTTCATGGGGTTTTTCACACCTTCTCACCCATCACTTCCCTCCATAAATTAGTGCAATACATCATGAGTCTTCAATGGATCATATGAATGCTATGTGTCATCACCTTAAGCACCTAAGCCTCTAGGGACCTCTTGAACCTTGCCCAACTTCCAAATGAGGCAATCTTCAAAAAGGGCCTAATCATCAAAATACCCAAGAACCTACCACATGTCTTAAATCTTCCTTGCATGTTGGGTGCTCACACCTTGAAGACCTTTTGAACTTTGACCATCAAAAGGCAAGTTGGGTGATCTTTGGATGAGGATCAAAAATCAAAACTCTTGAGGACCTAACACATGACATCCTTTTTAACTTATTTACTCAAGCATTCATCCCATGGGAACTTTCTATACTTTTCCAATAAAAACCAAGTGGGACATTCTTTATAAAGGAACCAAAAACTTAAAACCCCTAAATATCCACCATGTTTCCCAACTAGATGTGAGCTCAGATTCTTGGTCACTTACCTTTGCACCATTATTTTGATACGAGGAGTGTAGGATTCTCCTGATGCTTGAATATAATCTCATAAATTAATCATTAAAACCACTAAAGGTGTTACAAGGCTACTTCCTCTAGAGATATTGATAATATCTTCTATCTTTAGGAAATGCCCATTGGGAGTTTGGTTAGGAGTGGAAGAACACTCCCACTTGGTAAGACAAAGGAGACGATTAATTATGAACATATATTTTGATATTTTGAAAGACTAGGGAAAGTGACTAAATATCAACACTCATTTAGTTTGGACATGGGAATTCTAGTGATAGGGGCCCAATTGCTCCAGTGAAAATTTGGGCACTAACATAGGCTCTTGTTTGAGGATGGGTACCCTTAGTGGGTACATAGAGAACACCAGACTGATCGCCTATCCATTGTGCCATGAGGTTAAAGGATTTCATAATAGAAGCATAGAAAACAAATACAATGGGTAATCAGAGTTATAATAAGGCAACTAATAACAACAAAAACAAAGGAAAAGGAAAGATACAAACTATATAAATATGAAACATAACAGGACCACAAAGACAAAAAAGGACAACACACCATATACATATATACAAAGTTAATCATGGGCTTAATCCAAGAAATGCTTGAGATGTCCACCTTTAACTAGGAGTTCTAAAATCTCTCCATCAATATCTTTGAGATAGAATTTATGATTCCCTAGCTGATAATCAATAATTTAGGGGCCCATCCATAGGGAATCAAATTTACCATGCTTTTCCCGATCATCATGCCTGTTATCCTAGAGTAGAACTAAATCACCAATCTAAAAAGATCTTGGGGTGATTTTATTTTCAAAGATCCTTTTGAGATGCACCTTGAAATTTGCATGCCTTTTATGAGTGTATCTTCAAGATTCATCAAGTTTGATGATTTAAACAATCCTCTCTTCATAGTGGTTCATTTATTCTTCATTCTCAGCCATTTGTTGCATGAATTGGTAAGTGGGTAACTATAGGTTTAGGGGAAAGATAAACTAAGTTCCATAAACAATCTCAAAGGGGCTTTTCTCAGTAGATCTCTTTGGAGTTAGCCTACCCACCTACATAGTGAACTTTAAATATTCACCCCATTTATTATCATTATCATCCAAAGTTCTTTTGATGATATTCATCAGGTTATTATTACTAGACTCATCTTTCCCATTTCCTTATGGATTTTGATTAGAGGCATATGTTAAATTAATCCCATAGTATTCACATAACATAGTTAATTATTTGGCTCTAAATCACATAGCATTGTCACACATTATTTTTACTGGCACCCCAAATTGACAAATCATGTTATTTAATGAGAAATCGATGACTACCTAGTGGGTTAATCTCCTAATGGGTATTGCTTTGACCCATTTTGTGAAGTAATCGATAGCCATTAGGATCCATTTGTGACTAAAACTTGAGGCATTTGATATTTCACCTATGAAGTCTATCCCCTATTACTTGAAAGGTCCCTTGACAAATACCGGCTGTAAGGGAAGTGATTTGGATGCTTTCATTCTTCCAAAGAACCATTGTCATTCTTCACATCTTTTTACCATCGTAGCCACATATTTGAATAATGTGGTTCACCAATACCCAACCCTCAAGATTTTGTGTGCAGTGATTTTAGGAGTGAAGTGACCACCACACACACCACTATGGAACTCTATAACCATTGAAGAGATCTCATTCTCCACCAAACATCTCAAGAGAACACAATCTAGGTTCCTCCAAGCCAAGTCATCTTGTAACAAGAGATACTTTTAGGATACTAACTTTAGTGTCCTTTGATTTTTATCTAAATGGGAGGGACAATTCAAAGTCTTTAAATAATAGACTATATCTTTGTATCATGGATATTGGTTGTACTTGGATTTAGGGTTATAAACCACCCTTTCTATATTATTTACTTCCATAACCTATAAATTTGCTTCAGTAATTAGCTTATCCAGACCCATGCCTCTAATCAATTGAGTAGTCTTTATCTCCAAGTAATATTCTTGAATTTTATTGACCCATTGACACCTTTTGTTAGTAGATTCATTTTGATTTAATATGTCTTTCACCATTATGTGAGGGATATAGGCCACAATCTTTGAACTTAAAATGTAAGATATGAATTGCTTAACAACCTTTAAAAGGGCAAAGGCTTATTTCTCCATTATGGTATATCTCAGCTCAGATCCTTGTAATGCCTTACTAAAAATGGCAATTGGATACTCATGACCTTCATCATTCTTTTGTGGCAACATCATAACAATAGTGTGTATAGATGCACTCAAAAAGATTTGGAAATCTTTTCTATAATTTGGACTTGCAAGCATCAAGGTAATTTTCAAGACATCTTTGATATCTTGAAATAATTATGTGGCCTTCTCCTTCGACTTTATAGTTTGATCCTTCTTCAACATTGAAGTGATAAGTAGGGTAATTTCTACAAAGTTAGAAATAAGCCATCTAACAAAATTAATCGAGCCAAAGAAGGATTGAATACCTTTCTTGGTTTATGGGATGGGTAATTTTTCGATGGCCTCCACCCTTTCAAGGTCTATCATGACACTTTGTTGGGATATAATGTGTCCCAGTAACTTTGCCTTTTGTACTCTAAAGTGGAAATTTTTAAGATTGAGGGAAATACCAAACTCCTTGCATATAACAATAATTTGTTCCAAATGCATCAAGTGGTCACTTCTCCTCTTGGATTACACTATAACATCATCCTAGTATACAAAAACAAATTAGTTGATTAATTTGATGAAGGCTACATTCATGTCTCTCTCGAAAGTGGCACTTGTATTAATTAAACTAAAAGGCATTTAGACATACACATAAGTTCCCTATGGGGTATTGAAAGTAGTCTTAAACCTTTTAGACTCCTTTACCACCACCTGGTTATAACTATAAAATCTATCTAGAGTTGATAATAGTTCATATTTGGTGACATCTTAGAGCATGTTATCCATGTTAGGCAATAGATAATTATCCTTTAGAGAACCCTGATTAGTTTTCAAAAATCAACGTAGAGTCAAATGTCTCCATTTTTATTTTTAATAGGGATTAGGTTCACCACCCATGATGAATACCTGATGGGTTGAATGACCCCATCATCTCTTAATTTTTTCAATTCTTGTTGCATCTTAGTGGCTAAGATAGGGTTGATGGGCTGCTATTTTTGGTATAATGGTTTTACATCGAGGTGAAGGGGTATAACATGATGGAACAAATCTTCCCTGTAATCTTTCAACTCTGAATATGACCACACTAGGTAATCTTGGTACTTTTTTAATATCATGATGAATTCTCCCTTTTCCCTTTCACTCAAGTGAGTACCGAGCCAAATCTTCCTTGGATTTTCTATTATCCCAATATTAATTTTAGTCACATCTTTTCACATAGAAATGTTTCTATATTTGACTCTATCAACTCCATCAAAGGTTTTTTCCAGACTAACCAATCCCCTAGGGATAGTATTAGTACTTAATTAGATTATTTCCTTTCCATACAAGGTTTCTTTTCCATCACATACATGTACCATATAGTCCTACTCTATAATGGTTCCCCCAAGATCATCTATACAGCATAAAAACCTCTTTATTTGAACAGCATTATCAAAGACTTACCAATGATCAATGTTATTTGGGATAGAGGGTCTTACCAGTATCTCAACCTCATACTCATAAGAAGGATTTCCATGTTTAACTTTAAATTTGTTAGCCCTCTTCACTAGCATATCTACCATGTGATTCAGTTATTGAGTATGGTACTTAATATTGAAGGCATAAAACCATTCCAAGTAGTCCCATACAATATTCTAGTACTACTTCAACCTCTGCTACCACATGATGTAAATAGTTTGGACCTATTTCACCATTATTTTATAATATCCCTTAACTAGCAACTTCTTGAATCCATATTCATGAGTGATCCAGAGGCCAATCAGGAGTGCTTCATATTCCACAATATTACTCATGTACTTAAAGGCCAATTGAAGAGAGTCTCTATAAGCCTAACCCCTATGGGTATAAAAAACAACCCCATCCCCATTTTTGATACTTGAACATGCTCCATCAAAATGCATGATCTAGATGGAGTCTTCAGTATTGACACCAAAGTCAGGAGGTAGCTCTATGAACTTTACACTTCCCACAAAATTCCCAATGTCTGTATCCACATATAACACTTCATTAAATTGGTAATTAACATCCTCTAAGACATGAAGCGTTTGTTGCTCATGGTTTAAGTAAACCATTTTCCCATCCAGAGGTATAATGACACAAGATAGATCCATCTGAACACTACTTCTAGTATTAGCAACCCATTTTATGGATATCAACACACCCCATTTTTGTGGGCAATCTACAACAATGACATCCATACTCAAAAATTTATCAGGGTATTACATCAGTTGCACCACCAATCCTTTGACTATGCCAAAAATAGGTACTTCTTTGAAATCTATGGTGAGGCATCATCCATATTTTGCAATTATCCTTATGTAAAGTTCATTCAACATAGCCAGTGGCATGATATTATAAGATGCACTAGAGTCAAACATGTAATTGTGGATAATTAGTCCATTAATTATCAATTTGGTATAGAATGGGTCAACATCCATCTAACCCTCTACCAATGTTGTTCCCAAGTATACCTCTAGGTGATGCTCAGGAGATCTTGAGGTGTTCTCACCTTCCACAGAGAGAGCGAGAGGAATTTCAGCTTCAATAATTTCATTTGTAGTAATTTTCTCTTTAAATCCCAAATACTCAAAAATTATTTTCCTATGCTCAAAGATTCTAAGTAATTCTATAAAAGTTATTGTGACTTTTAGTTAACTTAATACATGGGCCACATCACAAATATTATAAATGGGCAAAGGAGTGTTAGTAGGTAGGCTTGTAACATTCTCATTTAGGATGTATCCTTCAAGAGTTAGGGGAACATAAGTAGGGGAACAAGCATTCTTAACTTCACTTTTCAAGGGAGGCTTCCTAGGTTCATCCTTCCTAGGAATGTTAGACAATAAAGGAGTTTGATTCTTGGCCTAGGTATTTCTTAGTTTAACACTATAGGGTATAGAACCAGGCTTGGTGGAACCTTGGGCCTCCTTAATCCTTATGATCCCTTTTTCCTTAGTCTCTTCTCTAGGGGTAGTAGAGTCTTTATATTTTGGATGAGCATTTTGGTCCTTACTTCTCAAATTATGCTCCTTTTTTTGGGCAATTACTACGTGGATCATTAACTACCAATCCTTAATCGATGGAGGGGAGTCTCATTATTTTTATTTCATCATTGATCTTAGGAACTCAAATTCATGAACTGGTAACTCATATTCATGCATCATGTTTATTTCATAGACAAAATTTGGGAATGGGACCCTTACCTTTTGACATGCTCTCTAGAATGCTCAAGTAATGGTAGCACTCATCAGCTCCATTGATGAATAAGTAACCATCACATCTGGTTCATCAAATTGGAAATTAAAACATTCATATGTTAGGGTATCCTCAAAATCAAGGACAATTAAGGCATTCATAGCTTCTTCTTTGAAGTGTAATTTTCCATTTCTTAGAAGTCAACAATGTAGATATTATCTTCATTTGATGCAGTTTCAAAGCCATTTGTATCTTGACCACCATCACTAGCTATGCCATAAAAGGGATGAGGGAGGAAATATTTATCACACCAGTTGATGTCATAATCGACTGTGTTGATTTGTGTAGCTAAAGGATCTATTACTTCCCTTCCACTTCCCTAGTTTTGATTTCTTTCATGTCTATCATCCCTTACCAATCCTTTTCCCCTATCACTATTTATAACTTGGAAAGGTAGCCTTCCTTGACCATGATCTAAGGGATGATTCTTTTCATCTCTTTTATGATCTCTCCTATCATCATGGTTAGTAGGACCTTGAGATAACCCATTTTTGATTCTATCTAATTTGTAAGAGATCTCTTTCACTATAGTGGCCAAAGTCTTTACCATTTCCTCTAGGTATACGTTCTTATGGGAAGATTGAGAATTTTTAAAATTCACCAACTTGACATCAACCATCTCGTTCAAAGGCTTACCCACAACTCTGATATTATTTTCTATTTGGATAGCCAAATTGAAATCCATCCTTATATTTATGGGAGCTTTATCTCTGAGATAATAAGCTACCTTATTTTTGAATGCATCACAATACTTAATCAAAGAAATAACACCACTATGTCTAATGTATTATGGTATCCTCCTTACTACCTTATTAAATCTATAATTTAATTTCTTCACACACTCATTAAGATTCTTCTTAAGGTTCTCAGAGTTGACAAGCAAGAATCTAGGGTCTATACTATCACCATATTTTATTTTAAATGCATCAATCATAAATTTCCATGTGCCTATTTATCCTTCAGGGAAAGATTTGAACCATTCCCTAGCCTCATCCTCAAGTGTGTTCATAAAGATTTTTATACATACATCTTATATACTTATCTCATAATCTTTAATAACATATAAGAAGGCTTTTAGATGATATTCACTAGACACTGCATTGTTCCCTTGAAACTTAAGTAGTACATTTCTAATCTTCATAGGGACCTCATTGGCAAAACTAGGTATGCCATTAAAATTAATAGTTCTAAACCTTGGGATCATAAACGGTCTATGTCTATTAGCTAAACCTTGATAATTATCTCCATCATTATCATTATTCACATTAAACATCCTTCTCCTCAAGTCATGGTCTCCCATCTCTAAATCTGAAGATGGAGATGAACCAGGGGATGGTTGAGGATGAATACTATGTGGAGGGCTTAAAGGAAGGGAAATAGAGTGAGTTTTTAATGTCTTAGTAGGAGGGGAAAGACTCCTTTGTGGATAAGAGCTTAACTCACAAGGAGTTCAAATTTATCATAAGCACTTTGGTATCCTTCAACCAAAGGGATATTAAATAAAAGGGGGTAAATATAATGGGGTATAAACTGATCAGATCTTATTTGATTTCTTGAGCTCTAGCCCATAATAGGTTTCCACACTTTTTTCTTTTGGATAGAACTTTTAACTTAGGGACAAGCTCTTTTGATGGATTCCTCTAATAGGAATACCTAGTACCCTCCAAATTTTTAGATCTAATGAAAACTCTTCAAAATAGAGAAGGGAACATATAGTGGGCACTGATATTTAAACCTTGATATAATGGAGTCTCCACTAGAAGCAAGACTTTTAGACCATAAAAACAAAGCTATACACAATAATTGATGAGATACTAACCCTTAGACATTGAAAAAAACCTCAAAAATATTGAGTACTTCTCTCAAATTAGGGGTGAATATCCTCAGTAGAGTCATATAAAAGGCCACAAAGATGTTAATGAACCTAAGATGAATAAATCATTATTGTAATAGTAGAGAAAAAAACAAATAAAACACTTATAACTCTTCTACAAGCATATTCCCATAACAAAGGTAGAAAAATACATCCATAGAAATGGTACTAGAAAAGTGTTGGTTCCCAGTTGTACACCCCTAGCATTCAACCTTGCATATTTGAGAATAATGGAAAACTAAAATGAGAAACCATTGATATGTCATTATGGCCAAGGAAGTGTTTAACATTTAAAGAGGACTGGATGAAGGAAATGACTGGGAGGCACCTACAGAGGGTATGGTTAATTTCCTACTACTTTTGGCTCTACCTAAACCAAGGTGAGAGGACCTACTGAGGAAGCTTGCTCATATGAAGGATTTTAACACTTCAATATTTATGATGATTATTGGTACAAAAATAGAAATATGACCAAAGCATAACTAGACTTATACACATTACCCATGGAGGGTTATCACACAAAATGCACAAATGCTTTATGTCATACACAAGATACTAAAGACAAATGATGAGATGACTACAATCTCCATTTTATAAAATATTTGACAATAGCAATCAAATGAAAAATATATCACTAGGATTTCAAGCACAAACTACAAGCACATTTCACGTACACAAGATCTTATGTGTCTACAATGCAAATAACACTTGTGATATGCAAACAACATGTTATCTATAAGTTAAAACAAGGTGAAACCATATTTATTTGAATGATAGATAAATATGTGGATGGTTAGTAGTTGAGCATAGAGGAGTTCACAAAATAGATATACTATCTTCATTAACAAATGTTGTTCAGTTTAGAAATTGGTAAAAATAAAATCATGCAAAAATGATCCTCAAAATATTATAAGCAATACTACAAATCACCCTTTAATAACTCCCTCCAACTGAATTCATGAGCCCAGAACTACCCTTAAAAAGGCTATCAATGCTTTGTTCCCAAATCTTGAGTTAGAAAGGACTTTATATTTTGATTGTAGACCTTAGATGACTACCATAAAGAAGAATACATTAGACAACCAATATATCAAACATGTAAGATAGAAAATTGTACTTCAACAATAAGAAGGAATGATAAACCATGATAAATTTCATTTAAAAATTGAATCAAAACTAAATACAATTTATCTTAAAAATTATATAACATAACACTATGCGAAACAATTCTATAAAAAGGGAAATATCTTGAATGTTCTCAGAGCCTACCAATGACTTTATAATAGAAATAAATTTGTCACTAGAAAATCACATAGGCAGGACTCTCCAAACTATAGCTTCAAAATTAAAAAATTAACCGACCATTGTAAAGGGGCATACCCCCTTTACTTATACAATTCTAGCTATGCCTAACATATTCCTGAAGATGCCCTAGATGGAAAATTCTTTCACGGGCCTAAAATCTATTCAACGGTGTAAAAAACATGATTCTTCAGATTATGTTTGTGCTTGTGTGATGATGACAAGCTCGATACTCCACTAAGGTAGAATATTTTTAGTTATATATGTGGAGATCAATCCTACAAGGGACAAAACAAA
This sequence comes from Torreya grandis, assembly GCA_037957365.1. NCBI lineage: Eukaryota > Viridiplantae > Streptophyta > Pinopsida > Cupressales > Taxaceae > Torreya > Torreya grandis. The sequence goes on from JARHVA010001908.1 coordinate 1,098,495, forward strand.
TCTTTGTCTAATTGCACAATAGACAAAGACATCCCTTAAACAAAAAACTAAATATGAAAGGGATGTGACATGAATGGGCAAGGTAAAATGGTTTCCCAATGGGAAATAGTAAAAGAGTAAAAAAAAAAGAGATAAAAGAAAATAATAATGAAGGGAGGAATGACATAATGCCAGCTTAGAAGAAATATAAATATTTGGTCATGTTGTAGAATTAGTGTTGATGATCGAGTCCTTCACTAACCTTTTTTTGTATGAAGTGTGCTCTTCAATTATGGTGGCAAGAATCCTTTGGTTTGGGCCTACTTTGTATTTGAATTTGGTGTTATATTCCTCAATCTAATTTATGACCTTTTAGAGCATTACCTATTTTTTCCTGACTAATGATTTTAACTAGTCATAAGATTTTTCGAGTGACACCAACTCTTTGATATTCTAGATATAAAAGGCTCTATGAGGTGAATCAATGAGGCTTTTTAGGACAATATCTAATGCCTCTTCCATCATGTCACATGCACCATCAAGGTTCACGATTTTCCTCAAGGTGACTTCAATATCCTCATTTTTAGTTGAGAGAGACTGCTTTTCTCCTTTTAAATAAAAAATGCTCTCCTTACCACCACCAATCGATGTTGAATCACTAGATGATATTATCTGGGTTGTTTCCAATCATCCAAGGAGATGATCTTTTTTGTTATTAAAGTATCAATGCCCATATTAAAAATCTCATCCAACTTCAACCTAATTTTCTCCCAATTCTTGATGTTTACATCATAAATGAACACTTGGAATCACATTCTCCTTATTTATCTAGTATGTCATGTAGGCATTCTAGTGTCAAGCGGATTATTTCTTTAGCTCAGGTGGTCAAATCCTTTTGCTAATCTTCTATGACCCAACCTTTAGTTTTCAAGTCCTCACTATAGCCAAGATCAAGTGCATCTAAAGAAATTATAGGAGCATCTAGGGCCTTACTTATAGTTGGGGTTACTACCTTAGGCTCACTTAGTAGATTTTACAAGTACTAGATCATGGCCTAGTTCTACACCTTTAGCTCCTCCATTAAATATTTTTCTTTATCCATTCAGTACATGACCATGATTTCTAAAACTTGTGAGTTGTGTTATATTTCATTCATTGATGGCTCCCCTAGATCATATCTATACACTATATAGTTCTCAAGGGGAGCATCCCTCTTTGTATATCATAGTGGAGGAATAGTTATCTCCTATGTTCTTTTCCTTGTCTCATTGAAATTAGTTCATGAGTGCATTTTAAATTTCTCAGGGGTCCTATAATTATATGCCTAGGTGATATTAATTAAATATATGCCCCCCATTTTGATCACAATGTGCCATTTATCCTTAACCTATTATTTGATCCAAAGAAGGGGCCTAGTCTAGAATCCCATTAGAGTCGGGGGCCTTGATGTTAGCTTTGATGTATTGAATAGTGATGTCACTGACATATTGGTTAAGGGGAGTGTCACTGGAGTAGGTTGAGAGCCTAACACAATCTACTTAGCCTCCTCATTACTTTCCAACCCAATATCCTTTTCATCAAATCCTCATTCCCTTTCTTCACCTGGTTCTATTTGCTCCAGGACTTCAAAATTTAACCCAAACTATTGGAATTCCAAGAGAAATTTGTCTATGGAACTTCCTTGCTCTATGGGCTAAGTAGAAGGTTCTATAACTAGTTTATCTTCTGCACTTGGTTGGGTAACTTGGATGGAGGAAGTTATAGTGTCCTACTTGTCACCCTTTGGGCAAATCTTTACCAATCAAGACTTTAACATTTTTATGCTTAGTAAGATCATGGACCTTAATATGGGGGAGAAGACCTTAAGGTACTTAAATCAAGGTAGTACCTTTAGATACTCCTATCTTAATAGTTTTATTCAATTGATCAACTTTATTATATATTTTTAAAGGGGTAAGGACACCTATTTTCAATCTTGATCCCCTACCTTCCCCAATATCAACTTCTCCCTTTGGTGTCGATCTTGATGATATTAGAGGGGGAAAAACCTATGGTACTACTTTAACAACTGTAGTAACATCTATTTATTCCCCTTTATATACCTCCACCTTTTCATTATTGGTGGGGACTTATTCATTATGCATCAGCTCCTTCCTAATTTCATCCCCAAATTCTTGTATATTCATAATTTCATCACCCTAATCTTGGCTTGATAGCTAGGTGATAGTATTTTCTACAAATGTCTTCGTGTCTAAGGAGATCATTTATTTTTCCTAGGGAGCTTGAACCTATCTAGCTACCTCAATCACAAACTATAACACATCATCAAAGGACAAATGATCATCTAAAGCCAAAACATCTTCTTCATCATCTTTGCCTTCCAATCCTAAGGTTCCTTGTTGTTCAAACAATCCCATGATAAGAGGTTTCATCAAGGTTTGTGGTCTCTCCCTCGAAGTTATAGGTCTGGTCTTCACCTAAGGAGTAGTAAAGGCATTTTGTTTCTTCATTACCTCCATGATCATCCTTCCCTCATATGAATCCTCTTTATCACTCATATCCCTTAACTTTTGGGCATATGAGAACTTATCTTCTTGTGTCTTCATGGAGTTTTCCTTGGGGGTAGGTCTTTGAATATTACCTCTTTTCTTTTCTTGGGGCTCCCCACTAGAGGTTGTAATGCTTTCTTGGTTCTCTTAGGCCTTAGTTGCTCCAAATCTTCCACTCCTCTCTTACTCATTTAAATCTTTGGGGAATGACCAACTAATGATTGTTATGTAAGTGGGGAAAGCAAGGTAATAGCTTGAACTGCTAGCATTGTGGGAGATCCCTCAATCATGATGGATATGGGAGTGGCACTGGATAGTTACACCTCTCTTATGACTATCTTGTCCCAGTTCTCTACTAGACTTGTCAACTTTAAAAATGACATCCCTTATTTGGATTGGGTTGATGTTAGTAATTTTACATCAATATTTTTGGAAAATTCAACATCACTCACCTTTTACTTCCCCTTGCCTCATATCACTACTAATGGTGCTGGAGGATTGCCCATGTATGCTGGTAAGAACATTTTGAGTTCTAAAACCTATCAAAGTTATCAAAGGGTGGAGGTGTCATATGTATTGAGGTTAACCCCATGCTCCTTTATCCACCTAAATTTTCTCCTCAAATAGGAAAAGCCCTCCATGTAATGGAGTCATTTTCCTTGGCAGTGAAGTCTACCTATGTTATAGGTTGCCTTTCAATATTATTTTCTATATATATTGATGCCACTATAATCTTATCATCCACCATGTCTTTGGGGATGGGAGCAATTTTGTAGGCAATTACTTCCTCCATAGTGAGCCAAATGTAATCTATTTTTATGACCTCCTCCTCAATGATGTAGTTAGACCAGATATCTTCAAAGTGTGATTGGTGCAAGATTACACCTTTTGTAGTATTTATCAACCATCTTATATCATAGTTAGGTCTAGGTGGCATTTTTTTAATCCTATAAAATTCCATTTCTTTCTCTAATTCTAGATAATGGCATGTGTAATATCCTATTTCCACTAGGAACTTGAAAGGATTGTTTATTTTCTTTGTCACAATTATCTCATGCGGGTGCACCATTTTTATACACAATTCCATGATAGCAACTTTGTCATCCATGTACCTTATAAATTAATAAGGGGACCCTAAGTAATCACTCACCCTAATGTATGTGAATTTTATAAACTAAATGTATGAGGCACCAAATCTATCAATCATCTCCTAAGCTGCCTTGGTCATTATATTCAGACTTCTCAAAGGGAGGAAAATGCTCATCATAGCATTGAAGAAACAATTGTATACTCTATAATAGTTTCTCTTAAACCCTTATAAATTTACCTCCAAGTAAATATCATATATCCTTAATCCTAAAAGATTCATTGGGAGACCTGGGAAGGTCCTATTGTGCACCAGGGTAGACATCAAATAGGAAGACATATAAAAAGTACCCATGAATTTCTCTTTTGAGAAGATTGCATTGTGTAATTACATCATTTGGTTATGCAAGTTATTTCTCAAGATAGTTACATAGCCTAACTTCTTTTTCCTTTCCAACATGTAGATGAGGACTGAAAACATCCATGGTTCAAAATTTTATATAATGGGTACTCCATAGATCCTAATGGGCATAATGATAATATACTAAGGCAACTCATTAAATTTATCAATTTTAGGTTTCTTGAAAATTGGGATACCTTTTGCCTCTTTTTTGCAAACCAATAGGAATTCAAAATGTCCCATAGCATCTTACCATTTGTATTCACATATTTCTAGCATTCCTCCATGGTAAGCATGATATTATCAAGCTAGGGAGGGATTCCAATCATGGCATTGAAGGCCTCAACACACAACTAATTGAATCCCATCCTTAATAGTCTTAGTGTCTAGGTGATAAACCTAGGCACACGTAATAACCAACTTAGGATATGAGGTAGCCAAATTGAATGCTACTGCAGGGACCATGTAACTCGTACCTAGGTTGAAGATAACTATGAGAGGATTTGGCCACTGTAAAACATTCAATAGAGATACAAAATCTAACCCTTGAATATTTGTGTCTCTAATTTCATCAAGAATAGATGTAATATTGCTCTTTATTGATGTAGAAGATGAAGCCATTTCTTCCTAACTCACTAACTGTAATATCAAAATATAGAATTAATTATTCACACTAATAACTCTCCAAATACCCTTGAAATCCCTTTAAGAACACAACACCAGAGAGTCAAGGAATAATTATTGGTAATCATGAGAGTTGCATATAGATGGAACTATAAAATCCTTGAGGAATTCACTGTGACCACCAGTATTCACATTGCAAGTAGCTTCTGGAACACAAATCACTTGAAGGCATGAGTATTATCTTTGAATGCAAAGGGTGAATTCAAATGAACATATATTTTTAGTTATAATCCCTTGCACTTTAATATTAAGGTTACCATTAATGCTTTGAAGTAAAATGGATAATTACCAACTACCCACATTGATTATTTGAACAAATTTTTAAAAAATGAAGGGAAGCATGTTGGTGTCTTTATTTTGCAACACATGGACCCACTCAAGCAAGTTTTACCTTTTAGTGCCTTTTCAGGTTCACAAGGGTTTTCATACCTTCTCACCCATCACTTCCCTCAGTAAATTAGTGCAATACATATTGAGTCATCAATGAAGCATATGAATACCATGTGTCATCACCTCAGGCACTTAAGCATCTAGGGACCTCATGAACCTTTCTCGACTTCCAAGTGAGGCAATATTCAAAAAGGGCACAATCATCAAAATATTTGAGAACCTACCATGTATCCTTAATCTTCCTTGCATGCTTGGGTGGTTGCACCTTAGAGACTTGTTGAACCTTAATTACTGAAAGGTAAGTAACAAAAATCTCAAGGAGTTAACACATGACATCCTTTTAAATTTATTTACTTGAACATTCAGCCCTTGAGAACTTTCTATACTTTTCCAATAAAAACCAAGTGGGACATTCTTTAGAAAGGGACCAAAAAATTAAAACCCTTGAGAATCTACCATGTGTCCCAACTAGATGTGAGCTTGGATTCTCAGTCACTTACTTACCTTCACACCATTATTTTGATATGATAAGGAGTGTAGGATTCTCTTGATGCCCAAAGATAATCTCATAACTTAATCATTAAAACCACTGAAGGTGAAGTAAATATATTTCCTCCAAATCTATTGAGAATATCTTTTATCTTTAGGAAATGCCCCTCAAGATTTTGGATATAAGTGGAAGAACACTCCCACATGGTAAGACAAAGGAGATGATTAATTATGAACATATATTCTAATCTTTCAAAGGACTGGGTCAAACAACTAAACATTGACACTCATTTAGTTTGAACATGAGAATTTTAGTGATAGGGGCCTAATTTCTCCAATGCAATTTTGGGCACTAACAAGTTGCATGTCTGGCTATGCAAAAAAACCCAAATCATGCTACCTTGTCTAGTCCATTGGGCATGAAGTCTCTAATGGGATTCAACATATTGACCTGGATCTAACACTGGCTGCCAATTATACTCTAACCTCTCTTGAAAAAAATACAAAAGACTAAAAAATAACAAAATAAGATAGAGTGCCCAAGGCACTTATTTAATGGAAACTAACCTACTAAACAAAATAGGGATAAACAAACAAATGTGCTAAAGTATCACTTAGAGGAATTTGAACAAAGCTAACCTAATTGTTTCTACTCATTTTTGCTATTTAATATTCAGAAGAAATAAGAAACTAAAGATAAATGGTTAGGGGTTTGTATGTACCCAAATGAAGTTGCACGCCGTATCCAAGTGATTGAAGGAGATCCTCTTTGGCTGTGGAGGAAGACACCTATAGAAGAAAGAGACTCAAACACAAAAAATGTTAGATAAAGATAAGGTGGACTACCAAGCAAAGCTCGGTCCCAAAAGTCTAGAAACTTCCTTACAGGATGACAGTCCACTTTTTGATAAAAAGAGTGTCAGATAAAGAAATAATAATGACTTAAAGAATGAGAAATAGATAATGCATACCTAATTCATGCAATCTGTCTATCACAGTCACTGATGCCAGTTAGTCTGCCATCGTCAGTTGGTCAATGTTGCTGACATCGGTTAGGCTACCGACATCAGTAGTAGAAATGGTTGATGTCGATCGGGGCAATGGCCTTGGATGGGTTTTGGATAGGTTTGTGTTCAATAGAGGGGTCTAGAAGGAATCTGGGTCTATGCAAGGTTGCAAGACAATTAATAGGGTCTGAGAGGGGGCAAAGGCAAAGGGTTGGCATGTAAATGGATAAGAATAGGAGGAAGGCTTTTCAGCCTTTCCAAGAAGAAAGTCGGGTCAGGTTGAAGGTCGGGTCTGGTCTGGTTGATAGTATTTATAAATAGTAAATGGAAACCAATTACTAACATATTCTAAACTACTAAAATGAAAGGCAGAAGAATACTTAGCTCTTGCTTGATGAAAAACTAGAGGTGTTGTGACGTCCCTATTGTGGCTTGATGCTAAAGACTTCGTGCAATGTTCTAATTCAATTTGGAGTGATTTATGTAGAGTCTTTGTGGCCAAGGGAGCGTTAGTTAAAGTCTGATGCCTGGTGATGTCTTAGAGTCTGAGAGAGAGTGAGAGAACCAAATCTGAGTGAGAGAGTAGTTGATTCGAGAGTCCAAAAGCCAAGTGTCTAAGGGCCCGTAACTCAATGTTAGATGTTGGTTTATGTAACTGACATTGGCAATCTTGCTGGCATCAGCCAATAGTTGACTGACATCGGTGGGTACAAAATGGGTAAAAGGAGCTATTTTTAGCCCTTTGCCCATTCTTCATCTGCCAAGTGCACTTGTCATTAGTGAATGGTCAAATGGTGAGGTTATTAAGCACGAGTGTTGGTTAGAAGGTTGGAATGGGTCTTAGATAGTTATGATGTGAAGGACTTAGTCATAGGGTGAGTCATAAGGTAGGAAATGGTCTTAGGGTGAGGTGTCCAAGGTGAGGTGTCATGGGTGATGTCATTAATTCAAAATAAGTAATTTATTTTAAATTAATAATGTGTGTAAGTGATCAAAGGGAGTTGACACAATTTTGGTGTCTACATTTACCCCTTTTTGTCTTGTTGGTCATTTTGATGAACTGCAAGACAAAAATAGCAGTAAGTTGCCCCAGGTATGGGATGAGGTATTCCCCCTCAAAGCAGGAGTCGAGGGAAGGTAACCTGATATCGGGTGCCGATTTGATAAGTAGTGGATGGGTATGGTGAAGTTGGAATGTGAACGCTGCAATAGTTGAGATTGCATGTATACCACTTCATGTGATAGCTAGGTCAAATTGTCGCGATCGAGGTTGAGGAGTGCTAAAATCAAAATAACTAGTCCCCAGCATTTAGTCATAGTTGATTGGGTTAAATGATCAAAGCTATAGCTCCAATGGTCATCATGTTCCAAGTATCTCAGGCTCAGGAAGTGCTCCTAGAAAACACAAAAATGTCACAAGTAGTGGGGATCAACTTGGGGGCGATCCAATACTTGTGAGGGTTGTAATGTGAGGTGTGGACAATTTTGCTAACTATTCATGAGGTAGCATACATACAATCAAAACAACCAAGGCAAAGTTGTCTTGGAAGTGGTCGTGGTCTAAGGAGAGAGTCATGATCTCCAAGGTCATTGTTCAAGTTGAGCTTGAGAAATAAGTGATCTCAAATGGTTATTTGATGTGGTCAGAGAGATGGCTATGATCTTCAATGTTCCCCATGAGAATTCAAATGTGACTTCCATAGTGTTAGGGCTAGTTGTTTGGTCATGTCATTTGGTCCATCTAGTAGATGAATGAATGAATGTGGCTAAGCTAACCTCAAAAGACTCCATGTCAACTGAGTGCTGCCTACATAGCCCTTGTTTTAAGGGCCTCAGGCCAATGTAGTTCTCCCTAAAAAAGGGAAGAAGAGTCAAAGAGGTCGATAGTAGGTTTGATTATGTTAGTGTTGATGAGGGTATGATGATGTTACAACATTTTCCATATTATGTGATGGTGTATTTTGTAACATTGGTTATGTGGTTTTTCACCCCTAATAATTTTCCATATTGGTGATGGTGTATGCTAAAAATGAAATGAGTATATTTATGCTTCAGCAAGTAATGGTTTATGCTTGACATAAATTGTGTTTGGTTAATAGTTTATATGTGTATTGTTGTCCATAGAAACTAGTGTGAATGGGCTATGTCATGTTAGTGGTCTGAAAATGTTTGGTTTGGTTTGGTTGGTTTTGGTTAGATAATGGTCTAGTTATGTGTGACCAAGATGTATAAGAAGCAAAAGGCACATTGCTCTTTCATTGACAAGGACCATAATGATTGCATAGATGAGGTTTTTGGAAACAAAAGCCTCGTTCATGCATTACGTCGTTGACCATTAGTTTATGTTAGAGAAGTATTTGAATCACTTGATGTTAAGTGAGCTCAAAATCCCTTGAGTATGTTGGGGTAATAGGTATGATTGGGCGATAAGTCAGGATAGCGTAACCCTTTTGAGTAGGTATAACTTTTCCCCTTTTATAGGTGACCCTGAGAATGCCTATAGATAAGTCCATGACTTTATAGTTTGTCAGTCAATTTTTTTTTGGTAGACTGATCAATGCAGGAAGTCCACTTGGGGATGTTGTGTTGTTTTATGGTTAGGTTGTGCTGTGTATGTAGCAAAATTTAGGCATAGCCATCCTTTGAGGGAGGGGTCTATATTCTACTTTGTATGCTTTGTATATTCTTTTGCCTTTCATTTTAGTATCTTTAGAATGGATTGGTAATCAGTCAATTTGCTATTTCTGAGTATTGTTGAGAGACAACCCAACTTTCTTCCTAGAAAGGCTAAAAAGCCTTCCTCCTATCCTTATCCATTTACATACCAACCCTTTGCCTTTGCCCCCTCTCAAACCCTATTTACTGTCTTACAACCCTGCACAGACCTAGACTCCTTCCAGACCCCTCTGTCAACTATAAACCCATCCAAAACCCATCCAAGGCCATTGCCCTGACTGACATCAACCATTTCCCCTACCGACGTCGACATACTAACCAACATCAGCATCATTGACAAACTGACACTGGCAGACTAACTGACGTCGGTGACTGTGAGAGACTGACTACAGAATATAGGTACGCATTATCTCTATTTCTCTTTCTTAGTCTTTAACCATTTCTTTTATCTGACACTCTTTTTATCAATAAGTGGACTATCATCCCTCAAGGAAGTCTTTGTGCTTCTAGGACTGAGCATGTGCTTGGCAGTCCACCATATATCTATCTAACATTTTCTGTGTTTAAGTCTTACTCTTTCTACATGTGTTGTCCTCCACAGCCAAAGAGGAGCTCCTTCAATCGTCTGGATAACAGTGCGCAACTTAATCTGGGTACATACAAACCACTGACCATTTATCTTTAGTTTATTATTTCTTCTGAATATTAAATATCAAAAATGAGGTAGAAAACATTTTGGCACGCTCAGTGGGACACAAACCCATAATTTCCTGAATAGTTAGCAAAATTGTCATAATGTGATGGTCAGAATGTTTCTACCTCATGAATAGTTACCAACCCCCAATCACCATCTAATTGTTCCCAAAGGGATAAAAATTTTGAGAGATTATTTGACCACAATGTCAAGGCTCTCCAACACTATCTTTCAAGAAGCCAAACACGAGACCCTTCAGGTAATCCTGATTATGGGATGCCAACTTTCATCACTAAAGCGGCAATGACATCAACAACATCCGCTAGCCAACTCATCATAACTCAGGCTATTGCCTTGACCAATAACCTGACCATGGCCAATACTCAAAATGTGGCCTCCCCTTCCATTTTTGGACCTACCTCCATCGAGGTTTCCATACCCCCTCAACCACAAACAATTCAACCAAGTTTGACACATTGTCAGAACTTGATTGTCTCTACCCCACCCACTCTTGCACCCATAAATACAAGAGTGACTACCTATCCTTCAACTAGTATTTCCACTATTCAACCACCTATGGTGACATCCAGTCAATTTGTGCCCTCCAACTTCACGGCACAAGCCCCTTTGACCTCAACATCAGTCCCAATGACGAACTACCAATATGTTACATCTATACAAGCACAACCAAGTACGTCATATGCCCTTCTCAACACCTTCCAGGTACCTTAAAATTTAGGGGGTGCCCCACCTATGAATCTGTCAGCTGATCTAATTAAGATGTTGATGGATAAGATGTCTAATCTTGAGACATCCATTTTTGGTTCAAGCAATGTTCTTTCATACGAACAAATTTGCAACAAACCCATCCACCCTTTTGTGCCTATTAGACCATATCCTAACCAGCGGGAACTCCCCAAATTTACTCAATTTTAGAGTAAAGAGGACCCATAACAACATCTACAAGCATTTAGACACACTTGTTACCTCATAGTGCATGATGATGCGTTACTACTTTGCACATTTCCCATGTCACTTTCTGGCGCTGCCCTTGACTGGTATAGTTCTATTGCCAGTCATTCCCTCTTTTCCTTCACTCAACTCGCCTAATTATTCCTCAACCACTTTTCAATCAACATCACCAAAAAGGTCTCTATTACAGACCTCTATTCTATTCGACAATTCGACAATGAGTCAATAGCTGACTTCGTCACCTATTGGAGAGCTTTGATTAACCAACTCTCCTTCTCATTACCTCAAACTGAGCTCATTGAGATCTTTTCAAGAGCATGTGCCAAGCACATCTCATCCACTTTGCGGGTTCAAACATTCTACACATTTGATGAAACTTTCACCATGGCCAAAAAGCTTAAACTACGCGCGATCAAAGAAGATAAGGTCAAATTGCATAGCACAAATGCCAACACAAAATCTAATGACCCTTCTTCGTCCAAACCTACTTTTTCCAACTCCAAATCTAAAGGAGTGGCAAATGTTGTGGTCCTTAGGCCATCATCTTCAACAACAAATAACCAATCTCAACCCTCCACATCAAAATACATCACAAAACAATTCCAATAATGATACGTACAGCATCAATATATCCAATAGGAGAGTCATACAGTTCTATGTTGGATAAACTCATCAAGCAGGGGGTCCTCAATCTCCCTCAAATTTGACCACCTCAATTTGACCCCTCAAAAGCCATCCCTACATGGTATAGGGAAAATGACTTTTGCAACTTTCATCGTGTCCGGGGTCATGACACAGACAACTGCATAAATTTCAAAAACATCATACAAGACATGTTAGACAAGGGGGATCTTGTTTTGGATAACCCAAATGCGTTGCCTAACCAAAACATAGACATCTTTAGACAACCATTCCCTAACCATCCCCCTAGCCAGAATAACATTTAGACCATAGCCGATGACCTTCAAGAGTGTAATATACACACAGTCGACATGGTTTCTAACCAACCTCTCCCACAATATAAAGAGGTTAATCAACTTATTTTTCCACCACAAGTAGAAGAGCCTTCTCTTATTTTTCCACCATAGGTAGAAGAGCCTTCTTCTCTTATTTGTCCATCATGGGTAGAAGAGCCTTCTTCTCTTATTTGTCCACCATAGGTAGAAGAGCCTTCTTCTCCTATTTGTCCACCATAGGTAGAAGAGCCTTCTTCTCTTATTTGTCCACCACAGGTAGAAGAGCCTTCTTCTCCTATTTGTCCACCACAGGAAGAAGAGCCTTATTCTCTTATTTGTCCACCACAGGTAGAAGACCCTTCTTCTCCTATTTGTCCTCCATCCACCCCTCTTTCGCACTAAGGAGAGTCTACTTTGACCTCTTCCATATGGGAGGATGCTTTGATGGCACCAACGCCAGCTGCCACGCCTTCATCCTTCTTATCATCAATGGGGGATCATACTTTCCACGCTACTCGACCACACGTACAAACCCCTGACCATTTATCTTTAGTTTTTTATTTGTTCTTAATATTAAATAGCAAAAATGAGTAGAAACACTAATATATACAACTTTAAAATATGTGTATATTTCCTCTTAGATCAAAAGGAAAGTTTGACAATTTTATTGCCTCATTGGATGAGGAATTGAATGAGGCATGTAGCTCTTTCAACCTTAGTCTTGATTCCTCCTTATTTGTTGTAACTATCATCTTTTTTTGGCATGATGTTCAATATGAATCAAGAAGCTCTAAATATATTAACTATGTGCATCCAAATAGTCTCAAGTTATTCATATGGCTCCTCAAATATGACCCCCAAAGGTGGTTCAACAAGTCATACCTCTTTGATTTCTATGGTGTCCTTAGAAAGATTAGGCTTATTCTTGGTTGTAGGCTCTTCAAGCTCATCAAGGAGTTCTACATATTCTACCTAATCTTGGTCATTGTCCTCCATGGGAAACTCTTTATCCACCTTCTCAAGGACTTGATCCTCAACCTGATAAAGATCTTCAATGAGATATATCTCAATCTCATCCATGTTCACTATTTATACCAATCTCTCATCAATACCATCCTTCTCATTCTGCTTGGGCATCCCTAGAATAGCACTATCTTCCTAAAGCTCCAAAACATTAATGGAAACCTTAGGTGAAGATTCAACCTATTGTACCATCTCATTAGCCAAGTATACCATCTTAAGTTCATCAATCTCACACATTAAATCATGGTACAATTGGTACCAATGCTCAACTTCCTATTGGATCTCATCTCCAACTTGCTCCTACTTATCAAGTGGTGTCCCAATAATGATCTCCTCTTCTAACTCTAATAATACATCATCATTAGTCATGATTTCAACATGTATTTCATTGATTACCTCTTCAAGGCGTGGTGTACGATATTCTTGGGATGACTCCAAGAGAGATGAGACATATGTGGCACCTCTTTGGTCTGAATCCTTGTCTTTGATAGTCATGTCCTCATCCTTATTTTGCATATTGCTTTGGATGGATTTCTAAGATGGAAATGACCTTAATTATTGAGGAGGGAGGTATGGGGGTTGAATGACCTTATATTTGCTTGACTTCATGATTTGGTTTCAAGATGGAAAAGATAGAGGTTCTCCTTTGACCTTTTGATTCTATTTCTCCTCCTCTTTCCTTGTCTTCAACTCCAAATCTTTGATTTACTTCACTATATTCTCTTAGAATATCTCCTCTTTAAGGTGGTCAATGGCTTCATGAAGATAAGGAATACAAGATGATTCTTGAGGAGGGATGAGAGAGATTTACATAGGTTTAAATCCTCCTTTAACTTGGGATTTTAAATCTAGATTTGCCTCACTTTGCCCACCCCATGACTTCACCACTTGATTCCAACTTGGAATCTTGAAGGACTTCATAAGAGGCTTTTGAGTAACGATGGAATCTTGAACCTCAACTGCATGTTGTTCAATAACAATCTCCTTCTTTCTTTGATAACTCTCTTAGATAGATCCCTAAAAAGGAAAGGTCTAAGAAACACATGTGTTTTAATGGATTTATTATTTATTATTGGAAAGAGGGAAAAGAAGAAACTAAGTATGGGTATGGTTGAAAAACTTGATTGATAGTGCACATGTTAAAATCAAAATATTGTGAAGAGATCCTCTTTGGCTTAGGAGGATGACATGTAGATAAGAAATCACTACAGCAAACTTGTTTGTTAGACAAATAGTTGGGTGGATTGTCTAGCAATTTATAGATCCTAAAATTGAGAGATTCTTTAGGGGTTGTCAATCCACATGTTTTAAATAATTAATCTTATAAATAGAAAAAAAGGTACTTGCATCAATAATAAAAAGGTACTAAAATTGAATACAAGAGTGTTTGCTAAGAAATACGCTAGAAATGATTAAATTAGTGACAAACTAATTAATACTAGTGTTAGAGGGTTGGGTATGCTTCAAAATATCAAAAAGGGGTCTGTGAATAGGTAGGAACATAAAAAATTAGTTTTGATTAGATGTAGGTAGGTGAAATTAGCTTGCATGTTTTCATTACCACAATAACCATTGATGGTTGGGCTGATCATCGATGGTTAAGGTGACCATTGGTGGTCAAGGTGACCATAAATGGTTATAAAAACTATTGATGGTTGAATCAACCATCAATAATTACTATGTGAGGATCTAGGTTGGTAATTTTGATGATTGATGAAATCCAAAAGATGGATTCTGAGAGATGGGTAAGGTCTAGGATGATTACAAAATAGAAATAAAGTAGATGAATACTAATAAATAATTACTTTTCTTACCATAAGTTGATTGGGTGGATGGTTGAGGTAGTTGATCTATTGGTAGAATCTAACTTGATTTTGATAGAGTAATGGTACTTGAATGCTTGGTGAAGAGGTAGAGGTAAATTTGGCTCTTTGATATGATTATTGGATTGCTAGATTGTTGATAATGATTGACCTATAAAAAAGGAACTCCTAGATGCATAAGCTTTTGATCACAATTGTAGATGGATTTCACCTCCCAGCTCTTCTCTTCTTATAGGCACAATCAAGAGGTGGAAGTGAAGGTTCAATTAGGCTGTCTAATTATAAATTATCCATGCAAAGGCTTACAACAAGATTTAGATAACTTATATTTAGAAAACTAAATTGGGTGGTTTGAATGCTAGTTGTTAAAGAGGTGCACCCTAATCATCAGTGGTCAAGGTGACCACCGGTGGTCATCCTAACCATTGATAATCGAGGGTGAAGGTAAAAAGGTGGGTAAAAATTTAGGTTAAGCTAATTAGGTAAACTGACCATGGTTGGGCCCAATTAGTAGTCAAAGGGTGAAATTGGTCCCAAGGGGGTCCTAGGTGGTCTAAGGGTGTTTTCAACATTCAAAATCATAGTGTGCATATTTTTGGTGTCTACATTTTTCCCCTTTTTGTTATGTAGCTTTGAATCAAAAGGATATAAAACAAAAATTGGAGTATGGGTCAAAGGTCTAGTTTCCATGAGTATGGGATAAGGTGTTCCCCATTCAAACCAAGAATTGATGAGGAAGAGCAAAATCAGGTGCAGGTTTGATAAGTAGTATATGGTGAATCATAAGGTGGGTGATAAGTGGGTTAGGTATTTGAAATGTAAACTTATGCATAAAATGTGACTAAGTGCAATATTCAAGATTGTGTAAATTCTAAAGTTGCCAATGTTGGTAAAAATAATAAGGGTCGGTGTTAAAAAGGACAAGTGATGAGTCAATCATGTAATCGCATGTATGCATGGTGATTGGAAACACTCATAGATACAAGTCTCCTAATTAGGGTTAATGTTTTTGTAGGGATCCAAGGTATGAAGTTATATTTTAAAAAACATAAATGGTTTAAGTGTCATGGGTATCCAAGGTAGGAAGTGCTCTTGGAAAGACACAAATGATCTAGTTGTACACTAAGTGGTGCAAATGTAAATGGTCAACATGGTAAGGTCAGTCGGTATAGTCAAAAGGACCAAGCATGGTCATCACAAAATATGCAAAAGGTTGGGTCAAAAATGACCAATGTCAAGGTGGGCATGGTATAATAGTGCGCTGGAGAAGGGTAATCTCTAAAAGTTTAGATGGGAGAAAGGTGATCTCTAAAGGCTAGTGTTTCTACCTCAAATTTGCTTTTCAAACTTAAGAAAAAGAAACTAAAAGAAAGTAATGGACAAGGCTTGGAAGTACCTGGACTAAAGATTGCGCACCGTAAATCCAGACGTTCGTGGGCACTCCTCTTTGGCTGTGGAGGAATGACACCTGAAAAGAAGAAAGAAACTAGGACAAGAAAAACGTTAGAAGGATAGGCAGTGGGTTGCCAAGCAAAGGCTTGTTCCCAGAAGTGTAAAAACTTCCTTAAGGGAGGTCAACCCACTGTTTTGATGAGATAAGTGACTGATAAAAGACAGAATGCCAGAATACAGAAGTGACAAAGAAAGTAGAAAGGAAAGAAGAAAGCAAAATGATTCCCTGAATGAAGGAGCTATAGGACTGAAGACAGTCGCCGAGGTCGGAAATGTCGCCGGCGTCGGTTAGCTGATCTGCCATCGTCGGCTATCCTGCCAACGTCGGTTGGGGAAGTGACCGGCGTCGGTCAGGGTTGTGGCCTGTAGTCGGGTCTGAGCTACTTTCTAGACTGTGGACAGGTCTGAGACTGAACGGGGACAAGTTTGGGTGGATTGGGGAGTGGTCTGGTTCGAGTCGAGTGCCTGATGCAAGGTTTTTTGGCAGAGGGATGGGGAAGAGGAAGAGACACGGAGGATTCACAGAGGACAGGGCCTGAGAAGACTTTACAGCCTCTCAGGGGGAGGGACAAAGGAAGAGACACAGAGGACAATAGAAGATAGATGATTAAACTAAAGAAATGAAATAAAAACCCAGACTAACTTACCTTTAGCTTGCTGAATGAAAAGAAAAGAAGATGTTGCTGGAGCCACGGAAGAGTTGCTGCAGGGAGAAGATACTGATCCAGGGCCTTTTTCACCTGTTGCTGCTGCTGCACGAGGTCAAGATAGAGGAGAGATGAAAGCCAAAGCGCCGAGAGAAGCTGTTTGCGAGCTCAAGAGTCTAGGGGGTTCAACGGATGCAGAAGGGGATAATGAAGGCTGCCGACGCCGGCAGTTTTGCTGACGTCGGCTGAAGGGTCGCCGACGTCAGCGGTCGCAGGATGGGCACAGAGGCTAAAAATAGCCTCTGCCCATTCTTGCACGCCGCCGGGCGAGGGGTCATGGGCAGAACGGTCACAAGGATGCCAAAATGGATGAGGGGGGATATAATGGTGAGATTTGGTCTAATAAATGCTAGGGGAAGGTGGAGGGATTCAAGGGAGGATCCAAGGAGGCAAGGGTAGGGTGGAAAGGGGGCCTCATTAAATTAAAAATAGATGTTAATTTCTAATTAATAAGACTTAGGTGGGTTAGGGACCAAGGAGGACTAGGAGGGAGAAAGGACCAAGGGGGAGAACCAAGGTGCAGACACGTTTGCGGTGTCTACATTTGCCCCTTTTTGTCTTGTTGGTTGTTCTAGACGAACTGCAAGACAAAAATAGGAGTTGGTTGCCCCAGAAAAAGGATGAGGTGTTCCCTCCTCAAAGCGATAGTCGAGAGAAGGGAACCGAAGATCGAGTGTTGATTTGACAGAGAAATGGATAGAAGAGAGTGAGTGAAAACGCTGCCATAATCGTGATTGCGCGTAGTCCACTTCACGAGAGGGTCAGGTCAAATTGTCGCATGTCAAGGGTCAAGGAGTGCCAAAATTGAAGTAACCGGGCCCCAGCATTTAGTCGTCTGCTGATCGGGTCACTCAATCTAAGCTGAAGCTCCAAATGGTCGTCGTGTCCCAGGTATCTAGGGCTCAGGAAGTGCTCCCAGAAACACGAAAAGGCCACAAGTAGTAGGGATCGACTGGCTCACAATCCTACACTTGTGAAGGGTCAAAAATAGTCTACAGACAATTCTGCTAACCAGCTGTGGAATAGCATACACGCAAAAACAACCAAGGCAACATTGGCTTGGAAGGAGGTCGAGGTCGAAGGAGATAGGCATGGTCGCCAATGGTCATTGGTCAAGAGGATGGATGGACGAAAGGATGCGGCCGAGCTAACCCCAGAAGACCCCATGTCAACTGAGTGCTGCCTACATAGCCCTGGTGATAGGGCCTCAGGCCGATGTAGTTCTCCCTAAAAGGGAGGGAGGGTCAGAGGGATTGATTGGTCTTGGTCAAAGGTCGATGAGTGGTCGTGGTCAAAGGTCTTGGTCAAAGTGTCTTGGTCAAAGGTCTTGGTCAAAGTTGACGAAGTGAGGCGTGATAAGAGTCAAAGAAGAGAAGGTTTGTCCATCATAGAGATGAACAAACGGGGGTGGTCGAGCTAACCTCAGAAGATGTGGTATCTGAGTGCTGCCTACATAGCCCTGGTCATAGGGCCTCAGACCAATGTAGTTCGGACAAAGAGGGTCAAAATGGTCGATGATGAGATTGGTCATGTGTTGAAATGATGAGGAGAAGATGAGGAAAAAAAAGGATGCTACAGATGGTGTACTCTGTAGAAGTGGTCGAGGGTCTTTCATCTCTAGCAAGTTTCCATAGTCGCAATGGATGTATGCTAAAAATGAATAAAGGGTCTATTTATGCTTCAGCAAGTATTGGTTTATGCTTAACATAAATTAGGGTCTGGTCGGTAGTTTCCATGTGTATTGGTGTCCATGGGAACTATGCTAAAAGGACAAGGATGATGCCTGATGTCGTGTTGAAAATGTCGAGGCTGGTTTGAAAAATGTTGACGTTGGCTTGGTTTAAGGATGAGTCGACAATTGACGTGGCCAAAGCGTGACCAAAGTGTAGAGAAAAGGTGAAAGGCAAATTGCTCTTTCATTGACAAGGACCAGAAAGGAAGCATAGATAGGGGTGATTAGAACAAAAGCCCCGTTCATGCATTACGTCGTTGACCAGTATTGAGTTAGAACGGTAATCGAATCACTTTGACATTAAAGTGAGCTCGAAGTCCCTTGAGCCAGTGATAGGAGGAGGATAGGGTAACCCAGTGTAAGAGCAGGAATAACCTTGCCCCTTTTTATAGGAGACCCTGAGACAACTAAAAGCCAATGTCCGTGACTCATTTTTTTTTTTTTTTTTGCGCAGACTGATCGATGCGGGAAGCCTGCATAGAGATGTCATTTGATGTAATGGTCATGTTGCGAAGCTGATCGATGCGGGAAGCTTCTAAAATAGTTGCTGTTTATTGCCAGAGTAGTCATAGCCATCCTTCGAGGGAGTGGTCTATATTTTTCTTTGATAATGTTTGAAAAGTTGGCCTAGCTGTCCTTCAAGGGATCAGTCTAGTAATACAGCAATGATAGTACAGCTATCCTTCGAGGGATCAGTCTGTCTTTTTGATTTGACTTGATTTAGTGACCATGGATATGTTTTGACATCTTGACTTGGATTTTGATAGAAATGAGAGTCATGGACAAGACTGTAGAAGCCCAAGGACGCCCCTTTTATTAGGACAAAGCATCACTGCATCCTAAAAGGGTTGTAGAGGACTAGTTAAGGGGGAATAGGGTTGAAAGGGATGAGGATTAAGAGGACGAGGATTGCTCAAGGGACAAGCTCAAGTTACGTGTCAAGTAGACGAGTACTCGACTAGCAGAAGAATGGTCGAAGATGCAACGCATTAAGAGGCTCAGGTTCTGGCCGTCTGTCAAGGGAAGACAGACGATAAGTCCCTGACCCATACTTGTGCGTGATGATAAAAGGTCCAAGCCAATTGGGGGCAAATTTGCCTCGTTTACTTCGCTCCATATTGGTCACGTGCTGATTCTCTTTGAGGACGAGGTCTCCGATGTTGAAATCTCGTTCTCGCAGATTTTTGTCGTAGGCCCGCTTTATGCGACTTTGATAGACATGGAGATGATTAAGGGCAGCCAGACGGCGCTCGTCGAGTAACTCAAGTTGAGCTAGGCGATCTTGATGAAAGTCGTCGTTGGAGAGAATGTCATGCAGGGAGATACGAAGAGATGGGATCTGTACTTCGAGAGGTAAGACAGCCTCTGTTCCGTACACGAGAGAAAAGGGAGTAGCACCCGTAGAGGTTCGAATGCTAGTGCGGTAGGCCCACAAAGCGAAGGGGATATGAACGTGCCAATCCCTTCCTGTATCGTCGACCACCTTCATGAGAATTTTGGTGAGAATTTTGTTGGAAGCCTCGGCCTGCCCATTTGCTTGTGGGTAGTAAGGCGAAGAAAAGCTGAGTTTGATGCCAAATGAGTCACATAGCTTTTGGACAGTCTTATTTTTGAAGGACTTGCCATTGTCGGTGATGATTTTGTGAGGGACACCGAAACGACAGATGATGTGGCTGCTGATGAAGTCGACAATTTTGTCGGCTTTTGTGGAGACAAGAGGAATGGCTTCCACCCACTTGGTGAAATACTCAGTGGCAGTGATGATGGACTGATGACGAAGAGACGAGTGAGGGTTGATCTCACCGATGAGATCCAAGCCCCACTGAGAGAAAGGCCAAAAATCCTGAGCGACTTGCAAGGCGTGGCTGGGGAGATGAAGCAGGTTAGAGTGCTGCTGACACTTGATGCAACGCCGAACATAATCGCTACAGTCTTGATGAAGGGTGGGCCAATAATAACCCAGGTGAAGGAGGCGCTTGGCAACCGAGTTTCCACTGAAGTGTCCACCACAAATCCCGTCGTGGACTTGCTTTATGGCATGAGAAGCTTCAGCGGAGATTAGACAGCGAAGAAGGAGACCGTCGAAGCCTCGCTTATAGAGAAGGCCCCCTAGCATGGTATAGCGAGCTGTGCGCTTGATGAAAGCTCGTCGCGCATTGCTAGAGAGGTTGGGAGGAGTGACAGAAAGAGACAAGTAGTCCACAAGTTGCTTATACCAGTCATCTTGTGGGCTAGAATTGATAGTGTTGATATGGTCGATGTGAGGAGAGATGTATGAAGGCAAAGGTATGCGATGCACTGTGACAAAAAGGCGGGATGATGATGGTGAAGACGGGATATGCGAAGCGAGAGAAGCCATGGTGTCGGCAAACTTGTTCGTAGAGCGTGGAACAGTCTGCAAGAGGTAATGGTTGAAAGATGCCAAAAGAATGTTAGCACGATTCTTATACTTCTGTAAAACTTCATTTTTACAGAGATACGAACCGTTAACTTGATTAACGACGAGCTGCGAGTCGCCGAAGATGTTGATAGACTTGATGTGGAGGGAAAGGGCAGTCTGAAGTCCCAAAATTAAGGCCTCGTATTCGGCCATATTATTGGTACAATCGAAGTCAAGCTTGAAAGATAGAGGCAAGGGCTCCCCGTCGAGTGGGATGAGGATGACCCCCGCACCCCCACCGAGTTGACATTTGGAGCTGTCAAAGAACATAGTCATCTGGTAGACGGTGTCATCGGTGGAAAGGGTAGCGATAGACTCGTCAGGGAACTCACAGTGTGAAGGTTGGTTGTCGGGAAGAGGGGCATCCGCCAGTTGGTCAGCGATGGTTTGCCCCTTGATAGATTTCTGTTGGATGAATTCGAAGTCAAACTCAGCAAGCAGCATGAGCCACCGAGCCATACGTTGATTCTGATATGGCTTGGAGTGCATGTACTTGAGAGGGTCGGTGTGAGTGACGACAAAGGTTTTGTGGTTGAGAAGATAGTGGCGGAGCTTGGTAGCGGAAAAGACTAAGGCCAAACAGAGTTTCTCGGTATGAGTATACCGAGTTTCATAGTCGACCAGTGTTCGGCTGATGTAGTAAACCGCTTGCTCGCGATGATGCTCGTCTCGGTGCGTGATCATGGCACCTAACGAATGGTTGGTAGCAGAGATATAAAGGTAGAAGGGTTGGTCATCCTTAGGTGGAATGAGGACTGGTGGAGAGACCAGATAGCCTTTGAGGGCTTCAAAAGCCTCTTGACAGCCCTTATCCCATTTAAAGGAGACGTCTTTCTTAAGGAGGTGATGAAAAGGTTGGCAGCGGTCTGAAAGCTGCGAGATGAAACGGCGAATGGACTGGAGCTTCCCTTGGAGACTGCGAAGCTGCTTGGGATTGGTCGGGGGTGGCATTTTGAGAATAGCGCGGATCTTGGTGGGATCTATCTCGATACCACGGAAGGAAACGATGAAGCCGAGAAGTTTGCCTGAGAGGACCCCAAAGACACACTTCTTGGGGTTGAGGCGGACATTGTATTGAAGAAGACGAGAGAAGATGATTGTGAGAATGGTCAAGTGGTCGCGGCGGAGCTTGGACTTGCCGAGAAGGTCATCCACATAGTCCTCCATGATTTTGTGGAGGAGATCGTGGAAAATGTAGGTCATGGCACACTGATAAGTGGCACCAGCATTTTTCAGGCCGAAAGGCATGACTCGATAGCAGAAAGTCCCCCATGGGGTGATAAAGGTAGTCTTGTGCTGGTCTTCTGGTGCGATTAGGATTTGATTGTATCCTGAAAACCTGTCCATGAGAGATAGCATCTCATGGCCGGTCGTGAGATCAACAAGCTGGTCAATGTTAGGAAGAGGAAAGTCATCTTTGGGACAGGCTAGGTTAAGGTCGCGATAGTCTGTGCAGATCTGAATCCCCCCAGTTGCTTTAGTAACTGGGACAATGTTAGAGACCCACTGTGGATAATCGATGGGTTGGATGAAGGAGACAGAAAGAAGGCACTGAAGCTCCTCTTTGACAAGAAGCGCAACGCGAGGATGCATCTTTCGAAGCTTCTGCCTAACAGGCTTAGCCTCTGGTTTGGTGACAATGTTATGGGTAGCAATGGTGGGGTCGATGCCAGGCATGTCGCTGTAAGTCCAGGCAAAGGCCTTACTATGGTTGGAAAGGAACTGGGCATAGTCAAGCTGCTCCTGAGTGTCTAAAGATTGGCCAATCTTTAAGACGTGAGGAACATCGGAAGAAGAAGGGAGGTTGATGTCAATGGTGGATTCATTTAACATAACTTGGGTCTTGGAAGGGAGAAAACGCTGGACGAAAGAGTCATCGGCACCCATGTAGGAAAGGATGGCGTCATCGTCAATGCAGTGGACAGTGTGAATGGTTGCCGACTCATCCTCTACCATGCTAAGAAAGATGAGAGGGAGAGACCTGGGCACCCCATTGAGCTAATAGGTCAGGGGTTCCAGGCGGATGGTGTTTATGGAAAAAAAAACTAGGAGGGATGGAAACCACCAACTCCGTAGGTGACGAGGGAGAAATGGGCGAGTCTGGAAGAGATTGGTCAGTGGTTGGTTCGGGACAAAGGTCAGAAGGAGCCTGAGTGGGGTCATGATATCCCAGGCCATAGCGTTTCTTGGCATCATGATCACTGAGTGGCTCGATGGGCTGATGGGAGCCCTGCTCATAACGTCCGAAACCAAAACCCTTCCATGCACACCTGTGAAGGTAAGTGTGTGCAAAGGCAGGGTTGCCAAGAAATGAGAAATCAGATGTGAAAGGTTGGGGTGAAGAGAGGGAAGTGCCGTAGGTAGGAGCTTGATTAAGCCCCCCATAGACAAAGTTGGTTTGGAAGTGAGGAGGACCATAAGGTACGACCATCCTGATGCGATGGTCGTAATTAGGACTGAGGTGAAGGTGTCCATACTCTTGCGGAGTTTGGAACATGTCGAGGGTCAACAAGCGATATTCCCCAAGCGATAGTCGTTGGAAGATGTCTTCTATGGGGTCTTTGGTCGGCGCTTGAAGAGGAGGGGTGAGGGCAACCGCCGATTGCGAACTGGTTGAAGCTTCCGCAGATGGAGGCGGTGCCGGAGTGGACGGCTTGATGGGAATGAGGACATCGTTAGGATGGTAGGTGGTGTTGCAAGTCTTGAAGGGTGAAGGGTCAGCAGGGATGGTGTGGACTTGCCCGTCATGCTCGAACTTCACACAACGGTGTAGGGTGGAGGGTATATAGGCCATGGCACGGATCCAAGGTCGGCCCAGTAGAAGGTTATATTGAAACTCTCCTTCGATGATATAGAAGAGCTTCGAGACTGTGCGTGGACCAACGCGAATGTGGAGGATGACTGTGCCAATGGTTGTGGCGGTGGTGTCGTTGAAAGAGCGTAAGATAGCATCAGTTTTGGAGACGTAGTTCTGAGGAAGAGCCAGCTGATCAAAGGCGTGGGTAGAGATTATGTTGATGCTAGCACCACCATCGATCATAACGCATTTAATGCGTGTCTGATCAACATAGGCAGTGATGAAGAGGGCGGCGTCCTGATCTTCTGTGTTAGATGTGGGAATCTAAGAATCGCTGAATGTGATGGAAGCGACAGGAGACAAGGAATGGACGAGGGCAACGAGTGGTTGGGGGTCCTCAGGTCGGACCTCCACTGCCTGCAAGGCTTAGATAAGGGCTTGACGGTGCTGAGGTGAAGTTTGGATAAGGTCGTAAAGAGACATCTTCACAGGTGTCTGGTGAAGCTGCTTCAGCATGGAGTCATGGATTGGCCCAGAAGAGGAAGATGAAGAAGGTTGGGTCGCGCCAAGGATAGAGATTTTAGGCTTGGGCGCAAGGGGCGGCTTGACGAAGGGATAGGTCCAAGGAATGGCAGCTTTTTCCTTGGCCTTGTCCTTTTGCGATCTAGTGGTTATACAGACAGCATTGATTTCAAAAATGGGAGGCGAAGAAGGGGTCATGTTTTGCCGGTGAGATGTTGACGTGTTTGAAGAAGTTGGACAGGAAGGAGTCGGGGTCTGGTCAAGGGTGTCCTCAAGGAGAAGAGTGTCTTTCTCCATGTGGTGGCGAATGACGGCCTTGAGGGCACAGCAAGTCTCAGTGTCGTGTCTTGGTGTACGATGATATAAACAAATTTTTGTATAGTCGAACCAGGAGGGCTTGGACCCAAGAGGTTGGAAAGGCTTGATGGGCAGAAGGGTTATGTCAGAAGTCTGGAGAAGTCAGCGTAATATCGACGAGTATGAGCCCAATAGAGGGTCCGTGCTATTTGATATGCGCGAGGTCGGTGACTTTTGCTTAGGCGAGGTTAGAAGAAGTTTCCGTACCACCTTATGGGTTGATGGCACGGTGACAGATGGAGACAGCTCTTTCTTGACGATTGATACCACCTTTTTAGGAGAGGGATGACTGGAGGTAGGCAGGGGAAGCAAAGGAGGCAACGAGTTTTGGTTGAAGGTCGGAGTGGGAAGGATGCTAGCCAAGGTCGAAGGATGGGGGCCCAAAATGGATGGCAATGGTGACGGAGAAGGAGGCGTTCGTTTCTGTGGTCTGGCAGTCTTCTTCGCCTTGGTCGGAAGACTACTACTGGTCGAGGTCTGGCCCAGGTCCACCTTCACTTGCGGGTGAGTGAGGGAGGAGATAGGACGAACGCCAAATGACTTGATGGGTTTGGACGAGATAGATGCAGGCTTCGGTTTGGATGGGTTTGGTTGAGGTTTGAGAGTCTGGTCTTTGTCAAGAGTCTGACGAGATTCTGCCTTGGGAGGATTAGCGGCATGTGATGAGAGGGCGCGGGTATGTTGAAGGGCTTTAAGACGCTCCCACAACACCTGAGGTGTCACTTTCCTCGAAGGGAGAAGTTCAATCTTCTCCACTAACTGGGAAAATGGCTGAGAGGAAGATGTTGATGGTTGCGAGGTTGAAGACGAGATGGGAGTAGTGGTCTTGGACACATGGTGTGGTGAAGTCATGACAGATTTAGATGAGGATGAAGGGGAGACAGGTTCTACCCTGGGTGGAGAAGAAACCGGGAAGTGAGGCTCCTCCAGCGGGTAAAGGGCAGGGATGACGGTGCCCTCCACTTGCGGCTGAGGAGTAGGAAGGGTCGGGTCCTCCATAGGCTGCAGAAAGGAGGATGGCGAGATTGGTGGTGCTGATAAGGCCGAGGCGTCCTCCAAGATGAGAGAGGTCAATGGAGAACTAGCCGGGGAGAGAGGCTCGTCCACATGTGACGGACTGATGGATGGACTAACCTCAAGAGGCTGATTGGGGACGAAAGGAGAGACCGTATTGACTGTCCGAATATTGTGCTCATGATTGTCGTTAATTAAGGTCTGGACATGGTTCTGAGTTGGTGAATGATTGGGGAAAGGTTGTTTGAAGATGTCAATGGCCTGATTAGGGGGTGCATTTGGATTGTCTAAGATGAGATCCCCCTTTTCAAGCATGTCTTGTATTATGTTCTTAAAGGTCTTGCAGTTCTCCGTGCCATGGCCCTTAACTCGGTGGAAGCTGCAGAAGTCTTGCTCCCTATACCACGTGGGGATGGCGTGTGAGGGATCGAATTGCGGAGGAGGTCGGGCTTGAGGGAGATTGAGGACTCCCTGTTTAAGAAGCTTTTCTAGTACAGACACATATGATTCTCCAAGAGGAGTATATCGTTGCTGCAAGTATCTTTGCTGGAATTGCTGAGTAGCGCTCTGAGATGTAGAGGGCTCAGGCTGATTGGACGAAGAAGATGAAGGTCTGACAACCACGGCATTAGCTGAAGCCTTGGATTTAGAATTGGATGATGATGGCTTGGCAGAAGAAGAGTCATTGGTCTTAGAGCTGGGATTCTTACTCCTCAGCTTGACTTTGTTCTCCTCGATGGCACGCAACTCAAGTTTGCGGGCCATCGTGAAGGCCTCGTCAAAAGTGTGGAAGGTTTGAACCCTCAGAGTGGAAGAGATATGTCGGGCACAGGCTTGAGAAAAGAGTTCAATAAGCTCGGCCTGGGGCAAGGAAAAGGAGAGTTGGTTGATAAGGCCTCTCCATCGAGCAACGAAGTCGGCTATGGACTCGTCCTCGAATTGCCGAATAGAATAGAGGTCCGTGATCGAGACCTTCTTGGTTATGTTGATAGAAAAGTGATCGAGGAATAGCTGAGCCAATTGTGTGAATGAGAAGAGAGAATGGCTAGGAAGGGAGCTGTACCAGTCAAGTGCAGCACCCGAGAGAGACATAGGAAACGTGCGTAAGAGTAACGCATCGTCATGGCCAATGAGGTAGCAGGCGTGTCTGAATGCCCGCAAGTGTTGTTGTGGGTCTTCCTTGTTTTGAAAGCGAGAAAAATTTGAAAGCTCCCACTGGCTAGGATATGGTCTGATTGGGATAGAAGGATGGATGGGCTCGTTACAGATCTGCTCGTATGAAAGAGTGTTGCGCGATCCGGAAACAGAGGTCTCAAGACTGGTCATCTTGTCCATCAGCATCTTGATGATGTCTGCCGACGGATTGACGGGTTGCGCACCCCCTAAGTTGTAGGGCGCTTGGAAGAGGTTAGAGGAGGCGTGCGACATAGTCGGTTGTATAATATACGGATGACTAATCGCAGGGGCAGAAGTGAAGGCTAAAGGTGGATGGTTAGAAGACATAGCTGGGCCCGTTGTTGCCACAAGAGGTTGGACTATGGTAACGGGGGCCAAGGGATAAGAAGCCACCCTGGTGTTGATAGGGGCCAGGGTAGGCGGGATGGAGACGACAAGGTTTTGAAATGGAGTGGATAGAGGTTGAGCGGGTTGGGGTTGACAAGGGGCCGGAACCCCGGTAGAAGTGGGCCCAATGATAGAGGGAGAGGCCACACCTGGAGGATTGGTCAAAGTCTGGTTAGTGGTCAAAGCGATGGCTTGAGTGTCCGAAGGTTGAACTATGGATGTTGTCGATACAGCTGTAGTCGCGACAAGGGAGGTCAGCATTCCATAGATCGGATTGCCCAAGGAGTCTCGCGTTCGGCTATGCGCGAGATAATGTTGCAAAGCCTTGACATTGAGGTCCAAGAATCGCTCGAAGTCTTGGTCCCCTTCTTGGACAATGGGAGTCTGCGGCGGGGTTGGACGGACAGGAGTTCTTTCAGTCTCCGAGATGAACTCCATTGTAGGCTTGGTCACGGATGGGGTGGACGAAAGTGGTTGATGGCAGGCGTGGTCGACAAGAGCCTTGGCTTGGCTACGAGTGAAAACCATGCAAGGCAAAGAAGGTTCAGGTCTCAGGAACTGTGTTGCTCAGTTTCAGAAGACCAGGATGGAGCCTTTGACAGAGAAAGGACAGGTTTTAGGTTGCTGGTTTTGGAAAAAAAGGACAGTGACAGAGACCAACGTCGATTGAAAAACTGATGTCGGTAAGAAATAAGGCCGATGTCGGTCAGATAACCGATGCCGATAACAAATGAAGCCGACGTCGGTAGCAGAATCGATGCCGGTAACAAATGAAGTTGACGTCGATAGCAGAACCGATGCCGGTGACTGTGTTTTCCAGAGAACCAAAAGGTTCTTGGAAAAACAAAGAAGAAAGCGTCCTCACACACTCAAACAAACAGATGAGAGGAGGAAAAACAGAGAAAGACAGACAAGCCTAAGCGATAAACCCTAGGAATTAACCTTAGAAACTTGTGGCTTATGCCTTAGATAAATGTTTGGGGGAGATTGGCTAAAAAATGGGTCTTAGAAGAAGGCAGTCTAAGGATGGTTTCAGGTGTTGTTTTAGGTGCTCAAAGATCTGTGTTAGGGTCTGGTGCGTGGCCTGGTGCTAAGGAGCAAGCTCCCCTCACTTCATGATTCCAGTGGTTAGCTGGTCTCGCTTAGCCAAGATATACCTCGCCTAGAGTTTAGACTCCGCCAGAGAACGGAGTGGGCTTCCCCCTTGGTGATGAAATTCAAGTGGGGTCACCGGGACGGGTAAGGTATCCGCTGGGTGATGAAATCCCAGTCGGGCCTTGTCTCAGGTATGTTTTATGTGTGTTTTAGTGCATGTGATTCGGTAGTGTAACATAAAGTGTCTACGGTTTATTCAATATGCGCCTAAGTTACTAGATGTGGACTAATGCAAGCAAAAGCAGAAATGAAAGTGCAATATGTTTTAAGCCCAAGTCGAAATGTGATATTGTTATGAAGACAAGATGGAGAAAGGGATGAGAGTATGATATTTAGACTAGTCTAGAATGCAAGGAAGAAATGTTCGTTTTAGTCCTACTTATAGTGACATTTGGAATAGAAGAAAGAGACAAGAAGAAAGGAGCCTAAATGCACCTAAATGAATGAAAAAGGAAAAGGAACCCAGGAGGAACCTAAGGTCCCACCGGGCGTGCCAGAGATGTTTCTACCTCAAATTTGCTTTTCAGACTTAAGAAAAAGAAACTAAAAGAAAGTAATGGACAAGGCTTGGAAGTACCTGGACTAAAGATTGCGCACCGTAAATCCAGATGTTCATGGGCACTCCTCTTTGGCTGTGGAGGAATGACACCTGAAAAGAAGAAAGAAACTAGGACAAGAAAAACGTTAGAAGGATAGGCAGTGGGTTGCCAAGCAAAGGCTTGTTCCCAGAAGTGTAAAAACTTCCTTAAGGGAGGTCAACCCACTGTTTTGATGAGATAAGTGACTGATAAAAGATAGAATGCCAGAATACAGAAGTGACAAAGAAAGTAGAAAGGAAAGAAGAAAGCAAAATGATTCCCTGAATGAAGGAGCTGTAGGACTGAAGACAGTCGCCGAGGTCGGAAATGTCACCGGCGTCGGTTAGCTGATCTGCCGTCGTCGGCTATCCTACCGACGTCGGTTGGGGAAGTGACCGGCGTCGGTCGGGGTTGTGGCCTGTAGTCGGGTCTGAGCTGCTTTCTGGACTGTGGATGGGTCTGAGACTGAACGGGGAAAAGTTTGGGTGGATTGGGGAGTGGTCTGGTTCGAGTCGAGTGCCTGATGCAAGGTTTTTTGGCAGAGGGATGGGGAAGAGGAAGAGACACGGAGGATTCATAGAGGACAGGGCCTGAGAAGGCTTTGCAGCCTCTGAGGGGGAGGGACAAAGGAAGAGACACAGAGGACAATAGAAGATAGATGATTAAACTAAAGAAATGAAATAAAAACCTAGACTAGCTTACCTTTAGCTTGCTGAATGAAAAGAGAAGAAGATGTTGCTGGAGCCACGGAAGAGTTGCTGCAGGGAGAAGATACTGATCCAGGGCCTTTTTCACCTGTTACTGCTGCTGCACGAGGTCAAGACAGAGGAGAGATGAAAGCCAAAGCGCCGAGAGAAGCTGTTTGCGAGCTCAAGAGTCCAGGGGGTGCAACGGATGCAGAAGGGGATAATGAAGGCTGCCGACGCCGGCAGTTTTGCCGACGTCGGCCGAAGGGTCGCCGACGTCGGCGGTCGTAGGATGGGCACAGAGGCTAAAAATAGCCTCTGCCCATTCTTGCATGCCACTGGGCGAGGGGTCATGGGCAGAACGGTCACAAGGATGCCAAAATGGATGAGGGGGGATATAATGGTGAGATTTGGTCTAATAAATGCTAGGGGAAGGTGGAGGGATTCAAGGGAGGATCCAAGGAGGCAAGGGTAGGGTGGAAAGGGGGCCTCATTAAATTAAAAATAGATGTTAATTTCTAATTAATAAGACTTAGGTGGGTTAGGGACCAAGGAGGACTAGGAGGGAGAAAGGACCAAGGGGGAGAACCAAGGTGCAGACACGTTTGCGGTGTCTACAGCTAGCACTTGGGTTGGGTGCAAAAAAGGTCTAAAATATGTGTATCTAACCATTGACAGTTAGGGGCCCCAAGGGTTGACCATCAATGGTTACCCTAATCATCCCAAGAGTCAATCATTGATGGTCACCCTGACCATAAACGGTCAGGGTAGAACCCTAAATGATCAAATAATAAAAAATGAAAATGACATTTCATTTTCACTTTTTGTTATTAACCTCTAAGATTTTTATGCATCTATCAAGATGGAAATTTGTATTTTATTAAGAGTTGACTAAGCATTCAGCTAATGTGGAGTTTGGTGATTAGTGAGAGGTGTTTTTTTTGAGGTGATTTATAGGGATCAATGATGAAGGGTAGATGAGGACACGACTAAGAAGTAGGATGTGGGCTTTGACCTCAACAACACTTGAGGAATGAGGTAGGGGTTGTTATAAATTCATAGATTAGTTTATTAGGTTTATTGATTGGTTAAATTTGATTGTTGATGATTAGTGTGATAGGGTTTTAGGCGTTTTGCCCTAGTTTTAGGTTTTGGGTGAAATTGGGAAAACTAACTAGTGAATTTTGAAATAGATGGATTAGTTGGGTTGAGGGTAGTGTATAAGGAAGATCTAGGTAGTGTAGTTGTGAAATTATAGTGTTTTTGGTAGTTTTTAGAAGAGGTAGGTTAAGGTTTTTCCACTATTGGTCACACACAGTCAGTAGTTCACCACTGAGAAAAAAAGGTTTACTAGATCGTCGATGGTTCAGATGAGCTATCGATGATCGAGTCGATTTGGGAGGGTGGGTAAATAACAAGTGTTAGGAAAAATATTTTGGAATGTTTTTTTGTTTATAAAGGTGTTAAAATGTTAAAAAAGGTTAAGCTAAGGCAAGGATAGGATGATATGTAGGACTGATAGATAAAAAATAGTTATTTGGGTAGAGTGAGGCATTAGGTTGATAGGTGTAAGAAAGATGTTTGAAATTTGTTGGGTAGGGTAGACATTCTTTGATTTATAGTGATAATGTTATAACATGATTATTTTTTTGGCATGAGACCATATCTAGATGAGGGATCAGTTTCTTAGGATATTTATGGAGATCTATGGAGGGATGATTGGACACATACAAAGGAGGTCAACCTCAGAGCTATGAGACACTATTAGTTCTTTCTGTGAGATGTGGAGATGATATTAGCCCTCATCAAGAGATGGGATCTAACCACAAACACCTTCCTCTTGATGATATGAGAGATTAACATCCTACTAGAGGATGTTCATAGGATCACATGGCTATCAATCTAAGGGGAGCTGATTTACCACATTTAGTCTAAGGAGAGGGATGAGCAAATAGGGCTATTATATAGTGAGGATCAAGCCTATTCAAGGTGGAATTTAGGTGGTTTTTATTATGATCCACTATATTAGATGGCTTTAGATGATATGTGTCTAATGATGATGGTTGTGGTGTCCTGCTTCTTGTTACCAGATTCAAGTAGTGGATGTTTTCCCTATCTACTACCAGGAGTATTGGTAGAGATGTTGCTTAGGAGGACTATGTTTGAGTGGGCAATAGTCTTACTAGTTTAGATATATATGGAGCTATGGGGGTTTTAAGCTCATCAATAATATAGGATTAGTGTGTTTTTTGTGGTCCATTGCTAGGCATATAAGCACATCAAGGTTTTGAGACTATTGGGGCTACCATGAGAGGGGTACACCCATATACCTTACATAATTGGATTTTTATGGTAGAGAGGAGACTATGCATTGATAGGTGTAAGTTGGGGGGTAAGGGACATATATTAGTTTTAAGATGCACTGAAGGGTTTGGTAGTGGGGGATGTGATTTGGAGACCATATGTGATCCAAATAGATCCATGTACTATTCTATTTTTCAAAAGTCTTCAAATTCAATTCAAATCATTTGCACATTATATTACTCATAGAGAGATTTATGACACTTTCGTAGTTTGTAAAATGGACACTATATGCAAAAGTTATAGGCTACTAAAGTTTTGGCTCAATAGGTAAAAATTTGGTGTCAAAAATAGGGTGGCATAGTTGTGAAATGCCAAGTGGACCAATCTCCATTTGACACATGGAAAATAATTAGAGGGCAAAAAATATTGGTTAGGTGTTTTTTATGCACATGGTATTTGATAAGTTCAAATGTATTAAAGGCACCAAAACTCCATGCCACCCACCAAATACTCCACTAAACAAGCATCTAGGCATTTGACTAGGCTATGTGGCATCCAAAGTTAGCACCCAAATCTTACTCATTTGAAAAGGTCAGCAAGTTTACTATTAAAAGCATGTAAAACAACCATGCCCAGAAAATGTGGGACAAAACTTAAGTCAAGCACCTAAAATGGAGGCAAGAAAATTCAAATTGCATGCTTGGTGCCTAGGGAGGAAAGCCTGAGCACCTAGAATGGAGGAAGGAGGTTTTGAACCCTTAACCTCCCATGTAAAAGGCTAAGGTCTTGACTTATTTAGCCATGGTGGCTGAAGTGTTATAAAAGGGAGTTATTTTTACTTGTTTTGACATGGATTTCTGACTGTGTAAAGAGAAATAAGAGGATTAGAGCCTTGATTTTGCCTTGTACGGCCTTGGGCTTTTGTTTTTAGGTCTAAAATAAATATCTGCAGGCATATAAAGATCAAAGAAGATGAAATTGAATATTTTTAAAGGTTTTTGAAGCCATTTGTTGCATCATTTTAATAGAACAGTCCTCACCATTGGGCAGACCCGAAGATGTAGGCTATTGAAGCCAAACTCTGTTATCAACTTGTTGGTGTTATCTTTGATTTTATCTGATTATTATTACATTCTAATCTTCATTTTAATTCTGATTTTACTTTCATTATGCAAAATTAAACACAAGTAAAATTTTGAAAGATCTCATAAATATGAACAAGTGATTTTTGAATGTAGTACACTTGTATTTTTTAGTTTACAGATCAAATTTTTGGTATCAGAGTGGTTGTTATTTAACAGTGATTGCTAGTGTATGTTGACAAGGTCTAAATCCCAAAAGGGTAAAGGAAAAATCGTTGAGTATAATCCAGAGATTGGTTTAAGGTGTGCTTCAAGGATGGCCAAAGAAGAGGTGGAATCTGAACAAGCTTTTCGTCGAGCTTTCATGGACATGAGAAGCATGGTTGAGGAACTATACCATGACAAACAAAGGAAATCTGAGAATGAAAAAGAAGGTGATTCACGAGAATAAAAAGGTAAAGAAACCAAAAAACCTTATCCATTATATGATGGTAAAAAAATTGTGGAATCTCTTCCTTCACTAAAAATTGGAAATTAAGTTTGAATTACCAATGGTTAATGGTGAAGTTAATGCCAAAAAGTTAGATAATTGGGTCAAGCAGATTGAATTTTATTGCAGGGTCCAAAAGATTGTAGGGAATGAGTCAAAAATTCATTTGGCTACTCTTCGTATGGGAGGTACAACTCTCATCTAGTGGGAGAGTAAGTTGAAGGAAGCTGAGGATCAAAAAGGTAACTCGATTTCTACTTGGAATGAATTTATTGAAGAACTAAGAAAGCAATTCTATCTTTTAGGCTATATGCAACAAGCCATGATGGATTGGCAAAGTTTCAGACAAGGAAAAGCCCAAAGTGTTCAAGATTATACACAAGATTTTAGGAAAAAAGCTTTACTTTTGAATGTTCCTCTATACACACAAGAAACACTGCTAAAGTATATAGGTGGGTTACATAGTTACTTAAGACATATGATTCTTATGTACAATCCCACTTATTTAGATGCAGTATGTGTTCAAGCCATTCATTTAGAGGCTAGAGGAAAACAATCAAAAGAATCTTTTCCTAAAGTAAAAATTAAGCAATCTAATGTTAAGCAATCCAAAGGGGAAAGTTCATCAGGAAAGGGTAAACAAAAATCCACTTATACTGTTAAAAAAGAAGAAGGAAAACCATTTTGTAATCATTGAAAGAAAAATCATGATGAGTCTAAGTGTTGGAAATTACATCCTGAGTTAACGCCTAAGAAGTATCAAAAGAAAGAAAAGAAGGCTAATGCTATGGTTGAGGACTTAGGATCAGATTCAGGTGATGAAACTAAGATCACAGCTATGGGTTTACGTAATGATTTTTCTCTTTCACTTTCTAGCACTAAGTCATCAAATGATGCATCTTCTTCTAGATAGAATTTTGTGCATGTTGATAAGAAAAGAAATGAATTGTTCCACATCAGAGTTGTTTCAAAGCATACTAAGATTGACACTCTATTTGATAGTGGTTCACAAGCAAATTTAATTTCTGAAGAGGTTGTTAAGAAGCTAGGCTTACAAACCAATCCCCATCCAAAGCCTTATCCACTAGGTTGGGTGTGTGACAATGCAAAGCTAAAAGTCTCACAAACTTGTAGGCTAAGGTTTGCCATCACATCCAAGTTCATAGATGAGGTTGAGTTGGATGTTGTTCCATTGGACATATGTGGGATTGTTTTGGTAAGCCCATATCTTTATTATAGAAAAGCAATCTTCTATAGAGAGGAGGATAAGTACTTGCTTGTTAAGGATGGCATTAAATACATAGTTAGAGCACATCACATTAGAACAAGTCTTTCCTTGGTTACAGCAGGGCAAATAAAAAGACTAGTTAATTCAAGCAAGACTTTTTGTCTCATGTTGATTAAGTCTAAGGAAAAAGAATATTCTCAAGCTTTGGAAAAGTGTGATCCTAGACACAAGAATGAATTGGTTGAAATCATTTCTACTTATGATGATGTATTTTAGGATCCTAAGGGCTTACCTCCTAAAAGGGGAGTTCAACATGAAATTCAGCTATTGCAAGATTCTCCTCTCCCTAACATTGGCATGTACAGGTTATCAGTGGTGGAAAATGAGGAAATCAAGAAACAGGTAATGGATCTATTAGATAGAGGTGTTATTCGTCCAAGTTCATCTCCTGTTGGTTTGCTAATTATTTTGGTGCCAAAGAAAGATGGCACTTGGTGAATGTGTGTTGATTTTCGTGCTTTAAACAAAATTACTATTAAGAATCATTACCCTCTTCCTCATATAGATGATTTGTTGGATCAATTAAAACATGCTATTTATTTCACTAATCTAGATTTGAGAAGTGGATATCATCAAGTAAGAATTAATGAAGGTGATGTATGGAAAACTACCTTTAAGACAAAACAGGGATTGTTTGAATGGCGTGTTATGCCTTTCGGGTTGTGTAATGCCCTAGCTACATTCATGAGATTGATGAATGATGTTTTTAGACAGTTCTTTGATGATTTTGTTATAGTTTACTTAGATGATATATTGATTTTCAGCAAGTCATGGGAAGAGCATGTGATCCACATTAAGAAAGTCATGGATGCATTACGAAGGGAAAAACTTTATTTGAAAATGTCAAAATGTGAATTTGGCAAGACCTCTTTGATATACTTGGGTTACATTGTAGGACATGGTAAATTGAAAATTGATCCTGCAAAAGTGGCAGTTATTGTTAATTGGCCTACACCCACTAACACAATTGAGGTTAGGAGTTTTCTTGGTGCAGTACAGTATTGGAGGAAGTTTATGGCTCAATTTTCATATATTACATCACCTTTGCATTCTTTGACAAGTGTGAAATAGGTCTTTCAATGGGGAGGCAAACATCAAAAAGCCTTTGATACTTTCAAAGAAAAGATAAGTGCTGCTCTGGTCTTGGCACTTCTTGATATACAACAACCATTTGAGATCGAGACGGATGCAAGTGAGTATTTTATGGGAGCTATTTTAATGTAAGGTAAGAAACCAGTTTGTTATCATTCTGAAACCTTTAGAAGTGTAATAAGAAAATATCCAACTTATGATAAGGAATTGTATGTGTTGGTTCAAAGTGTTAAAAAATGGAAACATTACTTAATGGTCAAAGAAATAATAATACATATAGATCATTAGCCCTTACAGTATCTCCAATCACAAACTAAGCTACAACAGTCTAGACATTTTTGTTGGATGGGTTTCTTACAACAATTTCATCTTGTGATCAAGTATAAAAAAGGAATTCAGAATAAGGTTGCAGATATGCTATCTAGGCCTCCTATGGTTGTTGCATCTATTCTTTTACAACATGGTTCTTGTCTCATGAAAGTTATAAAGAACAATATGTGAATGATCTTGATTTTCAGGATGTTTATAAAGACTTGATGAGTAGTAGACAAGTAGAAGAATTGGACTATCATGTACACAATGATCTTTTGTATCATTTGGGTAAACTATGTATTCCTCAAAATGAGAGGGTGCACATGATTAGAGAAGCACATACTTCTCTTATTTCTAGTCATTTTTAAGTTGTTAAAACGGTTGCACATTTGAAAATGTATTGTTATTGGCCTCATATGCAGGAAAATGTTGCTAAATATATAAGGTGATGCACTCTTTGTGCCGCAAGTAAATTGAGTAATAGGAAATTGGGACTTTACACTCCTCTACCTATTCCTACTCACCCCTGGGAAAGTATCTCTATGGATTTTGTGGGGGGATTGCCTATGACACAAAGAAAACATGACTATTTATATGTGGTTGTGGATAGATTTAGAAAAATGTGTGTTTTGATTCCTTTCACTAAGCAGATTACTTGTGAAGGCACTGCATATTTGTTCTTTAAACATGTATGGGTTCATTTTGGTTTGCCTACTTCAATTATTTCTGATCAAGATTCTCAATTTATTGGGGAATTTTGGTCAACTTTGTGGGGACTAATGGACACTAAATTAAAAAAGAGCACTGCATGTCATCCACAAACTAATGGACAAATAGAGGTTGTGAACCGCACTATGGTACATTTTCTTAGGGGTTATAACAATAAAAATCCAAAGTTATGGGATGAATAATTATGTTACATACAGCATGCATATAATCAGGCACTTCATTCTTCTACTATGAAATCTCCATTTGAAGTTTGTTATGGATACTTGCCTAAATATGCTCTAGATGTTTGCTATGGACAGGATACAGCTATTGGTGAACCAAAAGAAGCCATTCGAGCTAAGAAGTTCATTGAACAAATACAGCTCATTCATCAGACTGTTCATACTCAACTGGAGAAAAGTCAAGCCAAGTACAAAGCCAAGCATGACAAACATTGTATTGATCATCAATTTGTTGTAGGTGATATGGTATGGCTTCACAGTAGTAAGGAAAGACTGACAGGTGAAGGTAAAAAATTGAAACCAATCTGGTATGGTCCTTTTCAAATAATGAAAAAAATTGGCACAAATGCTTTTTGATTAGACTTACCATCTTACATGCAAATTTATTTAGTTGTAAATGTGGAAAATTTGAAATTGTATGAGCCTACAATGATCATTGATCATGATGAAAGTGTATCCATTCCTTCTGTTGATGATTTTTCTCTTGAATATCTAACAGAATTATAGGAAGATGCTATACTTGATAGGAATAAGCGAACTTCATGAAGAGGTAATGTTGAATATCTTCATGTTGGTCTCAAAGGGATGCACCCAAGCAAGGCCAGATGGATGGAAGTCAAAAAGGTGAGGGAAAAATACCCTCACCTCATTACCAATTAATTTCAACTTTCAGAGGTCCAAAAGTTCCCAATGGGGAGGAATGATGCAAATGGATCCATGTACTATTTTGTCTTGCAAAAGTCTTCAAATTTAGTTCAAATCATTTGCACATTTTATTAATCATCGAGAGATTTTTGATGCTTTTTGTGGTTTGTAAAATGAACACTGTATGCAAAAGTTATAGGCTGCTGAAGTTTTGGTTCAACAAGTAAAAATTTGGTGTCAAGAATGATGTGGCACAGTTGTGGAATGCCAAGTGGACCAATCTCTATTTGACACAAAGCAAATAATTAGAGGGCAAAAAATATTTGTTAGGTTTTTTTTTAATGCACATGGTATTTGATAAGTTCAAATGTATTAAAGGCGCCAAAACTCCATGCCACCCACCAAATACTCCACTAAACAAGCATCTAGGCATTTGACTAGGCTATGTGGCATCCAAAGTTGGCACCCAGATCTTACTCAT
This sequence comes from Torreya grandis, assembly GCA_037957365.1. Classification (NCBI taxonomy): domain Eukaryota; kingdom Viridiplantae; phylum Streptophyta; class Pinopsida; order Cupressales; family Taxaceae; genus Torreya; species Torreya grandis. Next base: position 1,136,870 of record JARHVA010001908.1, read on the forward strand.
TTGAAAAGGTCAGCAAGTTTACTATTAAAATCATGTAAAACAACCATGCCAAGCAAATTTGGGACAAAACTTAAGCCAAGCGCCTAAAATGGAGGGAAGAAAATTCAAATTGCATGCTTGGTGCCTAGGGAGGAGAGCCTAAGTGCCTAGAATGGAGGAAGGAGGTTTTGAACCCTTGACCTCCCATGTAAAAGGCTAAGGTCTTGACCTCTTTAGCCATGGTGGCTGAAGTGTTATAAAAGGGAGTTATTTTTACTTGTTTTGACATGGATTTCTGACTATGTAAAGAGAAATAAGAGGATTAGAGCCTTGATTTTGCCTTGTACGGCCTTGGGCTTTTGTTTTCAGGTCTAAAATAAATATTTGCAGGCATATAAAGATTAGAGAAGATGAAATTGAAGATTTTTAAAGGTTTTTGAAGCCATTTGTTGCATCATTTTAATAGAACAGTCCTCACCATTGGGCGGACCCAGAGATGTAGGCTATTGAAGCCGAACTTCGTTATCAACTTGTTGGTGTTATCTTTGATTTTCTCTGATTATTATTGCATTCTAATCTTCATTTTAATTCTGATTTTACTTTCTTTATGCAAAATTAAACACAAGAAAGTAAAATTTTGAAAGATCTCATAAATATGAACAAGTGATTTTTGAATGTAGTACACTTGTATTCTTCAATTTATAGATCAATATGTGGGGTGGCCTAGGTGGGCCCATTACACATGGCACATACTATCATTGCAGAGTTGGCAATGTATCTACAAGAGGTGAGATGGTCAGAGAAATGATCCCATTTGATAGAGTTTATAGGTAGTTCAGCCTCATGTAAGGGATTCTGACTACTTTCCCAAGGTATAGGAGGGAGGATATAGAGTTTTTACTTCCAGATCCATAGCCATAGGATGTAATATTGGACCATGAAGAGATGTCAACTAGAGTAGTGATAGATGATGTTGGTTTTGTGGATTTATATCCAACATGTTATCAAGCCCTATATGTAGTGGTTGATTTTGGATGGGATGATGGGGGTCAACAGGTAATGGACATGGATCTAATTGGAAGGGGTCCATAGTCATAGGGATAGGGTGAATAGGTATGGATAACACTAGTAGTTGCATAAGCCCAAATTATAGGTTTATAAGGATATATGGTAGCATTACAAGGCTAGATTGTCACTTTACAGGGTTAGGTTACCACCTTGATAGGAGAGAGAGATTAGGCAAGGATCTCCTTTGGGTTAGTGACTCAAGAGAGAGATACACTAAGGTAGAGTAGAGGAACTATAATAGCACTAATAGGGGGACCACCTAATATGATCTTGATAACATGGTACTTATCCATGATTAAGGAGTTGATATACTATGAGGTTATACTATTGGTATGGTGTCCATAGGAGCTAATATATGGAGAGTATAGGGCTAGTTTGTTATGTGGTTTAGTTGTGGCTACTCTAGGATAGTGGGCCTCTACTGTGAGTGGACATACAGGCATATTAGGAGGATTGACACTAGATGGTAGTGTAGGTGGAGGATTAGGAGGGACCAGTGGTAGTGATGCCCCAGGGGCATGATATATGACATGATAGATGTATATGTTGTTAATTTTTGATACCATCCTATGTGTCAATGATGTGAGATGTATATGAGAGAGAGATGATAACATTTATTAGATGTATTATTTATGTGTAAACATTATGATGTTTATTTGACTCGTGAGCTATATATATGTGATATTTGTTTATTGCCCATGCTCATGGTGTATGATTTGCATTTGGTGCTTAGTGCTTATGATGTGATGTTTACATTACTTATAAATTATACTTATGTTATGGTTTTGTGGACACTGATATATTCTTAGCTAGGCATGAGCTAGTTTTGGGTTATGGTTATGCTTCTTGATTGCTTGTGACATGCTAATTTTTAATGAGTATTCATTATTTTTAGACATGTGGTGTAAAATGGTTGATCTATTTAAATGTTTATGGATGTGATTATCATGTGTGGTATGGTTATGCTTGTTGTTTATGTTTATGATAAAACACATGAGGTAGTTTAATTAACAACACTAGATGGGAGAAGAAAGAATATAACCAAGGGACAAATGCCATAATGAAAATATCAACTAGTCATGATAGGATAAGCAGAGAGCATGGTGCTTCTTTGTTGACAAAGACTAAAATAGAACCAAAGTTGGATTAGCTTGATGAACATAACCCCTTCAAATGCTTCACATGAGTGTGTGTTAGTTGGTAAAAAGTTATCTTAGCCACATAATGTTAAGTAATCTCAAAAATCCCTTGCTTATAGGGGAGATGGGTGAAAATGGAATCTTATTGTGAGACTAACATGCCTCTTATATAGGTGTCCAAAGAGTCAATATAAACATGTCTATGCCAAGCTATGTAGACTGGTTGATGTAGGAAGTCTACTTGTGAAAGTTGATTGCAGCTTCCACCTTATTATGTTACTTGAGAGCCGATTGTGGCTTTCTAGATTATTTTGCTTTTGTTTATTTGTGAGGGTGGGTTTTTTTTAATTATTGTTGTATATGGGAAGTTGATCAATGTGAGAAGATTCCAAGAAATTGGTATGCTTTAGATAAATGCTTTACTCAACCATCCTTAAAGGGAGTGGTCTAAGTTTATATTCTTTATTTGATTCTCTTGGTAGCTATCCTTGAGGGAATAGTCTACCTCATTTTTTAAATTTTTTAAATAAAGTTTCAATACTTGTCCTTTAAGGGAGTAGTCTACAAATGCTAGGACTGACCCATGATTGCTAATGATTGAGATGGTATATTTTTAATTGCTTTGTTTTTTCTTGACATAGACATGCTTATGCTAGCTTATTGGTTCACCTTTATGGAGGAAAAATGAAGAGCATGAGAAGGTTGGTTACATGTAAAGAGGTTTAGGTGACAATGATCATGGGGATCCATCCTAAAGAAGGGGTGGAAAGTACCATGAGAACTATGCCATGGGTAGAGACATGGTACCCATTGTTTAAGATTAGGCTATGACTGTGATGGATAATCACATGATTCATTTTAATTGATTTCCCCTAAAATAGGGAGATGAATGTCGATGGATAAAAAGGGATGAGCTTAAGTTAACAAAAAGGTGATCTTAATCCTTCTTAATAAAATAATGGGTTTAGATATGAAGCATTGGGGGGCTCAAGCTCTAGGTGGCCTTTGAGAAAACTCAATTGATAAGCTCTTGATTCATGCTTATGGGTTATGATATAAGGTCCAACCCAATTGAAAGCAAACTTGCCCCACTTTATTTTCTCCATATTAGTGACATGTTGATTTTCCTTTAGGATGAGGTCTTTGATATTGAATTCCCATACTTTAAGGTGTTTTTTATAGGCACATTTGAAATGCTCTTGGTAGACATAAAGGTGGGTAAGGGCTGCCAGATGACACTCAATGAATAGATTTAGCTGGGATAAATGGTACTAGTGATAATCACTCTAAAAAATGAGATCTTTTAAAGATATGTGAAGAGAGGGGATTTGTACTTATAGAGGTAAGATGGCCTCTGCTTTAAACATAATAAAAAATGGGGTAGCACCTATAGGGGTTATAATGCTAGTATTATATGCCCACATTTCAAAGGGGATGTGTAAATTCCAATCCCAACCTGATTCATTAACCATTTTAGTTAGCATGTTATCAAGAGTTTTATTAGAGGATTCTACATGTCTATTAGCTTAAGGGTGATAGGGTGAGAGAAAACTTAATGTAATGTCAAATGAATTACATAGACATTAGACTTACTTATTCTTAAAGGATTTACCTTTATTGGTGATATTGTTATGAGGAACACCAAAGTGGTAGATGATATGATGGTTGATAAAGTTGACATTATTTTCCACTTTAGTCAAGACTAGAGGAATAGCCTCTACCAACTTGGTAAACTACTTGATCACAATAATGATAGAATGGTGTCATGTAAGGAATGATGGTTGATTCCACCAATAAGGTCTAGACCCCATTATGACAAGGGCCATAAATTAGTAGAAACATGAAGGTTATGGCTAGATGCATGATGCAAATTAGCATATTCTTGACACTTGACACACTTTTTTACATAATCATAGAATTATTAGTTAAGGGTAATCCAATAATAGCCAAAATTAAATATGCACTTAAAGTGGCCCCCACAAATAACATCATGTGTTTCCTTGATAGTGTGAGCAACTTCATGACTAAGCAAGTAATAGAAGAGGAGGCCATCAAATCCATGCTTATAGAGGATTCCCCCTATAATGGTATAGTAAGAAGTACTCTAGATAAATTCTCTTTGAGCATTCCTGGAGAAGCTAGAAGGAACTATGTCAAGGTTAAGATAGTCAAAGGTTTATTGATACCAAAGGTCAAGTTGGGTTTCTTCCACATTGAAAATGGTGGGAGAATCTGGTTTGACATAGGAAGGTTGGGTAAGTCTATGGATAATGATAGATAGTTTAGAGTTCAAGGGTGTAGATGGTATCTGAGAGGCAAGGGAATCCATAGCATCAATGAATTTGTTGGTAGATTATAAGGTTGACTAGATGTGATAGTGCTCAAATGATGTTAAGAGTTCATCAACTAATGGCTTATACTTTTTTAGAACATCATTCTTACACCAATAAGAGCCATTGATTTGATTGACCAAAAGATAGGAGTCACCAAAGATATTGATCATTTTGACTCTAAGGGCTAAGGTAGTTTGAATGCCTATCACTAGGGATTCATACACAGCCATGTTATTATTACACTCAAAATCAAGATTGAAGGATAAAAGAATAGGTTTACCATTAAAGGGGATAAGGATGATACTTGATCCCCCACCATGTTGACACTTTGATCTGGCAAAGAATATGGTGACTTGATAGGTGAAATCTGCTTGAGAGAGGATCATGATGGACTCATTTGGGAACTTAAGAGGAAGATGGTTGTCTGCTAAAGGTGCTTCAAAAAATTATTCGATGATGACTTTCTCTTTAATTAAATATTGCTGATGGAACTCAAGGTTAAAATCTTCTAAGATTATGAGCCACTTGTCAATACATTGGTTTTGGTATGGTTTGGAGTGCATGTACTTGAGTGGGTCATTGTTGGTTATGACTTAGGTTTTATGGTTAAGAAGGTAGTGGTAAATTTTGGTAACCATGAATACTAAATCTAAGTAAAGATTCTTAGTATAGGTATACCAAAACTCATACTCTACAAGCATGTGGCTAATGTAGTATATGACTTTCTCTCTATGTTGTTCATCTCAGTGATCCAACATTGCCCCTAAGGAATGATCAGTGGTAGAGATATATAGGTAGAAAGGTTGATCATCTTTGAAATGGGTGAGGATAAGTGGATATAAAAGGTACTCATTGAGTGAATCAAAGGCCTTTTAGTAGTCTCTATTCCACTTGAAATACACATCCTTCTTCAAAATGTGGTGGAAGGGTTGGTATCGATCTAAAATTTGGTAATTAAAATGATGAATGGATTACAGCTTCCCCTATAAGCTTTGGAGTTACTTAAGGTTGGTTAGAGGAAGCATGTCAAGAATGGCTTTGATCTTGGTAGGATCAACTTTGATTCCATGAAGGGAAATAATGAAGCCAAGAAGCTTTCTTGATAAGAGCCCAAAAATTCAATTCTTAGGGTTAATGTGGACATGGTAATGGATAAGTCACTCAAATATGATCTTAATAATGGCTAAGTGATCTTTTCAAAGTTTGGATTTTCTGAGAAGGTCATCCACATAGTCCTCTACAATCTTATGGATAAGGTCATGGAAGATATAAGTCATGGTATATTGGTAGGTTGCACCAATGTTATTTAACTTGAAAGGCATGACTCTATAGTAAAAGGTTCCCCAAGGGGTGGTAAAGGTAGCTTTATGTTGATCTTTGGGTGCAATTAGGATCTGATTGTAACCCAAGAACCCATCCATGAGAGATAACATCTCATGGCTAGTTGTAATATCAATAAGCTAGTCAATGCTAGGTAAGGGAAATTCATCTTTGGTGTAGGTGAGGTTGAGGTGATGAAATTCCACACAAATGAGTAGCCTATTATGGCTTTGGTGATAGGCATAACATTCGATACCCATTTGGGGTAGCTAATAGGTTAAATGAAAGTGATAAAAGAAGATGTTAAAGTTATTCTTTGATGAGAAGGGCTATGTGGGGATGCATGCATTGAAGCTTTTACTTGATAGGCTTGGCATTATGGTGAGTGACTATGTTATTGGTAGCAATGGTGGGGTCAATTCTAGGCATTCAATATAAGACCAAGCAAGGGTTATGCCATGGTCTTAGAGGAAAAAGGGGAAGTCCCAGAGTTCCTTAGCACTTAATGATTGTCTTATTTTGACAATGTGGGGGTTATCTAGAGTGCCCAAGTTGATATTCATGGTGGATTCATTTGACATGGTCAAAGACTCAGGAGGAAGGGATTTATGGATTGAATAACCTAAAGCACCAAGAAAGGTGAGAATAGAATCATCATCTTGGCACTAAATAGTGTTAATGGTAGGAGATTTGTCTCCTATCTTTTCAAGATAGGTTAAATGGATGGTTATAATTGCCCCCTCATTCTGATAAGTTAGGGGTCCAAGGCTGATCATGTTTATGAAAAAAAATTTAGGTGGAATGATGTCATCATCTTCACATACAAGTGGAGGTGAGGTCAGTGAGGGAGAGTCATCTTCTTCAATAATACTAGTGGTGGTTGTTTGGATTTATTATTAATAGGTAAGATGAAACCCATTCTATGCTTCTCATGTGGATTCTTATGTTTGATAGTGACCAATTCATGTGGGCCATGCTCATATCACCCAAGATTGAAGCTTTTCCAAACACACCGATGGAGGTATGTCTTAGTGAAGCTTGGTTTATATAGGCAAGAGAAACTGATAGTGAATGGTCAAGGTGAAAGAGAGGTGGTATAAGTACTGAGATATTTATCAAATCCCCCATAAATGAAATGATTTTGATGGCGAGGAGGTCCAAAAGGAATGATAGTTTTGACATTGGGGTCATATCCTGGTTGGTTGGTAAGTTGCCCATACTCGTGAGGAGTAGGGAAAGTGTCAAGTGTTAAAAGGTGGTACTCCCCTAGTGAAAGTAAATATAACATTGATTCCAAAGGGTCTATGGTGGGGATTTGGTTGAAAATTATAGATAAACTAATTGATGCAGCATTAGTGGAAGGAGGTATGATATCTACTTTGTAGGTTAAAGGTTGGGTTTTAGCTACTATGAGTGTGTTATATGGGGATATGAGGACATTGTTGTGGCAATAGGTCATGTTGCATGTTGAGAAAGGACTTGGGTCAGCCTAGATGGTGATGACTTGGCCTTCATACTCAAACTTAATATAATTATAGAGGGTAGATGGAATGCAATCCATTGAGTGAATCCAAGGTCATCCCAACAAGACATTGTATTGGAATTCACCTTCTATAACATAGAAAATTTTGGGGATCATGTGAGGTCTTAAATGGATATAAATGAAAATATTTCCCAAGGTAGTGGCCATGGTATCATTGAAGGAATGAAGGATGATCGAAGATTCAGACATGACATTATCTAGCAAGTTAAGTTAGTTGTAGGCATGAGACGAGGTGATGTTAATGCTAGCTCCCCCATCGATCATGACCCATTTGATACAAGTTTGGTTGATGTAGGCAGTGATAAAGAAAGGAGGATATAGGTCCTTAGGATGGATGGAGGGTATTTTTTAATCCTTAAAGGTAACAAAATTAGAAATTTGAAGGGCATAGACAAATGTAGCTATAAGTTGGGGGTATTCAGGTTGGACCTCAATGGATTGCAAAGCCTCTATTAGTGTTTGGTAGTGATGGGGAGAGGTAGAGATTAACTCATACAAGTTCATCTTCATTAGGTTCTATTGAATTTGCTTGAGGATAACTCTCCTGATGAATTATGAGGGGTTAGATTGGGAGGCACCTATGATAGACACCTTGGGTTTAGTGAAAGATGGAGATGGTTGGGTGTAGTTTAGTTAGGAGTTTAAAGAGGGGTATATCATAGGAATTGACACCTTAGCCTTCATTTTATCCTTTTTTTGTGATCTTGTGACCACATTTATAGTATGGATAAAAGGAGAGATTGACCTAGAGGATTGATCAGATTCATCTTCACTCTGAGGTGGGAGTGGAGGAGTAGGTGAGTGTTGGGTAGGTATGGTTAGTGGTTGGATTGGTATGGGATCATATGAGGTTCATTTATTAACAAATCATCCTCATCATAAATATGGTGGATGATGGTTTAGAATGCTTTGCATTTCTTTATATCATGACCAGGTTATTGAGGCCAACATACCCCCTATTTTTAAACATTGGGACCCTTGAAAAACCCTAAAAAATTGAACATGAACATGGCATGTTAAGATCATTTGTAGAATTTCAAGATCATCCACTATCAAAAACAAGTTTACTTAATGGTGTTTTGCTTTAATTTTTTCTAAGCATTGCTAATAAATGATCTTCATGGCTTTTAGTTGTAGGTTCCATGGTGTTTTTTCTTAGGAAGTTCATGTTCTAAAACCCTAGTAAAACCCTCAGTTCAAATTTGTAAATTGGCAGGAACTAAATTAGTGAGAACCTTTTTAAAAAAATATACTTTGGACCTAAGTATAAAATTCACATTTTAAGAATAGTCATGTTTTTTAACACAACTAAAGATTAGTCTAAAAGGCTTGATCCCCTTACTATTTTCCCTTTCAAAGTTCCTTGTGTGCCTAGCCAATATTTGTTCTGTAAGGTCCTTTTAATATCTCCTAGCTTAGCCTAATGTTTTAACCCTAAGGCCCCATTTGTATTTAATAATACAAATGAGACCTTAGTCTTATCACCTTAGTTTAAGCTCTGGATCCCTGAGTCCAATTTTATGTTAGCATAATATTTTCAATTCATAACTTAGCCTAAAGTTTTAATCCTAAGGCCTCATCTTATTTATTAATATGAATGAGACCTTAGCCTTAACACCTTATCCTAAGTCCTTTATATCACTATGTTCCTAACTTAACTTTCTTGCATCTTTTAGGATCCACTAACATCCACTTTATTGTGGTATTTGATCCAATAAGTTGAGAAAGGCTCGAGTGTGGACTTAAAAGACATACAACTCAGATGATCTAATGGTACTCACTTCATCATAAAGACCTGATTGATGGATCAAGGCAAATTTGAAAAGTTAAAGGACTATGAAAGGCCCATAGTACCAACATGCATCACCCTTACATTCGATGATCAAAGGAAAATGGGTCCTACCTAATAAAGCAACCAATCATGAACAAGCTCTCAAATCATGATCTTATGGCTCTCACTTGCTCATGGGTCTTCATCTAGAAGAGAAAATTAAGTCCAAGACCCTAGGAAGCCTCATGGAGATGATAAGTGGCATTCTCACGTTGGGTCATAGGAATTTTCTAGGCTTAAATTTGACTCTCGCATGACCATTATTTGACATTCGTGAGGATGTATTTTATGCCCATACAACCATAAAATTTAAGCTCATTAAATCTAAAGCTTCACTAACTTAAAAGTGATGTTTGCATGACTATAATTTGATGTCTATAAGGACATATTTGATGTTTTCAAGGCCATTAAATTTAATCTAATGAATCATTCTGCTTAGGATCAAAATACACTCCAAAATATTTCTAAGAAAGATATTGAATTACTTTGTAAATGATTAGAATCCCTTGAAAGATGCTCAAACACTAGAAATATTCAATCTGTAAAAATGGAAATGGTCTCATGGTCTAAGTATATACAAAATAAATTTAGTCTAAGTCTATACTTTAAGGTCCCCATAGTATTTTGTTCAAATACCTTGAACCTCAACAATAGAATTATACTATGTCTTATTTTAAAAGGATCTTTATAACATAGAGATTAGACCAAATGTTTCTAACTAGAGGTTTTAATGTGTTTTTCAATGCAATAAAATCTTATTTGTTATTATACCACTGTGTCATTTTAAACCCCTTTGAGCATGTTTTATAGACTTAACATAAATATTTTGGCCCAAAGTACATAATGTGTTCATTTAACATAGCATAAACCTTAGCCTAAGTAATTTAAGCCTAAGTCCTACCTTAAATGATATGCTAACTTAAATTTTAGCCATATTTACAGATCAATAGTTCACACTTCATCCCACGAAGATGATTTAATGGTGTGAGGACCTCGTAGACTTTTAAATGGAATCACAAGAGCCCATGGGTTGGATGCATGGTGGAAGCACATTCAAGGTAGAATTGATAAATGATCAATGATTCACACTTCATCATGATTCACAATATATGGTGCAAAAGTGTTGATGACTTTTTAAAGACTTGTGAGATCACCATGTGGCCAATCCTTGTTCAACAAACTATTGACATAGGATACAAAGCATAGGAAGGGACACGAGGGCATCAAGTATCATAACGATGAGGCACTAGTTCCAAAGATCCAATAAGTAGGTGAGGGCCTAGATCATAATCAATGGCTCATCTTAATCTGATATTTCAATCCAATGGTGTAAAATAAAAGAAGGCATTTTTAAATGCCAATGGCTAATGCTCAAAGGCATTTATGAAAAATGCCGTGAAGGGTCCAAATTGATGCCACATAGGCACCATGAAAGTAAAAAAGGACAAAATAAGAGATCTTGTGGGCATGAAAATTCAAAGGTCTAAAGGTAAAGGTCCAAATAAAATCCTAAGAACATATGAGCTAGAGTCTAGATATATCTTTCCATTAAAGATCTAAAACCCTAAACCTTGCATAAAAGTGACCCAAGCAAACTCAAATGGTTATAATTCAATCTAAAGAGAGCTTTATTATATTTGTAATCATAAGAAGAGCTACTACAAAAACTAATTTTCAATCTGGTGTGAGAAATTTACAAAGATAGAGACCATGGTAGCTCACAAACAATAATTAAAGGAGGAGATATAACTCTACCTATCAATAGAAAACAATGAAATAATTTTCAAAGATACTAAGTTGGGTATTTTGGCCTTAAAATACTTAGGCATAAATAATTAGTCAAAACTCTTCTTCACCATAGAGGAGCTACCACCCATTTTAAAGGAGGAGTAGAGGATTTACACAATAAGTAGGAGACACTATGACCTAGTTATAGTCCAAATGACATACCTTCTCTATCCTACTGCAAAGCCTGAGGTACTACATTACATAGATGTCATTTCTCTTATATTTTTTTATTATAGGATAGATAATGATTAGATCATCTGAGAAGGGAATTCAAATAACGTAGCTTATATTTGCCCTATAGCTTTTTAAAAGATATTACAAGCTCCTAATCCCCCACATAAACTTGTCCAAAATCAAGGAATGGACCTCCAAACATGACCTAGACACCATCCTTACACCTTGGTTATACCAAGGACCCCATATCTTTAGGGACTTTAAGGTTAAGATCCCAATAGTTTAGTTTAGGGAGGGCATTAGGGTGATCATGACCTTGCTAAATTGAGCAATGGGAGCCCCCTCAACCACCTATGTAAACAAAATATAGGTCCCCTTTGTGCATTTCATGGTGGAGAAAAATCTCACCCTTCTAATTTTATATTTAATCAATGTCTTTCTCACCAAGTAGTTCACTAATATCAAAAGGAATACAACCAAACAATTCTATATGATGTCATACTTGCTAGATGCCCTAATTTCCTTTATCAACTTCCCAAGGATTAGAAATTAGTCTCCTGAGGGAAAAATTATCATTCCCACCATTACTCTAAATTGCATATCTTTAATTACATGAACCATATGCATTTTATTTGTGACTATGTCTACCTAGCCATAGTAGAGGCTATTATAGGTATTCCCATGCCTAGAGTCCATCCACTAATTAAAAAATATGTCAAGATGATGGGTGACATCTAGTTCTATCTAGACTACACAATCATTAAGATTGAAGGGATTATGTCCCAGCCCTATAGATTTCTAGTATATGTTCTTAGCAAGCTAGCTAAGTAATAAATTGCCTCCTAGCTCATCCATGGAATTGATGGAATTTGTAAGGAAAAGAGGAAGGGTCTTCTCCACCCTTCTCTCTAATCATTAGAAGGACTATATTGCAAGATTGGAAGTAGGTTGAAACCATGTCCAAACATAAGGACTCATTTGGGTTTCAAATCAATGAACTAAAAATGTGGGACCCCAAAAATATAATAAGTAATCATCTGAAAAGATGCCCAAGCCTGAGTATATGCATCATCTTAGTGTTCATGACACCATTTACATTAAGGCCAAGAATTATGTAGAAGTTTTGTCTAGGATAAAGGGGAACAACATTAAGCTAGATAATAGGTTAACAAAGGATGATAATCTAGTAGGAGAGGCATGGTAGATGCATCCTCTTCAATATCATTTATTTCTTGAACCATCTGGGATGTCCCAAGAACAACATCAAGAGAAAAAAGTGCAAAGGAAGATTAAACAAGGGCCTAGAAAGGAAAAGCTAGAAGAGAGGCCTAAGGAAGGACCTTCATCCTCATCCATGATATAAAGGCCACCTTCCCTAGTTGAACATATAGATATGATTGCCTTGGAACCATATGAGATACTTAAGGGTGATCTTAAGGAACTTGCAGAGGTATATGGCATAGACAAAGAGGATGAATATATTGAAGAATCCCAAATACAAGCATGAGATCCCAAAGAAGATAAAGTAAAATATATTTCTCTTGATATGGTCCCAATGGATCTTAAAGAAAAGAGGAAGGCAAATATGGCACTGGTCCCTGTTGGACCTAAAAGACCAAGATTAACCATCTCTCATCCCACTAGTGAGGTCAACCTATTCAGTGATGAATTCCCCATTCATGGACCAATCATCCCTAACTAATTTATTTATGGGAAATTAAAAAATATCCCCTCTCTTTCCCACTCATGGGAACTGACAAAGGATGGTGGAATTGAAGTGCATGATTACATAAAGCTATGGATCAAGGCTTTCATGAGTGAAGAAGAAAAAAATATAGTGGCCACTGGAGGGCCAGAGAGTAAGAAGATAGATGTTCTTGGAGCATCAAGAAGATCATGAATTGAGGTCCCAAAACCTCCCAAGTTCACAAAACTATTCACCACTATCCAATTTAATCCAAAGGCAGTTAGATTAGAAAGGGTCACCACTAGGAAGGCCATGGTAAGAACTAAAGATTTCACCTTTTAGAAATTGGAACCTTTTGTTCACCTGACCCCTATTGAATTATAACATCTAGAAGTACATCCTATTCATGTGGAGGATGTTGAAAGTTTACTCGATTCCCAATCAGCTCAAGTTAAGGCTAGGATCTGAGGTATGAAGCAAGGATCCACAATTTAGAGAAGGAGAAGGAGAACCTTGAGATAGGCAATTTTATCTATGCTTGATGCCATTTTGGATATGTTTGGAAGCTTCATTCTTTGATATGTTTAGATATATATAGTCCATGAAGTTAAGGCAAGATGTATTAGTCTATCAAAGCTAGGTAGCCAAGACAATGATAAAAAAATGATAGGAAGTAGAGACAAGCTAGAGATCTCATCAAAATATGGATTGGGAACAAGATTTTTAAGTTTAAATCTATCAACTTGGCCCATATAAATTCCATATTGGGGATATTAGTTGACAAAATCCAAGGCCTAAGTGTGTGGATAAGAAATTGGGATAGGCTCCTGACAAATGACAAGGAATTAATCACTAGGATTGAACAATTCTTAGGTTTCATGATAGTTAATCCTATTAATATTTATGCCCTTGGAGTCATTGATGAAGTTGAATTCAAACACAAGGTCACCTTGGTCATGCAGTCAGTTAAGATCAAAATCCAAGGAGAATCTATTAAGGATAACAGAAGAATTGTGGACATGATTTTTAATGCTGAGGAGAAGATTGCAGAGCCTAAAAGCATAAAGGAGGATATGGATTGAGATGATATGGATTTGAATGACCTAGCTGATCAAGAATAAATATGCCTCATGAAACCAACCATAGACCTTGATATTATCAAGGAGAAAGATCAGAAAGCCATGGAACTATTGCAAAATCAATAAGGGGACCTTCCAGTAATGGGCCCACCACCTAGCTAAATATTCATTTTTGTAAAAACTTTGTAATATCTATAATAGTAATATTATTTTTTAAGGAATATGATATCCTATTAGCATATTTCCCTTACGTCAGTCTAATTTTGAAAAACAAGTGTATACTAGAACTTTATATGGAATGATAGTTGTCCTTATCTTTTGTATACCTATATATTGTAACTGACTAGTACACTGCCTAACCTTTCTATAAAAGGCATGTATCACCATCTTGAAAAAGGGAGAGAATTTTGAGCAAAATTTTGTACACTTAGAGAAATTAATATAATCAAGAAATTCTACAAAGATTATCCATATTTGATATGTCAGTTGCTAACCTAGATTTTTCTCAATTGTTTGTTTTATGTCTTGAATTTGAATAGTTTATTTGAATTATGGGTTGTATTTTCTAATCACAAGGTTTATAATTTGTGAATATGATATATTAGTTGAAGGATATTGGGTTTTGATTCACTTTATTTTACTCTTTATTCAGATGTGCAAATGCTATTTGATTATCTTAGTAAATCTTTAAAAGTAGTCCTGGTTCTTACTTGTAATTCTTTACATTATCCTTTAAAGTTTGCCTGGTATATAGTGAAATCTAAGCTTAGGCTATTTTGAATTATATATTGGTTTGAATGCATACTCAATTTTAATTGATGCTTTGTCATGATATTTAAAACTAAGATTGGTAATCACTTTTTTTTTTTGCCTTACCCTTCTCTTTGCTCCTTTTTACACCAAATCACTTTAGTTTTAGCTTCATTATAAAGATACACCTAGATTAATTTATATCTTAAGTTTAGATCAAAATCCACTAAGCATTAACATATACTCTATACAATTCACAAAGAATGGACCATGATGGCTCCCATCCATCACTCATTATAAATTTGTGAAACACTAATACATATCCCTACCACTATTTCACCATAGGTGAAATTGAGTTGCCACAATGTACTAATCATACTCTGAATTCATAGAATTCTAAAATGAAAAGTGTTCTTTACACACTAATAACCCCTATGATGTATTTAGAGGCATCAACATGGGTGTCCAATGATAAGAACGCATGTGGTGGTCATTGTAGAGGATCAAAGGGTCTGAAGAGAGTTAGGGATAAATAAGAGGTTTGTAATAACCTATGGAAAATGGTCAAATAGGATTCATCCAAAGATGGTAAAGGTTTAGTGGTCTTTATTTGGTGGTTGAGGTAGGAGGTTACTTGGAAATAGGTTAGGTGGTATTTGTTTTGGGTAGGGTGGTGCATTTGGCTGATGACTTTAATTTAGGCAAGGAGGTTGATGAGTTAGAGGTGGAAGATCACAAGGTAGGTATCTTAGGTATTGTTAGTGTGATGAAAAGAGGTGCATCATAAATTAATTGTAAATGTGTAACCAAAAGAGGTGGTGTGGTTTTGGTAGAGGTAATTGGCTTCCTACTCAAGGTAGAGGTATGAGGCCCTAGAATAGAGGGCAAGGTTGAGGGA
The DNA here is from genome assembly GCA_037957365.1 of Torreya grandis. NCBI lineage: Eukaryota > Viridiplantae > Streptophyta > Pinopsida > Cupressales > Taxaceae > Torreya > Torreya grandis. The sequence goes on from JARHVA010001908.1 coordinate 1,152,459, forward strand.
AGAAAAATTTAGGAATTTCATCCTTTGTGTGGTTTCAAATATTTTGTTGCTTTGGTTTTATACTTGTTTGTTGGGTTTGAAGAGGTTAGGTCTAATTTACTAAATGGTTGACTAGCCTAGAGAATGGTTTATAAGTTGGTTTTATTCCATAAATAGTAGACCTAAAAGATAAGCCCCTAGGTGGAGACATAGGGATGGTAACCTCATCCTATTCCTCAATAAAATAATGCAAGGTTGGGATAGGTGGCTCTTTTGTGGGTAGAGTAGACTTGAGGGTTTCCTTCTTGGGAGTAATTTCCAAAGGGAGAGTAGGTTGTTTGATAGTTGAAGGTAAAGACAGGGTGGCAATGGTTGGTTGTTTTAGTATATCAATTAAAAGGGTGGCCAGTGGCTCCATTAACTCAATAAGTGGAGGGGGAGAAGATGGTGTTTCTTTGGTTTAGGTATCCAAAGGAAGGGAAGGTAACTCTATTACCTCAATAAGTAGAGAGGGTGAGAGATAAGTGGTTTGGTCAACAAGCTCTTTAGCAACGAGTGTGTCAAGAACCATGTTAATTGTATGGGTATCATAAGAACACTCAACTTTGTTTCTCTCATTCTTGGTAGGAGCATGGTTTAGGAAATGTTTCTTGAATATATCAAGGGCTTGTTTTGATGGTACATTGAATTTATCTAATGTAAGTTCCCCCTTATCAATGAGGGACTAGACAAGGCTCTTGAAGGTATTACACCTACTAAGATCATGTCCGATCACTTATTGAAAGGTGAATAGATCATTATTATTATACTAAATAGGTGTGGGATGAAATTAGTGAAATTATTAGGGTGGCTTGATTAAATTAAGTTGAATGATGTTGGATTTTAATAACTTCTCCAAAATGAAAGCATAGGATTCTCTGAGTGAAGTGAATTTCTTTTGGTTGTTCTAGGTTTGGTTTCTTAGATTTTATTTTGAGGAACTAGAGGAGTTATATTAGTTGATAAAAGGTGGAGGGGCAGATTTCAACAAAACCACATTCATGGTTTCCTTGGTCTTAGTGTTGGTATTGGACTGGTTGCCTAACTTGGGGGAAGAAGCCCCATTAGTTTTATAGGTTGAGTTCTTATTTTTGAGCTTTAGCTTTCCATCATCAATGACTCAATTCTCTAACTTATGGGCCATGGTAAAATCTTCATCGAATGTTTAGATGCTTTGGATGCATAGTTAAGAGGATATATGCTTGGCACATAACTGAGAAAAGAGCTCTATCAATTCAGGGTGAGGCAAAGAAAAGGAAAGTTGGTTAGTCAGGATCCTCTAATCAGCCACAAAATTAGAAATAGATTCATCCTAAAATTGGTGGATAGATTAGAGGTTGTTGATATAAAATTTCTTTGAGATATTAATAAAAAATTGGTCCAAGAAGTTTTGAGCTAGTTGGGTGAAAGAGAAAAGGGAGTGTTTAGGTATGGCACTATACCAATCCAATGCTAGACTAGCTAGAGATATGGGGAAGGTGTAAAAGAGAAGGGAATCATCATAGGTGATAAGATATCAAGCATGCATAAATTCCCTAAGGTGTTATTGGGGATCCTCCTTACTTTACAGATTTGGTCATATGACAAGATGTTGTGAGCACTAGAAATGGATGAATCTAAGGTGGTCATCTTGTCTATACACATATTCATTAGGTTAGATTGGGGTTATGCACCTAAAATTTTATAAGATGTATACTGCTATGGTGGTTGGGAGGCATGTTGGTAGTGGGTAGAAGATTGGAGGCTACCACATATGGTTAAGTGGATGTTAAAGGTTGGGTGGAGGATACATAAGGGTAGGTATAGGTAGGTGGGTGGGCAGTGGGTACATACCCTTGTAGATTAGGGATGTAGCCAAAGGTTGGTCGAAGGGATGCTTGTTGGATAGGGGTGGTAGTTAGGTTGGTGGCTAATGAAAGGGTGGTAACCCTTATGCTAACTAGTGGTAAGGTGAAAGGTATGGAAACCATAAGGATTTGAAGTGGAGTAGTGGTTGATGAGTTGGAGGTAGTTAAAGGAAGGTTGATAGTGCTAGAGGAAGGTACTCCTATTGCAAAGGAGTGGTTGGTAGGTGTAGAGGGTATAAGGGTAATGGTAGTTTGAATTGGTTGGATTTCCATGGTAGTCTCAAAGTGGTTGTTGGTTGTTGAGGAAGCTTTGGTAGTCAATGGTTAGGTAATAACTATGGCAATGGAGGTACTCCTTATGAGATGGGGAGGCATGTCATAAGGTGGATCTACAGATGGAGTTGAAGCTAGGATATGATACGACATGATTGTAAGATAATGTTGTAGGTCCATGGGATTGTTATCTAGGAAAGTGGTAAAATATGTATCTTCTTGAGGAACATCCTAAGGGAAGGTAGGGATTCTCAAAGGGTGAGGGGACTCTGGTAGTTCAAAAATGTAGTCCATAGATGAAGAGGTAGAAGAGGTAAGTTGGCTTGGTGATGGGTTTTGCTCCATAAGGTCTCTTTGTTATTGGCAAGTGAGAACCATATGAGATAAGGGAGATAGAAATTAAAAACAACCTCACTAATCAAACAAAGAGAAGACAAGAAAATATCAAAGAAATCAAATTACAATTAAAAAGATACTTTAATCCCTAGAGTTTTAATTAATCTTGCTTTTAGCTTATGCCTTAAAAAGATGTGTGACTGAAGTTGGTTTGTAGATTGAGTACTAAAAAATAAGTCTATGGTTGCTTTTAGGTTGTGTTTAGGTGATAAAAAAGAATCTATATTGGAATTAATATGTGGCTTGATATTGGGGCTTACCCCCTCACTTCACACACCATAGCATAAGGGTGTCAGGTGCTTAGCCAATATATATTGATATCCAAAGATTATACTAAACCAAAGAGATTAGTTGGTCCCACCTTTGGTAATGACCTCCAAGTAGGACTTCTAAAAGAGGGTAAGGTTATTTTTAGGTGATGAAATCCTAGTCAGGCCTTAGCTTAGGTTTTTTTTATGTTTAATTGATGAAAGTGGTTTGGTTGAGTGTGTGCAACAAAGAGTAGAGATATTATAGATTAATTTTCCTTTTAAGTTATGTGAACTAAACTTTCAAGTTATTGATGCATGCACTTGATTTTAATCCCAAATGAAACTTTTGATTTTGTTAATAAGCATAAAATAGAGAGAATGCAAACAATCAAGAATGTAAGTAAAGACACAAGGGTCCCACTAGGCATGCCAAAATGTTTCAATGGATTTCTTTCTTATTATTAGAAAGAGAGAAAAGAAGAAACTAAGTATGGGCATGGTTGAAAAACCTGATTGATAGTGCGCTCATTGAAATTAGAAGATTATGACGAGATCCTCTTTGGCTTGGGAGGATAACCTACAAATAAGAAATCACTAAAGCAAACTTATTTGTTAGACAAATAGTTGGGTGGATTGCCTTGAAATAGATAGATCCTAGAAGTGAGAGCTTCCTTAGGGGATGTCAATCCACATGTTTTAAAAAATTAAGCTTATAAATAGAAAAGAAGGTACTTGCATCAATAATCAAAAGGTATTGAAATTGAATACAAGAATGTTTGCTAAGAAATATGATAGAAATGATTAAACTAGTGATAAACTAATTAATACTAGTGCTAGAAGGTTGGGGTATGCTTTATAAAATTAGAAAGGGGTTTGTGAATAGGTAAGAACACAAAAAATTAGGTTTGATTAGATATAGGTAGGTGAAATTAGCTTGCTAATTTTCACTACCATAATGACCATCAGTGGTTAGGCTGACTGTCAGTGGTTAAGGTGACCGTCGGTGGATGGACATAAAATCAATGGTTGAGTCAACCATCAATAGTTACTATGTGAGGATCTAGGTTGGTAATTTAGCTGATTGATGAGATATAAAAGATGGATTTTGAGAGATGGGTAAGGTCTAGGTTGATTTTAAAATGGGAATAAAGTAGATGAATATTGAGAAATAATTACTTGTCTTACCAAAAGTCAATTGGATGGATGGTTGAGGTAGTTTATCTATTAGTGGAATCTATCTTGATTATGATAGAGTAATGGTACATGAAGGATTGGTGGAGAGGTAGTAGAAAATTTGGCTCTCTGATATGATTGATGGATTACTTGATTGTTGATAACAATTGACCTATAAAAAAGGAACTCCTAGATGCACAAACTCTTGATCATAATTGTAGATGGATTTCACCTCTCAACTCTCTTCTTATAGGCACAAGAAAAAGGTGAAAGTGAAGGTTAAACTAGGCTATCTAATTATTAATTATCCATAGAAAGGCTCATAACAAGATTTAAACAACTTATATTTATAAAATTAAAGTGGGTGGTTTACATGATAGCTATTAAGTAGATGTACCCTGACCATCAGCAATCAAGGTGATCATCGATGGTCATCTTGACCATTGATGGTTAAGGGTGAAGGTAAAAAGATAGGTAAAAATTTAGGTTAAGTTAGTTGGGTAAACTGACCATGGTTGGGCCCAATTAATGGTCAAGGGGTGAAATTGGTCCCAAAGGTATCCTAGGTAGTCCAAGAGTGTTTTTGACATTTGTAATCATAGTTTGTGTATTTTTGGTGTCTACAACATGAAAAACTTGGCATACTCAAAGAGTCACTTGGATGGTCTCTTGGGGAGGAATGGGTAGCACATAAGAAGGCTAAGGTTGTGTATATAGGCACATAAGATTGGAAAGGTTGGACCTATTATTTCTTAAGACCTTTTATCTTGTCCTCAATGCTTTGAATGTAACCACCTACATCCATCATCCCACCTATGAGATTGTTCTAATTTTCTCTCTCAATAGGTGTCCATTCTTCTTTCAATTTCTACAATGAATTTATCACATGAAGCATCAAGTGAGTAAGGACATCTTGGCCACAATAGTTTTATGATCATAATTCTAGTGCATAATTTTCAAGGCTTCTTAAATTTTTCCTAAATGCTGGTATATCTAACTCATGATAGGGTTGGTGAGGAGCAATATTATGATGGGTTTGTTGTTCAAATGGAGGATCAGGGTAATATTATCACATGTATGACTAATATGGGTCTTCATATTTCTTGTGAGGATCATAGGGAAGGTAAGTTCCATCCCTTTGATAATAAGGATTATGAGAACTTGACAAGGCTCCTCATATATTTGATAGGATTCTTGATAGGGTTGATTAGGCTTGTATGGATTATAAGGATCATATTGGGACTACTAATAAGGAGGTGGATAGTAGGGATATTCACCATATCTATTCATATTAACCTCTTATATAAAATGAGGTGTATGAATTGATTAAAACTTCATTAAGACATACCTAGTCTACTCATAACCATAAACTTTGATTCAAAGTCATCATTAGTGCTAACTTGTTTGCTTATAAAAGCTGATCAAAGGAAAGACACACCAAGATATTCCCACTCTTTTGGACCTTGGTCACATCAGGTGTGCCAAAACAATTGGAGGTCTAAATTGCACCCTAGTTGTAAGTAGGAGTGTTCAGGTCCTACTTCCAAATCTATCTCAACATGGGACTGACCCCAAGCTATGGGTATCCTATAATTGAGTCAAACCTATAGGATTTTTAATGAGGCTAGCTCCTTTGATGCATCATTTTAGCTTATTTCCATAGCTAAAACCTACTAATGACTAGGTAAAAGGGAGAGAGATATAACATGAAAGGGAAACCTAAGATAAATATGGTAATTCACCTAAATTATGGTTGATCCACTTTGATTGACTCTTAAAACACTAGTGAAATAAGAATAAGGATAGATCTAGGATTCTAAACATCCATCATACATTAGTATTTCATGCAGAGGTTCACCAAATGATCAAAAGTTGAGGGAAATGTAAGACACTAACCAGTCATAGTATCCATATGAGATCTTCAATCAAAATATGTAGAACACTAAACATTCCCTACATAACAAGATGAACTAGTAAGTAGGTGAGATCATGACTTGATAAGGGATATATTTCTACCACATATGAAAATATGACATGTATACACTATACCAGAGCATTGAAATCTAAAAAAATAGTCTTGTATTCATCTCAAGAGGTTACAGGATCCATCTTGGTAGAGTTTAGTCATGCCCAAGAGAGGGAGTAGAGAAAATACTAAGAGGATCTATTTTCTCTTGTGTGATGTCTTAGTGATGGTCTAGTTTAAAAAACTTGCACAACTCATCTTTTGATCATTCTCTCAAGGTGCTGACAATTTTCCAAGGTTTTTGTAACTTGGTCCATGCTCTAAATTCCTAAAAGTCATGATAACCTACTTAGATCCCTCCATTTACATTGTTGGACTCATTTTTAAGCCTTTGATCTATTGCTTCATGAAATTATGCAAGAGCTTCATATGTGGGCCAAAAATGGCCAATAGTACCAACTCCATTATCTAATTGGTATACAAATTGAGACTACACTAGTTGTATCTTAGGTGAAATTTCCATCGGATCTTAGCTCAATCGATAGCACTTCATTGAGACTTTTATGGTTGAAGTGTTGACAAAGGGACTAGACCCTTTGTCAAATGGCTTGTTGAACCTTGATATCTAATTGATAGATATTTTTATGCCCACATACCATAAGGTATATCAAGACTATCTATAAATACATGTAAAAATTTTAAAGACCTTTTTCTATAGAACATTCATTGATGCAGGGATGAAAAGGTAACAACCCCGTAAGATTGCCTTACTCATACAAACCTTGAGAGAAAAAGGTGGGGTTAAAATACCACCAATAATTATAATAATTTATTTAATGAATCTTAAATTTTATAATCTTCTCTCAAGGAAAGTATATTAAAGGTTCAGATGGATGTGATGCAAACACATGTCAATTATTAGAATTACTTTATAATGTCTATATGTTGTTTCTTGATTATTGCATCAAAATCTTTTTTATACTTGAGACCAAATCAAAAAAACCAAGTCCAAATCCATACCATTTTTATACACACACAAGAGGCATGTTAAAATTGGTCCCAATGCCTATATTACTTTTCCAAACCACATCATTAGGCTAACCAATTTTAACCAAAAGTATTGTTCAAATCCAAATTGCAACTTTTGACTAAATCAAAGACCAAAGTTCTAAATTCTTGTATAGGTTATGCCATTTAGTTTGATCCAAACCTTAATTTTAATCAAATGCCAAATTCCAATTTCAAACCAATCTAAGACCAAAATTCAAATTCCTATCTAAACATTGTCATTATGACATCCATTTTATTTCAAACCTAAGCTAAATTCTAAGTCTAATTCTAATACCAATTCAAATCCAAATTCCAATTCTGATCTAAGCCAAGTCTGAATTCAAACATGGTTGACCAGGTCAACCCAAATAAGATCAAATCAGGCCTTTTGCAAAATTCAAATACAAGTTAAACCTTCCTCTATAGTTCAAATCCAATCAACTTTCCAAATGAAATCAAGTTAATTGAACTCAAATGATCAAAACCAATGCCGACAAACATTATTTAAATCCAAATTTTATCCAATGTTCACACATTTTCATATCAAACCAATGTTGGTCAAACATTGTTTAAAGTTAACTTCTAATCCAAATTTTTTACAACTTCAAACCAAACCAAAATTCTAAAGTGAACCTATTCAAAGCGTAGGTCAAATTTTACAATCAAATCAGATGACCTTTCAAACTAATAGTACAAATTTAAATCAAACTTGTTAAAAACCTTTGATGTACAAATATTTGTGCACCCTTTTGGAAATAATTTTGATTTACACCTTTCCTATTTGGATACTTGCATGAACAATATTTGATTGAACTATTCCACTTTAACATTATCATTGATAAATCCAATTAACATTCAATGTCTACCAAGGTTAATTTCAACATCGAAATCCAAATCTAGTTCATTTTGAACCATGTTTCAAAACCATTATAAACTAATTAGGTTCATCTTAAACCACATTCCAATGCCAAATCAAGTCTATTTCATCCAAATCTAATTATTCTAAATCAATTATATGCCATTCAAAACCACTCTTTATCTTTTCCATTCAATCTCCCACACATGTCAGTTAGGAAAGATGAAGTCATATCATCCACCTTTTCTTTCAATTAAATCACATCTAGGCCAATAAGAGTTGTTTGGGGAAAATATAATCAATACCATTTAGACCAATTCTAATTTATACTAGTTTTCCTTGTTAAGGGCATTTTTCCAATCTATGACACTTCACCCTATTTGGTTCCAATAAAATCAAGACCATTATGACCAAATTTTAATATGATACCAAGACCACCCTCTTTGGGCCCAATTTTGTCCATCTAATTCCTCTTGCATATATCCTTTCTTGGGGGCTTTAGTCTAAGGTCAATTTGAGTCAAGGTGTCTTGTGATCCTAGAATTATTCTAGCATCATTAGTCTTTAGCCAAGAAGTGATGGAGAAAATATCTCAATATAACCTTACAAATATGCCATTCAATGTCAATCATGATTAAAATCAACAAAATGTGTCATCTAGTACAAACTATAAACAAGACTAATTTACATGACACCTTTTTTACAACAAATATGAAAACCTTGAGAGATTGTTAAATCTTAATGCTAAAATTCTAGTTGGATTTATATTAGAAAACTTATGCTATTTGATTAGAGATCCTAATGACACACCCCTCACACTACCAAAAACTTAAGCTACTCAAATCTAATAGCCTAGACCTATTATGTAATTTCCCCTCTAAGGGCCCTTATATATTGATAATCCAAGTGTGCCCAAGTTTGATAAATACTCAATCGGATATGTCATGATCCCTCTCCTAAACACAATCAGATGTGTCCAATTTCAAAGTAAGATCAAGATAGTCAAACCATTATTGACATTTTGTAGAATCAACCATATGAAAAATCCAAAGTATTAATGGTTCATATATATTTTATGAAGGACATATATTTGACATAGGACCCATATTCAATGATCCTATATTTTAAGATCCCATTATTATTGAGAAAAATCCATTATTTATCCATTTCCAAAAGTCCCCTATTTATAAACATTTCTTTATCCCAAATCATCCATTTCCATTTGAAATCTAAACAAGGCACTGGTGCAAAACACAATTTAATAGGCCCTCTTTGTGGATACTTTTACATCATAATCAAGTTACATTTTAGAACCATATTAGCATTGTGTTCCATTCTAGAACCAATATTAGATTTAGTATCAGAAGTAGAATTAACATCAATCTCAACATTAGGCTCATATATTCTTGAGTGAGAATCAGCTTCAAAATTAGAATATATTAGTAGGTGTCATGACATTGGTGCACTTTCCTTACAGATCCACTTGAACACATATGTGATCCTTTTATGGTTGTTAAGGATGTTTCCTTTCTCATCAATGAAAGTTCTCCTAGTAGCCTCTATGAGGATTATGCTACCTTTTACTCTTCCATTTACATTACACATGCCTTTACCATTATCTATCCTAGCCAGTGTATTGATATACTACCTCCCATAAAACATCAATTGGGATTGACATAATCATGCATTGTTGAAATTATTTAACGGTGACATTTTAGTGGCAAAATTTCTAGGGAATCAAGACAACATTCAAGCAAGAAAACAATCTCCTAGTGAAACCTTTTTTAGGTACTAGGGGACAATCAAAGTCTAAATTCAACATCTTCTAATGAAACCTTATTGAAACACTAGACAATAATCAGGATAAAAAAATTAGAATCCTTTAGTGAAACCTTGCTTAAGGAACTAAGGAACAATCAAAATGAATTGTCAACATCTCTTAGTGAAACCTTATTTAAGGTATTATTAGAAAATAAAAATTAGAATAATCAATAAAACTATGTTGGTGAAAACCTCTCTAAGGCACCAATAGTTGAGCCAATTAGTTCCTCATCACTTGATGAACACATTACTTGAGTCAACGTCAACCCCACCATAACCAAAATTAAGTCAAATATAGAATCAACAATAATGTGTGTGACTAAAAATCTTAATATTCATTTATCCATCAACCATTATATATTCCATTATTATCCATTCAAGACCTATATTACATTATCTAATAAAACCATTTAGCCCATGCCTACCCTTATTTACCCTTCTTAGTGGCACTTTTTTCTAGAGGCTACACAGACATCTTATCTAGAGGTTTAGAGGAAGCATAATCAACAACCAATGAAGATCACAACATCAATAATATAGTTCAAAACAATAATAAGATTTAGATATAGTAATTATTCCAAGTAGGTATTAGTTAGAAAATAAAATGTCCACATTATGCATCTCTTAATCTTCTATTGAGTTGAGATACTAAAAAATTAAATTTAAATAATAATAATAATAATAATAATAATAATAATAATAATAATTAAAAATACACTCAAAATCAAAATATAAAGATAAATAATTTGTCTAATGGTGAAAACCATGCTTGTGGCACCTTGGGAAAGTACCATGATAAAAACTAGATTTCTAGCATCATTCATAAATAATTTGTTGTTTGTAAGTACCTTGACACCTAGGAGCAGCCCTATCTACATTATAGATCATTCTATTCAATCCATCTAGGCCATTACAGTCCATGCCATTTAATCTTATTCAGCCCAAACCATCTTAGTGTGACCATTAGTCTTCCCATCTTTACCTTGTTATAGAAGTGAAAGGTATATTGAGACATGTTTGGGAAATATTTTGACCTATTATCCATATGACACTTTGACAACTAAACACATTTGGTTCTCATGTGACATCATTCATTGAGACTCTTAGTCCTTTCCCTCATTATCATTCATAACTCATGTATCATATGTTCTATTCATGTGCCATGTTGACCAATTTAGACCTTCAAGTCAAAATGGCCAACACCTATAGGCTGAAACTTTTTCATAGGATTATTCAATCTTTAATATAGTGTTTATGGTCTTGTAATGATCTTATAATGTCTTCAAGTGGTCTTTGTAAGGTCTTGTTAGTATTGTTTAAGGTAATGTCTTTGCCAAGATTTTTGATGCCTTAAAAGTTATTCTATTGTATCCTAGGCGTATGTCATGATGTGTCAAGATGGTATATAGTCTATCAAGTTAAGTCCTTTCACTTAGTCACTTGGTCTAAAGTTTTTTAAACTTATTTAAAGTAATTAAAGTAATTTAGCATTTTTTAAGGTTTTTGGAGAAACCTAAGTTCCAATTGTGGACAAATTAAGCCTTCTCAAGTTAATATTTTTGCATGGAGCATTAAATCAAATAGTGAAGAGGTCATTTAAAGTCAAAAGTGGATTTATAAAGCTCTATAATTCATCTAACCATGCATTAATCTTCCACCATGTATATCATGCACTCTTGATCCAAAACTTGAAAGTCTTGGTAGAATAATATTTCAAGAACACATAAATAATAAGGCTATCTCTGAGAAGAGATGTTTTATTTCTCAAATTTACCAATACAACATATGCATATCTCTGGGAAGAGATGTCTATTTTTATTTTTGGGCTACATATCTATTTATACCTATTTTTGAAGGAAGGAGAAGAATGTGAAAGGTCACCAATCTTGAGGGAGATGAAATGGTTCAACTTCCATGAATTACAACAACACAAAATTTGAGAAATTTCTATTTTTACAAACTTACTATTTTTAGACTACACTACTTAAAGTGAAATTTAGGGCACTTCTATTTGGTTTTCTAGGGTTAAAACCCACCAAGCAGAGCTCATGTCATCACACAGCATTCCCCTCATTCTTATCTTTCCAACGGTTCAAAAGGGGAGTCAGAAAGAGCTATGGTGCAAAATTTATGGCTCTCGAAAGTTCTACCACCAATTAGGGTAGGACCATCACCCAAATTGTCACCTGAAGTGTTGCCCAGATTATTACTTGAAGTGTTATTTGGATCAACTCTAAAGTCATTTAAGTCACCTTTTGAGATAAATATCATGTAATTTATGTAATTTTACAAATGAATAACATTTAAATAGGATTTATAATGTACATTTTTTAGGATAAATTTAGAGTATCAATTTTCATGTTATAAAAGGTTAGTTACTTCAGTTCTAATTCCAAACAAGTAGTTTAAGGCACTTGTATGGACTTCAAGATCCCACTTTTAGGTTAAGATTTTTTCAAAGTGTCTCTTCAAATTATCTAGGTCATCTTCAAGTTTAGGAAGCTTTCACAAGTTTCAAGAAAGAAAAATATGCATTATATCTCCTATCATTCTCATTACAAGCTTATAAAGTCTATTTTCATGAGGATGGTACAAGCCATATAGGTGGAATTAGAGCCCAAGATATTTTCCATACATATGGGTCCTAGTTGCCTTAAAATCCATGGCATTGGTTTTCAAATTTAATCCCCTATCTCTATGAAAAATTGATAAGAGTTTGAGGGGTTAAAAAATGACTCAAATCCCCACTAGCTCAATTTTGGGAAATTTTTCTTACAAGTTTGAACCTTTTGTATAATAAGGAATATTTTTTGAGGTCTATATGGATTATACACAACCATTTCAAAACGTCTTCTATCATATTGGCATGTGTGAGCACCAAGTGTTGCAAAAGGTACCTTCATAAAAGATATGTCACAAATATGCCTTTGAATTTTTAAAGAGTTTGATGATTTATAGTGCATATGGGTGATGGTTGAGTGTTTAAAATATCTTCTCACTCCATCCAAATATCTCTATCTTGAATGGTTATTATGTACCAACTTCCAAGTGACACTCATTTTTCCATGCTTGAATATTATGCTTGAGATTACTTGCAATTTGGCTTATGAAGGTTCAATCCTACATCATCAATGACATATAAGAGTATAGATTTAATAATTAAGGTGATTATTAATATATAAATGATCTAATATCCATAGAGAGATCAAGACTTGCATTACAAGAAGACTTAAAACATCAAAATGTAGACTTACAGACCTACAAACTTGTAGGTCTGTATTTTGTGAGAATTTAATTGAGAAGTATATCAGATATTAGTTTTGAAATGATAAAGTGAAATAAATTGTAGTGTCTCAACAATTTATGAATTTTAAATCAATTTTTGGGGAATGTGTAGATTTTAATAAAATGTCAAGCCACTCTAAACATACCTATAGGCAGACTAATAAACTTGAGATAGTTTGAGACATTGGGGCAAAATGTGGAAGGTTTGAAGAAGTGAATGAACTATTAGATATACATAAATACCTATTAATAAAAATTTTAATATCTCACAATTTACTCTCATTGAAGTATCAATGCATTGAAGGAGTGAAGAGTCCACACAGACTTACAAGGGGAAGCAAAGAGAGTATACATGTATAGAATAGAGGAAGGTACTAATAAGTCTAAAAAAGAGATATGTTAGTGTGAAAAAACCATAATTAATGTTAAAATTTATTAAAGGTCTTAATATTCCATATTATAGGGCCAAATTTTAGGGTTTAACACTTCATTTCCCAAATGGCCACCTATAGTTATGTATTAGATATGTGCAGGAAAGAGAGTGTACGTTTATAAAGATGTAGGATTTTTTGGGTCAAAGAAATTCTCTAAGATTATAATAAAATATTAATTATCTTTAAATTTTCAATTATTTTGTTAGAATTTTAGACTCAAAATGCATTCATACACTAAATGATCATTTATTGGTTTACTCAGAGAAGCACACTAGTTTCAATCTTGAAAAGAAAGAGTGCACATAAGGAGCATTGGATTTTATCTTATGTGAAAAAAAAGTTCAAAATATTCATTTGAGGTCATATAAATTCAAAATATAATCATAATAAATGACAAAATAGGGGCCACTCAAACCCTACATACATACAACCAAACAACCCTATAGGCTTGCCTGCCTATATGAGAGGTGCTTGTGTAATTTGAAGAGAACAGGTCACCAAGAGGAAGTAAGTCACATTGGAATTATTTTATAATTTTATTATAACCTCTATTTAATCCTCACATGTAGTGAGAAAGGGTGGAAAAGTTGAAAGACCTGTTTAGGCCTAGTAAGCCTAAACCTACAAAGGTAGACCTATATACATAGTGATGTGAAAATTGACTTGATGAAGGTGAAATGAGAGTTTGGATACATTGATAGGTTGGATAGTGATAGCATAAATATAAAATATCATTCATAGTTATGGAAAGATAATAAAGTGACAATTTTTCTTGTGAGACCACCTCAAGTTCTCTAGGTGCATGATTGTAGTCCAAAACCAAACCTTCTATTGCTTGTTGAGACCTTGACTTGATGCATGGATCCAAATGGATTTAAAGGATGGTTTATAGTATTATTTTTTGTTTTATGCCTCAAACCTTTATGAATAAAATATAAGAATGCAGTGCAGACCACTCTTTAATGGCAGTGTAGAGACTTGAGAAGCAAATTCTTGCACTTATTATATATGGATAGAATGCATGGGAACCTCAGCTCCTAGGTAAAGTTTAAGAGGAGTTTTTAATTGAAAATTATGGTATTGATTCATGGGTTAAATCCCTATGGTTTATGAACAATCATTAAGAACCTAAACCACTTTAAACCCTCTTAAAACCCTAGTAATGACCAGTTGAGAGAGATGGGCCTCTAGAGTGCATGAAATTACTATAATTACTTATGAAACCTCCTAAACATCATTGATAACTACAAGTAGGTTCTCATCATGAATTTTCCCTATACTTGAAATTATATAGATTGTAATCAATGCTATGTTTTATAGATTTTTAAGGTATTTTATAGGTTTTTGAGTAATTAAACACTTACAAAATATTGGAGAGAGAGATTTGGGATGTATTATTTCTCTCAAAGCCCACAAATTTGTATAATATATCATGGAAGTGATTATACAAGTTTGGTTTTTTAAGGCAATCTGAAAAGGCTTGAGAAAGAGACTAGGTTTTGAGACCATTTCATCGTTCCCATACTTACACAGGGTCTTACGACCTCAAATTTAGAATAGAGGTTACTTATAGGATATTAAAATTAAATTGTAGACATCTAAATTTGGCGACCAATGATCTCCAACCAGGTTTTTGACCAATTTCCACCTAAAGTGCATAATTTGGCCTAAAACATTAAAATGACTTAAAACTAACATATTCAAGTGTTGATTTTGGCTAAAGTATCTTTAAATGGGTTAATGCAATCTATGGGCAAGCTAACTTTGATCAGATAATTCTGAGTCAAAATGATAATTTTACACCTAGATGTTCTAGAGTTTTCTTTCCTATCAAATCTTTTACACAAGATGCATCTCTTTGTTATTTTTTATTGGTAACATCCTAAATGAGAATATGGATCCAAAACATCTGACATCACATCATAATTTCAATCCAGTCAACTTTTGGACCAATAACAAGGCATTCTGATCAATTTGAGTAATTTGTGCACAAAGTGTTTAATCATGTTTAGAGATAATTAATCGAAATCAAGTCCTAATTAATAATTCCATGGAAACTTGTTGAATACTTTTTTTTGAAAATGAATATTGAATATCTACATCATTAGGTGACCTCATTTCTTAGGAAGACATCTTTATGCCATAAATGCGACAAATATTAGGATTCATGCCCTCCATGCCTCATCAATGCCCTTTATGCCTCTTAATTTCTCCTCTATACCAAATATTGATGATCCTATTTATCAATTTTAATAGCATAATTGGATTAATCTTTAGCCACACATCTCAATCCTGAGATGCACAGTTTAGGTTGATTCCATACATTTATAAAAATATATAAATAAGAGGCCTTACCACATCATTTATAAGCTTAATTTTTGAAAATTTATAATGCAAGATTGGTTCTAAAATCTTCAAGTAACTAGTGTTTCCATGCCAAATTTATTCCAAGCCAAGTTAATCCATAAGCCAAAGGTGCCATAAAAAGATGGACGTAGACAAGATTCCATTGCCAAGGACTTAATGAGCATAAAACTGAGCAAGCCACTACTACAAAGGCATTTAGAGCATCCAAGGAAGGTGAAGGAACTCTTGTGTTTTTCCTTACTTTTTAGTTGTGTTTGTCATTTTTTTTAATTACTAATCTCACCCTAGTAACTAGGCATGAAGGTGTTAATGTAGTGTGTTCTTTGTCAATTTGTTTTGTGCATTTTGTCATTAACATAATACTAATCTCCTATTCTTAGTCTAATTCCTATTTCACATATGGCATGCCAAGTGGGACAAAATGCATCCCACACATGAAGAAGATCATTCTACAACTTTAAAATCTTTATTTGGATCATTAAAACTCTTAAATTTTGATTTTATAACTTTGTTTTGCCATTTTTCTTTGTCATAGGTTTACACAGTAACCGACATCAATTATTAAAACCATCATCAATTGGCATAGCCATCATCAATCACTATTGGTATAACCAATGTCAGTTAGATAACCATCATCAGTTAGTAAGTGTAACCATCATCGGTTATATAACTGATGTCGATCACTATTTTTTCTTAAAAACACAAAACCTAAGAGCTAATAGGCCATTTTAAAATGCTTGGTTTAGGGTCAAACAAACTCTGTTTTGGATGATTTTTTTAACCACATGTTTTCTCCTAAATGTTCATAATTTGACATTAATTTAGCTTCAAGTTTAATAGATTTTTAAAAAAATTTGGAAAATATATTTAAAATGTTTCTAATCTAACATATTTACTTTTGGGGTGATGCTTTAAGGGTAGACAGGTGACTAGTGGATTTCAAGTTTGATAAAGCATGTTTTAGAACAAATTTTTCATGTTTCAAAATGAATTAGAAACATTATTTTGGTGCTTAAATTAACATTTAAGGTGCTTAAATAAGTGTTTTTAGCATTAGTTTTTAAAGTTACAACTAAGACCAAGGGGTCAAATGAACACCACCTAATTTTTTGAATTTGGGATTTAAAATGAACTCACTTTTCCAAGAATTTTTTATTCACTTAATTGTTTAAATTAGATTTTTATTTGGCAAAAAGAGGGGTGTTGTATGTATGCTCTTCAATTTGTCCCCTTTAGGGAACCCTTGGAATCAAAAGTATCATTCCTATTACAAATATCCTAGTCCAAGGCTTAGAAAGAAAGTCATCTAGAGCACTCCCCAAAAACTCGTCAAAGTGTGGGTAACCTTGAAAATGACCTTAAAGTCTTTCTATTTCATGCTTTCTTTATTTTTATGGAAAATTGACTTATGAAGGGGACTTCATCACCTCCTATGAGTTATTTAGGGAAGCTTTGACCTAGGGTTTCACCTCCTAGCATTGACTTCATTTGGCTCATAATTGGAGTTTCACATGAGACATAATGGCACTTTAGACATCACACTACACTGAGTGAATAGTAGTATATAGTGGTTGCAAAAAGGACTAAACCTTTTTGAAATAAGCTAAGTGATAAGAAACCAAAATCTATGCTTGTCTTTTGCATTGTTTAGTGTGAAAGTCATTGTGCAATTGATTCCCCTAGAATGTTCAAAAACTTGTAGGTCCTAGACAAAACCCCACTTACTATGATATTATTGTAGGTGTAAGGTGTGCCTCAAGGTCCATGTCACAGTACTATGATTTGAGAGAATGGGGGTGTAAAAACCCTACTATATAATGTGCATTTATTTTTGGATGAACACTTAAAATCCTTTCAAATGATGTATATTGATGGATTCCAATAATACCAATCAACCTTGTCAGTTTAGAGTCTAAGAGAGATTAATCAATTGAGTTTTATCTTAGATTAAAGTCTTGTTTGAAGTCAAAACTTGGTGTAAACAAATGATACAAACCAAAACACATGGTCCTCATTTTTCTTTGAATAAAGAGGCATTATGCTACCCATATGAAATCATCAAATTTTCCTTGTTCAAATTTCATCAAAACTTGAGAGTTATATCATCCACTTTGGCACAATTATGTTGCCCAATTGAGTCTAGACCTTTGACAAAGTTTGTTTAAGTCCTTCATTTATAATCTAAATTCAAAATTTCACCTTTATAAGTTCATAGGGATCATATAGTTAGTCTATCATCATTATAGTTGTAGGCATACATGACCTTTTCATTCTTTGAGAAGATGTTACTATGCTTATAGCTTGTAATGCCTTCATAAATAAGGGCAAACTGCAGACACCTAAATATGGCCACCAATGACCTCCAACCAAGATTTTGACCAATTTCCACCTAAAGTACACAATTTGGCCTAAAAACATTAAAATACATTAAATGATTTGAAACTAACATATTCAAGTGCCTATTTTGGCTAAAGTATCATTAAATAGGGCAATGCAATTTATGGGCAAGCTAACTTTGATCAGATCATTCTGAGTCAAAATGCCAATTTTACACCTAGATGCTTTGGAGTGCTCTTTCCTATTAAATATTTTTCAAAAGATGCATCCCTTTTTTATTTTCTATTGGTAACATCCTAAATTTGAATATGGGTCCAACACATCTGACATCACATCCTAATTCCAATTCAGTCAACTTTTGGAATAATAAGGCATTCTAATCAATTTGAGTAATTTATGCACAAAGTGCTTAATCATTCTTAGAGATAATTAATCCAAATCAAGGCTTAATTAATAATTCCATGGAAACTTGTTGAATGCTTTGTTTTTGAAATGAATATTGAATATCTACATCATCAAGTGACCTCATTTTTTGGGAAGACATCCCTAGGCCATAAATGCCACAAATATCAAGATTCATGCCCTCCATGCCTCTTAATTACTCCTCTATCCCAAATATTTATGAGTTTATTTATCAATTTTAATTGCATAATTGGATTAATCCTTAGCCACACATTTCAATCTTGATATGGATGGTTCAGGTTAATTCTAAACATTTTCAAAAATTTATAAATAGGAGGCCTTACCACATCATTTCTCAGCTTAATTTGTGCAAAGTTATAATGCAGGATTGGTTCCAAAAGCTTCAAACAACTAATGTTACCATGACAAATTGATTATAATCCAAGCCAAGCCACAAGCCAAAGGTGCCAAGGAGATATGGATGTAGACAAGCTTCTATTGCTAAGGACTTCATGAGCACAAAACCAAGCAAGCCACTACTACAAAAGCATTTGGAGCATCCAAAGAAGGTGAAGGAATTCTTATGTTTTCCATTAATTTTTTAGTTGTTTGTCATTTGTTTTTTTTTACTAATCTCACCCTAGTAACTATACACGAAGGTGTTAGCTTAGTGTGTTCTTTGTTAGTTTGTTTTATGCATTTTATCACTAACCCAATACTAATCTCCTCTTCTTAGTCAAATTAAAACCTATAAAACACCTAGTTTACTAAAACCTATAAAACACCTTTAAAATCTACTAAACATAGCATTAATTACAATCTATACAATTTCAAGTATAGGAAAAATTCATGGTGAAAACCTACTTGGAGTGATCAATGATGTTCAGGAGGTTTCATAAGTAATTCTAATCATTTCATTCACTTTTGAGGCCCATCTCTCTCAACTAGTCATTACTAGGGTTTTAAGAGGGTTTAAAGTGGTTTAGGTTCTTAATAACTGTTTATAAACCCTAGGGATTTAACCCATGAAAAACACAATAATTCATTCACCTTCCTTGGATGCTCCAAATGCCTTTGTAGTAGTGACTTGCTTGATTTTATGCTCATGAAGTCCTTGGTGATGGAAGCTTCTCTACCTCCATCTCTCTTTGGCACCTTTGGCTTGTGGCTTGGCTTGGATTGGAATCAATTTAGCATGGTAATACTAGTTGCTTGAAGCTTTTGTAACCAATCCTACATTATAACTTTGCACAAATTAAGTTTAGAAATGATGTGGTAAGGCCTCCTATTTATAGATTTTTACAAATGTCTAGAATCAACTTGAACCATCCATCTCAAGATTGAGAAGTGTGTCTAAGGATTATTCTAATTATGTAATTAAAATTTATAAATAGGCTCATCAATATTTGGGATAGATAAGAAATTAAGAGGCATGGAGGGCATTGATGAGGCATGGAAAGCATGAATCTTGATATTTGTGGTGTTTATAGCCTAGGGATGTCCTCCCAAGAAATGAGGTTACCTGATGATGCAAATATTCAATATTAATTTTCAAAACAAAGTATTCAATAAGTTTATATATAATTATTAATTAGGCCTTGATTTGGATTAATTAGCTCTAAGCATGATTAATCACTTTGTGCATGAATCACTCAAATTGATTAGAATGCCTTGTTATTGGTCTAAAAGTTGACTAGATTGGAAATAGGATACGATGTCAGATGCATTGGATCTATATTCCCATTTCTGATGTTACCAATAGAAAATAAAAAAGAGATGCATCTTTTGCAAAATATTTGATAGGAAAGAGCACTCCATAGCATCTAGGTGTAAAATTGGCATTTTGACTTGAAATGATCGGATCAAAGTTAGTTGGCCCATAAATTGCATTTCCTAATTTAATGATACTTTAGCCAAAATTTTCACTTATATATGTTATTTTCAACTCATTTAATGCATTTTAATGTTTTTAGGCCAAATTGTGCACTTTAGGTGGAAATTGGTCAAAAGCATGGTTGGAATTCATTGGTGGCCATATTTAGGTGTCTATAGTTTGCCCCTATTTGGGAAGGCATTACAAGCTATAAGCACAGTAATATCTTCTCAAAGAATGAAAAGGTCTTGTATGCCTACAACTATAATGATGATAAACTAATTGTATGATGCATCCTTGAGGGAATGGTTGGCATAAATAGGTCAACAAATGGTCCCTCAATAAGAAGCAAAATGAGGGGACCAAAGAAAGGAAAGATGATGGGATGAAAACACAATGATATTGAAAAATTAGTCAAAATCACTAAGAATTTAAGTGGGATGGTGTACAATGGTTTGCCCAAAGGTGGTTATAAGCATTGTACCCCGATAGTGGTAATGTGGTATGATAACACAATGATTTACCCAAAGGTGGTTATAATCATTGAGAAGATGGAGTTACCCCAACTAGGATAGACGAATAAGATAACAACATGCCCTTGTATGGGCAAAAAAAGTAAAGAGGTGAAAACAAAAATATTTACACAAAGGTAGTTATAATCATTGAGAAATTTAGGTGAGACATTGTGTAATGATTTGCCTATAGGCAGATCGACAAACATGATAAACTTGGCCAAAGATGATGATAACTTAACATAGATGGTAATGATGAATTGGAACAACCTATTAGTAGGGATATGCTCATTCAAACCAATAAAGGTTGAAATTATTTCGTGGTTAATTACTCTATTTGGGATATGATTGAGATTGAATCAGGATATTGGTGTTGAAGATATGTTTTTGTTGCTAAATAGACTTCTTGAAGCTAAGGTTTGTTGTATCACGTGTCGGTAGGCATCATGGTATAACATCATGAGGACTTGGTCAAAATATGCATAAGGACTGATTACTATAATCCAATACTTAATTAAAACCAATACACCAATGATAGAAACCATGATAACAATGTTGATGTATGACTATGGATAGATTCAAATGTAAGTGTGAGTAAAGAATCACCCAATAAACATACATAAACTAAATCAAGGCAATAGTGTTTAAAGTAAAAAAATTGGCACACAAACAAAAAACAAAGAAGCAAACAAAGAAACACTCAATAGAAACCATATGAACACTACCCCTAGAAAATAGGTGACAACTTAGCAAATGAACAAAATGGGGGGATAGAAGAAAATGAAGGGGTGGCTGAGCTGTCTCCATATGCACTAGGCAAGTGGATGTTGCCTACATAGTTCCATAAATGTAATATCCAGCAAAAACTTTAGACCAAATGTAGTTCTCCCATGGAATGGGAAGAATGTGATAACTAAGGAAAGTAAATAGAATGGATGTGATAGAAGAAGAAGAATGGTCTGATAAAATGGCAAGTGCATGAGAGACAAGGCCAAAAAGGATGGGGAAACTATGTGACAAGTGGTTTTCTTGAAACTTAGTAAGGTTCCTATAATCTTGAAGGCAAATAAGTGGTCACATGTTTTTGGTTTTTTTCTAATGACTTTATAAATGTTTTTGGAATTTTTTGAAGTATCTCAACTTGATTAAGAATGATGAGACACTAAATGGTTCAAACTCACAAAATAGTGAGAGCATTCATACATAGGTTGCTCATAAAATGGTGAGAGCATGGTTTAGGTTGCTCAAAAAATGGTGAGAGCATGGCTTAGGTTGCTCACAAAATAGTGAGAGCATGGCTTAGGTTTCTCACCAAAGAGTGAGAGTGTGGCTTAGGTTGCTCATAAAACAACAAGAGCATGGAGAAAAGGGTGACTAAGCTGACCTCAACAAGTATCAAGTGTTTCCTACATAATCCTAGCATAAGTCCTCAAGTCATTGTAGTTCTTCCCAATAGTGAAGGAATTTGACTAGTGTAGATTCAATTCAAACAAAACAAGCATAGTTGGTAAAAATGCACAGCATGGCATAGGAAGTGGCAAGTTGGTACATCAAGGCTTAATAAATAAATTTTTCTCCTAGTTTTCCCATAGGTGGTTATAAATAGAACACAACGTAATGGTACTAATTTTCCCAAAGTTAGTTATAATTAGTAGCAAGATCGATGATAAGAAAGGAATAACAAATGAAGGATGCAACTGTTGAAACTTTTGTCACATTATTCCAAAATATGATCTATATCTGAAGTACTTGAACCAACTAATGAAACTGATCAGATTCCTTGATGCTAAAAATGTGTAAAAAATGGATAAAACCAAGGTCAAATGGGCTAGGCTTTAGAATACATTGGGTCAATAGGTCAGAAATGTAAAGTGAATACGGCTAAGAGGATGGATAAGAATGATATTTATACAAATAAGAATAGGGATAAAATGGTATAACTCAAATGATATTTACAGATAATACACCTTAGTGCTCAAGCATAGTACCACTTAAGGTGAATAATATTCATTATCTTAAGAAGTTCATCTCCATTTGGTGTGGCAAGCTTGTATGCCCTTGATCCATAATCTTCAATAATGGTGAAAAGCCCTATCCAGTTTGATTTGACTTTACATTTATGCTTCTTCTCAGTTGTGGTATTATTTTGGTTTTCTTTAAGAACAAGATCACCAAGTTCAAATGTTCTATACTTAACATGTCAATTTTAGTGGCATTTGAGTTGGTTATAATATGCCTAAAGATTTTTTAGCATAGCTATGCATTTTTCATCATGTAGGTCTATCTTTTGTAGGCGAGCTACTTGATAGTCATGATCATCTAGGACATGCTTGAAAGAAACGTACAGTGAAGGCAATTCAACCTCAATGGGAAGGATGGCTTCAGTACCATAAATAAGTGAGTATGGAGTAGCTCTTGTTGGGGTATTATGATTGGGATTGTATGCCCAAAGGTCAAAGAATATCTGAAGGTGTTAGTCATGACCAACATTATTGACAATCTTTTTTATAATGTTAACAATTATTTTATTTGATGCTTTGGCTTGGCCATTACCTTGAGGGTAATATGCTATAGAAAATTTTTGTGTGATGTTATATTTGGTACATACCTATTCTACATCCTTGTTCTTAAATGATCCTCCATTATCAGATATAATGTTAGAGGGGATACCATAGTGACAAATGAGATGGTTGAAGATGAATTTGGAAATTTGCTTTCCAGTTATGTGAGGGGTATAGCTTCAACCCACTTAGTGAAATACTCAGTGGTGGTAAGGATATGTTTATGTCCATCAGATGAAGTGGGGTCTTCCCAATTAGTTCAAGTCCCCATGTAGAAAATGGCCATGGTGTCAACATTAGTTTTAGAGTTTGGGCTAGGGTATGAATTAGATTAGCATGTCATTGACATTTGTCATACTTCTTTACATATGCATTTGTATCTACAACCATCATGGGCCAATAATAACTAGTACATACAATATTTTTGAATAGGAATGCCCTAATATAATGAGCTCCACATACACCTTCGTGAACTTCTCTTAATGCTAGTGTAGACTCTACCAAAGTTAAACAATGAAGTAGAGTTCCATCAAAATTATGGTGGTAAAGGGTGGATGTAAGTAGAGTATAGAAGGTGGAATGATGAATAAAGGATTTGGTTTATTTGTGAGATAGGTTAGGTGTTATAACTTGGTCATGAAGGTAGTTGTAAAGGTCTAAGTACTAAATAGAATTAGGACCAACAATATCACAAATCATTGTAATGGTTGAAGGTTCATGAGCTGGTGATAATAAATTCTTGACAAGGAACTAATACTCTCTAGCTTTATCTATTTGTTGAATTAGAGATCCAATAGTAGCCATGGCATTGGTAGTTCTATTACTAGCCCTTGGTATGTGCTCAAACTAAATGTTGGGAATTTATTACTTAAGAGTGTTGACCATGCCTTTATATGAAACTAGCTTGTCATCTTTGGTCTAAAAATGATTTGTGACTTGATTGATGATTAATTGAGAATCACCATAAACTTAGAGATGAGATATATTCTAATGCACTACCTGTCAAAGTCCTGCAACAAGTGCTTCATACTCAGTCATGTTGTTTGTATAAGGAAAGCTGATTTTCAATGATTAAGGGATTAGATCCCCCTATGGTGTAATAAATAAGAGGCCTACTCTTGATCCATGTGTAGTAAATGAACCATCAAAGTATAGCTTTTAATGATGCTCCTCAAGAGGTGTGTCAATGATGGTCATTATGGATTCATTAGGGAAATGAAATGTGAGTGGCTTTGTGTCTATAAGAGGTGTTTGAGCAAGTTGATCTGCAAGAACTTATCTCTTGATTGCCTTCTAATTAACATATTCTATGTCAAACTCACTAAGAAGCATGATCCATTTATCCATTCTACCTTGTAAAGTTATTTTAGATAGTAGATACTTGAGTGGATCTACTTTTTAAATGACCATAGTTTTATTATTCAACATGTAATGGCATAGTTTCTAAGCTGGGAAGACCATGGCTAGATAAGATTTTTCAACAAGTGAATAGTTATGTTCATATGTGACCAAGGTATGGCTTAGGTAGTATACAGAATACTATTTTCCGTTGTCATCATGTTGAGCCAAGAGTGCTTCTAGGGCATTATCAGTAGCTGATAGATATAAAAAGAATGGCTTTCCTAGCATAGGAGGTAATAAAATAGGTGGATTAATGACATAGTCTTTGAGTTGTTAGAAAGCTATTTAGCAATGATCATCCCAGTGAATTGTAACACCCTTATTCAAAAGATGTGTAAATAGATGACACTTGTCTACTAACTGATTGATTGAATCTTACCCTATAAACTACAGAGTTACTTCAAATTGGTTGGTGGTAGCATCTCAGTTATAGCATGGACTTTATCTAGATCGACTTAAATAGCTCTATGAGACATGATGAAGCCAAGTAATTTGCTTGAAGTTACACCAAATACACATTTATTTGGATTGAGTCTAACTTTATACTCCCATAATCTTTCAAATATATTATGCATCACTATTGGATGGTTGGCCCTAGTCTTGGATTTTCCTAATATGTCATCCACATAGTATTCAAGAATATCATGCATCATATCATGAAATATGATAGTCATGGCCATTTGATATATAGTTCCATCATTATTAAGACCAAATGGCATTACCTGATAAAAAAATATTCTCTATAGAGTGGTGAATGTTTTTTTATGTAGGTCTTCTAGTGTTATTATGATCCGGTTGTATCTTGAAAATCCATCCATGAGTGAAAGAATTTCATAACCTACCATGGAGTTGATGATCATGTCAATATTAGGCAATGGAAAGTCATCCTTAGGACAAGCTTTATTAATATCTCAAAAAATAGTACAAATTCTAATTCCTTTAGGATTTTTGCTAATAGGTACAACATTAAATATATATTCTAAGTAGTCAATGGATTGGATACATCCTACTTCTAAGATTTTTTCCAAATATTTCTTTACCAATACAAAAATGTGAGGATGCATCTTATGTAGTTTTATTTTACCAGTTTGGCATCAAGATTGACCACAAGGTAGTGTAAAACTAAGGTGGGGTCCAAACCTAGCATGTCAGAATAGGCCCATGTAAAGATATCTATAAATTATCTCAATAGAGTTGTAAAGAGTTTACATTCCTCTTTAGTGAGGGATGTGACTAACTTTATCTACTTCAAGTCTAATGGAGTCCCAATGTTTACTTCTGTTGTATCCTCAACTAGAAGGGTTGAAACATTTTCTAGGATAGTAGGTAGAGACTTGAACTATTAGACTATATCAGGGTCCTCTGTTAGGCCTTGATCTTCAACCTCTCATGGGCATGATGAACCTGAGTCCCCTAATGGGAGATCTATCCATGTGACAAAAATAGTCAAAAAATATTGAAGAATTTGATCAAATACTTGTTGCATAAAACTAAACTCGGATCCATAGGCAAGTTCATCATTGGTGGTCTCCTAATCTAAATTCAAAGTAGAATGAACTCCCTCATCTAATGGCACCTGAAATAGGTTTTTGCTACTAGATTGGCCTTTATTATTTACTTTTTCCCTGGTCAGAAAGCACCTTAAAGAAGTTTTCACTTTAGGACCTCAATGTTTTGTTTTATTTTATTTTTTTCGATAAGGGTGTTCACCCACTCTCCAAAATAGGTTTCAATATCCAATGTAATTGAGAATATTGATTTATTATTTCCCAACAAAACATTGTCTCCAAGGCCTAAAAAGTCACATCATGCCTCATCAATCTGAAACTCATCAATCAATAAAGTAGATTCTTGTTGGTCCCAATATATCATTTAGGGATAGTATAAAGGTAATAGGCTATGATGAATGACTGGGGTAAGGGTAAAAATGATCTATGCAATAATCTAGGTGATTATTTAGGTGACGGTTCTACCCCAATTGATGACATAACTTCCAAGAGTAATAACTTTTGCACCATAACTCTGATTGACTCCCTATTTGAACTGTTAAAAATATAAGAATGAGGAAAATGTGGTAAGATGGAATTGAGATATGATTAGTTGTTTTTGACCCCTAAAAACCCAATGGAAGTGCCCCAAATTTCAATTTTAGTAGTGCAATCTAAAAATAGTAAGTTTCTAAAAATAGTAATTCCTCAAATTTTGTATTGTTGTAAATCATAGAAGTTGAACCACTTAATCTCCCTTTAGATTGGTGACCTTCCACATCCTCCTCCTACATTAAAAATGTGTATAAATTAATATGAAACCCAAATTGGAAATCAGACATCTCTTCCCAGAGATAAGCATATGGTTGTATTACAATCTTGAGTAATAAAACATCTCTTCTCAGAGAAATCATTATTACTATTTTATTTTTGTGTTCTTAAAATATCTATCAATCAAAACTTATAAGTTTTAGATCATGTACAAATGGCATTGGTATCAAATAGGTTAGTCTCAACTAGGTCATCAAAAGTGAGGTTGTGATCAAACTTTGCTTCACTATCGGCATCATCCTCACTAGGCATTGGAGATGGAATTTGAATAAGATATGTGGGGTCACACCCAGGTAGTTTAAATCCAAGTCCATAAGGTCTTTCATACTTAGTCATGGAAATTGGCTTGATGGTTCCTTGTTGATTCGGTTTGAGGCCTCTTCCTTCATAATTGTGATGCTCCATGATCCTATTGGGAATAGGATACTTTGCACTTTTATAATAATCATCTTGGTCATCATTGTATAACCATGATTCATCCCCTTCAAGAGGGTCAAGTTTTAGGCTAGATGCTGATACAAATGTAATAGGTCCCTTATCTTTATTCTTTCATTGCCAATCCATATGTGGGGTGACTTTAGGTCACATAAAGTTTTTAAAATTTTTAGGAAGATTGGTAATGTGAAATGTATCATGGGTCACATACTCTCTCATTCCATTATCTGAAATGGTAAAATGATTAGAAGCTTTAGGAGGTGGCATGTGGGAAATGTAACCCAAGGTATTAGGATCTATGCAATTATCCAGTGAAGGATCAATAAGTATGGCCTTTCCTTTATCTTTCTTGGAATTTAGATTCGTGTCATACTAATAATTGTAGCTTTGAAATTTGGCCTCAATATGTTTGTAGTGTTCATATGGGTGTAAATATCTTGGAATATTCACTTCCATCCCTGAGTGGGAAAACTTGATACATTGGTGTAGCATTGACAGGACTGCATGAATCTCATGTAAATAAGGCCTGCCTAGAAGAATATTGTATGATAACTCAAGATCAAGCACATGGTAAAGTGTATCATGGTTCAAAGGCCCAATGGTAACTAGAAAACTAATGGTGCCTTGTGATTCTCTTTCTTGATTATCATAGGCTTTGATGATTATCATTTCTAGTTGGAGGTCTACCATTGTGTGCCCAAGAAGCTTGATGAGCTTTAGAGACACTATGTTGAGGCCTAATCCCTTATCTATAAGGACATGTTTCTTTTTATGCCATTTTAGATAAAACTCTATATAAAATGGGTTATTATGGAACAAGCCAAGGGAAGACATATCGCTTTGGTTGAATATGACTTGTTTGGCTAGAGCTAAGTGTCCAACCAAAGCTTGAAATTTATCAGGGGATATGTCACTATCAATAGTGGATTAGGTTAAAAACTCATTCAAGACATTCTTATGGATTGATGATGTTTATAGAAAATCTAAAATAAAAATTTGTGCTAGTGTCTTCTACAATTATTCTAAAATATCAAACTTCTTGTCTTGATCAATAGTGAATGGTTTATTTTGAGGCTAAATAGTTGGTTGGATAATAGGCAAAGTGGTAGATGGTTGTGGGCCTGGGATAGTAATCTTTGACACTTCAAGTTGTGATTACACAATCAATATTAGATACTAGACCATTATTGCTAAAAAATATTGAGAATAATGTGGGACCAAATAAGACAAGTCTTAGTTGCTAGTGCACTAGTATGTGGTCACGTGGCAAGTGTGAGTTGTCGGTGTAAGGTCTAAAAGTGGAACTCCTAATTTTCTATTTGGTCTATGTGCTATCCTAGGTCAAAGAAGGATTTTCCATGTAATGTGTTTGAGTGTTATTATTTAGCAATGGTCTATATTGATTAACAGTTGGTCTTGGATTAATGGAGATGGTATTAAATCTACCCCCTGTAATATGACTTACAACCCTGTTGTGGTCATGTGCAACTACATGGTAGGTTTATTGGTTGTTACCATTTTGACCTTAGTTTTATTCATTATTTTGATGTTGTGGATTCTATTGTTGATTATATTGATTATACTGGTTTGGCCTTTAATTTTGATACTATTGATTTTGTTGTTACACTAACCAGTGTTTTTGTTGTTGCTAATTGTTCTACTACTAATTGTTATGTTGAGGAAAGGGGTTTTGATAAATCCAAATAATTTTATTAGAAGTGGAATCATCATTATCCAATGTTATCTCCCCATTATCCAACATATTCTTGATTAAATGATTGATTTGCATGCATCTACATAGATTATGCCCATTGACCCAATGATATTCATAGAATTCATTTTCATGGTACCAATTATAATAAGGAATGCCTTGCAAATAATGCTTTGGTATAGGACAACTAATTAGATTAGCAGTGGAAAGTTTGTGAAATGTAGACTCAATAGTCTCTCTTAGGTCACTAAAGACATGATGCGTAGGCATAATTCTCCTTAGAGGAGGGGTTTGTAATGGTAAAGGTTGTTATATTTGTTGCATGGGTCTTGGTTTTTATACTTGTAGCATTGGTTGGAGAGTTTGTTTTGTAGGAGTGAGATAAAAAGTTGGTGCAAATGATGTTTGCACTATTTGGACATGACGTGACATAGTTACTCCATTACCCACAACATTCCTATTATAGTTAAATTGATTTGGTATTTCTTAGTTAATGGCATGTGTTAGTTGTGATGTTTATGCTTCAATTGGATGTTGGTTTTGGACACTTACCTGATTGTTACCTTGATTTTGATTAGTCAATGTAAGATTGATGATCCCTTTATTAATAAGAGCTTGCTCAATCAATAAGCCTTTATCGATGATCTCCTTAAAAGTATGTGCACATTGTAGTTCCAAATGATAAGCTATCTCATTATGTAAATTTTAAGTAAACATAGTGGATAATGATTTATCTATTAAACTATGGGTAAATCAGCTTGCAAGGGCTCTCCATTGTTGTAGATAACTTGCAAAACTCTCACCAGCTTTTTGCTTTGCTTGTGTTAAGTCAACCAATGAAATCTCATGTTTGAGATTATGTTGGAGAGAGAGATTTGGGATGTATTATATCTCTCAAAGCCCAAAAATCTATACAATACATCATGGAAGTGATTATACAAGTTTGGTTTTTTAAGGCAATCTGAAAAGGCTTGAGAAATAGACTAAGTTTTGAGACAATTTCATCGTTCCCATACTTACATAGGGTCTAAAGACCTCAATTTTGGCATGGAGGTTGCTTATAGGATATTAAAATTAAATGACATGCTTTTTAGAGGTTTCACATGTGTGGGAGAGGTTTGGAGTAGAAACTCAGTCTTCTAGGCATGGAGGCCTAATTGAGGTCTAATTAGGGGAAGATAACAACATAAAAAAGATACTTCTACTCACTTTCGAGACCTGAAACTTGGAATGAATTTGTAAGGGGATACTAGGAACTCAAATATATGACTGGTTTTCTAAGAGTGTTCATACATTATCCTACAAAAGGAGGTTTATATGATTTTAGGGCTACAAGGAATTGAGGCCAAATGAGAGCATAAGGTGCAAGATGGAGTCTTGGGGGTTGTTTCATAAACCCAAATGAGTTGATTCAGATTTAATAAGGTATTTTAATTAATTTAATAGAGAGATATTTCCTTAATGAATAAGAATCCATGTTTTGATCCATTTGGACAAGGATAGGCATAGTAGATGTAAGAGTTTCAACATACCCAAGGAGTTGGGTGATGATTGCTACTAGAATGTTAGAATAAGGGAGTTTCCAAATGAAAGATAGGTGTCAAAGAGGAGTTTTTAAGGAATTTTATGGTGATATAATGATGAATAAGTCTATTTTTTATTCATCACATGCAAATAAGGGCATTTTTGAATAAGATGATCAAGGTGTCAAGCAAGTAATCAACTCCTATGTCACTTGGATGATGAGTCATCTTTAAAGGAGGAACACATGTATTTATAGACCTATTGAGACTATTCTCTAACTCCTTTATTATTTTTAACTCATTTGAACATTTATTAATATCCATCCTCTATGCCCCTCTCTCTCTTCTTTATTTCTCTATATAAGTTGCCTCCTTTGGCATTGTAAGACATCCACATTTGGTATGGCAAAGCCCTGCTAAGTTGAATAATAATTTTGCCTTAGGAATAAATATTTCAAGCTAGTTTTAGTTTCTCAAATTATTGCATAAGTGTGTCAAGTAGTTTATTTTTGGATGAAAAGTGAGAGTTATCTTTCCTTGAATTCATCTTACTCTTCCATGCTTTGTGTGAGTGATCTATCTTCTAATAGGTAATATGATGTGTAACCGATTGCTTTGTGTGATTTAAAGTGTATAGGAGGGTTATTAGTGTCTAATGTCAAACCTAGTAGGCATACACCTTGAGACATGCATTTCATTACACATTTACATTGAAACACTTTTGTTATGAGAACCTTGGGGTTTGAGATCAATTTTGTAAGTTGTCTTCTATAGTGCAATTTCAAGTAGGATTATGGAGTTTATCTTGGTGCATCACCTCTATTAGATTAGTGTTAATCTCATTCGATCCCTTTTACTTTAAAACAAGTAGGTTAGTGGTTATTTTTATGTGTTGTGCATGAGAAATAACCCATAATCTAGAGACTCACCTCTAAAAAGTGTTACCCACAACATATGAGGTGTTTCAATGTTATTCCAATTTTAAGGAGGTTGGAGTAGCTCTCATTAGGGTGAGAATTTGGTTGATAACATGCCATTCCTATTTTCAACCATATTGTTTATTCATAGTATTTTTCCCTAGGGTTAAACTACATTGACCTAAGGTCCATTTATACTATGTAGGTAGTGTTGTCACCAAATCTTGCACCTTAGAAGAGGGTGTTTGAACCTCTTCCAGATTTGGGTAACATGAGAATAATTATATGTATGTGGGTGTACCTATAGTGGAAGTGAGCCTCTAGATTTAAGGGCTAGCTCCCTGAATGTATCTTGAAGTGCTTTCACCTATGCTAATGCTTGCTTTTGGGGAAAAGAGTTAGAATTTACATGAATTGAACCTATTCTAATGGGGTGATACACCAAGATGTTTTCCACATGACCATCATATTTTATTCACAAATAAATAAATAAAGAATACAAACTATTCTCAAAGTCCTAAAGGATTATAATATGAGTGTTCCATTATAGAGGTGAGATGTATGAAGCAACACAAGGCAAATGAACTAGAGGGCAAATTACACACTCAAAATATAATCATACACTTGAAAGGAGACTAACACACTTGAATACACTTTATATGACCTATTATAATGAGATTTTCTTACAAAATACATGAAAGGATAAGAAAAAACAAAGGATAGAATCACTGAACTTAACCATTAATCACTTTGCACACTCGAACAAGAAATTATTGAACTCAAAACTAGATTGCTTGAATTATTCTAAGGCTAAATGTGAGATCAAACTAGTATGGATTTTCGATACCAAGTGTGGTCTATCTTACAAAGGCCAAAATGGTAGCTACTTATAGAATTCTAGAGAGAAGAGAAAGAATGAAGTTCAAAGGTCACTAGAACACATGTCCAATCGATAACCATTTACATTATAGGTGACTAGAGGATGAAATACACCATGAATTATTCCCATGAAAAATATCCATATAAACCATGAAAAACTCTCCAAAATAAAGTAGAGACTCTTCAACTAACATTTTTGACACTGCCTTCATCACAGATCATCTCTCAAGCATTTGAAACTAAATTAGAGAGAGTTGACACATATGTACTATCTAAGGGAGGTTAAAACATGTTATGACAGTCATAATATGTCTTCTTAACCACTATATATCTTTATTCATCATCTATAGTCATTCATTGCTTTCTTAGACTTTATTCTTCACATTTAGTAGTCACTATTCATCGTGGGTCTTTGACTGAGCTTTCATGGTTGCATATGAGTCTAAAGAGCTTGATTTGATATAGAATACTTGATCTTACATAGTTGTCCATGTGGCATTAAATTTCCATATTGCTTATTCCATCATAAACTATGCTTATTATCATTTGGACATGAAGTATTATCTTGTCCATCTAGAACATGGTCAAATTTGCTATGTCAATCTCATTTATAATCTCTTTGCTTCGACCTTCAAATTTAGTAATTGATCATTGATATAGGGTCCTGAGATTATGGCATCTAGAATAATTACATTCAATCTAATTTCCTTAACCTTTGACTCTCACTCACACCATTAGATCTAGATATATGTTTGAATGCCAACCATTAGATCTGCCTCTATTTGAATTTAAATGCCTACTTTATGAGACTTTATTTTGACATATGCATGGAGATCATTAGCATTCATATGACCATCATTAACGTATGCATGCCCATCATAATTTGAACTCCAATGGTTAATTTTCAATACTTTATTTCAATGTTTGCATGCCTATCATTATTGCTTATGTGATCATCATTGACATATGTATGCTCGTCATAATTTGAACCCTAATGATTAATTATCAAGGCTTGATTTTGACATCTGCATGACCATTATTATCTGATTTTTTAACTTTAAATATTTATATCTCAAGATAGAGAGCTCATCATGATGCCATATTTATATGGGATGTTTTTCACACAAAGGCATTAATTGTATGTGATCTTTTGGCCATGTAAGTCTTTCTAAGAATATTTATAATATGCATAAGTGAGCTAACCCATTTGTTTCTACATGACATCTCATGATGGTTTGGTCCAATTAGAGTTGTGTTATGGGCTTTAGCTTAATCTTATATAGCTACAATAAGTTCATAAGGCATATTAAAACTTCTTCTATGACTCTAAACTTTTGGAACACCATGAAAACATGTTACTTGCATATAAGACCCTGAAATGACCCTTAAATAACTCATATTGACATAAAATTTGATTAGACTATGACCAAGTATAAAATTACATTAAATGACATCAAATAGATCAAAACACACCCTATTACATGATGTTCTACTCCCATATCAAATCTTGATTATAGGGAGTTGACCCATTTTAACTTATGGTAAAAATGGTCAACATTCTTGGTGATTTCCCAAGGGTGATATGCTTACTATGTCATGACTAATTGCCTAATGTTTTAGATTGGGCTATGGAGTCACATGTACACAAGTTTGACACATAAATTACCTTTGACAACATACCAAACAACAAGAACAACACATAAGATAAGAAACACATATGTGCTTCATGAGCACTTATGGAACACACAAACAAACCAACCAATCTAACTAACTCAAAAACTAACTAACCTAAGATGAACACTTACTCCTAGATCAAAGGGGAAGTTTGAAACCTCTTTTATTTCATGACATGGAGGATTAGATGAGGCATGTATCCTTTTGACCTTTGGCATTGATTCCTCCATCTCCTTCATGGTATTTGGAAACTTTATTAGCATGATGTTCAATGAGAACCAAGTAGCTCCAAATAGATTAGATATGGAAATGAACTCTTCTTACATCCAAATAACCTCAAATTTCCCATATGGTTCCTCAAATATGACCTCCAATGGTGGTTCAACAAGATATACCTTTTTGATCTTCATGGTTCTCTCAATAAGACTAGGTTTCTTCTCAACTACAAATTCTTCAAGATCACCAAGGAGCTCTATATATTCTACCCAATCCTGGTCATTATCTTCCATGGAAGATTCTTGTTTCACCTTATCATGTATTTGATGCTCAACTTGGCAAAGATCTTCAATCTCTTTAAAGAGCTTCATTTGTAGACGTCAACCATCTTTGTCCTCCTTGTCATCTAGAACCACTATTTTTTTAATCTTCTCTTCTTGATGCACGAGGTCATCAAGCTAGTGTTCTTCATGCTCCAATGCATCTGAGGGTGATTCAAAATTAGATTTAGGTATTGAGTCATCTCTATGAACTATGTCTTCTACCTTGGTCTCATGAGACTCTTTTAATACTATAACTTCTTGAAGAGTGACTTGACCTTCATCCTTGATAGTACACTCCATTTAATACTTGAGATGGTCATCCACTACTTTAAATCAGATATGGAGTCTTCTTTAAATACCTCTTTCTTCATGTCTTGGTCATATTCCTCATGGACAGCTATAAAAGAGTCTTCAATATGTTTCTCCTCATTCAAAAATGTAGGATTTCCCTTATGTTCACTAAGGGGAGTACTTATGGTGATTTCTTCCTCATAGTCACTTATGACATCTTCTTGGTCAGCCATGGCTTGGATTTTCTCCTCTTCACTTGCTTCCCTCAAAATGGGTTGTTTTTCAAGAAAAGGTGATATGGAAGGTTGATGGATAGGCTCATGTGAAGGAGATGTAATATGAGGTATGGTATAAGGTTTATGAATTGGATATGTAGTGTGAGAATTAGGAGAGGGATTGTGAATGGATTTAGGAAAGAGTAATGTACTAGTAAGCTCATAGGGAAGTGATTTTTTGCGCTGAGTAGGAAGACAAACATCTACATAAGTAAGAGTTTCATCTATCCAATAGTCTCCTTGAGTTTATTCAATAGTAACATGTTCATGTTTGAGATCTTTATCCTCCCACATATTTATCCTATCTATTGATCATTGAAGACACTTATTTGCTAAGTCCAGTTGTTCCATGATCTCCCATTGAGTTCCTTCTATCTCTTCAAACATCTCCAACATCTGCATACAACTTTGGGTAGCACTTCTTAACTAATCCTTGAATGATCAGGGAGCACATCATACTCATCATCCCATGTTCTCATACCATCTTCACTAACTATAAGCTCTGGTATGGATGTCAATAAAGACTTGATATAAGATAGAAAAAATAAAGGAGGAAGAGAGTAATGATGGGGATCAAGACCAAATTCAAATTTTTGTATTTGAACTTATAAAAATTCAATTATCACTTCTTGATATATTGACTTATATTCCATGAAGAAATATTATTCATGATAAAATTCATAGGAATCCTCTTGGGGTTGATAGGGATCATAGGGCTATCCAATAACATAGTGTCTATATGAAGAGGGAAATGGAGGACTATAGGGCTACCATGGCTTGTAGGATTGATAGCCATTTTGATAGGAATGTTGAAGAATAAAATATGATTCATAACAAGGTTAATAAGGAGGATTATGATGGGGGTATTCATCATAGTTACTCATATCAACCTCATATGTTAGATGAGATATAAAAACTGATCAAAATATTTAATGAGATACAACTGGGCTACTTACACCAAAAGTTTTCATTCAAAGTCACCATTAGTGCTAACTTGTTTGCTTCCAAAAGTTTATTAGAGAAAAGACACACCAAAAATCTTTCCACTCTCTTAGATATTGGTCACCAAATCATGCACCCTAGAAGAGGGTGTGTTTCTCTTAATTTCTACTCATTTCTTAATTTTAGAAGAAGATGAAAAAGTAGTCATAAAGGTGTGGTAAAAATACCTAGTTTTTATGCATGCATGATCTATATGAGTATGGATAACTCCTCTTTATCTTGGAAGGAATAACTTGGAGATAAGAAAGAACTAACAAAAGGGGTTGTTAACAAGATAGTTAGGTGGATTGCCTAGCATGAGCTAAATCTAAGAAGTGTGAGTTTGCTAGGAGGTTGTCAATCCACTCTTTGATAAAAATTAAGTTGAAATAGATCAAAGTAAGATACTTGCATCAAATAACAAAAAGTAATTGAAATTAAATACAAGAAGAAAGTGAATTCTTGATAGAGAAAATGACTAAATATAGTAAAAGTGGGTCAATACTAGTGTTAAAATAGATCAAGTCAGGTTTAAAAAATTAGGTAGGGGTATATGAATAAGAAGGGACATAGAAAGTCAAATTTGGTTGGGGGTAAAAGGTTAGAAATAACTTGCTACTATTTATTACCATAGTGACCATCGATGGTTGGGTTGACCATTGGTAGTTAAGTTGATTGTCAGTGGTTTGGTAATCATCAGTGGTTTGGTAACTATCAGTGGTTGGGGGTGATCATTGATGATTATATTAACCATCGGTAATTGCCTGTGAAATTATGAAGGTATTCAAAAAGAGTTACATAATGGTTTACTAATTAGATAGGGGTTTGGTTAAGGGCCTAGTCAAAAATGGGAGGTTGGAAGATAGGTGTAGAAAGGTCTGATGTGGAGGAGAGGTTAGAAACCATAATAACAAGACTAAAGTACAAATATAATTATTGATCACTAAATGGTTGATGGTTGATAATTGGATAAATTTTGGTAGAGTAATAGTACTTTTCCTCTGGAGCAATTTTTTTAGAGGTTTGAATTTCTATTATTGTTTCTAAATTACTACAAGAAGATTGGCTCAAAATCTTAAATACCTATGTGAAAGAATGCTTATAATGATCTATTTCGCCTCCTACTCCCCTCTTTTTATAGGAAAAGAGAGATGGAGGATAGAAGGTTCCCTAGTAGGTTGGCTTTCTGATTTTGATGCTTGGAAGTTCATTAGCAACAAGAAAGGCCTACATATTAAATTGTGCCATGTTAGCTTGCATAGTTGGTACTTATGTAAGAATGAGGAATACTTTATCGTTGATGGTCAGCCTAACCATCTACAGTTAATCTGACCATCGATAATTGAGTGTTTGAGGGTAAAAGGGTCAAGGTGAGTTAAAAAAGTTTGGGTTAAGGGTTTGTTAGTAAGTTAGTGAGTTTAGTTAGATAAGTAGACCCAAGGTTCAATGGGTTGGTCAATGGGTCAAGAAGGGTTAGGTGGTCCTTAGGTGGTCTTGAGGTATTTCAACATCTAGAATCATTATGTTTAGTTTGCTAGTGTCTATATTTTGCCCCTTTTTATTATGTGGCTTTTAATTAACAAGTTACAAAACAAAAATGGATTGCTTGATCAAAGTTCTAGTTGTCTTGAGTATGGGAAGAGGTGTTTCCCCTCAAACTAGGAATTAATAAGGTGAAACCAAAATTGAGTTGGGTTTGATAAGTAGTGTATGGTGAGTCATGAGGTTGGTGACAAAAAAGGTGGTTGGGCATTTGAAATGAAAACATGCACACAAAATGTGACTAAGTGTGATATCTAAGATCACACACAGACTAAGGTTACCAATGTTGGTAAAAATAAGGCCAACTTTAGAAGGATTGGTGATGGGATAATTGGGCCACAACATTAGGCATAGCTAATCAGGTTATTCCTATCAAGTCTTCTAGACAAGGTTAGTGTTTTTACAGGTATCTAAGGTAGGAAGTGCTCCCTTAAAAAACATGAATGGTCTAGTTATGCATGAAGTGGTACCAATTAAAATATTCAACATGGCAAGGTTGGTTGGTGAAATAAAAAAAACCAAGCAAGGTCATCATAAAATATGAAATAGTTCAAGACAAAAATGGCCAACATCGAGGAAGATGTGGTCTAATGGTTAGGTGGAGAAGGGTAATATTAAAAAGTTTAGGTTTTGGTTTGGGGGAGAAAGGTTGTCTCCAAAAATTTGGCACTTAGATGTAGGTTCCTACAAAAAAATTAAATGTGATACCCTACTCGTTGATGGTCATGGGTTCTAAGGTTGACCATTGATGGTCACCCTCACCATCGACAATCAAGAAGAAACCCTAAAATATTGAGGATAAAAAGTGAAAAATAAAAATCATTGTCACTTTTAATTTTTTGAATCTGATCTTTCTATGTGTTTTGTGATTGGGTGATTTGGTTTTTTGTTGTGAGAGGTTTAACTGAGTGATTGTCAATGTGGTGATTTTTAAGTGGTTGGAGGTGTGTGTTTGAGGTGATTATGCTGAGACCAAGATGTAGGGTAGATGAAGATGCAGCTGAGCAGTAGGATGTGGGATCCATCCTTAACAATGGTTGAAGAATGAGGTAAGGAGTGTTTTTAAAATTGATAGATTAATTAATTTTATTGTTGTGAAGTTAAATGTGGGTTTTATGGTTAGTTTGAATAGGTTTTTACCTAGTTTTAGCTTTTGATTGTGATTGGAAAAATTAGCCGATGAAATCTGAAATTGATGGAGTATTTGGGTTGGGGATAGGTTATAGGGAAGAATTTGGTAGTTTAGTTATTGAATTTTGTTTATTTTGAGAGTTTTAAGGTGGGTACAATTAGTGTTTTATCATCAGTGATCACATATAGTGACTATCAGTGGTTTGACCTGACCATCGACGGTCAGTTGTGACCATCGATAGTCAACCACCAAAGTAAAAAAGTCACTTTCCATTCAGTGGTCAAGGGATTGGGGAAGGTGTGTGTTAAAAAAGAGATATAAAAAAAATGTTTGAAAGGGCTAAAATTCCAAGTGTAGGCTAGGATAGGCTAATTTCCAAGTAGGAGTATTGTGTTAAAATGATCATTGGTTAGAGTTGGATGTTAGTTTGAGAGGTGTAGGGTAGGTGTTGGAATTTTGTGGGTTAGGGTAGATGTTATTGATAAAGAGTTAGAGGTTAGTTTGATAGGTTAGGGAAGGCATTAAAATGTTTGTGGGTGAGGTTTGTTTTCAAGTTCTAGAGGTAATGTTGTAGATGGTTGTGGGCTAGTTTGGAATAGGTTGATTTAGGTGGGTTTAGGTTGATAAATAGGTAGATTTGGGTAGAATGATTGAAATAAATAGAAATGAGTGATGGAAATAGAAATGGAAAACTAAGTGTGCACACTAACTTGAATTTTTTTTGTAGGCACAAGATCATATCTAGATGAGGGATCAAGTTCCTAAGATCTTTGAAGAGGTCCATGGAGGGATGATTGAGGAAAATTGGACACACATGGTGGAGGTCAGCCTCGAGGCTATGATATATTATCAATGCTTATTGTGAATGCAATGATGATCATGGACCTCATCGAGAGATGGGATCTACCTCTGAATACCTTCCTCTTATTGATAGGATAGATGACCATCCTACTGGAGGATGTTCATAGTATTACATAGCTATAAATAAATTAAATGTGAGATTTATACAATTTACCCAGGGTCACCCCTCACCAAAACTACCTTCTACCAATGAATCAACTAATTGAATAGAAATAGAGTTATGATTATTTCTCCTTGATTATTACAACACTCCATCCTTGCCCTCTATTTATAGAAATTTTGAGGGAAGGTGAGGAGGATCATTTGTCAATGTGAAAGAGGATTAGTTTCAAAATGAATAGTTAGGCCACTTAATGTCAACATCCCAACAACCATGTTGAATTCTTATTTTCACATGTGGGTGTGCAACATTAAACCCCTCAAGGGTTATTCTAACTAAGGTAAATCTTCCCTTGGTCAAGACCCAAGTTAAGCTTAACACACTAATTACTATAATTACTCTAACATCTCCCCTTAAGATTAACTTGGGGAGAAGAAAAAACTATAAAAATGGGTCCCAATGATAAGGCCCCCTAAGAGACTTGTACTTGGTTGTAGATAGAGGTTTGGTAAATATGTTGGAAACTTTGTCTTCTATGTGATAGTACTAAAGATTGACCACATTGTCTTGAATGAGCTATTGAATGAAGTGTATATAAATCTCAATATGTTTAGTGCATTGGTGTTCCACTAGGTTGTGAGCAATGTGGATAGTACTTTGATTGTCACATCAAACTATAGTGGGTTGGTTAGATGGAAATCCAAACTTGAACAAAATCTGATGGATCCAGAGAGTCTCTTAGCCTGCATTGACATCTCCACAATACTCAACCTTAGTTGAAGAGAGCAACAGCATATTATTTCTTACTTGACCAAGTGATGGGACTAGAGACAAGATGAAATATGTATCCAAAAGTGGACTTGTGATCATTAACATCACCTACCCAATTAGAATTTGTATAACCCATTAACTAAGTTGAGCATCCTGATGTATATTCAATGCCATAATCAATCATGCCATGAATGTAGCAAAGTATATGCTTGGTGTCTTTCCAATGACTCTCATGTGGATATTACATGAAGTGAGATACAAGTCCAATAACAAATGAGATGTCTAGTTGGTTATGAGTTAAATACATAAGACTACTTACTAACTATCTATACAATGTAGCATCAATAGATGGTGTAAAACACTTGGTAGCCTAAAGTGACTCCAGACTGAAAGGGAGTTTGGATTGGCTTGAAATCAAACATGTTGAAGTGGTGAAGCATGTCCAAAGCATACTTAGGTTGAGCAATGGTGATCCCTATCTTAGATTGGGAAACTTGAAGACCAAGGAAGTAATGAAGAAGAACCAAGTCAGATATCATAAACTGTTCCATGAAGGTTGACTTGATATCCTTAATCAAAGAGGAGGAACTCCCAGTGATGATCAAGTTATCAACATAAAGCACAAGTATAAGGCTTTAACCATCTATCCTCTTTGTGTATACAGTGGGGTCTAAATGACATTTGGATAAATCATTATTAATCAAAAAATGATCCATTCACTCATACCAATCTTGAGGAGCTTGTTTGAGACCATAAAGAGATCACCAAAGTCTATAGACAAGGGAAAAATCTTGAACATACACTAGTGGTTGCTCCATGTAGATTTCTTCTTGTAAATCTCCATGTAAGAAAGCACTTTTAACATTTGTTTGATGTACTTTCCAACTATGTGATGCAGCAAGTGATAAAACAAGGTGAATTGAATTCATCTTTATAATGGGGGTAAATGTCTCTGAATAGTCAAATCCCTCAACTTGGGATAACCCTTTTAGTCAACTAAACCATTTGCTACATACTTGGTGTGATATACTCACTTACACCATACAATTTTTCTTATTTTTGGAAGAGGAACTAAGTCCCAAGTATCAATCTTCAATAAAGAATGATATTTAGCTTCCATTGCTTCATCCCATTTAGATTTTCCAACTACATCATGAAATGTCTAAAGATCTTCAGAATTAGGAGCATGAGCAACAAGGCCCATAATATCTTTTTATATCTAGTTTGATGAGTGTTAGTGGGATCACCTACAAAGGGCCAGCTGATTCTCTTGTCTTTTTGACCCATTATGGAACTATATTTTCAATAGGAGGTGGCGGAGGAGCCAAATTAATTAGAGGTCCTTCATCCACTTGATCATCTGAAGAGTCATCAGTGCCAGACAAATAATAATATGAAGTAGATATAATTAGAGAAGAAGGTGAAGATGGTAGTTCATAGGCCAAAGAGTGTTCCTCTACATGAACATCACACCTATAAATTACTTCATGAGTACAAGGGTCAAAAAAACAATATTATTTTACATCTTTATAATAGATAACAAAAATGCAAGATTGGCTCTTCTTATCCATGGCCTTACATTTTTCATTAGGAATGAAGGCCCAATCTTGACTAGCAAACACATAAAAGTGAGAAACATCAGGCTTTTCTTTTATCTAAGCTTCTTCTAGTGTCAAATTTTGCACAACTTGATGAGGAGTATGATTTTGAATATAATTATCACAATTGATGGCTTTGGCCCAAAACTATGGAGCTAGATTCTTGGCTTGAATCATGCAATTTGCCATTTCTTTCAATGTGCAATTTTTCCTCTCAGCAACACCATTTTGATGAGGGGTGTAAGGAACTGTATGCTACAATTGAATGCCATGAGTAACACAATAATTAATGAATGCATGGTTCACATATTCACCTTCATTTTTTATTTGAAGCCACTGAATCAGGAACCCAGATTACTTCTCAACCAATGCTTTAAACTCAACAAAGTGATCAAAAACTTGACTTTTTTACTTCAAGTAGTACACCCAAGTTTAGTGAGAGAAATCATCAATGAATGTGAGCACATACTTAGCTCCAAAAAAAGATGTCTTGGGAAAAGACATTAAGTCACTATGAACCAACTGAAGTAAAGCTTTGGCATTCCAATATTTTCCTTTCAAAAACTTTTCTCTATGTTGTTTTCCAAGAACACATCCTTGACAAACACCATCTTTGCAAGATAATTTGGGAAGGCCTTTGACCATGTTGTGTGTACTTAATTATTGCAAGTACCTAAAATTGAGATGACCAAATATTTTGTGCCATAGTATGCTCAAAAATCAGCATGAGAATATTTGTTATCATGAAATGTATCAAACTAACATAGGTGAGATGCATCATTTGCTTTTCCAGAAGCAACAACCACCATAGGATTATGAAGATCTCTGACAATAATATTATATGGAGAAAATTCCACTATGCAACCTCCATGAGAATGACAAATCTGATAAATAGTGAGAAGATTCATTGAAATATCAAGTACATACAAAACATCTTTCACTTCTCTATCCTATAAGTGAATTATGTCAGATCCTAAGACTGATAAAGGAGGAGAATTACCTACCAAAATTTTGGAGGTGTCACTCTCAACAAGATAGGTGAATGCATCTTTTATCTTTACCATATGATGGGAAACTCTTGAGTTAAATATCCAAGCATCCCTAGAGGAATGAGTGGTAGTAAAGGCATAAGCATTTGCAGAAAGAGCTTTGCCTTTACCTTTGTTGTTGGAAGATGAAGATGAAGATGGCTTGTGAATGTGAATTTTGTGCTTATTCATTATAGCTTCTAGAGAGACATCTTCTTCTAACATTGAGATTCAAGATGATCATCTTGATCACAAAAATTACAATGTTTTGTAGTTGGATTCTTGCGTAAAGGTGTTGCTAAAGAAAATGCATGTCTTTGTTTCCCAAACTTGGGACCTTGGGGTCATGTTGGTAGTGGCTTAATATTTTTGATCCCTAAAGGATGATTCACCACCAATGCCTGAGTCTTGGAGTGCCTAGAGGAGATGACTCCCATAAGGGTGATTCGAACATGCTCTTTTGTAAGACATTCAAAAAACTCTTCAAATGAAGGCATTTCAAACTTATCTCCAAAATTGTCTATGGTGGAGGAAAAAGTGGTAATAAAGATCTAAAATGGACCTTTCAACTTAGATAGAATGGTCA
Source organism: Torreya grandis (assembly GCA_037957365.1). Taxonomy (NCBI): domain Eukaryota; kingdom Viridiplantae; phylum Streptophyta; class Pinopsida; order Cupressales; family Taxaceae; genus Torreya; species Torreya grandis. The sequence goes on from JARHVA010001908.1 coordinate 1,196,443, forward strand.
TGATCAATAATTTATCAAGATTTGGATGGCCATAGTCTAGTAACTAGGATTTAAGAAGTGTGACTTTCGAAAAATAGTCCACAATGCTTTCAAAATTACTAGGATCCAATGAGGATAGTTCAATTTTCATCTAATAATCTTGATGTCATTCTTTGCACAAAAAAGATTTTGAATTTTATCCCATGCTATGTGAGGACATTTTTCATTTTGAACATGAAATTTGAGACCATCTAAAATACTCATACTTATGAGTCTTAATGCTTCATTAGACCAAGTTATCTATCGAATCTTTTTTATTTACTTTTCTGGCTCAAGTTATGTCCCCATTGTAACCTGATAAAGTCTTTTACTTCATAATAAATCAATCATGGAAAATTTGCGTGTATGATAATTGATTGAAGTTAAGAGGGCTGTTATTTTAAAGTCTGACATGATTACAAGTGTTGTGGTTACAAGTAAATGTGAGCAACTTAGAATAATGGAGACCAAGTATAAGAAGTGCATCTAAAATAACACATGCAAGAAAATAAAATTTGGGCACACAAAATGGTGCTGATCAATCCCCCTTAATTATATTGGGCACAAAATCATCTTTGGAAGCCCCCAATCTGCTTATAATTGTGTAGTTGTACAAAATTGCAAAAATAGAAAATGGAAAAAATATCCATTTTTGTACAATAAGACTCAAATTTTATTACAAAGGTGGATTCCTTGTGAAAAAACATGCTCTTTAAAAAAGAGGCACCTCAAAAGGTGCCCTAATTGTAGAGAAAAGTGTCCAGAAAGGTTGAATATGTTCAAACACTAAGAACGCTATCAAAAATCTAAAAAATAGTCATGTTTGGTAAGAGTTTAGAAAAAAACCAAAACTACTACGTGAAATATCTCAAAACCATCTTTCTAATGCAATAGAAAGCGCCTCCAAAATTGAAATGATACTCTAGATATGAGTGAAAATGTGCAAGTATGCCCAAAAAAACTTATAATGGAGGGGGCGTACAAAAGATGATCAACATGAACTGTTGTTGAAAAATGCTAACTAGGGGCTGAAAATGTAGCCAAAAGTAATGTGTTGGAAAAAAAACTAGTTTTTTTATGGGGGGTTTGACCGCCTATCAAACCAGGCCCCACCCACTAGTCTTTGAGTGGTCATAAAATGCCTTACAAAAAGCTTCATAGTAAAAAAAGAGATTTGAATAGAAATTTTGCTCCCATCAATGCTTTCACATAACTCCAATGTCAATTCTTGATAGCCCAGCATATAATCCAAGTCAAAAGTGTATTTCCCACATTGGAATAATGCCAATAACAAAGGCTCCCCCTTTTTTAATTTATTTAATTGGTCAAACAAAGCTTTGAATGACTATGCACATTTCCAACATTTCAATTATAATTCCAATGCCAATTGTGTTTTTGTTTTGGTTCTACTGTGTAGGTTCACAGGGCAAGGTAGAGGAGGAATACTGAGGTAGGGGTATGTGAAGCTAGCTGAGTTGGGATGTGTAGGGGTGTGGTGATATTTTAGGCTAAGCCAGTAGTAGATGGGAGGGTGGAAAACTGGGAGTATGTATCAGGGGGTTGCATGGGTTTAGAGGTAACCGGCCTACGGTCTATATGTGGTCTTGGCTTGCGCAGGTTGTGGGCCTTTTTTTAATTAATTTTTTATTTTAAAAAAATAAACCCCAAAAATAATAAAAAATCAAACAAATTTTTTGTTTTAATGTTTTTTGTAAAATAAAAACCCCTTTTATTTTTTTAAATATATTAAAAAATCCCCCCAAATGAAAAAAAACGTACATTTTTTTAAAAAATAGGTTAAAAAAATAACCTAAAAAATAAAAATAAAATTAAAACCTTTTATCCAATGAACAGTCCAAATTGACCAAGAAATTTGGGTGTATCAAGAGCATCTAGTGTCTGATTTGCATGAAATGAAAACTCTTCCTAGCTAATTTGACCATTGTAGATGCATCTGTATGGTCAGATCTACCTTAAAATGTGTTAATTCTCCAAAAAATCAATAGAAATGTGAAACATTTTTGTGTAGATTGGGAACTCCAAATGGTCTTTTTGAGCAAAACAAAACTTTGAACCACTTTCTTCATTGTAATAAACTCATCTACAAACACTGATCGGCTTTAAGACATAAATTGCTCTCCAAAATGGAGAATTTCTCACAACTAGCCTCTTGGGCTTAAAAGATCCTCCTTTCGACACTATAAACAAAATTTGATAGTATGATAGGATGGACTATGGAGAAGGAGGGTAACATGGTTTGCTCTAATACCATGAATAAATTAAATGTGGGATTCATATAATTTACCCAAGGTCGTCCCTCACCAAAACTACCTTCTACTAATGAAGCAACTAGTTGAATAGAAATAGAATTTTGATTATTTCTCCTTGCTTACTTGTTTACAATACTTTATCCTTGCCCTCTATTTATATAAATTTTGAGGGAAGGTGATGAGATCATTTGGAAATATGAAAAAGGATTAGTTGCCAAGTGAATAATCAGGCCACTTAATGTCAACATCCCAACAACCATGTTTACTTCTTATTTTCACATATGGGTGTACAATATTAAACCCCACATGGGTTATTCTAATTAAGGTGAAGCTTCCCTTGGTGAAGAACCAAGTTAAGCTTAACACACTAATTACTATAATTACTATAACAAGCTACCTATTCAAGGGAACTAATTTACCATAGTGAGAGTGAGGAGAGGGATGAGCATATGGAACTCCTATATAGTGAGGATCGAGCCCTTGCTAGATGGCATGCCAATAGTTTTGGTTATGGGCCATTATACTAGGAGGCTCTAGATGAGAGGCATTTTATGACTATGATGATTATGGTAGTTTCTTATTTTGCATTACTTGATTTGAGTAGTTGGCAATTTCCTTATCTATTACTAGGAGTGTTGGTAGAGATGTTACTTGGGAGGACAGTGTTCAAGTGGGCACCAATTTTGATGGTCTAGATATATAGGGATCTCTAGGCATTTAAAACTCATAGGAGGTATAGGATTAACATTAGGTTTGTACTTTATTTTTGGGTTTATGAGCACATTAGGGTCTGAGACCATTGGGGCTACCATAAGAGGGCTATGCCTACATGAATTTTAGAGTGGGTTTCATGTGGTGGAGGGGTGATTATGCATTGATAGGAGATAAATGAGGGTTGAGAGATATTGACTAGTTTAGAGATGCACTAGATGGCTTGGTTTTAGGTGATGTGGTCTAGAGGCTGTATGTTGGCTTTTTTAGATGGGCCCTCTATGGTTATCACACATTGTCATTATAGAGCTAGAGATGGATCTATGGGAGGAGAGAGGGTGAGATGGAGCTCATCCCTTTTGATAGATTTTAAAGGTATTTCATCCTAGTGCAAGGGATTTTAGGTCCATTCTTGAGATACAAGAGGTAAGATGCTAAGTTTTTGTTACTTGAGCCATAGCCAGAGGAGGTGGTTCTAGATTATGAGGATCTATTTATTAAAGCAAGGGTTGATGATGTCAGTGTTGTTAGTAGTTATGCATCATGGTACCAATCCCTTTATATAATGGCTAATTTTGGGTGGGATAATGGGGGTTGATAGGCCATGGATGTAGATTTAACTAGTGGAGGTCTATAGGTATAGGTACAGGGTGGTGGCCCTAATGGACATGTAGGAGTAGCACTAGATACTACATAGGCATAGATTATAGGGTTATAGGGATAGGTGGCCACATTTTAAGGCTATATTGTTACTTTATAGGGTCAATTTTCCACCCTTATAGATGAGAGAGAACAAGCTAGGGACTTTCTAGGTTTGGTGACCCAAGAGAGGGACACCTTGAGACAGAGGGTAGGAGTAGTGGTAGCACGAGTAGGACCACCAAGTACCATACCTATAGCATGATACTTAGCCACAATGGAGAAGTTGAGGTATTATGAGGCTATAGTCCTAGCATAGTGTCTTGAGTAACCCTAATGGGGTGATTACAGAGCTAATTTAGCATATGGGGAAGCTGTGGTGACTCCCGGTTAGTTGGCCATGTCAGTTAGTGGACAGGTAGGCATCCCAAGAGGACTAGCACTAGATGGCATTGGTAGTGTAGGTGTAGGAGGGGCTAGTGGGAGTGGTGCCTTAGGGGAATGATATATGATATGATATGATCTATACAAATAGATTTATATGATTTTGATATCATCCTACATTTAGATGTAGTGAGATATACATGTTTTGATATATTACACACAAACATTATTAAATTTACTATTTCTTTTTATGACATGATATATATGATGTTTATGATGTCCATGATGATATTTAGATGTTTATGGCTCATGGTTCATGGTATACATGTTTTGATGTTTTATGCTTTATGCTTATGAGATGTGGACTTAGTAGCTTAGGCATGTGATGTTTATAGATGATGTTATGTTTTATTTATGGATATGATGTTGATGTTTATGGATGGTTTTATTATGGTTATTGATGTGGTTTATGATATGATGTGATTTATTTCATTGATTATAGATGTGATGTTTATGGTCATGGATAGGTGATGAGATTTATAATGATAGATGTGGTTTATGATATGATGTTTATTAAAACACATAAAGTAAGTTAGATAACAAACTAGATGTCAGAAAAGAGATAAAAATCATGAGACATATGTCTACATGAACCAATGATGAGAGGATAAGAAAAAAGGATGATGCCTTTTCATTGGTAAGGATAAAACAAAACCAAAGTTAGATTGGCTTAAGGAACATAAGCCTTTAGAATGCTTCACATTAGCATGTTTTGGTTGATAAAAAGATGTCTTGATCACATTGTGTTAAGTAAGCTCATAATCCCTTGATTTGTAGATGGTATAAAGGGGACGTAGGTGGTAGGTGAAGGGTAAATGGTTGATAAATAAGGTAACCTAATGTGGGTTAGTATTCCCCTTCTATAGGTGACCTAAGAACCATATTAGACAAGTCTATGTCTTTATGCAAGGTATAGACTGATCGATACATGAAGTCTACTAATGAAATCCGATTGCAAGTTTCTTAGGATAGTTTATTCTCATTTTGATATAGGGTCTTTTATTGTTGTTGTTGTTTTGATAAGTTTATGAAGCTAATCGATGCAAGAAGCTTCAAACAATTGTTTTTGATAAAATTGACTTAGCCATCCTTCAAAGGAGTGGTTTAAGATTTAGTTTGTTTATTTAGTAGCTGTCCTTCAAGGGAGTTGTTAGGACTTATTCCAAATTCTTAATGTTAGGTTAGATTTTTGGTAGGTAATAAATAATTATTGTAAATGGGGCATGCATCTTTTAGTAAAGACACCCCCATAAAATAAACTTACTTAGTTTAATTATTAGGTAGTTTTAATGTTTTATATTTATTAATTAGAATTACCTTACGAGTTGTTTTCCTGTATTTAGTTGGTTATAGGATTAGTTATTTTTACCAATCATTGGTAAAAACTATATAAATCCATGTTTGCATTGTAAAAGGGTTAACAGAGTAAAGGCACCCTTATGTACTTGATTTTTTGAAATTAATAAAATAATTGTGCACTTGCACTAAGCGGGGACAAGGTTCAACCTATCTTGGTTCAGGAGTTATTAGTGGTATCAGAGCATGGTTATTTTGGGAGCTTGGTGAATTCGAAGGAGCAAGGTGAAAAATCAATTCACGTGATATCATTTGGCATAAAATAAGGTATGCCATATAGTATTGGTTTAAATATTTTGAAAAATTATTAAATTATTTTAATTTTTCAAATATTATTTATATTTAAACCTGCATATTTCCATATACCACAGTCTGGTCTTTTTTGACCATTCATACTCCATTTTCCTGTGTTTAACCTCCTCATCTGGCATAAAAATGAATTTTTAACATTTTAATGTTATTAAATTCATTGTTTTTGGCCAAAACTAGATTTGTACGGCCTATTTATTTGAGAAAAACATCTAAAAGTTTATTCATGGCTGCCATTATTGATTCATCTCATTCTCAGGCCTCTTAATAGCTAAAACATCTACAAATCTTGATCAAATGGCATTAAAACCCCTATTTTTGCATTTTAAATAAAAAATCTGGAAAACTCTGAGTTGTACAACTTGTTATATGGCCTTCCAATACCCAGGCTTCATTTTCAACTCATTCCCTACAAAATATACTTTAAAAATCTGCTAGAACTCAGTTAAAATATGTTTTATCATGCTTGTATGGATTTGTACAACCTGTGAGAGAGAAAATAGGTGAAAAGAAAATCTCCAGCAGCAACCATGGCATCCCAGGCAAGCATGGTGCAGGTATAATATAGGAAATTTTTTTTTCATGTTTCTAAAGTTTTGTTTCAAATATTTGCTATGGCTAGGTCCCACGAGAGAAGTTTAGAAGAGAAGGCTGTAAAAAGGGGAAAAGAATTTGAATTTATTTACTCACATTCACATGTAATTTTTTTTTTCCCCTCATACACAAAAATATGGTATAAGTAAAATTTTTTGAGTGTAATGTTTTGGTTAGGCTTATTTTGTAAGAAGCTTGCAAAGGAGGAGGTCAAGGGTTCAAATCCCTTCTTTTTGGAGAAAGTTTTTTTTTTTGCTTTGGAATATGATTTTTTGAAAAAAAAAAACATTCCCTTTTAAATTAGAATATTGTAAAACACATACTTATTGTATTGTGTTATTTAAATTTTTGAAAAAGGGGCGGAATTCATTCATATTTCTTTTGCATTGTTATGGTGAGATAAAGGTGTAATTGGTGGAATAAGGTTGTAATTTGGCTAAATAAGGGTGTAATCATTGATTTTTGGTGAGGTTAAGTGTAAAACCCATCAAAAATACTTATTTTTCTTTTACACTCTACGTGGAGGTTAAGTGCAAAACCCCATAGAAGTAGTGTTTTATGCAGTGAGTCTGATATTTGTTTCATTTCTTTTGCATTTTTCACATGTTTCTCTACTGCACTTGCTTTCATTTCAAGATGCCTAAAATTCAAAATTTGCTTTTAGATGGTGATAGATTAAAAATTTCCAATTATTCAGATTGGAAACGATTGATGGAGGCTTCACTAGTTTTTAATGAGTTATGGGATATTGTTAAGAATGAAAATCCCACATTACCAACAGAGCAGGCTAAATTAGATATATTCAATTTTTATGATTATAAGGCCTTAGCTCTTATTAAATGTTGTTGTACTCTTGATACTTATGTTCATATTGAAAATTCTCCACATAGTTACATTGCATGAAAAAGATTATCAGATTTGTATGATAAGAAACCTAAGCATAAGAAGATAGATATTCATATGCAATTGTTTACTTTGTCATTAGATGAAGATGGGGATATGGGAGAATATATGTCTAAGTCAAAAAAATATCACTATTGAGTACACTAAGGCTGGTTTTGGAAAGCTAGATGTTGACCTCATAGTTACTGCTGCTTTGAAAGGACTACCAGGGTCCTATAAGAATTTTTTTGAAATGTTATATGTCTCTGACAAGATCACAGGCATCACTTTTGATAAGTTGGCTGAGTTTCTCATCCAACATGACCTCTCTCTACCCAAGAAATCCAAGAAAACTGAAGAAGCCCATGTTTTAGAGTCAAAGCCTAGTTCATCTTCGTCTAGGCATCAAAAAAATAGAGGAAATAGTTATAGAGGGGGTCAAGGTTATAGAGGAGGCAGATATCAAAATAGAGGTAGGGGTCATTCAAATAATCAACAATCTAATCAATCACATTCACATGAAACAAGTGATCGAGGACATAGTCACAACTCATATAGGGGCAGAGGTCGAGGTAGATTAGACATTTAATGTCATAGATGTGGAAAATTTGGTCACATTGCCTCATAATGTAGGATTCCTTTTGATAAAATTTAGAGGTGACAAAAAGTGACTAAGACTAACTCTGCTCAGTATTTCGATCATGACTATGATGAATCTAGTAATGTTGCCCATGAATCTGCATTCACTACTTTGGGGCACATTTATTATATTGAATATGAGGCTAGATATGAGCTCATAGATGTATGGGTTTTAGAAACAGGAGCAACCAAACACATGACATTTAGGAGAGATTTCTTTTGGTCTTATAAGGAAGCTTCTCTCTCTCGAGTTGCCTTAGCAGATAAGTCTATGCATACACCACTAGGACTTGGATCTATTCAGATTCTTCTTCCTAATGGGTCTATAAAATACTTGGAGGATGTTTGGTATGTTCCCACATTGAAGAAACACTTACTTTCTTTGGTAAATATTTGAAAGAAAGGTTATCAAATTGTGCTTGAAAATGGGCTCATTTACATCAATTCAATGAAGGATGATTATAAAACAATGTATACATGATATGAAGATGGAAACTTGGTTAGATTGCATTGTAAGATGCTTCCTCCCAATATATAACTTGGTTATTAGAGAGTTTTGGCATGAGTGATTGCAAACCTGCCCTCACTCCCATGGAAAGTAACTTGAAATTTTCTAAGGATGATAGCAGTGCCTTTTTTGATGGCACCACCTATAGACAATTGGTGGGAGGTTTGATATACTTGATGACTACCAAGCCTGATATTTCATTTTTAGTTGGAATTTTATCTAGGTTTATGCATGAGCCTAGAGAAATTCATTGGCATGCAGAAAAATGAGTACTTTGTTACCTTTAGGGAATAAAAATGTATGGCCTTGAATATTGCCGCAACAAGAACTTTAAACTTGTTGGATATTGTGATGCATATTTTGGCATATGTGTGGATGATAGAGTATCAACCACATGATACACTATGCATATGGGTCTAGCTACCATTGTTTGGTGTTGTAATAAGTAGGATACCGTGGAAAATTCATTAGCAGAATCAAAGTATATTATATCATGGGATGCTTCTAGAGAAATTGTTGACCTTCACCATATTCTTGAAGATCTTTAGGTTTCTCAATTTGATCCTACATAGTTATACAATTATAATCAGAGTCCAATCAAGATGTCCAAGAATCTAGTGTTTCATGCCAAAACAAAACATATGGATGTCAAATACCATTATTTACAAATGTTGGTGGCAAAGAAAATTCTTAATCCAATATATTGCCCAACTGCCAATCAGACAACTGATATCTTCACAAAACCCCTTGACAGAATCAAATTTAAAAAATTCAAAAAAATGCTTAGTATGTGTCCAAAGACCTGACTTTAGATCATGGGGGGGTTTGTTAGGACTTGTTCCAAAGTCTTAACGTTAGGTTAGATTTTTGGTAGGTAATAAATAATTATTGTAAATGGGGCATGCATCTTTTAGTAAAGACACCCCCATAAAATAAATTTAGTCTATCTTTCTAAGTAATTTAGTTTTGGGCAGCTGTCTTTCAAGGGAGTAGCCTACAATGCTAGAGATATGTGACCCAAGTGATACTTTGGTATCCCCAAATTATTTTGATGTTAGGTTTAGACATGGACAAGTCTATATAGGCTTAGAGGTTTACCTTTATGAGGGTAAAACTTTATCACAAAAAGTTTAATGATAGGTGAAATGGGTGGTTTTGAGAGATAATGACCATGGGATTCTATCTTGTTAGAGATGAAAATTATCCATGAAAACCATGTTATGGGTAGATCTATGGTACCCATACTTAGGATTAGGCTATAACTATGACAGTTTTATGTTGTAGTTGGTTGTCATTAAAGGGATAGGGATAGGTAAGTGAAGGTGAAAATCTCATAAATCAAGGGGTGAGCTTAAATTAGACAAAAAGGTGAAATTGATCATTGTTTAACAAAATAAAGGATGAAGATGCAAAGCATTAAGAGGCTTAGGTTATAGTCTACCTTCAAGAGAGGATAAATGATAAGCTCCTAATCCATACTTATGGGTTATGATGTAGGGTCTAAGCCAATTAAAAGCAAAATTGCCTCTTTTGATTTTCGCCATATTGGTTTTTATTTAAGATGAGGTTTCTGATATTAAATTCTCATTCTTTTAGGTGTTTGTTATAGGCACACTTGATTCTCTCTTGATAAGCACAAATATGGTTAAGTGATACTAGGTGATGCTCATTAATTAGCTCAAGTCATGCTAGATGTTCTTGATGATATTCACTCTCAAAAATGATGTCTTGTAAGGATATGCAAAGAGAAGGAATATGAACTTCAAGAGGCAAGACTATCTCTGCTTTGAAGACTAGGGAGAGAGGGATATCACTCGTAGAGTTTCAAATGCTAGTGTGATAGGCCCATATGGCAAAAGGGATGTACAAGTGCCAATCTTGATCTAAAGCACTAACTACTTTGGTTAACATTTTGTTAAGGGTTTTATTAGAGGATTCTACCTATCCATTTATTTTTGGATGGTAAGGCAAGGAAAATCTTAACTTGATACAAAATTCATCACAAAGACCTTAGACTTGCTTGTTTTTAAAAGATTTTCCATTATCAGTGATGATCTTATAGGAAACACCAAAATGACAAATGATATAATGGTTAATGAAGTCAACTATCTTTTTAGCTTTGGTTGAGATAAGAATAATAGCTTCCACCCACTTGGTGAAATACTTGGTGGTGGTGGTGATGGACTAATGCCACTATGAATAATAGGGATTGATTTCCCTAATGAGATCAAGTCCCCATTATCAGAAGAAATAATAGTCTTTGGATACTGGAAGACCATAGGTAGGTATGTGATGTAAATTGGCATGTTCTTGACATTTAACACACTTTTTTACATAATCATAAAAGTCTTAATTAAGGTTGGGCCAATAGTATCCAAGGTGAAGGATACATTTAGTGATAGCTAAACCACTAAAGTGTCCTCCATAGATTTTATCATGTATTTCATTGATAGCATGGAAAGCTTCATGACTATGTAGATAACAAAGAAGGAGGCCATTTAAGCTACAGTTATAAAGGATTCACCCTAGTATGGTGTAATGAGAGTACTCTAAACAAAGGCTCATCAGGCATTCCTAGAGAGGTTGGGAGGAATTATGCCAAGGTTGAGGTAGTTGAATGTTTGCTCGTACCATATGTCTAATGGAGATGCTTCCACACTAAAAATGGTAGGAAGGTCAAGATGGATATAAGACGGTGTGATAAAGTGGTGGATGGTGACAAAGAGTTTATAATCAATAGGTTAAGATGGGATTTATGAAGCAAGGGAATCCATAGTATCCACAAACTTATTGGTAGATCATGGAACAAACTGGATAAGTTAATGATCAAATGATTCTAAGAGTACATCTACTAGTTATTTGTACTTTTGAAATACATCATTATTATAGTGGTAAGATCTATTGACCTAGTTTACCATAAGTTTGGAATCACCAAAAAAACTAATGGTCTTAATTCCCATCGTTAAAGCAGTTTGGAGACCTATCACTAAGGATTCATACTCAGCCACATTGTTGGTGCACTCAAAATCAAGTTTAAAGGAAAGGTGAAGAGGTTCACCATTAAGGGTAATGAGAATAAATATAAGACATCCACTGTGCTATCATTTATATAGATCAAATAACATGGTCATTTGATAGGTGGAGTCCTCTTAAGAAAGAGTTACAATGGAATCATTTGGAAATGCAAGAGGAAGTAGTTGGTTGTTTGGTAGAGGGGCTTCATCCAATTTATTGGCAATGATTTTCCCTTTAATCAACTTCTATTGGAGGAAGTCAAGGTCAAACTTAGATAAAATCATGAGCCACCTAGCCATAGGGTGGTTTGATATGGTTTAGATTTCATGTACTAAAGGGGGTCAGTGTTAGTGATGATGAAAGTTTTGTGATTGAGAAGGTAATGATGAAGTTTGGAAGCCACAAAGACTAAGGCAAGGAAAATTTTGTCATAATGGTTTTATCGAGTCTCATACTCTATAACTATTCAACTTATGTAGTAAACAACTTACTCTTTGGTTTATTCATCATGGCGAGTGATCATAGCCCCTAAGGAATGGTTAGTGGTGGAAATATAAATTTATAAGGGTTGGTCCTCTTTAGGTGGGGTAAGAACATGTGGAGAAAGGAGGTACTCTTTGAGTGAATCAAATGCTTGTTGACATTCCTTTGTCCACTTAAAATATATATCTTTCTTAAGAAGATGTTGAAAGGGCTAACATTTATATGATAATAGAGAGATGAAATGATGGATTGATTAGAGCTTCCCCTATGGGCTATAGATTTTCTTGAGGTGGGTTAGAGGTGACATCTCCAAAATTTCTCTAACTTTGGTAGGGTTTACCTTGATTCCTTGAGGAGAGATGATAAATCCAAGAAGATTTCGAGATGGGACCCCAAAAATACATTTCTTGGGGTTGAATCTGATGTGGAAATGGATGAGGTGGTCAAAGATGATTGTGAGAATGGCTAGATGATCTTTTTGATGTTTATATTTTCCAAGAAGATCATCTACATAGTCCTCTATGATTTTATGGATGAGATCACGGAAGACGTAGGTCATCACATACTAATAGGTTGCTCCATCATTCTTTAGACCAAATGGCATGACCTTGTAGAAAAAGGTTCTCCAAGGGGTGATGAAATAAATTTTATACTAATCCTGAGGGGCAATCAAGATTTGATTATATCCCAAGAAACCATCCATGAGATATAACATCTTGTGGCCAGCTGTAAGATCAACAAGTTAGTCATTTTTAGGCAAAGGGAAGTCATCCTTTGGGCAAGCAAGGTTGAGGTCATGAAATTTGATGTATAAGAAAAGTCCCTTATGGGCTTGGTGATGGTAATGATGTTAGAAACCCATTTAGGATAATCTATGGGTTAGATTAAATTGATAGACAAGAAACACTGAAGCTCTTCTTTGACTACAAGGATGATGTGAGGGTCCATCTTGTAAAGTTTTTATCAAACAGGCTTAGCATCAGTATGGGTGATAATGTTTTGGAGGGATATGGAAGGGTAAATTTTGTGCATATCCTAATGGGACCAAGTAAATTCTATGTTTTTATCATGAAGGAAATAAGGGTAATCTTGTTGCTCCATGGAATCTAAGGTTGACCAATCTTGATAATGCAAGGGTTATCCTGAGTACCCAAGTTGACATCAATAGTGGATTCATTTAACATGGTTTGGTTCTCAAGAGGAAAGGATTTATAGATGGAAGAATCCCCCACACTAAGGTAGGTGAGAATAGAATCATCATCCTAATGTTGGATGGTGTTGATGGTAGGAGAATCATTTTCTACCATTTTAGGATGAATGAGAGGAAGGGTTTTAGTTCAAACATCCTTTTGATAGGTTATGGAGCCTAAACTAATAGTATTGACTAAAAATAAAGTTAGGAGGAATGATTTCAAAATCCTCATACTTTGAAGGAGACTAGGTTGGTGAGGATGGTATGTTTTCCTCAATGGTGGTGATGGGTTTTGGTAAATCGATGGGTTCTTCTGATAGTTCAAATCCAAGACCAAATAACTCATGAGGTTTTTGGGTTTTGATGGAAGGCAACTCATGAGGTCCATGTTGATAATGGCCTAAGCCAAATCCCTTCTAAGCACACTTATGAAGGTATAATTTTTCAAATGCTAGTTTAAGATAGGAGAAGTTAGAGGTAAATGGTCAGATGGTAGAGGTATTGGTAAAAGCAAGAAGTGGATGATCAAGTCCTCCATATATTAAGTTATTTTGATGGTTGGGAGGTCTAAAAGGGATGATGGTTCTGATATTGGGGTCATAACTAAGATCATGGTCAAGGTTCCCATACCCTTGAGGATTAGGAAAAACATCCAAGGCTAAGAGATGATACTCCCCAGTGAGAGATGTTGGAACATGGGTTCTAAGGCATCTTCTATAGGGGTCTAAGAAGAAGAGATAGATGAGATATTTAAAGTTTCATCGATGGTAGAGGTGGATTTTTTGTTGGTTGGTGGTGAGGTGGATGAGGGAAAAAAAAGAACATCATTGGGTTGATATTTCATGTTGCATGATGCGAAAGGAATAGGGTCAAATTTTATGGTAACAACTTGACCTTTGTGTTTAAACTTGACACATTAGGACATGGTGGATGGGACAAAAATCATGGTGCAGACCTAAGGTCATCTAATTAAGACATTATATTGAAACTCACTTTCTACAATGTAAAAGAGTTATATAATTGTGCAAGGTCCCAAGCGAAAGTGGAGGATGACTATCCCCAAGGTAGTGGCCATAGCATTATTAAAGGAATGGAGGACCATTGTGGTTTCTAACATGATAATCTTAGGTAGTTAAAATTGGTCATAAGCATGAGAGGAGATAATGTTAATGCTATCTCTTCATCAATCATCACCCTTTTGATGTGGGTTTGATTGATGTATGAAGTGATGAAGAGGGGAGGATCAAGATCTTCAGAATTAATAGAAATTATTTCTAAATCCTAGAATGTGATTAAGGTAGAAAGTTGAAGGGCTCCAACAAAGGATGCAAGATGTTGAGGGTCTTTTAGTTGAACCTCTATTGATTGTAGAGCCTCTATAAATGATTTATGATGATGGGATAAGGTGTTGATTAGTTTGTAAAGGCTCATCTTCACCAATGTCTGGTGAATTTATTTTAGAACCACTTATTGGATGGATTTAGAAGGGTTAGACAGAGAGGCACCCAAAATAGATATTTTGGGTTTTGGCAAAGGTGAAGGTAAATATGAGGGTTCTTAGGTTTGGTTGGAAGGTTGAGGGGTGTAAGGATATGTCCATGGTATAGAAACTTTGGCTTTCCTTTTATCCTTTTGTTGGGCCTTAGATCAGGTAACCATATCGATAGTGTGGATTAAGGGAGGCATTTGGATAGATGGTTGCTTCAGTTCCTCATCACTTTCAAATGAAATTAGAGGAGTAGGTAAATGTTGGATTGGTTTATTTGGTGGTTAGGTTGGTAATGGGCTCAAAGGAGGTTCATCTAATAAAAAATCATCTTCATCCCATAAGCTATGGATAAGTGTTTGGAGAGATTTACAATTCTCCGTGTCATGTCCAAGAGTCTTATGGTATAAATAGATCAAATTGTCATTGAACCATGATGGTTTAGGAAGTGAAGGGTTAAAAGGTTTGATATGTGGTATTATTAAGGAAGAGGTTTTCATTAACCTTTATATAATGGTCAAATAAGATTCAAGCAAAGGTGTTAAGGGTGTTGGGTTGTTGGTTTTAGGGGTGGGAGCCTTCTTAGAAGTAGGCTTCATTACAGAAGTTATAGGTGGTGGAATGGTTTTGGTAGGTGGTTTTGGCTAGGATTTTTTAGTTAAGGTTGGTTTGGAGGTAGAAGATTTAGAGGTGGATGGTGAGGGTTTGGTGATAGGTGGGAAGGTGGAGGTAGATAGGTTAGTTAAAAATGATGGGTAGTTTCATGATTTGGTGGAGGTAGGTGTAGGTGGAACAAAACGATAAGGTTTACTAGATGAGGAATAGGTAATTGAGGGAGGGTTCACCTTCTTGGTAGAAGGATGAGCTTGTGGGATGGTATAACGATAGGGTCCTAAGATATATGGTAAAAGGGAAGGAGGTGGTATAACTCTAGTTCAAGGTGGGATTTTGGTTGGCTCCACCTTCTTAGTTGGTTTTGTTGGGGTTTTCTTTGGTAGACTAGATGGGGTTAAGTCCAACTTAAAATATGGGTGAGCAAGGCTATGTTTAGGAAGTATTCTTAGATTCTTGATAGGTTTGGTTAGAGAGGTGTAAGGTGATTTGAAAATTTTAGATGGAGGTAGGTTGGATGGTTCTCCTATGGTTTTGGAGGAAGATGTGTTTGATGAAGGTATTCAGGTGATGATAGGTTTAATGGTGGATGCAAGTGAGATTAAAGGTTTGGGTTTATTTTGGCAAGGGAGCCCAAGATGGTGACAAAATGTATCTCTATCTAGTTTGGTTTGAGAAGTGAACTCTAGATTTTGGACCAATCTAGAAAAAAAATTGTAAATGGGTTTAATTCTTTGGTCATTGGTTTCAAAACTTAAGCCCATAGTTGGAGGTGAGGGAATGGTTTCTTCACGTTTGTTCTCTATGGAAGGTTCCAAGGTTTGGGAGGATTTTTCCTCCATGGAAGGTGTAGGTAAGGTGATCTTTTATTTTGGGATGGTTCCCAAAGAGAGAATGGGTGGTTCTAGGATGGGTGAGGAAGGTTTGATGGCCTCAAGTGAATAAATAGAGATGGTTGTTTCTTTTATTTGGGTGTCCAAAGGAATGGTGGGTAAGTCCACCACTTAAATGAATGGAGTGGGGGAAGATGTGGTTGAAGTAGTGGTTTCCTCCTTTGGTATTTGTATCAAAGGAGATGTGGATAATTTCATGGTCTCATTAAGTGAAGAAAGAGGGGTGGTTACTTCCTCTATTTGGGTATCCAAAGGAATAGAGGGTGAGTCCTCCACTTCAATTAGTGGAATGAAAGGAGAGGCATTTGAGATAATGGTCCCCTCAATGATAGGTTCACTGATAATGACATTAACCGTATGGATCTCATGAGTGTGAGATGATTCTAGTTTATTATCATCATAGTTGGTATTAAGGGCATGATTGGGGAAAGGTTTATGAAATATGCTAAGGGATTGATTTGGGGGTATGTTTGGATTATCAAATACAAGTTATTACTTACCAATCATGTTTTATAAAATGGTTTTAAAGGTTTTGTACCTACTAACATCATGTCTAATGACATGGTGTAAATCACATAGATCATTCTCATTGTACCAACTAGGTGTAGGGTGAGAAGCATCAAATTATTGGGGAGGTTTAATGGGAGGAAGTTGTATGAATTTTTATTTGAGTAATTTATCTAAAAATTGAATCATAAGAATCCCCTATCAAATTATATTATTTTTTGGAATCTCAATTTTGGTTTTAATTTTTTTGGTTAGAAGAGTTTGAGAATTGGTTGGATTGGGTTGGTTTATAGTTGGTGGTGGAGTGGTTTTAAGGAAAATCAAGTTTTCAGATGCCATTGGTTTGGTATTGGGATGGTTAGGTTGATTGGTGGTTTTGTATGAGGAAGGGTTATTAGATTTAAATCTAGAATTCATGTTCCTTAGTTTTAATTTTCCCTCATCAATGGATTTTTTTTCTAATTTACGTGCCATGGTGAAATATTCATCAAAAGTCCTACAATTTTGAACTTGAAGAGTAGGGGAAATATGTTTCACACAAGCCCAAGAGAAGAGTTCAATAAAATTGGGTTGGGGTAAATATAAATAAAGCTAGTTGATAATACCTCTCCATCTACTAACTATGAAATCAGCAATTGATTCATCATGAAATTGCCTAATGGAGTAGAGGTCAGTAATAGAGACCCTTTTAGATATATTGACTGAGAAATGATCTAAAAATATTTAGGCAAGTTAGAAAAAGGAAAATATGGAGTGCTTGGTGAGATCACTATACCAATCTAGGGTTAGTTTGGGAAAGGTATGAAGGAGAAGAACATTGTCATATGCAATCAAATAGCAAGAATGGCAAAATGTTCTCAAGTGTTGTTGGGGGTCCTCCTTTCTTTGGAACTTCGAAAACTTGGTTAGTTCTCATTTAGGAGGATGATATTGGATAGGGACAGATGGGTGAATGGGTTCATTATATTTTTGAACAAAAGATAAAAGGTTATGAGCCCCATAAATAGATGACTCTAGGTTGGTCATTTTGTCTATTAACATTTTGACCAAATCTATTTGAGGTTAGGAAGATCCATAATTATGTGGTAAGTTTGGTTGAGTTTGGGTGGAATAAACATATGGATAAGTGATGGAAGGTTAAGAGGATGCCACATATTGGTATGTGGTAATTGAAAGTTGGGATGGTGCCACATAAGGGTTAATAAGCATAAAAGGTTGGGTAGAAGGTGTTATGCACCCTTATGGATTAGGAACATACTGGTATGATGTCATGGATGTTTGTTGAGGGATTTATATGGGTTGATTTGGTAGAATGAATGGGTTGGTAGATGGTTGGGGTTGAGTGGTAACTCTTGTGTTAATAGGTGGAAGGCTAGGAGGTATGGGAAGCACTAAACTTTGAAGTGGGGTGCAAATTCGTGGGTTGGTAGTGATAAGGGGAATGGTGGAAATAGGGTATAATATACCCCCATAATAGATGAAGTATGGGTAACAAGATGTGAGGTTACTCCTATGTTGGATGTGTTGGTTGGTGTAGGGGGTGTTTGGATATTGGTTGGGATGTTAGATTGAGTTTGGGTGGTGGTAGTGGATTGAATATTAGTGGAAGAAGATGCTTGGGTGATCATAGGTTGGATAGAGGTAACACTCACCATAAGATGGGGATTTATAACATAACATGGATCTATAGGAGGAACCAAAGCAATAGGGGTACAGTGAGCTAAGGTGTTGAGGTAATGTTGGAGGGCCATGGGGTTGTTATCAAGTAAGGTAGTGAAATCTACATCACCTTAGATAATTATTTAAGGCATGGTAGGAGGGGGAGAAAGATGAGGATAACTCTCAACATTAGAAGTGTACTCCATGGAAGAAGAGGAAGAGGAAGATGGTGGTTCTTTTTTGTTTTGATTCCTCAACTATTATCTATTAAAGACCATGTGAGGAATAGAGAAGAAATGATGAAAATCTCACAACTCAAACACAAAACAAGTAAAATAAAAAGATCTCAAGGCAATCTAAACATACACTAAAGTGCATTTAAAACTTAGGATTCTTTTTAGATCACTTTTGGCTTATGCCTTAGAAAGTGTGAAGAAGAAATTTGGTTTGTAGATCAAGTACTAAAGAGGAAATCTAATGTTGGTTTTAGATATTAAAGGCTCTCAAAAAGAATTTATATTGAACATCAGTACGTGGCTTGATATTGGGGCCTACCCCCTCACTTCACACACCACAGTGATAAGGGTGTCAAGTGCTTAGCCAAGCTATATTGAATTTTAGAATTTATACTCAACCAGAGAGCTAAGTTGGTTCTCCCCTTGGTAATGACCTCCAAGTGGGATTGTCAAGCAAGGGTAAGGCTACCACGAGGTGATGAAATCCTAGTCGAGCCTTGTCTCAAGTTTATTTTGATGTGTTGATTTATTATGTGGTTTGGTAAAGTGTGTGATAACAAGAGTGAAACTATGATTAATTATTTTGATTTTAAGTTAACTAGATGAACTAAAACAAGAAAGCAATCAATGTATGCAAGGTTTATTTTAAGCCCAAAAGAAATTTTAGATTTTATTATATGAGGATAGAATAAAAAAATAAAGGGGAACCTAGATGATGCTAGGGTCCCAATGGGCATGCCAAAATGTTCTCTTAATTTTTTCTCATTTATTAATTTTAGAAGAAGATAATAAACTAGTAATAATGGTGTGGTAGAAATATCTAGTTATTATGCACACGTGATCTAGATGAGTATGGAGAACTCCTCTTTATCTTGGAAGGAATAACCTGTAGATAAGAAATCACTAACAAAATGGGTTGTTAGAAAGATAGTTAGGTGGATTACCTAGCATGATCTAGATCCAAGAAGCATGTGCTTGCTAGGACACTGCTAGTTCACTCTTTGATAACAATTAAGTTGAAAGAGATCAAAGTAAGATACTTGCATCAAATAATAGAAAGTAACTAAAATGAAATACAAGAAGAATGTGAATGCTTGATAGATAAAATGACTAAATATAGAAAAAGTAGGTCAATACTAGTGCTAAAATAGATCAAGTTAGGTTCAAGAAATTAGGCAACAGTCTATAAACAGACAGGGACATAGAAAGTTAGATTTGGTTGTGGGTAAAGGGTTACAAATAACTTGTTATTTTTTACCATAGTGACCATCATTGGTTAATTTGACCATCGATAGTTTGGTAACCATGGGCAGTTGGGGTGACGGTCGATAGTCTTACTAACTATCAACAATTGCCTATGGAATTTTGAAGGTATTCAGAAAGAATTATATAATGGTTTATTGATAATATAGGGGTTTGGTTAAGGTTTTGGTCAAAAATAGGAGGTTATAAGTTAGGTGCATAAAGGTCTAATGGGGAGGAGAGGTCAAAAACTAGAATAACAAGATTGAAGTACAAATATACCTATTTCTCACTAAATGGTTGATGGTTGATGGCTAGAGTAATTTTGGCATATTAGCGGTAATTTTACTTGAGGGAAATTTTGGTAGAGGTTTGGATCTCTATTTTTATTGCTAAATTTTTGGAAGAAGACTAGCTAGAAATCTTGAATACCTATGTGCAAGAATGCTTGCAATGATCAATTTCATCCTCTACTCCCCTCCTTGTATAGGAAAAGAGAGATGGAAGATAGAAGGTTCCCTAGTAGTTTGTCTTGTTATTTTTGATGATTGGGAGTTCATTATCAGTGGGCAAGGTAGACATATTAAATTATATCATGTTAGCTTTCACAACTAGTATTTATGTAAGAATGAGGAAGACCTAACCATCAACGATCAACCTAACCATCGATGGTCAAGTTGACTGTCGATGGTCAAGTGTCTAAGGGTAAAAGGGTCAAAGTGAGTTAAAAATGGTTAGGTTAAGGGTTTGTTCTTAAGTTAGTGATTTTAGTTAGCTAAGTAGATAACTAGACCCAAGGTTTGATGGGTTGGTCAGTGGGTCAATAAGGGTTAAGTATTCCCTAGGGGGTCTTGAGTTATTTTGACATCTAGAACCATTTTGTGTAGTTTTCTAGTATCTATAGGATATTCAAACCTCTTTCATATTTTGGAAACATGGGATCAATTCCAATTATGTGGGTGTACCTACATTGGAAGTGAGCCTCTAGATTTAAGGGCTAGCTCCTAGAATGTATCTTTAATTGATGTCACCTATACTAATGCTTTCTTATGGGGAAAAGAGTTAGAATTTTCATAAATTTAACCTATTATAATGGGTTGATACATCAATATGATTTTAAAAGTACCATCATATTTCATTCATAAATAAATAAAGCATACATACTAGTCTCAAAGTCCTAAAGGATTCTAACATGAGTGTTTCAATATAGAGGTGAGATGTATGAAGCAACACAAGGTAAATGAACTAGAGGGAAAATTGTACACTCTAAGGATAATCATACACTTGAAAGGAGCCTAACATACTTGAATACACTCTACATGACCTGTTAGAATGAGAGTTTATTGCAGAAGACATGAAAGGATAAGGAAAAGCAAAGGATAGAATCACTAAACTTAACCATTCATCACTTTGCATATTTGAACAAGATATTCTTGAACTCAAAACCATGTTTCTTGAATTATTCTAAGGCAAAAGTGACATCAAACTAGCAGGGTTTTGCCATACTAGGTGTGTTTTATCTTATAAAGGCCAAAATGGTAGTTACTTATATAATTTTAGAGAGAGGAGAAAGAATGAAGTTTAAAGGTCACTAGAACACATGTCCAATTGATAATTAGTTACATTATAGGGGATTGAAGTATGAAATAGAACATGAATGCTTACCATGACAAATGTCCATATAAACCATGACAAAATTTCCAAAATGGTGCATAGAATCTTCAGCTAACCTTTGTGAAACTACCTTCATCATGGATCATCTCTCAAGTTGTTTTATTATGTTATGCTTGCCAATGTGATTTAATTAGCTACTAAAAACAAAGTAATGTAGGGTTTAGAGTTACCTGGAGATGAAGGTTGGTTGCACACCATTGATCAAGCTTTGTGGAAACTCCTCTTTGGCTGGGGAGGAATGACCTACAATTCACCACACTTAAACAAAAATTGGGTTAATTGAAAAATGAGTAGGTTGCCTAGTAAGAAACTAGTCCTAAGAAGCAATACACTTCCTTAGATGGATGTCAGTCCATGTTCAACATTCAAGTTTATAAATAAACATGAAATTATAGAGATATATATGGATAGGATGAAAATATATAATACCAAAGATAACTTAATCTATAGCAAGATTAATTTGATCAAAGTAATTATCCTAGGATTCAGTTGCAATATCAACATCTTCTTGGATTACAACTAATAATTCATTAATGTATTCAACATTACATATAAAAGACAAAATGCAAAGTCTTAGCTCAAATGCAATGTCACTTTGATCGGCAAATAGTGGTTGAGGAACTTTGGGAAGATCAAAGATGCTAATAGAATCATGTACTAATCTAGGCAGGGTTATCTACATGAAAATATGGATTTTAGCAAACTAGAATGTAGATTTAATGGATGCTAAAGATGCAAAATAGATTATTTAAGGTTATTTTTATATTTTGATAGGTATTGATGATGATCTTATAAGATTGATGTTGATTTAGATGAATTGATGTTGATTTTGTGTAAAAGTGTTGAACTATAAAATAGGCTATAATGACAGCCTAAAAATTTGATAAAACAATCAAAACCATATGTAAAATAAAAACACAAAGATTTCATAAGATAAATAAAGCTTAAATATGATAAGATAATGACCTTGGATGGTTGAAAATGTGTAGATACAGAGATGCCAAAATAATGTAAATGGCCTTCAAAAACCACCTGATAATATGGTCAATCAAGTGTTCTTCAAAGTGGCAAGGTGTTGATAATGTCTATACATAGGTTCAAAATTAATTTTGATATAATTTTGTGATCAAAATGGCTTCCTTCCTTTCAAGTTCATTCCTCTTGAGAAATGGAAGTTTGTTGAGTATTTATGGATTGATGTCGACCCTAATCGATCGGTGTTGATCATGGAGGATCAACGTCAATCCCCCTAAATTGGCTAAGGTTGATTTGAACCACTTGCCAAACTTAATGAATATAACACTAAGTTATTTTCATAGATTTTTAATGAGGGTAGGTTGTTAGGAGGGTTGTTGAGAGGTTGGGTAATTTGTTTTTATTTTATTTTTATGGATACTATGGTTAAGGGTGGTAAATAGTAATTAATAGAATTAATTACCATGGGTAAATAGGGGTTAATTATTATTTAAATTCAATTCAATTAACCTATGTGGTAAAGGTAAATGGGAAAGTAAAATGTAATTATTTAAAATAATTACCCATGGGGGGTTATTGTGTTAGATATAACATAAATATGATGATTCACAAGTTAATACACAAGGGTGTATAAAACTAGCATCTACATTTGCCCCTTTTTGTGGAGTGGTATGCAATAGCGGGTTGCGAGACAAACTATAAGGAATCTTATGCCCCAAGTTTATTGTGAGAAGGTATTCCCCCTCAAACTAGGTGCCAAGAAGTAAAATAGAATAGATGATGGGTTTGAACAAGATGGAATGGATAACAAATGTGAGTGAGGTGAAATGGACAAGTGAAATATAGTTAAGGATACATAAAAAATGCAGATAGCTACAATGGAATCCAAAGGTTACACTTTTAATGAAAAAAGTAATGCAGCCAACAATGCCCCAAAGACTAAATCAAGTAACAAAAATTCCATAGCTAAAACAAATGGGTGCAAGTAAAGGCTATCAAGAAAACAAAAGATAGGAATAACAAACCAAAGCATTTAGTGTGCATATGGTGTATGCATTACCTATAGACAAATGTTCATAAGACAAAATATACCCTCAAGATCTTACAAGGGACAAGATACCAAAAATCAAGGGTATGCCTTTAAGGAGATTGGGGAGCTAACAAGGGGTCAAAATTATCCAAATCTAAAAGGTAATAATACATAAAAATGTGAGAGTTGAATCACAGGCAACAAGACAGGGCATGGGAACAAAACTAGGAGCATGCAATAATGATCCATAAGTGCAAAAAGTTAACAAGCCAAGATGATCGATGTTGATCTATGAGGGATCGATGTCAATTTAGAAGATCAAAATCAATCCATTAGGGATTGATGTTGATTCAGAAGATCAACATTGATTGAGATAAAAGTTATATATAGGCATCTAATGTGGAAAAATCTCATTTAGCTATCAACAAAAATAATATCTGAGAGCCTAAAATTGACATGCGTCAACCTTGCAAATGAAAATGAGACACTATGGAGGTGAGCGGGAGAAGAAGATGATGAATATGACTATAGTATGAGGTAAGGCTTAAAAAAATTTAGCAAAAATTTAAGAATTTATTTATTTTTGTTTGTTTTGTTTTTTTTTTGTATTTATTTATTTTTTTAGCATAATAAATTAGGTGTATTAGGAAAATTGGTGGGGGGAAAGGGAGTTAAATTTTATTTTTGGATTTTTTGAGAAATGTATGGCTTATGGGGGAAATTTTAGGGTCAAGGGAATAAACATTGATCAAAAAGGGATCAACCACGATCTTTTAGGATCGACAATGATCGAAAAGGGATCGACCATGATCCATAGGATCGTTATCGATCTGTATCAAATTGACATTGATCCTAAGGGGATCGATATAAAATATAAAACTTGGGATTTTGATTAACTAAAAAGATGATTTTAATAGGCTTGCGAGCTACTGACAATGAGGGATAGAGTCCCTCCATTGCTAGCATAGCTATAAGAGTTCATGAGTGATGAGGACTGGGCACATTTGGAGGCAATAGGATTTGGAGGGATTTGTCACTATCAATTTTTCCATCAAGATATTAGCATGATTGTTTTACTGCTAGAGTGGTGGGATCATACCACCAACATATTTTGGCTTTCAACTGATGAGATGACCATTACTACATAGGACATCCACCGCATTCTATGAGTATCAATTCTAGGTGCTTCTATATATATAGTAGATGAGTGGTGGCATTAGTGTACTTATACGATGAGGATGACAGAGATATCAAATTCTTTATTGGGGGGTTATCCTTTTAGCCATTATATGATTAGGATCCTATTGAGAGACTAGTGCTAACTGTGATGATGTTGGCACTAACTTGCTACATACTACCAAACTCTAGGGGAGGATGATTACTATAGAGCCTATTAGGTGTGATAGCAGACATGGTAGAGTTCAAGATAGTTTTTACTTGGGAACACACATTGCTAGGGTAGATATATAGAGAACTATGGAGCTGGTGTATTGGATGCCACTCAAGGCTTGATATTACATTAATTTTACACTGCTAGGCATATGATCACATCTGTGTGATTCACCCTAGAGGGACTCCATGGGCCAATTTTGGGGAGATGGTGTGTAGTGTAGGTTTCCTTTAATAGAAAGAAGACCTAATTATACCATGTACAGATAGAGAAGTGCAAGATATAATGCACTATAAATAGTTCTTCAATAAGTGACAGATAGGGGATGTTATTTGGAGGCCCTATGTAGACTTTCTAGCATGTCCAAGCACAGTGGCAAAAATAGGTGATGTGGCCCAAGAGATATGGGTTCATGGATGATGGCCATATCACCTCAAGATATTTTATTTTGATAAGGTCCATCATTAGTTTAGACTATTATAGGATATTCCATTAGCCCCATGCTTATATAGGTAGGAGGATATAGAGCTAGACTGGCTAACACTTGATACTTTAGTGATTTTGATGGGGCCATAAGAGGAACCTATAGTTATTTATACAAATGATGTGGGGTACATAGATGATTATGCAACATGGTTTGTAGAGGAGATGGTGAGGAGGCAAGAGAAATTAGTGAGGCCTCGACAAGAGATGGTGCAGGATGAGGTAAGAGGAGAGGCAAAGTAGGAGGCTCCAGATGTACACATGGTGGCACCAATACAGGATGTCCCTGCTTAGGAGCCAATAGATATAGTTATAGATATGGTTGAGATGGATACTCTGAGGGCTCAGCTATGTGAGGTATAAGCAACCCATATCATATTATAGGGGTATATTTCCACACTTTAGAGTAATATAAAGAGCATGAAGGGTTAAAGGGACCATGCTATATAGGATCATGATGTATACAAGGTAGAGCTAGAGTAGATGAGGTCTACCCTAGATGAGATACCCACTATAGACATTATAAGATCTATCACTGCATCTCCAGATATAGTACCACTCTAGTAGTACAAATATTTGCTTATAGAGATGTCATATTATGAGAGGATAGTATAGAGGAGACTACCATATGTGCCATGTTTTGCTTCATACGTGGCTAGCCACCAAAGATCATATAAGAATCCTAGGGGTACTATTAGTTCAGGGAGTATATCAAGCCGAGGAGGGGATGATGAGGGAGGTGATAATATTCACTTTAGTAAGATAAATTTCACCCAGTAGAGCATATTATATGGAATGAGAGCCCCATTGTATTCATATTATGAAATTTGTATAGAATTTGATATATATATATAGACATTTATGCCTATGGATCATGTGTATTCACTTATGGATTTATTAATAGTTATAGATATATTATTCTTTTATGGATTATGTGATGCGATGGATTTTTAGATTATGAATTTAAATATTATGCATTCTAATTTTGATGATTGTTATCATGTATGTTATGGATGGATTTTATATTATGGATGCGATGGATTATAGATTTTAGACATTATGTGTTTTTAATTTTGATCAGTGTTTATATATGTTGTGGATTTTTATGGTTTATTAATTATGGATTTTACGTGTCATGGATTATGGATGTTATATCATGAGTTGTGTTTTTTAATAAATGGATTATGATTATGGATTATGCCTAATGATGATTCATGAATTATGTTATAGCGTGAGATATATTTTTGATAAATGAATTATGATTATGGATTATAGATGGTTTTTAATGTTTTAAGGGTTGTGGATTTATGGATTTTAGTGATTACATATTATGGATTTGCTCAACATTGACTTGGACCATAACCAAAAGAGAACCTATCATATGCATGGCTTATGTATCATTTACTAGATGATAATAGACTATGACACTACCTAGGTTAGCCAAAGCTTTGACCTTGGTCATTTATTAGGAATATATACTTTTGATGGGATGGGGAATAGATTGCTTTAGAGATAATTAATTTCCACCTCATATTTCAAAATCAAGCTTTATCCTTTAAGAATCATTTTTGTGCCAACGAGTAGATTGTGATGGGACCCAGGAAGCACAATTGATTACCATGTACAAGCAACTAACCACGGAATTAAACCAGAAGTAACAAGTAACTAGAAATCAAAAATAACATAGAATATGAGAGGCAACACACAATTATATTCAACTCATTCTAGAAGGAAATTACAACTCTTTCATCCACTTCGTGGGCATACCAGTAATCTTCCCTCAAGAGTTATCTTCTCTCAATATAGGTCACAACAAACAGCTAACATAGAGCTATTGTTCACCTCAACCAGTCAGTACAATACTAGCAGTACAACTGAGTACGAATCGTACTCCAAGTAGATCTCACCTGATCTTGCTCCTTGATGTGTTGCTATCACCTTTGATCTTGCTACCCCATAGATCTACCTTTGACCTCACACACACACACCCCTACAGATCAACCAATCTTACTTACCCATGTAGATCTCCTCCCTGATCTTGCAACACCCTGCAGATCAACCCTGATCTTACATACCTAGAAGAACCCCTGTGATTCCACCAATGGAAGAACTCTTCTAGTTCTACACTTTACAATACAGCCCATGAGTCTATTATATAGATCCCATGCATACAATAATTAGACAAGCAGCTCAAGACTAAAATTAGTCTTTAACATGCAAACAACTGATTCAACAAACTAACTATCCATCAACAAGCAGTTCTGGAACCACACAGGCGACTGACATTGGTCCTTATCCGTCTAGAGGTGACTAACATCGGCCGACTCCTGACCGATGTCAGTTGCTTTCTATCGACCTATGACCGACGTCGGTTGGCCTGCCGACATCGGTGACTGTGACACTCAGCAACCTCCATGTTTGCATTCGGGTAAAGCTTTTAGCTCCACAACCTAACAATCTCCCACTTAGAGATAAATAGTTGCACCTGTACCTATACCAATACATTGTCTAATCTTTATCCTAGCTTGTATCCCTCTTCAAGATCAATTTTGAAGACCAACCACCACACACCCTATGGTGCTACACCTGTGTCTGAATTTCTCCATTCTTAGCTTACTTTCTTCTACCATTGCTATACTCCCACTCAATTAAAAACCCCTGAGAGTGACCTGTAATCAAACACAAACATGCTCCCTACAACCTTAGCTCTAATACCAATTGATGGGACCCAAGAAGCACAATTGATTACCATGTACAAGAAACTAACCATGGAATTAAACCAGAAGTAACAAGTAACTAGAAATTAGAAACAACACAGAATATGAGAGGCAACACACAATTGTATTCAACTCATTCTAGAAGGAAATTACAACAAAGAGATCACACTCTTTCATCCACTTTGTGGGCATACCAATAATCTTCCCTTAAGAGTTATCTTCTCTGAATATAGGTCACAACAAATGGCTAACACATAGCTATTGTTGACCTCAACCAGTCAGTACAATACTGCTAGTACAACTGAGTACGAACTGTACTCTAAGTAGATCTCACCTGATCTTGCTCCTTGATGTGTTGCTCTCACCTTTGATCTTGCTACCCCATAGATCTACCTTTGACCTCACACACACACACCCCTGCAGATAAACCAATCTTACTTACCCATGTAGATCTCCTCCCTGATCTTGCAACACCCTGTAGATCAACCCTGATCTTACATACCTGGAAGAACCCCTATGATTCCACCAATGGAATAACTCTTCTAGTTCTACACTTTACAATATAGCCCATGATTCTATTATATAGATCCATGCATACAATAATTAGACAAGCGGCTCAAGACTAAAATTAGTCTTTAATATGCAAACAACCAGTTCAAAAAATTAATTGTTCGTCAACAAGCAGTTCTGAAACTGCACAGGTGACCAACATCGGTCCCTGTCCATCTAGAGGTGATCGATGTCAGCTGACTCCTGACCGATGTCGGTTGCTTTCTGTCAACCTATGACCGACGTCGGTTGGCCTACTGACGTCAATGACTGTGACACTCAGCAACCTCCATGTTTGCATCCAGGTGAAGATTTTAGCTCCACAACCTAATAGATTGATCAATACGAGAATTCTATAATTAAAAATTTGATCAATATGGGAAGCTTTCTTGAGATGTTACTTTTGAAAATTTATTTTATTGCTTTTATTACATTTTTAGAGCTTTTAAGCAGCATAATTTTAAAAATTGATCAATTCAGGAAGTTTTTAGTTTGGTAGCCATCTTTGAGGGAATGGTCTACATTTTAACATTTTTTCACAAATGTCTTTTAAGGGATCAATCTATTATTTTGCCTTTTCATTTGATTACATCTATCCTTTGAGGGATCAGTCTATTTATTTAGCCCATGTTGATTTTTTTTATTTTTACTACTTATTTTTGGATCCCAAAGAAGATAATGCAAGATGGCATAAAAATATCCCTTAGGATGGCTTCCATGAATTTATCACATGAGATGATTATGTTATCTTAGGAAATTAATGGTTTTTAGAAAAGAAGGGAAATAATGATCTGGGGTTTCTCTAGTAATAGGTGAAACTTATCCATGAGAGAATGTTATTTATAGAGTTGGGGTATACATATTCAAGGTTGAGGTTATAGTGATCAAATAACCACATAACTCTCATATCATTATTTGGTATTTTGAGATAAGGAAATATGAAAAGATGCAAGATGAGCTAACCAAGATGAGCCAAGATCTATCAACTATAGTAAGGACATAGATGTAATGCATTAAGAGGTTCTCATTTTGGTTTACCATCAAGAGAAGCCAAATGATATGCCCCAGACCCTTATTTATTGGTTATGATGTATGGTCCAAGATAATTAGGATAAAATTTACCCCTTTTACTTCATTCCATATTAGTGACATGTTGATTTTATTTAAGCACAAGATCTCCAATGTTAAATTCAAGCTCTCTTACATATTGATTATATGCTCATTTTAATCATTCTTGATATATATGAAGGTGATCAAGGCTTATTGCATGATGCTCATCTAAGAGTTCAAGATGAGATAAATTCTCCTAATATAAATCCTCATCATAAATAATGTCTTTAAGGGATACATGAAGGGAAGTGATAAAGACTTACAATGGAAGTACAACTTCTGAACCATCGACTAAAGAAAATATAGAAGCAACCATAGGGGTTAGAATACTAGTTTGATATGCCCATAAGGATAAAGGGATATAAAGATGCTAATCCTTGCAAGCTTCATTAACAACTTTGGTTAGGATTTTAACCAGAGTTTTATTAGACACTTCTACTTGACCATTATCTTGAGGATAATAAGGTGAGGAAAAACTCAATTTAATTTTAAATGAATCACATAATGCTTTGAATTTTTTATTTTTAAAATATTTACCATTATTTATTATTATTTTATATGGAACTTAAAAATGACAAATAATGTGTTGGTGGATAAACTCTACAATCTTTTTTGCCTTGGTCGAGATAAGCAACACAACTTCCACCCACTTAGTGAAGTATTATGTAGCAATGATAATAAAGCTATGACACTGGGAGGATTTAAGATTGATTTTCCCTATAAAATTGAGCCCCCACTAAGAGAATGGCTAGAAATCCCTTGCTACCTACAATGCTTTACTAGGGACATGGGATAAGTTTGCATGATGTTGACATTTTACACATCTCTTAATTTATGTGCAACAATCTTGGTTTAGAGTGAGCCAATACCAACCTATATGTAATATCTTCTTAATGATTGTGTGGCCATTAAAATGTCCACTACATGACCCATCATGGACTTTATAGATGGCTAGGATAGCTTCATGCTTTTAAAGACAATAGAGAAGAATACCATCAAATCCATGCTTATAGAGAACACCCCCAGTATGATATAGTGAGTAGATTTTTGTTGGAAGATGCATCTAACACCTTTGGATAGATGGGGAGGGGATAATCTTGTAGACAAATAAGAAAATATTTGTGCATACCATGGCTCCTTCAAAAACAATTCAATATTACTGATGGATGCAAGATCAATCCTTATGTAGGAAGGTTGATTAACTCGATAGATAAGGACAAATAACTTGGACTCCTGAGATGAGGATGGGATAAAAGAAGCAAGAGACACCATAGCATCAAAAAACTTATTCATTGATCTAGGGGTAGTTTGGATGGCATAATGTTTAAAGGTGGATAAAAGTTGATCGATTGACATCTTATATCTCTAAAATAAATCATTCTTGCATTGATATACACTAGTAATCTGATTAACCACTAGTTGAGAATCACCATAGATATTAATGGACTTGACTCCTAATGTAATGGTAATCAATGCTTCATACTCAGCCATATTATTGGTGCAATCAAAGTCTAACTTAAAAGATAAAGGCATGGGAATACCTTGAGGGGGGATTAATATAATTCTTGTGCTACCTCCTCACTCACATTTAGACTCATCAAAGAATAAATTTATTTGATTCTAGGACTAACTAAGAAGTAGAAGTAATATATTCATCAATGAATTCATAATTAATTGATCGGTTGTCACTAAGAGGTGCTTCAGCCAATTGATCAACAATAATCTACCCTTTAACAAATTTTTGGTGGAGAACTTCCAGATCAAACTCATCTAAAATTATAATTCATATAACCATCTATTGATTTTAGTAAGGCTTAAAATGTATAAACTTAAGGGGATCAGTACTCGTAATTACTTACGTCTTATGATTAAGTAGGTAATGACAAAGTTTAGAGGCTATAAGGACCAATGTTAGGCATAGTTTTTTGATATGTGGATAATGTGTTTCATATTCTATGAGGGTATGACTTATATAATAAATAACATGATCTTTATGATGTTCATCTTGATGGGTAAGCATAACACTTAGATCATAATCTATAGCCAAGATATAAAGGAAGAAATGTTTCCCTTCATTAGGTGGAATGAGGATAGGAGGTGATAAAAGATAATCTTTGAGTGTGTTAAAGGCTTCTTGAAAATTAGAATCCCATATAAAGTGACTATCCTTCTTTAATATATGGTGGAAAGGTTGGCATCGATCAGAGAGAGGGGAAATAAAATGATGAATAGACTATAGCCTACCTTGTAAACTATGAAGATACTTAAGGTTGGAAAGGGGAGGCATCTCTAAAATAGCCTTGATTTTAGAAAGATCCACTTTTATTCTACAAATATAAATAATGAAGCCTAGGAGTTTACCCATCAAGATGCCAAAAATGCACTTTTTCAGATTTAGACACTCACAATACTAGAGTAGATGATCAAAAATAATCTTAAGTATAAATATGTGATCTTTATGAAGATTTGACTTCCCAAGGAGATCATATACATAGTCTTCAATAATTTTATGGATTATGTCATGAAATATATAAATCATGACCAGCTGATAAGTGGCTCCTGCATTATTTAAGCCAAAAATCATAACACAGTAGAAGAAGGTCCCCCAAGGCATAATAAATGTAGTTTTATGTTGATCTTTTGGTGCAATAAGTATTTGATTGTAACCAAAAAAAACATCCATAAGGGACAATATTTCATGACTAGTAGTCAAATCCACTAATTGGTCAATATTAGGGAGAGGGAAATCATCTTTCAGATAGGCAAGATTTAAATCATGAAAGTCTATACAAATATGAAGTCCCCCTATAAGCTTAGTGATCAGAATGATGTTGGACATCCACTGAGGATAATCAATGGGTTGAATAAATTTAGCAGATAAAAGGCACTAGATTTCCTCTTTTACTAGGAGTGTGACATGAGGATGCATTTTGTGAAGTTTTTGCTTCACCAGCTTAGCATCAAGAAAGATAATGATGTTATGGATAATGATTATGGGATTAATACTAGGCATATCACTATAAGACTAGGCAAAGGCCTTACTGTGGTCTAATAAAAAAGTGGTAAAATCTTGGTTTTATTTTAGATCTAAGGCTTTGCTAATTTTAATAATCCTTGGGGTTTCATGAGACCTAATATTAATATCAGTAATGACTTTATTTAATAGGCTAGACATTTCAAATGGAAGAGAATTGTGTAAATAAAGAGTTTTCATTGCCCAAATGAGTCAAGATTGACTCATCTTCTTGACACTAAAAAATAGGGATGGTTGGCATATCATGTCTTATTAAGTTAGGATATACTAAGGGGATGGTTTATATTTTTCCATCATAGTGGAATATGAGGGGTTATAAGGAGATCATATTGACTAAAAAAAAGTTAGGAGGGATGGATATAATATCGCTAGTCGAGGAAGAGGTGTCAGATGAGGAAGATGGTTCTTCTTCCAAAGATGGTAGAAGAATAGGTTTGGGGGTAGATTTATAATCTTTCTTAAAACCTAAGCCATGCTTCTAATGTGGCTTTCTAAAATCTCCTAATGTGACATTGTGAGAACCTTGCTCATATATACCCATGCCAAAGCCTTTCTAGCCACATTGATAAAGGTAGTTTTGAATGAACTCAGGATTGATAAGAAAGGAGAAATTGGATGTAAATGGTTTATCACAAGTACTATTATCAAGTTTTGAGGTAGCTCGATTGATCCCACCATATATTAAGTTAGTATGCTAGAAGGGTGGTCTAAAAGGAATGAACTCACCTAATTGGGTGAATACATGGGTTGCTTATCGAGAGGGCCATATTCTCTAAGAGTGGGTAAGGTGTTAAGGGTTAATAACTGATATTCTCCCATCAAAATCTGCTACATTAAGGATTTAATGGACTCCAAAGTAAGTAATTTTAAATTAAGGATAGTCATGCTAGTTGAGGCTTGATTATAAGATGAAGATGGAATTGCATCAAGAGAGGGTATTATGGCATCACTTGGTTGAAAGGTGAAGTTGCATGATTTAAAGGGATGAGGATTAGTAGGGATGATGTGTACCTAACCTTCATGTTCATATTTAAGGCATCGATGGACTATGGAGGGTACACATCACATTACATGAATCCATGGATGTCTTAATAAAATGTTATATTGAAATGTCCCTTTAATAGCATAAAAGAGTTCATGAATGGTGTGAGAACCTACACAAATGGGGAGAATAACTATTCTTACTGTGGGTGCTACCATGTCATTAAATGTATGAAGAATCACTCATGATTAGGAAATAATGGTTTCTGGTAGTTGTAATTGTTGGAAAGCATGTGAGGAAATAATATTAATATTGGACCCATTATCAATCATAACTCTTTTAATTTGAGTTTGATTTATTTGAGCTATAATGAAAATGGTAGGATCTTGATCTTCACGTGATAAAGGAACAACCTCAAAATTAGTAAAACTAAGAGGTAAGACCATTTGGAGGGCTCTTATAAAACCTAACAAAATTTGAGGTTCATCTGGTCAGACCTCAATAGCTTGGAGAGTTTCTATCATTACATGTTGATGTTGTGGAGAGTTTTTGATAAGCTTATATAATGACATTTTTATAGGCATTTGGTGGAGTTGTTTTAATATGAAGATTTGTACCAACTCCTTGGCTTTAGTTGGGGTAGTTCCTATAAGAGAAACTTTAGGATTTTTTTTAGATGGTTTAAGAATATTAGGTGCAGAGGCTCCTGTAATTGAAACCTTAGCTTTATCAAGATTTTGGTTTTGAGAATGGGTGGTTACATGGATGACATCAATGTGTAATAAAGGTGGATCTGAGGAGGCTACTAACTCTTTATCACTTATAGGACTAGAAATATTATGGGTAGGTGGAATGGATGGAATAATGACCTTTTTCTTAGGATTTTTATTATTTAGATCATCAATTAATAGGTCATCATCCTGGACTAGTTGTTATATTATAACCTTGAGGGCTTTACAATTTTTTGAATCATGTCTAGGTACTCTATGATATGCACATATTTCCTGATTTATATACTAAGTAGGTATTTAGGGGTGAATTTTGATGGACCGTAAAGGTGGTAATATAATGAGGGATGTATCCAATAATTGTTTCAAGATTACAACATAATATCCCTTCAAAGGGTCATATTGTGGTTTTGTAGGGGTTTTGATAATAGGCTTTTTTGACAAAGTAATACTCATTTGGTTTTGTCACTTAGCCTTTATAGGAGGGAAAACTTTAAGATATTTTCCTTTAGGTTTCTCTAATGGTCCCTCAATGGAGGAAGGTGGATATCAAGATGGAGGTGTGACTAATAATGGAGGAAAACTTTGCATTTTCCCACGCATTTGAATAGAAGCACCTATGATAGTTACAAAATATGGATGGGGACCTAAAATAAATGATGGAGATGCTAAAAAAAATATAGGCCCTTTGTTTTTTGTGTGTTAATAAAAGAGGGGGTATTCAGACTAAGGTTTTTATCTTTTGATTTTTGAAAAAGATTGAATTTAACCTAAGGATGAACTAAGGCTTTTTTTGGTGGAATACCAAGACAATTATCCTAGCTATCAATGATAGGATCTTTACCCTTTCATTTAGTATCTTTGGGGTAAGGAGGTGTTATGGTATAATATGGTTTTGAAGGGTCAAGGTTTTGGTCAAAAGGATAGGATCTCATTATATGTTTTCCAGGGATCAAAGGGGTGGAATGTCCAACTCTAGAATTATCAAGATGTTTATCTATAACATCCCAAGGAGTAATTTCATTTCCCATTTAGGAGATTCGGTATGAGAAGGTGATGGTTCACATGAAAAATCCCATGTAATGAGATTAGGGATCTCTACGAGGATTTTGGGACTATTTTTAATGATCTCAAGTTGACTCATATCAAAAGCATCTCCTATAACGAGATCCAAGACTGAAGATTTTTTAGGACTTCTTTAGGCAATAACTAAACATAAATTATGTCAATCATATGTGTAGCTTAATTTTGTGCTTTACACTACATTCAATGTGGATGGGTGGGTTGGAAATGGTTGTTTAAAAATATCTAAAGATTGGTTAGGAAGATCATTTGGATTGTCCAACTAAAGGTCCCCCTTGTCAATGAGGTTTTGTACCAATCATTTAAATGATTGGCATAATTTTATGTCATGTCCTATTACCTTGTGATAAGCACAAAAATCATCTTCTTTATACCAATTGGGTTTAGAACATATATCATCGATTGGTCTAATCAGAGGAGTTCAATAACATTTGCTTGTAGGATTTTATCTAATACCTAAGTATAAGGCTCTCCTATAGGGGTATATTTATTAGGGGGGAAATTAATAAGGCCCCTAGATTACTACATTTAAGAGGTGGAGGACCTTGATTGGTTGGATGATGGAAGGGAAGAAGTTTTTATAATAACTATATTTGTCTCTCTTTTTGGTTTAGAATTATTTATATTTATTTTGGAGGGGTTAGATTTGAATTTCTTATTACACAACTTAACTTTTCCCTCTTCAATGCCACATAGTTCAAGATTACAGGCCATAGTAAAGGCTTTGTCAAAAGTCTTAAAAGTTTGAATTTGTAACATGGATGATATATGTTTTACACAAGAATGTGAAAATAATTCAATTAATTATGTTTGTGGCAAGGAAAAGGTTAGTTGG
The DNA here is from genome assembly GCA_037957365.1 of Torreya grandis. Lineage (NCBI taxonomy): Eukaryota > Viridiplantae > Streptophyta > Pinopsida > Cupressales > Taxaceae > Torreya > Torreya grandis. The sequence continues at coordinate 1,232,728 of JARHVA010001908.1, forward strand.
TTGATTAAGTTATGCCATCAAGCCACAAAGTCTGATATGGATTCATCATCAAACTATCTAATAGCGTAAAGATTTTTAACAGTCACTTTTTGATTAATATTGTTTGAGAAGTGTTCTAAGAAAATTTGGGCCAACTACCTAAAGGAAAAGAGAGAATGCTAGGGAATGGAAATGTACCAATCCAATGCAGATCTTACTAATGATATGGGAAATGTTCTAAGTAGGAGGGCATCATCTTGTGCTATAAGATAACATGCATGTCTAAATGCTCATATCTTCTTTGTTTTGAAATTTATTAAACTTAGGAAGCTCCCATTATGAGGGATATGGTCAGATAGGGATAAAGGGATGAATTGGCTCATTAAAAATTTGCTCATATGGGAGAACCATACTATGTCTAGAGGTGAAGGCTTCCAAATTATCCATCATATTCATGAGGATGTTTATAATGTTTGTTTGAGTATTAATTTGAGGCACACTTCCTAAAACACCTTGTTGAAAGGGTTGATAACTTGGTAAAGAGGTAGACATAGGATATGAGGGAAGGTATCCTATTGTAGTACACAAAATAGGTTGAGATACCACCACATATTGTGGGACTTGTAGTAGAATATTTTTCTATGGGAAGCACTATAAATAAGTGGTTATTTTGGTTGTGATGAAGCCATGTATTGGGTGGCCAAGGAGACATACTATTGGAAAGGTTGGGTATAAGGGATTTGTTGTGTTTGAGGTATTTAATGTGTGCGAGGGGTTTGTGATGAAGTGTATGCTAAATTAATTCTAATGGGTGGGAGACTTATAATAATTGACAAAACTAACATTTGGTAAGGTATTGTGGATATAGGTTGAGTGGTATTTTGAATATGAGTAATGAGGGTTGGAGAACTGGTAGATACTATAGGTGGTTGGTTTCCTAGAGATTGTGTCACTTGGGTATGAGAACTAGATGGAAGAGATTTAGTGTTAAAGGTTACCATGGTCGTGGTAAATTCTCTAGTTATCTCAATTCCCACAAAAGGCATCACATACATATGTGGATAACCTTGGGTATGGGGGGAAGAAGAAATATGTATTGCTCAACAATTAAGATAGTAATTAAGAGCAATGGGGTTATTTTCCAATATTTATATAAAGAAAGGATATCCTTGAGGATAATATTATGGAAACACAAGATTATCAAAGGACTCAAGGGAAGAAATAAGACTAGGTGTACATTTCATTAGAGAGGATGTAACACCCTCCTTAGATTCTTTGTTTGATTATTGCCTAGTTAAAACCATGAGATAAAAAATAAAAACAAAAATAAAACAAACAAATAAAACAAAAATTTCCTTTTGAATTATCTTGTTTTAATGATGGATGAAAGACACACACTAAATTCATTCCAAAAAAAAATTATCTCTTTTAACTTTAAGATGTCAAAGGAAATATAGAAAAAGAAAAGATAATGAAGGTCCTAAGTAATGGTAATCTAAGGATGGTTTTAGGTATTTTGTTTTGGTACTCAAAGGAGATATGTATTGGTATTAGCACATGGATTGATACTTGGAGCTTTCTCCCCTCACGTCACAATCCCACTGCCAATATGGGTGCTTAGCCAAAGTATACAATGGTCCAGAGATTATACTCAGCCAGAGAACTGAGTCAGTTCTCCCCTTGGTGGTGAAATCCATGGGGGTGAAATCCAAGTAGGATCTCTAGGATAAAGGTTTCCATGAGGTTATTAAATCTCCATTAGTTTCCTAATTTCAAATGTTGAGATGTGTTTATTATAAGAGTGATTTAGCTTGTGTGTGGATAAAGTGATGACTACAATAGATTTTTGCCTAAATTATTCTATGTGAAATAATCTAAACAACAAAGATGAATGCAATTTATTTTAAATTTTTTAAGAAAAGGAAATAAAATGCAGTCCTAATGTTATATTTGGATGAATACAAAAAATAAAGAAAAAAAAAGAGAGCAAATTCAATGATTTTGAATTTAACAAAGAAAAATGAGACCTAGGGTCCAAACGGGCATGTTATAACGTTTTAGTATTTTTATGCTTTTCAATGTGATTTAATTAGCTACTAAAAACAAAGTAAATGTAGGGTTTAGAGTTCCCTAGAGATAAATGTTGGTTGCACACCATTGATCAAGCTTTATGGGAACTCCTATTTGGCTGGGGAGGAATGACTTACAATTCATGACACTTAAACAAAAATTGGATTAATATAAAAATGAGTGGGGTTGCCTAGTAATAAACCAGTCCCAAGAAGTGATACACTTTCTTATATGGATGTCAGTCCACATTCAACATTCAATTTTACAAATAAAAATGAAATTACAAAGATATATATGGATAGGATAAAAATAGACAATGTCAAAGATAACTTAATCTATAGCAAGTTTAATCTGATCAAAGTAATTATCCCATATTTCAGTTGTAATATCAATGTCTTCTTGGATTACAACCAATTTTTCATTAATGTATTCAAAATTATGTATAAAAGCCACAATGCAAAGTCCTAGCTCAAATGCAATGTCACTCTTTCTAACAAATAGTGGTTAAGGGACTATGGGAATATCAAAGATTCTAATAAAATCATGTACTAATCTGGGTAGGGTCATCTACATGAAAATACAAATTTTAACAAACTAGAATGCATATTTAATAGATGCTAAAGATATAAAATATACTGTTTAAGGCTATTTTTATAGTTTGATAGGGATCGATGATGATCCTACAAGATCAACATTGATTATACAAGATCGACATCAATTTAGATGAATCGATGTCAATTTTGTATAAAAGTACTAAACTATAAAATAGACTATAATGATGGCCTAGAAAATTGATAAAACAATCAAAACTGAATGTAAAATAAAAACATAGAGATTGTAGAAGATAAATAAAGCTTAAATATGATAATATACTGACCTTGGATGGTTAAAAATGTGTAGATATAGAGATGCCAAAATAATGTAAATGGCCTTCAAAAATAATCTAATAATGTGGTCAATCAAGTGTTCTTCAAAGTGGCAAGGTGTTGATAATGTCTATATGTGGGTTCAAGACTGGTTTAGATAGAATTTTGTGATCAAAATGGATTTCTTCCTTTCATGTTCATTCCTCCCAAGAAATGGAAGTTTGTTGAGTATTTATGGATCGATGTCGATCCTAATTGATCGACATTTATTGTTGAGGATCGACATCAATCCACCTAAATTGGCTAAAGTTGCTTTGAACCACCTGCCAAACTTAATGAATATAACACTAAGTTGTTTGCACTAATTTTTAATGAGGGTAGGTTATTAGGAGGGTTGTTCAGAGGTTGTGTAAGGGGACAAATCTTATGTTAACACATGGCACAATCTAAAAATGAGTTCCAAGCATAAACAATATTTCAAGACTAAGTAACTAAGCAAGCGCTATTAATTATAAAGTGCTTTTTTTTTTTTCCCCTTGTGAATGTGGGCCAAAATTCCTAGGGTGAAAGTAATGGGCTAAAGGTAATGATATCTTTAGCTCAGATGGAAACATTGTGAGGAACCCATTTTTTCAAATATCCCATCTCTAAGCATATGAGCTTGACATGTGGTTTGTATTGAGACTGAGCTTGGATGAAGAACTCACCAAAGATCATAAGAAGCTATGATGGGTTGTCATGTGGCATACAAAGATGAACCCAAGTCAATTTTTAAAGTCAAAATAATCGACTAAGTATTGTACATGGGTCTAAATGGGGATTGCACTTGCATAAGTAAAAAAAAGGCCTAGAATGAGCTCAAATTTGACATGTAGTTTTAACCCACCATAGAGGAGTTTTTTGGTATCTACACTATCACTAGTTGAGACTAATTTGATGGCCCATCTCACTTGCTTAGATTTCAAATTCATTATCAGGATATGTAACTACATTGACTCACAAAATCAATGATAAATATAATGACTCAGTGTTCAAATCATGGCATAGCTTAAATCCAACTAGAAAAATGGTGAGAGGGTGGTGGAATTTGGCCCCATTCATCATGGAAGAGAGTGGAAATGGAAAACATATATAAGATAAGTTGTAAGATTTGGAGGATGTGAAATATATTTTTGAAAACCTAGCTCTATAAATCTTGAGGGGATGCCCACTTCCTTGACCCACCTTACCTGATCATCATCAAAAATTTAAAACTACCTCAATAATGGGTAAGATCAAATCAGACCTAAGATTTGAATATTTTACCTATTCAAATAGGCAAGATTTTCATTATGAGGGTACCCTTTTTTAGCAAAAAAAAATTATAAAAATTGGATCATCCTTGATCCCTCATTTGGGTATGACTAAACTCTGCCCTTTTGTAACTCTGGCTTCAATCCTTTTGAATCAATAGAAACTAAAATTTACCTTCTTTAAACTGATATTTTTGTGTGATTTTGATGCTTAGTTGATCTACATATGTGATATAAGTTGTTATTCCTTTTGTATGTCCTTTATTTTTACCTTGTTATTATAAGGTTGAGTTCATACAAGTCATATGTTATGTTGAAATTGTCTAGGCTAGTGAATTATTGTGTAAATTGGTTGATTGTGTTTAACATAAAACCTTTCAATCATTCCTTTAAGTCATATGCATAGAATCAAAACACCCATATGAAAGAATGTTGTGTGAAGAGAATAATATGAAGAGAGTGTAAGATATTTTCATTCCATATTTAGCCACATAGTGCTATCAAGAGGCTAGTGTAGGAAGCATAACACAATTGATGCATCACCTTTCTAAATCCTAAGTTCAGTTGTGTTCTCTTTCTCTATTTTCCTTGTAAGTACATTAGCATTAATGTTAGTCTTAGGTGATACATTATGGTAAGATGACACTCTCTATAGGTTCACTCTAACCATAGGTGACCCACAACCTTGGGGTGTTCCCATTGTGTCGATTGGGTGAAGAGATGTAAAACACCTCCTGATGTAAGAGCATTAGGGTAAACTTCATATTCATGGTGAAATTATCATATTTTGTACTTGTTCATGATGTATGGTGTCTTATAATCTCTTTAAGAGTAATTAAATATATTAAAAGGCTATAACAAGATCTCATTTGACTCCTTTAAAGCATATAAGCTGATAGATTCTCATACTTGACATTTTCCTACTAAAAAGGGAATATTTGAATGTAATTACTTAGCTTGTGAGAGTTGAGAGCATTTTTAAATAATTAAACCTTATGTAAATGACCCTAAGAAACTAATATAATGTTTTAAATGTACTTTAACTACTATGTCAATGTAAATCCATCTTAAAAAGTTATTTAGGGAAGTTTCCAATGTAGAAGGATAAATAGCATGTTAGTCGGACATAAAGTTTATTCCCATGATATTTGGAAAAATTATTGAAAGTTATAAGATTATAAATTTATTTTAAGATTAGATAGGTTCGAATCATTGGGATAAGGGGCCAAAATATTATATAAATTAGGCCTAACAGGCCATTTGGAGCATTAGAGAAATAGTAGTAAGTATTAAAAAACACTTCTCAAGAAGGTTTCTTGAGATTGTAGCCCCTAGTAGGCTTGTTTTAAATATTAGGATGGTTTATTTGTATGTATAAGAGTTTTTTTGAATAATAAATAAATTTTCAAGTCCATCTAAGTGTCTTTCTAGCTCAAAAACTCTATTAGTGGTATGTGTTAATCTTTATGTGCTTATTTCTTGACACATTCTCATGTTTCTTGAGTAAAAGAGGTTGACTAATGATAGTAATGGATGTTTGAAAAGTTAATTAATTTTGATAAGGATTATAAGAATAATAATAAGGTTTGTATATCTCATTTTATTCTATTCTAATATTTGTATGTACTTAAGACTCTAATTTGGCATTGTTTCCATTGAGAAACTTGTTTAAGAATAGGGTATACAAACAATTAAGGACTAATTCCATTGGAGTGTAAGGGATGGATATGATAGGAGGGATTAAGGTAAATTTAAATTCTCTATAAAAAGTGTGTAATTCCTTTATAATACATCTAAATTATCCTTTATGGGATTTATTTTATGTATGCATGCACAAACTAAGAATTGGGTCTATGAGAACATTGTTTGAAAAAGAAAGAGAAACTCTTGGACCTAATAAAGAATAAATAAAGGTTTTTAAAAGTATACCTAATTTTTTTATAGACATAAATACACCATTTTTAAGTCTCAAAACTTTATATAAACTCAAAGTAAGCAAATTTGGTTGCTCTATGGTCTGAAATAAGTATTATGAGAACCTAGTTTCTAAAAATATTATTTTCTGAGAAAATAAGTATGATACCATTAATTGGACATAAAATATAAAATTTATAGGTGTTAAAAATATAAATTTTTAAATTGGTTTTAGGTTTTGAACATTTATATAACTTGAGTTATAAATTTATTTAGTTTGTTGCCCTGTGACTGTTCTTAGTTCAAGATTAAGAACAAAATTGTATGTTAAGAGAGATTTAAGGTTGAAAAATGAGTTTAAAGAATTTATTAGTGTTTAAATGGTTATTAAATACCTATAATCCAATTTTTAGTCATTTAAATTTTTTATAACACTCAAAAATGAAAAATCTCAATCCTAGGCATGTCACAACTTGTCCGTAGGACTTGACAACAAATGAAAACTCGTATTTCTCTCCAAACACATGGTGTAAAATTCTAAAAACTTGTAAAATAATTTATTTTATCATTATTTATATGATTTAAGTGGTTTTATGTCCATTTGAGATGTTTCACACGTGTGGAGGTGGTGTTGCAGGCTCAAACATGGTTAATTAGACCTAATTGGCACATTGTCTTGCAAAAGAAAGTTGTATAAGAGATTTAGTTTGATCCTAAAAACTTTTTATATTAGTAAAAAGGATAATGGGTATCTAATTTTTTTTTTCATGAAATTATATATTTTTTAAACAAAGTTAGAATAAGCCTTAAAACAGGGCTAGAAGGCCTAAAGTAGGCTTAATGAAGGAAGTAGGACTTTAGAATTAAAATAGTGAATTAAACCTATTGGTACATGTATAATAGGTGTAAATAAATATTTTAAAGTCTTTATAAGTTATTTTTACTACATTTTTTTAAATTCTTCATTGAAGGCTTTAGTGAATTCCTGGTAAACAAAGTGTAAAAGCAATGTTTTATGTTTTCTGATTAATTGGTTGTTTATGTGAAAGGAGTAAAATTATGAGATAAATATTGGACACTTTAAATATTTATTTGTTCTAAACATTCATTTTTATGTTTAGAAGTTAATTTTTTTGTGAAGAGACAGAGATTACAAGCAAACATAAGCCTAAAAGGAGGTATTGTGGTTATCATCTTTGGTTTTATGATGCAAAAACATTAATATGGTTTTTAGTTATATGTGAAATTACAACTATTGAATTTATGTAATTGATCAAATTTATGTGATCTAGGGATAATAATACACTTTAATAGTGTAAGTATGTTATCATTTTGGTATCAGAGCTTAGATAAGATCTTGGGTAACTATGGTTAGCTTTCAATTTAAATTTTTTGAGTAGTATTTTCATGATTTTTGAGTTGGATAATTAGGATAAGTAGGTTTTGAGTTGGATACATGTTATTATTTAAAGGAAATAGTGAAGGAGATTTATAAAAATCTTGGAAATCTTGAAAGAGAGGCAAGGAGGTTGTTTTAATCCTTAAGATAAAAGAGATAAAGAGATTGGAGTGGAAAGGAGAGCCCTAAAGCCATAGAAGCTTTATATAGAGAGAATTGTTGAAATCTCAAGGAAATCTCAAGGAGAGCATAGAGATGTTAAAAATTTCAAGGTAAAGGATTAGAAGATAGTGCCAAAAGACTAAGGTGAAAAATACCTAGGTGAGGTACTAGAAATAACAAGTAGGATAAACTTGCTAAGAGAAGATAGGTCCAGTGAGGCTTGAAGGAAAAGTAAAAGAGTAAAGAGAAAACAGAGAAATATGAAGGTCTTAGTTCAAGAAATTTTCCACAAAAAGGTGAGAGAAGTAGTAAACAAAGAGATAGATATGGAGAGAGAAATAGTTGAGATAAAGGTAATCTTATCAGCGATGACACAAATCTTGAAGGAATAAAGGCAAAGATTCTCCATGAGAATTATAAAAATAGTCAAGTGGCCTCTTAAAGAGATTTATGAGAAAATGAGAAGGCAGAAAAAAATTGGCCAATTGAAGAAATAACTAAAGACATTAATCAATAAATCTAAGGATAAGAGACATTTATCAAGTAATATAAGGAGAAGAATATAGAGGCAATCAAGCCTCAAATATTCAAATATGATCATTTCTTGTCATGTGCATATGTAGGTAAAAATATAAATGAATGAGAATCCCACTTTGAAGGCTTAAAGTCAAAACAAGACAAAATATGGATGAAGCATAAACAACATGCTTGGAGAATTCCATTAGAGCATGAAAATGTGGATATATGTTATCTCTATGAAGGATAGATGCTCAATTATTCATTTGAAGAGACTCAATGGCTTCAAAATTTTCCTTGTAATATTATATTTGATAGTGAAAATGTAACTTTTAAACAAGATGCTTTGTATGAACAAATAATTGAGCTATCAGATAGGTTCATGAAATGTGAATGTAAAGATGAAGCACCAATTTAAGTTCTTGTGGAACCTAAAATACAATAGGAAAAGGTGTCTTAATTGACACAAAATTAAGACAAACAAGTTTTAAATCATGATATTGTAGAGTATAATGAAGAAGAAGAATTGTTATGACAACAAATCATCCAAGGACCTAAAAACTTAAACCTCATAGGAGATGAGTGTTGGAAATATTGTCATTAATGTCAAAGGTTTAGCATTATTGGTGATAAAGGCCCCATTGCATTTAATGTTGTTTGTAATAAATTTATCTTGGATAATATGAGTTAATATTTATTTAATATTAACGAATATATTATTGGTTGCATATGAGACAAAAGAAGGGCCCATGGAGAAGTCGAAGAGCCACGGGGTAAAGACAAAAGAAGGATGGGACGCATTTTCCCATGAAGAGTCATCTTGGGGAATACCAAGAGTCACCAAGTGAAGACAAAAGAGTAAGGGCACAATTTCTCATGAAGGGACACTTTGAGGAATATGAAAAGTCACCAAAGATAAGGACAAAAGTGGGGAGGACATTTTTGATCATGAAGGGTCACCACATGACTTTTCAAAGGCTTGAATATGAAGGGTCATACAAGTTTGGCACCATTTTCCATGAGGATTGAAGGGTCACAAAGGGGGAAGGCCAAAGGTCATTTAGAAAGCTATAAATAAAGGCTTGAGAAGCCATTTGTAATATGGAAGAGAGAGGTTGATTTTATATTGTATTATCTAGCTTAGAAGAGCAATTGTGAGAGTTGAATATGATTTGTATTTGTTATATCTAGCTTAGAAGATCAAAGGTGAGAGAGAGGAAAGAGATGTTGTATTGATCTATCATTTGTTGAGATAACAACATTGAGAGATAGGTGTGTGGTATACACAAAGGGGTTGGTGCTCCTATGGGTTGGTGCTCATGAATTTTTGCTGGGTTGGTGCTCGACAAAGGGGTTGGTGCTCATGAATTGTTTCTGGGTTGGTGCTTGGCAAAGGGGTTGGTGCTTTCGTGGGTTGGTGCTCATGAATAGTAGCTGGGTTGGTGCTTGGCAAATGGGTATGGTGCTCTTGCAAGCTTGGCTTGCGAATTTTTTTTTGGTTTGTGCTCATTCATATACTTGAAATTATTCTTCATGGTTTTTCCCACATTAGGTTTCCACGTTATATCTGGTGTCTCTCTCTATCTTGTGTGGTGTTTATTGTTTGAATTTTATTGCATATCTTGAATGTTTGATTAAGTGGAATTTGGTTAAAGAAAAGATTTATAAGATATATGTTATACTAATTCACCCCTCCTCTCAGTATATCCCATGCTTAAAAATTGGTATTAGAGCAGGTTCCTTTTTGAAAAGTTTTATAGCTTGAAGGTAGATCGGGAAAGCATGATGGCTGGGTCACAAGAAGGATTTTCTACAAATAAGGCACCTTTGTTTGATGGGATGAATTATGCTTTTTGGAGCATGAGAATGAAGGTTTATTTGATGGCCCTTGGATTCGACATATGGACAGCAGTGGTGGAGGAATATGAAGAGCCACAGACATCTACAATTACTCCAGTAGAAAAGAAGGCAAGTGAATGTAATGCTAAAGCTTTAAATACTATTTTATGTGGTTTATGTGAATCTGAATTTGTTAAAGTTATGAAATGTAAATCTGCTCATGAAACTTGGGTAAAACTTGAGAATATTTACAAAGGTGATGGAAAGGTTTAGCAAGCTAAGTTGTAGACTTTTAGAAGGCAGTTTGAAAGTTTGAAGATGGAAGAAGAAGAAGATATAGCAAGTTATCTTTTGCGAGTTGATCAAATCATAAATTAGATTCAAGGTCTTGGAGAAACATTGGATGAGTCAATGGTGGTGCAAAAGGTTTTGAGATCTCTACCAATGAGATATGATGTAAAGGTTTTGGCAATCGAGGAGATGAATAATTTAGCCAAGCTAAAGATGGATGAGCTTCATGGTATTCTCACAGCATATGAGATGCAGATAGAACAAGATAAACCTTGAAAGAGAGAAGCAGCTTTCAAGACATCAAAGAAGGAGAAAGCTAAGATTCAAGAATCAAGTGATAGTTCCAGTGATGATGAAGATGACAATGGAGCACTTTTCATTTGCACACTGAAAAGAGGAATAGGTAAATATCAAGGAAAATTACCTTTTAAATGTTTAAATTGTGGAAAGATTGGACATTTTTTAGCAAGATGCCCAAATAAGGGTAATGATGATGAAGAAGAAGAAAAGCCTACATACAAGAAAAATTTCAAAGGCAAATCTAAGAAGGGATTCGAGAAGAAGAGCCTATATTCTAAGGATCCTAGCTCAGTTGAAGATAGTGGAGTCAGCGATTCAAAAGAAGAAGAGATTATATTCATGACCATACATGAAGGTGATCAAGAAGAAGAAGAGGAGGAAGCTGAAGTGAATATGGAAGGAGAGCTCATTTGTGCCTTAGAAGAGTTAGAAGTTGTTCAAAAGAAGAATCAAAGATTAAAGTGCCAGATCGAGAAAAAAGAACAAGAGTCAAAGGAAATGATTGAAGATCTACAAGCACACTTTGAAGAAGCCAAGAAGAATGAAGAAGATCTCACAACACAATTGAAAATAGCAAGAAAAGAATGTCAAATGTATGTTATTGAAATTGCCTCTTTAAAAGAAGATATTAAGAAAGCAGTCAGTGATAAAGTAGTCAGTGATTCAAAATTTGAAGATAGCACTAACATGCTGAATAAGATACTGGAAAGTCAAAAAGCATATTTAGATAAGACAGGGATCAGTTTTGAAAAGAAAAAGAGCTATGCTGAAGCTCTTACACAAGAGGAAATAAAAAGGGGAGAAGTGAAGAATACAGAGGACATTCCAAATAGAGAAGGCTGGAGAGAACAAAGCTACAAAAGAAAATTAGGTTAGAGATATACATACATGTCTTATTTTTATGGCTATTGTTTTTATTGTAATGGATATGGTCACAAGAAATTAGAATGTATAAAAAGAGATAAAAATTTTAGAAATAAGGAGAAGGAAAGTCAAGTAGAGTCAAGCAGAAGCCACAACTCTTTTGCTCCTCTATCAAGCTTTGATGAAGAGACCATAGTATGTTACAAGTGCAACAACTTTGGACACATAGCTCGGTATTGTAGAAGTGTGTTCAATTTAGTCAAAAAGGATCATAGTTTTAGAGCACCATTCATCAAGAAGAAGGTTCAGACATGTTCATGGTAGAAGAAACAACATGAAGATTTTATGATGGTTTAGACAACCCTGCATGTAATAGGTAAAGATCAGCCATGGTTAATTGATAGCAGATGTTTAAGGCATATGATAGGTGATAAAAGTAAGTTCATATCTCTAAAGAAGATCAATCATGGTATAGTGAGATTCAGAGATAAAACCACTGCTAGAATAGTCAGAAAAGGTATTTTGAGTTTGGATTATGGTAGAACTAAGACTAAGAATGTTTTATATGTAAAAGGTCTTAAGCATAATCTGTTGAGTGTTAGTCAAATATGTGATCAAGGATATACATTAAAGTTTCATAAAGAAGGTTGTGAGATTAGAAGAAAAGATTCAAATGAGTTGATTGTAGATGCTCAAATGACAGGGAACAATGTGTATGTATTGTCAGATATCTTCTCAAAGGCATGATTAAAAGATACATTCAAAGATCGATGAGAGGAGTTGGGAGTAATTTCTATTACTTTCTGCCATTGATGTTCAGCATCAAGTGAGGGGGAGCTAAGTGTTAGCTCTAGTTAGGCCCTTTGCCATTGATGTCAAAGGGGGAGAATAATAGGTACAGGTGTAGAAATTAGGTACAGGGAACAGGTACAAGTTGCTACAGTAAGGGGGAGTTATTGTATGTTTTTAGATGATAGTATGTGTAGGTGACAGGATGTGGCAGTTTGAGGATTGAGGTTGCCATCAATGACAAATGGGGAGATTGTTGGAAATATTCTCATTGATGTCAAAGGTTTAGCATTATTGGTGATAAAGGCCCCATTACATTTAATGTTGTTTGTAATAAATATATCTTGGCTAATATGAGTTATATTTATTTAATATTAATGAATATATTTTTGGTTGCATATGAGACAAAAGAAGGGCCCATGGAGAAGTCGAAGAGCCATGGGGTAAGGACAAAAGAAGGATGGGACACATTTTCCCATGAAGAGTCATCTTGGGCAATACCAAGAGTCACCAAGTGAAGACAAAAGAGTAAGGGTGCAATTTCTCATGAAGGGACACTTTGAGGAATACAAAAAGTCACCAAAGATAAGGACAAAAGTGGGGAAGACATTTTTGATCATGAAGGGTCACCACATGACTTTTCAAAGGCTTGAATATGAAGGGTCATACAAGTTTGGTGCCATTTTCTATGAAGATTGAAGGGTCACAAAGGGGGAAGGCCAAAGGTCATTTGGAAAGCTATAAATAAAGGCTTGAGAAGCCATTTGTAATATGGAAGAGAGAGGTTGATTTGATATTGTATAATCTATCTTAGAAGAGAAATTGTGAGAGTTGAATATGATTTGTATTTGTTAGATCCAGCTTAGAAGAGCAAAGGTGAGAGAGAGGAAAGAGATGTTGTATTGACCTATCATTTGTTGAGATAGCAACATTGAGAGATAGGTGTGTGGTATACACAAAGGGGTTGGTGCTCCTGTGGGTTGGTGCTCACAAATTGTTGTTGGGTTGGTGCTCGGTAAAGGGGTTGGTGCTCTTGTGGGTTGGTGCTCATGAATTATTAATGGGTTGGTGCTCGGTAAAGGGATTGGTCCTCCTGTGGGTTGGTGATCACAAATTGTTGTTGGGTTGGTGCTCGGCAAAGGGGTTGGTGCTCCTATGGGTTGGTGCTCACAAATAGTAGTTGGGTTGGTACTCGACAAAGGGGTATGGTGCTCTTGCAAGCTTGGCTTGCGAATATTGTTTGGGTTTGTGCTCATTCATATACTTGAGATTGTTCTCCGTGGTTTTTCCCACATTGGGTTTCCATGTTATATTTGGTGTCTCTCCCTATCTTGTGTGGTGTTTATTGTTTGAGTTTTATTTCATATCTTGAATGTTTGATTAAGTGGAATTTGGTTAAAGAAAAAATTTATAAGATATATGATATATTGATTCACCCCCCTCTTAGTATATCCCATGCTTAACAATGAGGAGGTTATTGAAGAAGATAAAATGGATCTATTTAAGCTCTTAAGTGAATAATATTTTGATCCAAAAAAGATGGCATCAAGAGAAAGGGCAATAATGCCTCAAGTTTTTTAATCTAATTATGTTTTTAGTTGAGTGTGCAGGTATGAAAGAAAAGGAAATAGAGCCCTACATAATGGATTTCATTAGAGAAGATTAAGGAAATATTGAGCCACTTTGGATCATACATCATGAATAAATTATAAATAATAATAATATCTTCAAGAACTGTAAAAGAAGAAGTATAATCTTCATTTAACAGGAGATCAAATAATTTCCCACTAGGGGTCTTTGATGCAAGAGCATCAGGATGAGATTCATGTTCATGATGAAGATATCATAGTTTTTAGTTGTTAATGATGTATGGGTGTCTTATAATCTCTTTAGGAGTCATTAAATATCTTAAAAGGCTATAACAGGTTCTCTTTTGACTCTTTTAAAGTATATAAGCTGATACATTGTCATACTTGGCATTTTCTTTCCAAAAAGGGAATATTTGAATAGTTGAATGTAATTACTAGGCTTGTGAGAGAGGATATCATTTTTAAATAGAGTAAACCTTATGGAAATGACACTAATAAACTACTATAATAATAATAATAATAATAATAATAATAATAATAATAATAATAATGTGTTTATATCTCATTTAAGTCTATTTTAATATTTCAATTTACTTAAGACTCTAATTTGACATTATTTCCATTGACAAACTTGTTTGAGAATAGGGTATACAAACAATTAAAGACTACTTTCCATAGAGTGTAAGGGATGGAGATGATAGTAGGGATGAAGGTGGATGTAAATTATTTATAAAAATTTTGTAATTCCTTTATAATACATCTGAGTTATCATTTATGGGATTTATTTTATGTATGCATGTACAAACTAAGAATTGGGTCTATGAGAACATTGTTTGAAGAAGAAAGAGAAATTTTTAGACCTAATAAAGAATCATTCAAGGTTGTGAAATTTTTACCTAAGTTTCACATACTTAAATACATGATTGGTAAGTCTTAAAACTTTATATAAACTCAAATAAGCAAATTTGGTTTCTCTAGGGTCTGAAATCGGTATTCTAAGAACCTAGTTTCTAAAAATATTATTTTTTAAACAAATTCGTACAATACCAATAATTTTACATAAAATGTAAAAGTTATAGGAATTAAAAATATAATTTTTTCAAGTTTAATGATAATTTTTAGTGTTTATCAAACTTGAGTAAAGAATTTATTTAGCTTGTTTCCCTATGATTATTCTTCAGATAGGATTGAGAAAAAAATTGCATGTTAAGAGATATTTAAGGTTGCACACTAAGTTTTAAGGATTTATAAGTGTTTAAATGGTTAGGAAAGACCTATAATAAAATTTTGAGTCATTTAAATTGTTTATAACACTCAAAAATAAAAAATCTATGTCCTAGGCCTGTCACAACTTGTCCTTAGGACTTGATAACAAATAGAAACTCATATTTCTCTCTAACCACATGGTGGAAAATTATAAAAAATTCTAATATAATGTATTTTGGAATGATATATAGCATTTAAGTGGTTTAAATTCCATTGGAGATGGTTCACACATGTGGAGTTGGTGTTGCAGGCTCAAACATGGTTAATTAAGCCTAATTGACACATTGTCTTGAAAGATAAAGTTATAGTAGAGATTTAGTTTGATCCTAGAAACTTGTAAGGTTATTAAAAAGGATAATGGGTATCTGAAAATGTGTTTTTATTTTCCAATAAATTTAGAATAAGCCTTAAAACAGGTTTACAAGGCCTAGAGTAGGCTTAATGAAGGAAGTAGAACTTTAGAATTAAAATAGTGAATGAACCTATTGGGACATGTATAATAGGTGGAAATAGGATTTTTAAAGTATTTATAATTTTTGGTGACTCCATTTGTTCAAAAATTCTCCATTGAAGGTGTTAGTGCCCAAAATTGCACTGGAGCAATTGGCACTTAACTATATCAAAATTTATGTCCTTAGCTAGATTTATGTCTCCATGGTTTCCCTTAGAAGGTAAAGTTCATGTACATAATTTGATAATTATTTTGTATTGTCTTTTCTTGGTGAAGGTGTTCTTTACCTTAGACTTTTTGGGCCTTTTGCATTAACACAATGTCTAACAAAAATAGGTCTTTAGATTTTTTATCTCAGACAAAAAGTCTAAAGACTTATTTTCATCAGACATTTTGTCCGCTATAAAAGTTCTAAAGGAATTAAATGTCTTGTCACTTTTGGGCTAAGTGTTTTACAAAAGTTTTGAAGGTCTATTTAATTGGTTTTGGGTCATTTGTTTCAAACTTTTTGTCCATGGTAAAAATTCCAAAGGGCACTTGCCCTTCAAACATTTTTCTTACACAAAAATCCCAAAGGAATTATAAGGTCATTTGTTTCAGCCAAAAGTAATTTCCAAAAATCTTGAAGGGTCATTTTTCCTTTGCAAAATGTCTAAAGTATTATTTCCTGTAAACATTTTACCCTTGCAAAATTCCTGAAGGGTAATTTCAAAGGCCAAAAGACACTTGCAAAAAAACTCGAAGAACACTTTCAAAGGGCCATTTTGCCTTTTCAAAATGTTTGAAGGATTATTTCCTTTGGGAATTTTGCCCTTTCAAAATCCCTGAAGGGTGTCTACAAAATGTCCAAAGGATAATTCTAGATATAAAGGACACTTACACAAATCTTGAAGGGTACTTTCAGAAAGTCTAAAGGGCATTTTTTCAGGGTAGGTGCCCTTAAAAAAAATTTGAAGGATATTTTCAAAAAATTGAAAGGTACTTTTGACAAAATTGCTACAAACCAGAGGTCCATTTCCTTCAAACATTTTTCCTAAGCAAAAAGTCTGAAGGATAGATCTAGATGGTGAAGGACATTTTCAAAATTCTTGAAGGGCACTTTATAAATATGGAGGACACTTTCAATAGTTTCAAAGGGCACTTTCAAGAGATCGAAGAACCATTCCAAAAAATCTGAAGGGCATTTTTGTAGGGCAAGTGTCTTTAAAAACAATTTTGAAGGGTATATTCAAGTGCACAAAAGATTCTTTCAAAAAAATTATCGCAGGGTAGAGGTCTATTTCCTTCAAAAAAATTCCCTGAGCAAAGAGTCTGAAGGAATTTCATTTATTTGGGAGAAGTGCTAAGGTCAATTTCTATGGGGAAATTATTTTGAACAAATTGTTCAAAACAATTATCTCAACAACCAAAAAAGAGCTAAGTGTCAAATTCTTTTAACAAAAGTGCAAAGGTTCAATTCCTTATAGATAATTTCTTAAACACATTTCTTGTGGGACAATAGGGCTAAAGAAAATAATGAGGCCAAAGACAAAGACTCAAACAAAATTATCATGGAAGAAAATCCCTAAAAGAATATTTCCAAATTAAAGGTGATGGTCTTGTGGATGTATTTTGATAGGTGCATGGATGTCAACTTTTAGCTATGGGGACTAGCTGTTGGGATTCAAATGTTCAAAAAATTATCATGTAAGCATTAATTTTAGACCTTGTGAAGTAGCCATTTATTTTCTAATGGAGGCAAATCTAATGGTACACATTTTCATGGATCATGATGATCCAATAGTGTGCAATCAATGCTAAATATTTAAAGGGACTCAGGAAGCCCATAAGGTTGCCAAGTGGCATACCCTCAGGGCTAAAGAAGTAGTATATAATAACTCTCCACCCCTTAGATCATGATCTGATGGAGCATGTTTTCTCATCCCAATCATATCTAATGGAGTGAGGATGATGTCAAAATTTTATAGGCCAAAGGAGTTCCACAAGGATGACAAGTGTCATCTTAGGGACTCAGGCAGAGATCAACAACCCATAAGCCCTCCCCAAAGGTCTCTAAGGCTTGAGTGCTTGGATTTGTGAAAAATCAAAGTAAAAAGGGTGAAATAAATCTAATGTATTATATTTTCATTTGCTTTACTTGTCCAAATTCCTCCATGGGAGGATATTTTAACGTTTCAAGATCTAGGTGGGCCATTCCAAGGAATGATTACTCAAATAGCCATGGATTTGGAATTTTCCCAAGAAATCATTGTAAGAGTAGGTTGTTTCATGGCATGTATAAGAGGAAATACAATTTTCCATGTAGTTATAGCTATGCTAATGAGTGGTCGAAGGGCATCTTCAGATGATTACACAAAAGACAAATGGTTTGTTTGGCTCCTTAAATGAATATTCTTCTTCTAGCTCATGTAAGGGGCATTTCTAGTGAAGAAATAAAGAATTTTGTTGCAAATATCCATTTCTTGAAGAGGAAATTAGATAAATAATTTTTCAAGCAAATACATGAAGATTTTAGGTGTGTTGAAGGATTTTTCCAACTGAGAGTATCTTGGCAAAACTCAGAGGGGTGTTTTTCACCTTTGCAAGTTGTAATTTTTATTCCTGGATTTGAAGGTTTGAAAAATGTATAAATAGAAGGCTTGTCTTCTATTCAAGATTGTTGGTTTTTATTGGCTATCAATTGATATAGGTCATTTTTAGGCATCCTTTTTAACTAAGTCTAAGTTCTACAAGAATGTTGTTGGGATCAATTGTTATGTGTAGACTTTATATCCCTTACTAAGATGGTTGCATCTGTATAGCCATTAGCAAGCTTTGAGAGCATGTTCATGTCTCCCATGTCAAAGAAGTAGTCTCACTATGATTGTCCCCATGAGAGCATTTTAAAGTGTTGGTGTCTCTAATATTTATTTTCAAGTTACTAAAAAACATTTGTGGTTCTCCACTATATTCTGCTAATAAAATGCAATAATATGTTTTTCAATTTTTGTTAATTAGATATTTGGTTTGTGTTAATTACTAGTTGTCATTTTGAGCATGTACATAGGTTATAAATCCCTTTCTATAGTTATATTTGGAAATGCATATTTGAATACCTTTTAAGGATTCCCTAGGCTCATGAATTTACTAAGAGAAAGTTATTGAGATTCTAGTTTCAATGTATGTCTTAGTTTCTCAAGGATCATTTGGTGTTTATCATAATCTTGTAGTTGAAATGTTTTATGCATCTTTCCTAAGGAACATTATCATGAAATACTGCTAAATACTTTATTGTTTAGAAGCCACCAACACACCACCCTTCATCCGATAATCAAATATAATTTTTTTCTACCATATCCTACCCTACATATAATACACCCTTTGCATATATGAGGTGTTATTTACCTGTAGATGTATAAACATTATGTATTTAGCATATGTTTGCATTTTTTGCATTAAATCCAAGCATTACAATCTCTTATTCAACCCTTGTGTTGTTGAATATTTCTTTTTAGATTAAATTTTTAATCACATATTCATATTTGTCTTTAGTAGCTTGTGTCTAGCCTAGAACATTTGCTCATTCCATGTGACAATATTTCCCAAGTGGAGTGAGCAATCTTGGTTGTGTTCTAGTTAGATTTGTATTCCCTTGTGCCAATAATCCCCATGGAGGTTGAATTGAATAATCTCTCCATGTTAGCAATCTACCCCATAGGTCTTCTCACCTTGGTTTAGGTAGAGCTAAAACTAGCAGGGAGCTAACCATACCCTTTGTAGGTGCCTCTTAGTCATTTTCTCCAGTCTAGTTCAATCTTGATGCCAAACCCTCCTCTAGCTACAATGACATTTTAATGGGTTTCTCATCATTGTTTACCATTTCCTTCAAGTGTGTAAGGCCAAATTAAAGACGTGTATAACTAGGAACCAACACTCTTATGGCATTATTGTTAGAGAAATAAAAGAGCCTTGGAGCCTATGTTGTCAGGGACTCTTGCAAGGAGCTAGAGTTGCTATCAGTTTGAAAGTTCTCTATTGTTACTACATTAATCTAACTATCTTAGCTTTCAAACATTATATCCCTCTACTGGGGACGTGCCAAGAAGTTTTTTAAGGTTTGAAAATTTGACTTGTGCTATGTTTATTGTAAAGAGATGTTAATATTTCATGTTGGAAGGTGTGTTTTCCCTTCTGAACATTATTTTAAAAAATTTAGTGTCTTTTCTCTTTATCTCATTTAGCTTCATCAAGTATATTTTTAGTATGTATCATAATAGTTTATAAATTATCCTATTCTAGAAGTTTATTTCTAATGGTGACTCTTATTATATCATCTAGTTTAAAGAAAGCTTGGTGCCTATTCTAGATATTTACTAACTTTTAGTTTTGAACATCTCATTGTTTGCAAAGCTGGAAGGACTAAGATCATCTTTCAAAGGTGACCCATCTAAGCAACTTATTCCACCCTTAGGTCTTCCTCAAAGAAGAAAGGGACAAGTTTGGAGGCCTGTTGAAGGGAAAAGTTTAGCTATTTGGGACTTTTGAGAGCTTGATAATCTTGAAATCTTTGTTAAGCCCCCCATTATTAAGGACTATCATAGCTCTTCTATTGATTCTAAAACACATAGTCCTATTTATTTTCCAGTCTTATCTCAAACAATTGAATCCCCTCTCAAGTCTAATCCACCAAGTCCACCTCATTCACCCCCTCATATCCCTATGCCATTTTTTCTTAAACTTCTTATTAAACCAATCGTGAGGCATAAGGACCAAGATGAGAATACATGTCCTACATTTTGCATTCCCACATTTAGTCCTATCAACTTTGATGAGATGGAAGGTTATCTTAATTAGGTCCCAAATGAAGTTAGGAAGTGCCTCTCAAAATTCTAAGGGAATAATGCAGTTAGTGGTGATCAGCTCCCGAGGGATTTTCAAAATATCATTGAATATTATGAGGTTGAGTACAAGGATGTATGTATTAAGTTTTTTGTGAACATGATGGAGGAAGATGCTCATGAATGGTTTAATTCCATTCCCACTAGATGCATTGATTCATGGGAAGAGATGCACAATGTTTTTAAAATTTAGTATGGTGTTAAGATTGATCCAAGGTTTTTCTTGGTTGAATTTGAAAATATCAAGAAGAATCATAATGAGTGTGTGCAGGACTTCAATACAAGGTTCAATAAGACTATGATGTGGTTTCCTAAGAACATTAGGCCCAGTGATAAAACATGCTTGATAAAGTATTATGATGCCTTTGACAAGAAGGCTGCATATTTCTTGAGGGACAAGGCTTCTACTAACCTAAAGTTGGCATTCAATAGAACCATCCAAATTGAGAAAAATAACAAGGTTGTGGGAAAACTATTGAACAAGTAGGTTAATGTGAAGTTGTTTAATCTAGAAAAAACATAGCCCATGAAAATAGACAACTTAGAATAAACTATCAAAACTTTGGCCTTTGTTGTCAAAGAAATGTCATATAAGTTGGCTAGAGATAAAAAGGGGGTCCCTTAAGTGTCTACCAATTATGAAAGGGCTCCAAATATGAATCAAGCACAAAGGGGGCCTACTTTCCACAATCAAGATAATGATAGAGGGAAGAGGCCTACATGTGAATAAAGAAGAAATAGAAATTAGAATAGAAGGGATAAAAAGGAAGTGCCTAATGATTTAGGCATTGATTAGTGTGATAAATGCTTCCTTCTACACCCTCTATGTGATGTTGTTGAAGAAGTTGATGAAGAGCTAGATGAACCTGAATATGCATTATCTGACTATGAGATTTTTATGTTTGATTATTAAAGACCTCACGATGAATCAACTGCCTCCATGGAATTACTAACTAATGCTACATTTGATCAGTTTTAGAGTGTTGTTGAAATAGAGAGTGTCCCAAATTTTAACTTTACTTGTGATGTTAATGTGGCATAAGCATATAAATTTCCCATCCATGATTTTGATCTCTTCCACTATATGATGATCAAGAAATATCTTGGGGTAATCTATTAGTTGAGGATAGGTAGATATTAATTAATGTAGTAACTACTCTAAAGAATGAGTATAACTTGAGAAGTAGGCAACTAAGTGTTGCTCCTCAAGACATTGCCCCTAAAAATCCAAAGGTAGAAAATACAAGCAAGGAAGCAAAGAAATCTATAGCAATCCAAAAAGCTTCCAAGATATTACATGTAACCCAAACTGCTAAGCCTAGAGGTACTCTTGTTAGGAGTAATAGAATGCCTATAGTGTCTAGCATCCATATGGGTGAAAATGAGGTTAATCAAAATCCACCTTTGAAGGCTACTATTAAAGTTCCAGAACCACCCCAGCCTTCTCCATTTCATATTTTAAGTGATTATATCCCAGCTAAAAGTGTAGTTACCCTTCCATTGAACACACATCTTCATTAGTATAGTGTGTGTGATATGGCTCAAGTGTTGATTCAAATAAAGATCATCATGTCGCTTGTTGAGTTATTAAGAATACCTAAACTTAGGAAGAGGGCCTTTGAATATTTATAATTTGGGGAAAGGTCAACTAAAAATGAAGTTGAGTTGCCCCAAGCACCCCCCAAAAGGAGATGAAGAATCAAAAGATGTTATTGAACCTGCTCTACAGGTATATTTGGGGACTGCACTTGTATAAAGTTAGTTGAATGTGGAACCATTTTATACAACTTTACTGATCAATGCTCTAGTTGTTCACAATTATATATTTGACTCTAGTGCTTATTTTAATGTGATGCCCTTAGGTGTCCTTAATGAGCTTGGAGTGAAGATCACATCATCCTTTAGAAATTTTTATGCCATAGATTCATGAGAAGTTCTATTTGTTGGATAAGTTAAGGGACTGGTAGTGTAATTGGTAGTTCAACCTAGAAATTACTTGAACATGGATGTGGTGGTTGTGGACTACCCACCTAAATGAGGGATGTTGTTGTCACATAAGTAGGATGCCAACATGGGTAGAAGTGTGTAGATGGACCTTTCTTATGCCACCATTCCTTTGGAAGGTAACATGATCATACTTTATTGAGAGCCAAAGATGTTACATATGATTGAAGATCTAGAACATGCTCTCAATAAAGTTCTATACATGGATGGTGACCTTGGCAACTTTTTTCAGCATGTTGATAGTAGTGAATAGCCTATTATTATTGATGTAGAGCTTGACAAAGAAATGTAGTTTGGAAGATGTGCTTTGATGAGGCTTACTCCAATATTGCAAATGGAGTTGGGGTTGTCTTTTATGCCCCCAATGGTAAATTTTATATGTTTTATTTTTAACTTTATTTTGAGTGCACTAACAATACTGCTGACTATGAGGCACTCTTTCTTGGTCTATGGATTTCCCATGAATATGGAATCAAGTGTTTGATTGTTAAGGGTGATTCTGAGTTGGTGGCAAAGTAAGTCCAAAGTGATTTTTCTATAAAAAATAGAAGGTTTAAATAGTATCAAAATGTTGTTTGGGACTTGTTGGAGTTCTTTGATGCATCCAATATTTTTTATCATGATAAAAGTTTCAACCAAGAAGCTGGTAGACTTGCAGGGTTAGGAACTCAATTTGAAATTGTAAATACAAGCCCTCATTGTCAGTATCAAGTGGAGATACTTTTTAGACCTTCAATCCTAGATAATATTCATCATTGGTAGGTCTTTGATGATGATTAACAAATTAAGAGGTTTTTAAATTGTGAGGTTGAGTTCAATGATCAAATCATAAACTTGGAATCCATGGTTTAGGTTAGTGATGGGAAGGAGACCTTGTTTGGGAAAGACATCATTTAGTTAAAGATAAAAACTATCCCAAGAAGATTGGTCAGTTTAGAAGTGTCTTTTGATGGATCTGATAGAATCAAGTTGAGAGACTCATTCATTTAAAAATATGTAACTGAGTGTAACTTGGGTTCTCATGAGAATCCAAGGAAAGTTTGGTTGGGTACTCACTTAAATGTAACTAAGAAGAAAGATTAAATGTAGTTTATAAAGAAGTACCAATATTGCTTAGCATGGTCTTATTCTGAGCTAAAAGTATGTAGGGAAGACTTGTTCTAGCACATCATCCCATTACAATCTGATAGCAAACCTTTTAGACAAAAATAGATGCCCATTAACCTGATCTTGGCCACCAAGATGCAGGAAGAGTTAAAGAAGCTAAGGGAAGGTGGTATCATTTAGATAATCAAGTATTTATTATGGGTTACAAATTTAGTCCCTGTATAGAAGAAGAATGGTGATATCCACTTGTGTGTGGATTTCAATAATCTAAATAAAGCTTCTTTTAAAGATAATTATCCCCTGCCTAATATAGAGAATTTGTTGTAAAATGTCACTGGTTCAAAAATGTTGTCCACATTGGATAGATTATTAGGTTACAACCAGGTTATGGTCAAAGAATTTGAGAGGTCCAAGACTAGGTTCACCATGACATGGGGCATATATGTATATATGAGGATGCCTTTCGGGTTGATGAATGTTGGTGTGATGTTTCAATGAGCTTTGGATGTTGCCTTTGTAGGGATAATTAACTATTTTATTGTTGTATATTAGGATGATATCACTGTGTACTCCAAAATAAGAGAAGAGCATTTTGAGCATCTAGAAAAGGTGTTGATCAAGTGTAAGGAGTTTAGCATTTCACTTAATCCTAAAAAGTGCCATTTTAGAGTATAAAAGGCCTATTTGTTGATACATATAGTGTGCAAGGATGGTGTCATGATTGATCATGAGAGGGTCAAATCCATTGACAAAGTGTTTATTTCATATTCCAAGAAAGGAATTCAATCTTTCTTTAGACAAATTAACTTTGTAAGGAGGGTTGTGTCTAATTTTGTAGAGATTACTTTGCCTATTACTTCCATGTTGAAGAAAGACCAAACCATCAAATGGGAGGAGAAGGTTATGTAAGCATTTAGTGACATCAAGGAAGCTTTGAAGTCTAATCTTATCTTGGCTAGTCCTGATTACACAAAGTCATTCCATGTATTCTCTTTTGCATCACACAATATTGTTGTTGTTATCCTATTATAAAATAATGAAGATAGTCATGAGTAGCCATAGCTTTCTTTAGTGAAGCTATGCAAAGTCTTGAACTAAAATACACTATTATAGAGAAACAAGATTTCACTCTTTTTAAGGCTATTAAAATGTTTAGGCCATATATTTTGAGTTAAAAAAGTATTGCTTATATCCCACACACCATGGTGAAGGACATTTTAACTCAAACTGATGTATCCAATAAGAGGTACAGGTAGGACAATAAGTTACAAGAGTATGACATGGATATATAGACCACTAAGTTAGTAAGAGGGATTGGTCTAGCCAAGCTTATGATTGAGACCAATTTGAAAGTTTTTGAGTTAAACACTTCTATTTTTAATGTTTATGATTCCTTAAGTCAATTTAGTGTGTCTCCATGGTCTAAGGATATTGTTTATTACTTGTAAAATCTAAATTGTCCCCCTAACTTGGATAAGAATCAAAGGAAAACTCTCAAACTTGTTTCCTAAAAGTACCTCTTGATTGAAAATGGACTTGCATGGAAGAATCCAAATGGGGTTCTCTTGAGATGCATTCTATAAGAGCAGATTGATGTCCTGATTGAAGACTTCCATAATGGAGTGTGTGGTGGCCATTTTACACCTAAATTTATAACTCATAAAATTTTGAGATCTGGTTATTAGTGGTCATCATTATTTAAGGATGTTTTTCATATAGTCAAAAGGTGTGAGAAATGTCAGCACTTTGTTGGGAGGATGAAAGCTTCAGGTTCTCTTTCCTTATAGCTTGTGACGATTAAGGGCCCATTCTAATAATGGGGAATGGATCTCATTGGATAAATATTTGATTCATCAAGTGATGGGCATAGATGGATACTATTTGAAATTGATTACTTCACTGAATGGGTCAAAGAAATCCCTACAAAGAAAGTAACACACTAGGTAGTCATGGATTTTTTGTTAAACCAAATTATTTGTAGATTTGGTGTGCCTATTAAGATAATTGTTGATAATGCCATGAGCTTCAAATCCAAAACTTTGGTGGCATTATGTAAAGACTATGGGATTGAACTGACTTATGCTTCCAACTAAAATCCTCAAGGGAATGGGAAAGTAGAATCAAGTAATAAGAACTTGCTCAAGATTATTAGAATAACTTTAGAAGCAAATAAGAAGAGATAGGGTAAATAGCTGAAGTTTGTCTTATGGGATTATAGGATTATGCCTAAGAGAGATATAGGCAAAATCCCTTTTGAGATTGTTTATGGAGCTCAAGTAGTTTTGCCTATGAATTTACAGTTGCCAACCTCTCAGCTCATGTAATAGCTATAAGATGATGAACAAATCAACCACTATGAAATCAGGGTTAACCAGATTGTTGAGCTTGATGAAATTTGAAGACAAACTCACAAAAGACACCTCAAGTTCAAGGAGAAGCTAAAGAAAATATTTGATAGAAAGGTTACTCCAAGAACTTTCCAAGTAGGTGATTTGGTTATACTTTAGGATAACAGGCATGAGGAGAAAGGTAAGCATGGCAAGTTTGATGCCTTGGGGATGGGTCCCTATTTCATTGACTATCATATTAGGGAACATAACCTATTCCTGAGAGAAATGGATGGTGAAATACTAGAGCTACCAATCAATGGTAGGCATCTAAAGCACTTCCTTGACTAAGTTCATAATCTATGTACCATATTATATAGTGTATAGTTTTACCCTTCTATTGTGTCATTACTTTGTTGCCCCTTTATCTCATGTGTTTTTTGTATAGTTTCCTTTTCTTTTATTGTGTGTTTATCTTCATATCCTTCCAATCTATTTTTACCAGTATGCCATTGTTTTACTAAACCTTCATGAGTGTCTGATAAAAAATTGTTAAGTCTTGACTCTGTAGCCCAATGGATCAACACCTGGTCTATTATTTTGTGGTTCTTTGCACACTCATATGGGGTATACATCCCTAGGTGAGAGCAAGTGTTAGTTCTCAAAATTACATTGGAAAAATTAGGCCCTTGTCTATATCAAAGTTTATGTCCTTAGCTAGATTTTTGTCTCCATTTTTTCCTTTAGAAGCTCAAGTTCATGTACATAATTTGCTAAGTCATTTGTCTTTCCTTTGTTTGGTGAAGGTGTTCTTTCCCTTAGACTTTTAGATCCTTTTTCATGAACATAATGTATGATGGAAATAGGTTTTCATATTTTTTGTCTCAGACAAAAAGTCTAAAGACTTATTTTCATCAGACATTTTATCTGCTACAAAAGTTTTGAAAGAAGTCAATGTCTTACCACTTTCAGGCTAAGTGTTTTACAAAAGTTCTGAATGGTTATTTCATTGGTTTCAGATCATTTATTTTAGACTTTTTTTCATGGAAAAAATTATGAAGAGCACTTGCCCTTCAGACATTTTTCTCACACAAAAAGCCCAAAGGAATTGTAAGGTCATTTATTTCAGCCAAAGGTACTTTTCAGAAACACTAAAAGAGTCATTTTTCCTTTGTAAAATATTTGAAGGATTATTTCCTTTAGGCATTTTTCCCTTGTAAAATTCTTGAAGGGTACTTTCGAAGGCTGAAGGACACTTGAAAAAAAACCTTAAGGATGCTTTTGAAGGGCCATTTTGCCTTTTCAAAATGTCCAAAAGATTATTTACTTTGGGCAATTTTCCCTTACAAAATTCATGAAGGGTGTCTAAAAAATGTTCGAAGGATAATTATGGATCCAGAGGACACTTACACAAATCTTGAAGGGCACTTTCAAAAAATTTGAAGGGCATTTTTGTAGGGTAGGTGCCCTTAATAAAAATTCCAAAGGATATATTCAAAATCTTGAAAGGTACTTTTGGAAAAATTATTGTGGAGCAGAGGTCCATTTCCTTCAGACATTTTTCCTAAGTAAAACATCCAAAGGATAAGTCTAGATAGTGAAGAAAATTTTCAAAACTCCCAAAGGGAACTTTTTTAAGATGGAAGACACTTTCAATAGTTCTGAAGGGAACTTTCAAGAGATCAAATAACCATTCCAAAAAAAAATGAAGGGCATTTTTATAGGGAAGGTGCCCTTAGAAAAAAATTTGAAGGGTATATTCAAGTGCCTAAAAGAATTCCTTTGATAAAATTATTATAGGGCAGAGATCTATTTCCTTCATACATTTGCCTGAGAAAAGAGTTCAAAGGAATTACATTTCTTCAAGAGAAGTGCTAAGGTCAATTTTTACGAGGAAGTTATTTTGGATAAATTGTCTAAAAAAATTGTCCTAATAAAGGAAAAAGAGCTAAGTGCCAAATTATTTCAACAAAAGTGCAGAGGTTAAATTCCTTTAAGATAATTTCTTGGACACATTTCTTGTAGGATAATATTGTCAAAGCAAACAAAGAGGCCAAAGATAAAGACTCAAACAAAATTATCATGAAATAAAATCCCTAAAATAATAATTCTAAATTATAGGTGATATTCTCATGGACATCTTTCAACAGGCACATAGATGTCAACTTTAAGCTGTAGGGACTAGCCATTGCAAAAAATAGTCATGCAAGCATCAATTTTAGACCCCATGAAGTAGTCATTTATTTTAAAATGGAGGCATATCTAATGGTATGTATTTACATGGAGCATGATGATCCGATGGTGCACAATGAAGGATAAATAGTCAAAGGGAATCAAGAACCCCATAGGGTTGCCAAGTGGCCTACCCTGAGGGCCAAGGAAGAATTAGTATCCAATAATGCTCTACCCCTCAAATCATGATCTAATAGAGCAAGTTTGCTCATCTTAGCCAAATCTAATAGAGTGAGGATAATGTCAAAATGTTAGAGGCAAAAGGAGTACTATGAGGATGATAAGTGTCATCATCTCAGGGACTCAAATAGAGATCAATGACCTACAGGCCCTCCCCAAAGATTTCCAAGGCTCGAGCACCAGAATTTGTGAAAAATCAAAGTAAAAAGGGTGAAATAAAACAAAGTTATTATATTTTCATTTGATTTGCTTGTCTAAATTCCTCCATGGGAGGATATTGCAGGGTTTCAAGATCCAAGTGGGCAACTCCAAGGAATAATTAATCAAAAAATATTCCCAATAAATCATTACAAGAATAGTTTATTTTGTGGCATGCATAAGAGGAAGGGCAATTGTCTAGGTAGTTCCAGCTATGCTAATGAGTGGTTGAAGGGCATCTCTAGGTGGTTACATAAAATACAAATGGTTTATTTGGATCTTAAAATGAATATTTTTATTCCAACTCATGTGAGGGGCATTTCCAACTAAGAAATCAAGAAGTTTGTTACAAATCTTCATCATTTATTGAAGAGGCAACTAGAACTCATAGGGGTGTTTTTCACCTTTGCAAGTTACAACTCTTACTCCCAAATTTGAAGGTTTGAAAAATGTATAAATAGAAGGCTTGTCTTCTATTCAAGGTTGTTGGTTGTTGTTGGCTATTAGTTGATATAGGTCATTTTTAGGTGTCCTCTTTCATTAATTCTAAGTTCTACAAGAATTTTTTTGGGATCAACTTTTGTGTGTATAATTTGTCTCCCTTTATAAGGTGGTTGCATCTATATAGCCATTATCAAGATTTGAGAGCATGTTCATGTCTCCCTTGTCAAAGAAGCAGTATCACCATGCTTGTCTCCATTGCAACAATATGAAGTGTTGGTGTCTGTAATATTTATTTTCAAGTTACTAAAAATATTTATTGTTATTCATTTTATTCTTCTAATGAAATTCAATAATATGTTTTACAAGTTTTATTGATTGGATATCTGATTTGTGTTCATTACTAGTTGTCATTCTAAGCATGTATTTAGGTTATAAATCCCCTTTTGTAGTTATATTTAGAAATGCATTGTTGAATACCTTTTAAGGACTCCCTGGGTTCATGAATTTAGCAAGATAAAGTATTTGAGATTCTAGTTTTAGTGTATGTCCTATTTTCTCAGGGATCATTTGGTGTTTATCATTATTTTGCAATTGAAATGTTTTCTACATCTTTACTAAGGAACATTGTCATGAAATGCTACTAAATACTTTTTTGTTTAGAATCCATAAACACACCACCCTCCATCCTATAATCAACTATAAATTTGTCATAACCTATCCTACCTGTAGACACCTAAAAAGTGTCTAACCCTTGGTCTTCCTCTCTCCCCTTGGTCCCTTGCCACTTCGACTATCCCTAACCTACCTAGGTCTTATTAATTGAAAATAATCACCTATTTTTAATTAAATAAGCCCTTTTTTCCCTCTCCTTGCCACCTCGCCACCCTAGGATACCCTCCTTGGATCCCCTTCATTCCCCACATGGCCATTTAATGCCTTAGACTCCCATTCCAATCTCTTCACTCGCCCATTTAACCCCCGTCGACCGTTTCATCCTCGCATTCATTTGACCTGGCGGCTGGAAAACGGATAGAAGGCTATTTTTAGCCTTTTTCTGGCCTTTTAGCCGCCGACGTCGGCGATATTGCCGGCGTCGGCACCCTTCATAACGACTTCTTCACCTTTCTTTCTTCCTCTGGCTCCTCTGGCTCCTCTTGGCTTCTCTTCGCTTCTCTGCGTTTTCTTTTTGGCATCCCGACTCTTGAACCTTCGTATCAGACCCTTGTATCAGTCCTTCACTTGACCTCTCTGCCAATCAATCTGACTCTCTCCCTCAGGTACACAGCAAGCTTCTGCAAGTGGACAATAGGGATTCTTCATCAGCAACAGGTTTCACATCTGGCATCACCAGCAGCAAGATCAACACTCTCTCCAGCAGGCACAGGTATGTTGTACTCTGTTTGTTTTCTTTATGCTTTCTAGTCTGCTTTTAAACTAGATTTAGCACTTATTTCCCTCAGTTCTGACTGTCACCCAGACCCGGATTCCTATCTCCCTGATTGGCTTCCTCTATCTCTCTGTCCCTCTCTGTCCATTTGACTCTCCTGTATCTCTGCACAGACCCCCTGACTACCTCAAACCAGACTCTCCCTGACCATTTTGTACGTCCACAGACCAAGCCCAGACCATCCACAGACCAAGCCCTGACCAGGAACCTGACCAGACCCATCTAGAGGCCATTGCCCCGACCGAGGACGGCAACATAGCCGACATCGGCAGACCTGACAACCGACGCCGGTAGGACCACCGACGCCGGCGACTGTGACCAGGCCGACATCGTCTTCCAGGTAAGCCTTTGCTTCCTTTTCTCTTTCAGTTTGCTATCATTTCAGTCTATTTTAGCATTCTGTCATTTATCAGTCATTTATCTTTTATCAAAATAGTGGGTTGACCTCCCTTAAGGAAGTTCTCATACTTTTGGGAAAAATCTTTCGCTTGGCAACCCACCATCTATCCATCTAACACCTTTTTGTCCAAGTTTTCTTCTTTGCAGGTGTCATTCCTCCACAGCCAAAGAGGGGTACTCACAAGCGTCTGGATTTACGGTGCGCAGTCTATATCTAGGTACTTCCTATGCCTTGTCCATTACTTCTTTAGTTTCTTCTCTCTCTTTATAATCTGAAAAAGCGAATTAGTGATAGAAACATTTCTGGCACGCCCGGTGGGACCCTAGGTTCCTCCTGGGTTCCTTTTCTTCTTCATTCATTTAGGAGCATTAGGTTCTTACCTTTTCTCCTCCTTCTTTTCTTCTCAATGACACTATAAGCAGGACTAAAACGAATCTTTCTTCCTTGCATTTCTAGACTAGTCTAAACATCATACTCTCAACCCTTTCTCAAACTTGTCTTCATAACAAACATCACATTTCGACTTGGGCTTAAAATGTATTGCACTTTCATTTCTTCTTGTGCTTGCATTAGTCCACATCTAGTAACTTAATCCGCATATTGAATAAACCGTAGACACTTGATGTTACACTACCTGACCACATGCACTAAAACGAACATAAAACTTACCTGAGACAAGGCCCGACTGGGATTTCATCCCCCAGCGGATACCTTACCCATCCCGGTGACCCCACTTGGATTTCATCACCAAGGGGGAAGCCCACTCCGTTCTCTGGCGGAGGATAAACTCTAGGCGAGGTATATCTTGGCTAAGCGAGACCAGCTAACCACTGAAATCGTGAAGTGAGGGGAGCTTGCTCCTTAGCACCAGGCCACGTACCAAACCCTAACATAGATCTTTGAGCACCTAAAACAACACCTGAAACCATATTTAGACCACCTTCTTCTAGGACCTTCTTGCAGCCAATCTCCCTAAACATTCATCTAAGGCATAAGCCACAAATTCTAAAGTTAATTCCTAGGATTTATCGCTTAGGTTTGTCTGTCTCTCTCTGTTTTCCTCTTCTCATCTATTTGTTTGAGTGAGTGAGGACGCTTTCTTCATTGTTTTTCCAAAGAATCTCAAAATCTTTTTTCTCTGGAAGACACAGTCACCGGCATCGGTTCTCCCACCGACGTCGGCTTTCCCCTGTCACCGGCATCGGTTCTTCCACCGACATCGGCTTTCCCCTGTCACCGACATCGGTTCTACCACCGACGTCAGCTTTCCTATATTACCGGCATCGGTTATCTGACCGACGTCGGCTATCTTCCTTACCGACATCAGTTTTTAAACCGACGTCGGTCTCTCTCACTGTCCTTTTTTTTCAAAACCAGCAGCCTAAAACCTGTCCGTTCTCTGTCAAAAAACCACATTCTGGTTTTTTGAGACTGCAAGAACACAGTTTCCGGAACCAGGACTCTCTTCTTAACCACTTTAGCCAACAGCCACTTCCGTCTACCCCGTCCCTAACCAGTCCTATCATGGAGTTCCACTCGGAGACTGAAAGAACTCCTACAGGACCGACCCTGACCCCGACCCTGACTCAAATTCCCATCATCCCTGAAGGGGACCAAGATTTTGAGAGATTCTTGGACCTCAACACCGCAGCCCTCCAAAACTATCTCGCGAGAAACCCAACACGAGACCTTTCTGGTGACATGGCGATGACGTCCACACCATTCGCCACCCGACCCTTTATGACTCAGCCTTTAGCCTCAATCCTTAACCCAACCATGGCCAATATGCAAAGTTTGGCCTCCCCATCTATTTTTAGACCGACCTCCATCGGGTTCCCATTACCCCCTCAACTACCTCTAATTCAACCAAGTTCTACATCATATCAGAACTTGATTGTCTCGACCCCTCATACTCTTGCGCCCACAAATGTAGGCGTGCCGACCTATCTTTCTACCAGTGCCGCCATTCAACCACCTTTGAAGGTGCCCAGTCAATCTATACCTTCAACCTTCGTAACGCAACCACCTCTAGCCTCCACTTCCGCCCCTGCGACTAGTCATCCGTACATTGTACAACCGACTATGTTGCACGCCTCCTATAGCCTCTTCCAAGCACCTTACAACTTAGGGGGTGCTCAACCCGCCAATCCGTCAGTAGATCTTATCAAGATGCTGATGGATAAAATGTCCAGTCTTGAAGCCTCCATTTCCGGTTCAAGCAATACTTTGTCATATGAGCAAATTTGCAACGAGCCCATCCATCCTTCTGTCCCTATTCGACCATACCCTAACCATTGGGAGCTTCCAAAATTCACTCGCTTTCAGAGTAAGGAAGACCCACAACAACATCTACGGGCATTTAGACATGCCTGTTATCTTATTGCCCATGACGATGCATTACTTTTACGCACGTTCCCTATGTCGCTTTCTGGCCCAGCCCTTGACTGGTATAGTTCTCTTGCCAGACACTCTATCTTTTCATTCACCCAACTCGCCAAACTATTTCTTGACCATTTCTCAATCAACATCACCAAACAAGTCTCAATCACAGACCTTTACTCCATCAGGCAATTTGACGACGAATCAATTGTCGACTTTGTCGCTCGTTGGAGAGGTCTGATCAACCAGCTCTCATTCTCTTTGCCTCAACCCGAGCTCATCGAGCTCTTCTCTCGAGCATGTGCCAGACACATCTCTTCTACCTTGCAGATTCAGACATTCCATACTTTTGATGAAGCTTTCATCATGGCTCGAAAGCTCAAACTCTGCACCCTTGAAGAAGATAAGGTCAAATTGCGTCACACCAACGCAAAAACCAATGGCCATTCTTCTTCCAGACCTTCTTCCTCTGCCAATTCCGAATATAAAGGAGTGGCCAATACTGTGGTCATTAGATCACCATCATCGACGTCAACTAATTACTCTCAACCTTCGACATCTCCAAGCATCACCAAACAATTCCAACAACAGTACATTCAGCGTTCTTACGCTCCACTTGGAGAACCATATGCTTTCGTTTTGGAAAAACTACTCAAGCAGGGGGTCCTCAATCTCCCTCCAATCTGACCACCTCAATTTGACCCTTCAAAAGCCATCCCTACATGGTATAGGGAGGCCGACTTCTATCCCTTTCATCACGTCCAAGGCCATGACATCGACAACTGCCGAACCTTCAAAAACATCGTCCAAGACATGATCGACAAGGGGGATCTTATTTTAGATAACCCGAACGACCCTCCTAACCAACATATCGACATCTTCAAGCAACCTTTTCCCAATCATCCGCCTACTCAAAATAATGTCTAGACTTCGACCAATGACCCTCAAGACCATGACATTCACACGATTAGCACTATCTTGCCTCTTGTCCTTGACCAACCTCTTCCATTAAAGGATGAGGAACCTTCTTCTCCTACTAGTCCTCCATCTACCTCTCTTGTATTAGAGGATGCTTTGACCACATCGACGCCATTAAGCCCACCTCCATCCAAAGACCCTACCTTGCTTACTCCTCAAATACAAGTAGAAGGCACGATCATCCATGCCCTTTGCCCACTTGAGGAGCCGCCCTCTCTTATTTCTTCTCTACCAAGAGAAGAACCAGTCTCTCCACCCGTTTCAACCGAGGAAGACCTAGTCACGGTTTCCTCTTGCCCTTTGCGTGAGATTTCTACATCTCACTCACCTCCATCCACATCCAAACCCGAACCTACATCTAACCTCGCCTCACACAATAGTGGCCCTCAACCCAAACACATGAAGACCACTAGACCACATCGGAGGATTCCTCCCCCACCTTCGTCATTACCTTCAATCTTGGGCCCGCATTCATCCACTTTAATAGGAGTGCTTCCCACTCCCATCTTTCACAGAGGCACATCACCTCTATTACTCCCTCATCCCATCAGACATACATCTCATCCAAACCTTCGACCTATGCCTCTTTCACCTCCCAAACCAACGTCACCAACCCTCACTGCAATAAAACATCCCGACCCGTTAGCAGGTTCTTATGCCTTGCTCTTATGGCAATTGTTGCAGTCCTCTCATATCGACCTCCCGCCTCTTAGACAATATCAACCTCTCAGACCTAAACCACCTTGGTTCGACCACACTTGCATTTGTGCATATCATCGCACGCCTGGGCACGACACGGAGCATTGTCATGCCCTCAAGGTCACCATTCGCCAATGTTTGGCGAATGACACCTCCCTTTTCAACCACATCATCAACAACCCTTCAACACCACTCCGCCTATCAACTCTCAGATCAAGGCCATCTTAGTTTGACAACTCTACGTTCTGCCATTATCATCACACTCTGGGACATGACACTGAGTGTTGTTGCACTCTCAAAGCTGTCATTCGTCAACACCAGAAAAAGGACACCCTTCTCATCAAGGATCCTCTTGACCATCTCTTCGACAAAACATCAACCCCGACTCATGCCTCTCCAACCTCATCACCTAAATCAGGATCTCCACACTGGAATATGGTCCCTTTGCCGCCTTTGACCCCCTTATTCGACATCAACACCATCCATCTGACCACTAAACCTCAACCGACCTTAACCAATCTTTCAAACATTCTCCCTGCCCGCTGGGGGAACTCATCCTTCATCCAAACTTCGACCAACTGTTCAACCCAGTCTCTACCACATATCAATCACTCATTTAATCTTAAATCTCGACCAAGTGTCCATCGACCCAACCCCCGACCAATTATTCGACCAGTCTCAACCAAACTTCAACTAAATATCAATCAACCAGACCTCTCGACCAAACATTCAACCTTTTTCAACCAACCAACGACAATGTCAACCAACTTCACATCCATCAATCGACACCTGACCAATCTGGAAAGAGGCAATCGGGGCAAGTTTGCTCCTAATTGACTTGGACCTTAACATACAAGCATGGCCCAGGGTCTTATTAGACATTAAACCCTTTTTTTATGTCTTGCGTCTTCGACCTTTCTTCTGTTAGTCGAGTACTCACCTACTTGACACGTAACTTGAGCTCGTCCCTTGAGCAACCCCTTGTCATTGTCATTCCTTTTCCTATCAACCCTGCTTCCTAACCCTTGTCAACCCTTTTTTGTCAAGCAGTGATGCTTTGTCCTAATAAAAGGGGAGTCCTTGAGCTTCTACAGCCTTGTCCATGACTCTAATCAACAAAATCAAAAAAATCAAAATCAAGATGTCAAAACATATCCAAGGTCACTATATCAATATCAAATCAAAAAGACAGACTGCTCCCTCGAAGGACAGCTGTACTATCATTGCTGTATTACTAGACTGATCCCTTGAAGGACAGTTAGGCTAACTTATCAAACATTACTAAGCAAAAATATAGACCACTCCCTCGAAGGATGGCTATGACTAATCTTGCTACAAACAGCACCTTTCTTAGAAGCTTCCCGCATTGATCAGCTTCACAAACTGACCACTACATCAAAAGACATCTCTATGTAGGCTTCCCGCATCGATCAGCCTGCACCAAAAAAAAAAAAAATGAGTCACGGACTTGGCTTGTAGCTGTCTCAGGGTCTCCTATAAAAAGGGGCACGGTTATTCCTGCTCTTAAACTGGGTTACCCTATCCTCCTCCTATCACCTGCTCAAGGGACTTCGAGCTCACTTTAATGTCAAAGTGATTCGATTACCGCCCTAACACCATACTGATCAACGACGTAATGCATGAACGGGGCTTTTGTTCTTATAACCCCTATCTATACTTCCTTTCTGGTCCTTGTCAATGAAAGAGCAATTTGCCTTTCATCTTTTCTCTACACTCTGGTCACATTTAACCACATCAATTGTCGACTCATCTCAAACCAAACCAACTTCAACATTTTCAAACCAACCTCGACATTTCACATAGTTTCTATGGACACCAATACACATGGAAACTACCGACCAGACCCAATTTATGTTAAGCATAAACCAATACTTGCTGAAGCATAAATAGACCTCCATTCATTTTTAGCATACATCCATCGCGACTATGGAAACTTGCTAGGGGTGAAAGTCTCTCGACCAATTCTACAGAATACACCATCTGTAGCATCATTTTATCCTCATCTTCCCCTCATCATTTCGACACTCAACCAAACTCATCATCGACCATTTTGACCCTCGCAGTCCGAACTACATTGGTCTGAGGCCCTATGACCAGGGCTATGTAGGCAGCACTCAGATACCACATCTTCTGAGGTTAGCTCGACTGCCCCCATTTGTTCGTCTCTATGATGGACAAACCTTCTCTTCTTTGACTCTTATCACGACCAACTCCGTCGACTTTGACCAAGACCAATCATCGACTTTGACCAAGACCAATCAATCCCTCTGACCCTTCCTCCCTTTTAGGGAGAACTACATTGGCCTGAGGCCCTTCACACAGGGGCTATGTAGGCAGCACTCAGTTGACATGGGGTCTTCTGGGGTTAGCTCGGCCACATCCTTTCGTCCATCCATCCTCTCGACCACCAATCATTGGAGATTATGCCTATCTCCTCTGACCTCGACCACTTCCAAGCCAATGTTGCCTTGGTTGTTTTTGCATGTGTGCTACCTCACGGCTGGTTAGCAGAATTATCTGCAGACTACTTTTGACCCTTCGCAAGTATAGGATCGCGAGCCAGTTGATCCCTACTACTTGTGGCTTTTTCGTGTCTTTGGGAGCACTTCTTGAGCCCTGGATACCTGGAACACGATGACCATTTGGAGCTTCAGCTTAGATTGAGTGACCCGATTAGCAGACGACTAAATGCTGGGGCTCGGTTACTTCAATTTTGGCACTCCTCGACCCTTGACCTGTGACACTTTTGACCTGACCATCTTGTGCAGTGGTATACGTGCAATCACGACTTTTGCAGTGTTTTCACTCACTTCTTATCTTTCTCATCCACCTTTTGTCAAATCAGCACCCGATATCAGGGTTCCTTCCCTCGACTCCCGCTTTGAGGGGGAATACCTCATCCATACTTCGGGGCAATACCTCATCCACATCATCCCTTACCTGGGGCAACCACTCCCTATTTTTGTCTTGCAGTTCATCTAGAACAACCAACAAGACAAAAAGGGGCAAATGTAGACACCTAAAAAGTGTCTAACCCTTGGTCTTCCTCTCTCCCCTTGTCCCTTGCCACTTCGACTATCCCTAACCTACCTAGGTCTTATTAATTGAAAATAATCACCTATTTTTAATTAAATAAGCCCTTTTTTCCCTCTCTTTGCCACCTCACCACCCTAGGATACCCTCCTTGGATCCCCTTCATTCCCCACATGGCCATTTAATGCCTTAGACTCCCATTCCAATCTCTTCACTCACCCATTTAACCCCCGTCGACCGTTTCATCCTCGCATTCATTTGACCTGGCAGCTGGAAAATGGATAGAAGGCTATTTTTAGCCTTTTTCTGGCCTTTTAGCCGCCGACGTCGGTCAGCCGTCGACCGACGTCAGCGATATTGCCAGCATCGGCACCCTTCATAACGGCTTCTTCACCGTTCTTTCTTCCTCTGGCTCCTCTGGCTCCTCTTGGCTTCTCTTCGCTTCTCTGCGTTTTCTTTTTGGCATCCCGACTCTTAAACCTTCGTATCAGACCCTTGTATCAGTCCTTCACTTGACCTCTCTACCAATCAATCTGACTCTCTCCCTCAGGTACACAGCAAGCTTCTGCAAGTGGACAACAGGGATTCTTCATCAGCAACAGGTTTCACATCCAGCATCACCAGTAGCAAGATCAACACTCTCTCCAGCAGGCACAGGTATGTTGTACTCTGTTTGTTTTCTTTATGCTTTCTAGTCTGCTTTTAAACTAGATTTAGCACTTCTTTGCCTCAGTTCTGACTGTCACCCAGACCCGGATTCCTATCTCCCTGATTGGCTTCCTCTATCTCTCTGTCCCTCTCTGTCCATTTGACTCTCCTGTATCTCTGCACAGACCCCCTAACTACCTCAAACCAGACTCTCCCTGACCATTTTGTACGTCCACAGACCCATCCACAGACCAAGCCCAGACCATCCACAGACCAAGCCCTGACCAGGAACCTGACCAGACCCGTCTAGAGGCCATTGCCCCGACCGACGCCGGTCATTACCCCGACCGACAACGACAACATAGCCGATGTCGGCA
The DNA here is from genome assembly GCA_037957365.1 of Torreya grandis. Classification (NCBI taxonomy): domain Eukaryota; kingdom Viridiplantae; phylum Streptophyta; class Pinopsida; order Cupressales; family Taxaceae; genus Torreya; species Torreya grandis. The sequence goes on from JARHVA010001908.1 coordinate 1,271,666, forward strand.
GACCCGACAACCGACGCCGGTAGAGACCACCGACGCCGGCGACTGCAACCAGGCCGACAGCTTCTTCCAGGTAAGCCTTTGCTTCCTTTTCTCTTTCAATTTGCTATCATTTCAGTCCTTTTTATCATTCTGTCTTTTTATTAGATTTATCTTTATCAAACAGTGGGTTGACCTCCCTTAAGGAAGTTCTCATACTTCTGGGAACAGGCTTTTGCCTGGCAACCCACCGCCTATCTATCTAACGCCTTTTTGTCCAAGTTTTCTTCTTTGCAGGGTTCATGAATTTAGCAAGATAAAGTATTTGAGATTCTAGTTTTAGTGTATGTCCTATTTTCTCAGGGATCATTTGGTGTTTATCATTATTTTGCAATTGAAATGTTTTCTACATCTTTACTAAGGAACATTGTCATGAAATACTACTAAATACTTTTTTGTTTAGAATCCATAAACACACCACCCTCCATCCTATAATCAACTATAAATTTGTCATAACCTATCCTACCCTACATATAACACACCCTTTACATATATGAAGCATTATTTATCTACATATGCATAAACATTATGTATTTAGCATGTGTCTACATTTTGTGCTTTAAATCCCATCATTTTAATCTCATATTTAGCCCCTATGTTATTGAATATTCTTTTTGGATGAAGGTTTCAATCACATATTCATATCTTTGTTTAGTAGCTTATGTCTGGCCTAGAACATTTGCTCATTCTATGTGACAACCCTTCCCAGGTGGAGTGAGCAAGCTTGGTTGTGTTTTGGTTAGATTTGTATTCCCTTGTGCCAATAATCCCCATGGAGGTTTAAATGTAGAATATCTCCATGTTAGCAAGCTACCCCATAGTTACTCTCACCTTAGTTCAAGTAGAGCCAAAAGTAGCAGGGAGCTAACCATATCCTTTGTAGGTGCCTCTCAGTCATTTTCTCTAGTCTGGTCCATTCCTGATGCCAAATCCTCCCCTAGATAAAAAAACATTCAAGTAGGTTTCTCATAATTATTTGCCATTTCCTTCAAGTGTGCAAGGACAAATTAGAGAGGTGTATAACTAGGAACCACTATAATGCTTTAGTGCATTCTTGGTAAACAAAGTGTAAAAGTAATGCTTTATGTTTTCTAATGAATTGGTTGTTTTTGTGAAAGGATTAAAGTTATCAGATGAATCTTGGACACTTTCAAGATTATTTTTGTGTTCTAAACATTAATTTTTATATTTCCAAGTTGAGCATTTTGTTAAGAGACAAATATTGCAAGAAATCATAAGCCTAAAAGGAGGTATTGTGGTTATCTTCTTTGGTGTTATGATGCAAAAAATTAATATGATTTTTAGTTGTATATGAGTTTATAACTATTGGATTTATTTAATTGATAATATTTATGTAATATAGGGATGATAATACACTTGAATACTGTAAGTGTGCTATCACCTCCTTAGAGGGTGTAACTCAATGTGACAACATAAATTTTTCATTCTTTAAAAATATGTTACTGTGTCGAGTGTCTTATAGCACCTTCTCAAATAGGGTAAAAATGTAGAAACTTAAAATTAGATATTTCATGTTGATTATAATTATGTCTTATATTAACACTTTCAACCTTATAAAAATCACTTTTCCTCTAATAGTTAATTAATTACCTAATTAATTAACCTAATCTACTCCTAATGAAAAATCCATGGATTTAAAATTATTTATTTTCTAAATTTAAAATTAGAATATTGCCTCACCCAAGGTGACATCATCATACCAAGTGTGAAATTAATATATCATACACCCCTATTACAAACTCTTCTTCTTAAACCCCTCTTACATACACAAAGGGGTCATGATTTGAATCTCTTACATTTATATGACATACTACATCCCTTTTCTTTCACACTCCATATTTATCATTTATGATAATGGAGGACTAATTTTGGACCTTTGATCTTCTTCTAAAGATGGATAGTCCATAATCATTTTTCAAATCTATAATTGAAAGGGTCTACACATTCTTTCACAATGGTTAGTTAAGGCAACGAAGCTATGCCAAATCTCAAGGCCATTATTCAACCATTCTCATGCGAAGCTAAGCCAAGAATCAAGTGTACATAAGGAGAGATGCTTCCCACATGTAGAATAAATAATTTCTAAATACCTCTACATATATAAGTTGAGATCAACATCTTTAGACTAGTTCTCAAATAAATCTTATATGGAGATAGAAACATTGTTTTTATCTTCTAATATGTATTTATTGTTTATTTTCCACATAACTCAACTTAGGGATTAGGCTTGAGATGCTAGTTCTTCAAGTTTTTTTTTATTTTGTTATCTAATAGATTGAATAACCTCTATTGGATTCTTGAGCTACACTAAGCTATTAGCAGGACTAGAGTGATGCATAGTGTTTGTCTTCAAACTATAGAAGTGCACAAGGATACCACAAAGGTTGTATAAGTGTTGCACATTACCATGGTGATTCATCTTGGTGTTGTGGAAGCATGTAAGAGTGTATAGATTCTTTATGATTGTTTTAGAGATATGTATGTTACAAGGGTTGTACAAGCATGTGTATAATTATGTGATGTGCACAATCTTTCTTTAGTTCCTTGTGCTAACTTTGGATGATCTATACAAGTTAAACATTGCACAAAGAGATAACATAAATTTTATAGTTCACATGGATGACCTAACATTTCTACATATGATTTAATTTTGGATCATAATACCTTTTTGTAAATATCATCCCATATTCTAGAGGCTTACACAACTAAAGTTGTGTGGGGATGCATGTTGAGCCCCATAAACATTTTGAAGACCTTTGAAACTAACATGCAAGGTTTTTACTGCTAAACTTCAAGAGATATATGATTAACATAGAATATACATAGGATCATGAAATTTATCAAATGGGTGCTAAACTTGATGATAATTTTTTGACATTAGTGCAAGGTTAGATAAGTAACACCTGATAATCGTGATAAGATATGGTGTCTTATATCCTTTTGGATCACTAACCTAGGAATATTGGCTATATATTTATCTTCATAATACAATAGGAAGATAAGGGTATGATGTAATGGTAGGTCATTTTCCCTAATTAAATGTCAATGATAGAGTTATCTAAGGACATAAATAAGACAAAATTGAAACCAACCATTATTCTAAATTTGAATGGATTTAATAAGCTAAAATGATAAGAATAGGCTCAATTAAATTTATGTTCCAACATCACATAACTCATAATTTGTATAAAAACCTCCATGGGATTGGTAGGGATTCCCTTAGGTAGCCTTCTTGGTAATTTGTTATTTATCTTTACTAATCAAAAAGGTTTCACCATCATCTTCCTTAAACCTTTTAGATTTATAAAATCTTATTCCTTTAGTGGGAAAGCCTAAAATCAAGAAATTATTTCTTCAATTTCCTTAATTAAAACTCTTCTCGCATTCACTATCTTTACCTCCCAAGATTTGGTGAAATTAACACAAAAATTAGGGTCAAAACCCATAACTCATTACATGAAATTTTTTAGTCCCTCCTACCTTAAAATATGCCAGATTATATGATTTTATTTCACACCCTCATAATAAATTGGTTTGGAATTGACTTTATCCCCTCCCCTAAGGAACTTGGTATGAATTCTCCTAAGAGACATCTATTATCTATATATTTTATTCCTTCTTATCTATTACAAAAACTGTGTTCCTTTTATCTTATGGTTAATCAATTGATTTCTTGATGGCATCGATCAGGTTCTTGTTGGTAGATTCTACCAATTTATTCCCTTGTGGGTAATAATTAGATGAAAACTTCAGTGTGGTCCCATTATCATAAGCCCATTATTTGAATTTTTTGTATTGAAATATGGGGCCATTATCACATATCAAGGAAATGGGGACCTCAAAGCATGTGGTTATGGTATTCTCAAGGAACTTGATGACTTCAATAACAGTTCTCCTTTTGGTTACAACTGCCTCAGACCATTTGGTGCAGTAGTTTGTGCTTGTAAGAATGAACTTAAGACCAGATGATGAATTAGGGTTAATCACCCCTATAAAATCTATTCCCCATTATGAAAATGGTTGGGATTCCATAATGGGTTGAAGCAGAATCATAGCATTAATTTATCTATTAGAAAAGGTCTAACACTAGTGGCATAAGTGAACATGGGTGTGAGCATCTTTGAATAGTATGGGCCAATAGTAACTATCCTGAAGAACTTTGTGAATCCATGGCATTTATTATAGGATGGTAGCTCCCAATTTTTCATGGAAACTTACCATTATCTCTTTATCCTCTTCATGTGATACACACCAAAGGTAGATTCCCTCATGGTTCCTCCTAAAGAGAAGAACTTTATTCATCATATATTGGGTGGCCTTTAGTCATGGAGATCTTATTTATGTATAGTTGAGTCTTAGGGTGCATTTTCATAGAGTATAAAATGCATGATTAGAGTTTACCAATATGATTGTAATACCATTTATTTGTCTATCTAGTGTATTGTAATCCTTGGGTCTATCTCTCTTTATTATCAACTCAGTAAGGCCTTGTCCTCTAACCAGTTTGGTTGGCTTTATTTCCAAGTCAAACTATTGTAATTTTTTATGGTGTTTATTAGAGTCTTCAAATAATCATGCATAAATATTGAAGCATACATAGGGACAATCTGAGAATTATGTCAAACACTGATATATATTATTCCACACTCTAATTAATAAATCATACAGGAGTTACAATTATATAGGAAAAGCCTTTCTTATAAATAGGGTGAATCATATCATTGAGAATCTTTCCTCACACCCTATTAATACTCACAAACTTATAAAATCTTATAACTAAATAATAACTCACTTATTTATGTACTATTATTGCAACTAACAATAATAATACAACTAATACTATATTCTTAACCAATTATTCGAACAACCTAACTATCCATAATAATTAATTATTACTCTCATAATTAATCATATTATGGTGTAAAAATCATTGTGAGGGATAACTATTTCCTAACATTCCAACCCTTAGGCCTTACATGGTAGTTTGTGTTTCATAGGACTTCATGAAAGTAAAGAATGAACACATCAACTTCTTATCAACCATTCACTATCGAGAACACATCAATCAAACCAATGTGAGAACTTTGAACAAGAACATCTATCATCAACCATTCACTAAGGGAACACATCAACCTAGCAGTGTGGGAACCATGACAAGATTACCATCTATTTAATGTTCACTCCTACCTCTAAGAAATGGCATGAATAAAACTATATGCCACTGTATACTCTTAGGTCTGCATACTACTAACACAATCTTATTACACATGACCACTAATATACGAAGGGACACATCCCACATTTACTTTACATGACTGCATAGACATGTCACTTGTGAATCATCTCCATAAAGAAGTAAGGCATTTGTGGGATCTCTATAGTAGTTTCTATCCTAACTATTGCCACATTCCTATTTATTCTAAACACCTTTTTTATGCAATGCCTTATATGAGAAAATAGGAAATTCTCCTCTTATTTGTCACACAATAAATAAGTGTTGAAAATATTAAAAATATATATGTACCACTATTTTAAGAAGCATCCCTTCATTAGTGGCTAATGAGAAGCATAGAAAGCATCCATCCTCTAGTATCCTTCAACCTCCAGTAGGTTCATTGCTTACTCATCAAATGTGTTGGTGAAGCTCATCTACATGTCTCTTTGACTGAAATTGGGTCCCCCCCACAATATTGACACATTTAATATTAAGATGTCACATACAAGCGATAGCGCACCCTTTACAATATTTATTTTATTTTTTACATTTTTGGAAAAAGATGACTCAACTATTAACTCAATAGATGACATTTTAATGACACTTATTGACATATGACTAATACTTATCATTTTTGTTGGACACAAAATGATTATAATAAGACTCTATAAACATAAAACTTAATAGAAACTTTTGACACTTTAATTTAAATTTTTTTTCACATAAATGACAAAAACACTAATGACATAACAAATTTTAATTCTAAAAATTTTGATGTAAAAAATGAATTTTAATTTTAAAAGTCAACGTTTACAATGATGAATGACTAAAATACTAAGAGACTCCATAAATACATCTAAAAATTATATTGACCTTCTTTTAAGTAAATATATTGACCATATGAGAAAGCTAAAAACTTATAAACATATTGACTCTTAAGATTCTAATGATAATATTTAAAATAAAACCTAAAATATGACATGTGAGAGTATAATTGGACAAACAAAGTGGCATAGTGGATGAGCCTAGGTGGATAGCGAAAGACGTCGGTGATACACCAAATACATATGCCCAGCACAAGAAGATGGTGTGTAGTAGAAAAGCATCAGACTTGTATAGATTATTACATGAAGAGTGGATCTGATGATAATTGATTGATTGAAAATTAAACACAACCAGTAATAATCACATAAGAAATTGATAGCTATGCTAAATATAATTTATTCTTATTATCAATTTTGGTTTAAAATGTCAGACTAAACAAAATAATTCTTGACAGTTAAGTGGACTACATAGAATCAGTTGTAAGCATGGATTGCATGGATCAACATTAAACTATAGCACCACATCACTATCTATGATAAAAAAAAGTTGTCATGATTGAATAGGATGGAATAAATGATTGCACCAAAGGCAAGGCTAATGCATAGAGTACCCACAAAACTTAGATTCTTGGGATTACCCACGTCTAATCCATTATTAGATTTTTTGAAGACATAAAATCATGTTATACAAGAATAGAATAGATACCAAAATAATAGTGATGTATGAATAGATCGAATCTTGTTGAGTGAGGATCATAGGTAGGTGACTGGAGGGAGCTTGATGGTAGTGAATTGATACATGTATTTGATAATAGTAAATCTAATCAATGTAAATCTATGGATGATAATTTGTTGATTATGCCTTTATGTTGATTAGATCCATTAAAATATGCTGAGGTCATAGACAAATATGACATATCTACAAGATCTGTGATATAATGCCAATGCTTGGGAATACCAATGGACTAATTAAATTCCTTAATAATTATAAAATACCATGATTAAACATAGATTACCATTATTCAGGGCAATAATAATGGTTGGATTCCCCTCAAAAAAAAATTCTTCCATCTCATAGCTCCATTAAATGATTGGATCAGCCTACTCTAATACCAAATGATGGTGTTTATTAGAGTCTTCAAATAATCATGCAAAAATATTGAATCATACATAGGGACAATCTCAAAATTATTTCAAACACTGACAATATATTATTACACACTCTGATTAATAAATCAAATAGGAGTTATAATTATATAGGAAAAGCCTTTCCTATAAATAGGGTGAATCATATGATTGAGAATCTCTCCTCACACTCTATTAATACTCACAAACTTATAAACTCTTATATGTAAATTATAACTAGCTTATTTGCGTACTATTGTTGTAACTAACAATAATAATATATTTTTAACCAATTATATTCTAACAACCTAACTATCCATAATAATGAATTATTACTCTCATAATTATTTATATTATAGTGTACAAATTACTATGATAGATGACTATTCCCTAAAAAAAAATTCATCCATCAACCTCTTCTTTTGCCTGGCTCATTCTACCCCAACATTTATTTTATAGACAAGTTTGAGACAATGGAATGTACTCTATTCCAAAGGATGTAATGCCTAAATTTATTCAATGCCTTGAATAGGGTGTAGGAATGCTTGTCTAGGATATAATATCTGAGCTCAACATCCTTAAAATTAGCACTCGTAAAAGCCATCGGGTGATCTTCTCCTTCTAACCTTTAGGTGAGGCAAGCGGTAATGGTGTGTTTTAAAGCAAAAGGATAAACATATATGTCTTGTTTAGAGTCAAGTTTGATGAGGATTGGTGTTTTCATATCACATCTTTGATATCCTATAAAACTTTCTTTGATTCCACATGCCACTCCACTTTAGCATCTTGTTTCAACATTGCATTCAAGGGCTTCACTATTTTAGCAAATATAGAAATAAATTTAGACAAAAAGTTGATTTTCCCAAAGAAATATTTTAGTTCCTTCTTGTTATTAGGAAAAGGTAGTTTAGAAATTACATTTACCCTCTCAGGGTCAATAGCATTACCTTCTTTTGTGACAATGTGATTGAGAAGCTTACCTTCAGTGACACCAAACATTTTCTTCTTTGGGTTTAAAGAAATGTCATACCTTCTACATCTTCCAAATAAACTTTACATGTGGTGCACATGGTCTTACCTATATTTTAAAAACACTATTAGGTCATCCATATAGATTATTATACACTTACCTATCAGGCCCTCAAAATCAAAGTTTATTACCCTTTAAAAAGTGGCACTGGAATTGATTAACCTGAAAGGAATACATTTATAAGTGAATGTGCCCCATTTGGTGTTGAAAGTAGTCTTAGATATGCGTTTGAGGTTAACCAAGACCTAGGTGTATCCTGAGAATCCATCCAAGAAGGATATCATTTACGACCCACTCACCATTTAGATTGCCTCATCTAAGGAGGAAAATGTGTAGTTGTCTTTATCTGAGGCCTAGTTCAAGTTCTAAAAGTCTATTCACAAGCAGATTTATCCATTCTTATTTCACATCAAGATAAGGTTAGCCACCCAAGTATAATGGCAAACTAAGAAGATTTTCCCTGCATAGAGTAACTTTTATACTTCCTTGTGTATGAAGGGCTTCAGGACTGGGTTCATTGGCCTCTACCTTTGCCTAAAGGGTTTTTGGTTGGGTTCTAAGGGGATAGTATTATTAATTACTCTTGGGTCAAAGACATTGAGGTATCCATAATCATAGCTAATCATGTCCTTATATCTTAGCATTAACCTTTTTAATTTATCTAATTCATGGTCCACCCAATCTAGACCCATATTAATCAACTAGGGTTCTCTATAGGGCCGAGATTAATGATTCGACAATTTTAATCTTCAAACTTGGGTTTTTTTATCTGGAAGGTGGGGTATAGCATATAAAATTCTCTTTATAAGGATATTATCCCCTTCAAGATCTTATTCCCATGAATATTCATGATCCCATCCTTATCTAACTCATTAATGGGGTTGTCTCTATCTTTCTCATCTATGATTTGGGCCTCAAATATCTCATTTTTGCCTAGGAACTAGATGATTTTCTAGTCATCCTTGAAGACTTAGAAGTTAGTCATATTTTTTGAGATAGAGGGATAAGGGATGAGTTCTATAAATAACTATTGTAACTCAGTGTCATCCAAAGGGGTTAGGTTCATTACCTTCGATGATAGTGAATTTTCTACTAGGTTTTCCTCTCAGGGAATAAGGATGATTTGAATGCATTAAACATTTTGATTAGGTCCCAAGTTTGACTGTTATACCTTCTAAGGTATGATAATTTCATTGAAACTTAGTTTTGATCTATTTGACCACTAGTTTAGATTCATTCAATACTCTTAGTTTTTTGCCTCATGTCTTAATGCAAATTGTTATCCCATAATTAGAGCTTCATACTCCTCTAGGTTATTCATGTAAGGAAACTACAACCTAAATGATGTTATATATTTCCTCCCTAAGGGGTATATAATTAAAACATCAAATCCACTACCTTGTTTGGAGTGAGATCCATCTATATAAAGAGAACACAAGCCAAGGAAACCTAGGTTGTGACTAATTTGTTTCTTGGGAAGCTTAGTTCTCAACATGTAGATGCCTAGGTGTGAGTAAATTGGTTTTATCTTCTCATTAATGTAATTATATTTGGTTATTATAAACTTCATATATGATTAGTTATCTACTCTTATTTGGTTGTCTACTATTCTCCATGGTAACCACATATAATATAAATTTGTGGCCATATACCCATTCATGGATTTGGACAAAACTCTATTAAGGAGCATGACATAGGATTATTAGATTCCACCACTTGAATATCTATAAAGTGTTGAATTCTAGTATCAAATTCTAGCTATACATGGATGTTTAGTAACTCACCTATCAATTTGAACTCTAACTTGTCTAACTAGACCACTACCTTGTTTGAATTTATGGGGGCTAGATTGAGTTTTTACATATGCCTAATGGCATCACATTGGTTAAGCTCTTGAATCTACTAAGAATGTATGCAGATTCTTTCCAAACAACTATATGGTTGAAAGGAAAGTGGGCACCTCCATCTTGTTCTTGTAAATGAGCACATTGGTGTGTATTTCTCTTGGTTTTGGATGGGCTTATAGGACCAGATTTTGATTCAAAGATTTTAGTAATATATCTCATTTATCTATGATTTGAGCAAGCTCATGAAGGGTAATGTTAGCCTTTATCTTATTCATATCCTAGACTTTGTTTTAGCATCCTTTGATTTGAATTGGTGGTGTTTCTATATGTTTCTTAGGATCTTGATGTCTTGGAGGTGGAGGATAATTCCTATCATTTTGGTCTGGTGGGGTTGTACCATTATTTGGGGTTGTTGAGGTAGTAAGGGGTTATTGTTGTTACCTATTCTTAAGGGTGTAGTTGCTCCTTTAGAACTATTAAAATGTTTGCACCTCACCAATACCTTCCTTGATCTCATTTTATTATTGGCTAGGTAAATCCATAGTTTCTAACACCATAGCAGTACTAGGGGTTTTACCTAAGTAGAGGATTCTAAATGATTGGGGATCACCTTATATTCTTCCATCTACTTTTAGAAGATATCAAAAGTAGAGCCAAACTTTGTGTAGTGCATTTTTCCATGTGTTGTCATGTTATATACTCGACACCAATTAGGTAAGGCTATTTTGAAGATATTAATCTTGGGTAGCCTATTGGGTGAAGGTTCTGAGGGGTTGTGAGGATGGTTGTAGCTCCTATTTGTTCTTTGATATGTAAAGTTTTTATTATATATTTTTGTATTAGAATTACTCACCTATTTATGCAACCTTAGGAAGTCATTACTAATTTTTTTGTATCATCTATTAAATGGCATCTATCTTAGTTTTAGTGGACTCTTGAGTCACAATTTGGGTATTGTATTTCATAGTTAACATCACTTAATGTTGAGTTTAGGAAATCAGCTCTTGGCTCCCTAGGTTTAGGAAACCTAGTTATTGGTTTGAAGTGGGATGACCTAGTGGGAGTTGATGAATTATAGGAAGTGATTGAGGCATAGCTGCATTCTGATCAACATTGGTCAAGAAGTTTAAAATAGGCATATGTGGTAGCATACTAGGAGTGGGAGTCATTATGCAACCCTAGGGGTTCAGTTGTCTATCCACTTTAATGGCCCCTACATAAATTGAGGATAGGTCTATTACGGTTGTGTCTCTCCCTATAAACATGGATATCCAAGGGTCTATCACATTCTTATACATTTTGAGTGCTAGTTGAGGGTTGGGTTAATAAAACATGGTTACCCAACTATACATCTTCATAAACCTAGTATTGAAGTTCCTAATGGGTTTATTAGGCTCCCTCTTAATACAAGAAAATTACTAGTATAGGACACTAGGGTATATTACTTGACCAAATTGAGTGAGTAAAATAGAATTGAAATGGTTTTAACTTGGGATAAAATCTTTAGGAAGGTTTAGGAACCAATCATAGGTAGATTCCATCATGGTAAAGGGGAAAAGTCTGCATGCCACATCCTCATGTTCTACATTTAGAATCCTTAGTGTAGTATTGTAAGATGTTATATGTTCCTCCATAATTCATCCCATACTAGGGGTGAAATGAGTAAGATACCTCTCAAGTTTTTTAGGTAGATCATGGACAACTCCCAGGATGTTGATGGTAAAACTAGCTAACTAGGTCATCTTAATTTGTAAACTCAAGATAGGTTACAGAGATGAACTGATAGGAATCATAGTAGGTATAAGTTGGTTGAACCTAAGTTTTTAATGCAAAATTATGGGGTTAATTATCAATCTACCTTGATAAGACCTAGCCTTGGTAATAGGCAAACTAGTCTCTAGGATGCTTCACAGTTAAAGAGTAGTTAGCATATTGTTACTAATAAACCAAACTCAACATATTCATAAAATGAATCAATAACAAGCATTAAATATTTAAGACCCTCCTATTAGCATTAGTTTTTTTCTCTCTAATGTTATCCTCCTCATGAAATTTTGATGAGATTGGACATTCCTTGAAGAGGGGAGGGTGGGAATAACTATAGACTTTAATCCTTCATTTTAAGATTGGTCTAGGATCAACCTAGGGCATGGCTATAGATATTGGGCTCCACAAATGGAATATATGTGAATAGTATCCAAGAGATACACTATCACCATTGAAAGTTCAATCCAATGTATTGCACACAAGTCAGAGATTATTTTGATAACTTAAGCATTAGTCTTATTATTTCTAAACATAAGGGGAAATGGTATTTCAATTCCATAGAACAAACACAAAAGAGAGGGTAGGGTAAGGTAGAAAAGAGAAGCCCCCAAGTCTTAAAATGAACTCAATGTGTTGGTTATTAAACCAAGTGACTCTAACATAGTTACGCTATTGTAGATCATGTTTTACTAGAGATCTACCTCGAAGAACATACATTGGGAAGAGTCTGAGGGAACCAAGAGTATGCCTTCAATGTGAACTCTCGGTAATGTTTAGTACTAGGGTTTTATTATCAAAAACACATAAACACCATATGAGAATTTATAGATTCAATCATAATTTATTAGTACTACCCAAAGGGAAATGAAAGAACTCAAACAGTGATTATAATAGATAAGCACATCATAGCCATGGCATTCATAAAGTAGCAAAATGTTAATCCAATTAACCTATCATTGATGATCATTCAAACATGAAGATGAAATAAGATTTAAACACAAAATAAACCCTCTAGTAAAAAAATAGAGATTGTAGACATTGAAAGAGTAAATGTTGTCATAATAATCAATCTAATATAATTTTACAGTCTAAAGTGATGAAGGAAAAGTAGGTGAAATCCTAATTATAATTTGATAGCATTTTTGATTAAATTTGGTTGAACCTATAATACAATAAAACTCTTCCTTAAATAGGTAAAGATTGGAGCTCACCTATAAAAAGCATGAGGATTCTATCTTGGGTTATGATGGCCACTCATTATAGTTATAACCATATTTTAAAATTAAAAAAAAATCCTATAAACCTACAATAGATATATGGGGAACCACTAGTTAACACAAGGAGGTAACTGAGAGGGATCGGATCCTAACTACTTTAATTAGGCACTCCTTACTTCCAATACAGACACTACCATGAGGTCAAACTCCTTATCCATCTTGGTTAGGTTCATTGGGGGCTACCTAAAGATTACCTTGGCTTGATTTTTTAGTCTCTAAGAGATCCAAAAGAGTGCTTCCATTGATAATTAGACTCTAGAAACCTATTTGATGCTCATCATTGATTGATTTTATAGATCTAGAACTATTTGGGCCCCTTCCTGATTTGCCTTGGCCACTTTCTCCTTCATAACCTAGTTGAATTGACCTAGGTGGACTCAAAATTCCCTTTGATTAAGCAAGGTGCCATCCAAATTGAATAATATGAATATATTTACCTCTTTGAAGTAGGTTAATATATTCTTTTTTCCCTCTTCCAAGGATATTGTTATAGTGCAGGCCAAGGCCAACCACTCCTCCATTGCAACTCTCATGTTCTTGGTGTATGTGTGGTACAACCCCAAGTTTGAGGTCAACATGAGTTTTAACACTGGTAACATCCCTTTGTTGACCACCACCTATATCTTCTGGCATTTCCCATCGATCTCAATGATCTTCTCCATGTAGGCCTAAGTCCATTGGATAAGTATGTTGATCTCAAACAAAGTCTTTACTACTTTCCCAAGGATTGATAAAAGTAGTAGGAGGTCATCCTTAACCTACACAATTAGCCTAATAAGAAAAGTGTTCTTTACTTTGGATTTAGAGTGTGAATTTAGTTCTACATGTCCTTAAGTATATTTTTAGACATATCATGTGTAGCTTAGAGGATAGATAGTGGGTCCTCGACCATTCTCTCTTCCTTAATGGAATCCCTCACCTTGGTGAGGGAGAATAGATCCTAATAGGTCTACCATATCACCATGTTCCCCTCCTAGACAAATCTCTATGTAAGCATTCCCTTTATACTTCAAAAGGATTCGTTGAAACTCTATTACATGTTTGAGTTGCCCTAGATAGCCATATATGATGCTTATGACCCTGAGACCATCCCTAAGGTTACATTGGGTATATGAGGTATGGATGAAATGGTGGTGAAGGGTAGAGGATGAGGTCAAAGAGAGATGGAGTAAATGAGAGGATTGAAAGAGGAAAGGAGTGAAAGTGGAGGGGGAATGGGTCATGGAACAATAAGGAAGAGATGGGTTGGTTAAAGGTGAGTCCCACATAGCCTTAGGTAAAAGAGAGAGGAGGCTGAGAAGCTAGATGTTGAGGTACTACTATTGATGCCAGATGAGTTTTTGAGGCTTATAGAAGAGGTGAAGTTGGAGTATAAGTCCTTTGGGTTAGAGATAGAGTGTGGCTCACCTTTTGTTTCTTCTTTGGCCTCTTTCTCAGGTTTGTTCTACATATTACAGTAGATGGTATGATCAAGATGATAAGGGTTATAGGGGATGATGGTGGAGTACTTAGAGATACTAAGATGAGATTCATACTAGATGAATTAGGCATTAATAGGGTCCCTACTATAAATAATATGCTCTCAAATATTGTAATCATGCTTATTGTTATAGGCAGACTTAAGGGAGGCATTAGGAAGACTCCAAGTTGTGATATGGGATGAGTGGAAGGGAATAAACAAGTAAAGATGCTTATAAGGATCAAAGCTAAAGGTACTTGGGTGAAATATGGAGGGGAAGTAATTGGAAATAGAGGAGGCACCACTTGGGGAATTTGTGGGGGAAGATTAGAGCTAGTGGGTGTTAGAATTAAGAGTTGAAAAGTGGGAGGAGTGAGGGGTGGAATGGAAATAAGAGGAGATGGAGGTGTGAGATGGGGAACCTAGATGGGTGCCTACTAGGATCCTTGCTCTAATATTTCTCTTGAGCTATCATCCATGTCAAACCTTATGGGTTATGTGACCTAGGGTGGAGGTATCAATGGTTGAATGGGTTATGACTAGGTTGACTAGCATTAAGTATTTTTTGGCTGGCTCTATTATGGCTTGGTTATTGGAGATACTGAAGGAGGCAAGAGTATATTATGAGGAAAAATTGAAGGAGGTAGAGGAGGAGCCAAACTATGAGGATTAGAGGATAATTATAGAAGTGGAATTAGACTTATAACATGAGGAGGAGAAGGTGGTAGGATACCTTGTAGGATCCTCTAGGAGATGGCTAAAACTATTAGAATTGAGTCCTCTATAGATTGAGAAGGAGTAGGAGGAGGAATAGAGGGGCCTACTTTAGCCTTCTTTCCCTTCTTTTTCTTGTCCACTGTATGAGATAGAACCTACTAATCATCAGTAGTGTTCAAATAGATCTCATCATCATCTTCATCCTGATGGTCATAGTTGATGTTGAAGGGGGTTGAGTACTATGACAAATGAGCTTAGATTAATCCTTTAGGGTCACATTATTGGACCTTACACTTTTCAATGGTGAAGGAGTCTTTCCCATCCACAATATTTTGAATAAGGGGGTAGGTCTTGTATATGTCGTATCATACAGTGATCGAGAGTTATGAGCATGCCTTCTACTAATGTTGTACATAAAACTCAAAGATGCATTTCACCAATTGATAGGCATTATCTTATTTTTTTAAGTGGTCAAGAACATAATATGGTAGGTAGAGGGGGTCCTTGAGGAAACCTGTGATCTAGATCATAGGGTCATCCTTTTATATCCAATAGTCCCTGATGGCTATGATAAAATCTTAGATCCCCCTTAAGAGCTATGGAATTAGAGCCTCATTAATGGCTTGGTAGACCACCATGTATAAGTAATCAAAAATATCATAGATGTGATGGTATAATTGGTCACCATATATCTTATATAAGACCATGTAGACCACTAAGCCCCTAAGAACCCACACATGAAAGGCCAAAAGCTTGTATGAGAGTGTCTTATAGATCATGTCCAATAGGTAGCTTATCATGTATAAGTTACCCCTAGTTAGATCATCTACAATGGCATAGACCAACTTAAAGTTGATTAATCCCCCATGTCTGAGATGTTTGATCAAGTTATGATCATGTGCAAGAGAGGAACTCATAACTCATTGATATGCTAGTAATCTTGGCCCCTAAATATCCAGTTGATAAAAATCATGCCCACTAAGACCTCCTCTTGGAAGTTTCAGACTATGTAGTCATTGATATCCTCCTTGTTAAACCATTTAGAGTCAGGGTTCTCAACCTAGTCATGGAAGACATCATAGATTTGTTAGGTCCCCATCTAGATCACCACCATCACTACATCATAAGATAAAGTGAATTTTAGAGGGATTAGTATGCCTTGAATGTATTCCTAGATATATCAACAATCTAGTGCTGAGAGTTGGGTGAACACACCTAGTAATTGACCCCATCTTGCATATATATGGCTTTATAAAGGATGTCTCTCAATAGGTAAGGACAGGGGAATGCCTCTAGTTTTGCAATAGCTCTATGGAGCTTTCACTTCTTATAGGATCTAAAGGTATCCTCATACTCAACCTACTAGTCATTATTTTTAGATGAATCCCTAGGGACTTACTCAATCACCTTGAATATATCATTGTAATGTATGAACTTGGTCAAGCTAGTTGGGAATGTGGTATCCCTATATTTGGGTTCAACCTTTGGTTTGGAGTATGAATTAACCATTATGTTGGAATAGAGGGGTAATTAACAATCTTTGAGTGTAAAAGGAATGGGATACAAGGGCTTTATGGAATTTTGAAAGTAAAGAGTTTAGATATTTCTTTGAAGGTAGCAATGACAATTGTCAATGAGCTTATCATAGGATTTATAAGTGCATGCATACATCCCCCTATATTAATAGTGTTTGGTGACTCACTTGTGATTTCAAATTTTATTTGGTGGCTAAATTTTCTTCCTTTATTTATAAATCTAGAATTGAATTTGGAGCCCATGATCCTCTACCACCATTCAAATATAGTAATGGTGATGGGATGTTCAAAAATTGTCCAATCAAGTCTAGCTTCCCATTTTATTAATACCTAACACATGGTATACATGTGGTCACATATATTAAAGTCTTCTTGGCTAACTCTTACTTTATGACACATGTCATCTACTCATTGGCCTTCTCAATAATGATTGGTACTTAGGTATGGCTCTATACTCCACATCATTCCCCTAAGTTGGGTGATGTGTCACATAGGGACACATGGAACATCATGATTAGTTATTATGTTTCATGTGTACTTTAGTCTAACCTTCTTGGGGCCTTAGGTGGCTACTAGTCCATTTGCATACTAGGTGACATGGTGCCCTCCCATTCAGCTGGGTTCTAACATCTCTGAAAGTTGTGGGGGACTAACCACTCTAACACTCAATGATGTGGCACCTTCCCATTTGATTAGGCTCTCCTAAGATCTAACATATTTAATAGGTATAGGGGAATAACCACTCTAACTCATGGTGATGTGGTACCTTCCCATTGGGTCAATCTCTCCCAAGATCTAACATCTCTAATAGGTATAGGGGACTGGCCACTCTAACTCATGGTGACCTAGAGCCTTCCCATTCAGCTAAGAACTGACATCTCTGATAGTTTTGGGGAACTAGCCAATCTAAATCATGGAAAATTGGTGCCTTCCCATTCATCTAGTCTTTCTTGGGATTTGACATCTCTGACAAGTCTAGGGGACTAGCCACTCTAACTCTTGGAAACATGGTGCCTTCTGATTCAACTAAGTTATCCCAAGCTCTTATAGGTCCAAGGGACTGACCACTCTTACTCATGGTGATGTGGTGCCTTCCCATTTTATTGGTCTCTCCCTTGTTCTTGCATCTTTGACAAGTCCAAGGGATTGGCCAATCTGACTCATTGAAACATAGCACCTTCTCATTTGACCAGGCTCTGACAGCTAGGGGATTGGCCACTATGACTCATGGTGATGTGATGTCTTCCCGTTCGATTGAACATTATAAAATTCACACAAAAAAGACTAAGTAAATTAAAATAAATATGATACATTGAAACTTACTTGTCAATTATGGAGATCTCAATTTACCATAGAAGGCATCAAATCTGTTATTTTGGGAATGGAACTAGACTTTAGGAGATTTAAGTGAAAATTAACTAGAAACATTAGTGCCATAATTTATAAAAATAACAAACACTCCTTACTTAAATAGAAATAAAAGAGGCCTATTGATATTTGTGGAAATAATATCAATGTGTATTCCAAGGATTTAAGCATGTGGAACCGACGAGAATAAAAGGACCCTGAAGCTCAAGTTCTTGAGACTTTTAGAGGGATCCCCTATTTTGAATAAAATGGGGTGTGTTGGGCATAACACCAACATCTTTATTTTTTGATTCTATTTTCCTCAATGCATTTCCCTCAAATTTGTTTTGAGCCAAATTATTACTAGACCTTTTATCTCTTCTAACCCATATCCAATTCAGATAAAAGCTACTTTTGAATTTTTTGACACACCTATCACAATGTTTTGCTAAATATCCATAGGAAAGGATGTAATAACATATTCTTTGAAAATTTTCATATTCTACCTTCTAAAAAAATTATTTTTCTTGAACATTAGGAGAAATATCCTTAAAATAAGACCTTCTATTTCTAGTTCTAGGATCAATTACACAAAATCTACCCAAAGAATTTCACGTCTCCTTAAAGATCTTTGGATTCCAATATTCAATGGGTGAGACATAAATATTTACCCAAATTTATTTGAGATTGAATTTCTATTTTTTATCCATAAAATTATCTCTCAACCTAAGCCAATCCTTTGATCCTCTTTATTCCATATTCATTTTATCATAATCTTCTTCTCTTTCAATAGTTTATCTTTAAACTTCACCATAAAGCCTCCCTTAAGAAGATAAGATAAATTCTCCAGATCCAACCCTTTTATTTATCCATCATCTAGATTCACAAAGAAAACCCTTTGAGTTTTTCTAATAATATTTCCCAAAATTTCCTCCATTACAAGTTTTCATCTTTCTTTTTCAACTAGATCTTCATCTATTTTAATCTTAAATATTTCCTTTGAATTTTCACATATCAAATCAGATTCCATAGCCATTAGAATGTCTTTCAAAACCCACTTTTTTCCTTCCCCCTTTCCATCCTTAGATACAATATTATTTTCTAAAGGAAAAAGAGAATCTCCCCTAGATTTCTTAATTTTGACTTTAGATCTGGTACTCATTTTTATTAAGGGTAAAGGGCAAGTTTTGGTTGGGTCCCATACCAAATACAATTAGCTACCATAAAACACTAAATAAATAATGGAACTCAAAAAAATATGACATGGAAAGAAGGCCCTGATGGATTGTTATATTCACTCATGTGACCATAAGATCACTCCTACATAACATTATTATAGAGAAGCCCATCATTCCCACACAATAATTAGAGAAAGAATTGTGTACAATAAATATCCTAATTATTGTCTCATGAAATAAATATAATCTATATAATCCTCTCTCTACCACCATTAATGATAATCATAAGGAGTTCTTGATAAATAGGTAAATGAGTTGGTTTCACAACAACCGCTTGGTTGTTGTGATCAACTTGAATATAGTGATTGTTTAAATAGGTAAACAACCAAATAATGTTTGTGCACACATAAAATAATTTAAAAAATATAATAAAACTACAAATCATGATTAAATTTATCTGTGAGTGTGAAAATGGTGTTATCTTTCTAATTTTCACCACTAAGAAGGTTGTTCAAGACTTCCTAACTAGATGATAGCATGGGAATAATCCTAGGTTTTGGGTGACCTACTAAGTGGACTAAAACTCTTATGACACTTAACACACTTTAAAATAAAAGGGATATAAATGAACTAAAACTAATAATCAAACATAAAGGTGATGCACCAAATATAGTGTCCTCCACTTTCTATTGTTTGTACTATGAAAAGACAACTTAAAATCCGATTTCACAATTTCAAAATAGCTCTTACCACACTATTGTTTCTATATGAAGGTTATGGTTATTTCAACAGCTTAGGTGATTAGTCAATATGCCTAAGAGTAAACACTAATTATTTTTTAACGTATTACACATCATATGACCTATGGAAAGAAGACTAACTTATATAGAGACATTAAAAAGGACAAATGCAAGGAAGTAGTCTTACTATCATAAAACATTCATCAATATCTCACTCAAGATCACTATGTGAAAGATTAAAATGATATAACTCAGCTTGAATTAATTTCAAATTCAAGTAAAAGTCTTAAATTGGCAGGGCTTTGCCATAACCAACTTGAGGATACTTTCAATGCTTCTCAAGGCTTCATTTATAGATGAATTAGAAGAAGAGAAAAGAATAAGACAAGAATAAAAACTCATGAGGTGCCTATCATGATCAAATAAATTAAAAAATATAGAAAGAGTGACATCAAGAATGCAAATAATGTGTTGGCATCTTCCTTCTTATCCTTTTAGGACATGTGTTGGAGTAAGTCTTCATAAGGGGTGACATGGAACGTCTTCTTAGTAGTTTTTATGCCTTATTGATCATAACTCCTTCTTGATAGAGTTACCTATACACTTCTTGGAATATTTAAAAGATCCTTAAATGACACTTGGCATCTCAAAAGATCCTCTACGCTAGCCTTGGTTTCTTTCAATGCTTCCTCTTCTTGGAGATTTGAACATGAGTTTCAAACTTTTTCATATTCCACTCCTCTTGGTCTTAGGACTTTGTCACTTAATCAAAGCCAATTTTTATGTTTTAAAGGTCTCAAACATATTTATTTACTTAATTTATCTCTTGTACCATGTCAAGGAGCCTTGAGTATCACCTTGCAGTAGTAGTCTTCGCACATGTTTGACAAGAGAGTAACCAAAATGTCTTCTTTACCATAAAAGCCTTAATTAGCATTTAGGACTATTTTTTTGGCATTTTTTATGATAAGAGTGTATCTTTAAGATACCTATACAATGATATTATGGGAGTATTGAATATCTCCATACCCCAATTTACCTTTACAAGGCCTACAACTAGGCCTCTTCTGCTAAGTAGTAAGACAATCCATCATAGGCTTAACTTGAGACTTGAAAGTCTATTTCAATCACCATGAGAATTATTTAAAAACATGTATATGGCCATGAATATTATTCAAATTCTTTTATAATATTTTTCATGATTTCATACCTACAAATAGGGTTACAACTTGTCCTTATTAAAGTCACATTGGTCATCCTTTTGATTGAGGCCCATTTGACCACTTGCAACCTATTCCATGACCTTAAAAGCTTATTTAATGGCCTAAAAATTATGATAACACCTCTATTTCTTCTCAAAGACTCTCTTCAATTGATTAAGAAGGTTTTTCCAATCTAAAACACTTCATGCAAGCTTAAGAAGGAGATTTTTAGGCCCTTTTTCATACAATAATAGCCCACATATGACAAACTTCTACTCAATCAAATTCCTAAAAGAGAAAAAAATGTCATCCAAGTGGTTTAGGGGCCATTTCAATATATCTTAAGTGTTTATAGGTCTTATCTCTTTCATCAAGTCACATTCATGGTTTAAGAAGGGTTTTAGAGTCACCTGGATTCTTAAAGATGGTTCATAAAGTTGAGGGTCCTAACCCAAGAAAAAAACAATAATATTTAGTAGAAAACCCCATCCTCCTTCCATTATAGGATTATGATCCCATGTATCTCCTCATGTGAGTTCACGCATACAAGAAACTAACCTTTTTAGCCATACAAGCATGATTGTGCATTCAAAGAAGGTCCTTTGGCAAGAAAATGCATCAAATCATTTGGTTTGGATTTTAAATCCCATTTTGGTGTATGTTATACATTTTATGATGTATCCCAATGGTTATATCCATAAATTAACCCTTCAATCCACCAAAATCTACCTTAAGACCTGAACAAGGGTTTGTATAGTCACACTCAAGTGAACTTAACATGCCTTTTTAAAAAAATTATTTATTTATCAGTGGATATAAACCCCATGTATTTTTCCTTAATCCTATCACCCACCCCTTGATACTCCTCAATTGACCAAAGACTTCAAGACATGCAGTTTTCTTCAAACTTCACACACAAACCTATGTGTGGTCATTTAAGCCTTTCAAGTTCTTCACTACCTTCAGTCACTTTGAAACTCAACGTAAAAATTTTTAGCATTTAAAATTCAAGATAAAATATATATTTCACTATCTTATACACCTCATGGCTTTAGAAAGTGATCAACACACTTTTCATCAGTTCATCTATAACTTGCCTATAGGTATTTATAGGCTCCTAACTACATTTTTGAACGTATATATATCCACATGGCACTCTAGTGGTTTTTAATTATGTTAACATGTGTATCATTCTCTTATTAACCCTTTTCATACCTTTAAAACTTTTATTCTCATCATACATGTCCCCTTTTTCTCCATTTTCTTGTTACAGGCCTATAGGTGATGTTTTAGGTCTGTCAATTTGCCAATGTTTAGGAATACCCTTTCTGATCATTTTCACCTCCTTCACACATTTGGAACTCTTTCACCATCAATACTTAGACTTATCACAAAAAATTACCTCTAAAACTCACATTCAACACATAAAATGCACACTCATATAGGCAGACGTGTATCTAATCATTTAGGTCTCCTGATTATAAGTTTTCCAAGTTGATTCTAATAAGATAAACAAGCCTTATTTATCTATTTTTTCCTCTTAAACATATCAGTCACACTTTATTTTTACATCTATCCATTTTCTCATATCCTCAAAATATCATGATCAACATACTCCTTTGTCCTACTACCTATTATAGGCCTATAAGTGGCCATTTGGTAAATAATCTTATCTTCTATCTTGTTTTGTCCTCTTTGAGTTTAATTATCCAATGATGAAACTATGTGTAAATATGGAACATTATTTTGAGTTACTTTTCTTTACTTTATTGAGTCCATATCACTTGGATCACCCACTTAGAACTCTCACAGTCTTCCTCTAGGATTACACAATCCAACTGAACCTATAAAATCTAGCTAAATACAAAATGAGTTAAGAGTTTGAACTTTCATGGTTGTTTTGTATGCTTGGATAGATTATGTAGGGAATTTATAAGGTAAATTTTAAGTCCTTTAAGACAAATTAGATGTTAGTTTCCTCTAGAAACATGATTATGTTTATTTATATTACTTGGTACTGCTTTGAGCTTTATCTATTCACCATGGATCTGAGAATTTTGAATCACCAAGATTCTATAGATTAATAAAATGAATGGGGATACACTATCATGTTTTCTAGAGACCATGTGTAATCTCATATATAAGTATTTGACACCAATAGTGACCTACAGGTTTGAAGACCTATAGGTTCACAAACTCTCTTTGGAATAGGCTTAAAGAAGGACTCTTGGATCTATGAATGCAATGGCTTATCATTTGTAAAAAATATTTATCATGATATTCAATTATATGTGATATGGTACTTCTCTTTAAATGGTCTTTATATAATAAAAACACTCCTCTATTTGTCAAGGTTTCTCCACCCTGGCTGTTACTTCAGCTTATACATACATATTTGCCTACCCTTTTTGAAGTTCATGCATCCAATGGTGCCTAAATATGCCTAAGAGATATTCATGTTATTGGATCAACTATTAATCATCTCATTTCATCCATTATATGCACCCAAAACACCTCATAGTTCCTACAACCTAGTTGTCTTGTTCAAACTCGCAAAACAAGACTATTGGATACTGCACCAAACATGAACATGGAAAACCTTGATATAACATGATATTAAATGGGTTAATGAGCGATAAATATATCCTTTCCAATCATTTTTATGCATTCACCTAGTTTCATGTATTTGCTTTTGAAGAAAATTGACCCTGATGGGATTTTGAGACCTTTTTATGCACCTTAACTTCTTAACAATTATTCATAAAGTTAAGGAGCCTAACCAAAAAAAATGCCACAAAGTAGAATGGAATTATGGTCCCCTCTTATCTATAAGATCTTAGGTCCTAAATTTATCTCATACCAAGTGAAAACTAGTTGATTGTCTTGAGCTTCCAAGAAACTTGATGAAGAAATGAAGTGGGTTTTTACATTGTTTGGCTTTGTAACTCCATTTTTTAGATTTGGATTTGAATATAACTATTTTATCCTTTTTAAATACTATATATGGTGAACTATAAGACTCTTCATACTCCCCTAACTTGTATGAATGTAGAGGAGTGTCTCAAAATGTTTTCCATCTTTTTTTCTATAACTCTTACAATAACTCCTCATTTGGCTATTATCAATTATGAATGGCAGATACAAAGAAGTCTAAACACTGAAAACTATTTATTAAAGACACTTAGAGAGTGTGTATGGACATGTATAGCATGATGTCATAAAATAGGTGTTAGATGACTTAAAACATCCCCTATCTAAGGATAAAACCTTCATATTTATTTACTATCAAATGTCATATCAACATTGGAATGCATAATAATACTAAAGTAATGAAATAACTTAATCTTGTCAAAACTACCTTAAATTCTCCAAATTGCTTGAAAAATAATGTGATCAACTTACTAGATTGAATTATTTGACCAATTTGATTAGCTTTAGATCATGGTTATCTTGGAAGGGTCACTGCCTTATCTCCTTGAGCATGATTCCTCATGGAATTGAATTCATACTTAACTTTAACTTTGTCAAACTTTGATAAAAAAAACTAAAATAGGTTGAATCATGTGCCCACTGAGTGTGGGTCCATAAGCATTTTATTAATCACCAAAAATCAAATACATAGAAAGGGTGACTTTACTCTATTAACCCTTTTACATGAAATAAACATTTATTTATAAGATTTCACCTAATACCATTAAAACCAACAAACCTATTAACTAACTCCTACATGAATTCCACCTGATAGGTAGTTTACATTATTAATTAACTTAAACATAAAAACTACCCAAATAAAGTTAATATAAATTATTTATGGGGGTGTCTTTATAAAAGATGTATGCCCCATTTACAATTATTAAATCAACCCAACACAAAAAAATCATAAACTAAGTTATGAATTTTTGGATAAGTCCTAACAAACCCCTCTATGATCTAAAATTAGGTCTTTGGACACATACCAAGCATTTTTCTAAATTTTTCAAATTTGATTATGTCAAGAGGTTTTATGAAAATATCAGTTGTCTGATCAGCAATTGGGAAATATATCAAATCAAGAGCTTTCTTCACCATCAAAATTCATAGATAATGAAATTTGACATCCATATGTTTTGCTTTGGCATGAAACACTAGATTTTTGGACATCT
Source organism: Torreya grandis (assembly GCA_037957365.1). Classification (NCBI taxonomy): domain Eukaryota; kingdom Viridiplantae; phylum Streptophyta; class Pinopsida; order Cupressales; family Taxaceae; genus Torreya; species Torreya grandis. The sequence continues at coordinate 1,297,128 of JARHVA010001908.1, forward strand.
TGATTGCACTCTGATTATTAATGTATAGCTGTGTAGGATCAATCTAAGAAACCTAAAAATCTTCAAGAATGAACCATAAGTAAAAAAAATCTTTGGAATCATCCCATGCTGCAATGTAATATAATTATATTGATGAATTCACCATTGTATCCTACTTTTTACAACATTAAGCAATGGTAGCTGAACCCATATGCATAGTGTATCCTATTTTAGACCCTCTATCATCCACACATCCACCAAAATATGCATCACAATACCCAACAAGTTTAAATTTCTTGTTGTGGTGGTACTCAAGGCCATATGTTTTCTTTCCCTGAAGGTAATGAAGTACTCATTTTGTTGCATGCCAATGAATTTCTCTAGGCTCATGCATAAACCTAGACAAAATTCCAACTGAAAATGATATATCGGGCCTAGTAGTCATTAAATATATCAAACCTCCCACTAATTTTCTATACTTGGTGCCATCAAAAAAGTCACTGCTATCATCCTTAGATAATGTCAAGTTACTTTCCATGGGAGTGAGGGTAGATTTGTAATCACTCATGCCAAACCTATCTAATAACTCAGAAATATACTTAGTTTGTGAAATGAAAATATTGTGCTCTTTTTGAGTTACCTCTATGCCTAGATAGTAGTCAATAAGTCCAATATCTATCATCTCAAACCCATATTTTGATTCCTTATTCATAGAATTTTTATGTTTTTCATCATTGCCTGTGATAAACAAGTCATCAATATAGAGAACAAGAATTGCCAATTTCTTACCTTGCACTTGAAAATAGAGAGTATCATCAGATTCACTATGTTTAAAACCAATGTATTTCAAGTATGAATCCATTTTATCAAACTAATCCCTGGGTGCCTATTGAGCCCATACAAATCTTTTATCAATTTACACACTTTGTGTTTTGCACCCACCTGTTCAAAACCCTAAGGTTGTTTCATGTATACTTCTTCCTATGAATAACCATTCAAAAAAGCACTTTTAACATCCATTTGATGGACTTTCCAACCATTTTTTGATGCTAAGGTAAGTACTATATGAATAGTGTGCAATTTGGTAATTGGTACAAATGTTTCCTCATAGTCAATACCTTCTTGTTGCACATATCCTTTGTTGGGGATCAACCAACAATATGATTACACTTATGAAAGCAATAAACCATGGAATTAAATTAGATAGATAAGTAACTAGAATCAGATAATAGCAAAGAACAAGAGATACAAGAAACCACCCTGAAAACTTGTATTAAAACTCTTTACAAAAGGAATACAATTGAAGAAACTTCTTTCTTCCACACCTCTCTCAGATGCACAAGATCTCTCTCTAGATCTCTATCCCTTAAGAGCTCTCTCTCTCAAGTACAATCAATTCCAATAACCTAGATTGATACAACTCTGTACTGTTCTTCAACATTCACATACAATGAACTACTACAATAATCACACAAAGCTAAGAAGATCTAATTCTACATATAGAACTAGGAAACTTGAGCATGCACTTACAACCAACAGTTAAGCCTCTTGAACAAGGGCTCTAAAACAATATTACTAATAATAGAAATGTGAACTTAAGACTAAGACTTAAACTCATCATGCAAACACTCACTTCTATCCTCGGAAATAGCATTCTAGACGCACAGGCAACCGACGCCGGTTCCTGCCTGCTTACATGTGACCGACGTCGGCCGATCCTCTGCCGACGCCGGCGTCTCTTCAACTGCACCGGACTGACGTCGGTCTCTCTTGACTAATGCCAGTGACTATGTAAACCTGTAACTTTAGTAATGCACTCATATGTGAAGCTTTTAGGCTCCACACCTTAACAATCTCCCACTTGGAGATAAATAGTTGCACCAGTACCTGTACAACATCTTATAGCTCCTCTATCTTCAACTCAATCATGAAGACCAACAAAAGTTGAATGAAGATTCAACTTCTCCTTTGTAACCTGCTTGGTTAACATATCAGCAGAATTCCTATCTGTATAGATCTTCTCTAGCTTCAAATCACCATCTTCCAATACCTGTCGTATGAAATGGTACCCTAGTTGTATGTGCTTTGTTCTTGAATGAAAGGCTGAATTCTTAGCCAAATGGATTGCACTCTGACTGTCACTATACAATCTGTAACTCCCATGCTCCCTTCCAAGCTCTTCCATGAACCGTGTCATCCATAGCATCTCTTTGCTAGCTTCTGTGGCTGAAATATACTCTGCTTCTGTAGTTGACAAGGCAACAACCTTCTGCAACTTAGATATCCAGCTAACCGTCATTCCACCTACAGTGAAAACATAACCTATAGTGCTCCTCCTGCCATCCAAATCACCTACCATATCTGAATCTACATAACCATGTAGAGAAGTATCTGAACCTCCATAACACAAGTGTCTACTGTTGGTTCCTCTCAGATATCTAGGGATCCACTAAACTACTTTCCAATGTTCCTTACCCGGATTGGCCATATACTTACTTACAACTCCCACTGCTTGGGCAATATCTGGTCTAGTACACACCATTACATACATCAAACTCCCTACTGCAAAATAATATGGAACCTTACTCATGTACTCTACCTCATCATGTGAATTAGGACATTATTCTTTACTCAATTTAAAATGTCTGGCCAAAGGTGTGCTTACCATTTTAGCATCCGCAATATTGAATCGTTTCAACACCTTGTCCACATAATCCTCTTGAGATAATATCAACCTGTGATTTTTCTTATCTCTCTTAATGCTCATGCCAAGGATTTTCTTTGCTGCTCCCAAATCCTTCATAGCAAACGTTTGAGCTAATTTCACCTTAAGCTCAGAGATATCCTGCATGTGTGATCCTGTAACCAGCATATCATCTACATACAACAATAGAATAATATATCTACCATTATCAAATCTCTTAAAATACACACAATGGTTAGATTGACACCTACTGTAGCCATGCTCAGTCATAAACCTATCAAATTTCAAATACCACTGTCTAGGAGCTTGCTTGAGGCCATACAAGCTATTCTTCAATCTGCACACTAACTTCTCCTTACCTTTGACCTCCAATCCTTTCAGCTGTTCCATATAAATTTCCTCATCCAAATCTCCATGAAAAAATGTTGTCTTAACATCTAGATGCTCAAGATGCAAATCCTCAACAGCAACCAAAGACATTACAATCCGTATAGAAGTCATTTTAACAATAGGAGAAAAAATCTCACCAAAATCAATACCTGGCTTTTGTGCAAATCCTTTCACTACCAATATGGCCTTATATCTCATCTGTCCATTCTCACCTTCTTTCAACCTGTAGGTCCATCTGTTCTTCAGTGTCCTCTTACCAGCTGGCAATTCAACCAAATCCCATGTTTGGTTCTCTCTTAAGGACTCCATCTCCTCAACCATGCCACGCTCCCATTGACTCTTGGACTCCACCTGTATTGCTTCTTCAAAACTCTCTGGTTCTCTACCATTAGTTAGCAATAAATAGAATAATGAAGGAGAATATCTAATTGGAGGCTTACTTACCCTTTCAGACCTCCTGATGGGTGTCTGAGACTCGTTCACAACAAGCTGTCCACTCAAATTCTCTGACAGTGACTGACCTCGGTCACCACCAGACCTGTTACTGGCTGACACCGGTTCTAACTGATCGATGCCGGTGCCTGTCCTACTGACATTGGTCTCTGTATGGCTGACCTCAGTTTCTATTCTATCGACGCCGGTTCCTATACTGTCGACGTCGGTCTTTGTGTTTTCCTGCAAGTGATTATTTCTTTTTCTCGTAAGCTCATTTTGGACCATCACCTCGTCCAATTCACTATTTCTCTACCCAGATTGATTCAGCTTTTTTAGCTAATCACTATACATCACTTTTTCATTGAAAACAATGTCACGGCTCCTAATTATCTTGTTAGTTCCTAGATTCCAAAACTTGAAACCAAAATCATTTGAGCCATAGCCAATAAATGTGCACCTCATAGACTTAGCATCGAGCTTCTTTCTATTTTCCTTATCTATGTGCACAAAGGCTTCACAACTAAAAACTTTGAGAAAAAAGAGATCTACCTTTTTACCTATCCAAGCCTCTTCTGGAATTCCACCATCCAGAGCTGTAGAGGGTCCTCTGTTAATCAGGTACACTACAGTGTCAACAGCTTCTGCCCAAAACTCTAAGGGCAAACCAGCATGCAATCTCATACATCTTGCACACTCCATGATTGTTCTGTTCATCCTTTCAGCAATTCCATTCTATTGAGGTGTCCTTGGAACTATCCTTTGCCTATGAATTCCATGCATGTAACAATACCAATTGAACTTATAATTGTAGAACTCTCCACCATTGTCTGATCTCAGGCACTTTAACCTTTTCCCTATTTCATTCTCAACCATAGCTTTCCAAATTTTAAAAGTCTCAAATACATCAGATTTATTCTTAATACAGTAGATCCATACCTTTCTTATAGCATCATCTATGAACAAAACATAGTAATGTGATCCTCTAATAGAAGCTACCTGAGCCAGTCCCCACACGTCTGTGTGAACAAGCTGCAACTTATGCTTCTTCTTTGTAGACCCAGTCTTGAGAAAACTAACCCTTTTCTATTTTCCAAATACACAGTGCTCACAAAATTCTAGATCCATGTTTTTCAAATCTGAAAGCTTACCTTTAGACTTAAGAATTGACATCCCCTTCTCACTCATGTGGCCAAGCCTTGAGTGCCACAATTTTTCATCCACATCTGAAGTAGATAATACAGAAGAAGAATTGTTAGTAACACAATTACACAAATAGAGAGTACCTACTCTCTTACCTCTGGCCATAAAAAGTGCACTCTTGGTCACCTTCCAAGATTCTACTGTGAGAGTTACTGTACAACCCTCATCCCCTAACTTTCCTGCAGAAATCAAATTTCTCTTCAAGCTAGGAACATGCATAACTTCTCTCAACACCCATGTGTTGCCATTCTGCATTTTCAACTGCACTTTACCTTTGCCAATAATTTTACAGGGTTCATCATCCCCTAGATACACTATTCCAAAATCCCCATGGATATAGTCACAAAAATATTCCCTATTAGGGGTAGCATGAAAAGATGCACCAGATTCTAACACCCAAGATTCTATATTATTATGCAAAGAGAAGATTAAAGCATCTTGTGCAATACCTGAAACCTTTGCTTCTTCTTTTCCTTCGTGCTGATTGTCCTCCTTAGGCTTTGACCAACAATCTCTACTTATGTGCCCCATCTTTCCACAATTCCAGCATTGTGGCCTTCTACCATTTCTGGATTTGGATCTGTCTTTCCCCTTAGACTTGGATCTTGATCTCCCTTTCTTGCTCTTCTCTTTTTGCCTTCCCCTGCTCTCAAAACTTAAAGCATTCCCAGATATCTCTTCTGTGCTTTTCCTGTGAATTTCCTCATTCAAGATAACACTAACAACATCCTCTACTTTTAAAATATTTGATGCAGATGCAGTATTGCTAACTGCCATTACTAAGCTATGCCATCTTTCAGGCAAAGAACATAATATTAAAAGAGCTTTTATTTCATCATCAAATACAATTTTGACTGAACTTAATTGATTTACAATACCATGGAAATCATTCAGGTGATTAGATACAGATCCACCTTCTTGCATATGCAAATTGAATAGCTGCTTCATAAGATATACCTTATTAGAAGCTGAGGGTTTTTCATACAAATTTGTTAGAGTAGTCATCAACTCTATCGTTGTTTTTGCCTGTGATAAATTAGATATCATAGTAGATGCTAGACTCAGTCTTATAGACCCCAGAGCCTTTCTGTCAAGAATTTCCCATTCTTCATCCTCCATGTCTGTGGGCTTCTTTGCAATCCCACCTAATGGTAAGTATAAATCTTTCTGATACAGATAGTCCTCTATCTGCATTCTCCAATGTTGATAGTTTTTGCCATTAAACTTCTCCATTCTCAGTTTACTTTCATCTGCCATTGCTTCTCCCACTCAAACAGAAATTCCTGCAGAAACTCCTGTGAGCAACCTGTAATCAATACACACTACACAGATCTGAACCGCCTGTTAGTGAACCTAAGCTTTGATACCAATTATTGGATATCAAACTCTAAACCTACAACCAAGGCTCTGATACCACTTGTTGGGGATCAACCAACAATATGATTACACTTATGAAAGCAATAAACCACGGAATTAAATCAGATAGATAAGTAACTAGAATCAGATAATAGCAAAGAACAAGAGATACAAGAAACCACCCTGAAAATTTATATGAAAACTCTTTACAAAAGGAATACAATTGAAGAAACTTCTTTCTTCCACACCTCTCTCAGATGCACAAGATCTCTCTCTAGATCTCTATCCCTTAAGAGCTCTCTCTCTCAAGTACAATCAATTCCAACAACTTGGATTGATACAACTCTATACTATTCTTCAACATTCACATACAATGAACTACTACAATAATCACACAAAGCTAAGAAGATCTAATTCTACATATAGAACTAGGAAACTTGAGCATGCACTTACAACCAATAGTTAAGCCTCTTGAACAAGGGCTCTAAAAACAATCTTACTAATAATAGAAATGTGAACTTAAGACTAAGACTTAAACTCATCATGCAAACACTCACTTCTATCCTCGGAAATAGCATTATGGACGCACAGGAAACCGACGCCGGTTCCTGCCTGCTTGCCTGTGACCGACGTCGACCAATCCTCTACCAATGCCGGCGTCTCTTCAATTGCACCGGACCGATGTTGGTCTCTCCTGACTGATGTTGGTGACTGTGTAAACTTGCAACTTTGGTAATGCACTCATATGTGAAGCTTTTAGGCTCCACACCTTAACATCTTTTTGCAACAAGTCTTGCCTTATGTTTTACAATAGAGCCATCTAATTTATACTTAGTCCTAAAAACCCATTTGCATCTTATGGGTTGAATATGTGGAGGAGGATCAACCAAAACCCAAAATTTATTTTTAAGTATTACATCATACTCACTTTTCATTACATGTTTCCAAACATTTTTAGTAAATGCCTCCTCAAAATTAGATGGCTCAGTGGAAGAAGTAGTAACAACTATTGCATAATTCATCTATTTACGAGAACTCTTGGGACTTGTTAAACCAACTTCATCTGCTTTCAAGTTAGAAAAATAATTTGAGCCCATTTTGGATACTTATTCAAATCAATAACACCAAAATTCTCATCATGTGTACCATCTAAAGGGAGACTTAGAGAATTTTTAACAATTTCTAAGTCATCAACCTATGAACTAGTAGATGAAGGAGAAGAAGATGAAAGAATTTGATTTTCATACCATAACCTTAAGTAATTGTCCCCATTATTCAAACCTATCTCTTTTTGAATTTTTCCTCTCTAACCTATCAAGTTGAGAATCAATCTCTGCAGTGTTCATAGTCCCAAATTCATCAAATACTACATCTTGACTCACTATGAATTTGCCTATATCTTATGCAAAAAAATGATACCCCTTTTTATTTTCTAAATATCTAATAAAGATGCATTTTAGACTTCATAGTTATAACTTAGTTCTATGTTTAGTGGGAACTAAAGCAAAACAAAGGCATCCAAAAACTTTCAAGTGTTTAACTTTTGGTTTAAACCTATACCAAGCCTCATATGGAGTTTGTCTCAAAAGAGTTATCATGGGGGACATGTTTCTCAAATACATTGTAATACTAATGGCTTCTGCCCAAAACTTATCATCAATTTGTTTATAATGCAACATAACTCTTGTTGTGCCTTTTAAAGTTCTATTCATTCATTCAGATACTCCATTCTATTGTGGAGTGTAAGCATTACTATATTGTCGATGAATGCCATGTTCTTAACAATAATCTAAAAAATCATTTGAAATATACTTACCACCATTTTTTGAATGAAGAGTGGCTAAGTGTGAACCTATTTCTTTTTTAACTAAATCATTTGAAATATACTTACCACCATTTTTTGAATGAAGAGTGGCTAAGTGTGAACCTATTTCTTTTTTAACTAAGTGTATCCAATTAACAAACTTAGTGAAAACTTCTAATTTGTTTTTCATGAAAAACACCAAAGTCATCCTAGAAAAATCATCAATAAACAACACAAAATATCTACACCCTATAATGGATGACTTTTTCATGTCACATACATCACTATGAACTAACTGCAAACATCTATGAGCTCACCATGAAGAGTTTTTAGGAAATGTTTCTCGATTTCATTTACCCAAAACACATGATTCACAAAGAATACTATTTTTATAAAAAGTGGGAAACCCATTCACCATACCATATCTCTACAAGTCCACTAAAGAGTGGATATTCAAATGTCTATAGTGGAGATGCCATAACCACTATGTTGACATAATACATGTACCTATTTCAATAATTGTTGCAAGTTCCACTATGGGAAGAAGCACTTTACAATGCAATCTAACTAAATTTCTATCCTCATATCATGTATACATGGTTTTATAACCATCCTTCACTTAATTGATATGGATGAGCCCATTTTCAAGCACAATTTGATAACCTTTCTTTCAAATAGTTACCAAGGAAAGAAGATGTTTCTTCAATGTGGGAACATACCAAACATTCTCCAAGTATTTTATATAACCATTAGGAAGAAGAATCTGAATAGACCCAAATCTTAAAGGAATATGCAGAGACTTATCTACCAAATCAACTAGAGAAAGAGAATCTTCTTTGAAAGTCCAAAAGAAGTCTCACCTAAATGTCATGTGTTTGGTTTCTCTTGTGTTTAAAACCCATACATCTGTGAGCTCATCTCTAGCCAAAGTAGTGAATGTAAATTCATGAGCAACATTGCTAGACTCATCATAGTCATGATCAACATATTGAGTCGAGTTATACTTAGTCACTTTTTGTGGCCTTTGAATTTTGTCAAAATGAATCCTAAACTGAGAAGCAATGTGACCAAATTTTCCACATCTATGACACTAAATGTTTGATCTACCTCAACCTCTGTCCCTATAAGAGTTGTGACCATGTCCTCTATCACTTGTCTCATTTGAATGAGAGTGGATAGATTGTTATTGATTTGAATAACCTTTAACTTTGTTTTGATACCTACCTCCTTTGTAACCTCGATCTCCTCTATAATTGTTCCCTCTATTATTTTGATGCCTAGATAATGATGAACTAGGCTTAGACTCTAAAACATGGGCTTCCTCAATTTTCTTGGATTTCTTAGGTAGAGAGAGGTCATGTTGGATGAGAAACTCAACCAACTTGTAAAAATTGATGCCTATGATCTTGTCAGAGACATGAAACATTTCTATAATTTTTCTATAAGACCCAGGTAGTCCTTTCAAAGCAATAGTGACTATGAGATCATCATCTAGTTTTCCAAACCCAGCCTTAGTTTACTCAGTAGAAATATTTTTTAACTTAGACATATATTCTCCCATATCCCCATCTTCATCTAATGACAAATTAAACAACTGCATATGAATGTCTATCTTCTTATGCTTAAGTTTCTTATCATAAAAATTAGATAATGTTTTCCATGCAGTGTAATTATGAGTATAATTTTCAATATGAGTATAAGTATCACGAATACAACAACATTTGATCAATGCTAAGGCCTTAGAATCATGCAAATTGAATGCATCAAGTTTAGCCTGTTCTATTGGCAATGTGGGATTTTCATTCTTAATAATATCCCATAATTCATCAAAAACTAATGAAGCTTCCATCAAACATTTCCAATTTAAATAATTAGAAATCATTAATCTATCACCATCTGAAAACAAATTCTGAATCTTTAGCATCTTGAATAAAATGCAAGTGTGGCAAGGAAAATTAAGTGTGACAAAATGCAAATAAATGCAATAAAATAGAAAAATACCACACTCATTACCCAAAACACTACTTCTACAGGGGTTTTGCACTTAACCCCCATGTCTAGAAAAAAAGAATTTTTGATGGGTTTTGCACTTAACCACACCAAAAATTAAAGAATTACACCCTTATGTCTCCAAAAATAACCTTATTTCACCAAGATACACCCTTATGTCACCAAGATATGTAATATCAAAAGATAACAACTTTGCATGAAAACTTTTAATAAGTATGAATGTTTTTACAATCAAATATGCTTTTTACAACTTGCAAAGAATATCAAAAGATTTCAAAAAGGGAATATTCCTTTGCATAAAAGCATCTTCATAAATAAAATTATTCCAAAAAATAAGATTTGAACCCTTGACCTCCTTGTTACAAATTTTTATCCAAATATGTCCTTCCAAGTGCTCTATGAACATTTACAAGTTTATAAAGATAGAATGTTCTATATAAACTTGATTTTCAGCTCTATGATAATTAAAAATATTTTACTTAGGTGAGTAAAACTAAGAAATCCCATGAAATTTTTTGAACAAAATGAAACATCAATTATTTCAACTTTTAAGTAGGCCCCACCAAACCCTAAATTTATATCAAAACTATATCCAACTTTGCAAAATGAAATTTTTTATTTTCGTACAATATTCCAACACCATACTGAGGATTTCAATGCCATGGCTGATTTGGGAAAGTTGGAAAACCTTTGATACTTCACCTGGGCTGTATAAAACCTTGCATGATTGAATCTTTATTTATTTGCTAGTGATTGAGACTGATAGAAGTAAATTTGTTTGAGTAAAACTCATTTTTTATTATACAATACATTGTAATACCATACTTCTACAAATATGGGCTATACTACTACAATTTATAGCTTGAAAAACTTTTGGTAGGGTTTGAGCATTGATAACTGATCTCTAGGAACTCAAAAAGATAATATATACTGAGCAAATGGATGTTAAAAACAAATGAAGGCCATTTCAACCAATCACAAGAATATCTAGAGGGAAAAGGTCATACAAATGGCTTTTGGGCAATTTTTTGGAGTTTTAAAACAAGTTTGAATCATTTATAGCTTCAAAATTCAATCTAGAATGCTAAAAAGGAGTTTTGAAAGCAATTCAGGGAGTATGACAGACTTGATCAATTATATGTTCATACAAGACCAATATACAGGCTTATTTATTTCAAATTGACATTAACCAATGACAAAAAAAAATTTAAAAATTAAATAATTTAATAATTTTTCAAATTTCTCAATATTAAGCCACTCCAAAGTTTATTTCAAAAAGCTTACCTTATACTCCAAAATTTGATTTCACATGAGACTTTCAATTCCACATGAATTATCTTTTCACTTTGCCTTCTCCCAAATTCACCAAGCTTCTTATATTCATCATGCTTTCCAAAACCATGCTCTGATACCACTAATAACAAAAACCCAAAATAGGTTGAATCTTGTGCCCACTGAGTGTGAGTCCACAAACATTTTATTAATCACCAAAAATCAAGTACATAAAAAGAGTGTCTTTACTCTAGTAACCCTTTTACATGAAATAAATATTTATTTATAAGATTTCACCTAATACCGATAAAACCAACTAAACTATTAACTAACTCCTATGGGAATTCCACTTGATAGGTAGTTTACATTATTAATTAACTTAAACATAAAAACTACCCAAATAAATTTAATCTAATGTATTTATGAGAGTGTCTTTATAAAATATGCATGCTTCATTTACAATTATCAAATTAACCTAAAACAAAAAAAATCCTAAGCTAAGTTAAGACTTTGGATAAGTCCTAACAAACATACCTTAAACAATGTTAAACACATGAAGGGACTACAAATAATGACCATTTGATGACAAGACAAAATGACTTGGCTCAGCTACCAACTAGACCATCTTAAATGACTTTGTAAGCTACCAAGGAAGACACACTACCCAGATCATTAATGACTAATAAAAGGCCTTCATAATGGTTATCAACAAAGTCAAGATCAAGTACATCAAAGTTTCAAATGTTCTCATTCATGGTAACCAAATTTTGGCTAACATCTTGGTGACCTCCTAGGATTGCATGTTTGTTATGTACCTTAGACCAGTAGCCTTGACAATCCATTGGGTTATGGGATCATGAATACAAATTGACCTAAATTCAAACTAAAAATAGACTTAACAACAGCCTTGAAATAAACTAAAATTTAACTCCCTCAAACACACCCCCCCACACACACACACACATGTCGCAAGACACTTAGAGGAAGGAGAACAATAAAAATCAAACAAGAAACATGTGCACTAAGCACTTAAAGAAAATAAATACCTACTCTAATATGTATAAAATCACAAATTAACCTTAATGGCATGGCTTCAAATGTATCTCATTGACTAGGATACTCATCTCATCTCCATCAAGCCTTGCAAGTTGAAAAGCATTATGTTCTTTGCAATCAATGACAACACAGGACCAACACCACAATGTGTCAAACTTGGTATGCTTACTAGGCTTGACCCTATCTTCATCCCATTTCAACACAAGGTCTCCCACTTGATATTTTCTTGAAATAACCCTCTTATCAAAGGTCTCATTTATTTGAGCTTGGTGCTGCTCCATGGTATGCATAGCATGATTTATTATCTCTTCTAAGTCCATCAATTCAATCAATCTTATCTCCATTGGATCACTCTCCATCATCTCAAGTTGATGAGATAATTCAAGGACTGGTAGTTCAAGAGAGATAGATAGCTTGGCTTCTCTCCCATAAACAAACATGTAGGGTGAGTTTTCAATAACCTTCTTGGGGGTGATCCTATTAACCCATAGATTTATCCTCAACTTAGTGTGCCGAGATCTTTGATTATTTTCTATTATTCTCTTAATGATTCTAATCAAGTTCTTATTAGTGTACTCAGCTAGCCCATTCCCTTGAGGGTAGTAATTAGAAAAACTTAGATAAATTCCATGCTTGAGAGACCATTCAATTTTTTTGCACCACCAAATGCTAAATCATTATCATAAATTATTGTTTAAGGCACTCCAAATATAGGCACTAAGACTTCATAGAATCCAAGAACTAAATTCTCACTAACCTCCTTAACAGATATGGCTTCCACTTACATTATGAAATAATCAGTGGTTATAATCACCCTTTTATAACCAACACTTGAATATGGATTTATCATGCCTATGAAATCAAGACCCCATTATATTAATGGATGGTCTACTTGAATAGGATTGAGAGGAAGGGATCCAATTCTTAGTTTACCTATAAAAAATACACACTTTGGACACCTCCTTACCCATGCATAGTAGTCCTTGAACAAACTAGGCCAATAGTACCTAGCCCTCATTACTTTTTCTATTGTTGTCTTAGGTATAAAGTGGCCTCTAGTTGGTCCATCATGGAATTTTTATAATAACTTATCAATCTAATCAGTTTCAATACATCTTAACAACATACCATTAAGATCTCTCCTAAGAAAATATATCCATAATAAAATATGTTATAGATTACAATTTAAAGTATCTTCTCTTTTCTCTATCCAAAACTATAAGCCACTCACTAATAGAGTTAAGAAGACTCTTCAACCAATATCTCTCCATGAATCCATTATCACATCCATGAAAGCTTTAGCATTGCACATACATAATAAACCATCTATTATCCACATTGTATCCTATTCTATATCAAATAGTTTACAATAGAGATGTATAAATAGGTAGAAGATAGGAGAATCCTAACCATCCCATGCATGTGGGACTAACTTCCCCAATATAGGTGGAAGTAAGGCATAAACCATCATCATCATAAATGTGGGATAAACATATCTAATGAAATAGAATCTAAGTAAGCTAAAGAGTAGGAAAGTAATATCCTACATGAAGACCCCCCTTAAGTGTAGCTTATATGCATAAATTAAAGGATACAATGTGAAGCCATGTGTCCCTATGGATGCTAATCCATCTTTTCAAATTACATGGATGTCAAGTCACTATAACCACTAAGTGAAATTAGGAATGGTATTGAATACGAGGATCACCAAACATGAATACTATATTCTAAAATAGTGAGTAGAATGATGAACCCAAGGAATTATTTCTTGAACACCCTCCAATAAGATGGTGAGAAGTGAGCACAAAGACTGGTGAGGTTGCCACACTAATGTCATAGGTGGGGATACCACACTAGGGTCACTATAAGAACCACCAATAAGACCATGGAGTCAAGTAAACAATTATCATATAGGTTATGGAATTAAAGTTCCTAAACAATATACCCATGTGCAAATAAGGAATCCATAAAACACTCAAAAAATTGCAACATATACATATAACTCTCATAAAGTGGAGCCTGGGAGAAAAACCATAGGTAAAACTCCCCCAAAATAAATAAATGAAGAAGAGAGATTTATAAATCCCCCAATGATGATTCTGAAGTAGTCTACACTCTAAGTACTTGAAATTTATAAAGTAACTCAATATACATGAATGGAATAAATCAACTACTTGATCACAAAAACAACTGACACTAGGCTTCACCAGAATAGCTTTAATCAAGAAGATTGTCAGTGGTGATGAAAGTGCAAAATATTATTGTATGTGCAAAGAATGCTCAACACCTAAGAATTATAATGTACACCACACACCCAATACTATTGACTGGGTGGAGTGATGATAAAAAATCTATATGTACACCCCCCCATAATGGGTAGAGGGGATGAAAAATGTTTGTATGATTGGTTTGAATCCACTAATCAAACATCAAACAATTTTACATTATATGTACCAAAATATCTCCATATGTTATGGGATACTATTAACTATCAAAAATGTAGTGTCAAAAATACATATATAATCTCTCAAAGAGGATGGCTTTAGTGGTGATGGAAGAGACAAGTAACTGAAGAAGTTAAAAGGTGCCTAGAATAGAGCACACAAACACATAAAGGTAGACAAGACTGAATCAAAAAAAGCCCCCACCCCATGGCATTTTATTAATTAGTGTGATTATAATATATCCCATACACCAAAAAACACCAAATAGAAACAAAGAAGACATTGGGATTCACCATAATATCTCCAAACAAGGAGATTATCAACCTATCAAAAAATCCATCAAGTATCATGAGATATGCTCTAAAAAATAAAGGAGAATAAAAGTGTCTCCATAGAAGAAGGAAAGGTGTTAATAAAGGGGCCTTAATGGAGGCATGACACAAACTACAAGTGTGTCAAAGTGTCAATGCATAGACTAGAATAGAGCATGTCAAGTGCTGATGAAAGAGTGTGGTAAATGGCAAAAAAGCCATCATGTGTGCAAAAACACACCTAAAGTGATCAACTAAAAAACATAACAACCTATAAAGTACATAAAAACTTTAAGAGAGTGAAGGTACAATTTCATTAGGACCATCTTTTAATGCCAAAACAATCTCTTTTTCTTCTTGAAGGTATGTTTCCAAGTGTTCACATAACCCTCTTCCTCTTACCAATTTAGTGGCCTTAATCTCCACATCATACTCCATGAATTTGGTTATCCATCCATCCCTCTTTTCATTCAAATCCTAATTCAAAATGAAGTTTGTTATGACTGGTTGGGTCACCATGACATGAATCTTGTTGTTAGACACCATATGCCTAAATTTTTTAAGGTTCCTTATGATTGATAACACTTTCTTCTTAATGAAGTTGTATCTCTCTTGATACTCTTCTAGCCCTTGAATAAATAAGGCAATGGGCTTCTTAAGATCTTCACTATTCTACTAAAGCAACATGGATGAGATGGTGTCAAGGTTATCAAAGGCATGCAAGAATAACTCCTTAGATAGATCAGGATTAATCAATGTTGATGCTTGTGTAATGGCTTGCTTAATGGATTCAAAACTATTTTTTCTTTTTATAGTCCAAAAAAAAGCCTAGTGTTTCTTCAACATGGATGTAATAGGCTTCACAAGGTTATCAAAACTAGGTAAAAATCTTCTCACAAAGTTGAATTTCCCAAGAAAACTTTGTAAACCTTTCTTATGCTTGGCTAAAGATAAAGCCAATATGGCACTCACCCTTTTAGGATCTATAGCAAGACCATATTTGGAGATAATGTGGCCTAATAACTTACCCTCATGAACTTCAAAAATGTATTTATTTGAGTTTAGTGATATTACATATTGTTTACACCTTTTTAAAATCAATCTAATATGAGCTAGGTGATCACTAGCATTCTCAAAGAAAATCGTTATGTTATCAAGATATATTAGCACCATTTAATTGCTCAAACCTTGGAAATCCATATCTATGGCTATTTTAAATGTAGCCCCTACATTATACATCCCAAATGGCATTCTCTTATAGGCATATGTTCCCCATTTAGTAGTAAAAGTTGTCTTATATTGATCTTCTTCTTTCACCAAGACTTGGTTGTAACATGAATAGCCATCCAAGAGGGGAAAGCATTGAGAACTTGTAACCATTTGAATAATTTTCTCCATAGATGGTAAAGTATGATTATCCTTGAATGACACCCTATTAAAGGCTCTAAAATCCACACATAATCTGATCTCTCCACTCTTCTTTCTCATAGGAACTAGGTCTGTAACCCACAAAGAGTAATTGATAAGGAAAATGAATCTTGATTCTATCAACTTGGTTAGCTCTTTTCTCATTAGCATTTCAACTTTAGGATTAATGATCCTTTGTCTTTGCCTTAAAATATTGGAATTTGGATCAATTTTCATAGCGTGTTGGGATAATGTCATGTCCCCTTTTTCATGGACATTGACAGGCATGATGGTTAGTCTATTTTATGACCTTCGTAGGCTAATAGGATGGATAGAGGGTCATAATGGAGCTTGGCTTGACTTTGATTCGTAGAATTTCTACATTTGGTTTTCATTCAGGTTATTTCAGATGCATTGAGCTTGAGCTCCTATTATTTAGGGATATTTGACATGCAGCGGAGCACCTTTATTTTGGTATGGTCATGTGCGAAATCACTCCCTGATTCACCTGCTTCGATCGGTTTGAGGATCCGACGTATATTGAGGGAGATATTAATATTTGATTGATTTAATCAAATATTAATTAATTGGTCTCATTAATAATTAATTCTTAATTATTAATTATTTGGTCTAATTTTAAATTAGAAACCCTAATGCTAATTTAAGAAAACCCTAATTAGGGCAAGCATATCTTTTGAGGGTATAAGGGTTTCACATGGAGGCCATTATTGGTGTGTATGAATTGATTATTGAAATTGGAGAAATTCTTCTGTGAAGACTGAGCCAAGGGTTCTAGGATTCCATTTGCAGTGGAGAACGTCAACTCTTCATTGTGTGCGATTCAGAGGTTGTGAAAGATCAGCCGATCTATTGCCAAATTGAGAGATAGCTTCATCCAGAAGTTATCACAGAGGTACAGATTTGAGAGATAGCTTCATCCAGAAGTTATCACAGAATTTTAGGGTTGAGAGATAACTTCACACAGAAGTTATTACAGATATTTCAGGTATTTATCTTTATTTATTTTTTGATCCAATAAATTATACAGATAGAGATATTCTATATTAGAATAGTATATCTTCAGATCAGGGTGTTCAGCAATCAGGGGTTAAGAACAGACAGGTTGGCAGCCATACTAAATCCGTATAGGTCCGTTCAGATCAGCTCAGGTACCGACCTCGGCAGACAGAGGGCGACAGTGACCGACATCGGTCTACTAAAGACCGACGTCGGCAAAAAGCCGACCGACAGGGACCGACGTCGGCGATATATCGACCGACGACGGCATCTGTGTGTCGACACAGAAAAGCCAAGACTTCCAAAATTGCAATTTCACTTCCAGTTTGCATGAATTTAGGGTTTTAAGACCTTATCTGTAATATTTTTTGGGTTGGCATAAGAAAGGACATCTATTGTAATCAGCTGGATGAATGATAAGATCTGTGATTTGTTTATGCATGTTTAAATCTATTCTGCAAGTTTGTATCTGTGATCAGAGCTTCTTGTGTTTGCATATCCCTACTGGTTGGGGATATCACAGTGGTATCAGAGCTTTGGTCTTTGGTATCAGAGTTTTGTGTCTTTCATATATCCCTATTAGAAGGGGATATTACAGTGGTATCAGAGCTTTGGTCTTTGGTATCAGAGTTTTGTGTCTTTCATATATCCCTATTAGAAGGGGATATTACAGTGGTATCAGAGCTTCTTGTGTTTGCATATCCCTACTGGTTGGGGACATCACAGTGGTATCAGAGCTTTATGAGTTTATATATTCCCTATTAGAAGGGGATATCACAGTGGTATCAGAGCTAAATTCCTGCCATCCTGTGGGGCACATCAGAACTAATGTCTTGCCATCCTGTTGGGTAGTTCCAGGTTCAATTCGATTATCAGTATGGCTCTAAGAGGGGTCAAAGATTTGGAAGAAAGCATGCACAATGCAAAGAATAAATTAGATCATCCATTTCAGCAAGCAGATGACACTCTAAAAATTTTGGAGGAGTTGGACACTTATTTAGGCAAGGTTGAGCATTCAAATACTTATGAGATGCAAACAGCGTTATTTCCAGCATTTGATTCGTTGGTGAAGCCCCGATTATTGAGACATCATGATGAGGTGGTAAGACTTGCAGCTCTCTCTTGCATTAGTGAAATGATGAGGATCATAGCTGGCTTTGATTTTCATGATGATCAGATTATGAGAGAGGTACTTTATGCCATGGTAAAAAGCTTCAAAAAGTTGGATAACATTAGAGACCCTCATTTCTCAAGGAGGGCAAGATTACTTGAAACATTTGCAAGGTATGGATTTGAAAACGTTATGATGTTAGTAGGTTGTATTAGTGAAATTCGCATGATGTTTAAAATATTTTGGAATATTTTAGATGAATTTCATTCTAGCAATATATTGGCATCAATGCACTCTATTATGTTCACAATCTTGTTTGAGGAGGAGGATAAAATTTCCAAGCTCTTGGCAGAGGATTTATGGTATGTCTGGACAAAAGGGAGAAATGTCTCACCTAGAGCTTGCATGTGGTTAAAGAATTTAATTAATAGGCCCAAGGATCGTAGTGCTTTCCTTATGACATGCAGCCACTTGCATGATGAGTTTGACAGTCATGCTGATCCATTATAGGGAGATATTAACACATCTTCAGGTAATGAGTTATCCGCATTATCTTCACAGGCAGGAGTAGTTGAGGATGTTGTGGATGAGCTTTGTCTTAAGGTGAGTCTAACTCAGGAGTTAGATAGTGAGGATGAGTCTGATGCTTGCATTCAGAGTGTGGAGGTGTACTCAGATGTTAGTACACTGAGTGTGGGTGATGAGTATGTTTCTATAGCTGCTTATGAGGAGCATGTGGTTGAGGATCACACACATATTCAGGACTTGAGAGTACCTGATTCTGAGGAGTTTGGGATACCAGTGGAGTCGAGTCTCCAAATTGATTCTTCTCACACATTTGACAGTATGGTACAGTTGGTTGTGCCACCATTACAGAGGGATCAGTTATGGGATGGATTAACACCATCTTTTGTAGATGGGATTTGCAGTTGCCAAGTACACAGTCTACAGTATCGACACATCCAGGGCAGTTGTGATTTCAGAGATTGGTTGAGTTGTGTTCGCCAATTTGATTATGGGTTCCTCTTTGTTCTACTTTTGTTGATGTTACAGGTACTTGCATTGATTCACAGCAGTGCAGAGCATAACTACCTTTGGGATCCAGGTGGATCGAGTAGTTCATTGTTCCGAGATTGCTTGGGGACAAGCAATTTCCGGAGGGGCGGATTGTCATGTCCCCTTTTTCATGGATATTGACAGGCATGATGGTTAGTCTATTTTATGACCTTCGTAGGCTAATAGGATGGATAGAGGGTCATAATGGAGCTTGGCTTGACTTTGATTTGCAGAATTTCTACATTTGGTTTTCATTCAGGTTATTTCAGATGCATTGAGCCTGAGCTCCTATTATTTAGGGATATTTGACATGCAGCGGAGCACCTTTATTTTGGTATGGTCATGTGCAAAATCACTCCCTGATTCACCTACTTCGATCGGTTTGAGGATCCGACGTATATTGAGGGAGATATTAATATTTGATTGATTTAATCAAATATTAATTAATTGGTCTCATTAATAATTAATTCTTAATTATTAATTATTTGGTCTAATTTTAAATTAGAAACCCTAATGCTAATTTAAGAAAACCCTAATTAGGGCAAGCATATCTTTTGAGGGTATAAGGGTTTCACATGGAGGCCATTATTAGTGTGTATGAATTGATTATTGAAATTGGAGAAATTCTTCTGTGAAGACTGAGCCAAGGGTTCCAGGATTCCATTTGCAGTGGAGAACGTCAACTCTTCATTGTGTGCAATTCAGAGGTTGTGAAAGATCAGCTGATCTATTGCCAAATTGAGAGATAGCTTCATCCAGAAGTTATCACAGAGGTACAGATTTGAGAGATAGCTTCATCCAGAAGTTATCACAGAATTTCAGGGTTGAGAGATAACTTCACACAGAAATTATTACAAATATTTCAAGTATTTATCTTTATTTAGTTTTTGATCCAATAAATTATACAGATAGAGATATTCTATATTAGAATAGTATATCTTCAGATCAGGGTGTTCAGTAATCAGGGGTTAAGAACAGACAGGTTGGCAGCCGTACTAAATTCGTATAGGTCTGTTCAGATCAGCTCAGGTACCGACCTCGACAGACAGAGGGCGACAGTGACCGACATCGGTCTACTAAAGACCGACATCAGCAAAAAGCCGACCGACAGGGACCGACGTTGGTGATATATCGACCGACGACGGCATCTGTGTGTCGACACAGAAAAGCTGAGACTTCCAAAATTGCAATTTCACTTCCAGTTTGCACGAATTCAGGGTTTTAAGACCTTATCTGTAATATTTTTTGGGTTGGCATAAGAAAGGACATCTATTGTAATCAGCTGGATGAATGATAAGATATGTGATTTGTTTATGCATGTTTAAATCTATTCTGCAAGTTTGTATCTGTGATCAGAGCTTCTTGTGTTTGCATATCCCTACTGGTTGGGGATATCACAGTGGTATCAGAGCTTTGGTCTTTGGTATCAGAGTTTTGTGTCTTTCATATATCCCTGTTAGAAGGGGATATTACAGTGGTATCAGAGCTTTTGTGTAGATAAGAGAGGCCCTAAGTAAGGGACATTACAGTGGTATCAGAGCTTTGGTCTTTGGTATCAGAGTTTTGTGTCTTTCATATATCCCTATTAGAAGGGGATATTACAGTGGTATCAGAGCTTCTTGTGTTTGCATATCCCTACTGGTTGGGGACATCACAGTGGTATCAGAGCTTTATGAGTTTATATATTCCCTATTAGAAGGGGATATCACAAATAATATGTGATTAAACCCCTTAAGATCACTATATTCCCAAGCAAAGACATCAGAAAACTCTCTACATAACATAGCAAATACAACTCTCTTAGCTAAAGTACATACCTTTCCAAGACTATGAAGCTTGTATTTGAAGATATCCACCCTCTCATGATGTTTCTCTTTCATATACATGCTTACTTTATCCCTTCTCATTTGATCACTTTCATTTAATATGTTCTCAAGAGTAACCAGCCCTTTGGGAAGCTTATTTGACCTTAATTATATAACTTCGTCTCTATATTGGTGTTGTAATTTGGCTTGGTTTTTATAATAAAACTTATCTTATTTTTTGAGGAAACATGTTATTTATTTTTCACACTCAAACACTTGTGAATTGACATCATTATCTGGTATTGATGTCCTTACTACCACCATGATATGTGGCTAAGTTTTTGAGCTCTTGACATCATTGGGGATGTCAAATTTAGATCTAACTGAAGCTAACCTATCATCATGTTGATTCTCTTCCCTTGAAATTGATTGGATGTTTAAGGCCTCAAAATATTGAATAAATTCCCATACTCTATGCTTCTAAGAATTCAACAATGGATTTTTGGTAGCACTCTTACCTTTTGGAAAACTAGTTCAATATCTCCAAAAGCTTATAATTGCTCCACTCCTTTATTTATTACCCATTTAATACCATGTATAAGAGCCTCATACTTATTTTCATGAAAAATACAACTAATTAAAATCTAATTTCATAATATTACCTTTCATTTGAAGGAAAAACTAGCATCATACCTACCCCTACTCCATTCTTGCTTCTTGAGCCATCAAAGAACAATTTCCATAAGCCACCACTATCTTCACTAGGAATAGTGAGAGATGGTATGGTTTTACCTTATTCATGAAAACAATAGACACCAAAACCAAATTCTTCAACACCTCTATATGTATCATGCTCATGATTTTCTACCCCCCACTCATCAAGGAAGAGATCTGATATGTCTTCAAGAGGAACAATTGGTTATTGATCATTATGATGATCCTCCTCATGAATGATGGTGAAATTGAATTATAAATTTTTATCTTAGATAGATCAAGATGAAAATTAGATATAGGTTCAAATCTAATTATAACCTTGGTTCCATATATAGTTATAAAAGCCATGTATGACCAATCAGATGATAATTAGCCTCCAATGTTGGTGGTGAAATCTCTTGATAAATAAAGAGAAAATTATGGTTGAAAATCCACTACAACCACATATTTAACAATAGATAATTTATAAAAATCATGATGATTAAAGCTTAAAACGTTGATTACACTAATGGTTTTAGTAGTTGAACCATACAATTATAATATACCTTTAACATTACGCTCATACTTTAGTCCTAACTTACCAAATATTTGTTTGGGGGAGATAATTTCCCCACTATCTATCATGAAATTATGTAATATTCAATCTCCAATGATTATTGAAACATAAAAAATATGTGGTTTATCATCTTTTCTTGGTTGCCCAGTAGTAGGTGTAGGACTTTTGTGAAAACTACACTCTCTCTTCTAGTTGATGTCTTTGCAAAGCTTAACTTTGAAAAATCCACTTTAAATATCTCCCTTTGACTAGTAAGATCCAATATATTCCACATAGGAATGGTAAAATTCACCTTCTTCATTTGGTATAAAATATTGAAGCTATAATTGTTAACCCTTGTTTGTCCTCTAGGAGCTTCCATACTATTTTGGGGCTGCATAGTTTGGGGAATGAAAGTACCCTTCACATTTAAATTCTCTATTTTTTTATGAATTTATGAGATACATTAACATCTCTTGTTCCTTGAGACATAGAAGGCATAGTGTTTCACTTTTACCCATTTCTTGAGCATCATAAATTGCCCTTCATTTAGACCTTGTATTAGCTATAATAGGAGTATCACTAGCCTTACTTGTGCTTCCTAATTGATTGATTACACACCAATATCCCTCTTTCCAATTTACCATTGTAGCATTCGATTAAAATTTCTCTCCATTGGTCATAACTTTATTTTAAACTTCATCTTGTGTCATAAAAGGAAAGGTTCTATTTTATGTCATACAATCTTGATTAAACACTTCACTTTGACTAGAGGGCTGATTAGGGGGATGATCCCATTGAGAAGACCAATCATGATCTTGTACCAATTTTTTTTTAGTAGGTACTAAGGCTCTATAAGTGGAGACAGCATTGGGATTGTAGCTACTATATGGCCTCACATTGATAATTTTACCTTGCCCTTGAGAATTACCTTGGAAAGGTGGCTAATTAGGTTGATATGACTGATTGGATTGGTATGGATCTTGATAAGGTCTATGAAATTTTCTTGGTTGCCTTTGATCCATTTTTATAACCTTATTTTTAAGGGTCTTAAGCAATCCTTCAACATCATTTGACTTGCTTGGCTGACTAGGAGCAACCATCTTATCACTGGTAAATGTAGGAATGAGAATAAGAGTGGGAGTAAGAAGTTGTATAATAGGAAACAATGGCATGATAGGCCTTAGGGATATATTTCTATCCTATATGAGATTATTTTCAGCTTTGATAGGAAGGTCATGGCTTCCAGTAAGGTCTCTCCTTCCATGGATTGTATCATAATAGCTATGTCATTATTCAATGCCTTGAGATAGTAGAGGAATGCATAATTAGGAGTGGGTATCCCAAGAATTGGGATCCTATCCCATTTCTTTTTGAACCTAGAATTTAATTCTTGCATGAATTCTTGTGGAGCTCTCTTGATAGTAGTCAATTGTTTAACTAGTAACAAATGATCACTTTTGTATTCAAACCTCTTACTAAAATTATCTCCCAATTCATCCCATGAGTTCATTAAATTATGAAATAGAGTCCTATACCAATCCAAATATTTTCCCTTGAAGGATATTTTGAATAATCTAATGGCTACATTCTCTTGGGTGACATTATGGATATTGCAAAAATTAGCAATATCTTTTATATGCTCAATGGGTGTAATAGTGTTCTCTCCACTAAAGTATGAGACACTCTTGAGGGTTGCCATATGGATTGCATCATATTGTGAAATTTTTAGAGGAGACCCACCATTGAAGGTCACAAAAATTAGATTTGTAGACATATTTCTAGCCTTGGGAGAGCTTGGAGATATGAAAAATGAAGGTTTCTTCTAGGTGTCTTGGTATAAGGCAGAGTATGGAGAAATCTCTTTCTCTAGACTAAAAATAAAGGTGATTCAACAAAAAAAAGATTAATACCTGTCCCTTGACCTTTTTATCACCTTTGGCATTAAAAATAGCTTACTAGTCTACAACCAAGAGCTAAAAACTTGTTGGAGTCATCAGATTTGCATGAAGGAGGCTTTTACAACTGTAAATTTTCCAAGACTAGTATTAATCTTAGACAACTTTATTCAAATTCAGACCATCAGGCCTTCCATAGCTATTATCTATCTAATTTTCACCCCTAATAAGGTTTTTCATTCCTTCCTAACTATATGATATCATGGGAACAATCCTAGCTTGTGGGTGACCTACTAAGTGGATTGAACCTCTGGATTGGGCTAGCTCCCTTGATGTTTCACCTAAAACACATAAAAACTTATCACACTTACAAATAAAAAGGATATAAGTGATCTAAAACTAATAATCAAACATAGAGGTGATGCACTAAATATAGAGTCCTCAACTTGTTAATGTTTGCACTATGAAAAGATATGTTACAATTTGATTTCATAATTTCAAAATAGCTCTTACCACATTAATGTTTCTATATTAAGGTTAGGGTTGTTTCAAAAACTTAGGTGATCAATAAAGAGGCCTAATAATAGATACTAATGATGTTTCAACATTTAAACTTAGCAAACCATGTATTAAACATCATAGGGCCTATGGAAAGGACACTAACTTATATAGATGCATGAAAAAGGATAGATGCATGGAAGTAATCTATCATTAAAAATAATAAAAAACTCACTAAATATCACTCTATGAAATATAAAAATGATATAACTCATCTTTAATTAATTTCAAAGGTAAGTACAAGTCTTAAAATTGGCAGGGCTTCACCATAACCAGCTTAAGGATACATTCAATACTTCTCAAGGCTTCATTTATAGATGAATTAGAAGAAGAGAGAAGAATAAGACAATAAGAGAAACCCATGACATTCTTATCATGATTAAATAGGTTAAAAAATAGACACTAATACTGCAAAGAATGTGTTTTCATTGTCCTTATTAGCTTTCTAGGACATGTGATGGAGTAACTTTTCATAGGGGGTGGCGTAGGAGGTCTTCTTGGAAATTTTGATTCATTCTTGATCATAACTCCTTATTTATATATTTACCTTTATACTTCTTGTAATAGTTACAAGATAATAAAATGACACTTGGCATCTCAGATGATCCTCTATGCCAACCTTGGATTCTTCTTGGAGATTTGAACATGAGTTTCAAACTTCCTAATAATCCACTCCTCTTATTCTTAGGATTTGATGAGTCAATCAAATCCAAATTTTATGTTCTAAATTTCCCCACAATAGTTGGTTACTTCATGGAACTCTGCATTGAGTTAAGGATCCTTGAGTATCACCTTACAGATATAGTCTTTAGACATGTTTGACAAGAGAGTAACCAAAATGTCTTATTTACCATATAAGCCTTAATTAACACTGAGGATTATTTTTTTGGATTTTTTTATGAGTAGAGGGGATATTCAATAGATTTATATAATGCTTTTAGGTAATTCTTGAAGATATTTAGACCCTAATTTACCTTTTTAAGGCCTGCAACTAGGCTTCTTATGCTACGTAGTAAGACATTCCGTCATAGGCTTAGTTTAAGACTTGAAAGAATATTTAAAACACCATGAGAAGCCTTGATAAACCTATGTAGGGCCATGAATATTCCTCAAATTTATTCATAGGCTTTTTCATACTTTCATGCCTACAAACAAGCTTGCAACCTACCCTTCTTGAAGTCACATTGGTCATCCTTTTGATTGAGGCCCATTTGGCAACTTAAAACCTATTCCATGACCCTATTTAATGGCCTAAAAATTATTATAACACCTCTATTTTTCCTCAAAGACTCTTCAATTGATTAAAAAGGTTTTTATAATCTAAAACCCTACACATAAGCTCAAAAAGGAGCTTTTTAATCCCTTTTTTATATAAAAATAATCCACAAGTGCCAAACTTATACTCATTAAAATGCCTAAGAGAGGAAAAGAGCTCATCCAAGTGGTTTAAGGGTCATTTCAATCCATCTTGAGTGATTATACATCTGATCTCTTATATCGAGTCATATTTAGGGTTTTAGAGTCACCTAGCTTATTAAAGATGGTTCATAAAGTTGAGGGACTTAACCCAAGAAAAAATTACAATAATATTCAATATAAATCCCCTTCTTTCTTCCATGATAGGCTTAGGATCCCATACATCTCCTCATGTGAGATCACATATACTAGAAACAGACCTTTTTATCCCTGCAAGCATCATTATGCATTCAAAGAGGTCCTTTAGCAATAAAATGCATCAAATCATTTCGTTTGGATTTTAAATACCATTTTTGGGTATGTGATACACATTATGAGGTATCCCAATGGTTTTATTCATGAATTAACCCTTCAATCTATTGGGATCTACCTTAAGCTGTGAACAAGGGTTTGAATATAGTCCCACTCAAGTGACCCTAGCATGTTTTTCTCAAGATTTTATTCCTTTATTAGTGGATATAAACCCCATTTATTTGTCTTTAATCCTATAACTCATCCATTTAGACTCCTAAAATGACCAAAGACTTCAATATAAATCATTTTCTTCAAACTTCATACACAGACCTGTGTGTGGTCATTTAGGCCTTTTTAGCTCTTCAATGCCTTTAGTCACTTTGAAACTCAATGGAAACCTTGTCATAATTTAAAATATATATTTAACTCTCTTACACACCTCATGGCTTTAGATAATGATCAATACACTTTTCATTAGTTCATCTATAGTCTGTTTGTGGGTGTTCATAAGCTTTTAACTATAATTTTGAAGCTATATCTCTTCCCATGGAACTATATAGGTTTTTAATTATTTTAACATGTATCTCATGCTCTTATTTACCATTATAATACCTTTAAAACTTTTCTTCTCATCGTACATGTCCCATTTTTCTCTATTTTCTTGTGACAAGCTTGTAGGTGATGTTTTAGGTCTATCAACTTGTCAATGTTTGGGAATCCCATTTTTTAGGGTTTTCACCTGCTTCAGACTTTTTTAAATATTTAAACATATATACTTGAGCCTATCATAATTCAAATTACATCTAAAACTCACATTTAACACATAAAATGCACACTCTATAGGTAGACATGTATGTAGTCATTTAGGTCTCCTCACTGTAGGTTTGACAAGTTGATTCTCATAAGATAAACAAGCCTTATTGATGTGTTTTGTCCTCTTAAAAATATCACTCACATTTTACTTTTACCTCTATCCATATTATTATACCCTCAAATAACCATGATCAGCATACTCATTTATCCTATTGCCTGTTACATGCATGTAGGAGGTCATTTGGTTAAAAACCTTCTAATCTATCTTGTTTGATCCTCTTTGAGTTCAATAAACTAATGATGAAAATATGCGTAAAGTTATAACATTGTTTTTTTTCCTTTTCTACACTTTATTGAGTCCAAATCACCTAGATCACCTACTTAAAACCCTCATGGTCTTCCTCTAAGCTTACATAGTCCAACTGAACCTACACAGTCCATCTATTACAAAATGAGTTAAGAGTCTGAGCCTTTGTGGCTATTTTAGATGCTTGGAGAGATCATGTATGTCCTTTATAATTTTAATTCTTTTAAGACAAATTAGATGTTATTTTCCTGTATAAACATGATTGTGTTTATTTATATTGATTGGTGTCACTTTGAGTTTTATCTATACATCATGGATCTGAGAAGATTAAATAGTCAAGCTTATCAAGATTGATGAAATTAATGGGGATACACTATCATGTTTTATAGATCCCATGTGCAATATCATATACAAGTATTTGATACCAATAGTGACCTACAAGTCTACAAACCAATAGGTTCACAAACTCTCTTTGGACCATGCTTGAATAAGGACTCTTGGATATCTAAATGTTGTGGCCCATCATTTCTAAAACCTCATGATCATTATATTAAATTATATTTTGGATGATACTTCACCTTAAATGGTATTTTGGCAAAAAAAACACTCCTCTATTTGGAAAATTTTCTCCACCCTGGCTGCTAGTTCAAATAGTTTAGCTTATGCATGTATATTTGTCTACCCTTCTTGAATTTCATGCATCCAATGGTGCCTATAGATTTATAATAGATATTAATGGTATTGTATCAAATATTAATCATTTAATTTCATCTATTATATGTACCCAAAACACCTAACAGTTCATGTAACCTGTCTTGTTCAAATTAGCAAACTAAGACTATTGGCCACTACACCAAACATGAGAATGAAAAACCTTGCTATAACATGATATTAAAGAGTTTAAGTATTTCTCAAGAGATCATTCCCAATAATTATCATGCATTCAACTAGATTTATGAATTTTCATTTGAATAAAACCTACCCTCATGGGGTTTTGAGTCCTTTTTCTGCACCTTAACTTCTTAATAATTGTTCATAAAGTGAAGGAGCCTGTTCAGATAAAAAATACCATAAAGTGGAAGGGTATTATGGTCTCATCCTATGTCCAATATATTGTGTCCCAAATTTTTTCTCCTTAGATTACCAAATGAAAATTGATTGATTATCTTGAACTGCCAAAAAAGCCAATGAAGAAATGGAGTGGGTTTTTACATTGTTTGGCTTTGTAGCTCCACTTTTTGTATGGATTTGGATCTGAAAAGACCGTGGTACCCATTTAAGATTTTTTACATTATCATTCAACATAAAACCTCTACAAAAGACCTCTAAACGTACTTTTTACAAGAATCTAACTGTTTTATCTTTTGAAACTACTAGAGATGGTGAACTTGAAGACTCTTTAGATTCCCCTAACTTGTACAAATGTAAAGGAGTGTCTCAAAATGTTTTATATCTCTTTTGTTCATGTAACTCTTATAATAACTCCTCATTTGTCTATTATAAATTATGAATGGCAGATACAAATAAGTCTAAATGTTGAAAAGTAATTATTAAAGACACTTAGAGAGTGTGTATGGACATGTACAACATGATGTCATAACATAGGTGTTAGATGACTTAAAACATCCCCTATCCAAGGACAAAACCTTCATATTTTTTATTTAATAGAAAGTTTCATCTCAACATTAGAATGCACAATAAGACTAAAGTAATGAAATACCTTAATCTTGTCAAAACTACCTTAAACTCTCCAAATTAATTGAAAAATAATGTGATAAACTCAATAGTTTGGTTTCTTTGACCAATTTGATCAGATTTAGATCATGGTTATCTTGGAAGAGTCACCACCTTGTCTCCTTGAGCATGATTCCTCATGGACTTGATTTCATACTTAACCTTAACTTTGTCAAACTTACCTTAAATAATGTTAAACACATGAAGGGACTACAAAGAATGGCCATTTGATGACAAGACAAAATGAATTAACTCAACTTCCAACTATACCATCCTAGATGACCTTATAATTTGAAAAGGAAGACACACTACCAATCATCCTAGATCATTAATGACAAATACAAGACCTTCATAATGGCTATCAGCAAAGTTAGGATCAAGTACATCAAAGTTTTAAATGATCGTCATTCATGGTAGCCAAATTTTGGCTAACACACGGCTAAAGACAAAATTGGTCTAGAAATAACTCAAACCACTAATTAGTGTGAATACGATAACTCCAACACCCTCCTTTAAGCATAAAATAGGGAGTGAGAAGAGAAGACAAAGAGATTGGTGGGTCTCAGCAACTAGCCCTGATCATGTACCGATGTATAAAATCATAGTAAAATATAAAAATGTCCCTATTGTAACCAATTCATCTTACCATAATACATGGATGTTGAGTTACTGTAATCTCCAAGTCAAATAATAAATGGTACTATGTACAAGGCTCACTCAGTAAAAATGTTGATCATAGAATTGGGGAAAAAGATTCATCAAGGATGAAATGTATCACCACAAGGTAACCAAAAACTAGTAGAACCACAATAAATAGTGGATAAGAGGAATTAAATTGTAATTTACCCCAAGAAGCATGAATCAGAAGCTCATGCAATGTTGTAGTAAGGGCACTTAATGGAGTAAATCTGATCAAACAAAAATGCACTCAATCAACTACCCAAATAAGGGAATGTAGTGTACCAAGGGATAGCAAGGATCACAACACTTGAAGTAGTATTTACACACCCACCTAATACTAAAGTGGGTGTAATGACTCAAAAAATTGTTGATTGGACCAATCCCACTACAAAACACTAAAATGTTTACACTAGGCTTCACCAGGATAAATACTCTTCAGAACGAGATCAAGCTCCACAACAAATCTAAAGGAGATTGACAACATCAAAGATAAAAATATAAATATATTAAGAATATGTCCCTAGTGGTGATGGGATAGTCAATAACAGAAGAATAATGTGCTTACTATGGAACATGTTATCACATAGATTTTACACTCATTCTTTGATGTATTAGCTCATTGTGCAAAGATCTAATGATACAATGGGAAAACCTCCAAGCTATAAAACCTTATATAATTGAGGTTAACCTCAAAATAAGGTCAAATTCATTTCACTAAATCTGGTGCAACTGATCAAATATCAATTTTATAAAAATTTTGCTCCTTTAGTATTCTTGCTCTTAAACTAGGGTTTGACTGGGAAAAGAATTTTGAGAATGAAACTTAAAAAACTAAAAATGGTGATTGTACCAAATATATGTATAGTGTATTTTAATTCTTTCTTTAATTAACATAATATAATATCAAATAGATTGAAATTTTTTTAGCATAAACTCATGCAAATGGGAAATTAGAGGCAATATTTTGTTATTTTTCATAGAAGGGAAAAGATTCTTTTAATTTAATCATACAATCTTTCAGAAGGGTATAAAATACCATAAATGAATTATTGTGACTAAAATAAGAATTAAAACTTCCACAAATATTCAAATTACTTGAATAAACAGGGATTTCTCAGACAAGAAAGGCAAAATCTTAAATTTTTTTCATTCTCTAATTTACAGCTTGTAGAAAATACATTCAAAATATAGAATAATATTACTAATAGAAAAAATATAGATTGATCTATAGGGTTCTACCCATCTTTATAAAAAATATCTCATAGATGAGATGTAGTTATCAAAAATTCAATGCCCAGTAGAAGAAATCATGCAAAT
The DNA here is from genome assembly GCA_037957365.1 of Torreya grandis. Lineage (NCBI taxonomy): Eukaryota > Viridiplantae > Streptophyta > Pinopsida > Cupressales > Taxaceae > Torreya > Torreya grandis. The sequence goes on from JARHVA010001908.1 coordinate 1,328,752, forward strand.
CTATAACTTCATACAAAAAGGCATGATCTCCTATTTTTGGCATCTTTTGACTCCATAAAATGGTCTAAAAATAACATGCAATAGTTGGGTGTGATCTTGAACTTGGTTTGGCATGGATCGAATTAAATAATATCATGTAACACCTTTCCTTCTCCTTCATGCAGCTACAAATGCTCGTCATGCAAAATGGAGTGCCAAAATGGAACTCAATGTTCAATCAAAATATAACTTAGAAATAACTTAATTTTCTTTTTTTGCAAAAGCCTAAGTTGAAATTTACAAGTGAAACTTTTACAATTTGCAAGTCGCCACTTTGTCAAAACTAGAGTTGCAATTTTCAATATGTGCTTTTACAACTTTAAGCAATTATAACTTATCAAAATGAAAAGTGTAATTTGCAATTATGTTTTTTTATAGTTTCCAATCTATGAAAATAGAAAGTGTAAAATACATGCGTCTCTTTCTCAAAAAGAGCTATAAAAGAATATTTTCAATTACAAGATATGCAAATTTACAATGTTTTTGAAAATGCAAAATATGAGAATATTTCAATGAAAAAAATTAATCAATTTCTAATACTTCCTCTTCCTCTTTGTCTATTTTGGCTTGCAATTTCTGAACATATGCATCAAAAGCATTGAAAAACTACTAGATTCTTTCTTCATCTACACCAAAAGAGTAGAGGTTGGTAATATCATAATCTATTGATGTGTCAAAATTTTCCCATCTTAAATCCTTGATTTCCTACCTTTCTTTACCCGTTTTATCCAACATATTATGATACCTAATAAAGCGGTGGATAGAGCTCAAGTTAATGATTGTAGTTTTAGCAGATTCTCTTTCTACTAATTTTAATTTTCTTCAAACCTCTTCTATTGGAAGGATATTATATTCATATTTTGTTGGCCTGTATAACAACTTATTCAACTCTATATCATACATCTTGTCAATGGCCTTGTCATGGCCAACCTTGGCCTTATGTGAAGTCTTTGTCAATAACTTTATCTTGAATTGTGTAGCTTTGTCTAATTATTCCTATTCTCCATAATTTTTTAGTATCCCTTCAGCAAGGAGGATGTCTATATCAATAGAGTCTAATCTATTCATTTTGGATAATAGATATTCAAAATTGATATTTCCCCCTCATATTTATTGACCAATTCTCTCAAGTTAATCCTTATTTCCCTCAAAACTATATAATGGTCAATGATCATATCAATAATCTTATTTCCCTTAGAAATGAGTTCCTCTTACCATTCCTTAGTATCCCTCCCCATGATTATAATTTTAGTCACCATATCAATTGTTTCCTGACATGGGATATGGTTGACTAACTATGTTGCTCAGGTTGTACCAATGAGCCATTGGGCTCTATGAATTTGTTTAATGTAGTCATGAGTTATTCAACCTTGTTTTTCAAACCATATTTAGTGACCTTGTCACTATCTATTCTCTCAAAGAGGGATTTGATTCAGGATTGAACATCATTTTTTAACCCCTCCCTCATTAGATGTCCAAGGTGAATCTTTGATATCTGATAGTCCCCCACCACTAGATCTTCTTTTGGTTTGTCTAGCGGGGGGACTACAATCTCCTCATATCTTTCCCCTATTTAATCACACAATAATTTAGAGAAGGTTTAGGGAGTATACTTTTACTTCTTCATCTTTGAAAGACCAAAGTCTAGTGTACTTGGAAAAATCATTTTCTTACACTTCTTTCCCACTATTTTTTCTAGCCAATAGGGGGTAGCATCTTGTTGTGTAGACATTATCACTTGAGAATCAACAGCTAAAGTTGTTTCACTAGTAGGCACTATGATAAGTGTTTAATCATATGTTTATGTTGCTATTGATTTCTTGATAGATGCCTATGGAATTTCATCTCCATCAGTAGGTTGTAAATCCACGTTTGCATCAAGAACCTATTTTTATACTATCTCCACTAAATGTGATTGGGAAACTATAGAAGTGGAAGAGGTGGGGATAGATGTGTCTATTGGGGGTGTAGGAGATAGATTGATTCTATTAGAGGAGTAGACATGAGGATGCTAAACTTCATAACTAGTGGAAGGGTGGAAGCCAAAGCATTAAATGAATCAATTAAATGGGTTGGGTCACTCAAGGGTGGTAAGGTAGGGAAGATGAAAGAAGATGATGATGAATTATTACTATTAGAAATTTTTGGCCCACATATAAATCTCTTGCATGGTTTAATGAAGCATTGGATCAAAGGATTAGAAATAGATCCAACATTTACAAATAGAGAGGATTCAAGCAACGTTTTCAAGGATCAAGCAACAGTGTTTAAGGATAAGCCTGTAAGTCAAAAGCTAAGTGCAAAATCTTTTTTGTAGCTAGGTCTTTACTTGTTCATTCTTTTGGACTTTGTGGGGACTAAGTGTTTCTTTTCTCTTAGGCGTTTTATTAAGATAAGTTTTAGGATCCTTTTGGGAAAATTGTCCACACAATTTTCCTAAAGGAATATTTATTTTTTGCTAAGTGTTATTATCTCTAGGGGATTTTTTTTGACTAAGTGTTAGAATTCTTTCAAATAATTTGTCCAAAATAAAAGTTCCAAAGACTTATTTTTTTAGGGAAAGTGTCCAAGAAATTTTTTAGAAGGATATATCAATCAGACAAAAAGTCTGAAACAAAGTTTTAGAAATGTATTTTTATAAGCAAAGTGCCCAAAACAATTTCCCCAAAGGGTATTTTCTCAAGAAAATGGTCCACTACAAAAATTTTGAATGATATTTTTCTTTGGGGAAGGGTCCTTTTTAGAGGTTCTGAAGGGCACGTTTTTGATAGAGTGTCCTTTCCAAATGGTCCACTTCAAGGTTCTTGAAGGGTACTTTTCTTTCGGGAAGCAGACCTAAGTATATTTTTTGAAGGACCATTTCAAAGACACGAGGGGCCATTCTAAGAACACATTTCCTTTGAAAAAATTATTTGGGACAATTTTCACTAAGGCAAAATTCTTTCAAATTTTTTGTCTGAAATAAAGATCCTGAGAGAATTGCTCAAAGGTAGAGACAAAACAAGTAATTTCCTTAGGGTAAAGTGCTCCACACAAAGGCTAAAGGAATTTTTTTGACACATTTCCTTGGGAAAAATTGTTTGAGATAATTTTTTTGAAAGTAGATTTCTTTTAGAATTTTTGTCCTGAAACAAAAGACCTTTTCCAAAGCCGAAGGGTATTTTTAGTGTTTCCAAAGGGAATTTCAAAAAATTCCAAAGGGCACTTAACAAATCTTTGAAGGATCTCTCCACCATAAAGTTTCCCCAAACAAAGGTCCCGAAGACTTTCTCTTTTGGGAATGTGGCCGAAGGAAAAACTTCCAAAGGAAATGGCCCAATACAAATAACCCATAAGCCAAAAGATGAAATAGATTTTTAAAGGGTCGATCTAGAAAATGGATGAGAAATTTTTTTGAAGGAAATGACCCAAAGTAATTAGTAAATTTCATGCCAATGTCAAAGTTCAAGCACAACAAATAGTCGTTGGGATTCATATATCCCATGACAAGCCTACAAATGTCAAAATCTAAACCCCTACAAATAGCTATTTAGATTTGAAAATCCTAAGATGTTTGTGCAGATGTCAAAGATGGGTCTCATAAAATAGGCCTTTTAGACCTAATAAACATCAAAAGAAGCTATGCAATCTATGGACTTACATCAACATAAATGGATATAGGAAAACCAATGTCCTTAGATTGGTTTTCCATCTATAGGAAAGATTTGGTCTAAGTTTCAATGAAGGAGCTGGTAGGTGCAATTAATGGAGAGACCCTCATCCTTAGACATGGCCATCATCTCTTAAAAATAACTACTCAATGTAGAAGCAACATGGCTTAGTCTAGATTTAAAGATATGGGGACTTCATCCTTACACATGCAAGGCATGCAAAGTGAAGGAGCATACCAAGTTTTTAATGTAAGGATCAAACCATTCACACTTGGTAGAGACATACAGCTACCTTTGACATGGCTCTCTTAGCTCCAAAGGGGGAGACTTGAATGCATGAGTGGCTCGAGGAGATTTACAGTGATATTGGATGGTTTATCTCATGGTCAAGGTAATTACATGCTTTGAATGCAAAAGAGCTCAAGGATAATAGCAAGGATCTTGGTCATTATGACCCCCTCTTCATCTTCTCATGCAATCCCCCTCTTATCTCATCCTTTTTTGATATATTTATAGGCTTTTGAGTCTTAAAAAAGATCCCTCAATTGGTGATAGAGTTACTCTATCAAAATTGCCTTGTAACACTCTCTTGAAGAAATAAGATAAACTTTTTTATTCTAGTTTGGAGTGAAGTGTGCGTTATTGGGGTTTTAACTTGTAGAATTTATGTCTCTTTTCATCATCTGTGAATCCTCCATGTATCTTTCTTAAATTATTTTGGTTCCTTGTAGGTTGTGTGAATTTTTAGACATTAGTGCTTTCTTAAAGTGTCATAATTTTATAGTGTCTCATACATACCTATTTATTTATATCTTTCAAATTGCAAGGTTTCTCTTTGACCTCCACACAAATACTTATGCTTGTGGTCTTGAGATAGGATCAGATTAGTCTGTCTTAATTAAATTAATTAGTTTTCATTAAGTCTTCCAAGTTGAAAGTGGATCATTCCATATTTGGTTCATCACCATCCTTAGCTTAGATTCCTCTTTCATGTTATCTTTCTCTCCCTTTTCCTTAGTTAGCAGTAGATTTTAGTGTGGTAAACAACCTAAAGTGAAGCATCTGAGGAGCCAGCCTCAATAAAAATCCTAGAGATTCAACCTCACTATAGGATATCCACAACCTAAGGTTGTTCCAATATTGTAGCTGAAAATGAGAGAGCCTAAAAAACTCTCCTATAAAGGTACAACTTTATGTTGCAATAGTTTTTGGCATGCCTAGTGGGACCTTTTGGTGTATTGATCAAATTTGATACTGGTTTGGCCAATTTGTAGTAGAAATATCTACATTCAATAGTATCTAGTGACTCAAAGAACAAGATCCAAAGAAGTTTTAATTTGGTGGTAGGCTAGCAACTTTATTTCATGCCAAAAGTGACTACAAGAGTAGCTTCTAAAAGTATCCCTTTTGAGTTTGTTGAACTCCCCTTAAATTCAGCCAAAATGTTAAGGTTCACCAATACTCTACCATCTATAAAGAAACCTTTTCCTAACCCATTCTCAAGACCTACCCTTCCAAGCAACCTCTTGATAGTTCCCCCTATTACCATGAATCCCCGAAGAGCTTCTGTAGGCTTCAATGGCCAAATTCCTTTGAATCTACCACAACATGAACCTATGCCAATAGTAGATCTCAAAATCATCTCATATTTCATAAGAGACCAAGCCATAACCCCTACTAAACACATCAATCACTTAGCCAATTTTTGTAATAGCCATAATGTCATTGTAGAAAATATAGCTACTAGGCTGTTAGTTATATCCCTTAAGGGAAAAGCTTTATATTTTTTATAGAGGCTTAGTTCCTAATTTTATTCAATCATGGGATCAGCTAGGAGTGGCCTTGTGTAATATATTTGTAGATAAGAGTGACCATTTGTCACTAGCAAAATAGCTTACCACAATCAAGAGAGCCCCACATGAAGTCATGCAAGACTTCAACACAAGGTTTTAAAAACCTTGGGATAGAATTATAGCCTCTATTAAACCATCCCCTAACTTTGTGTTCCTATACTACTTGAAGGATATAAATAGAGATATAGTTGTAATGATTCAATCCATGGGAGGGGACGTATTTCCAGATGCTTATGAGGTGGTTATTAAAGAAAAACATTTCCTAGTTTAGGCTATTAAGCTTACTCCTAGACCCCTAATGCCTCTTTTTCCTAAAATTAGACCACCCCCTATGATTATTCCCCCACTTGATGTTATTCTTCCAACTCTAACAATTACTTCTATACCTTCACCTAAGCAAGAAAAGGCCTCCACTAGTGGGTCAAGTGATTCCCAAGAGTAGGAAAACTACCTAGAACTTAAGAGCATGCTCCAATCCTTGGGAAATGATCTGGTAAATATTAAAATATAGTAAGCTTAGTTCAATAAACCTTATCAAGCTCCATATCAGCCTTAGCAATAGTCTTATCAAGTTAATAGACCACCCTTCAAGGGAAATTTCTAAAACTAGAATCGGAAGCAAGGGCAAGGATAGCCTAGCTATAATAAGCAGAGTAGTTATAACCCAAATTCCATAGGCTCTTCCAACTCCTTGGTTCCTATTCAAAATAGCATAGCTCAAGAAGCTAAAGGGACCATACCTTAGGATCAATAAATTAGGCAATCCATTATCCCAATTAATAGTTTTAACTAGGCATTTAATTACCATTGGTAGTAAGTTGTTGCTTATAGATATAATCAGGCATTAATGGATTAAAACATAGAGATCCCCATGATAACAAGACTAAGATAGTCTCCACAAGACCAAGGATCTGATCAAGTACCAAACTAGCTGGATGTTACAATAGTCATTAGTGAGCATGAGGAGTGATATGCACTCAATCAGTAGGCTAGTTCTAGCCAAGCATACATTCCAATAGCAGCTAATTTAAGGTTCAAAATAAGGAATATGGATGGTAATCAAGAGGTGGTCAAATAACCTCCTACTATTACTCCATTACTATCAAAGCCAAGTGAACCTACTATGACTCCAAAGGTTCTAGCAACTCCTAAAAATTAGAATCAAGGGACCCATTTTGATCCACAAAACCTGAAAATTTAACAAACAAAAGTAGTGGCCCCCAAAGCACAAGGGAAGGTTGGTGGTCCACCAATCAACATTGTTGAGAAAATAAAGAAATCTAGTGTGAGTGTACTGATGTGGGACATGTTTTCCATGCTCGGTCAAGTGCATATCCTCCAAGAAGGCTTGTCCAAGATAGGTGTTATAACAACTATAGGCAAACAACCAAGCAAATAAATTGAGGTCCTCCCCAATGCAATCCAAGGTCCTATGGGAGAAGGATCAAGTAAGGTTGTCAAACCTCCTCTATTCTACATTTCATTAATCATTGGTGATTCCCTAGTGCATAATTGCTTGGTAGATAATGGAGGTAGCACTTAAATAATGCCAAATTCTATGGTTGATCAACTGAACCTCAAATATGAACCATATACTAAGGGAGTTTTACAGCTTGATAGTTCTTCCACAAAGCCATCTGGTATTATTAGAGGTCTCAGCTAGACCATGCATGCTTGTCCTAGTGTTTCAGTGGCTCAAGATGTGTTGATTCTAGAGGTGCCTCCTCATTTTGCGTTATGCCTTTCTAGACAGTTCATAACAAAGATAGGAGGCTATCTCATAGTAGATTGGTCATACATGGCATTCAGAACAAGTTATGGGACTAAGGTATTAATCAAGGCTGAGCCTATGGCATAATTTCACATTGAGCCCCATTAACTAGATAGCATAAACCTTAATTGTATTATCCTTGATGAGGATGAATTTATAATTGGTCAAGAACTAAATACTTATCCTAAGGAGATTCTAGACTTATTCTTGGATGAGCTATGGGGGGATAATCAATTTCTCAACCCTTTAGAAGGTGTTGAAGAAAGAGACATGGGTGTCTATTTACTACATGAATAAAATCAAATCATGCCTTCCCTCATTGGACCTAAAGAAGACCTTAATGGTATGTGTAATTTGTTATTTGATGGTTTAAGGAGCAAAAATGGAGTAGGTATAGGTGAAATGTTGGTTTCCCCTTCAGATGATAAATATTTCTCTTCTTATAAGTTCCATTTTAGTTACTCTTCTAATGTAGCAGAGTATGAGGGTCTTATCCATGGCCTTCAGTGGGCTAGTAAGAGGGGAATCAAGAAGTTACAAGTATATGGGGATAGTGAGTTGATAGTGCATCAGGTCAAAGGCCAAAACATCACAAAGAATCCTTTGATGTGGTCCTATAAAAATAGAGTCTGGAACCTAATTAAATATTTTGAGACCTTTAACATTCAAGTTGTGCCCAAGAACTAGAATAAACATGTTGATAGGTTGGCATATGTGGGAACCTAGTTTGGTATGCCAAATGAGTTGAAGAATCCCAAAGTACAACCACATGTTAAAGTAGTAGTGAGACCATCAATTCTAGATAATGAGGCTCATTAGCAGATCTTTGATAGTGACAAGCAGATTGGTTGTTTCTTGTAGTAGGAAGTAAAGTTGTAATCAATGAACCAAGTTAAATTTCAACATTAGTATGAGGATAAAATTATTCAACTGAGGTCTAATAAACTTCTTAAAGGGTTGGTCACCCTTAAATATCTATTCCATGAGGTATACTATATGAGGAAAGACAAGGCAGTGATGCCAACAGATGAAGAGAATTATGAAAGAGTCTATATTTCAAGGAAAATATCCTCAAGCTTGGGAAGGTAAGCAATGAGGTAGAAAGGCATGATTTCATTAAAATTTTTAAGGAATATTCAAACATATTTACTTGGGAATATAGTGATCTAAGAGTATTTGATCATAAGTTATCCCAACATACTATAAAACTGGAGGCCAATACTAAGCTTGTGAGGTACAAGTAAAGGCTTGTCAATCCAAAAATTGAAGACCTAATGAGGAAAGAATTGACCAAATTGATTGAATCCAATATCATTTTTCCCATCAAACACTCCTCATGGATAGCCAACCTGGTACCTATGAGGAAGAGGAATAGTGAGATCCAATTGTGTATTGACTTTAGAGACTTGAATAGGGTCTCCTTGAAATACCATTACCCTCTACCATCCATGGAGTAGCTTCTTCAAATAGTTACAAGTTCAAAACATTTTTCTCTTTTAGATAGATATTCAGGTTACAACCAAGTATTAGTAAAGAAATAAGATCAATACAAGACTGATTTCACCATAAAGTGGGGCACATATGTCTATCAAAAGATGCCTTTTGGCCTATCAAATGATGGGGCCACTTTTCAAATAGCAATGGACATGGCCTTCTAAGGATCGATAAATCAAATGGTGTTGGTCTACTTGGATGACATCATAGTTTTATCCAAAGATGCCAACGAACACATGAACCACCTAAGGTTGATCTTTGAGAGACATAGAGATTATGGGATCTCTTTGAATCCCAAGAAGTGTGTGTTTTCCATACATGAACATAAGTTGTTGGGTCATAATATTTCAAAAGAAGGTTTTTCTATTGATCCTAATAGAATAAGTGTCATCTTGTCATTATTCTTACCCAAGCATAAGAAAGGAATCCAAAGTTTCTTTGGGAAAATAAACTTCGTGAGAAGGTTTATACCTAGTTTTGCAAACTTGGTCAAACCCATCACTACCATGCTTAAGAAGAACCAAGTGTTCACTTCACCAAATGAATGTAAATCAACATTTGAGGCTATCAAGCAAGCCATTGCCCAAGCACCCATGCTCATGAATATTGATTTATAAAGGGATTTCATATTGTATGCCTTCACCAATATTGACAATATATCAACTATGTTGATGCAAAAGAATGATGAAGGACTTGAGCATCCAATAAAAAATTTTAGTCAGGGGTTTGAGGGGTATGAGGTAAGGTATACTTTTGTAGAAAATTAGGTCATTGGAGTGGTAAGAAGCCTTAAAAATTTTAATCCAATGCTCTCCAATAGAAAAATATATCTTATGGTGTCTCATCCTGAAGTGAGAGACTTCCTTCTTAACAAAGACTTGAATGAAAAGAGGGCTAGTTGGATTACCAAGGTTATGGAGTATGACATGGAGATCAAGGTCACTAAGCTAATAAGAGGTAAAGGCTTGTGTGAGCATATGGTTGATGACTTTCATGAGGACAAATAAGTTTCCATGGTGATATAAGACAACTCACAAGCAAAGGCACCTCTACTTCATAAGAGTCAGCTCTATAATATGGCACATTTTTTCCTAATAGGAGAATGCCTTCAGGGTCTAGATAAGGTAAAAAGAAGGAATTTTAGACTTCAATCCATACCTTATGCATTATTAGATGGTACTATTTTTAGAAGAGACCTAAATGGGGTACTCCTTAGGTGCATAGATAATGAACAAGTGACCAAGCTTTTGGAACAATTCCATGACGGACCTGTAGGAGGTCATTTGCACCTAGAACCATAGTAGAAAAGATAATGAGGGTTGGTTATTACTGGCCAACCTCTTCAAATATGCTCATGCATGGGTAAGGAAGTGTCAAAAGTGTGTTTTCTTTGTGGGTAAGTAAATATTGGCATCCCTTCCTCTCAACCCATTTTAGGTGGAGTAGCCCTTCATGCAATGAAGGATAGATTTCATAGGAATGATCAACCCTCCATCAAGTATAGGGCATAGATGGGTGCTTACTATAATTTAATACTTCACCAAGTGGGTGGAATCCATTACATTAAAAGAAGCTAATGAAGGTGCAGTCTTAGACTTCTATGATAGCATTGTGACTGGGTTTGGTGTTCCATTCACTATCATTTCTTATAATGCATTAACATTCCTTAATCTAAAAATGAGTGAATGGGATCTCAAGATGGGCATCTACCTCAACATTTCTTCCAACTACTATTCTCAAGGAAATTGACTAGATGAGTCCACAAATAAAAATTTGCTAAGAATCATCAGGAGAACTATGGTAGAGAATCAGAGGACATGGCACACCTAACTAAAGACAGCCTTGTGGGACGATAGGGTGACTCCTAAATCTGCCATTGGCAATTCCTCATATGTCTTAATATATGGAATGGAGGCCAAGTTGCCCATTTCTCTTGAGATACCTACATTAGAACTATCCCATTAGCTGAAGTTGATAGAAGATGAGCCCATGCACGTGAGACTGGTAGAACTCATGGAGATTGAAGAAACAAGAGACCTTGTAATGAAAACACTAGAGTCACATCAAGCTCAATTCAAGAAATCCTTTGATAAGAGAACCATATCAAGAGACATAAGGAAATGGATCTAGTCCTCAAGTGGGATTCAAATAAGGCCAAGCCAGGCAACCATACCAAATTTGATAGCTTATGGAGTGGTCCTTATTTGATCCATGGATGTAAACAAAATAATGCTTTTTAGTTGGCCCAACTAGATGCAGAGGCACTACCCATCCCAATTAATAAGATTCATCTAAAGATTTTCTAATATAAGAGTTTGAAGCTATTGTATATATTGTACATTTTGTATAGTTTTTCATGTTTTGTCTTAAGTGCCTCATGCACATCCTTTCCAGTTGTGTGTTTAAGTACCTTGGGCACAGTGTTTGTTTTGATTTATCCTTGTTGATTCAAGGGGAGTTTCTAGATAGATTTAGCCTTGTCAAAGAAAGTAGTGACTCCATGTCTAATGGATTAGATAAGACAACATAGTCTAGGTTCTCTTGCTTCGATAGGCATGTAACCCCTATGAGTCATCAAAGATGTTGGCTATTTTTAGCCCACATATAAAGCTCTTGCATGTTTGGATGAAGCAGTGGATCAAAGTCTTAGAAATGGATCCAACATTTGTAAATAGAGAGGATCCAAGCAAGGTTTTCAAGGATCCTACAATAGTGTTCAAGGATAAGCCTGCAAGCCAAAAGATAAGTGCAAAATCTTTTATTCAACTAGGTCTTTACTTGTTCATTATTTTGGACTTTGTGGGGACCAATTGTTTGTTTTATCACAAGCCTTTTATTGATCTAAGTTTCAAGCTCCTTTTGGATAAATTGTCTACACAATTTTCCTGAAGGAATATTTATTTTTTGCTAAGTGTTCATATCTCTCAGGGATTTTGTTTCTAAGTGTTGGAATTCTTTTAGACAATTTGTCCAAAAGAAAATTCCTAAAGACTTATTTTTTTGGGGAAAGTGTCCAAGCAATTTTTTTGAAGGATATCTCTATTGGACAAAAAGTCTAAAATAAAGTTTTGGAAAGGTCTTTTTGTAATCAAAGTGCCCCAAACAATTTCCCTGAAGGGTATTTTCTTGAGAAAATGGTCCACTATAAAATTTCCAAAGAGTACTTTTATTTTAGGAAGGGTTATTTTTAGAGGTTCTGAAGGGCACTTTTCGACAAAGTGACCTTTCCAAATGGTCCACTTCAAGGTTCTCAAAGGGTAATTTTCTTTCAGGAAGTGGACCTAAGCAGATTTTTCTAAGGACCATTTTAAAGAGGCGAGGGGCCATTCTAAGAAAGCATTTCCTTTATGAAAATTGTCTAGGACAAATTTTCCCTAACACAAAATTCCTTCAGATTTTTTGTCTAAAATGAAGATCCCAAGAGAATTACTCAAAGGCAGAGACAAAGCAAGCAATTTCATTCAGAGAAAATCTCCACACAAAGGCTAAAGGAATTTTTTGAAGGACATATTTCCTTCAATAAAATTGTCTGAGACAATTTTTTCGAAGGCAGATTTCTTTAGAAAATTTTTTCCCAAAGCAAAAGACCTTTTCCAAAGCCGAAGGTATTTTCAGAGTTTCCAAAGGGCATTTTTAGAAAATTTGAAGGGCACTTAACAAATCTCTAAAGGATCACTCCACCATAAAGGTTCCCCAAACAAAGGTCCCAAAGACTTTCTCTTTCAGAAAAGTGGTCGAAGGAAAAACTTCCTAAGGAATTGGCCTAGTATAAATAGCCCAAAAGCAAAATGGTGAAATAGATTTATGAAGGGTTAATCCTATGGGAAAATGGCTGAGGATAATATCTGAAGGAAATGACCCAAAATAATTAATGATTTTCATGTTAGTTTCAAAGTTAAAGCTCAACAAATAGTTATTAGGATTCAAATATCCTATGACAGGCCTATAAATGTCAAATTTTGAACCCCTGCAAGTAGTCATTTAGATTTGAAAAGCCTGAGATGTTTGCATAGATGTCAAAGATGGGTCTCATAAAATAATCCTTTTATACCTAATAAAGATCAAAAGAAGCTATTCAATCTATGGACTTACATCGTCATAAATGGATATAAGAAAACCAATGTCCTTAGATTGGTTTTCCATTTATAGGAAAGATTTGGTCTAGGTTTTAATGTAGGAGCTGGTAGGTGAAATTAATGGAGAGACCCTCATCCTTCAACATGGCCATCATCTCTAACAAATAACTACTTAATATAGAAGCAGCATGGCTGGATCTAAATTCAAAGCCATGGGGACTTCATCCTTATACATGCAGGACATGCAAAGTGAAGGAACATGATAAGTTTTTAATGCAAGGATCAAACCATTCACACTTGGTAGAGACATACAGCTACCTTTGACATGGCTCTCTCAACTCTAAAGAGGGAGAATTGAATGAATGAGTGGCATGCAGTGATCTCAGATAGTTTATCCCATGGTAAAGGTAATTGCATGATTTGAATGCAAAAGATATTGAGGACAACAACAAAGATCTTGGTCATTATGACCCCCTCTCTATCCTCTCATGTAAGCCCCCTCTTCTCTCATCCCTTTTTTCTATATTTATAGGCTTTTGAGTCTTAAAAGATATCCCTCAACTATGATTGAGTTACTTGATCAAAATCACCTTGTAACACTTTCTTGAAGAAATAAGATAAATTTTTTGATTCTAGTTTGGAGCAAAATGTGTATTATTGGGGTTTTAACTTTCAAAATGTATGTCTCATTTCATCATTTGTGAATCCTCCATGCACCTTTATTCAATTATTTTGGTTCCTTGTAGGTTGTGTGAAGTGTTAAACATCGGTGCCTTCTTGAAGTGTCACAAGTTTATAGTGTCTCATATAGACCTATTTCTTTTTGTCCTTCAAATTACAAGGTTTCCCTACAACCTCCACACGAATACTTTTATTTGTGGTCTTGAGATAGGATCAGATTAGTCTGTCTTGATTAAATTCATTACTAGTCATTAAGTCTTCCAGGATAAAAGTGAATCATTCCATATTTAGTGTGTCACCATCCTTAGCTTTTATTCCCCTTTCATGTTATCTTTCTCTCCCTTTTCCTTAGTTAGCAATAGATTTTAGTGTGGGAAATAACCTAAATTGAAGCATCTTAGGAGCTAACCTCATTAAAAATCCTAAAGGTTCAATCTCACTATAGAATACCCATAGCCTGAGGTTGTTCTAATATTGTAGCCAGAAGTGAGAGAGCCTAAAAAACTCTCCCACAAAGGTGAAACTCTATGCTACAACAATTACTTATCCTAGGAGTTAGGATGACCAACGGAATTGAAGTCAGGATGACTGAGTCTATGGCTATATAATGTTGATTGATGTTGGAAATCAATGGGGATGGAATGAAAGGAATTGTAAATGGAATGGAAGGAGGAAATGAAATTGGGGAAATGGAAAGTGGAGTGGAAACTTGAGTATCCACTAAAGGGGGACCCTAAGTTTCCACATGACTTGATTCCACTAGTTATAATGGGATTATTATTGTAGGTAAGGTGGTAGGAATGAAAGATGGAGTGGAAACCTAAGATGTAGGGGGAGTGGAGATAGGAGGTCGAGGTGTTAAAATTATGAGAATAATATAAATGGGTGGAGGGTAAACTATAGAGATGGGGGTTATCACAATGATTGATATGGGGGTTAAAGCTATGAAGTCTCCAATTGTAGCAGTGTCCTCATATGAGATGGTGATTGGTTGGTCCACTACTACCCCATCTTTTTTGGATTGCCCATTCTTGGCCTTAGATTTTGTTTTTTTCTTATGAGAGATCACTAGCCCTTCTATTTGTTCTCCTTTTATCCCACTAGGACCTTCTATTGATGAAGGATTCCTTATTCCTTGAACTTTAACAATTTCTCTATGATACTCTATGTATCCTTAGTCACTTGGACCCATTTTCTTTTGACCCAATTGATAATTTTGTTGATCACATGTGTTATTATATATAACAAAGAGAAAGAATTGGGGACTAACCACCTTACTAGTGGTAGGGGTTGAGTGATAATTTGTTTATAGTAGTTTGGGTCCATTGGGGACTTTATTGGACATTTGATTGTCATTGATGTGAAAAGAGGAATTATGAATGTCATTGATGTCAGAGGTTTAGGCAATATTGATGGAGAGAAGAGCATATTTTAAAGTTACAAAGTACAAAGTTGTTATGCTTTTATAGAGACCATTTATGGAACACTTAAAGAGCAATTAATAGAAGATTTGTAATGTTTTTTTCAATAGCATCCTAGATATATGGTCTGTAGGTTCAATTGAGAAGAAATGAGCTTAGAATTGATTTATTTTAACTCTCAGACATTATAGGATTTTTTAGTTAAACCCTAAGGGTTTAATCCATGGCATTCATAGGCATGTTCTATTTTTATGTTGACTAACTATAGATGGGAACCAGTTACTTAAGTTATAACTTAAGTCTTCCTCATCATTACACAAGCAGTCCCTTTGACCTAGTAATTACTAGCTTGAGAAATGTTCAAAGACTTTATATTTCCTAAGTCCTTGACTTAAGATCTATCCCAACTCGATCAATGATTAACAATTAATCGTATGTTGAAGATCCAAAAAAGTGTATCAAAGTCAATTTGTTAAAGGGACCTCTAAGTAAACATGTTAATGATAAGTGTCACAATCAAAGAGCTTCCACAATAAATCTATGAAGCAGTTAAAGTCAAATAGTCAAGGATTAACATGAGGATGCCAAGTGTCTCAATAGAAAGAACTAATAGTAAAGGTGAAGAAGGCATGTGAGGACATTCATGGGATCTTATCAAATATAAAGTTTAATATTTTTATAAGATCGATGGTGAGTGGGTGATCATGCAATGAATATCTAATAGAGTGAGTGAACACAATGGGATCAAGTGTTTGATGTTTAATGACATAAAGGTGAGTTAAAGACAAATTTAGTTTGACAAGATCGATAGAGCGTATTCATTTCCAACACTCAAGAATCAGTGAGATGGGATTAAGATCTTGATGTTTAATGTTAGATAGAGGTAAAGTTTGTGCAACTTTGAAGATCTAACGACATGTGGGAGCTCAGATCAAAAAATCCAATGGATGCCTTTTAAATTTGAAACATTTAAAAGCATATAATGATCCAACAAAATACATGATCTTGTCAAAACTTGATCTAATGGACACATTTTAAAGTTGAGTAAATTGAATGAGGATCATCATATTATGGCATGAAACTTAAGATCAATGGTCAGTATTCAAAGGTTTTTTCATCATAATGATTAAGTGGAGGAACATACAGATAAGCCATAAAATATGATACAAATAATAAAATAGATAATGATGATCAATCAAATTTGAGTAATATGGCATGTGCATTAAAACAAGAGCCTAGTATATGATAAAAATATTAATGAGACCAAGAATCATGCTGGTGGAGTATGAGTTCAAGATGTAGGAAACTTGTTGTTCGAGAAATATGAACTGAATCCAGAATTGGTGTGATGTTTTAGTAAACAAGTATGAACATAGAGAAGATGAAAAAACCTACATCAAATGTTTATATATATTTCATCTAGGATACAAGTAAAATATGCTAAATAGAATTAAATTAAGAGAGAGAGGTAGAGAGCAAGAGATTGATGAAATGTGTCAAATAGAGAAATATAGAGATAAAGAGACAAAGGGGCAAAGAGGAAGAGAAGAGAAGTGAGAGATGTGCAGAGCATGAGTAGTTATAGACAAGAACTATAAAAAAGAATTGAATTGGATTCATTTATGAATCAATATAATAATATGGAGTTGTAGTTCCATATTTTGAATATAGATTTGATTGGTGGGTGCCATCAGATAAGTTAAATTGGTGCTCATTTAAGGAGTTGGTGCTTCCTTAGAGTAGGTGCTCTTAAATCAAGGGATTAGTGTATCCTTAAGGTTGGTTCCCTTAAACATTGTGACCATTAAGGTTCTTGATTGTGAGGCTGGATTAAAATAGTAGATTTTAGCAAGTATTCTCATGGTGGTTTTTCCAATAATTATTTTTCCACGGTGTATCTAGTGTTGTTTCTATTTGTCTGTATGTGATCTCTACATATATTTTTAATTTACATTAAAAAGTTTCAAAAATGAATAAGTTATTCAATCTAATAATTCACCCCCCTCTCAGTAGATAGTTATGCTCCAAAAAATGGTATCAGATCCCTGGTTCCTTAAAAGAAGCTTAATCAGCTTAGGTAGATCTTTGACGGTGAACACAAATGGCTAGTCAAGAAGGCTCTTCCTCAAACAAAGCACCTCTATTTAATGGATAAAAATATGAATTTTGGAGCATTAGAAGGGAATCATATTTATCTTCATGATGGTTTGATGTATGGATGTATTTTATAAATGGGTATATAGCCCCTGTTACAACTCCTACTGATCAGGCTGCTAAGAAAGCATATGAGAGCAATGCCGGGCTAAGAATTTTATTCTATGTGGATTATCTAATTCATATTTTTTCAGAGTGATGCATTTTCAAAATTAAAAATATATATAGAACAAATAAAAGAGCATATATGAAGGTTATTAAAAGGTAAATCAGGCCAAGCTACCAACATTCAAATGCAAGTTTGAAAGCCTTAAAATGAATGAAGAAAATAAAATTGCAGACTACATCCTTAGAGTAGATGAAATAGTCAATGCAATCAGAGACCTTAGAGAAGAGATGAAATATTTGATCATTGTCAAAAATGTCCTAATATCTTTGCAATCAAGGTATGACTCAAAAATATCTGCAATAGAGGAAGCAAGAGATTTGAATAAACTCATTGTTGATGAGTTGAAATGAACATTCACATCCTATGAGATGAGACTGGGAGAATTAGATACCTTCAAGAAATAAGTTGCATTCAAATCATCCAAACAATTAAAATTAGAAGCACCTACATTTTGATGGCTTTGGCGGTGATGGAAGAGACAAGCAACAAAAGAAGTGAAAGGGTTCCCAAAATAGAGCACACAAACGCATGAAGGTAGATAAGATTGAATCAACAAACCCCCCCCCCAATGGAATTTTATAAATTAGTACAAGTAAAATGTATCCCATACACACAAAAAAACCAAATGGAAATAAGAAAGACATTGGGCTTCATCAGAATAGCTCCAAATAAGGACCTTGTTGACCTATCAAAAAAGCCATCAAGTATCATGAGATACGCTCCAAAAAATAAAGGATCAAAAAAGTGTCTCCATAAAAGAAGGAAATGTGATAAAAAGGGCCTTAATGGAGACATGAAACAAACTACAAGTGTGTTAAAGTGTCAATGCACAAACTAGAATAGAGCATGTCATGGGTTAATGAAAGAGTGTGGTAAATGGCAAAAAACACCATCATGTATGCAAAAACACACCTGAAATGATCAACTACCAAACATGACAACCTATAAAGTACATGAAAACATGGAGAGAATGAAGGTACAATTACATTAGGATCATCTTGAAATGCCAAAACAACCTCTTTTCTTCTTGAAGGTATGTTTCCAAGTGTTCACATAACCCTCTTCCTCTTACCAATTTAGTGGCCTTAATATCCACATCATACTCAGTGAACTTGGTTATCCATCTAACCCTCTTTTCCTTCAAATCCTTATTCAAAAGGAAGCCTTTCGTGCTTTGGTGGGTCACCATGACATGAATCTTGTTTTTAGACACCATATGCCTAAACTTATTAATGCTAATTATGATCAACAACAATTGCTTCTAAATGAAGGTGTATCTCTCTTCATACTCTTCTAGCCATTGAATAAATAAGGAAATGGGTTTCTTAAGACCTTCACTATTCTATTGAATCAACATGGATGAGATGGTGTCAAGGTTAGCAAAGGCATACAAGAAGAATTCATTAGATAAATCAGTATTAATCAATGTTGGTGTTTATGCAATGGCTTGCTTAATGGATTCAAAACTATTTTTTCCTTCTATATTCCAAACAAAAGCTTGGTACTTCTTCAACATGGCTTTAATATGATTCACAAGGTTATAAAAACTAGGTACAAACCTTCTCACAAAGTTGATTTTCCCAAGAAAACTTTGCAAACCTTTCTTATGCTTAGCCAAAGATAAAGCCAATATGGAAATCACCCTTTTAGGATATATATCAAGCCCATCCTTGGAGATAATATGGCATAACTTACCCTCATGAATTTAAAAAACACATTTATTGGGGTTTAGAGAGATCCCATATTGTCTACACCTTTTAAAAATCAATCTAATATGAGCTAGGTGATCATTAGCATTCTTTAAGAAAACTATTATGTCATCAAGATATATTAGCACCATTTGATTGCTCAAACCTTGGAAATCCATATCCATGGATCTTTTAAATGTAGCCCCTACATTAGACAAACCAAATTTCATTCTCTTATAGGCATATGTTCCCCATTTATTAGTAAAAGTTGTCTTATATTGATATTCTTCTTTCACCAAGACTTGGTTGTAACCTGAAAAGCCATCCAAGAGGGAGAAGCATTAAAAAATTTAAACCACTTGAATAATTTGCTCCATAGAGAGTAAGGTATAATGATCCTTCAATTACACCCTATTAAAGTCTCTAAAATCCACATATAATCTAACTCCTCCACTCTTATTTCTCACAAGAACTAGGATGGTAACCTCTGAAGAGTGCTTGATAAGTAAAATGATTCTTGATTATATCAACTTGGTTAGCTCTTTTCTCATTAGAATTTCAACTTTAGTATTAATGAGCCTTTGTCCTTGTCTTATAGGCTTTGAATTTTCATACATTTCTATAGGGTGTTGGGATAATATGGGATTAACCCCCTTAAGATCACTATATTCCCAAGCAAAGACATCAAAAAACTCTCTACATAACTCAACAAATGCAACTCTCTTAGCTGAAGTACATACCTTTCCAAGATTGAAAATATTGTCTTTGAAGATATCCACCCTCTCATTATGTTTCTCTTTCATACACATGCTTACTTTATCCCTTCTCAATTGATCACTTTCATTGAATATGTTCTCAAGAGTAACTAGCCCTTTGGGAAGCTTATTAGACATTAATTATATAATTTGGTCTCCATATTGGTGTTGTAATTTGGCCTATTTTTTACAAGAAAACTTAGCTTATTTTTGGAGGAAACATGTTATTTATTTGTCACACTCAAATTCTTATAAATTGACATCATTATCTGGTATTGATTGAATTAGTACCATCATGATATGTGGCTAAGTTTTTGAGTTCTAGACATCATTGGGGATGTCAAATTGAGCTCCAACTAAATATAAACTATCAGCATGTTGATTTTATTCCCTTGGAATTTATTGGATGTTTAAGGCCTCATAATCTTCAATAAATTCCCATACTCTATGCTTGTATCACTTCAACAATGGATTTTTGGTAGCACTCTTACCTTTTGGAAAACTAGTTCAATATCTCCAAAAACTGGTAATTGCTTCACTCCTTTATTTCTTGCCCATTGAATCTTATGTATTAGAGCCTCATACCAAGATAAATTAAAATTAAAACTAACTAAAATGTAATTACATAATAGTAACTTTAATTTGAAGGAGAAATTAACATAATAACTACCCTACTCCATTCTTTCTTCTTGATGCATCAAAGAACAATTTCCATAATCCACCACTATCTTCACTTGGCTTCAAGAGAGAGGGTATGGTTTTACCTTATTCATGAAAACAATATACACCAATACCAACTTATTTAACACATCTATATGGATCATGCTCATGATTTTTGCACCCCACTCATCAAGGAAGAGATCTGATATGTCTTCAAGAGGAATAATTGGTTATTGATCATTAGGATGATCCTCCTCATCAGTTATGGTGAAATTGAAATTATAAATGTGTGGCTTGTATGTATCTACATGAAAATTAGACATAGGTTCAAATCTGATTATAACCATGGTGGCATATCTAGCTCTAAAAGCCATGTACAACCAATCAGATTATAATTAGCCTTCAATCTTGGCAGTGAAATCTCTTGACAAACAAAGAATAAATTATGTTGTAAAATCCAATACAACCACATATTTAATAATAGATAATTTATAACAAGCATGAATATTAAGGCTCAAAACATTGATTACACTCATGGTCTTAGTAGCTAAACCATATAATTGTAATACACCTTTAACATTACGTTCATACTTTAGGCCTAACTTACCAGCTATTTTTTTGGGCATCACTAAGCTAATTTCCCCACTATCTATAATGAAATTATGTACTAGGCAATCTCCAATGATTACTAAACCATAAAAACTATTTTGATTACCATCTTTGCTTGGTTTCCCACTATTAGGTATAGGATTGTTTGTGAAAACTGCACTCTCTCTTCTAGTTGATGTCTTTGCAAAGCTAAGCTTTGACAAATCCTATTTGAATATATCCCTTTGGCCAGGAAGATCTAATGTATCCCACATAGGAATGGTTACATTCACCTTTTCATTTGGCCTAAAATATTGATGTTAGAGTTGGTAACCCTTGGTTGACCTCTATTAGCTGCCATACTATTTTGGGGTTGCATAGTTTGGGGAATCAAAGTACCCTTCACATTTTAATTTCTATAAGTTTATTAGGATTTATAAGCTACATTAACATCTCTCATTCCTTGATACATATAAGTTATAATGGCTTCACTTTTACTCTTTTTTTTATCATCATCAATTTCCCTCCTTTTAGACCTTGTATTAGCTGCAATAGGAGTATCACCAACCTTCCTTGTGCTTCCCAATTGATTGATTTCACACCAATATCCATATTTCCAATTTTCAATTGTAACATTGGATTTAACTTGCTCTCTATTGGTCATAACTTGAATTTAAACTTCGTCTTATGTCATAACAAGAATGGTTCCATTTTGTGTCATATAATCTTGATTAAACACTTCAATTTGACTAGAGGGTTGATTAGGGGGATGATCCCATTGAGAAGACCAATCATGATCTTGTACCAATTTTTATTATTAGGTATTAAATATCTATAAGTGGAGGTATCATTGGGATTGTAGCTTTTATATGGTCTCACATTGGTAATTTTCCCTTGCCCATGAGAATTACCTTGGAAAAGTGCCCTGTTGAGTTGATATGACTGATTGGATTGGTATGGATTTTAATAAGGTCTATGAAATTGGCTCAGTTGCCTTTGCTCCATTGTTATAACCTTGTTTTTAAGGGTCTTAAGAAATCTTTGAATATCATTTCACTTGCTTAGTTAACTAGGAGCAACCATTTTATCACTAATCAATGTAGGAATGGGAACAAGAGTGGGAATAGGAGATTGTATATCAAGAAACAATGGCATTATATGCCTTGGGGATATCTATCTATCCTATATGAGATTATTTTCATCTTTGATGGCAAGGTCATAGGCTTCTAGTAAGGTCTCTCCTCCCATGGATTATATCATAATAGCTATGTCATTATTCAATGCCTTGAGATAGTAGAGGAATGCTTAATTAGGAGTGGGTCTCACCAAAATTTGGATCTTATCCCATGTATTTTGGAACCTATAATTTAATTCTTGCATGAATTCTTGTGGAACTCTCTTGATAGTATTCAATTATTAAACTAGTAACAAATGATAACTTTCATACTCAAATTATCTCCCATTTCATCCCATGAGTAGATTGAATTAGGAACCAAAGTCCTAGATCAATCCAAAGCTTTGTCATTGAAGGAGATTTCCAACAATCTAATGGCTACATTCTCTTGGGTGACATTATGGATATTGAAAAAATTAGCCATATCTCTTATATGCTTAATGGGTGTAGTATTGTTCTCTCCATTAAAGTATGGGACACTCTTGAGGGTTGCCATAGGGATTCCATCATATTTTTAAAGTTTTAAAGGAGACACACCATTTAAGGTCACAAAAAGTAGATTTATATACATATTTCTAGCATTGATAGAGCTTAGAGTATATGTGAAATGAAGCTTTCTTCTAGGTGTATTGGTATAAGGTAGAGTATGGAGAAATCTCTTTCTATTGACTGAAAATAAAGGTAATTCAACAAATTCAAGATGAATACCTTTGGCCCTTGACCTTGTTGTCACCTTTGTCATGAAAAATAGCTTACTAGTCTACAACCAAGAGCTAATAACTTTTTGGAATCGCTACATCTTGCATGAAGGAGGATTTTACAGCTATAAATTTTCTATGACCAACATTAATCATGGAAAACCATGTTTAAATTAAGTCCTATCACACCTTCCAAAACTGTTATCTATCTAATTTTCACCCATATGAAGGTTGTTCAAGCCTCTGTACTAGATGATAGCATGGGAACAATCCTAGGTTATGGGTGACCTAATAAATGGATTGAACCTCTGAGTTGGGCTATCTCCCATGATGCTTCACCTAAAACTCATAAAAAACTTATCACACTTGAAAATAAAAAGGATAGAAGTGAAATAAAACTAATAAGCAAACATAGAGGTGATGCACCAAATATAGAGTCCTCAACTTGTTATTGTTTGCACTATGAAAAGATATGTTACAATCTAATTTCATAATTTTAAAATAGATCTTACCACACTATTGTTTCTATATGAAGGTTATGGTTGTTGAAATAACTTAGGTGATCATTCAAGAGGCCTAAGAATAGACACTAATGATGTTTCAATACTTAAACTCAGTAAACCATGTATTAAACATCATAGGGCCTATGGAAAGAAGACTAACTTACATAAAGGCATGAAAAAGAAGGATAAATGCATGGAATTAATCTCACTATCACCAAAAAAAAAATTCAATCAAGATCACTCTATTCAAGATTAAAATGATAGAACTCATCTTGAATTAATTTTAAAGGTAAGTATAAGTCTTAAAATTCATAGGGATTCACCATAACCAGCTTGAGAATACATTTAATGCCTCTCAAGGCTTCATTTATAGATGAATTAGAAGAAGAGAGAAGAATAAGACAAGAATCAAAACTCATGAGGTTCCTATCATGAACAGATAGGTTAAAAAATAGAGAAAGAGTGACACTAATATTATAAATAATGTGTTGTCATCTTCCTTATTAACCTTCTAGGACATGTGTTGTAGTAACTCTTCATAGGGGGTGGCGTAGGAGGTCTTTTTGAAAATTTTAATTCCTTATTGATGGAGTTACCTATATACTTATCGGATTAATTACAAGATACTCAAATGAAACTTGGCATCTCAGACGATCCTCTATGTCATCCTTGGTTTCTTGTAATGCTTCTTCTTCCTGGGTATTAGAACATGAGTTTCAAACTTCTTCATATTTCACTCCTCTTGTTATTAGGATTTGTTCACTCAATCAAATCCAATTTTTATGTTTTAAATGTCTCCACCATAGTTGGTTACTTCATGGAACTTTGTATCAGGTTAAGGAGCCTTGAGTATCACCTTGCAGATGTAGTCTTCACACATGTTTGACAAGAGAGTAACCAAAATGTCTTCTTTACCATATAAGCCTTAATTAACATTGAGGATTATCTTTTTGGCATTAGTTATGAGTAGAGGGGATATTCAATAGATTTATATAATAATTTTAGGGAATTCTTTAAGATATTCAAACCCCATTTTACCTTTATAAGGCACGCAACTAGGCTTCTTATGCTATGTAGTAAGACAATTCATCATAGGCTTAGTTTGAGACTTGAAAGTATATTTAAATCACCATGAGAATCCTCTATAAACCTATGTATGGAAATTAATATTATTCAAATGCATTTATAGGCTTGTGCATGCTTTCATACCTATAAACAAGCTTGTAGTCTGCCCTTCTTGAATTCACATTGGTCATCCTTTTGATTGAGGCCCATTTGGCCACTTGAAACCTATTCCATGACCTTATAAGCTTATTTAATTGAATAAAAATTATGATAACACTTCTATTTTTCCTCAAAGACTCTTCAATTGATTTATAAGGTTTGTCCAATCCAAAAACATGCACACAAGCTTAAGAAGGAGCTTTTTAGGCCCTTTTCTGGACAACAACAACCAACATGTGCCAAACATCTACTCAATAAAATTCATATGAGAGGAATAAATGTCATAAAATTGATTTAGGGGCCATTTAAATCCATATTCATTTATTATATGTCTTATCTCTTCCATTGGGTCACATTGAGGATTAAATAAGGGTTTTAGAGTCACCTGGATTACTAAAGATGGTTCATAAAGTTGAGGGAATTAACCCAAGAATAAATTCCAATAATATTAAATATATAACCTATTTCTCCTTCCATTATAGGCTAAGGACCCCATTCATATCCTCATGTGAGTGCACACATACTAAAAACATATCGACTTAGCCATGCAAGCATAACTATGCATTTGAAGAAGGTCCTTTGGCAAGAAAATGCATTAAATCATTTTTTTTAGATTTTAAAGACAATTTTGGGGTATGTGATACACCTTATGAGGTATCCCAATTTTTTAATCCATGAATTGACCCTTCAATCCATTGGAATCTACCTTAAGTTATGAACAAGGGTTTGTATACAGTCCCACTCAAGTGACCCTAGCATGCCTTTTTAACATTTTATTCCTTTCTCATTTGGTCTAAACCCAATGGAGTTTTCCTTAATCCTATAACTCATCCATTTAGACTCCTCATTTTACCAAAGAGTTCAAGATAAACAATTTTCTTCAAACTTCACACACAAACCAATGTGTGGTTATTTAGTTCTTTTGAGCTCTTCAATGCGTTTAGTCACTTTGAAACTCAATGTAAACCTTGTTATAATTTAAAATACAAGTGAAAATATCTCTTTCACTATCTTATACACCTCATGGATTCAAACAGTGATCAACACACTTTTCATTAGCTCATCTATAGTCTGCCTGTAGGTGTTTATAAGCTCTTGACTGTAATTTTGAAGATATATCTCTTCCCATGACACACTATTGGTATTGAATTATGTTAAAATTTATATCATGCTCTTATTTACCCTTTTCATACCTTACAAACTTTTATTCTCATCATACATGTCCCTTTTTTTCCATTTTCTTGTGACAAGCTTGTAGGTGATGCTCTAGGTTATCAACTTGTCAATGTTTGGGAATCCCCTTTTTGATGATTTTCACCTCCTTCTCACCTGTGAAACTATTTAACCATTAATCCCTGGACCTATAATAACTCAAATGACCTCTAAAACTCACATTTAATGCACAAAATGCACACTATATAGACAGACCTGTATGTAGTCATTTAGGTCTTCTCTCTAGGGTTTTCCAAGTTGATTCTCATAGGCTAAACAAGCCTTCTTAATGTGTTTTTGCCTATTAAACATATCACTCACATTTTATTTTTACCTCTATCCATATTCTAATACCCTGATCAATAGAGTCCATTATCCTATTGCCTACTACATGCTTGTAAGAGGTCATTCTATAAAAAAACCTTTTAATCTATCTTGTTTGGTCCTCTTTGAGTCCAAATAAATAATGATGAAAATATGTGTAAATGTGGAACATTGTTTTTATTTCCTTTTATACACTTCACTAATTCCAAATCACCTAGATGACCCACTTGAAACTCTCACATTCTTCCTCTAAGCTTACACAGTCCAACTGAACCTATGCAGTCCACCTAAATACAAAATGATTTAAGAGGTTGAGCCTTTGTATCTATTTTATATGATTTCAAAGCTCATTTATGGCCTTTATAGGGTTAATTTTAATTCCTTTAATACAAATTGGATGTTAGTTTCCTATATAAACATGATTGTGTTTATTTATATTGATTAATGTTGCTTTGAGATTTATCTATTCACCATGGATCTGAGAAAGTTGAATCACCAAGCTTATACAAATTATTCAAAGGAATGTGGATACAATATCATGTTTTATAGAGACCATGTGCAATCTCATAGACAAGTATTTGACACCAATAGTGACCTACAGGTCTACAAACCTATAGGTTCACAAACTCTCTTTCGACCATGCTTGAATAAGGACTCTTAGATCTATAAATGCAATGGCCTATCATTTTTAAAACATCCTAATCATGATCTTAAATTATATTTGGTATTTTAATTATCTTTAAATTTTATTTTGACAATAAAATCACTCCTCTGTTTGGTAAGGTTCCTCCACCCTGGTTGTTAGTTCAAATAGTTCAGCTTATGCATAGGATATTTGTCTGCCCTTCTTGAATTTCATTCATCCAATGGTGACTACATATGTATAATAGATATTAGTGGTATTTTATAAACTATTAATCATCTCATTTCATTCATTATATCCACCTAAAACACCTCATAGTTCTTGTAACCTAACTCTCTTCTTCAAACTAGCAAAATAAGACTATTGGACACTACACCAAACATGAGAATGAAAAACCTTGATAGAACATGATATTACAGGGTTTAAGGAGTGATCAAGAGATCATTCCAAATAATTATCATGTATTCACCTATATTCAGGACTCTATATTTGAATAAAATTGATCCTAATGGGGTTTTGAGTCCTTTTTCTGCACCTTAACTTCTTAATAATTATTCATAAAGTTAAGGAACCTAATAAGATAATAAATTCCATAAAGTGGAAGGGTATTATGGTCTCATCTAATTTCCAATATATTGGTTCCAAAATTTCCCTCTCCTAATAGTACCAAATAATACAAATATAAATCTCTTAAGAATATGTCCCTGGTGGTAATGGGATAGTCAATAACTGAAGAATAAAGTGCTTCATATAGAACATGTTATCACATAGATTTTACACTCGTTCCTTGATGTATTAGCTTGTTGTACAAAGATCTAATGATACAATGGGAAAGCCTCCAAGCTATAGGACCATGAATAATTGAGGGTAACCTTCAAATAAGGTTGGATTCCTTTCACTAAATCTAGTGCAACTGATAAAATATTATTTTTATATAAATTATGCTCATTTAGTGTTCTTGCTCCTAAACTAGGGTTTGACTAGGAAAATAATTTTGAGAAAGAAACTTGCAAAACTGAAAATGGTGATTACACCAAATATTTTTCTAGTGTATTTTAATGCTTGCTTGAATGAACACAAAAAAATACCAAATAGATTAAAAAAAATTAGCTCAAACTCATACATCAAGAACCTATTTCTCTCCTATCTCCACTAAAAGTGATTGGGAAACTACAAAAGTGTAATCGATGGGAACAAATGTGTCTATTGGGGATGTAGGATATGGATTGATGTTATTGGAAGAGTAGACACAGGGACTCTAAACTTGGTAAATGGTGGAAGGCTATAAACCAAAGCATTTAATGAATCAATTAAATGGGTTGGGCCACTCAAGGGTGGTAAGGTAGGGAAGATGAAAGGGGATGATGATGAAGCAGTACTTATCCTAGGAGTTGGGATGACCAATAGAACTAAAGTCAGGATGACTAAATATGTGGCTATATAATGTTGAGTTGCGTTGGAAATAAATGGGGATGGAATGTAATGAATTATAAATAGAATGGAAGGAGGAAGTGAAATTGGGGAAAGGGAAAGTGGATTAGAAACTTGAGTATCCACTGAAGGGGGACCCTAAGTTTCCTCTTGACTTGAATTCACTAGTTAAAATGGGCTTATTATTGTAGGTAAGGTCATAGGAATGAAAGATGGAGTGGAAACCTAAGATGCAGGGGGAGTGGAGATAAGATGTGGAGGTGTTGGATCTATGAGAATAATATAAATAGGTGGAGTGTTATCTATAGAGATGGGGGTTGTCACAATGATGTATATGGGGATTGAAGCTATGAAGGCTCCAATTGTAACTATGTCCTCAAATAAGATGATGATTGGTTGGTCTGATACTACCTTATCTTTGTTGGATTGCCCCTTCTTGGCCTTATATTTCTTATTTTTCTTGTGAGAGATCACTGGCCCTTCTAGTTGTTCTTTTGTTATCCCACTAGGACCCTTTGTTGATGAAGGAATTCCTTCTTACTTGAGATTTTAACAATTTCTCCATGATACTTTGTGTATCCTTGGTCACTTGGACCCCTTTAGTTTTGAGTTAATTGATCATTTTGTTGATCATATTTGTTATTTTATCTAAAAAGATAAAGACTTGGGGATGGACCACCTTAATAGTGGAAGGGGTTGAGTGATAACCTATTTATAGTAGTTTGGGTCCTCTGGGGACTTTGTTGGCATTATGATTGTCATTGATTTAAAAAGAGCAATTATGGATGCCATTGATGTCAGAGGATTAGGCAAGAATTATAGAGACAAGAGCATGTTTTAAAGTTGCACAGTGCAAAGTTGTCATGCTTTTATAGAGACCATTTCTAGACCACTTAAAGAGTAATTAATAGAAGATCTGTAATGGGTTTTTCAAGAGCATCCTAGATATATGGTCCATAGGTTTAGTTGAGAAGAAATGAGCTCAGAATTGTTTTATTTTAACTCTTAGACATTATATGGTTTTTTAGTTAAACCCTAAGGGTTTAAAACATGGCATTCATAGGTATGTTCTATTTTTATGTTCACTAGCTATAGATAGGAACTGATTGTTAAAGTTATAACCTAATTCTTCCTTTTTGTTATGCAATTGGCCCCTTTGACATAGTAATTACCAACTTGAGCAATATTCTAAGACTTTATATTTCCTTAGTCCTTGACTTATGATTTGTCCTAGTTCGATCAATAGTTAGATCTTAATCCTACGTTGAAGATCCAATGAAGTGTAGCAAAGTCAATTTGTCAAAGGAACTCTGAGTAACTGCTTGCACAATAAATCTATGGAGTGGTTTAAATTTAAATAGTCAAGGATTAACGTGAGGATGCCAAGTATTTCAATAGCAAGAACTGATAGTAAAGGTGTAAAAGGCATGTGAAGATGTCAAGTTTCACATTCATGAGAGCTTGTCAGAGATAAAGTTTGATCTTGTTAGAAGATCAAATGGTGAGTGGGTGATCATGCAATGAATATCTAATGGAGTGAGTGGACTCAATGGGATCAAGTGTTCGATGTTTAAAAACATAGAGGTGAGTTAAATATTGAGTTAGTTTGATGAGATAAATGGAGCATATTCATTCCAAAGACTCATGAAATAGTGAGATGAGATTAAGATCTCAATATTTAACATTAGACATAGGTAAATTTCATTCTAATTTGAAGATATAATGATACACAGGAGCTTGGATCAAAATATCCAATAGATGTCTTTTAAAGCTAAAACATTTCGAAGCATACAAGGATCTAATAGAGCGTGTGAGCCTATCATAACTTGATCTAATGGATGAATTTTAAAGTTGATAAAATTGAATGAGGATCATCAAATCATGGTACAAAACTTAAGATCAATGGTTAGTATTCAAAGGTTTGTTCATCATAATGGTCAAGTAGAGGAACATGTAGATAAGCCATAAAATATGATACATATAATGAAATAGATTGTGATGATTGATCAAATTTGTGTAATATGGCATGTGCATCAAACAAGAACCCAATATATGCTAAAAATAGTAATGAGACCAAGAATCATGGTGGTGGATCATGAGTTCAAGATGCAGGAAACTTGTTATTCAAGAAATATGAATTGAGTCCAGAATTGGCATGATGTGTTAGTAAACAAATATGAACATAGAGATGTGAAAACCTAGATCAAATGCTTATATATATGTCATCTAGGATACAATTAAAATCTATTGAACAAAGTCAAATTAAGAGAGAGAGGCAGAGAGAAAGAGATTGATGAATTGTGTTAAATAGATAAATATAGAGACTTAGAGACAGAGGGGTGGAGAGGAAAAGAAGAGAAGAGAGAGATGTGTAGAGCATGAATAGTTATAGACCATACCTATAACATAGAATTTAATTGGATTCATTTGTGAATCAATAATGTAATCTAGAGTTGTAGCTCTATATTTTGAATATAGATCTGATTGGTGGGTGATGTAGACACTGAAATTGTGTCTACCCCCTAGGTCTTCTTTCACCCTTGGCCCCCCTTGGCCCATGTCCTAACCCTTGTCCTAGCCCCCTCCATTTATCAAATAAATATTTTAATTTATTTGGCCCTCTTCCACCTCACCCATGCCACCTTGGATCCCCCCACCTCTCTCCTAGCCTTTATTGCCCAAATCTCCCCTTTATCCTTCCTCCCGCGTCCATTTATGCCTCCCTCGACCGTTTTCCCATGGCCCCTTGACTCGGCAGCATGCAAGAACGGACAGAGGCTAATTTTAGCCTCTGTCCCTATTCTTCGGCCATCGATGTCGGTCATTATACGGCCGACGTCGGTGATTTGGCCAGCATCGACAGCCTTCAAGACCATTCTCTGCAACCATTCTCCACCCCCCGCAAACAAAACTCTCTTGACGCTTTTGCATTCATATTTTTCTTCTCCTCCTCCTCGTACAGCAACACCAGCAGCTATAAGCACCTTGCAAAAATAGCTCCAAGCAACAGATCCATTTGTAGGTCCTTCAACAGCTCTGATAACAGGTTTCTCCATTCTCCAACCAGCAAGCAAGAGGTAAGCACAGTGTTGTTTTCCCATTTCATTTCTTATCTACATTTATCTATTTAGCTAACTACTGCCTAGACCTTCCCTATCTATCTTTGAGAGGCTGAAAAGCCTTCTCAGACCCCTGCCTCTCATTCATCCCCCTTTTGTGCTTCTGGTTCTCAACCAGTCACTTTCTCGACAGTCCCCTCTACCCAACTAGTTCTGCACAAACCCTCAGACTACTCTTCATACCCCAAACAGTTCCTCTAAATCCCACACAGAGCCTCAGACCCTCAGATGAAGCCTCAGTCCATTCTACAGACCAAGACCAGACCTGTAACTCATCCCTGACTATTGCCCCAGCTGACCTTGTTTGTTTCCCCTACCGACGTCGGCAGCCTAACCGACGTCGGTGACCTTCCCTGACCGATGCCGGCAATACCATCGACGTCGATGACTGTGCAAAAGCAGATTGCTTTTAAACAGGTACGTTTTTACTTTTAGTTCTTTCTTTCTGTCTTTTATCATTTATCACTTTTTATTTCTGATCAACATTCTATTTTTAACAGTGGACTGGCATCCTCCAAGAAGCCTTTGCGCTTCTAGGACCAAGCTCTTGCTTGGCAGTCCACCCTTTTGTCATCTAACATTTTTTCGTGTTTTAGTGTCTTTCCCTTTTAGGTGTCATCCTCCACAACCAAAGAGGAGTTCTCACAACATCTGAATTCTGGTGCACAGGTCTACAATTTGAGTACGTACAAACCCTCATCCTTCTTCTTAGTTTCTCATTTTCTCTTTCTTGAATGTGAAAAGCAAATCTAGCGTAGAAACATTCTGGCATGCCCGGTGGGACCTTAGGGTCTCCCTTGGGTTCCTTTCCTTTCTGTTCATATAGGTACATTAGGTTTATCTCTTTTCACCTCTTTCTTCTCTTCTAAATGACATCATAAGTAGGAATAAAAAGAACCTTCTTTTCTTTTCTTGCATTTCAAACTAGTCAAAAATCATATCCTTCAATCCTTTCTCAACTTGTTTTCATTCAAACTCACATTTCGACTTGGGGCTTAAAACACATTGCATATCATTTCTGCTTTCTTGCATTTCTTAGTCCACACCTAGTAATTAACAAATCACATCATGAATTAATTGTAGTCCACTTGATGTTACACAACTGAACCACTTGCACTAAATCAAACATCAAACTTACCTGAGATAAGGCCCGACTGGGATTTCATCCCCCAGCGAATACCTTACCCGTCCTGACAATCCTACTTGGATTTCATCACCAAGGGGAAAGCCCACTCTATTCTCTGGCAGAGACTAATCTCTAGGGAAAGTATATTTTGGCTAAGCGAGACCAACTTACCACTGGACTCGTGAAGTGAGGGGAGCTTGCTCCTTAGCACTAGGCCATGTACGGAACCTAACCTAGACTTTTGAGTGCCTAAAAAAACCTGAAACCATCCATAGACTACCTCTTCTAGGACCCTTCTAATAGCCAACCTCCCCAAACATCACTTTAAGGCATAAGCCACATGAGCTTAATAATTTATTTCTAGGGATTTCACGCTTAAGCTCTGCTTGTGTTCTTCATCTTTTTTGTTCGTATCTGCTTGTTTGAGCTAGTGAGGACGTTCTTCTTCATGTTTTTCAAAAATTCTCAAATCTTTTGGGTTTTTGGAAAACACAGTCACCAGCATCAGTTTTACCATTGACGTCGATAGCCTTTTCTCACCGGCATCAGTTATCTGACCGACATCAGCCATCTTTATCACCGACATCAATTTTTCAACTGACATCGGTCTCTATCACAGTTCTTTTTTTTCAAAATAGCAGCCTTAAAACCCACCCTTTTTTTTGCCAAAACCCCATTCTGAGTTTCTAAAACTGGAAAAACACAATTTTTAAAACCTGACCTTTCTTGCCTTGAATGGTTCTGACTCGTAGTCAAGCCAAAGCTCTAGTCAACCATGCGAGGCATCAACCGCTTCCATCTACCCCGTCCATAACCGGTCCTATAATGGAGTTCCACTTGGAGACTGAAAGAACTCCTACTCGCCCAACCCCGCCCCAGACTCTTATTGTCCCAGAAGGGGACCAAGATTTTGCATGATTCTTGGACCTCAACGTCAAAGCCTTGCAGCACTATCTCACGCCTAGCCGAACGCGAGACTCCTTAGGCAACCAAATCTATGAGATGCCGACTTCCTTAGTCAAGACAATGATCACATCAACAACATCTACAATTCAACCTATAGACAATCAAGCCAACACCTCGACCAATAACCCAACTGTGTCCCACCTTCAAAATTTAGCCTCTCCTTCTAGACCTACCTCCATGGGGGTTCTGGTACCCCCTCAACCTCAAATGACTCAACCAAATCCTACACCTTTCCAAAACCTAGTGGTCTCTATCCCCCCTACTCTTGCACCTATCAACACAAGAGTAATTATCTACCCTTCAACAAGTGTGGCCACTCCGCAACCATCTTTGACGGCCCCTATCCAACTTGTGCCTACCAACCCCATAACACAAGTGCCCTTGGCTTTAACTTCCACCCCGATAACTAGCTACCCATATGTTGCATCTACGCAACCAACCACGTCATATGCCCCTCTTAATATCTTTCAAGCGCCTTATAATCTAGGGGGCATTCCACCTACCAATCCGTCAGCAGACATCATCAAAATGCTGATGGACAAGATGTCCAGCCTAGAGACCTCTATTTTTTGGCTCACACAATGCTCTCTCATACGAGCAAATTTGCAATGAGCCCATTCACCTTTCTGTCCCGATCAGGCCATACCACAGTCAATGGGAGTTTCCTAAATTTTCTTGCTTTCAAAGCAAGGAAGACCCACAACAGCACTTACGGGCATTCAGACATGCCTATTACCTTATTGCCCATGACGATGCATTGCTTTTACGCACATTTCCTATGTCTCTCTCTGGTGTTACACTTGATTGGTACAGCTCTCTTGCCAGCCATTCCCTCTTCACATTCACATAGTTGGCCTAGCTCTTTCTTGATCACTTCTCCATCAACATCACCAAGAAGGTCTCGATCACAGACCTCTATTATATCTGCCAATTCGAGGACGAATCCATAGCTGACTTCGTTGCTCACTAGAGAGGCCTCATCAATCAACTCTCCTTTTCCTTACCCTAACCCAAACTTATTGAACTTTTCTCCCAAGCCTGCACCAAACATATTTCTTCCACCTTACGGGTTCAGACCTTCTGCACCTTCGACGAAGCCTTCACGATGGCCCACAAACTTGAATTACGCGCCATCAAGAAGAATAAAGTCAAGTTACAGAGCAAAAATCCCAACTCTAAGACCAATGACTCCTCTTCTTCTAAACCTTCATCATCCAATCCTAAGTCTAAAGCTTCAGCTAATGTTGTGGTCGTTAGAACTTCATCCTCTTCACCTTCAACCAATCAGCCTGAGCCATCCACATCTCAGAGTGCCACCCGCCAATTCCATTAGAGATACATACAATGACAGTATACTCCTCTCAGAGAATCATTCGCGTATGTGCTAGAAAAACTTGTTAAACAGGGGGTTCTCAATCTCCCCCAGATCTGACCACCTCCACAATTTCATCCCTCACGTGCCATCCCTGCGTGGTATAGGGAAAATGACTTCTGCAACTACCATCATGTCAAAGGACATGACACGGGGAACTGAAAGACCCTTAAAAACATAATCCAAGACATGCTCAAGAAGGGTGACCTCATCTTAAACAATCCCAATGCACCCCCTAATCAGGGCATTGACATCTTCAAGAAACCATTCCCCAATCATCCACTGACCCAAAAAAATGTCCAGACCTTGATTGACAACACTCATGAACACAACATTCAAACAGTCAATACGGTCTCACCCTTCATCCCCAACCAACCTCAAGAGGTTAGTCCATCTATCAATCCATCATGTGTGGATGAATCTCTTTCCCCAGTTAGCTCTCCATCAACCTCTCTCATCTTGGAGGATGCCTCAACCTTACCAGCACCACCAGTCTCACCATCCTCCTTCCTGCTGCCTATGGAGGACCCGACCCTTCCTACTCCTCAACCGCAAGTGGAGGGCACCATCATCCCTGCCCTTTACCCGCTTGAGGAGCCTCATTCTCTAATTTTTTCTCCACCCAGGGAAGAACCTACCTCTCCTTCATCTCCAACCAATGATGAGTCTGTCACGACTTCATCATGCCATGGGTCCGAGACTACCATGCCCATCTCATCTTTGGCCCCACAACCATCAACATCTTCTCAAGGACCCAAACCTCATCCAACATCTTCTCAACCATTTTCTCGACTAGTGGAGAAAATCAGACTTTTCCCCTCAAGGAAAGTGGAGCATCAGGGATTGTGGGAGCATCTTAAATCTCTTCAACATGCTTATGCCCTCTCGTCTCATGTTACCAATCTTCCCAAGGCAGAATCTCCCAAGACTCTCAACAAAGACCAGACTCTGACTTCTAAACCCGCATCTACCCCATCTAAACCTATCAAGTCACTTGGCATTCGCCCTGTCTATACCCTCACTCACCTGCAAGTGAAGGTGGACTTAGACCAGACCTCGACCAATAGTAGTCTTCCAACCAAGTCAAAGAAGACTGCCAGACCATAGAAGCAAACGCCTCCTCCCCTATCATCATTACCTTCCATTTTGGGCCCCCATCCTTTGATCCTAACTAGAGTCCTTCTCACTCTGACCTCTAATCAAAATCGATTGCCTCCTTTGCTTCCTTTGCCTACCTCCAGCCTACCCTCTCCTAAAAAGGTGGTACCTCTCATGAAGAAAGTGCCGTCTCCGCCTATCACCGCACCATCAACCCGAAAGGTGGTACGGAAACCTCCTCCAACTCCGCCTAAGTAAAATTCACCAGCATCACACACATCAACTAGCACGGACCCTTTAGTGGGTTCATACTCATTGATATTGCACTAACTTTTGCAGACTTCCAGCATAACCCTTCCACCCATCAGGCCTTTCCAACCTCTCGAGTCCAAGCCCTCCTGGTTTGATGACACGAAGATTTGCTTATACCATCATACGCCAGGACACGATACCGAGACTTGATGTGCCCTCAAGGCCGTCATTCACCGCTATATGGATAAGGACACTCTTCTCCTTGAGGACACTCTTGACTGACCCTCAACACCTTCCCATCCAACCTCTTCAACCACATCAACATCTCACCAGCAAGCCATGACCCCTTCTTCACCTCCTATCTTTGAAATCAATGCTATCCACATAACCACTAGGTCACAAAAAGACAAGGCAAAAGAAAAAGCTGACATTCCTTGGACCTACCCTTTCATCAAACCACCTCTAGAACCCAAGCCTAAAATTTCTATCTTTGGCGCATCTCAGCCCTCTTCTACTTCCTCTTCAGGGCCGATTCATGACTCCATGTTGAAACAGCTTCACCAGATGCCTGTGAAGATGTCCCTTTATGACCTCATCCAAACCTCACCTCAGCATCGTCAAGCCCTCATCTGAGCCTTGCAGATAGTAGAGGTCTAACCTGAGGACCCCCAACCACTCGCTGCCCTCAACCATCTCCATGTCTATCAAAATCGCATCAAGCGAGCCTATGACAAAAATCTGCGAGAATGAGATTTCAACATCGGAGACCTCGTCCTCAAAGAAAACCAGCATGTCACCAATATGGATCAAAGTAAACGAGGCAAGTTTGCCCCTAATTAGCTCGAACCTTTCATCATCACGCACAAGTATGGGTTAGGGACTTATCATCTATCTTCTCTCGATGGATGGCCAGAACCTGAGCCTCTCAATGCCTTGCATCTGCGACCATTCTACTGTTAGTCGAGTATTCATCCACTTGACATTTAACTTGAGCTCATCCCTTGAGCACTCCCCATCCTCTTAATCCTCATTCTTTCAACTCTATTTCCCTTAACAAATCCTCTATAACTCTTTTATGATGTATGGATGCTTTCTCCTAATAAAAGGGAGCCCTTAAACTTCTATAGTCTTGTCCATGACTCCAAAATTCTGTCAAAAAAAAAATCAAGATGTCAAAACATATCCAAGGTCACCAAATCAAATCAAAAAGCAGACTGCTCCCTCGAAGGATAGTTGTACTATCATTGTTGTAGCTAATAGACTGCTCCCTCGAAGGACAGCTATTCAAACTTATATAAAGCAAAAATATAGACCACTCCCTCGAAGGATGGCTATGATTAAATCTTGCTATAAACAGCACTTTCTTAGAAGCTTCCCATATCGATCAGCTTCACAAATGACCACCAAGCAAAATGACATCTCTATGTGGACTTCCCACATTGATCAGTCTGCTCTTTCAAAAAAAATGGATCATGGACTTGGCTTATAGTTGTCTCAGGGTCTCCTATAAAAAGGGGCAAGGTTATACCTGCTCTTAAAATGGGTTATCCTATCCTCCTCCTATCATAACACCTA
This sequence comes from Torreya grandis, assembly GCA_037957365.1. NCBI lineage: Eukaryota > Viridiplantae > Streptophyta > Pinopsida > Cupressales > Taxaceae > Torreya > Torreya grandis. The sequence goes on from JARHVA010001908.1 coordinate 1,366,468, forward strand.
CTCAAGGGACTTCGAGCTCACTTTAATGTCAAAGTGATTTGATTACCGTTCTAACACAACCATGGTCAATGACGCAATGCATGAATGGGGCTATTTGTTCTAACAACCCCTATCTATGCTATCATTCTGGTCCTTATCAATGAAAGGGCGATTATGCCTTTCACTTTCTACTTACACTTTGGTCACATTTGAACTTCATCACTTGTCAAACCCAATCAACTCAACTCCAATCTCTTTTCAGACCACTCACATAGCCTATTCACACTAGTTTCTATGGACACCAATACACATGGAAACTATCAACTAGACACAATTTATGTTAAGCATAAACCAATACTTACTGAAGCATAAATAGACCTCAATTCATTTTTAGCATACATCCATCATGAATATGGAAAATTGCTAGGGATGAAAGACCCCTCAACCAATGTTACAGAATACACCATTTGGAAAAGGCTATAACATCTTTTTCTCCTCGTCATTTCGACACATGACCAAACGAATCATCGACCAATCTTCTCAACTAGTCTGAACTACATTGGTCTGAGGCCCTTAGGACAAGGGCTATGTAAGTAGCACTAAATTGACACGACGTCTTCTGGGGTTAGCTTGGCCATCCCATTTGTTCGTCTCTCACATGGACAAACCCCTTTTTTTTTCTTCATCACTCGACCTTGACCTTGACTAAGACTAGTCTATCGACCACTTTGACCACCTGTCTACCACTCAGACCCCTCATCTAAACTACATTGGTCTGAGGCCCTTAGGACAAGGGCTATGTAGGTAGCACTTAGTTGACACGACGTCTTCTGGGGTTAGCTCGACCATCTCATTTATTCATCTCTTAGATGGACAAACCCCTTTTTTTTCTTCTTCATCACTTGACCTTGACCTTGACTAAGACCAGTCTATCAACCACTTTGACCACCTGTCTACCACTCAGACCCCTCATCTGAACTACATTGGTCTAAGGCCCCTTTCAATCTGGGCTATGTAGGCAGCACTCAGATGACACGACATCTTCTGGGGTTAGCTCGACCACCCTCATTTGTTCATCTCTCTGATGGACAAACCTTCTCTTCTTTGACCATGACCTTGACCTCGACCAAGACCAATCAATCACTTCGACCCTCTTCCTCCCTCTTTGGGAGAACTACATTGGCCTGAGGCCCTTAGGACAAGGGCTATGTAGGTAGCACTCAGCTGACATGGGGTCTTCTAGGGTTAGCTCGGCCATCCTCTTTGTCACTTTCTTCCATCCCATTCTGTCGTGACCTATCAATCATATCACAGTTAGTCACATTTTTTCATAATCATTAGCATAATCATTTTCATCATGTCTATTCATAGTCATTAAACATCACCATTTAATCTAAAAATCATAACCATTCACATCAAATATCAACATCAATATCATTAATCATCATCATATAACCATTTCATTAAACATCACATTCATCATCACATTAGTCATCATAATCACAAACATAGCATCATTATTATACACATCATATCAAAACATGCATCAAATCAAAGTGCCATAAACATTAAACACATCCATACCATTTTCCATAACACATCAATGATCAAAATAATATCATCATATATATCTCAAAATTTTGTACAATCGCACAATCTGTGCATCTCTCTCTCTCAAAAAGTCACATACATCTCGCATCATCGGCACTCAGGCTGATATATACATAACATCACAAAATCTGCCCTCAAGGCTGTGGCTATGGTGGTGGCAGTGGCTGAGAAGATGTTGTATCCTCTCCCCCCTTTGATTTGCACCGTCTGCATGAATCTGTAGCAGTCGCCCGTGACATAGACCACTGTTGGCTCAGCTCTGCCCTCATATCTAAGTATCACTATATCTGAGAAAACCCCTTAATGGCTCCCTCATAATATACAATCTCATCCAACCCATTATTGTATCTAACTATAGATACAGTCTGCGGTGGACCCATCTGACCTACTGTCATCCCCTGCGCTAACCCCTGTGGCTATGAAAATGTCAGCTGCACTGATGCCGATGTCTTACCCCCTGTGAAAATGCCAGCTGTTGAGATGGCTACTGCAATGGGCCCTACCCTCCAAAACTCTGACCTACCACTGCCTGTGCCTGGGTTTTAGCCAGCTGTCCCTATAATAGAGTGACCTGCCCTATCAGCACTGTCACCCGACCTGTCATCTCTATCACCTGTCCTATCACCCCCGCCAGCTGCCCCTATAAAACCATGACCTATCCCTACAAAATGGTCCCCTGAGCCTATGCCACATCCCTCTCCTATCATGTTGTGTCCCTCTCCTTGCGGGTTGTATCCCGCTCCCTGGTGACAGCCTATAGATCCAGTTAGGGACCCACCTGTACACCTATATATAGTCCTGTCCACCATGCTGTGTAGGCCTTTGTACACCCTAGGTCGGCTATCCCAGGCCCTACCAACAACTCCTCAAAATTTGGCCCCTCTGTCTCCTCTGGTAGTGGGAGCGGCACCTCTATATCATCCCACCTGTACTGCAAAAATGTAGGAGGTACATCTTGTAGTAGCCTGTACTGGCACCGCACTCTCTTTGCTAGGATCTTCTCAAGCTCACCAGCTCGTCTGCCTCTAACCCATCACATGCTCTGAGTCTTGACCATCTACTCACCTTGGTCTCTGAACGCTAGATATACCAAGTATGGTCTCCAGACGATGTCTACTAGAATCAAGGCCTCTAGTACTCCTCTATAGTGGTCAATATCTCTGACCACTCTGTCCACCCGCGTCTATGCCATCACCTTGTGCCATCACCTAAATCCAACCCTAAAGCTAGCCTAGATCACCACTGGGAGGTCAAGAGGATGTGTAATAGTGATGTGCTTGTAGGCCCAACAGTGTAGAAGGTGGCCTACACACAGACTGTACCATCATCGCTGACTGATGCCCCATAGCTCTCTGTATACTTGGGCCAAAAAGATGGGTGCCCAAGTGAACACTATCTATTGCTCTAACATGTCCATCAAAACCCCAGTCATGGTGACCAAGAACTTGCCTCCCTCCGCATCCATCAATGCATAGACTGTGATGTCGATCATCATCAAGACCGCCAGTCGATGTGCACCCTCATCTATTGTGTATAGAGGCTCATAAGCAAAACTAGCTGAATGGTAGCTCGTCTCAGAGATGTGCTCCCCAAATAGTGTGACCATATGAATGTCATGCACCTCTCTTAAGCACGCATAGGATGTGCACCCTCATCTGTTGCGTATAGAGGCTCATAAGCAAAACTAGTTGAATGGCAGCTCGTCTCAGAGACGTGCTCCCCAAATAGCGTGACCAAATGAATGTCATGCACCTCTCTTGAGTACGCATAGATGTCAGCTCCATGTATCGGCAACTGCAAAATCCGGTACACATCTTTGACTGTAACCATCAGCTCTCTTGTGGGTAGGTGGAAGGTGTTAGTGGAATGGTCCCACCGCTCGATCAATGCCACCATGAGACTCACATCTCTCACCACTCTACAGTAACATCTCAGCCCACCTAGCTCCATTACGCTCATCTGTGCCCACTCCTCGACCGTCATGCCTCCATGCATCCACGTCAACAAAGTCGGGAGGCGATCCTGCAGCATTAGAGTCTGCCTCACCTGCATCCATCAACAGTCAATCTCATGTTAAAATTATTCTTAATCTTCTTATTTGACCAACTATTCTGACCATTTATGCCTAACCTAACCCCTGAGAAGCCCTTGGCATAACTTTGACCTTTTGACTTGACCATTTTTCATCACTCCTTTTGACCAGGCAGCCACCGATATCGGTTAGCATGCTGGCGACGGCACTCACCTAATCGACATCAGTCACCTAGTGATCGATGTCGGCAGGCGAGTGATCAACGTCGACAGGCAAGTGACTGATGTTGATGGCTAGTCAATTGACATCAATCACTGGTCAGCTGATGTCGATCGATAGTCGGTCGACATCGGCGAACCCATCGATGTCGGCGACTGGTTCAGCCCTAGGGCCGAACGGGGCGAGCCCTAAATTTAGGGCTTCCCCATTTTGGCTCCCCCAACCCTCCTAGACCCTCCTAAATCATCCCTAATCTATCCTAGACCCCCTACCCACCTTCCTAGCTACCCTCCCCCTTCAATTTCTGCCTAAAACAACTAAAATTTCAAAAAACTAAATCAAAACAAAAATAATTAAATCGGGCTCAGAGACCCTCCTACTTCATCCCGACATCACCGGCATGGTGGCATGATGGGTGCCACTGGTGGTGGACCTCCCATGGGTCCTCTACTCCCCTCTGCCATCTCTTCCATGCCAATGACTCTGCATGCTCTTGCTGGCCCACATGCGTCCCTGTAGTGTCCAATCAACTCCCTCTCTCCACCAATGTTCCTCTGCCACCTCGCACCGCTCCTCAGTCAACTCTAGGTCACTTTCACTCAATCAACTCTAGAGTTCTTTTTTCTCTCAGTCAACCAAATCACAAATGACTTTTAGTGGGCTGCTAATCTGGTTTTGTCAGATTTGGCAGGCCACCGATGTCGGCACCTTCGTGCCCTAATTTATCGACGTCAGTCGATTTCCACCGACATCGGTCCTTTTTATCCACTGACATCGGTTAGTTCACCAATGTCGGCATACTTCAAACCTCTTCATTGCCTAAAATCATGCCCCCAATTAGTCAGCTCTCCAGTAGAAGTCATCTTAGCCCCCTGGGGCACACTTGAGATCACTTTTGCCTCTATCCATCGACCACCAGACCTTAGAGATCATGACCATCTCCTGTGACTGCGACCACTTCCAAGATGACTTTGCCTTGGTTGTTTTTGCATGTATGCTACCTCACGACTGGTTAGCAAAATTGTGCATAGATTATTTATGACTCTCACAAGTATAAGATCGCAAGCCGATTGATCCGCACTACTTGTGACTTTTTCATGTTTTTGAGAGCACTTTCTGAGCCCAAGATACCTGGAACATGATGACCATTGGAGCTTCATCTTAGATTAAATAACCCAATCAATTATGACTAATGCTGAGGCTCAATTATTTCAATTTTGGCACTCCTCGACCTTGACCTGCAACACTTTGACCTGACCATCCTGTGAAGTGGTATACACGCAATCACGACTATTGCAGCATTCTCACTCACCCTCTCTCTATCCATCTCTCTGTCAAATCAACACTCGATCTCAAGTTCCCTTCCTTCGACTCTTGCTTTAAGGGGGAACACCTCATCCCATACCTGGGGCAACCAACTCCTATTTTTGTCTTGCAATTCGTCAAGAACAACCAACAAGACAAAAAGGGGCAAATGTAGACACTAAAATCATGTCTACCCCCTAGGTCTTCTTTCACCCTTGGCCCCCCTTGGCCCATGTCTTAACCCTTGTCCTAGCCCCCTCCATTTATCAAATAAATATTTTAATTTATTTGGCCCTCTTCCACCTCACCCATGCCACCTTGGATCCCCTCCTTGGATCCCCCCACCTCTCTCCTAGCCTTTATTGCCCAAATTTCCCCTTTATCCTTCCTCCTGCATCCATTTATGCCTCCCTCGACTATTTTCCCATGGCCCCTTGACCCGGTAGTGTGCAAGAATAGACAGAGGCTAATTTTAGCCTCTATCCCCATTCTTTGGCCGCCGATGTCGGTCATTATGCAGTCGACATCAACGATTTTGCCAACATCAGTAGCCTTCAAGACCATTCTCCACCCCCCAGGAACAAAACTCTCTTGACGCTTTTTCATTCATATTTTTCTTCTCCTCCTCGTACAGCAACACCAGCAGCTACAGGGACCTTGCAAAAATAGCTCCATTTGCAGGTCCTTCAACAGCTCTGACAACAGGTCTTTCCATTCTCCAACCAACAAGTAAGAGGTAAGCACAGTGTTGTTTTCCCATTTCATTTCTTATCTGCATTTATCTATTTAGCTAACTACTACCTAGACCTTCCCTGTCTGTCCCTGAGAGGCTGAAAAGCCTTCTCAGACCCCTGCCTCTCATTCATCCCCCTTTTGTGCTTCTGGTTCTCAACCAGTCATTTTCCCGATAGTCCCCTCTGCCCAACCAGTTCTGCACAAACCCTCAGACTACTCCTCAGACCCCAAACAGTCCCTTTGAATCCCACACAGAGCCTTAAACCCTCAGACGAAGCCTCAATCCATTCTATAGACCAAGACCAGACCTGTAACTCATCCCTAACTATTGCCCCAGCTGACCTCATCTGTTTCCCCTATCGACGTCGATAGCCTAACTGACGTCGGTGACCTTCCCTGACCGATGCCGGCAATACCACCGACGTCGATGACTGTGCAAAAGCAGATTGCTTCTAAATAGGTACGCTTTTACTTTCAGTTCTTTCTTTCTGTCTTTTATCATTTATCACTTTCTATTTCTGATCAGCATTCTATTTTTAACAGTGGACTGGCATCCTCTAAGAAGCCTTTGCACTTCTAGGACCAAGCTCTTGCTTGGCAGTCCACCCTTTTGTCATCTAACATTTTTTCGTGTTTTAGTGTCTTTCCCTGTCAGGTGTCATCCTCCATAACCAAAGAGGAGTTCTCACAACGTCTGAATTCTGGTGCACATGTCTACAATCTGGGTACATACAAACCCTCATCCTTCTTAATTTCTCATTTTCTCTTTCTTGAATGTGAAAAGCAAATCTAGCGTAGAAACAGGTGCCATCAGATAAGCTGAGTTGGTGCTTAATTAGGGAGTTGGTGCTTCCTTAGAGTAGTGCTCTTAAATTAGGGGATTGATGTTTCCTTAGGGTTGGTGACCTTAAACATTGTAACCAGTGAGGTTATTGATTATGAGGCTGGATTAAAATAGTATATTCTAGCAGCTATTCTCATGGTGGTTTTTCCCATATTGGATTTTCCATGGTATATCTAGTGTTGTGTCTATTTGTGTGTATGTGATCTCTACATATATTTTTGATCTTCATTAAAAAGTTTGAAAAGTGACTAAGTTAGCCAATCTATTAATTCACCTCCCCCTCTCCTAATAGATAGTTGTGTTCCAACAATTGGTATCAGAGCCCTAGTTCCTTAGAAAAAGCTTAATCAGCTCAGGTAGATATTGGACAGTGAACACAAATAGATAGTCAATAAGGATCTTCCTCAAACAAAGCACCTCAATTTGATGGATCAAACTATGCATTTAGGATCATTAAAATGGAATCATATTTATCTTCATGAGGGTTTGATGTGTGGATGTTTGTTGTAAATCAATATGCAACCCCTATTATAACTCCTACTAATCATGTTACCAAGAAAGCATATGAGAGCAATGCCAAGGCTAAGAATGTTATTCTATGTGGATTATCTAATTTAGATTTTGTCAAATTGATGCATTTTCAAAATGCATAAGATATATGGAATAATTTAAATAAAATATATGAAGGTGATGATAAGGTAAATCAGGCCAAGCTACAAACATTCAAAGGCAAGTTTGAAAGCCTTAAAATTAATGAAGAGAAAATTATAGACTACCTCCTCAAAGTAGATGAAATAGTCAATGAAATCAAAGGTCTTAAAGAAGAGATGAAATATTTGGTCATTGTCAAAAAGGTCCTAAGATCTCTGCCATCAAGGTATGACTCAAAAATATTTGCAATAGAGGAAGTAAGAGATCTGTATAAACTCATTGTTGATGAGTTGCATGGAACATTCATAGCCTATGAGATGAGAATGGGAGAAATAGATACCTTCAAGAGGGAATTTTCATTTAAATCATCCAAACAAGTAAAAGTAAAAGCACCTACATTCAGATCTGAGGAGACTGATGATGAATAATCCAACTTTGTCAGAAGATTAAAAATATGGTCTAAAAAGTACAAAGGTAAGTTACCCTTTAAATGCTTTAACTATGGTAAAGTAAGACATTTTGATGCTAAATGTCCTTAAAATAAAAATGATGAATTTGAGCAAGAAGAGGATAGTAAAAAGATAAAAACCCATTATTCCAAGAAGAACTTATTCAAAAGCAAGAAAGGCATGTACACAAAAGAAGACAATGATTTATTGGATGATTGTGATAGTTCTAATGATGACCATGATTATGCTTTTATGGATGAGGAAAAGGAAGTCATATTCAAGACATTAGGATCAGCTTCTAAGGATCAAGAAGAAGTTGAATACTCAAATGAAGAAGTAGAAGTGGATCTAGAGTGTGAACTCATCTATGCTCTAGATGAAATTGACAAGCTAAGAAAAGAAAATTCAAAATAGAAGAAGCTTGGACAAAAATAAATTGAAAAAATATCCAAAAATCTTGAAAATATGATTAGATGGTGGTTATCCTAAAGACACAAGTTGAAGAGGCCAAAATAATAAAAGATGTAGTCAAACTTGAACTAAAATCTAAATCCGATGAGTGCATGAAGTTAGAAGTAGAAATAGTGGCTTTGAAAAAAGAACTTGATAAAGCTAAAGGACAAATAGACAAAGGTTTGAATCTAAAAGGAGGGTCAAACATTCTTGATGATTTGATCAACTCTCAAAATCCTTAAAAAGAGAGAACTAGTCTTGGTTATGAAAAAGGAAAATGTCCCATAACTAGTACATCTGCTAACTTATATGACAACTTCAAAGTAGAAGGAGAATAAAGAGAAAAAAAAGAGAAAGCTTGCAAGAATATAAAGATATACCCAATCACTGCTAATGTGAAAAATTTTGAAAGAGAAAAGAAGATTGAAGAAAGGAAGAAGAGCAATGAGCAAAACTCTACAAACTCAAGGAAGATGACATTAACAAAGGTAGTTGATGTAAATGGTTACACAAGAGTGAGAGACTTGAAGAAGCCAAAGTTTAGAAGAGCCCCTCATCCTGTAAAAAGAAATGTTATGACCAAGTATTCCTCATCTTTTTATGGTTATTGTTATACATGTAATCAGTTTGGTCATAGAGCTATTGATTGTAGAGTTATACCTAAAAGTAGAACAAATTTTTCAAGTAGAAATTTATTTTCACCCTTTTTAGATACAAATGTAATATGTTATAGTTACAATAATTTTGGTCACATAGCTAAACAATTTAGAGCAAACTTTGTAAGACCAAAGATGCAAAGTGAAAATAAAATCATGTCTACCAATGTGAATAAAGGTTCACAAGTCTCTGAGAAAGGGGGAAATAAGCTAAATAAGAAACCCAAGGATGTGTGTAAAGTGAAATATCAATCTATGATTTCTCAAACTGCACTCCATGCCAAAGAGAAAAATTTGTGGGTAATAAATAGTGGTTGCTCAAAACACATGATTGGTAACAAGAGTAAGTTCATCAAATGGTGTAAATGTAAGGAAGGATTTGTCAGCTTGGGAGACAATACTATAGTAAAGATCTGAGGTAAAATAACCTTGAGCATAGAAGTAAAACTATCTACACATGATGTCATTTATGTTGAAGGTCTAAAACACAATCTGCTAAGTGTCAGCCAAATGTGTGATAATGGATATAAGGTCACATTCAATGTAGAAGGCTATAAGATAAGGAAATTTGAAAGAGTAGTTGTTGAAGAGAAAAGAATTGAAAGTAACATTTATAATCTTAGTGAAGTGAATGGTAATAGCTGCCTAATAGAAAAGATTGATGAGATTTAGTTATGGCATAGAAGAATGGGCCATGTCAATTTTGAAAACTTGGTAAAGGTGAGCTCAAATAAGTGTGTTAGACACATGCCTAAGATAACCAAACCTGCAGACACTACTTGCAAGGAATGTCAACAAGGCAAGTAGACAAGGGTCAATTTTCAAACAAAGGAGTATGCAACTAAAAAGCCTTTATAATTAGTTCATACTAATCTTTGTGTTCCTACTAAGACAAGAGGATTTAAAGGAGAGAGATACTTTATGTTATTTGTATATGATTACTCAAGAATGGTATGGGTAACATTTTTGAAAAATAAGTCTTAGGAATTTGAAAGATTCAAGATCTTTAGGGATATGGTAGAGAATGAGATTGGATGAAAAATCAAATGCTTAAGATCTGATAAAGGTGTAGCATTCACCTCAAATTAGTTCATAGAGTATTTTTAGAAGCATGGAATCAAAATGCATTACTCTATGGTAAGGACTCCACAGCAGAATGGAGTTGTTGAAAGAAATAATAGGACAGTCAAGGAGATGGCTAGAACAATGCTAAAAGAGGCCAAGTTACATGATAGATACTAGAGATAAATAATCTAAATAGAAGTATGTATCTTGGACAGATTTTAATTGAGGGTAAACAGTGATAAAACTCTCTATGAACTATGGTATGAAAAACATGCCTCTGTTAAGTATTTCAGAGTGTTTGGTAGCAAATGCTACATCAAGAGAAAAGAGGTTAATCACTAATGAATTGGGCCTAGTGGATGTATTGTGCATTATAATGAATGACTCAAATATATTGGCACATCCTCTCTTGGAAGATCTCAGCATCATGGCTACTATTAATCCTGTGTAACAAAATTATTATATCTCCCACCTCATCTTTTAAGTCAATTCTTGTCTATGTCTTTGGCAATCTAGTAGAGGTAGCCTTAAGGGATTTAAGCCATTATTTATGTATCATTTTGTGGCATCCCTCTCTATTTTCTTAGAATAATTATTGGGATGTCTCTAGATTTATGTCAAGATAACTCTCAAACTCTGGTATTACAAACACTAAGTCAATGAAATCAGGGTCTAGATTCAAAATCTTTTCCCCCTTGTCATTTAAGACCTCTCATTTGTTCGCATCATAGTATTGGGCTAGTGTCAGAACCAACTCAAGGATTTTGACCATTAGTGGAAAGGTTTTTAATTGTGGAAGTCCAAAGTTATAGATACTTTGGGTCCAATCATTCTTCAACTTTATATTTATTTAGGTACAAAATTCCCCTAGGTCAATGTGACCTAGGTCCATATCAATGATATCAGCAGTGTTGGATTCTAAGTTAAGAGTTACCCTAGGACCTTTTGATTTTAACTTCATCTCCTTTTGAAACATGAAATTTGGAGAGGATACTTGATGAAAACTAACTACAAAAGCTGGCAGGGTTTGTAGGTGCTTGAAGTAGGTATAATCTTCGATCGAGATGGGAGGTGCTCTGAACAGGTAAAAGGTCTAGCAGAATTTAGAGTTGTTCTAAGAAATAAGAATGTCTAGAAAAACTTGAGACTATTTTTATTAGGTTAAAATCTTATGGGGATGAAAGGTGCTTGGAACAATGACAATTTCTATGGAGATGAAAGGTGTAAACTGCAAGTGGGAATCCTGCAAAACTAGGAGATGTTTGGAACAATAGTGAATACCATGGAGATTCTAGGTGTTTAGAATAAGTCCAATGTCTGCAAGGACCTAGAGCTTATTATGGGGATTCTAGGTGTTTAGAACAGGTTGAAATCCTATAGAAATGGTAGGTGTTTGAAACAAGTCCAGAGTTTACAGAGACTTGGAAGAATCTCTCAAGGAATATGCTCTATTTGTGTGAATATACGTAGGTATATTTTCTTGGTTATGGGTTATGTAAACCCTAAATTTGAATATGAATCTTGTGGGTGAGAAATCTTAAGGCTTTCTATAATGAATAATGGAAAAAATGAAACATAGGAACTCTACTATGAAAACCTTTGAAAACCACAACCTATAACAGACCCTCGAACAATGATGACAAGAAAGACTTTAACCAGATGATGCAATGAAAAAACATTAGATAATTTGAAGACAATTTTTTATAATGGAAAGAACTTAAAAGCTTCAAATTTTAGGAAATAATGGTAAAAAATGCAAGGGAGACCAAGGAATAATGTGTAACTTACAAGGCAACCTTTTACATGTTGATATAGATCAAGGTTTGCAAGCATGGCTTGATGCATGGATCGAGGTTGATGGTGTGGCATAAGGTCATTGTTAGAGCTCAAAATCATGATTATCAACTTAAATAATGAATTAAAAATTCTCAATTTTCATTATTTATACCTTGATAATCCTATAATAAATGCTCTAATGGTGGTTGGTGGCAAAAATTTGGAGCCCTCATGTAATTTTGCAATTTTACAAATTGCATGTTGACATTTGAATTCTATGGGAAGTGGAAGATTGACTTGTTTATAAATAGGAAGGTGGAACTCCATGTGTAATTTTAAATTTTTAAAAATTGCAAATTGTGTTTGGAGTTTCGAATTCTACAGCTTAAGTTGTTGGCAGGATCCAAAACCTAGGTTGCAATTTGTAATTTTGAAAATTGTAATTTGTTCTTCGAGTTATGGATTTTGGGTGAAGTGTTTCATGGGAAGCAAAACTATGAATGCAATTTACAAAATTACAAATTTTAGTTTGAGTTCTAGATCCTATGGGGGTATTTAGTTTGAGGGATCTAAAACTCTGCTTACAATTTAAAATTTTCAAAATTGTAAATTACAAAGAGGTTTCTGGATTTTGTAGGTTAGTTCATTATGGGATCCAAAACTTAAGCTGTAATTTGAAAATTTTCAAATTGTAAATTATAGTTAGGGTTCTGGATTCTATCAGTTAGTGCATTACAGGATCCAGAGCTCTGAAAGTAATTTGCAATTTTGCAATTGTAGATTTCATCCAAAGTTTTGAAATTTACAATACAAAGGGAAAGTGGGTTTTTGGCCAATTCAAGGGATTTTATCAAAAAATTAGGGGATATCCATTTGGGTATTTAATGTTTTGATCATTTTTGGACAAAAATATCAACATTTTTGGTGACCTCTATGGGATGATTGCCTGTTAATTAGTTTCTATCCAATAGCCTTCTAGTTCATTGAGAATGGAGTCATTTTAAGCTTAACACACTACAACCTAGTGAAGAACAAACTAAAACTTGCCTAACCAAGAATAAAATAGGGAAAAAAGAACAAACTAAGTAAATAAAAAATCTTAACAAATTAACTTGTGTGGAAGCACTTACTTTGAAAAACATAACTAACCCTATTATATACAAAATTTTATTTGTTGGAATGAATTCATACCTCAAAAGCAAGCTTTGATGTATATCCCATTGATTGGGATAAGCAATTTTAATCCATCAAGATTGGATAGCTAGAATGCATTAGCTCCTTTACATTGAGTTATAATGTGTGGACCTCTCCATATTACATTAAACTTGGTGTGCTTTCCTGGTTTAACCTTATCTATATCCCATTTGAGAACTATGTCTCCTTCATTGAAGCTCCTATCATATTCTTTTTTTGTCAAAAGTCCTCTTTGTTTGAGACTAATTTGCTTCTAAGACTTTCATTGATTAATTCCTGATTTCTTCTAGTTCTAAGAGTTTAGTCTATGTTATTGTCATTTCATCATTATCAATCAAATCCAATTGGTGGTTGAGCTCTAGAAATGGTAACTCTATTGATATTGGGACTCTAGCTTCCCTTCCATATACCAACATGAAAGTTATTGATGGCTCTCTTAGGAGTGATCCTATTAGTCCACAGTGTTGATTTTAACTTTGTGTGCCATGCCCTTTGGTTATCCTTCATTGTTGTTTTGATAATTATAATGAGGTTCTTAATGGTATACTTGGAAAAGCCATTACCCTGAGGGTAATAATTAGAAGAAGTACTTAGGTATACATTCTTCTTTACAACCCATTCAGTCACTTGAGTACCTATAAATGCTTTGGCATTATCTGAGATAATGGTGTGAGGAACACCAAACCTTGAGACTATACCATCCATGAATTCTAGTATAGATGCCTCCATGGCATCTTTCGATGCAATTGCTACAATACATCGTGTGAAATAGTTAATTGTTGTGAGGACCTATTTATGGTCTGCACTCAATGGTGGATTGATCATACCAATGAAATCTAATCCCCATTAAGCAAATGGTTGATCTGCTTGAATTGGTCTAAGAGGGAATGATGTTAATCTCTACTTATTGGTGAAGTAAGCATACTTTTCATACTTCTTTACCCATTGATGGGCATAATTGAATAATTCAAGCCAATAATATCCCCCTCTCATTATCTTGATGGTTGTGGTTCTTGCATAGAAATGTCCTCCTGACGGACCATCCTGAAATTATTCAAGTACCATGGGGACTTGATTGTGATTGATACATCTTATCATGACTCCATTCATATCTTTTTAGAACAATATTCCATCAACAAGAACATAGGGAATATATTGGAGTTATAAATACCTTTTCTTTGATTGTTGAAAGTCATACGGGTACTCACCAATCTAAAATAAAATGGTCATGTCATAGATTTAGCTATTGAAAAGAGGTGGCTTGGTTGTCTAAGGTGAACTTTGAGCATATACAATTTTAGATACTACTTCAGCAATTTTGATATTAGAAGCCAGTTACTCACACAATCCTTTTCCTCTTATAAGCTTTGTGACTTTGATGTCTACATCATATTACATGACCTTTGTGATCTATCTTTCTCTTTTTCATTTATCTCCTAGCTCAGCAGGAACTCTTTGACACTTTGATGATTCACCATCAGATGAATTTTATTGTTGGAGAGAAATTTGCCTGAATTTATTGAGAGCTTTAATCATAGCCTATAATTGCTTCTCCATGAAACTATAATTTTTTTCATAGTCCTTCAGGGATTGATTGAAGAAATATATTGGTTGTTCTAATTATTCTTAATTGTGCTAATTCATAATAGCTGAGATGTTTCCTTCCCCTCCAAAGGCAAAGAGAATGAAATATTTCTCATAGTTTGGGTTGACTAGGGTAAGAACTTGGGAAATAGCTTGTTTGATGGCTTCAAAGTTATCTTTTCCCTCCTATGTCTAGCTAAAGATGATACCCTTATTTAGCATTTTAGTAAGATGTTTGGCCATAGAGGCAAAATTTGGAACAAATCTTCTTATGAAGTTGAATTTTTCAAGAAAGCTTTGTAGTCCTTTCTTATGGCTTGGTAGTGTTAATGCAAATATAGCACTTATTCTTTATGGGTCTATTACAAGACCCTCCTTTGACATAATGTGTCCTAGTAGTTTCCCTTCATGAAATAAAAAAATGCATTTATTAGGATTAATGGAAACCCAAAATTCTTTACACCTTTCAAAAAAAAATCTAAGGTAATCCAAGTATACATCAACATGTTTTCAGTAGATAGTGATATCATCTATACTAGGATTATTTCATTTATCAGACCTATGAATGTCATATCCATGGCTCTATAAAATGTTATACCATCATTAGTCAGATCAAATGACATTTTTTTATATGCATACGTACCCCATTTTGTGGTGAAAGTAGTCTAGAATTGGTATGATTCTTGCACCAGGATTTGGTTATAGCTAGAATAACCATCAAAAAGAGAAAACCTTTCAAATCTTGATATAGTTTACAAAATTTTTTCCATAGGGGAAAGATGATAACGATCCTTTAAACATGCTTTGTTTGGATCCCTGAAATCTATACACAGCTTGATTTCACAATTTTTCTTTCTTACAAGGACTAAATTTGTAACCCAAGATGAGTGTTTGATAGGAAAAATAATATTAGCCTCTATCAGTTTAGATAGCTCACTCTTCATTAGGGGTTCTATTTTTGGGTTAATAGGTCTATGCTTCTATTTGATAAGTTTGGTATTTAGATATAATTCTATTGTATGTTGGGCTAAGATAGGATCAAATCCACTTAGATCATGATAACTCCAAGAAAAGTTATCATCATATTCTTGACACAACTCAACAAAATCTTGCTTTTTAGAATCATTACATACCTTCCCTATCTTCAGTGATTTTCCTTATGAGATGATCATTGGCTCACAGTCCTCTTTAATCACCATGATGTTCTTCTTCTTGCCTTTCAGTTGATCATCTAAATTGAAGATGTTTTCCATTGTAGCAAGACCCATGGGTAGTTTGTTTGTATTTAACTGGATGATTTGATTTCCATATTGATCCTAGAGTCTTGGTTGGTTCCTATTTGAGAATTCAGCTTCCTCTCTTAGAAAGCTGACAATTTGTTGATCACTATCAAAGACTTTCCAATTAGTTGCATTATTAAGAACAGATGGCCTTATTATCAACCTCACATGTTGGTTGTTTTTCTTCTTTATTCCTTTTGATAGGTTATATTAGGATCTTATGAAGGCCATATGATATGCATTTTTGTTTTGTAATCTTGGTACCACTTGATTGTTTAAAGCGATAAAGTCCTCTAATAGATCCCAAACCCTGTGTTTTTAAGATCTTAACAATTTTTTTCTTAATTATGCTTTTAGATCTCACTTGGTGAACAATTAGCTCACTATCACCAAATATTTGTAGGGATTTTATCCCTCTCTCTTTGGCTAATTGTAGGCCTCATATCAAAGTCTCATATTTAGCTACATTATTTGTATAGCTGAATTAAAGTTTGAAAGAATAAAAATATCTCTCCTTCTGTGGAGAGATCGAGACAATACCTACACCCACACCATTTTTGCTTCTCAAACCATTGAAGAATAATTACCACATTCCTTGAAGATCTTTAGTTGGCTTCAGTAGGTTCGAGACAATTGCATCATTTTTGTGAATGCAATATGTACCCAACCCTATTTCATGTACATAGTTATAAGGATTGTATTGAAGGGTTGATCCCCATTCATCTAGATGAGTATTTGGAATATCTTCTATAGGTGTTGCAACTTTATGAGTCTCTTCTTCTTCCTGATCTTATAGTGTTTAGTTCATCTCCATGGGGATAGGATTATATGGCTCAATATGGTCTTTTATGATTGGCTTCTCTCTTATTGTCACTCTTGTTCCATATTTCATCCTAAGCAACATGTGAGAGCAATTTGTAGATAGATATCCTCCCATATTTGTAGTGAAGTATCATGCAAGACAAATGGTGAAGTAATGGGGAAGATCTATAACTGAGATATCTTGTGCAATTGACAAGCTTGGGCAAGCATGGATAGTGAGATTCAACCATTTTATTATTCCTATTATCTGAATAGAAGTCCATCCAATTAAAAAACTCCTTTATTTACAAGTGTATATTTTATACCAAGGGCATCATCTATTTTCTTGGGCATCACTGAATTGCTAGCCCTTGAATCTACCATTCAATTATGAACGAGATACTTCCCTATTATAAGTGAAAGATAGAAAGAGGGAGGCTTATCATTCTTTCTCATTTTAGTGTTATTTTATGGTTGACACAAATTAATTGCAGCATTAGGCCCCTTGGTTGGAACCTTGGCTATTATCTAGAAATTCTTCAATGCCTCTTATAGCAAGTCCCTTTGTGTGGGAATGGATAGTATTTCCCACATAGTATTCAGATTAGTCTTCTTCATTTGCTCAACTATACTGAAAGGGATATTACCAACCTTTGTTAGTGCCTTTGTAAGAGCTATATCTTCTTTTGCAAGATTCAGAGTTGGCACCTTTGCTTTGGGTTGGCTCGTATGTACAAAGGGTGGCCTTTGTACTATGTTGTTATTTTTAGGTTCTGGTACAGCTTTGGAAGTTGTAGCTTGTTCCACCCTAGGGGGTTGATCACTTTCTATTTCTCTTTTCTTTGAACGTGTGTTGGATGTCACTAGACGTCCACCATTGAATAATATTTCCTCCTAATTTACACCACAAAAGTCATCCTCTTGCTAGTTTAGAAGAGTTGCCTCACCTTGAGTAGGTTCTTATGTATCTAATTGTTGGGAAGTGGATTCTTCATGTTGTCCTTGTGTACTTGATATGCCTTACACCAACAAGGCTTTAATGATAAAACCATTAGGATAAGTATTTTGATGATGTGGCTGTGAACAAGGATAATACCACTTGTACTCTTGAGCCAAGTTATTATGAATAGGTACAATAGCTATAGAAGCACCTAGTATAGGTAGAGCATAGATGTTTAGAGGTTTTGATTGCATACCTTGACCTTGTGGCTATGAATTACCCTGATATGGCTGTCAACCACCTTGGTATGGCTGTGTATTGGGTTGGTATGCTAGGTTAGCCTACTGATAAGGCTTAGAATAGGATTGTTGCCTTTTCATTGCTACTAACTCATTGCCAAAACTCTTGAATATTGACTTAACCTCATATAAATCATCTTTAGGTGGAGGATTTAAAGTTGGTGCTTTGCTTGTGGTGTGAATTGGAGCAATTGTAGCTGGTAGAATAGGAGGTATTTCTATAAATAGAGTCATTGGTGGCCTTGGATAAATTTTCCCTGCTTGTATTAAACAATTTTAAACCCTTTCTAAAATTTCATAGGCATTAGGAAGTGTGGTGCTACCCATTGATTGAATCATAACAACTATATCACTATTTAGGGCTCTTAAGTAATATAGGAAAGCATTATTTGGAGTTGGCTTTACCAATACTAAAATTCTATTCCATGTCTTCTGGAAATGGAAATTGAAGTCAGTAATGCACTCATGAGGAGCCTATTGAATAGCAGTTAATTATTCAACTAGGGAAAGGCGGTCACTCTTATCTTCAAATTGGGTACATAGTGTAGAGCCTAGCTCATCCCAAACTTGGATGGAGTTTGGAGTGGGACCTCTATACCATTGCAAGGCTTTACCTTTGAAAGAGGAGACTAGGAATCTGATTGCAACATTGTCTTGTACCACATTATGGACTGAACATAGATTAGAAATATCTTGGATGTGTTCCATAAGAGTAGTGGAAGTTTCACCAGTAAAATATCGTAGGTTTTTTAAAGCTAAGGTAGGTATATCATAGTACTGGGCCAACTGGAGTGGGTTGCCTCCATTGAAAGCTACAAAATTTAGATTTTTAGCCATTATCAAAGGTATGAAACTGATAGGAGTACTTGAAGGAGATGCAAATAAAATTATAATATATACTCTAGGGCAAGGGACAATTGATTTTGATCTCTTTTTAGAATGAAATCATAATTCTAAAAAATTAGCTCTCTCACCTTTAGTAGATGATCTTGTCTGTTTGCTTCGTATACGTAAACCTTGAAATTTTGAATCTGTAGGCCATTGGAGTTTCTAGGTTCTCTTAAATTTTACATGAGGATCGTACAATGCTCTTTGAGAATAGCACCAATCTCTTTATAATTTTTATGGTCCCACCGGGTGTGCCAAAAACTGTTATCACATAGATTTTACACTCGTTCCTCGAGGTGTTAGCCCATTGTGCAAAGATCCAATGATACAATGGAAAAACCTCCAAGTTTTAGGACCTTGGCGAATTGAGGTTAACCTCCAAATAAGGTTGGCTTCCTTTCACTAAATCCAGTGCAACTAATAAAATATAAATTCTATAGAAATTACGCTCCCATAGTGTTCTTGCTCCTAAACTAGGGTTTGACTAGGAAAAGAGTTTTGAGAATGAAACTCGTAAAACTAAAAATAGTGATTGCACCAAATATTTTTATAGTAGATTTTAATGCTTGATTGAATGAACACAATAGAATATCAAATATATTGAAATTTGTTTGAGCACAAACTCATGTAAATGGGAAATCAAAGGCAATATTTTGTTATTTTTCATATAAGGAAAAAGAATATTTTATTTTAATAAAATAATGTTTTAAAAGGGTATAAAATACCACAAATGAATTATTGTGATTGAAATAAGAATTAAAACTTTCACAAATATTCAAATAACTTGCATACATAGGGATTTCCCAGAAAGAAAGGTAAAATCTTCAATTTATTTCATTCTCCAAGTTACAGCTTGTAGAAAATACATTCAAAATGAAAAATAATATTACTAACAACAAAAGGATAGATTGGTCTATGAATTTCTGCCCATATTTATACAAAATATCTCATAGATGAGATGTAGTTATCAAAACTTCAACTCCTAGTAGAATAAATAATGCAAATTTGTAACTTCATGCAAAAGAGGTGTGATCTCCTATTTGTGGCATCCTTTGACATTGTAAAATGGATTGAAAAATAGCATGCAAGAGCTGGGTGCGATCTTGAACTTGGTGTGGCATGGATAGACTTGAAGAATCTTCATGCAACACCTCTCCTTCTCCTCCATACAGTGACAAATGTTCTTCATGTAAAATGGAACACCAAAGTGGAACTCAATATTCAATCAAAAGATAACTTAGAAATGACTTAAGTTACTTTTTTGCAAAATCGTAAGTTGAAATTTACAAGTGAGACTTTTACAACTTGCAAGTCACCACTTTGTCAAAACTGGAGTTGCAATTTTCAATATATGTTTTTACAACTTTATGCAATTACAACTTGTCAAAATGAAAAGTGTAATTTGCAATTATGTTTTTTTAAAATTTCCATCCTATCAAAATAGAAAGTGTAAAATACACATCTATTTCTCAAAAAGAGCTATAAAAAGATAGTTGCAATTACAAGATATACAATTTTACAATTTTTTTGAAAATATAATATATGAGAATATTTCGACAAAAAGAATTAATCAATTTATAATACTTCCTCTACCTCTTTGTCTTTCTCAACTTGCACTTTCTGAACATATGCATCAAAAGCCTTAAAAATCTCCTAGATTATCTCTTCATCTATGCCAAAAGAGTAGAGGTTGGTAATCTCACAATTTATTGATGTGTCAAAAATTTGCCACCTCAAAGCCTTGATTTCCTACATTTATTTACCCATCTTATCCAACGTATTATGATACATGATGTAGCGGTTGATAGAGCTCAAGGTAAAGATTATATTTTTAGCAAATTCTCTTTTTACTACTTCTTTGAATTTTTTCTTAACCTCTTCTACTTAAAGTAGGTTATCTTCATATTATGTTGGCCTACATGACAACTTATTCAACAAATCTTCTATATCATACAACATGTCAATGGCCTTGCCATGGCCAACCTTAGCTTTATGTGCAACCTCTGTTAGTAACTTTATCCTAAATTGTGTAGCTCTATCTAATTCCTCCTATTCTCCATCATTTTTTAGTATCCCTTCGATAAGGAGGATGTCTATATCAATAGAGTCTACAACTGTCAATTTGGGATAATAGAGATTCAAAGTTGATATTTCTCCCTCATATTTATTAACCAATTCTCTGAAGGTATTCCTTCTTTCCCTCAAAACTGTATAATGGTCTATGATCATATAAATAATCTTATTGCCCTTGGAAATGATTTCCTCTAACCATTCCTTAGTATTTCTTCCCATGCTTGAAATTTTAGTCATTGCATCAATTACTGCCTGATCTAAGATCTAGTTGATTAGTTATTTTTCTCAAATTGTATCGATGAACCACTGGGCTCCATGAATTTATTTAATGTAGCTGTGAGTTGTTCAACCTTAATTTTAACTCATCTTTAATGACCTTGTCACCATCTATTATCTTAAATATGGATTTGATATTGGATTGAACATCATGATTTAACCCCTCCCTCGTTAGACATCCAAGGTGAATCTTTGATATCTAATAGTCCCCTACCATTATATCTTCTTTTGGTTTGTCTGACGAGGGCAACTACAATCTCCACATATCTTTGCCATGTTAAATCCCACAATATTCTAGAGAAGGTCTGAGGATCAGACTTGGATTTCTTCTTCATATCTAAAAGATCAAAGTCCAATGTACTTGGGTAAATCATTTGCTTTTGCTTCTTTCCCACTATTTGTGCTAGCCAACTAGGGGTGGCATCTTGATGTGTAGACACTGTCACTTGAGAATCAAGAGTTGAAGTTGTTGCATTGGTAGGCAATGTGACAAGTGTTGAATCATATGTTGATGTTGCCATTGATTGCTCGCTAGTTGTTTATGGAATTTCATCTCCACTATTAGGTTGTAAATACACATTTGCATCAAGAACTTGTTTCTCTCCTATCTCCACTGAAGGTGATTGGGAAACTATAGAAGTGGAAGAGGTGGGGATAGATGTGTCCATTGGGGGTGTAGGAGATGGAATTGATACTATTGGAGGGGTGGACACAAGGAATATAAACATGAGAAATGGCGGAAGGGTGCAATCAAAAGCATTAAATGAATCAATTAAATGGGTTGGGCCACTCAGGGGTGGTAAGGTAGGGAAGATGATAGGGGATAATGATGTAGCAATACTTATCCCACGAGTTGGGATGACCAGTAGAACTAAAGTCAAGATGACTAAGTCTATGGATATATATTATTGAGTTGTGTTATAAATCAATGGGGATGGAATGGAAGGAGGAAATGAAATTGGGGAAAAGGAAAGTAGATTGGAAACTTGATTATCCACTGAAGGGGGACCTTGAGTGTCCACTTGACTTGATTGTACCTATTGCAATGGGATTATTGTTGTAGGTAAGGTGGTAGGAATGAAAGGTGGAGTGGAAACCTAAGATGCAGAGGGGTGGAGACAGGAGGTAGAGGTGTTGGAGTTGTGGGAATAATATAAATGGGTAGAGGGTGAACTAGAAAGATGGGGGTTATCATAATTACTTATATGGGGGTTGAAGTTGTGTAGGCTCCAATTGCAGTTGTGTCCTTAGATGATATGATGATTGGTTGGTTTTTTGCTTCCCCATCTTTGTTGGATTACCCCTTCTTGTCCTTAGATTTCTTCTTTTTCTTGTGAGAGATCACTGGCCCTTCTAGTTATTCTCTTGTTATCCCACTAGGACCCACTACTGATGAAGGAATTCCTTCTTCCTTGAGAATTAATAATTTCTCCTTAATACTATGTGTATCCTTGGTCACTTGGACCCCTTTGTTTCTAAGCCAATTGATCATTTTGTTGATCACATGTGTTATTCTATCTAACAAAGAGAAAGACTTAGGGACTGACCACCTTACTGGTGGAAGGGGTTGAGTGATAATTTATTTGTAGTAGTTTGGGTCCACTTAGGACTCATCATTTACCAAGTCCTCTAGGACTAGTGCCAAATCAAATGCTTTAACCTATTTCAAGGTCATCCTAGAATGGTCTTTCAATCTGACCTTCTCTTCATCCTCTAGATCCTCCCACTAATCTTCAAAATATGGAACATGGTAGTATGTGGAAATTCCCAGTATATTGTTGATGTTACCATAAACATCATAATATGGCATGGACTCCAAAGCCCTCAGTGTCATCTGTGTCATTTATCCATCAGCACACTTGGCTTTGAGTAGGGAGGGGCATGTGCATCTACCAATACTAATTGGGAAATGAATTCCTAACTTGTGCTTACTGGAAATGAGCTTATGAGTCTCAAAAAGTTATCTTATCAGATCCATTAATACCCACTTATGACTAACATATCTAGGGAGTGTGTAAGGGTAGCCACTGGATTCGCTTACCCTAATATAATAATAGGTGGGAAACTGAATGAAGTAATATCCCCATCGAGTGGTTTTTGAAATTGTTACATATGAGAATCTTATTCTCCTAATCTCTTTGTCAAACATTATGATGATGCAATAGATGAATGCATCATTGAATTTTTTAAAATGTTGCCTACTAGCCTCCAATGTGAGGTCAAGGTAATAGTTATATACTCTACTTATTTCACCAGGTACTGTGTTGAGGTCTAGGAAGGCTCGTCCTTTGGCCAGTATGTAGACAAGGTAAGAAGTCACGAAAAACTTTCTAGTGTTTGCACCTCCATCAATTACGTGTGGAGGGAATCACTAATGAGTTGGGCCCAGTGGATGTATTGTGTTTTTTGATGAATGTCCCAAATATACTGGTACATCCACTCTTGGAAGATCTTATCATCAAGACTACTAGTAATCCTATGCATCAAAATGATTATATCTCCCACCTCATCTTTGAATTCAATTATTGCCAATGTCTTTGGCAATTTGGTAGAGGTAGCCTTGGGGGCCTTAAGCCATTACTTGTTTATCATTCTATGGTATCCATCTTTGTTGTCTTGGAAGAATTGTTGGGATGTCTCTGGAGTTATGTCAAGATAATTCTCAAACTCTGGTATTAAAAACATTGGGTCAATGAAATCAGGGTCCAGATTTAAAATCTTTTCCCCTTGTCATTTAGGACCTCTCATTTGTCTGCATCATAGTATTGGGCTAGTGTCGGCATGAACTTAGGGCTTTGGACTATTAGTGTAAAGGTTATTTCTGGTGGAAGTCCAGAGTCATAGATACTCTACATTTAATCATTCTTGAACTCTGCATTTATTTGGGTCTAGAAGTCCCCTATATCAATGTGACCTAGGTATGTATCAGTGATCTCAACAATGTTGGATTCTAAGTTGAGAGTCACCCTAGGGCATTTTTATTTGAACTTCATCTCCTTTTGAGACATGAAATCTGGAGAGGATACTTTATGAAAACCAATGACAAGAGATGGTGGGGATTGTAGGTGCTCAAAGTAGGTATAATCTCTGACAGAGATTGGAGGTGCTTTGAATAGGTAAAAGGTCTGGTGGAACTTAGAGTTGTTCTGAGCAACAGGAATGTCTAATGGAACCTAGGACTATTCTGAATAGGTTGAAATCCCATGGGGATATAAGGTGCTTGGAACAATGATAATTTTCATGGAGATGAAAGGTGTAAACTGCAAGTAGGAATCCTGTGGAACTAGGAGGTGTTTGAAACGATAGTGAATCTCATAGAGATTATAGGTGTTTGGAATAGGTTGAAATTTGACAAAAATGGGAGGTGTTGGAAACAAGTCTAGAGTCCATAGGGACTTGGAGGAATCTCTCAAGGAATATGCTCTATTTGTACAAATATATAAAGGTATATTCACCTAGCTATGGGTTAGGAAAACCCTAGATTTGATTGTGAATCTTGTGGATGAGAAATCTTAAGGATTTGTATAATGAAAAATGGAAAAAATGAAACCTAGGAACTCTACTATGAAAACCTTTGAAAACCATGACCTATAAAAGACCCTCGAACAATGATGATAAGAAAGACTCTAACCAAATGATGCAATGAAAAAACCCTAGATAATTTTCAAGAATGGAAATAACTTAAAAAATTCAAATTACAAGAAATAAAAGTAAAAAATGCAAGGGAGACCAAGGAATACCATGCAACTCGTAAGGTGGCATTATACATGCAGACGTGGCTCGAGGTTTGTAGGCATGGCTTAACATGTGGATCGAGGTTGATGGCATGGCACAAAGTCATTGTCAGAGCTCAAAATCATGATTAGCAACTTAAACAATGAATTAAAAATTCCTAATTTACATTATTTATACCTTGATAACCCTGTAATAAATGATTTAATGGAGGTTAGTGGCAGAAATCCAAAGTCCTTGTGTAATTTTGTAATTTTGCAAAGTTCATGTTGACCTCTGGATTCCACGGGAAGTGGAAGGTTGACTTGTTTAGAAATGGGAAGGTATAACTCCACGTGCAATTTACAATTGTGCAAAATTGCAAATTGCATTTGGAGTACTGAATTTCGTAGCTTGGGTTGTTGGTGGGATCCAAAACCTGGATTATAATTTATAATTTTGCAAATTGTAATTTGCTCTTCAAGTTCTAGATTCTGGGTGAAGTGTTTCATGGGAAGAAAAAATCCAAATGCAATTTATAAAATTACAAATTATAGTTTAAGTTCTGGATCACGCAAGGGTGTTCGGTTTGCAAGATCTAGAACTCCACTTGCAATTTGTAATTTACAAAATTACAAATTGTAAATGGGTTTTCAGATTTCACAGGTTAGTTCATTGTAGGATCCAAAACTTGAGTTCTAATTTACAATTTTTTAAATTGTAAATTGCAATCAGGGTTCCATATTCTATCGGTTAGTGCATTACGAGATTCAGAGCTCAAGAAGCAATTTGCAATTTTGCAATTTCAAATTGCATCTAAACTTCTAGATTTTGCAATACAAAGGAAAAGTGGGTTTTTGACTAAATCAAGAGATTTTTTCAAAATATTAGGGGGTCTCCCTAGGGTATTTGATGTTTTGCTATTTTTGGGACAATAGAACATACAAACATGAATAAAAAAACTCCATGACTCTCAGTGTGACTACAAATTAAGTCCCCATACAAAATAAAATATCACCAAGTGATACAAGAAAGTCCACCTTGAGTCAATGTGTAGTAGATGACATCTATGAAATAAGAGATGTAGGCTCTAAAAAAAATCTACCTAACAAAGATCTCAAACAACCGAGGAGCATAAAAAGGCAGGAGGAGCAATGTGTGGCCGAAGAAGTTGAGTGATGGAGGAACCTCATCTATATATTGCTCTTAAAGAATATTATCGATGCTACCAAGAATGATAAAAAAAATCCACCCTAAATGAACACGAATGGTGGATGAACATGAAAGCATATGAGTGGGTACAAAGTCCACCTGTAAAAGAACATGAGGCAAAAAATTTAAAAATGTCAAGTGAATCATGTTTGATCACTATAATCTCAAGGTTATCAAGCCTGAGTTAAGGTGTAGAAGAGCTCATATGTAGCTCACTATCATCATGAAGAGTGGAGTGAAAAAAGGATGGAGATCTATCAAAATATCCCAAAGAAACATCTACATCATAACCAATGTCATGTCATGCAATCCATATAACAGGATGTATACAGGTAGCAATACCTTATATATGCTTACCAATACCCATAAGTCGAGTAGTGTGACCCATGGAACAAAGCTTGCAAGAACCAAAATCAATAGTATGCTTCTCAAAATAAGAAGGCATGTATGCAGGTGGAACTAGAGTGGGATGTGCAACAACATTAGGCAAAAAATTATCATCTACAATAATAGGAGCAACATGAACAATGGTCTACTTGGAATCTTATAGATCACACTATAAAAGTGCATCAATGGATGCATACTAGATTTAGTAACATATGATGGACTAGGAACAGGGGCATGAGAGTCCAAAATATCAGTATAATGATGTGTACTAACTAGTTTTTTTTTCAAAGAGCATATGATGGCATCTTTTATGTGAATCGAGGAGTGTAAAAAGGAATTTTGTTTCATTAGTTTCATGTGTGTTTCCTAAAGTACTTAGAAAGAGACCATAGGATCAAAGGGTTGCCCATTGTATGGTATGGTACTTTCAATAATCAGACCAAAATCAAGAATAGAAGCAACAATCATAGAATCAGAATGTGCATTAGTATGTGGAGGAGGTGTAGATATCTCATCAAAGTGATCACCAAGAAATAAATTTGTAGAATCAGTAGTAGGAAGAGCTGGTACAAGTGTCTCATCTTGAAGAAACGAGTCCTCACTAACAAATGAAGGAGGACAAGAACCAACAAAAAGAGGAGTAGATGCTAGAGATTCCTCATGCATATGACCATTAAAAATTACACTCTCATAAATGGGAGAAGATGGTGGATAAACATTAACAATGTCACCAAGAAAATCCTCACTACAAGAGGGAGGAAAAGGAAGAGGAATAGTGAGAGGTGAAGTGACATCTCTAAATAATATTGAAATAATGTCTTAAGCTTCCTTAGGTGACATGGCATGCATAATGAGACTATAAACTATTTGAAACATGGAGGTGAATGAAACAAAGTGCTTCCTTTTTCAAGGATTCAAGCCACACAATATCATCCTCGTCTATAAAGTTAGGAAAGTCAACAAGTACAACTCTCCACAAGCCTTCCATCTGCAAGTGCATCTGCATTTTGAATTTCCATATGTCATAGTTTGAAGTCTTGAGGGGTTCAAAGAACGGTGTAGTAATTGTTACAAGAAGAAGTTAAAGAGGAGAATGTATATCCCCCCACAAAAGAACATCTCCTTTGATACAAAGGTCAATAAAGAAAATACACACAACACAAGTTAAATGTCTCATTTCACTCCAAACAATAAGAAATGCAACAAAATTATAAAATGCACCTCCAAAAAATGACGACAATGGCCAAAGATGGACGTTGGGTAACACTAAAAATGCATCCAAAAAAGGAAATACAATATAGATACAATGCACAAATATGTGGCCTAAAAAAGGCAATAAAGAAGAAAAAAGTATGCCTGCAAGAAATTCTCCTCTCGAAATATATATATTACCCCTTAATACAAAACTATAACTTTCAAAAAGGGAATTAATGCAAATTTTTGTTTTACAAAGCAAAAATTGAATGCTTTGACTTCAACAAATATATATATTTTGCTTTAAAATTTTAAAAAAATGATTTTTTGGTTAAAAAAATTGGTTGTGGGATTTGATCCCAAGACTTGTCATTTGATAATGAGCTATCAAAATGTCAATTACCACTTAGCCAATGTCTATTTTAAAACACTGCTTTCGAAAAACTCTTTTAAATCACTTTTTGAAAGTCAGAAAAAAAAAAAAAAAAAAAACATAAGTATTCACACGTGTGAAGGAGGGCGCAAATAAATTGGTAAAAATTTCAAAAAATATTTTAGAACCGTCTTTTTCCAGGGATGAAGGCGCAGGGTTGTTCAAAATTGTGAAAACAAGCTTCCAGAAAGACTCCACCACAATGCAATTGTATATTTTTTTTAGGTTCCTGGGGTTGTACGGTTAGATGCAAGGAGGTACGACCTGGAAAAAATCAAGATTTTTTTAATTTAATTATCCTATATGTGGCTGAATCTGGAAAAAATCTCTTTGTGCGGCCTCAAAAATGATTATTGGATTCTATGCAAGAGTCAAAAAATCAACATGACCAAGCCCTAATCTAGCTTCCCAAACTGTTGTACGACAGCATGCACAACTATACTTACAAATTGCACATGATTTTTCAGTCTCTGTGGCCTCCAACCAGAAGAAAACTATACAGGGCGATAGAAGATTAGGGACTGTCTGTCAATTTGTTGTTCAAACAATTGAAAACATTGTACGATCAGAACATAAGTGATACGTCCAAGTTTGAGATGAAACTTGGAACAGTTATCTAACACCTTGATTTTTCATATTTGAAAATTTTGATTTGTACGGCCTGTGGTGAGGAAAAACCGTATTGTGGGCAGAGAGATGCTAGAAAAACCAACAAGCAGGTTTAGCTCCATAAATATTATATGGCTTACTGCAGGATGGTCCCTCCAAAGTCCAAAGGTTAGCTAATTCAATTTCCTACCCCTGTATACTTTTAAAATCTGGTTTGTAACTTGTACAATCAAAAACTTTCAATAGCAGTATAGAATTTACCATAAAAAGCTTCCAAACAAGAGATAGCATGTGAGAGAATAAAATATTTTTTGGAACACAGCAATAAAATAATGCTTTTTTGTGTTAGGATTTGAAATATGTTAAAAAGAATGCAGGGAAGAGGATCTTCAACTGGTACTCCAAGTTCAGAAACCATAAAAAAGGAGTTGATGGTCCGAAAGGAAAATGATAAAATATGTTGAAGATCTGTAGGGAACTATGGCAGAAATCTACACTAAATAA
Source organism: Torreya grandis (assembly GCA_037957365.1). Classification (NCBI taxonomy): domain Eukaryota; kingdom Viridiplantae; phylum Streptophyta; class Pinopsida; order Cupressales; family Taxaceae; genus Torreya; species Torreya grandis. The sequence continues at coordinate 1,395,628 of JARHVA010001908.1, forward strand.
TAGTTGCATGAAGCTGCTTTAATACCATGACAGAGTGTTATATAATCATGTGACTGCAAGATCCCCTCTACACACCATTACCACAGAGAAGCCATCATTCCCACACAATAATCAGATAAAGAATTATGCATAATAAAGTCTCCTCATTATTCCCTCATGAACAAAATACAATCTATAGTATCCTCTCTCTACCACCATTAAGGAGAAGCACAAGGAGTGCCTAATAAATAGGCAAATGAGTTGGTTTCACAACACTTGTTTAGTTGTTGTGATCAACTCAAATATAGAGAATTGTTTAAATTGGTGCACAACAGAATATTGTTCATGCACACAGAAAACAATCCAACAACTATAACAAAACTCTAAATCAAGCTTAACCACATGAATGAGTATGAACACAATTAAAGATAAAATTGGTTTGAAAATAACTCAAACGACTAACCAGTATGACATGACCATTCCAACAGGGCCAACCAAAGAAAATACAACAAACTGAGAACAAATAAACAAAAAAAAAAAAAAACTAACTATACAATGAAGAAATAACAAGAATACACTGATCAAATATCCTCCCCAAGGAAAGGAGAAGGATCAAGAAAACACCTCAAGAGCTAACACAGGAGATAGAGCTATCTTTTCTTATCATTATCTATATATTTTTTATCCAAATCCAAATCCAATTCTAGATTCAAACAAATAGAGCGATATTTCCTTAAGGCAGGGTCTAAGTTTCAACTCAAATCTAAATTCTTTTCCAAGTTACACGTAATTTTTACCTTCTCTTATTTTTTTAGGTTCAAATCTGAAATCTAACCTCCAATACTTCTTAGTATTATCTCCTCTGAAATGTTGCTCAAACCCATAAAATTATGAGCCATACATTTCTTTGATCCCATATTCCATTTCAAACTCTCAAACTAGTTCCACAGGATCCTCTTTTATCCCACATCTGTTTTTTTTTCTTTTCATCTCCATCCTTGATTTCCTCTATCATTGAAAATTCATTTTGCCAAGATCCTTCAATCTTTATTTTGTATTTGAGTTTCTTCTTCTGCATCTTCCCCCTCATGGTAAAGTGAGAACTTCATAATATTCCATGTTTTATTTATTGGTGTCAAATATTTTAAATTTTGATTTAATTGGATTGAACATCATTTAAATATTATTTAAATATATTAAATTAGTAAACGTTTTTAAGTATTTTTATTAATTTATTTGATGCCACAATTACTGCATATTATTTATTTGAGATTATTTATTTAACATTATTTAATAATTGCTTATATTAATTTATTATTATTAATTAATACTTAATTAATATTATTTGCGATTTTATTTTAATAATTATTATTTATTAATAATTAATTTAATTAAGTAATTGTTGAATTTTTAAAATTACACTATCATTTATTATTAAAATATTTAATTAATGGGAAATATTCATAATTACTAATACAAACATATTAGAATCAACCAATTATGTAGGCATCCACACCTATTTTCCCTTAAAACATAGGGATGCCTAGATTGATTTGCACCTTGTGTGGTGTGTGACCACCAAAAGTCACTAAGAATGAGATGGGTCAAAAGCAGTGTGCACAGCATGAGAAGTTGATTGAAATGATTGACGATCCCTGCACATTCACATGCGTTGCATTCTTCCAATTCTTCTCATGTTGCCTTTGTAAAGCATCCTCTATCGTTTACTGGAACATTTCTAAAGTCATCATCTCTAAAGCTATTGTGTCTTCCATCGAAGGACATGAAGGTATGATGAAGGGTCACTAGTTTCAATCCCTAACTTCCTGTAAACAAACCTCGTATGAGTGGGCATACAAACTAAGAAGGATTTCAAAAACAAATTTAATACCACTATGAGATGATATGAGATATGCATACTTTGATACCACTAATTCAAGGCCCAAGAGGACCCTAGTGGACAACCACACTTGATGGATTAAATTGGTTATTGTAGAAGCATCTATGCAATGATAGAGGCCCAAATATATATCAAAGTACAATGAGATCAAGAATGAGACCACATAATGGATACCATATCATAAATGTAAACTACAAAGTTATATTATGCAATAGTATTGGATGTTATTATGATTCTTGATCACTAGTTATCTATTTTCGTTTGACTCTCTAAATAACTTCTACAAAGAATGGAAGTGTACATTACTGTAAAAGTGTCGAAGACAAGGGTTGATAGGACCATTACAATAGTTAGGAACAATTACTTCATATGTAATAATTTGTTTGTCGTCTTCTGGTAACGCCATTACGAAGGTGCGTGGAACAATACTGATATTGTCAAAGTTGTGGAGCATCAACAAAGAGGAGTTAAAAAAAAATTGATATGACCATGTGCTTGGTATGATCCTAAAGTCGTTGATGAAAACGACACATGGTGCAAAAGAAAAAATTATACCATGAGGTAGTCAAAGGCTTAGATCCTCTTGAATCACAAACCTTTTCTCAAGCATGGTGTAAAGTCATAATATTACTCACTCTATCTCTCCCTCGTTCATAATCCCCATAACTACTAGTACGCTTGAAAGTGCTACAACTAGTATTGTGCCCCTGCAAACCAACATCAATGCCCAAGTAAATCAATCTACTCCAATATATTCCACTCAAATGACCATGCAAGCGTTGGACCGAATGGCTCACATGCAAACACTGTGTACCAACCAATTCATGCAAATGTCAACTCAACTCATGCACAAATAGTTAAATGGGGATCACCTAATCAATGTGTGCTCCCTACCCCTAGCGGATGCTAACAGGGACCTGATCCCACAATGTCCCATTCACAATAAGTCCTCCAAAACTTACAAAATGAGTTGTTAGCTCCCTACATAGGAGTCATGGACATTGGAGAAATAACTCCAAGCATTTCATATGAGGGTTCCACCAAACACACTTTACATCTTAAAGTTTTTAGAGATCTCTACAAAGATTGGATCAAAACAGACACCTATATGGCTACCCTAACCGAGGATCCTTTAGAATGGTATAACCAACTTAAGTCGAACTATAAGGATTATTAAACACCCTTTGCACAAGAATTCCTATAACATGACTTACTTGAAAGAAAAAAATTGGGTAACTTTGTCAATGCAAATAAATTAGATCACAAATATGCACGCATGACTTCATCAAACAATGGAAATCATTGGCTCATAGAGCCGATCACAACAGGAAGAAAGAAATCCTCAAACTATTTATATTAGACCTACAACCTAGATAACAATACAAAGTTTGGGCCTTCTCTCCCAAAACATTGGACGAAGCCTTCAACCAAAACAAAAGACACAATCATCTCATATGACAGTTTGAGATTCCTCAGCGTCCAAAACCAGGAACTATAATGTTCATATGAATCAATAATCAACATGCCACCGACGATGGTGTATCTAATACTGATGACCATAGCTTTGATACTAAACGAAAAATCCATTCTATCATGCCTAAAGTTCATTCAAATGCAACGCTTTCTTGACCACTCAGAGGTAATTTATTTCAACCCCATCCTCAACTAAGATAATGTAATCATCAACCTCAAGTAAAGAACTTAGACAAAAAATGCTAAACCTCGACCTCAAGAGATGGACCCTTATAAATCAAACCCTCTATTGGTATGGCACTCAAATTTTTTTAGTTCCGTGCAAATTGGGACCACTCGTGAAAATTATTGTTCCCTTGGAAGCTTAATATACCCCTTCTGACTAGGACATGACTTTGACAACAACGCAATGTCTAGAGAAAGATACAAGAATTTCTCAATGCCAAAAACATCTTCAATACGAAAAACAAGTGCAATGTTATCCATCAAACCAACACCCATTTAGGGATTTTCACCAATCCCTTACCTCATTCCAATAGCGCAAATTAAGAATAGCCAATATCCTACTAACTGTAGCCAAGCGACCAATGCCATTGAAACTACAAGCAACCCTAATACTTGTACCAACAAAGAGAAACTAATCTAAATGTAAGGGTTGAAACACATCATTGCATTCATTGATTTGGGTTACACAATCCAACCTTCTTCCACAAATATTCAAATAACATAGAGAACTACCCAAGAAAATCCATTTCCTCAACCAATTGTTAAAACCCCCTGGGAAACACCAAACCCTGACTTCATCAGCACGGCCAATCGCACAAAAATATCAAACAATTCTCTACCAACGTCATTGGTCAGGGTAATGACATTGCTTGTATGACCAAAGTTGAAGACCTCAAAATAAAATTAAAAAATTAAAACTAACACGAAATCCCTCCCAAGACCAACTCTGAGATCTCTTGACTACTCTGAAGGCACAATCCACATCATAACAATCTAGCTTCGCAAATGAGACTACATTTTGGAGCTACCTAACCTGCATAACAAAATACCCACACAAAGTCTACAAATTTCCCACCCTCTAAGAACTACCTATGTTCCCTCCAGCAAATACCAAAGATTAAACTAATTGATTCCCTTCGAGGCCATAGTGGTCATCCTAAGTTAGTTGGGAGAATGACACCAACCATGCTAGATTTCGACGATGATGAACTTGATGAGATAAATCTTGAGATCAAAACTTTCAAATTATCTCAAAGCTTTATTGACTAATTGCCTCAACGTGCGACATAGATCCTACAAGAAGCCAATTGATGATTTCTTCATAAAAGCATCTTTTGAGAAGAAATCCCCTAAGAATACCTCTCCTCTTAGTGACATCATGGTCAAATCACTTGACATTGATCTTGCCATTCTCGATAAAGAAGATGGCTGTAGATTAGATGATCCATATTTGTTTGGTTACGCCCCGCAAAACATTTTGAGATCTTACATTACAAAGACACTTGAGACAACAGCAAAGCACATTTAAACAATTTAAACAAAGCATCAATGTGATTAATTTTTCCTCTTGTTTTGATGAGAACGGTTATTTGATCTCTCTACCCTTGATACTCTTCACTACCATGAAAGAAGCAAAGATTTGTGTACATTTTTGTTTTGTATTTATGGACTTGTGAAGATTATCTCGAGTTCTTTCTATTTAATGAAATGTAGAATGGATTCACAATAATGATTATGGTATGTTCTCTTCTCTTGGAAGGAGTCATTCACTGCAAACACTTGTATAAGAGTTTGATTTATTGCACACAACGTTACCCCAACTCTAGACTACAACCTTAGCATGTTCTTGGACGAACCACCAAGAAAATTGGCTAGCAAGAGATTTTAATCTCTGTCAAGTGATTGGGTTTTCAAAAATAACTTTGGTCAAGCATCAGTCAAAACTGTATTGACAGGGAAAATGGGCCCACCAATTTAAGGGGCATTTCTACCCTACATTTTAAAGTACTCGTCACTTTTCTCCATTGCAACATGGGCATTAAGACACAAGTACAATACAGTTTAAAGACAATTTCCTTGAATCTATTGCAGATATTTATGTGAATAGACCAAGAATTTTAGATGTTTAGACATAAGTCACGACCAATGCTTCTCCCAAAATTACAGTAGTCAGTTCCAAACAACAAAAAAAAACAAATAATAACATGAAAGCTTCACCACCGGTTACAGCATTAAAGAGCAACCCTTTCTCTGACTAGTAACTCTTTCAATTCTTTTATTTGCTATCAACACTCCCCTAACTCTGCATGCAACCATGCTCTTCTCCGTCTCTGGGACATCCCCAAAAACGAGCGTTTGTAGGTCAACTGTCTCTTTGGGTTTCCAATAACCAATCATGTGGCCTCGCCCAAACAAAATGATCTCCCACCTATTAAGATTTTATTGGTTTATAAGAAGCTGAAAATTGGTTTACTATGAAACACTAATTTATTAAACTTGTGGTTGCTCCAAAAGTTTCCATAATTTTTCATCGTCAGAAAATTAAATCCCGGAAATGAAAGGACACCCAAATTGAATGCAATGATTTTTTAGCTGCTCACTGTATAAAAGGAGTTTTTCTTTATCATTGCACTTAGTATGTCTGTAAAGAATATATAATGAAGAAAAATGGAAAATCAAATGCCCAGTTAAAAGATTGGATGAAGTGAAATACAAGTTGGAGATACAAAAGATCATTACATCTATTAAAAATCTCAAATGTATATCTAAATATACTTGGAAGAGATTTTACTCACTCACGAAATTCTATTATACAGAGCAATTGACAAATTACAGCTTAAAGTCTTCGGCTCTTCCATGTTAAAAAGAAGACAGCTTCATTCACAAGGTCTTCCCACAACAGGTGTTAAATGGTGCACATTTATATTAAAAAGTAGAATAAAACCTGTTATCAGAATAAATGAATCTTGTGGGTTAGACAAGAGACAAATTATTGTATGTGCAGGCACTACAAAATGTATGGTAGACACACCAGCTAGAATACAATGTAAGCAATGCACACCAGCTATTGCCAAAATAGCAGATACTATCATCTGGTCATTACATGAGACTCGAAGAGAAATCTGAAATACAAATATGATACAGAACTTTGAAAAGGCTTTTTAAAGCTTCATGACATTTATGAAGCCATATGCAGCTTGCTAAGAATTGAAGAGAGCAAAAGAATATAGCTGCTTATCAATCATTATACAACCAAACAGCGCTCACCAGGAGTGAGTTTATTTAATAGAATTTAAGAGTTATAAAAAGTCAGGCCTGCTTGCAACTATCCTACTCATTGAGCAAATTCTTAGCCCAATATATTCTGCCTCCAATTTACACCTCAAATGTGCTTGTTCTATTATGTTTAAGTCTCCTGCATTTTCACTTTATCTTTTTCCAGGTTTTCTAGTTTTTCAAAGTGTTTATTCATGAACCATTCAGCTTGCTTGTGGGAACTCATTAGCTCATCATATCTCCTCCTTTCAGAATTTATCTGCTCCTTGGCTTGCTTCAGGACTTTTTGTATACTAACTTCAGATTTAACCACTTCCTCTTTTGTCAATGATAATTCCAAATTTAATCTCTCAATCTGGGAAAGTGCTGCTTTTTCTTTTCTCTGAGAGTTGTTAAACTCTGACTGCAAATACGAAATTTTTTTATATAAATTGTTATACTTCACTTGTGACTGTACTAACTTCTCATTCTGCATTGCAATCTTTTCAGTTTTGGATCTTAACTCTTCCTCAAATTTATTTGCCTTCCTTCTCTCAAACACTGCAGCTTGTTGAGCATAGTCAAGCTTTAACCTTAGTTCTTCAATAGTTGATTGAGATGACAATAAGCTTTGCTGCAAAGATTGAACTTCAGACAGAAGGGCAGCAATGCGGTCCAAGAATTTTCTATTTTCAGCTGCTTGAGATCCAAGTTCCTCTTCACGAAGATGTAATATTTTTTCTTGTTCTGCCATCCTATCCTGGAGTTTCTGGATCAAGCATACCTTAAGCTGTATCTCCTTCAAATTTACAGACAACTGTTGCTCTGTTTCTTGTTTAGTTAGTTGAAGATGTTCAATTCCCTTTTTTCTAATATCAAGTTCAGCTTCAGCAACAGAGAGCTTGCAAAGTGCCTCTTCAAGGGATCGTTGCATTTTTATCTGTTTCTGCTCTTCTTCGGTGTGGAGCTCCTCGTCATGCTTCAAATTTTCTTCTTGTCTTGCCATAGCCACCTCAGGTTCTATACAACCGGGTCTGTGGCTATCACTCTGAGAGGAGACCCTTGGAGATTTTTCTTGGACAGCATAAAGTTCTGCTGTTTTCTCAGCCAACAATTGCTTTGCTTGAGCAAGTTGGTCTGAAAGCCCCTTCTTCATCGTATCTGCTTCATCTTTCATACAACCATGCTCTTCTTCATATTGAATCAAAACCTCAACATGCTTTTCATTGCCAACCTGTATTTCCTGCTCTGCAGCTATGAGTTTTTCATTTAGCTGATCCACTTGAGCAGCCAGCTCTGCAAATTCTGCTCGAACTTGAGCCTCATTATTCTGAGAATTCCTCAGCTCCTTTTCCATCTCCTTGAAGCTCTGAGACAAACAAAAGTGAATGAATGAGAATCAAAGTTCAATGCAGCAAAAAATACAAAAAATAAATCATTATCCATCCCCACTCATCTTTTCGTTCTTAAAAACCCAACCCACACCCAAAATGCACAATAGATATAGGTCAATGGAGACATCAGTAATTGTAGTTGTATGCACATATTTCCAATGCGGATATTGGCACCAAAATTGTCACTAATAATCTCCAAAGCATCAAATAGCATTTATATATAAGTATCATAAAATCTTATACTGATAAAATGAAATGATTTTAATTACGTCCATGAGGCCTAACAGTCTATGAAACCACAGATTGTTCCAGCTGCCTGAAATGCTTGAAGATGATGACGTTGCAGGTAGATTTGTTTATTTAAGAAGGCTGTTCCTTCTCTTGCTGATTTGGGTTATCAGCTCCCCTAACCCTTTTATTTTAGTCTCTTCAAATAGCTCCAACAGTATAAAATTATATTCATATCATATTATAACAATCAAAAAATAAATTAAATAGAAGTATTCAACAAATATTAGGTTCTATTTTATCTTCTTATTGGAATGGTGCAATGATATCAGGGAGTTACTAACCACGTATTATAGTGTGTGTGAATTCAGGCAGGTGCAGTAGTGAAGTTAAAGTTCAAAACTATGGCAAATAATTGAAACAAACTTCAGCAGATATTATTCCAAGACTATTTTATATTCAATTGTATTATTATTATTATTATTATTATTCTATATGGCATAGATTCTTTGATTATCATTTTAATATTCATTTCATATCATTTATCTATTAATATATAATTTTAGCATGTGTCACATTCGTGTGTTCCCTCACTGGTAGGGATGGATCTGAATAGATGCACACAACATTGCTTATGTCATTATTTGTGGATATGCATGGACACACGGAGACAACAAAAGATGCCTTGTAGGAACGAGTAAGTCATAAAAGAATTGATAAAGTGGGCCAACTGTTTCAAACGAGGACCCAGTACGTGCTTGCAGGCATTTTCCTGCAAATATATAATAAATGCTATTAGAGTTTGTGTTCAGGCACACCTCTCATCCGTCCTATGAAAATGTTGAAAAATGAAAAACTTTTGTACTCGGTGTGTAGGTCGATTGGCAAGTTTGAGTTTACCACTGAGTTTGGTCATGAGGTCAAACCCGAGAACAAAATTTGAACAATATGTAAAGTAAATGGAAAAAATAAAAATAAAAACAATTCCCGCATGGACTTTCACAAGGGGCGGTCTCATACATGAAATTGATGTCTCACTTGGTGATGACCTAAAAAATTACCTTCACCTTTTAAAGATCCTATGTTTTCACAGTCCATAAGACGATAAAGAGAGTTTCTGGAAATAACTGTGTAAAACTTTGATTGAAAAAAACTTTAAACAGTTATTTCCAGAACCCCTCTTTATTCCCTTACCTTGTATATATGTGTGTATTACACACACACACATATGAATGATCCATATTCCTAGTTAACATTCTATGAAATATAAAACAAAAAAAATCTACTAAGGAGATCAATACAACTGAAGAAGCATGCTGATACCAAAGAAAGGAAAGAGATTAGAAGGATCAACCATATTCCCAGTTCTCAAGAATATTACTTGATAAAACATAAAATAATCTTATCAACTAAAGCTTACATTCAAAGAAAGCTTCAACTGTTCAATCTCTTTCACTTGAGCCTTGGCAACTTTCTCGGATTGATGGTAGCTGTCTAATGCTCTGAACGTTCGCTGTCTTTCTTCCTGTAGCTGCACTTTTGCAACATAAATATTTTGTCAGGGCAAAACATATTGTTTGAAGTTAAAATGCTTTTTAAACATAATTGAAATGCGTTTTGAAATACATGAATACAAAATATCTACGCAAATAAACACAACCTGAGCCTCAAGCTGCTCAATCCTGTCCCAAGATCTCTGTTCTGTACAAGCACGGAGTTCGCGTTCATGTTCCAGCATCTCCATTAGCTGATACCTTAATTCAGCCATTTCCTGAGTCAAGTCCTCTGCTTCTTCTTTCGCCTTTTTTTTCTCTTCTCTAAGTTCCCCCTGGGGTTAACATTCATGGGATCAGAGTTGGACAAGACTTCATTTAATTAGAAAATTATTTGGAGTCTTCTTCTGCATTGATTTTTATATTAGCATACCATCATATAAGGAAACATATGTAATTCCTTTAACACGAAGAACCAGTATGTGTATTAAAAATGATTTAGTTACTGCATGGTACAGACTTTTAATTGGGAAACTGTGGCATGCAATTGAGATAGCTGCTGCACCATGCTCGCAGCTTCTTCAATAGATTTTTCATCCATGTTCTTTACCATCACCAGTTTGGAAAGTAGCGTCTCAATATCTTCATTGCTCGTCAATGTATTACTACAAAGGCAAGTTAAATTTTATGATCAATCTCATGATTATATTGACGACAAAACATGTTTAATCCATAAACCATTTCACTGTTCTTCTCTTACAAACTATTCACTTCAATACAGTCCACTTCATAGTCCAACAAGTTACTGATCGAAGGATATATGATACATCTCATTTTGAATCCGAGCTCGTAGAGTCTTATGTACTACATATAAGGTGAAATAAGTAAATGGTCTTATGATGCATTAAACATTTTATAATCTATCAGTCTGAAAAACCAAGAATCATGCTCGAAATTTCTACTAACCATGCAAATGACACGCAAGAATGCAGAAAACAGAAAACAAAAAATACAGAAAACAGTGAATGCATTCCAACAATACAACTGGAGTATTCAGAGATAAGTAACCAATAGACAAAAAAGATAGTTATTTTAGGAGGAACTGGCAAGAAACAAAGTATTATTAAGTATAGAGACCAACAATTTACTATACCTGAATCGTATGTCCCCCAATATTTTGTTCCCTGCCATATTTGTAGCACTGTTATCACTTTCTATGCTATTAACATGTTCAAGCAGATTCAATTTTCTCAACCACTGATCAAGGTGTTCCTGAACCTTATTGAAAAAATAATTTGCTTTTGCCTCTGACTTTTCCAAGTCTTCTTGCAATTGTTGGCCTTCCTTTTGCAGACAAACAATGGTCTGCTGGGAACTCTCGAGCTGACCTTCAAGGCTGTTGATCATCATTACCTTATGCTTCAACTCTTCAGCTTGTTCTTCACTGGCACTCTTAGCAGAAATATACCTTTGCTCTGATTTTACTAGTTCTTGTCTCATTATCTGCATTTCACCCTCAAATTTTATAGAGTTTTCCAAACATTTTTCGTCTAACCTGCTCAAGGTACCGTGCTTGCCTTCAAGCTCCTGCTTCAAAGCTAAACGATCAGCTTCAGACTTTGCAAGCTCTTCTCTCAAATGATTGACTTTTTCATACAGTTTATCTGAATCTGTAAGTTTCATTTCAAGACTATGTGCATTATCAACTGCTATATCTGCCTGTACATTCTTCACTTTTATCTCCTCCTGCAAACGTCCTGTAGAAAGCCATCAAAATGAGTGATGTAACTATTATAAAGCCACAAAATTGGGGACGGACACTAATACTCATGCACATGAAGTTTAACTTTGGCACAAAGAAAATCGCACTGCAAACAAAGGCATATTCTGAAAGAATTTATGGTGGCTTGAATAGGAGATCAATTTTTATACAATGTTGATTTAGTGTGCAATTCTACCTGCGACAACTGTGGTAATCACACTGCAGAGTCATCTTACGGTTACCATTAGGAAATGACTTAATCTTTATAAGTCCATAATTGTAGTAGACATGTCTAGTTCAGATGTGCAGTCAGTTTGGCGGATATAACCACTCAGATATGTATAAATCGACAAAAATGAAATGGTAAAAAAATACTCTCCTATTAGAGTCAAATGCCATGTTTGCCAACAGATTTGGTACTCTCTCAAAGCAATTGAATTTTAGGGAAAAGATCAAAGAGTTAGGTATAAAATTTACAAACATGCTACGTTAGTGAGATTACAGAATTTGAAAACCTCCAAGGATAATGAGAAGCCTGGCTTGCACTACAAAATGAGATTACCACTAGATCAATGGGACTGCAACACTAACAAAGGTGTTTGATTTCTTGGTTATATTAGCTCGTTATAATTGATGTAAAGAATGTGACAGCTCAATATAAGGTTAAGAAGGGAAGCAGCTTGATAAAATTCAAACGATATTTAGAATCAATGATTCAATAATATTCAGGTAAAATTTGAAACATCCTTCAAATTTCTCTTTGCTGAACCTGGTATGCAATATCATGTCCCCTTTTCTAAATATTTAATTACAGAAATAATATAATAACAATATTTTTAAGTCATATTAAAGTTATTTTATTTTATAACATAGAAAAAGGACACTTATGTATTATTATTACAAAGAAGGCCAAAAAACAATATTCATTAAGTAGGCCAAAAATAATATTTATCTAGAAATGTTTTTAAGGTTAGGGGCCAAGGCAATTGGAAAAAAGAAAATTATAAAAGAAGCGTTGGGCTCAAAAGGATGATTTATCATTCATCCCTTATCATTTGTTTTCAAGCCCTATTCCAAAGCTTGCACATTTCTTGTTCAATTTCTTCTCCCACGATGAAAACCCTTGGAGTGTGGAGAAAACCCTCTTGCTTCCCATTGTTGAATTGGAAGACAAAAACCCTCTTGTCCATGTGAGGTGATTCCATTTGGGAATCACATTTGTGCCAAAGATTGTGATCATTTCCAGTTTCAATTGGTTAAAGGTTCAAATTAGTTTCATAATTGGGTGAAGGTTCAAATTATTCATTGATGTGCATCATTGAGGAGCCTATCGTACACCATCATAAACATGTTGGGAATCTTCATACGACATTGTCTATTGTTATCGTGGCATGTGTTACATTCCACCGTGATTTGAGAAGTGTGGAGACTCACATGTATGCTGCAGTCATCACCCAACAGCAGATCGAACCCCTTGGATACTGTTGTTTCATATTTCAAACCAGTCATAATACATTATACCTAACGTGACATGGTACACATCAAACACAACCACCATGGGAGATTGTTGACTATTGTAAGTGGTCATTAGACTAGGGGTTCAACGAGTAAGAGGTTGTTGTCATACCATTGTTACTCCATTTACAATCTCATCAGTTTATATGTGTATTTGGTTTATTGAAATAAAAGAAATCAGTTGGGTTTTGGTATGGTTATCAGTATTATACAGCTCCTTAATATGAACGATTTCAATAGGGTTTAGAATAACAATATTGTATGTTGTTGCATGGTATGTTTGCCAACTTTTAGGAAATTGCCTAGTGGTAAGAACCGCAGTGGGTTATGTATGCCAATTGTTTGTAGAATTAGCGATGAATGGTTCATGTTTGCCAATTGTTTGTGAATATGTCAATGATTACTTGTGAAAGTTACAGTTTTTCCTAAGTGTAGAAATCAAAAAAAATTGCATAGACTATTGGTTTATTTTAAAGAGAGACATTACAATGATATCAAAGTTGTGATTTTACCAGCGTGTGAATCAGACGAGAAATCATAGGTGATAGAAAAAAAATACCTATAAAAGAAATGAATTCCTTGCATGAAGCCATCAATCAAAGTCAGAGAGATTTGACAAGGACCACCCAGAGGCTGGTGAAAGAATCCATGACAAAGATAATACAAGCCTTGCAGAATATCAATCAGAACAAGACTGCCCAAAGGAGTCCTTCAACAATTAATCAACCCATGTTTCATCAAGCAAAGTTCTTACAAAAGGACGAAAATATAGATCTTATTCAAAAGGTGTTGATTAAAATACAAAAGGACAAGGAAAAGTACAAACTTAAGGCCACCAGAATCCTTGACCAAGTCAAGGGATACCTAATAGTTTTAAATCTCAAGTTTCCTTTGATGATTACTTGAAGTTACTCGAAGTGAGGTATCCAAATAAAAGAGGTCTGTATGAATACATAAGAAGGTTAAAGAAGAAATAAGAGCAGCCAAAACCAAAGCCTTGGAAGATTGCTAAGGAGATCAAGGAGCAAGAACCCAAGAATGCATCCTTGAAGGAATAAGAAAATAGAGAACCAAAGCTACAAGAAAGTGAACAGACTAGTGATCAAGAATAAAAAAAATCCACCATGCAAGTTGAAGGTGAAGAGTCCTCAATAAAAAAAGGTATGACTTTTGATAAACAAAATATTTGTATTAATGAAGTCAAGAAAAAGCTGACGTTACACATTGAATTTAAATAGAATTTTTCGAAGAGTAAGCCACTACCACATAAGATTGAATTTCAGAATAATCGTGTTGATAGACATGCAATTAAAGAAAATGTTTTAGTTGATTCTAATGCTGAAATAAATCTCTCAAAAGCTCATACTTCAGCCAAAGAGAGTAAGCACTCTTATAATTGCAACTCAAGATATTGGAATGATAGCACATAACTATTTCAGTTTTGCCATCATCCTAAGAAGGGTAAAAGGGTGAAGATAGATCATTTGGCTCAAAATTGTCTGCGCATGATGGTGTGGGATCCAAATGATATTTTGAAATTTATAAAGGGTAAAGTTTCTAATTTCAATATCATTATTGCTGATAATTTCATCATCTCATACAAATAGATAAGAAAAAAATACAAATTGACCTTAGATGAGCATAAGAAAAATATTGTGAATGATAACAGGGTTCAGTGGTTGAAGCACATGGGTCAAATGCAAGGAACCAAGGCATGTCACCTCACATCCAATTGTGCTCTCAAGGCAAGCAACAATGGAACAATTCAAAACCCTAATAAACGAATTCATATCATATTAATTGGCCTTAGATCTGATATCCAAACTAGGATTGCATTGACAAATGCTTAACACAAGGTGATTGGCGATAAGTTGGCAAATGGCTAATGTCTATACAAGGTCCATGATATGCCAGATAAGGCAGCAACAATTTTCTCTTCTTATATTGGTTTTGATTCAGTTGCTAGTTTACCATTCAAAATTGGCATGATATCCTCCATATGTAATGAGCTATATTTGTATGGAAATAATATAACATTAAGGAAAGGACTGCTTAACAATCTCAAGGGGGAAGAAGGTAATGGTAACTTGTTGTGTTTGCATCTTCATGATCCGCCATTTGTGGTCAAAGGTCAAGAAGATAATTCACTAAATAGATTAACATATAACGTTGCACATACATGTGGCCATCATGGGAAACATTTTGATATAAGTAGGCACATAGATCTTTTTGCCCAAAGCTGCCTACACATTCTAATATGGAAACCAATAGATATTTCTAGACATAAGCAGGTTAAAAATTGTGATAAATTCAAAATCATTATTGCTGAGTATGTTATGAATGCTAACTAGGTTGTGGAAGTTCAATGGTTTCTGTTCATGAACAGATCATCACCAGATCCTCGATCCATGGAGTTCAACCTTACATTTGAAGGATGGTTTGTGAAGCCTAGAAAAATAATGGTAGTCACAATTAAGGAAATTTTACATGAGACACAAATTGCCCAGGAAATCAGAGACTCAATATTGAGGGGGGCCCATACCCTCTCACTTTGTGAGCAAGGTAAACATCATGTTGATATTCCAATTTTTCTGAATAAGTGTATTGTGGTGTTTAGTCATTTGCTCCCAGGATTGCGGAAGGGCATAGAAAATCAGCACATCACACATTTGGAATCAAGTTCCAAGCACCTTCCCAAGATACACAAAGAAAATTTTCCAAAAGTTAAAAATTACATTAATGGGAATCTTGTGGCTTCTTTGATTGCAAAGAAATTGGAGGCCATTCATTACAGCATTGCACACACTTGGGAGAAGACCACATACACAAATTTGAAAATGTTGGAAAAGGTTTGATGAAAGATACCATTTCTCATATCAATTCACAATAGACATCCTTGCAATAAATAAAGCCGATTTTATTACTACTAGCATATATCATAAAATTGTAGGGAGTACAGATGCTATTGGGTAGTGTGGAAGCTATGTAGCTTTTACACTTCTTGGAGAATACAATAGAGTATCTAGCTTTCACATCAGTAATGAGATTAGTAGCAAGAATGCAACTACAGCTAATCAGTTTCAGTAAAAGATAGAAAAATAATATGTTGCAAAGGTCAAAGATGTCTTTCCTACTAAAGTAGTAGAAGTGGGCACAATTATAATCTATGATACTCAGGAAAAGAGAAGCCCAACAAAGGTGGGAAACAAAAAAGCTAACAAGGAGAGAACAGCCCACACAAGAGTTGTAAGATTTGGTATGAATTGAGAATTTTGGATGCTTGCTAAAAAGTACATATCAGGTTTGTGTTTTTGATGCACTCTGCTCCATGGTAAATCTTCTTGAATAGCTAGAGCTCCAAGTTGTAGAAGTGTCTTCTGGTGCAGAATATGTGGATGAGCAAGCAAAGCAATTTGAGAATGAGAAAGGCAAAATATATGCACCACACAGAGAGATGGAGAAGGTTTCAAGGGAACTACATAAACAAGCCTCGGTGAAATCTATGCAGTCGAAGGAACATATTGCATTTTACGAGGAATTCAGAACATGGAATTGCAAATTCCCAAGGATGAATATGGATCCAAGGACTACAGGGATGGTTATTCGGGGAGAGTCATAATAGTTGAGCTTGCAATTGCTTGAGGACGAGCGATTTTGGGAAGGGCAGACTATCATGTCCCCTTTTATAAAAATTTAATTACAGAGATAATTTAATAACAATATTTTTAAGTCATCCTAAAATTAATTTATTTTATAACTTGGAAAAAGGACATGTATTATTATTATTATAAATGGGGTCAAAAAGTAATATTCAATAAGTGGGCCAAAATATAATATTTATCCATAAGTGTTTTAAATGTTGTTAGGGTTAGGGCAACTGGAAAAAGCAAAATTATAAAAGAAGAGTTGGGCTCAAAAGGATGATTCATTATTCATCCCCTATCATTTGTTATCAAACCCTATTCTAGAGCTTGAGCATTGCTTGTTCACTTTCTTCTCTCAAGACGAAAACCCTTGGAGTGCAAAAATTTGGAAGACGAAAACCCTCATGTTTTCCATTGTTGGATTGAATGACGAAAACCTCATCCATGTGAGGTGATTCCATCTAAGAATCACATTTATGCCAAAGATTGGGATCATTTCCAATTTCAATTGGTTAAAGGTTAGAATCAGTTTCAGAATTGGGTGAAGGTTCAAAGTATTCACTGTTGCGTATCATTGAAGGGCCTGTCGTACACCGTCATAAACCTATTGGGAATCTTCATACGACATTGTCGATTGTTGTTGTGATATGTATTGCATTCCACAGTGATTTGAGAAGTGTGGAGACTCACGTGTATACTACAGTCATCACCTAATAGCGGATCAAACCCCTTGGATATTGTTGTTTCATCTTCCAACCCAATCATAATACATTATACCCTGACATGACCTGCTACACATCAGATGCAGCCACCATGGGAGATTGTTGACTGCTGTACATGGTCATTGGACTGGGGGTTCAATGAGTAAGAGGATGTTGTCACACCATTGTTACTCCATTTATAATCTCATCAGTTTATGTGTATTTGGTTCATTGAAATAAAAGAAAGCAGCTGGGTTTTGTTATTTTTATCAGTCCTATACAGCTCCTTAATATGAATGATTTCAGTAGAGTTTAAAATAACAATATTGTATGTTGCTACCTAGTATGTTGCCAATTGTTTGTGAAATTGTCTAGTCGTAAGAACAGCAGTGGGTTATGTATGCCAATTGTTTGTAGAATTGCTGATGAATGGTTCATGTTTGCCAATTGTTTGTGTATACGTCAATGATTACTTGTGAAAGTTACAGCTGTTGTAAGTGCAGAAATCAGAAAATCGCAGAGGTTATTGGTTTATTTTAAAAATGGGCATTACATGCAACTATTTCAAATGGAAAGGAGGACCTCTCATGTTCTGGCAAAGGGCAAGAAATAGAGAGAGAATATCTATCCTCAACTACCCAAAAATAAATAATTTGCGGATTTTTTTTTACTTTATTTGTTTTGAGAAATGCATCTTATATTACTTCAGTAACAAAAAATTACAACAATCTAATAAGGATACAAGGAAAGTCTCTTGCTAAGAAAGCAAGAAAAGCTAGCATTTGCACCTATGCCCCAAGAGGCAAGGACTCAACCTCCTTACAGATATACTTGACCTATTTGGGGGTTGAGGAACTTATTGAAGTTTTAGCAAGGATCAAAGGCGCATGGAACATAAAAATTTGAATTGATGGAGTAACTGGAGCAGTAGAGGTACCTTTCCCAAAAGAGGTGTGAAAGGCTTATCTACAAGAAAAAACAGCACTTGTATATGGCAGGAGAAAGAAATGAAAACAAATCTACAACGAGAATTCTTGTTACAGCTCAAGAGAGACATCATAACCAAGAAAGCAGAAAAAATCAAAATCATAAAGGACAGCCTCTATTCATCTTTAAGGAAAGGTATAAAACTAAACACAAGAAATAGGATGAAAACCACTACCTGGGCCATAGAGTTAGATGGGCCCACAGAGTTAACCAGACTATAGATGTAATTTTAGACATAAGGGCCACCTTAGCCTCCGGGACCACAACTAACAGTGGGGTAACCACCTACGTAAAGGACACACCTCAAGGAATACATAAACCAGAACATAATGAGAAGGAAAGACCGCCCCATACACAAGGAAGATGGTGTCATTTTGTGTCGATAAGTAATCTTATTAGGCCTATTGGAGCCCAAATCTGCACCCCAGTATTTAGTGGACAAATTAAGAGACAATAGAGGATGGGTCATTGTAGCAGCAGGGTTTATTGACTCTTCTCACTAAAAACGAGATGGGACCTGAGGACAAAAAATACAAGAGGTGCCCTACTCTCTACTCTTTTGGGTCTGCTAGACCAAGGGGAGAGAACTTAAAGCAATCTACTGTACACAAGAGGCTTCAAGGAACACAAGTCTAGATGGTAAGCTTGACCACAATGATCACTCCACCCAATTTGTTGTCACTAGCAGAATGAACACAAGCTACTCAGACTCCAGACTAAGATTGCCACATATCTAATGAATAACAACATTTACAACTTGCAGGCTGAGTGTTCACAATTTCACATGCACAAATAATTCTGACTTAACAATTATAAACCAAAGTACATGATAACAACAGAGATCTCAAAAGATATGCAAAAAAGGGAGAAAGGACATCTCAAGGGACAAATAATTAACAATGGAAACTTCTACAAAATTTGCATTATAAAGGAATAGAGGCCTCATAGAACAAAATACTTAGAAAGAATTAACAAAGGTGATCAAATTAGCCTCTCCAGACATGCCTTACACATTGGGTAAACATAAGTGAAATGCAAAACCGCAGCAGTATGCAATAAACTCTCGCACAAGCAAAGCCTACACGTCCTTACACAAAAACTCACAATGGCAGGAAACAAGTGTGACATGCCCCGAATATCTCACCCCCAAATTAGGCCTAGATATGCTAAGAATTGTTCACACAATACACTTGAGTGACCTCAGAAATGAATGAATTCCACAACAACAAATCAACTTAAGGATTTTATGATTTCAATTCAAATAAGCTCTCATGGCATATTAGAATTCAGCAACCAACAATCAATTTATTGAAAATGCACCACTTATTAAGGAATTCTCTGCAATTCTAGAGTCTAAAAACCACTGTGAAAAAAAAGAACTTACACACTAATGGAGCACTGAGAAAACATAAATGATATGCTCAATGTGGTGCTCAGGTTATTCTAGACTATTGGCCACCCAATGCAGATGAAGAAGAGACTTCATCTATTTATACAATTTTCCCCTTCGTTCACAAGAATATTCAAGAGAACTTCTCATCAAAGGCAGAGGTGAGAACAAATTGTCTACATGTGGATCTATCACACCTTCAACCAATCAAAGCTCCTTATCATGCATGCACAAATTACTCAAGTGGCTTCGTGGGGCATCAATTCACAAGTAGCAAGGGATCTCAATTTTACTCAAGCGTAAACAATTTTTGATCATACATAACATGTAGAGAACACAAAATTTACTATAGAACAAGCTATTCGCACTGCAAATTTTAGTCTCCAAAAAGCACAACGATCCCTTTGAGAACAACCCATGGCGTGTGCTGTAACGTGAAATCAAGAAGATGGAAAAGGAAGACTGCCTACAATGACACTTAGTGCAAAATCTCATTTCAATCCCCAAGGACCAATTGCCAATCTCAAAGGGGCGTGCAAGGATTACTCAAAAGCTCTTAGTAGGGCAATCCATGACATCCAGCAGTCTCTCCAACTTCATCATGTATTGATTTCTCCATTAGAGGTGAAACAGCTACAAACTTCCAATGTGAACAAGTCTTTGGATTCACTTCGATTGCCTCAAAATTTAGGATCATTGTATAGCTCTCATTGAGGCCTTTCCAAAGAGACCAACAATGCCCAAAAAGGAGCTGTGTAAATCGAATTATGAATGAAAAAACATTCCCCTACAATTTTGCCTTTGGTGTTCATTGTAAATCGAATTATGAGTGAAAAACCATTCCCCTACAATTTTGCCTTTGGTGTTCATTGTGATTGAATAATGAGGAGATGCCCATCAAAGTTAGGCTCATGCTAACAAAGGATCTTAGCTGTCCACATGGCACAATCTCGTGGCCTCACATTCACGGAGTCCACTGACTACTTCGCTCTTTCATTTTTTCGTGATCAAACACATTGAGAGACGTGGTCGCTTCTTAGTGGCCACGGAGTCATGGGCTCATAGAGTCTCCAAAGCTCCTAAAAGCTTTTAGTCTTCATGCGCAGACCCGTGAATTCTCTTAATTTCACCTTAATATCTATTGCCCCTTTGCATATGACCTGTGGCCCCATGTCAAGGTGTGACCCAATGCGCCTCCGCAAACCTCCAATTTTACCTTCACCCTAAAACCCTTTGTTGGACCTTCCACATAATGACACATGGTCGCCTCTTTTTTGGTGACACGTGGCATGATCTCATTGGTCACAAGGCACAGGCTCACAGAGCCTTTTTTTTTACTCCAACAATATGACCTCTGAACAATCCACGTGACATCCTCTGAATGGACCATATGTGAGATGTGTGGCAACCTCTGGTTGGTCACGCACCACAGACCCCATGGTGAATTGTCTTACTTCAACTTCGAACTGTGATATGTGGGATTGACCCACTCACATTAGGACATGTGGCAGTCATTGATAAGTCACAGGGCATGGGCTCACGGACTTCAAATTGCTTTTCAACTAACCTCGCATTGACCTATTAGACCTCTTCATTTCACTTTAATTCTATTTTGGATCTGCGTCCAAAAATTCATTAAGTGTCCTGCAATGCTTGCATCTAGGCTCAAACCGAATACCTCCCAAGTACAAGATCCTGCTGGTGACCAATTGTGCTGCAAACCTTTGCTGAACTTACTTCGAGCTGCTTGTGATAAACTGAGAAACCGAAAGAGCTTTTAAGGCAATGACAAACCACCACTGAGATCAAAACATGTGGCATCTTCCTAGTGGCCACGGCCCATAGGATCCATGGAATTATGCATTGAAAAACTATCTCACTGCAGACCTGTTAACTTATATATTGTGGCTCAATACTCAGGTCAGGCCTGCTCAAAGTGGGCCATAGGGTTATGTATATATGTGACTAATTTTTGATAAAATGAAACAATTCGAAAAAGTGATAAAGTGGCCCCAAGAAAAGGATTCCAAGGCGAACCTTAGACCAGGGGACACAAAGGTAGTTGCATTGTGATTTTATAAAATGAACCTAGGTTTCAAGGTAAAAGTGACTGCAAACAAACTTGACTGCAATGAAATGTACCTAGACCCAAATGAATGAAAGTGGCCACAAGGAAACTTGAATTTTGTAATTATTACCATGTGACCCTCTTCAAATCAAGCTAAAACCAAACTGGGTTGCACTGAAGATGGGACTTCAAAAGAAGTATGTGACAAGAAAGATTGAATCAGCAGAGGAATTTTGGCTAGGGGATAGGATACATCCTGAGGTAGGGGCACTGGAAAGCCAATCTGGGAGACCACAATTATGTGATTAAAATCATAGGGAACCTAATGGGAGTGGTCAAAACACTTAGAAATGACTTTGAAAGTCTAACAAATGTCTACATTTTCCTCATTAAGGATCTCAAAATGTTAGGGAGCATTTTGGGCTCCAACATTGGCTCCGACTGTGGGACAGGTACCTCCTATGGGTATCCAGAGATCCCATAATTCTCCTGGTGAAGCAGACCTGTGCCATCTCCACATCTGGAACAATGTCCAAACTGCACTGAATCCTTTACTCAAGTCTGACCACCTGAACAGAAACATATGCACAAGCTACATACCCTAGAGGTATCAAATCACTTATTCTAACAACACATACGAACAGAAAGGAAACAAGAGGAGGAAAGAAGTATCCAAATATGTACACAATGTTGCCACTTGCTCTATGCATGCTCAATAAGCCTATTCACAGGCAATGAAAAGTATGAACCAGATTTTACCAATGTGAAGTGACACCCAAACAACTTGAAGGAACAGGGACTTAAAAAATCAACCACCAAAACACAACTGAATGTGTTAGCATAATTCTCAAAATGGAACTCATTGAAGTATACAAAATAGTGCCAATCACAATCTGGATCTGATTCCCATGGCTTGCAATATTGATTATGCAGCAACCGATACAATGCATGCATTGTAATGCTAATCATTTGGCAAGTGGCAATAAATGTAGCAAGCCCATGTAGGATGTACTCAATCAGCTTACTCCAATCAACTAAGCATGTCTGAAGTGAATCACTAGAAATAGCCACAACTAAAAAATTCAGAGACACGATCACTCTGTTCCAACAATTTATAATTATCACATTGAACCAATAGCGAATTTTCAACAATACACAATTCAATGCTGCTGGAAACTTCAATTTATTCCATCAATGGGGATGTGGACAACTCTATTGAATGAGGGCATGTCACATCAGCATATGCATCAGTAAACTCAAGCTGAAATTTAAATGATTGGAAATGCTCAAATAGTGGATTATTGGACAGCTGAAAAGAATCCACTCTGTCATTGCTTTCAGATTTGTCATGCTCAGAATCCCAATCATCTTCACAAGTGAAATCATAATGCTCTAACTTATCTGAATCACCCAATACACCGATTGGCTCAAGCTCAGACAATGCGTTAATATAGCAGTGGAAAGAACTCAGATCCTCAGTATATTCAATTCCGTCATATAAATTCTCATATACACCTTCATATATGGAATCTACATGCTATCCCAACCGATTTAAACCATACAATGCTTCTTCACAAAGTATGTGCAGATTTTCTACAGTTGAACCTTGTGAAGAACAATGCAAAAAGTCAATGGACTCGTACCTTTATTCATCATGAGCAGGCAGCAGAACATTCTGACACTCTAATCCAACTGTAGACTGCATATCAACATCATTACCAGCACAAAGGAACCCATCTGCCAAGGTTTCAACTTTCACCAATTGAGTCATCAATTGATTGTTGCCTCTCCGTTCACTGTCAACAACATGTCTTGAGACAGCAAACAATCCATCCAAATCAGTTCCAGCAAGGTCACCATACAAAAGCAATTCATCTTCAGGCACAAAATGGGAATCCTTATCAAATTGCAGCAAGTGAATAAAATCAGCATCATAATCTTCATCAAGCTCAAACAGTTCAGTGTTTATTTCATCATGAAACTATAATGTCCCCTTCTCGTTCATTGCCACTCTGAGTTACCATTAGCCTATTCCTGTTCCCGTAGACTAAGTGGATGTTGGTTAGGGAACTTTGGCGACCTGAGATGAGTTTTCTAAGTATTTTCCAGTGGTGACGGCTATTTTTAGTAATTTACTATCTTCAATAAACTTACTATTTTTAGTAAGTTCTAGTTGAACTTCATTTGGACCAGTTTGGAGTTTTGGCTCACTTACTATTTTTAGTAAGTGTTATATTTAGTAACTGGTCTCGGCGCCTATTCAGCAACCATGCAGAGTTTCCATTTTTCGCAGGAGTGAGTTCTCTCAATGGTCAGAATTATTATTTGTTTATTCGTCACTTAAGTTAGCTATTTGAATCAAGTGAGAATAAGCATGGGTTATAAAAGACCCCCTTGGCCTAGTAGAGCAACGTTGTTTTAAAAGAGGGGACAATGCACTTTATGTTGGACGCCTAGAATGAAGGTTTATTTCATAAATTTAAGGCTTATATTGTACCCCCCAAAATGGACGCCCCCTTTGGGAAATATTTGGTGATATATTAAAATGTTAAAGTTAAATGTTGAAAAAAATAAGGTTGGGCGTGGAGTTTTGGAAGGAAAAGCATTTTCAAATGGAGGTTGCCTTAATCCCTCATCTTCTATTTAATCACCTTTGAGCTCTCATTGGGATATGTGAACTTTGGCAACTTAAGAAGACTCTGCTGGATTTTCTCCAAGGTTCGAATACCGTTGGTTGAGGACGAAAACCCTCATCTCACGTTGCTAGTTTCGGTGGTGAGATACCCACCCTAGCTGGTTGGTGCTTGGTTTTAAAGTTTACAATGTTTATCTTGCTGGTTGAGCATTTTGGCATTGGATAAATGAAGATTTTCATAGTTTTGTTTTCTGAGTTGGGTTTGGAGCTTGATTTTGGTGTGTGGGTTTCTTAATTTTGGTGTGAGTTTGCAGTTGTTTTTTCTGCTCTTTTCTGAGGTCTGATACAAATTTCAGAGGTCTGAAAACTGCTTTTTTCTAAGTAACTAGAAAGTACCAAATTGAGCATAATTGTGAGGTGCGTTGGTAACTCCTTATGGGTATTCCTTCATTGGCTTCTACTTGGTTGGGCTTCCCCTTTAAGTTACTCGTTGGAATTTAATGGAGGATATGTGATTTATGGGAGCCAATCGCCCCCTTGGGATTAGCACCACTTTCATGGAGTTTAGACAGCGAGCATGAAGTCCTGATCTGCACTTTTCAACGGTGAAAATTTGTTGTTAATGGAGTATTTTCAGGTCTGATTTAAGATTGAAAAAAACTCTCTGATTTTGATATTAAGTTGCAATGACATATTGTTTAATGTAATTCTACCTTATTTCCCTTGCAATTTATGAATATATCAATGTCTGTGTTCAATGTGATGAATGGACACAAAACATAAATCCCTTTTGCATCTTCCGTCATATTCTGAAAACAATACACATAAAAAAGAAAAAAAATCAAGGGCATTCATTACAGTGGTATCAAAGCACAAAACATTCCTGCCAGCCAATGGGTAATGTGTTTCTATGAGCATCAGTTAAAGAGAGAGAAGATACCTTGAAAAGTTAAGAAAACGTGAAGAGGATTTGTGGGAGCATTGGCCTTCAAAGAGGGAAGAACAGCACTTTGAAACACACTCAGTAGGATCAACAAGCTCAGAAAATATGGGTGATAGGGGTGAAAGGACAAATAGAAGTGATGAAGAACCAGATCGGTTGATGCTTCTTTTGGATGTTGTGGTTAGGGAACAAGAAATGGCAGCACAACGTGCCCAAGAAACCAATCAGCAGCTTGCGCAGTTGGTTGCGGGGTTGAACTGATTAGAAGTCAACAATGGAGGCAATAATGGGCAAGGAAATGATATGTGTCAGCGTGGAGCAGCCAATCAGCACAATAGGGCAGCCATGGCTAGACCTCTCATACCTATTTTTCCACCAAAAGTGTAAGCACAACCCAATCAAGAGCTCACTTTGATTGAGATGCAAGATTAGTTTAGATAGGATTAGATTGATGCAGGGCCTGAATTTCAACATGATATATCTCTACGTGATTATATAGATCTCAGGATGAGGCATATGCCCAAAAAGGGGAATAGACAGCACCATAATGACTTTCAAGGAAAGTTGGAAAACTTAGTCTCCCTTACTTTGATGGGTTTGGTAAAACTTCAGCGAGAGCTTGGGTCCAAAAGGTGGACACATACTTTAATCTTAATCTTATGCTTGAAGAAGAGTCCATTAAATATGCTTCCATTCACTTAGACGGAGTTGCACATGAGTGGTGGCATCATGGGATGGTTACAATGGGTCTTGCTCAGATTACTTCTTACGTAGAGTTTACCGAGAGACTCATAAAGAGATTTGATGAAAAAGACCCTGAACTTCATTTTAAGGAGTTGGCATTGCTAAAGCAGTGGGGTTCAGTGGATGCTTATGTTGCTGACTTTCAGAGGTTGTTTTTTGTGATAGATATATCCGAGAGGAGGCTCATTGTGCTCTTTATAGATGGGTTAACCGATCCTCTAAGGGGCTGGATTAAAGCTTTCAAGCCACCTTCTCTACAAGAGGCATTCAAGAAGGCTAAAGACATGGAGTCTTCCACCTCCAAGCGCAGATTTTAGTCCAAGGGATTTTCACATAAGGACCAAGATAAAAAGCATTTCCCAAAGGACTCCAAACAGCCAATCAAATCAGTCACAAAGATTGATAGTGAGACACTTAATGACTTTAGGAAAAAGAATCTGTGTTTCACATGTAAAGAACCTTGGGCTCCAGGACATAGGTGTGCTACAAAGGGGAAGGTGCATCAAATAGAGTACTATTCAGTAGAGGAAAGTACATCAGAAAAATAAGACCGGCAGTCTGGTTCAGAAAAAAATGAAGAGGAAGAGACTCCTTAAGAGGTTGGAAAGGAAGAGGAGAAAGATGGGAAGCTTGCTCAATTACATAGTTTTCAAAAAAATGAGTCTCTACGCATTAGAGGAGCACTTAATGGGCAGCGATTAGTGGCATTGATTGACACAAGAGCCACACATAACTTCATTGATGAGGGGTTGGTTGCACGTAGAGGACTTCAAACTCAGGAGG
This sequence comes from Torreya grandis, assembly GCA_037957365.1. Lineage (NCBI taxonomy): Eukaryota > Viridiplantae > Streptophyta > Pinopsida > Cupressales > Taxaceae > Torreya > Torreya grandis. The sequence goes on from JARHVA010001908.1 coordinate 1,422,528, forward strand.
TAGATGGATTTTGGGTGATGATTGCTGATGGGTTTACAATCAATTGCACTAGGATGGTTCCACAGCTGAGTTTGCAGTTAGGGAATTATGAAGTCAAGGATGACTTCTATGTGGTGAGTATTGGTGATACAGATGTAGTGATGGGAATACAGTGGCTTCGATTACTTGGAGAGATCACACTTAATTTTCAAACTATGGAACTGAAATTTAGATCAAAGGATACGAGTGTGGTCTTGAGAGGTATGTTGACTGGAGGACTTCAAGTGGTCTCTTTCAAACATATGGAGAGGCTATTTAGACATGATCAGATTGACTGGGCAGCAGAGTGTGTGGTTATGCCTACGGTTACAGAGGAGGTGAAGAGATCCTATCCACCAAACATTCAGGGTTTGCTTTCCAAACGAAGCAAAGTATTCAGTAGCATTCCTCTAGGAAGGCCACTTGATAGAGGCATTGAGCATGTGATTGAGCTAGAGGAGGGAGCCAAACCCGTGATCACCACTCCCTATAGGCATCCTAAGCAACATAAGGATGAGATAGAGAAAGCTATTAAGGATATTTTGGAGATGGGACACATTAGACCAAGTAAGAGTCCATGGAGCCAAACCCGTGATCACCACTCCCTATAGGCATCCTAAGCAACATAAGGATGAGATAGAGAAAGCTATTAAGGATATTTTGGAGATGGGACACATTAGACCAAGTAAGAGTCCATTTGCTTCTTCAGTAGTGTTGGTGAAGAAGGATGGGACCATGTGTATGTGTGTTGACTACAGGGCGTTGAATAAGAAGACAATAAAAAATCGGTACCCCATTCCATGCATTCATGAGCTCATTGATGAGTTGCATGGAGTAGTCTATTTCTCCAAAATAGATTTGCTTCTTCAGTAGTGTTGGTGAAGAAGGATGGGACCATGTGTATGTGTGTTGACTACAGGGCGTTGAATAAGAAGACAATAAAAAACCGGTACCCCATTCCACGCATTCATGAGCTCATTGATGAGTTGCATGGAGCAGTCTATTTCTCCAAAATAGACTTGAGATCAGGGTATCATCAGATTAGGGTCAGAGAGAAGGACGTAGAAAACATTGCATTCAGATGTCACTTTGGCCACTATGAGTTTTTTGTCATGCCTTTCGGTTTGACAAATGCACCAGCTACTTTCCAAATCTTGCATGAATAGGGTGTTCAGTAAACAATTACGTATGTGTTGATTTTCTTTGATAACATCTTCATTTTCAGCAGATCATGGGAAGAGCACTTGAAGCACTTGGATGGGGTGTTGGGAATTCTTGAGAGTGTGTCTCTTTTTGCTAAGGAGTCCAAGTGTGAGTTTGAGATGACTGAATTATTATACGTTGGGCACATAATCAGCGCTAATGGAGTTTGTGTTGATCCAGAAAAAATTAAAGCAATACTAGATTGGCCTCCACCCACTAATCTTACTTCGCTGAAGGGTTTTTTTTGGTTTGTGTGGGTTCTACAGGAGGTTTGTCAAAGGTTTTTCATAGGTTGTTGCCCCACTTACTGATTTGACTAAAAAGGGGGCCTTCACTTGGTCTAAATCAGCACAAAAATCTTTTGAACAGTTCAAAAAATTGATGAGTTCATGTCTTGTATTGGCTATTCCAGATTTTTCTAAACCATTTGAGCTTGAATGTGATGGTTTGGAGGATGGAATTGGCGCTGTCCTCATGCAAAACAAACACACAATTGCATATGAGAGCAAGAAGTTGAGAGGAAGTGAGAGAAGTTACTCCATCTATGACAAAGAGATGTTAGCCATAATACATGCTTTGGCTAAATACATGGAATACCTTGTTAAAGGGAGGTTCATTGTTAAAACTGATCATAAAAGTTTGAAATATTTCTTAAATCAAAAGGGCCTAAGTGAAAGGCAGCAGAAATGGGTTCGTAAACTCCAAGCCTATAACTTTGACATCGAGTATGTCAAAGTGAAGAGGAATATAGTGGCTGATGCATTGTCTAGGAGACCTTATTTGTGTTCATTTTCTGAGATAACGGCAGATTGGAAGGAAAGAATACACGTTGATATGCTCAAAATGCCCTTGCCAATAACATCTTAGATGGTACTTTGCAGGATGACAAGTACAAGGTAAGGGATGGTTTGATTTTCTATAAGGATAGGATAATGTTGGTTCCTGGATCCAAGATGAAAGAGCAGATTTTTAAGACTTTCCATGACACTCTAATGGCTGGCCATCCTAGTTTTTACAAAACATATAAGTAGATCTGTGAGAGTTTCTCATGGAAGGGGATGAAGGAGGACATTACGAAGTATGTTCGTGAGTGCCAAGTGTGCCAACAGAATAAAAATGAACATACTTACCCTGTTGGTCTACTGCAGCCTTTACCCATTCCTACTCAGAAGTGGGAAAGCATTTCAATGGATTTCATCACAAGGCTTTCCAAGGTGCAAGGGAAGGATTGTATCTATGTTGTGATGGATCATTTGATCAAATCTGCTCATTTTTTTGCTATTTCAACAGGGTATACAACATTACAGGTGGCAGATTTGTTCTTTAGGGAAGTGTTTAGACTTCACGGGGCACCTAAGAACATCATCAGTTACAGGGACAGCAAGTTCATGAGCTTGTTTTGGCAGGAGTTGTTCAAACTATGTGGTACCAAGTTGACTCCCAACACTAGTTACCACCCTCAAACTGGTTGACAAACTAAGATAGTTAACAAATCGGTGGAAGGATACCTACATAATTATGTTACAAGGCAGCAAAAGGCATGGGTTAAATGGTTGCCCCTAGGGGAGTTTTGCTACAAATCCACATTTCACATGTCTATCAGGATCTCCTTTCATGGCTTTGTATGGCTATGAAGCTCCCAACTTTATTGATTTTCTATTTGGAGATTGTAGAGTGCTTAGAGCCAAGGATTTCTTGCAGGAAAGTCATGATATCATGAGATCATTGAGGGATAACATACAGCATGTGCAAAATCAGCAAAAGTTGTACGTTGATCGGCACCACGTTGAGCAGGAATTTGAGATAGGAGACATGGTTTATGTGAGATTGCAACCATCCAGACAGTCCACTCTCAAGAAGAGTGGGTCGGAGAAGCTGAAGTCTCGCTTCTATGATCTGTTTAGAGTCACCAGGAGAGTTGGGAAGATGCCTTATGAGCTTGAGCTACCCGAGGGGGGTAAGGTGCATAATGTTTTCCACGTGTCACGCCTCAAGACGCTTGGGCATAATGTAACTCCTTCAACAGAGTTGCCTCCATTGGATGAGGAGGGCAAATTGATACTTATTCCAGAGGCAGTGATTGATTTCAGAGAGCGTACCATCAAGAGGAGGGTTATCACAGAGTATTTGGTGAAGTGGAGGTATTTGTTAGTAGAGGATGCCACATGGGAGAGTGAATAGATTTTATAGCATCCTAAGTTGTGACTGCTTAAGGACAAGCAATCTTGTGGAGGGAGGACTGTAATGTCCCCTTCTCGTTCATAACCAGTCTAAGTTACCATTAGCCTATTCCTATTCCCGTAGGCTAAGTGGATGTTGGTTAGGGAACTTTGGCGACCTAAGATGAGTTTTTTGGGTTTTTTTGAGTTTTTTGGGTATTTCACAGTGGTGGTGGCTATTTTTAGTAATTTACTATCTTCAAGAAGCTTACTATTTTTAGTAAGTTCTAGTTGAGCTTCATTTGGGCCAATTTGGAGTTTTGTCACTCTTACTATTTTTAGTAAGTGCTATATTTAGTAACTGGTCTCGGCTCCTATTCAACAACCATGCAGAGTTTCCATTTTTGGCAGGGGTGAGTTCTCCCAATGGTCAGAGTTATTATTTGTTTATTCGTCACTTAAGTTAGCTATTTGAATAAGTGAGAATAACCATGGGTTATAAAAGACCCCGTTGGCCTAGTAGAGCAATGTTGTTTTCGAAGAGAAAACAATGTACTTTATGTTGGACACCTAGAATGAAGGTTTATTTCATAAATTTAAGGCTTATATTGTACCCCCAAAAATGGACGCCCCCTTTGGGAAACATTTGGTGATATTTTAAAATGTTAAAATCAAATGTTGAAAAAAGCATGGTTGGGCATGGGGTTTTGGAGGGAAAAAGCATTTTCAAATGGAGGTTGCCTTAATCCCTCCCTCGTATTCTATTTAATCACTCTTTGAGCTCTCATTGGGATATGTGAACTTTGGCAACTTAAAGAAATTGCTGGATTTTCTCCAAGATTCGAATATTGTTGGTTGAGGACGAAAACCCTCATCTCAAGTTGCTGGTTTCGGTGGTGAGATACCCACCTTAGCTGGTTGGTGCTTGGTTTTGAATTTTAAAGTGTTTATCTTGCTGGTTGAGCATTTTGGCGTTGGATAAATGAAGATTTTCACAGTTTTCTGAGTTGGGTTTGGAGCTTGATTTTTGGTGTGTGGGTTTCTTAATTTTGGTGTGAGTTTGCACCTTTTTTTTTGCTCTTTTCTAAGGTCTGATACAAATTTCATAGGTCTAGAAACTGTTTTTTTTCTGAGCAATTGGAAAGTACCAAATTGAGCATAATTGTGTGGCGCGTTGGAAATTCCTTCTGGATATTCTTTCATTGGCTTCTACTTGGTTGGGCGTCCCCTTTAAGCTACTCGTTGGAATTTAATGGAGGATATGTGATTTATGGGAGTCAATCGCCCCCTTGGGATTAGCACCACTTTCATGGAGTTTGGACAGCGAGCATGAAGCCCTGATCTGTGATTTTCAATGGTGAAAATCTGCTGTTAATGGAATATTTTCAGGTCTGATTTAAGATTGAAAAAAACTCTCTGATTTTTATATTGAGTTGCAATGACATATTGTTTAATGTAATTCTCCCTTATTTTCCTTGCAATTTATGAATATATCAATGTATGTGCTCAATGTGATGAATGGACACAAAACATAAAACCCTTCTGCATCTTCCGTCATATTATGAAAACAATACACACAAAAAAGAAAAAAAATCAAGGGCATCCATTACAAAAACTCAGCTGCAACATCACAGTGAGAGAATACACCATAATCTACATTACATGAGGCAAACACATCAGCGCAATAGGAATCACAAATATCTACAACAAGGGATTCATGGACTTTAATGATTAGTGGATCAACAAGACTAACATCACTGCTTTCATTTGTCTCTTGTTCCACTTCTCCAAACTCTTCAACCGCTGCAGGTTTTGATGCATAGTATGAGTTCAGAGGTTCAAAATCACATTCCCTTTCATATTTATTCACATTAAGTTCAAATCCTTCATTATCCATCCAAAAATCATGACAGCCATAATCATAACTCGGACAAATTACAAGCTTGGGATAGAGTCAATTGGTTTTTCTAAGCATAAATCTGATAGGATTTATTGGGCTTACTATGGTAAATTTATTCTAACATTCCCCCCTTAATTTATCATAGCTTGAAGAGTACAAGAGATAATTTATGAAGCATCAAACTTATCACGTTCAAGTGACTTCGTGAAAACATCTGCACACTAATTTTGAATGGGGTAATACTAGAGTTGTATAGTGTTGTTGAACATGTTTGCGTATGAAATAGACTTGAACTTCAATGTGCTTCGTGCGTTCATGAAAAACTGGATTGCAAACAAGTTTAAGAACACCCTAATTATCGCAGTTTAGAATTGTAGGTTGAGTCTGTGGAACTCCCAACCCTGCTCCTGTGCGACATAACCATATCGCCTTGCAGACAGTGCCTCCTACAGCATGATATTCGACCTCAGTAGAAGAACGAGAAACAAAGTTTTGCTTCTTTCTCCCCCATGAGATTGGACCAAAGCCCAAAAAAATACAAATCCAGAAGTGGATTTTTTGTCATCAATTGAACCTGCATGATCTACATCTGTGTATCTTCTCAAAAAGGACTTATCATTCTTCTTGTATGCTAGGCCATAATCCATTGTTCCTCGAATATATCGTAATCCCCACTTAGCTGCTTTCGAGTGGCTTACCTTTGGCTCCTGCATGAACCAAGAAAGATAGCTGATAGCATCGTTGATATCTGGGCTAGTGTATGTGAGGTAGATGAGACTCCCAATCAACTAACGATATAGAGTGGCATCTACCATGGTGATAGATCTGAGCGAGACAAGTGAAGCCTTGTCTCCATAGGTATAGCCATTGGTTTGCAATCCATCATCTGAAACCTCTTGAGCAATCTCTTGGTATACTTCATCTGAGACACGAATATTTGGTGCTCTTTTTGATATACTTCCAATCCAAGACAGTAAAGCGGTAGCCCAAGATTTGTCATGTTAAATGATTGGTTGAGACATTTCTTTGTTGCATCAATCATCTTCACTAAGTTGCTAATGATGATTAGATCGTCGACATAAACAATAATAAAAACAATCTCTCCCCCTTGCTTTCTGAGGTAGAGATTGGGATATATGGATTCCTTTGAAATCCATGCTTCACGAGATGCTCATCAATTTTTATATACTAGACTCTAGGAGCCTCTTTGAGACCATACGGAGATTTTATGAGTCTGCACACCTTCTGCTCTTGCTCTGGTGTGACATAACCTTCTGGTTGAGTCATGTAGACCTCTTCTTGTAGATCTCCATTTAAGAAGGCACTTTTAACGTCCATCTAATGAACATTCCATCCAAACTTTGCAGCCATTGCAAAGATCATTCTGATTGTCTTTATCTTAGAGGTGGGAGCAAAAGTGTCCTCATAGTCTATACCTTATTTCTGTCCATAGCCCTTTGCTACAAGTCTTGCCTTGTGCTTGTCTATACTACCGTTTGCTTTGTATTTGGTCTTAAAGACCCATTTGCATCCGATAGGTTTCTTTCCTAGTGGAAGATCAACAAGTTGCCATGTGTCATTCTTCATGAGACTAATATTCTGCATCCATGGCATCTTTCCAAGGTTTCGACTCTAGAGCTTCACGAACTATAGAGGGCTCAAATGTTTCTGCAACAATGCTCATTAAGGCCAAATTTACCTCTGCACGAGCCATACTGCGAGTCCTCAGTCTTGTGGATGAAATGTTTGGAGGTCCACCCAGTTTTGCATCTCAAATTGTACTCGTATACCACTTAGGCATACATTGAGTAGTAGTTGGTGGCGTTGGAACTTCTGACTGACCGTCACCACTATTTTCATCTGGAAAGTTTACATGTTTGATGCATGTATCAGATGTCTGTGTGGAAGATGAACTAATTTCACCTTTCTCATCAAACAATACATCCTTTCTCATCAAACAATACATCCCCGTTGATAAGTATCTTCATAGTCTTTGGATCAATGAGCCGATATGCTTTCAACTCATTACTGTATCCCACAAAAATACATTCATGAGTTTTCTTATCCAATTTCTTCATTTTCTTCTTTGGGACATGCATGTATGCCTTGCAACCAAAAACTCGAAGATAAGAGACTTTCAGCTTCGTCCCAGTCCATGCTTCCTATGGTGTAATTCCATTAAGAGCTTTGGCAGGTGACCTGTTTAGCAGGTAGACAACTGTGAGACATGCTTCTGCCCAATGTGAACGAGGTAGTTGTGCATCCTCAACCATGCTTCGAAACATCTCTACAATGACACGGTTACGCCTTTCTACAACACCATTCTATTGTGGTGTATATGGAGCAGTGTATTGACGATGCATTCCAAGCTCTACAATGTATGTAGTGAACTTTCTACTAGTGTATTCTCCCCCCCACGATCTGAGTGGAGGGCCTTGATTTTGCAACCAAATTCATTTCAACAGAGGCCTTGAACTCTTTCAAGGCTTGGAATACCTGATCCTTAGTCTTCAACAAGGAAACCCACATCTTGCAGGAATGATCATCAACAAAGAGTTGGATATACTTACATTCTTTTAGGCTAGAAGTCATAGGTCCACACAAATCGGTGTGCACCAAATCCAGTGGATAACGAGACTGATAATCACTTTTGCCAAAAGGAGCTCTTCATTGTTTACCAACTACGCAACTAGAACAAATATCAGAAGATTGTTTGAGTGTGGGAAGACCTCTAACCATGTTGTGTTTGCTTAATGCAAGCAAATACCCATAACTCAAGTGACCATATCTTTTGTGCCATAGCTGAGATTTGTTTGTACCCTTCACAACAAGTTCCTGATGGTCATTATGGACAAGATCACGCTAAAACATCTTGCCAATATTCGAAGCTTGTGCAATAGTTTTAGAGCCTCGAGACTTGTTCTTGATAAGGCAAAACTTCTCACCATGTTTGTGATCAAACTCAACTTTGAGATTGTGATCAAGAAGCTTAGTGAGTCCTGGAATATACAGGACATATGTGATCATGTGTAAGGTCCCCTTTTCTAAGGCATTGATTTTTTATCGACCTTTTGAAGACCCTTAGCCTATTTTATTCCTCGTGGGCTACAAGATGAATCAAGGGGAATATTTATGGTACTTAAGATGTTGCCAGAGAGTGATTTTCATCATTTGAAATTAAAAAGTAATATTCTTAATTATAATTTACTATTTAATTAATCCTCGAATAATTTTAATTACTATATTATGAAGTGTAAATTAGATAATAAAATAGGACACTTTCATAAAGACTTGACCCTCAATTAAAAATCCTTAATGACTTTTGACATAAAAGAAGGGACCCAAAAGTGGACGCCACACTTGGGGAAGACCCAAGTGGCTAAAAGAGGTCTATCTTTGTCAAGAAGTCCCCATGAGTGGTTCGCCCATCTTAGAGGAAATATAAAATCAGGTCTTGTGATCTTTGAAGAGTATCTTTTGTCAAACATTTCTATTTTCAAGTTTTGGAGAGTGGCTACCAATCTTGGATCAAAGCACTTGGAGTTCCAAGGAAATCTTGAAGAGACAATTTCATTTTAGAAATTGCAAATGTGTTGATTTGCCGATTTGTTTGCTTGAAGACAAATTTCTACATATCCTAGGGTTTCAACTTGGATGATCTAGTTGAGAGCTTGGAGCTTCAGTTCGGAGGTCTTCCCTTGGTGGGAAAATTCTACTTTTGGGTGTGTTTGATAGCTTATATTTTTAGCTCTTTTTAGAGCCATTGTTTGATGTAAAACTCGCCATATTTTGGGAGTTATTATTTTTATAATATTCCAGTTTCTGCAACATTTCAAATTCAAAAATAAAATTAAAAAAGCATTATTTCCCAGATCTGATTGCATCATTGTGTTTGGAATACTTTGGTGGATCTACATAATTAATTTTGTAATGTTTGGAGGTGTTTTGCATTATTTTTTCTCACTAAACCCTAGTCGTCCAAGAGGGAATAGCGATTCCCAAGTTTGAGGCAGAGATTGCAATCAAATTCAGATTTGGTTCATTCAGTTTTTGGCCAAGTGTTTGAGATTATTTTTGGGATTTTATGGTTTACCCCTTTTGTTTGGTTTTAGCACAAAAAGGGACCCTACAATGGTATCAGAGCCTTGATCCTACCAGTGTGAGGGTTTGTGGATGCAAAAGAAGAAAGAGATCCTATACTACAAGAGAAGAAATACAATGGCATATGAAGAAGGCATGAAAAAACAAAATCAGAGGGAGAGGATATTGAGAGATCTAGCTCAAGGTCAAAGGGAGATCAAAGACACCATAAGGCAATTTCTCAAAGCCCTAGGAAAAATCATGGCACCTCAAGGAGAGGGAAGTTCAAAAAAGGAGAGAGCTGCAAATAAAAAAATTGTAAGTGAAAAGGTTGCAAATGAGAGGGTTTCCAATGGGAGGGTTTCTCCAAAACCCAAGCATACGTTTCATGCAAAATTTCTACAAAAAGAGCCCATTGAGAAGGTGGAACAACCAACTAAGAAGAACCCAATGCTCACCAATATTGAAGAATATAATCTTCTGAGTGATGAGGTAAAAGACAAGCTTTCTTTCAATGAGTTTTGTGAACTCAAGGATCATTTTGATGCTAGGAGAAAGCAACATCAAGGGACACCGAGGAGGGACATCCAACAAAGGTTGGTTCATTTGATGGATCTAACAAAATTTATGTTAAATCTTGGTTGTAAAACAATGAGTGAACAGCCATTTGGGGATCAAAAGCCACCATGGACAGCAAGTAATGGGCAACAAAAGAGGTCATTTCAGCTAAGGGAAACACTTGGAAAAGGGACAGCCAATGACAACAAAAAATACATGTCAAGAAGTGAAATGAGAAGAAGAAATTTATGCTATCATTGCAAGGATCAATAGACGCCAAAGCACAATTGTTTGGGCAAAGGTAAAGTACATTACATTGAAGTATTTTCTGATTTTGAAGATGATGAAGACAATGTTGAAAAATATGTTGAAGGGGAGCAAAAAGAATAAAATGTGGGCAGCACTCTTGCTTCTCTTTCAGGAGCTCTTAGATATCACTCATTTAAGATGAAAGGTATGTTGAAAGGTAAAGAAGTGTCTATTGTCATTGATAGTGGTGCTACTTATAATTTCATTGATGGAGGGTTGGTTGACAAATTGAATCTTGGCATGGAAAAATTCAAGGGTTTCAAGGTCACTATTGCAAATAGATTTTCTATGATGTGTTCACAAAATTCCTAATCTCTTCATCCCATTGGGTGAACATGAGATATGTGATGATTTTTATGTGATTGACATAAGTGATCTAAACGTTGTTCTTGGGATACAATGGTTGCATGCATTGGGGGAATTCACCCTCAATATTCAGAAAATGGAATTGAAGTTCAAGCATGAAGGAAAAGAGAAGGTGATAAGAGGTATGTTGAGTGAGGCAGCACGCTTAAATTCTTTGAGGACTGAAATTTTACCCAAAGAAGCATATTTTTTTGCACTTTCTAACATCACAGCTGATTGGAAAGATTTAATTACCGCAGAACATGTAAAAAATCAGTTTGCTAATGATTTGTTTGAGCGCCATATTGTAGAGGAAAAAATCAGAATTTCAAATGGGCTCATTATGTACAAAGAGATGGTCTTTTTGGTACCTGAATCTAAGGTAAAAATTCTGATTTTAAGGGCTGCTCATAACAGTCCATTGGCTGGTCATCAAAGGTACTATAAGACATATAGACAAATATAAGAAAAATTCTCTTGGAAATGACTTAAAGAAGAAGTAGCCAAGTACATAAGGGAGTGTGAGATATGCCAACAAAACAAGTTGGAAAGTTCATTACCAGCTGGTCTACTACAGCCCCTACCTATTCCATAACAAAAATGGGAGAGCATCTCTATGGATTTCATTACCGGGTTGCCAATGGTTCAAGATAAGAATTTTTTATTTGTTGTGGTCGATACACTCACAAAATTTGTTCATTGTTATCCACTTTCAGCCAAGTATAATGGGCCATTAGTGGCTGAAGTATTTTTTAGAGAAGTCTTCAAGCTTTATGGGTTTCCAAAGAACATTGTGAGTGATAGGGACAGCCGGTTCATGAGTTTTTTTTGGCAAGAATTGTTCAATTTGGTGGGGACTGAACTTACTCCTAGCACTAATTATCATCTCCAAACGGATGGGCAAATAGAAATTGTGAACAAATGGGTGGAAAGCTACTTGAGAAACTACATCTCAGGACAACAAAACACATGGATTAATTGGTTGCATTTGGCCGAGCATTGCTATAGTACTACTCACCATAGATCAATTGGCATGACACCATTCAAAGCATTGTGTGGATATGATGCTCTTTCATTCATAGATTTGGTTTTCCTGGATAGTAGAGTTCCCGGGGCTAAGGATATGGTACAGCAGCGTCAAAACGTCATGAAAGCACTCAAGGAGAACCTTCTTCGTGCCCAAAATCAGCAGAAATTGTTTGCAGACCAACAACGTATTGAGAGGACTTTTGAGGTGGGAGAACTTGTGCTTCGAAGGTTGCAACCTTATAGACAATCTTCCCCCAAGAAGAGTGGTGCGGAAAAGTCGAGACCACAGTATTTTGGCCCCTACAAGGTGGTTAGAAGAGTGGGAGAGGTTGCATATGAGCTTGAGCTTCCCAAGAAAAGTCGAATTCACAATATCTTCCATGTTTCATGCCTTAAGAAGGCAATAGGACAGCACATCACTCCTTCCATTATGTTGCCTCTTTTGGATGAGGAAGGTCAATTGGTTCTTGTTCCCAAAGCCATCTTGGAAATAAGAGAGAAGAAGTTGAGGGTTATGAGCATTGCGAAATACTTGGTTCATTTGAAGAATTTGTCAATTGAAGATGCCACATGGGAGAGTGCAGAAATTTTGGAGCATCCAAACTTGCAATTGCTTGAAGGCAAGCAATCTTGGGAAGGGAGGACTGTGAGGTCCCCTTTTCTAGGGATTAATTTTTAATCAACCTTTTGAAGACCTTTAGCCTAACTTATTCCCCATGGGCTAAGGGATGAATCAAGGGGAATATTTATGGTAATTAAGATGTTGCTAGAGAGTGATTTTCATCATTTGAAATTAAAAAACAATATTCTTAATTATTAATTGTAATTTACTATTTAATTGATCTTCAACTAATTTTAATTACTATATTATGAGGTGTAAATTAGATAATAAAAATAGGACACTTTTATGAGGACTTGACCCTTAATTGAAAATCTTTAATGTCTTTGACATAAGAGAAGGGACCCAAAAGTGGACGCCACACTTGGGGAAGACCCAAGTGGCTAAAAGAGGTCTATCTTTGTCAAGAAGTCCCCACGAGTGGTTCGCCCACCTTGGAGGAAATATAAAATCAGGTCTTGTGATCTTTGAAGGGTATCTTTTGTCAAACATTTATGTTTTCAGGTTTTGGAGTATGGCTACCAATCTTGGATCAAGGCACTTGGAGTTCCAATGAGATCTTGAAGAGGCAATTTCATTTCAAAAATTGCAAATGTGTTGATTTGCTGGTTCATTTGCTTGAAGACCAAAGTGAAGACAAATTTCTACATATTCTAGGGTTTCAACTAGGGTGACCTAGTTGAGAGCTTGGATCTTCAGTTTGGAGGTCTTCCCTAGGTGGAAAGTTTTGTTTTTTGGGTGCATTTGATAGCTTATTTTTTTAGCTCTTTTTAGAGCTATTGCTTGATGTAAAACTCTCCATATTTTGAGAGTTATTATTTTTATAATATTCTAGTTTCTGCAGCATTTCAGATTCAAAAATAAAATTGAGGAAGCATTATTTTCCAGATCTGATTGCATCATTGTGTTTGGAATATTTTTGTGGATCTACAAAGTTAATTTCATAATTTTTTGAGGTGTTTTGCATTGTTATTTCTCACTAAACCCTAGTCACCCAAAGGGGAATAGCGATTTCCAGATTTGGGGCAGAAATTGCAATAAAATTCAAATTTGGTTCATTCAATTTTTGGCTAAGTGTTTGAAGTTATTTTTGGGATTTTACGATTTACCCCTTTTGTTTGGTTTCAGCACAAAAAGGGACCCTACATTGTGGTAGTGTAGTTACCAAGCAATAGAGAAACATCAACTTTACCCTAAACAGTGTATGATGAGTCATCACCAAGAAAAACATTACCCCGAGATCCTGATTGGTGTAAAGTGGAAAACCATTCTTCCTGTCATGTGCCTTGTGGCACCAGAATCAACATACTAGACGGATTTTGAAGAACAAAGTTCCTCATGTATCTGTGTAGTAAAGATGTGATTGTCTTCTGAAGAATGATCGTCCTCATCAACATTCTCATGATGTTGTTTCTTCTTCCAATGCTTTTTGGAATGGGGTTTAGGCTTCAATGACTGAGGTGGATTCTGTGAAGTGGGCTTATTACTAGAGGAGCCTTGTGTGAATCCATTATACCAACAATGTTTGAGGTCATGTACCATCTTTCCACAAATAAAACAAACCTTCTATGAATGGGATTTGTTCCCCTGTTGGTGTTGTTGATTGCTATGCTTAAAATTTTGTTTAGAAGTCCTCATGGGCTTCTTTCCTTTCTGAGAGGAGGCAAGTGCATGCTCTTCATCAGGGTCCTCTGCATTTTGCATGGCTTCTTCCTAGTGCAACAAGTTAACCAACGAGACAAAGGATGGTTTATGACCCGTGACATTCAACGTGGTCACAAAAAAATTATATGCAGGGGGCAAAGCTCGTAGGACAATAGGAACCAAAGAGTCATCTTTCACTGGTTCACCCAATGCTTCATGTGAAGCCCAAAAGGTTGCAACTCTACGAAGAAAATCCTCCACTTTTTTCTCGGATTTCAACTTTAGACTATGGAGTTGGCTTTACAGATGAAGAATCTGGTTTTGATTCTTTGTCTCAAAGACTGTTTGAAGCTTATCTCAAGTATCTCGAGTTGTAGTGGCATTACGGATATGAGGTTGAACCTCATCCAAGACTCTGAACATGATTATGAGCTTAGCCTTTTGATTGACTTTGTCATATTTGCGTTGTTGATCAACGTCAATAACATGTCAGGGCCATGTGCCATCAACAACTGTCCATATGTCCTCAAATTCCAAGTGAGTTCTATCCTTAGTTTTCTACGTTGCATAGTTGTCACCTCGAAGAAGCTGAGTCTTTGGCAAAACAAAACACGTTCCATTTTTGGCCATGTGTGCAAATCTAATCAAACTGTAGAAAGATGGATTGGTGCCTTATAACTCCAAAAGGTTTCCCTTTCTATACACTGTCAAACCGATATACCAGACCTCTTTATATGTGCACCTAAAAGAGACTTCCAAAAGGTTCGTCCTTTCGACATACCCTTTAGTACATGAAAGAGACTTCAACACACATGAGAGTAGAATGGTACTGGGTACATAGACAATATGTGAAAGAGATTCGTTCTGTCATTACCACCTGCTTAGAAGGAATTCCGCATACGTGGGCGTAACTTCCCTATATACTTGAAAATTCTAACCGTCAGACTTTACGTCTATCGACATTAACAAATGGGTAACGAAAGGATGGTTTATGAAAATATCTGAGCCTTATTACTCCCCTACGATTTAAAGAGCTGATGCTCAGACGTCATTATTGCAGCTATGTTAGACTATAAACACAGTAGCTCATAGCATAACGGTACTATCCGTAAACATGAACCAAAGGCATCGTTGATACCAAACATTGTGAATGAGATTTTACAATCTCTTTATTTTTGCACTAATTTGATTTGATTTATCAAAAATAAAACTTTTACAAATGCTTACCAAGTATAAGTTGCAAGCACATAAAATGCAAAATACAATTTCGTAAATGAAAATAATTAAAATAATCCCTCCAATTTTGTCTTTTTTTGTTTTGTCTGTTGCTCGTCTTTTTGCAAAATTACAAATTTGACTAAAAAAACTTTTGGTGATTTGACCTCTAGACCTCCCACTTGTCTAGGTTTTAGCAAAAAATCAACCTACCAATTCCTCTATGCAACATTTCAGATTTAATAAGGACAAAACTGAAATAAAAATAGTAAAATCACACCCTTCAGGTTGACACCACCATGGATTTGATTAGCTGGCAGGCAAAATCATCTCAAACGTCCTTTTTGTACTCCACTTTGAAAGATTTGACCAAAATGCCAACTTGGATGATAGTAAATAGTTGTCCGGTGTTATTCAAGGGTGTACATCAAGTTTGAAAGGTGAAGAGCATCAAGCAAACATTCACTTTCAGGAATTAGAACTGAAATTTCATGTCCGTATGCCCAGATATAAAAGAAAACCGATATGCTAGTCCACATGTTGATTCAAATCTCTGCAACAACTTGGAGCATCCCAATTTGTTGTACGACCTTGTGCACAATTGTACGGCATATAGAGCATATAACAGCATGCAAAAAACGGCACCCAAAAATTATTCCTGTACAGCTTGAAATCGCAGAAAACCATATTGCAGGTACATAATGACAAAGATCAGATTAGAGGCATCCAAACAGTGGTATGGCCTAGTGTAAGGGTGTACGTCCAATTATGGAAAGATGCAGGGTGGAGTGACAGATATGTCACAAAAAAAAACAGAAGCTGAAGATGCATGTACGGTCAGATATTGAGAAAAGTCGTACTGTTGGTCGCTCTACAGACAAAAGGACACACAAAGACTAAAACACTGCCAGAGACCCAAAGGGTTGTACGGCCTGGATGAAAACAACCCAAACAAATTGCAGACGATGCAATATTCAGTCAATAATATGCTGCAACTGAAATCTCCTTCCAAATGTGTGTACGGCTCACATTGCTGAAAACCGTACAAATAGGAGAGAGAAATTGAGCTTTAATGCACTCAAACACGCCAAAAAACTTTTGCAAGTGCAATCTAACTTGCAAAAAAGAATTTTACAGAGCTTGGCTTTACAAATGCTCCGCTCTGATGCCAAATCTGAGCATAAATCTGATAGGATTTATTGAGCTTACTATGGTAAATTTATTCTAATAGTTTTTGTTTTTCAAGAAATAATTTAGATCACTATCAAAAGCATCACAATAAAACATAACATCGATTGCTTTATTTGGTCTCAAATGCTCAAGAAACATTTTCCACACTTCGTAAATTTGAGATTAAAATCATGAATATTCTCATCATGCTCCTTTTTAATATTATAAAAATAGTGCATCATAAGAACAAGGTTGGTTTTGTTGTCATATGTCTCAATAAAGAGATGTTTGAACTTGTCCCATGAGTCGATGACTTTATCAAGCAAATCATGAAACCAATCCCGGGCATCCCCCCAAACTCTGAAAGAACAATCTAATCACAACACCTTCATTTCTATCTCAAACTTATTAATCAAATTAACAAAGGCTTTCAAATGGCCCTTTCCCTTATTTGTATTGTTGCCATCAAACTTGGGCAACATTTTCCTAATTGTCTTGGGAAAAGGAGCATGAAAATTCTGAAAGCAGGCCATATTAATTGGCTGATATCTCTGATCAATAAATGAAAGGCGAGAAGAAGACACATACTTTAAATACAAGAGGAAGCCCCTAAAGCATTATAATACGGATCCATATAATCTGAATTTGTGAGCCCAATATTTGTTCATACCAATTGCTGGCTTCATAATTCCACCATAACCAGCAACATTCATCATAGCAAAATTCAGATCTAGAGGAATACAAATGTTACATGAACATGCAGTTGAATGAGTACTAGCAACCCCTTTTGCATCTCTAAGAAATTGAACTGAGCACACATCCAACTGTTGAAATCAACAATTCCAAAGCACACCTAGTCTGCAAAACATTTTGGAGTTGTCAATACCACAAAGGTATATTCAAATCTGACACAGAAATCAAATTTGAGATATTTATTGGAATCATTGTATGCAAGGGACGAATTCCCAACAAAGGCACCTACTCTATTTGCAAAGTTGACGGACCTAACAAAGTAAACACCTCGACAACGCACAGCAATTGAGATCAAACAGAACATAATGGAGATCACAATGAAAACCAGAGATATCTCCAATTATGCAATGGCTTGAGTCCCCAATATCAAATGGCGAGGAGTATAGTGAATGACCAAGTGAACTGAATACTCCTAACAATGGCACCAATTTGTTGGCACTCAGATCTGCACCCCAGGATTTAGTGGACAAATTAAGAGACAATATAGGATGGGTCATTGTAGTATCAGGGTCTATTGACTCCTCTCTACTTGAGAACAACAAATACATGAGGTGACCTACTCTCTACTCTTCTAGCTCTACTAGACCAAGACTAGAGACCCTAAATCAATTTACAATACATGATGCTTCAACGAACACAGATGATAAACTTGCCCACAATGACCACTCCACCCAATTTGTTGTCACTAGCAGAATGAACACAAGCTACTCAAACTCTAGACTAAGATTGCAGCAGATCTAAGTGAACAACAACATTTACAATTTGCAGCCTTAGTGCTCACAATTTCACATGCACAAATAATGTTGACTTAACAATTATAAACAACAGTGTGTGATAACAAAAAAGATCTCGAAAGCCGTGCAAAAAATTGGGAAAGGAGATCTCAAGGGACAAATCCTTAACAATGAAGACCTCTACAAAATTTGCATTATCAAGGAATGGAGGCCTTAGAGAACAAATTGCTGAGAAAAAATATAAAAAAGGTGATCAAATTAGCCTCTCCAAACATGCCTTATCCATTGGGTAAACATAAGTGAAATGCAAAACTGCGGCAGTATGCAATAAATTCTAGCTCATGCAAAGCTTACAAGTCCTTACACAAACACTCGCAATGGCAGGAAACAAGTTTGACATACCCTGAATATCTCACCCCCAAATTAACCCTGTATAAGCCAAGAATTGTTCACATAATACACTTGAGTGACCTCAGAAATGGATGAATTCCCTAGCAACAAATCAACTAAAGGATTATATAATTTCATTCAAATAAGCTCTCACAGCATATCAGAATTCAATAACCAACAATCAATTTATTGCAAATTCACCACTTATTAAGGAGTTCTCTACAATTACGGAGTCCACAAACCAATGTGAAAGGAAGAACTTACACGCTAATGGAGCACTAACAAAACATAAATGGTATGCTCAATGTGGAGCTCAAGCTATGCTAGACTATTGGCCAACCGATGCAAATGAAGAAGAGACTTCATCTATTTATACAATTTTCCCCTTGGTTCTCAAGAATACTCAAGAGAACTTCTCATCAAAGGCTGAGGTGAGAACAGACTATCTGCATGTGGATGTATCACACTTTCAGCCAATCACAGCTCCTTATCACGCATCGACAGATTACTCAAGTGGCTTCGTGGGCTATCAATTAACAAGTGGTGAGTGATCACAAGTCTACTCAAGCATAAACAATTTGTGATCATACATAACATGGAGGAAACACAAAATTTTCCATAGAACAAGTTCTTAGTGCAACTTTTAGTCTCCATAAAGCACAAAGGTCCCTTTGAGAACACCCCATGGCATGTGTTGTAGTGTGAGATTAGGAAGACCACCTACAATGACACTTGGCGCAAAATCTCATTTCAGTTCCTAAGGACCAATCTAATGAAGTTACACCATTATTTGGTAGAGCCGAAGGCTCAACAATGTGCACAGCACATAAAATTTCAGTCGATCAATCAACACTCATTTTATTAATCAAAATCCATACAAATATATAGGAGACTTATTTCCTATAATTGGGGATGCTCTGCTCCCTATAATCACTCAACAAATAATCTCTCGATTATCTATAATATCTAACCGTAAAATATTGTTGTTATTCACAACAATAACATACCAAATAATAAAATCTAACTTGGGTAATAGTATAATTACTATTTACCAAAGTAAACTACCTAATGTAAACGCTAATCCTTAGCATTGCCTCCCTTAGAGTTTACATGGAGAGAGAAGGGACAACTACACATCACTATATTGCCCTCCCACAAGATTGACATGTGGATGTCGGTTCGCCCGAAAATGCATCCGATACAAAATTTGTAAAAATTAATTAGGAGAGAAAATTTATTACAAAATACCTTTCAAGGCTTATTTTAGAACTTTTGACTCAAAAAAAAAATGACACTTACTTTAAAAGACAACTAAAAATGACTCCGAATTTTCTAATAAGAAACTATTAGAAAAGACAAAACAACATAGCAAAAGCATAACATCTTAAAAATAAAGCCATTAAAATACTAACAATTTTAAACTAAATATAACATTAAACAATTGTAAACCTAAAACTAAAACAAATATAAATATATAAAGAATAAAAATTACCTAATTTAAAAAACTAGATAAAAGAAATGCTAAATGATATAAATGTAAAAAAACACATTATTAAAAACTCCAAAATTAAAAAGAATCACCTAAACCTAATACAACTAACAAAAGACAAAACCACTAAATAATATAAATACTATAAAAGAAAACACTTATACTAGAAAGACCATAGCAATAAAAGCATGCATACATCTAAACTTGTTATAAAGATTAACAATTAAACAAATTCAAACTAAAACAAAAATAAAACGAACCCTAAAAAGATTCTCGAAACTTCTATCATTAGCTTCCATTGTCGATGGGAATGGAGATATTGACACCGCCGTTTGGAAGAAGCCCGAGTTGAATGAAATGACTATTTGGCGAGACTACAATCGTAGATTTGAATGTCGATCTGAGTTTGTCAATAGGATCACCAATCGAGTTGAGTGCCAAGCTAAAACACCTTGATCTAGAAACAAAGAAATGATCTTGTGGTGATTTGATGCAAGACAGGGTCAGTGGCAGCTTGTTGCATACATTGGAGTTGAGCATGAGCCGTTGATATTCACCAAGGGGATTGTTTGATTTGAAAGTCTTCACCGCAAGAGATTTAGGTCAGCCACGAATTGTTCAAATAGAGCTCTCCACAATCCACATAGGACTTGCAACAGGAGTCAAGCTCGAGTTGCTAGCCTAAATGAATGCCAAGATTTACAAGATGCCATGAAGCAATAGTGAACACCAAATTATGTAGAGGAGAGGGTCGAGACCGAACAATTGATCTGAGTCAATGTCGATACAAAAGCCAATGCTCTTCAAAGCTATTCAAATACTCAACTAAGGAACCATACAACCTGTAATTTTTTTAATATAAAATACTATCAACAAAATATACAATGGTTTGCACTGTAAACCTTTTGACAAAATATAGTGGTATGTCAATGGATAAGAGAGATGGACGTGGTCCTCACTCCAAATCTCTTTTTAGGAACAAGACCAAAATTGCAAACAGGTCCAAGGGAGAACCTGCTCTGATACCAAATAATGAAGTTACACCGTTATTTGTTAGACCCGAAGGCTCAACAATGTGCATAGCACATAAAATTTCAGTCAGTCAATTAACACTCACTTTATTAATCAAAATCCATACAAATATATAGGAGACATATTTCCTATAATTGGAGATGCTTCGATCCCTATAATCACTCAACAAATAATCTCCCAATTATCTATAATATCTACCCGTATATTATTGTTGTTATTCACAACAATAACATACCAAATAATAAAATCTAACTTAAGTAATAGTATAATTACTATTTACCAAAGTAAACTACCTAATGTAAATGCTAATCATTAACACAATCGCCAACGTGTTTAGGAAGACTGCCTACGACACTACGACCCTTGAACGATCCAAGTGGCATCCTCTGAATGCACCACTTGTGAGACATGTGACAGCGTCTGTGTAATGTCCCTAAATAGGACAATTCAACTAAAAAGAGGTTTCTCCTAAAATTCACAAAATTCTGAAATCTGAAATTAGCTAAATCAGCAAACCCTAGCTCAAAGATATGCCTCAAAAACATGCAATATACTTCCAAACTCAAGGTGCCAATGTGCAAATCATATATAGGTAATTTTCAGCAATTACCTTGAGCAAATAACATCTTAAAATTATCCAAAATAAGCCACGAACTAAAAAAAAGATTTTATACCTTTTTACCCCTTGTATGTGGATGAAAATCAGATTTAACCTTGCTCTAAAATATCTGATTTTACACATAAAACAACAGCTGAATATTTGTCAAACCCTTACCAAAAATCATAAATAATTTACCAAAAATAGCCACACAAATCCAATGCCCTTTTTGGGCCTTCAAACTGATCAAAACCCTCTTCCGACGTAGTCACCCTAGGTCAAACTCTGCATATAAAAATCATAAATATTATTTGCCCTTCAATTAGGGTTTTAACCCCCTTCAAACAACAAACCCTCACTCCAATTCAAGTCGCCAAACTTGAAAAAAATCCTCAATAAATATTAGCCATAAATCCACAATTTATGAAGTCAAAACCCTCATGAAATCTACCCAAAAATATAAATAAATAAATCAGAATTTATTATTTATTTATCCACTTAAAAAAAGACTTTGCAAACCTTGTTCAATCACATAAAAAGTCAATGCCACACTTCAACAATAATCATCAATAAATTCTAGCAATGAAACTAGGTCAATTGATCTCAAATTAGCCTAGAAACCCACACAAACAAGTCACCAAGCAAGTCACCCCACTCTAGGGCAATAATCAAATTCTACTTTTGCAAAGGTGGTGTCAAAAGACACTGTTTGGTCGAATAATCAACTGCAAAACCCTACAAACACTTATTAGACATACATCCCAATATTTTCTTCAAGCATGAAAAATCAATATCAATTTTCAGCGTATACCTTGTATTTGTACTCTCTAAAGGGAGTCGAACCACCTTGGGGGTAAAATACCTCGTGACTCTCTTTGTCGACTTTTTAGGATATCTTTTCTTTTCTTTGTTCAACTCCCAAGCCGACATTCCTCTTTTTCAAATATAATATTAAATTAATTGCCTAAATAACAAATAGTTATTAAAATTATTTTTAAGCAATAATCCAATAATTATTTATCTTCTAAATATCATAGTGGGAAAAACCACTTTTAAAAAAAAAATCTATTAATCAACTAGAACTGCCTTATATGGATAAATGATAAAAATCACGATTCGGGCAATCATAATTAATTACTAAAATAAAACCTCAAAAGTAATCTTTTAGTCTATGGGGAAAGTAGACTAAAGATCTTCAGTACCTGCTCATAAGTGATTTGGAAATGGGGACATTACACTCTGGTTGGTCATGCACCACAAACTCCATGGTGAACCATCTTGCTTCAATTTTAAACTATGTGATCCGTGGGATCGAGCCACTCAAATTAGGACATGTGGTGGTCGTTAATAATTCATGAGGCACAGGCTCACAAATTTCCACATGTTTTTCAACTGACCTAGTGTGGATCCATTATACCTCTTCATTTCACTTGAATGTTATTTGGGATTCGCAACCAAAAATTCACTACGCTTGCATCTAGGCTCAAACCGAAGACCTCCCAAATATAAGATCTTGTCGGTGACCAATTGTACTGCAAACCTTTGTGGAACTTACTCAAGCCACTTTTGATATACTAAGAACCCAAAAGAGCCTTTGAGGCAACAACAAACCACCACCGAGATCGTAACATGTGGCATCTTCCTATTGGCCATGGTCCATAACATACACATAATTATGAATTGCATCTATATCTCCCCATGGACTCATCAACTTATATATTGCAGCTCAAAACTCGGGTCGGGTCCACTCAAAGTGGATCATAGGGTTATGCATATATGCAAAGAGTGGATATGCGACCAAATTTTTGATAAAATGAAACCATTTGAAAATGTGATAAAGTGACCATGGGAAAAGGTTTACAAGGTGAACCTTAGACCAAGGGACACAAAGGTGGTCGCATTGTAATTTTATAAAATGAACCTAGGTTTCAAGGTAAGAGTGACTACAAACAAACTTAGCTGTAATAAAATGAACCTAGACCCAAATGAATGAAAGTGGCCACAAGGAGACTTGAATTTTGCAACTATTACAGTGTGACCCTCTTCAAATCAAGTTAAAACCAAACTGAGTTGCACTAAGGATGAGACTTGGAAGTATGTGACAACAAAGATTGAATCAGCTAAAGAATTTTGGCGAAGGGATAGGATACATCCTGTGGTGGGGGCACTAGAAAGCCAATCTGGGAGACCACAATTATGTGATTAAAATCACAAGGAACCTCATGGGAGTGGCCAAAACACTTAGCAATATCTTTGAAAGTCCAGCAAATGTCTACATTTTTCTTGTTAAGGATCTCAAAACGTCAAGGGACAATTTGGGCTCCAACCAGGCCACCAAAGGAAAGGGAGTGTGGGCATTAAAATAACGTATGAGAGAGCTCATTTGAACACATTCATGTTGCCATTTGATAAATCTCCACATGCATTACACACATAAATAAAGTGGCATGGAATCAGATTTGGTACTCATACGTTAACTCTTTTGCTGATTTCTCTGATAAATTTGCCATGGTTTATTTATAACAAAAAATTGGAAGTAGGGAACCCTCTTTTTCACAGATATGAAGTACAGAAGAGAGTTAACAATCCAATCTCTAAAAAATACTCTCAGCAGTAAAGTATTTGTTAATACAGATTAATAGTTACCATTTTCCATCCAAAGGTATCATAGCCCTTGATGTGAAAAAGTATTCAGATGTTGCGTACACCAATTCCTCCTTTGAATAAGCTGCAGAAAGGAAAACTACAAAAAGAAGAAAGCAGAAATGGCTAATGATATATCTGAAGATTGTGTCATCTTGTACCTAGGTGTTCTGAAAAGTTCTTTAGCTCCAGCTCCAAGTTCTGAATGTGCCTCTTGTCTCTTTCACGAGCTTTATTCAGTTCATCCACCTTGGCTTCTGTGTCCTGAATAAATTGAGGGATAAAAAACAATCAGTGGGTTCAACAAGTTCCAATCCTCAAAATATACAAGACCAACAAGTCTGCCATAACACAATACCAAACAATGTCAGATAATCTCAACACTCCAAAATATGTTGTAACTGAGAGTAAGGATTGATCGGCAAGATGTAAATTCAATCTTTTTGAAGACTATTGGGTAATTAACAATCTGACATTGGACTGGAGATCATTAATGCAATTAAAAACAAGGGATCAAGGGAAAATACTCGCATTTATGAAAACCAGTATCATGTCTTCCACACTAATCTCAAAAATAGGACATACTACACAAAAATAAAGAGTAGCAATGATAGAATACATACTGATAGTGATGATATAATAAATTTCAGTTACCAGTTTACATTATCCACAAAAATAAATTGAACTTAAAAGTAATCATTATTTCTTAAAAACGTAAGGGTTACTTAAAATTTCAGGAAAGCATATCCAATTAGGGGAATACAAAAAATGCATAAATAGCACTGGATGCTCTTAGTAGATGCTTAATGTAGGAGCCTGTTCATTCAGAAACTTCAACATTAGCAGTAGATTCACTCGTATATGAGCCATTGTCTCCCAGCTAGTAACTGGGACAAATTTAGTAAAACCTAATAAGTATAGAAACTCGTACTGTAAACTCAGGGATAGTCCGACCAGGGATAGTCCGACCAAAATCTACTACCAGGTATAGTTCTTGATTTCAGATAGTGAGACTCAGAATTCAATTGTATACCCAGCATCTTAGGCAAGCACTTTCTGCAATTTCTTGGCAGGATGGGCATTGGCCACTAAGATGTTTGTTTTCATCCCAAGCAAACTCCACGATCTGATATTTGAGAGGTTTTTCAAACTTACATATGACCACTTTCCAATGTGACTACTGGGTGCACATGGCGCCACTTGAAACATTAAGAACAATGGGTATAATCTCTGAAAGAAAGTAGACAATAGACATTTAGTCACAAAATTGCTATATTTATCAAAATTTCATGGTTCAATGTATTTGGTATAGTGCTCTTTCTGGAAACTCCATCTCAAAGTGTTTAGATCATGGAGTTTCCAGAAGATCACCATACCAAACTTCTTGCTAACAGTAGACTAGCTGCCATATCACCATTATGGTTCCCAATACTCTGATTACAGTGCCAAACTATCATCGAACGAAAAATGGCATCAAAGAAAGTAATTATATTTAATGTCCAGAAATGACCAAATAGTTCAACAAGAAGCAAAAGTACAGCAAGTTACAATAGCTAATCAGAACTGTAAAAGGAACTCCAACAACCAAAATTAAAGTATCTAAAACTCAAACTATGAAGAGAAGCGTAAGTCCAAAAGGAAAAAGTTACAAACCCTCGACAAGCCAGTATATATAAAATTTAAATGCCTTGTAATGCAAAACAAACCTATGAAAGGAAGGCCCCTTGTCGAAGGAATTGCCTAAAGAGCCAAAAGAACGGGGTCAATGGAGATTGAGCCTCTTTAGTCTGCATCCGAATCAAGAGCAGGATAAGGGCCAGGAGTTTGTTGATGACCTCGAGAGAATTGCCCAAGCTATAAGTGGGCCCAACTGACCAATCCACCTCCCAATGCCTCTCATAACATACACAATCAATGATCCCCCAAACATAGATAAAAAATTGGTAACGCACATCTTCCCTTGTAGACTAGACTGCGACTAGGATAGGATAGCTAAGTCCCCAAGCTAGATGCAAGAATAAGAAGTCCAAGGTGCCCTGGTCCTGATTTATTTGAAGAAACAACAGAAAAATCAAAATTATCAAAGCAGACATTCTTTGGAGATGTCATAATTAGGCCAGTTGACTAGGTGGGCATTGAGAGAGCACAGAGTATTATGCTGCAGTTTACAATCTAGTGTAAGCACACTGTCCAAGAAATTACTCAATAAAATGAGCGTATTTGAGTACACAAGCACTGGGGAAAGGTATTATGACTATGATGCAAACAACTAGAATTTCTCCCCTCTAGCCTCCTAGCACGAAGCTTGCCTCTTTTATGCTAAAAAAATTATATAGATTTCTAGAGATCTTATTGTCCATCAGATTTTTTTTGAGGCAACACTAGGCACACAGTCTTAGACTCCCTCTTATCTAGATGAGAGAATGTTCACATTGGTACCGTAGTAAGACATATCATCATCCCCCAAGGGAGAGGAACCACAGGATTTACACTCTTGTGAAGGAGATTGAAGAGAACTTCATTTACAAATGATTAAAATTCTATGAAATTAAGAGTGGTAATTTATTTATATTCAAAGACTAGAGAAACCTCTCTACTTTCTTCTAGTCTCCTAAGGAGTGCCTCCTAGCTCTTTTTACCTATGAAGCAATGATATTAAGGTCATCATCTTTGAAAGGTCTTGTAGACCAATTTGACTGATCACATTTTTCATTTCACCAAATTTCACAAGGTAGACACACCAAACTTTTTGCATTTTTGGCCAAAATTCATACAAATAGAGGATCGCAGTCAGACAATTTTCTTCTCATACTCTTCAGATGATTGTCCCAAAAGTCCAGATCCCGTAACTGATGTATGAGGATGACCAGATAAAATTTCATCTAATGTGAGTCCCATAGACAGACTCTATCACCAATTTGTGACATCTTCCAAGAAGTCTTCAAATTTGGATGGTACAAGAATACCTGGTAACCAATGCCCCAAAGAATAACTTCATTGGCTCCTTTAGCTCAAAGCCAGTCCTTTGGTGGCATTGTTGAATATTACATTGGGACCTTATTTAGTGTTGATGATCCTAGACACTACTGTTACCATAGGTATGCATGAGTCGTAGTTTTCTTGTGTCCACAGGAGTAGTTTTACAGCTTGGATCGTATTTTGTTATGACTTTTTAACTCCTGATTTTTAGGATTTACAGTTTACCTTTTTGGGTAGACCCCTTGTTTATGTAACAGATCATATTTTGTAGTCCTATTGACCAACTTTCATCATTTGTGGACAATTAAGATGTGAGAATCCAAGATGAAACAGTTCTTGTACTAGTTTCTGGATCTCAGCTTTGTGATGATGGGGATATCGATAAGGCTTACTGTTGACCAGTGATGAACTAGGTTTCAACTCGATAATATGCTCAATATCGCCTTCTTGGAGATAGACCAAACTGGTTTGATAATTACCTTCATATCTTTTCCTTTCAAGTCTTTCACGCTTTTCTTCAACAAATTGAATTCAACAGGAAAATGCAAATACACATTCCTAGTCATCCTCTCTATATAATGAGATGACACAAGCTGACGTGAAGTAAGTTTAAAGCCTTTGAGAGTGTACTCCTGTCCTTCCACTGTTAATTCTCACATTGACAGCATTGTGTTGTGGCATTTCCTCAAACAAGCAGAGCACTGCCTTTCTCTACCATTACACCAGTTTCTTTTATAGGATAAATGAAAAGTTTTAGTTTTCTCACTACTGCCATGTCAATAAAATTGGGGGTGCTACCTGAGACAATTAGTACTATAACATTAGACTTATTGATATGTTCTTTAATCTCGAGTGTTTGTGTGTGAACCCAATTACTACAGACCTTCAATTGGACCTTTCCATCAGTTGTTATTCTTCTATTTCATTAAACTCCTCAATGTTATCATCAAGATTGGAATCATCACAATATTTTTTTTAAGCATTCCCTTCCCCACATCTTCTTGTTTGTGAGATTCTTCCTTTTCCTCTGTCACATTTTGTTTAACAGAATTAGGTGGTTGTTACTGCAGAGATTTGTATTTGTGAAACTCATTTCTTGCATCTTGTGGAGATTGCAGCAAGTTTTTTTTGTTGACATACTACTTTATTTTCAACAAGGCAAGCCTTTTTACGTAAGTCCAAAAAGCGCAGTCTTAACTCATTCCGTATTTCAGTTCTCAAGCGATATGGCCCCACAGAAAATCAGCAGAAAACCAGAAGAAAACAAGGACATAGCCACCAAAACAATATTGATAGGCTTCATTACATATATTATCTAGATTTACAAGGATGAGAATAAGTGCTATTTGGCTAAGGCCAAGCAAGTGCCTAACAACTGGGTAAGAAAAAACACCTCAATTAGTCATGCATACATGGTTGAGAAGGGCTCAAGTGAATTGTGCCATTTGGAGGGAAAGATAGTTCCAACTGATATTTAACATAAACTGTAAATTGGAAAAAGGGAAATTATAAAAGAAGAACTGGGCTCAAAAGGATTCGGTATTCATTATTCATCTTTAAAATCAAAACCCTATTCTAGGTTGGCGCTTTTGCGTTCGACTTTTCCATCTGACGACGATATCAAAACTCTATTCCAGAGTTTCTATTAATAGATTGCATTGATGTGAATTATAAATCCACTAGCAAAGAATCATTTTATGATCTTCAGCTTGACATCAAGGGCTGCAAGGAGGTTTATGCTTCTTTCGATAAATATATTTGAGTTGAGAAACTTGTTGGTGACAATCAATGTGACGCAGCAGAAGAATGGGCAGCGTAGATGGAAGAGTATATGATTTGCTCTCTTCTGCGGCATTGCACAAAGATGGATATGTTCAAGGAAGCTTATAAAATTGTAAAAAAATATAATTTGCAACAAATATTCCCTAATACATATCATCAATACAAGAAAAGTACATTGAGGAAGTTCATAAAAAAAGAATATTGGGATGTTGCAACGTCGATAACCACCAAAGACCACATACTAGAGTTAATAACCACCGAAGACCACATACTTGTTGCATACCTCGTTTCTTTGGCCCAAGGAGTTGGAAATGCAGAAAAGGCAACTGATCTGTGCCATCGCCATCATTTAACATATCTTCTTCTATACAAGATCCAAGGTATGCTAGATAGGGCAGCAACAGTTTTCTCTTCTTATATTGGTTTTGATTCAATTGCTAATTGACTATCCAATACTGGCATGATATCCTCCGTATGCAATGAGTTGTATTTGTGTGGAAATAATATCACATTAAAGAAACGTGCTTAATAGCCTCAAGGGGGAAGAAGTACAAATAGGGCCAGTTGAAATACCATCAAATTTGCAAAAAGAATCAAACAAAGTGCAAGACGGTGGTAAGAAAGAGGAAACATTACAACAACCAAAAGATGTAATGGCGAATGTGCTCCCAGACAGTGAACTGAAAGCTGAGACATCACAGGTAGCACAAGCTCCTTTGTCGTTTCCTAGCTCAAGGATTCATGTTGTACAAAAGAATCAAACAAAGTGCAAGACGGTGGTAAGAAAGAGGAAACATTACAACAACCAAAAGATGTAATGGCGAATGTGCTCCCAGACAGTGAACTGAAAGCTGAGACATCACAGGTAGCACAAGCTCCTCTGTCGTTTCCTAGCTCAAGGATTCATGTTGTACCTCTTCAAGGATTCTCAATATCCTAAAATTCAAAGAAAGGTTATTCTTTGGATGAGTCATCAATGTACAAGAGTTTGTTACAAGAAAAAGCGCAGAAGGAAGGGAAACCTTTTCCAGTATACAACACAACTAGATCTGGCCTATCACATACACCTGTTTTCAAGTGCACTGTGAAGTTTGATGGGATGACATTTGAAGGAAAACATGCTAAAACTAAGAAACAAGCAAAAAAGAATGCAGCTTCCATTTTGTGGTTTGCTCTTAAAGATAGTAGATCATTTGTTTATGTTGGGCAAATGCATTATGATAAAGCAAAAGAATGGTTTGTGATGCCTAGAAAAAAAGAGGTAGTCATAGTTAAGAAAATTTCTCATGAGGCACAAATAGCCTTGGCAACCAAATAGTTGGCATCGAGAGGCATTCATGCCCTCTCATTTTGTGAGCAAGGTAAACATCATGTTATTCAAATTGTTCAAAATTAAGTATATTGTGGTGTTTAGACATTTGCTTGCCTAAGCAACCAGATAGTTGGTATTGAGAGGCATTCATACCCTCTCACTTTGTGAGCAAGGTAAACATCATGTTGATATTCAAATTGTTCAAAATAAGTATATTGTGGTGTTTAGACATTTGCTCCCAAGGTCACAAAAGGACATAGAAAATCAGATTTAGAATTGTAAATCCCCAAGGATGAATTGGGATCCAAGTACTATAGAGTTGGTCAGTTGGGGTAAGTAAAAGCAGTGGAGCTTTCAATTGCTTGAGGGCAAGCAATTCTAGGAAGGGTAGACTGTCATGTCCCCTTTTCAGAATTAAGCCACTCAGAAGAACCATAGCTTATTACTTATTTCCCGTAGGCTAAGGGATAAAGTTAGGACAATAAATTAATAATAATACTTTAAGTTGTCCTAGGTCACTTTTATTTTTTTACATAAAAAGGGCACTTATGTATTATTATTATTAAAGAGGGCCAAAAATTAATTATTATTAAGTGGATGAAAAGTAATATTTTATTAAAAGTATTTTAAAATACTTTTAAGGTGAAATTAGAAAAATGAACTTATAAAAGGAGTTAGGCTCAAAAGAGTTATTATTCAATATTCATCTTTGACAATCAAACCCTAATCCAGAGCTTGAGTCATTGCATTCAATCTTTTCATCTGAGGAAGAAAACCCTCTAATATATAAGTTTGGAGGACAAAAACCGTCTACCCATTGAGGTGATTCCATTCAGGACTCATATTTCATTATCGAATTCCAGTTTCGGTGTGATTGAAGATTGCTATAAATTTTTAGAATTCATTAGGGTTTGATATATCCCTTTCATCTACAGTTGTGTTATGTGGTCTTCCCTTCCAACTGGACTATTGTGTTGGGGTTTCTATTAATATTGCCTCCTGCATTGGGCTTTCTCCCCATCAAGGCCTACTGCGTGGAGAATAGGTCATCAAGGACTACTACGTGGAACTATTTTAGTGTCCAAGTCTGATGTAATACTCCTTCAAGACTATTTTACCTTTATTTGTTGTCATACCAAACAAGAACCAACTTCAGATTGTCGCGCTAGGGTTTCATCTATACTTGGGGTTATTGCATTGAGGATTATGTCACCAGCTGAGTCTAATTTGTGCAAATCAAAGTGGTTGTTGTGGCCTTTACTTCCAGCTGTAACCTTACTTCAAGCTTAATTCAAATCGTGATCCCTATGTTGTTTGTTGCTTATTGTTGCATGTAATTCTTTTACAAAGGTTTATTCAAGAGTTTTGTCTTTTGGCCTTATGAGGCAAAATAAATGTAGCGATTTTATTACAACATTCTATTATTGTTTAGATTGCTTGTACGGTTTCAGTGAAGTCTCAATTAGGTTTTCAATATCAAAATTGCATGTAGGATGTTTTAGTATTTGTTTGATAACCAGTATTGAAAAGGATTCACAGAAAACTTTAGGGTTGATAAATTATGTAGAAAGGGGCAGTACAGTGGTATCAGAAATATGATCATGTCAGCTTGCAAGGTAAGAGATAGAATGGACAAGCATTTAGAAGAGTATCAAAATAGCATATCAAATTTAGTGGCATCAATATAAATATGACTGGATAGAAAAGAGTCAGAAGACGAATGGCAACAACTCAAAATTGATTATGAGGCCTACTGTGAAGAATATTATAATCTAAGCCTAAAAATTCAAACTGGCATGATGCTCCAAGATTTATGTGACTTGAAAAGAAGGCATGAGCCAAAAAGAAGGATCACTCAAAATCGTCTTACTTTACCTTTGAAGAATTCTTGAAGATGCTCGAAGAAGGTAAAAGTAGAAAATTAAAGGAAGAAGAGCGGCCGAAACCAAAACCTCAAAAAATTGCTAAGAAGGAGATCAAGGAGCAAGAACCCAAGAATGCATACCTGAAGAAATAAGAAAATCCAGGACCGGAACTAAAAGAAAGTGAACAAACCAGTTAGCAAGAACAGAAAGAATCCACCATGCAAGTTGAAGGTGAAGAGTCCTCAATAGAAGGGGGTATGAATTCTAATAAACAAATTGTTTGTAATAATGAAGTCAAGAAGCAAACATTACACATTGAATGTAAAATGTCCATAATTGAAAAGAATCTACCAAAGAATGAGCCACTACCATATAAGACTGAATTTCAGAATAATCATGTTGATAGGCATGAATAATCAAGGAGCTGATTATACATTCAAAACTGATTACAAAAAACCCTTACTGCAAAAATCCTACAACAAATGAATAAACTCAACAATAAATATCAATCAATGTCCAATAGCTTGGAAACAAAGTACACTAGTCCCCAACTAGTATGGCAGGCTGGAAAATGTTGTTGTAGATGTACAGCAGTCGCTTTTCGAGTGTGACGCTAGTTGGAATGTCCATAGTGGGCACAAGCAGGCACCAAGGAGAATGCCCAACAGCAAATGCAGCAAGGCATATAGCAGTCCTCAATTCTGATTGACGCCAAGCATAAAAATGGGGCGAACACCCTCTAAATAGCCACATAGGTGTACGACAACCCAATCAAGGGAACATCAACTACTGAGGGTTTTAAAAACAACAAAGATCCACTTAAACCCCAACCCAACAGTCAAGAAATTATTTCAAAAGTTTACAGGGGCTGGAAAATAATGGCAATCCTTAATCATATTGAAACTGAAGTTTAACCCTGATTTGCAAGCAAAATTATGATTCACGGATGGAATCACCTCAAAGGGTTAGAGGGTTTTCATCCCCCACACCTGTATATTGGAAGGTTTTCCTCCTCAGATGAAAAGATTGAACAGAATAGCTCAAGCTTTGGATTAGGGTTTGATGGGGAGAAACCCAACCCAGCAGCCCAACTTGAAGGGAAGACCACGTAGCACAATTGTAGATGAAAGGGAGATATCAAACCCTCATGAATTTTGGAAATTTATAGCAATCTTCAATCACATTGAAACTGGAATTTGACCACGATCTATCAGCAAAAATATAATGCCTGAATGGAATCACCTCAATGGGTTAAAGGGTTTTCATCCTCCAACCCTGTATATCAAACGGTTTTTCATACTCACATAAAAAAATTGAACCATTCAGCTTTTCCATAACCTATAACAATGTAATGTTCCTTTATAAGTAATTTTGTGAATTATGAAATTCACTGTGATTCCATTTCAACTGTATATCAAACAACTACTACAACCAACATACAATACTTATACTGAAACCCCAATTGAAATCTTTATTGAATATGAGTTGTATGCAAACAAAAATCCGATGTTTAAATATAAATTGAATAACAATGGTATTACAACAAAACCCTTATTGGTAAATTGAACAATAATCGTAATATATCAAAAGAACCTTATTGATGTTAACCATCAGTATGACAATGACATTTAGTAGCTTAAAACATGTACTACGCCCACCTCCAAGCTGGTGATTATTGGAAACAGTGAACAACTTTCACCAAAGTCCATGATATGGACCCTGTGTTGGAACGGCAAGTATGTCAATGTCCACAACAGCACATAAAGATCACAACCTACAGTTTGAAGATGTAACTCTTCTATTTGAAGATGAAACCTTGTTGTTTGAAGATGAAACCTGTTGTTTGAAGGCAGAGTTGTAGATAATTCCCAAATCAATTTATAATAGCAAATCAATGTGTTGAAGACCCAAAGAGGGTTACAGCAGTCATAAATACAACTAATGGCAGGGTACAAATCATTGTAGTGACGGTACGGATCGCTGTAACAAAGTGGTTATGTAATAAATTTCAATCTTTTGGCAAAATTATGATCCCTGAATGGAATCACCTTGAAGGATAGGAGGGTTTTCGTCCTCAGATCCTATACATCGGAAGGTTTTCGCCCTGAGCTAGATAAGTTGAACACAAAAACTCAAACTCAAGAATAAGGTTTTGATTTCAATAATAATGAATGATTAATGAATCTTTTTGAGCCCAACCCTCCTTTTAGAAGTTCCCTTTTTCCAGTTTCCCTAACCCTAAAAGCATTTAAAACACTTTTAGATAATTATTGTTTTTTGACCCACTTAATGAATATTATTTTTTGGCCCCCTTTATAATATAATACATAATTGTCATTTTTCCATGTTATGAAACAAAGTGATTTTGGACAACTTAAAACCTTATTATTAAATTATTTCTTTAACATCCCTTAGCCTATAGGAAATAAGGAATAGGCTATGAGTCTTCTGATTGATTTAATTCTAAAAAGAGACATGACAGTTTCCCCTTCCAAGAATTGCTTGCCCTCAAGCAAATTGCAAGCTCAATTGCTCTGGGTCCCCCCAAATGACCACTATGTAATACTTGGATCCCAATTCATCCTTGGAAACTTGCAATCCCATGTTTGGAATTCCTCGTGCACAAATTGTTGACATGAGTCCAAAACTGCCTTCGCACACAATTCTGATGTTACAGAACCTCCACTCTATGCTACATTATTTGCCACTATAGTTGTTTTTGAGTGCACATAGATCTCGTCCATGTCCAGGTGACCATCAATCAATGACCCCAGTGACATAACAGCACCCTGAGCAACTTTAACATCCGGTCCCAGTTCACAACCTAAATGCTAAATGCTTATACTACAATCTGGATGAATATTAACTAAACAAATCATTTGTTGTGCCTCCCAGTAGACATTGAACTTTACTGGTACCAAGCAGAATGGTAAATGCTTATACCATTGTTGGCAATTTGAGCAAGGAGACAGTTGACAGGTTGAATATCATGATCCAAAAACTAGTTTGAAGACTGAAGAATTGTCATTCTTGTCTAAGGCAGCATGGAATTGTCATTGATGTCAAAGGTTGATGTCACTGATGTCAATGAGATTGAAAATGATCATGCATTCATGTCAAAGGTTGAGTTGAGCAGACTTGTGGAGTAAATCGGGTTTGTGAAGTTCTCTTATAAAATAAGTAAAGCAGTGTCGAAACTCCGAACTGGGCTACTAAAGGTTGTCGGATTTATGGAATGACTTTACTTATTTCATGTTTATAAGTAAAACAAAGTCAAAAACTCGAAGTAGTTTAGAGGAGTTGTTCAGGGTTCTGAAATGACTTTACTTGGTCGAGATTCTGGAACAACTTTACTTCTTTATGTTTTATAAGTCAAACAATGTTAAGAACCCAAGTTAGTCTAAGAGGAGTTTATCAGGTTTCCAAGATAGCTTTACTTCTTCCATTTTCATAAGCTAAGCAATGTGGGAAACCCATAAGGGTCCAGCAAAGAGGTGGTCAGGGATTTGCAAGCACATTACTTCTTTATGTTTATAAACTTAAAAACCCGATAGGGTCTAGATGAAGTAATCGCGATTTTGAACAAAGACTGCTTCTCTCAAGTTGATAACTCAAGTAATGTCAAACACCTAAAAGGGTCTGGAAGAGGCAATCGGGATTTCTGAGTGGTTTTACTTCTCTTACGTACATAAGTCAAGAAGGATGGAAAACCCGAAATAGTCTTGAAGAATTCCTTCAAAGGAATTTTTTCAGAAAAAGTGGCAAGGACAATTCTTTTGGAAAAATAGTCAAGTCCTTTATAGAAAATTGTCCCTTAACAAAAATTTGAAGGGTACATTCAGAAAGTCCGAAGGGTATCTTTTGAACGTTCTGAAGGACAAGTGGACCTTTTCAAAAACTCTGAAGGGTATCTTTTGAATGTTTCGAAGGGCAAGTGGACCTTTTCAAAAAGTCCGAAGGGTATCTTTTGATTGTTGCGAAGGGCAAGTGAACCTTTTCAAAAAGTCCGAAGGGTATCTTTTGAACGTTACAAAGGGTATGTGGACACTTGCAGAAAAGCCAAAGGGCAGATTGCAGAGAATCCGAAGGCTATTAGGACCATTGGAAGATTTTCGAAGGACACTTCCGAATAGAAGCCAATGACAAATTCTTTCGAAGAAATTGGAGGACACTTCAAGATGAAATGGACCTGGACAAAAAGTCCGCAAAAATTGTCTCGAAGACACAAAGGGCCGCAACAATTTGTATAAAGGAACCTTCCGAAGGAATTAAAGCAAGGTCAAAAGATGAGCAAGTCTACAAGGATCAATGTTGCAAGGAGCGTTACAAGAATGGCGAAGAAAAATGAGATCACGCCAGCATGTCGAAGTTTAATGCACAATAGAAAGGGTAAAGATCGAGCATATCGAAGACAATTGAAAAGAGCGGAAGCGAACCCATCATATAGAAAGCAGTGAGATGCGAAAAAGGAAGAAAAGAAGCTCGATGGTT
Organism: Torreya grandis; assembly: GCA_037957365.1. Taxonomy (NCBI): domain Eukaryota; kingdom Viridiplantae; phylum Streptophyta; class Pinopsida; order Cupressales; family Taxaceae; genus Torreya; species Torreya grandis. The sequence goes on from JARHVA010001908.1 coordinate 1,458,845, forward strand.
AATGGCAAAGCAAGAATTAAAATTCATGCTGCTTTAAAAGATCAACGACTCACGCTTGATCGGTGCATTAGATCCAATGGTGCGAAGCAAAGCCAGATTACCCTCCGAGTGCACGCGCATTTGACAAGTGTCAAGAGGTCATAAGGAAAGATCAAACAAAGAAAAAATGTGAACTTGGCGTGATGAAAGAAATAAAAAGCCCGCATTTAATGTGTTCTAACTATCTGTAAAGGAACAACTGGAACTGGTGATGAACTCAATAAATCTTCACGGAACTCAAGATTAATCAATCTAATTGAGGAAGTGACGCAGTTAAAAACAATAGAAGTGCAGATGCCAAAGATAGAAAAGACATTTGAACATTGTCGTTTGAAGCAACAAAGTCAAAGTCACATTGAATACAGATTAGAAGCTTGAACCAGTTAAAAGCAGTTGAAGTGTGAACACTTTACAGATAAAAAACACTAAGATGCATTTGTCTATATATGCTACAAACAAAACATTTGAAAGTGTCTTTTTGCTGCTGCGATGATAATAATTAGAGCGTTAACTCCAAAATTGTCGAGTGAGGACATATGCAGACAGCATAAAAAGGCAAAGCGAATAAGGTGTGTCAAAATAGAAGATATCCAGACACAAAGAGAAAGAGGCAGATAAGACGAGAAGGCACATAGCGTGAAGGTGCAGTTACAGACAAGACTTGTAACAAAAAAACTGAACAGAATTCATTTTAAATCTCTTTTGTATTCTGAAGTTGTAGCTTCATATCTCTGATAGGTTGGTGCCATCAAAAAAACTGAGTTGGTGCTCAATTAGGACATTGGTGCTTCGTTAGAGTGGGTGCTCTTGAATGTAACCAGTGAGGTTTGTCTGTGAAACATCTTTTCTATGAGACTGGATTAGAACAGTAGTTTCTAGCAGTTTTTCTCATTGTGGTTTTTCCCTTTGGGTTTCCACGTAAAAATTTGGTGTTGAATATTCTTGTGTGTGTGTATGATCTATGTTTTTGTTCTTTACTTTGCATATACATTTTGTATCTTGTTTAAAAGTTTTTAAGAACCAAGTTTTAGCTCATCTACTGATTCACCCCCCTCTCAATAGATAGTGTGTTCAACAACCACAATCTAGATGCTGCCTCCTAGTAGACATTGAACTTTACTAGTACCAAGCATATTCCTCATTTCACCCATTGGTTCCAATCATTGAAAATTTTCACATCTTTGGTACAGTTTTGATAATTACTTGATGCCTACACTATATCAAAAACTAATTTTACGTTTCAGTGGATGAGTTCTTGACCATAAAGCATCATGTCTCCTTGAGTATACATATTAATTTCCCGGACAACATCATGCTGAAGTCCTAGTGCCTATGCTACATGTTCCATCATTGTTTCAATCATGACTACTATCTCAACAAATACCGGTCCTCTCATGTAGGTACATGCAAGCAAGTTAGCCTTGGTTATTTTTCCTTCGATTTTCCCATTGGCGATTCCGTATGCCTCTCCTTCAGACTGACTATCATAAACAGATCTATGATTTCTCCAAGAATCACAATCATATATCACAACCTGATGGTCTTCCACTTCCTTTCTTTGACTTCTTGAGCTCTATCAATAGTTTTGTTAAAACTGCTGTGAATACCTTCCTTAATAGTATCAAGCTGCACTTTATGACTTAACAATGGAGTATGAGAATCAATTTTATCAATAAAACCTTACATCTTAGCATTGTTTTGTTTCTAAAATAAGCACAAAGAAAAACAATTTGTCCCTTCTAAAACCTGATTTGCTTCATACTCATGTCCTTGGTTGATCAATAGTTGACTTGCATCAATTTTGTAAATCATTTTCTTATTTTCTTGGTAATCTTCAGTTGCAGTCCTACTTAGTCTTTGATCAAAATACTCCACATGGCCCAACTTTACTTCTTTTTATCTATGACAGATGAGATCAAGCCATTCTCCTTGCTGTAAAAGGTATCATTACCAATATGAGAACATGTAAACTTGAACATGAGGCTATCAGCTGATCTAGTGTCCAGAAAGCATCTTTCCCAGTGCAGCAACTTCTGTTTACAGAAGTCAATGACCCTCGAGTAATGAATGACATCTCTATGTTTCACTGCAGTTTGGTATTTGATTCCTCTCTTATTAGTTGCAATGGCATGAGATATTGAATCATTTTAATGTCATTGAGAAAGAACCTCCATATTCCACCACCATTTTGTGAAAATTCTCTAGTGATTTTAGTGTAAGACCAATATTAGCAAAGCAACTCCAAGAACTTCAATCTCACCTAGTGTAATAGGACTGTTTCCAAGAATTTAAGGGTAAAATGTAAAAGCCACAATGCGTGGCAAAAGGTTCAGATCTCCCTCTTGTTCTTCAAAATCATACAGCCATGGAAAATTATGTTTTCCTTGCCTTCTAGGACGCACACCTGCACCAGTTACAGCAACATCCTCTGGATTCATTACAGCAGGTAATGGATTTGTGACTTTTGTTCATTTTGCACATTGTGGTATAGGTGCTCCCTCAACAAAAAACTTTAGTCCATCAAGATTGCTTCCTGCTCAAACATAAACCGAAGTAGAGGATGGAGGGTCATCTCCACCATGGGAAATTGTCAAAAGCAGCTGGTATACAAGACATGGCTTTCCTAGATATATGAAAAGCCCCATGATATTTGTAGAAAATTGTTTGTATTTTGTAGTCTTGTCATTGAATATGTGAATGACATGACTGTGCAATGCTTCCATTACTTTGGACTTCAGTATCAGGTGTCTCAAACAATCACCTGAATCCCTTACTCTTATGAGTGGACAACCTTGAGCAAAAAGATCTATATGCCCTTTGCTATGAGTTGTGTTCCTCACCTTCTATCCATTCTTATGGTACTTTCCATGATTGAAATAATCTTGCAATGATGTCAAACCTCCACTAGAATCAATGTTTTCATGCCCCGAACTATAATCACGGAGATAGTCAAATTGCTTACCCTTAGTTGTTGAATTTGTAAACTCGATACCTACCTTTACTAAAATACTCTTTTCAAGTGCATGCTTAGCAGTGGAATCGTTTTGATATTCAATCTAATGTGTCTTGAATCAGAACATTCCTTTCATAATCTAAACTGACATCATAGGAATGGTTAAAGTGTTTATCTTCTTCTATTGATGCCTTTGATAAATTTGCATCAAATCCATCATTCAAATAACTCAGGCATTTGGGTATTACCAAAAAGATTCTTCTCACTTTTATTTTTACAACTACCTTGCAAATCACCTTCATATGGCATGAACTCAATCTTTTCAAGATTGATGGGTGCTTCTTGAACATGAACATCTTTTTCAACTTCCTCTTGTATGGTGGATTTCTCCATGCGTTGTTTCCTCTCAATTTCTTGCAGCTCTGAGTGTTCTTCATTCTTCAGCTCATGCTCTACCACTTCTAGTGGTTTTGGCTTAAGTGTCTCCATCACAATTTTTGGTTCCACCATCTTTAATTCTTCTGGTCTTTGCTCCTTGGGTGACTTTTTTTGGTTTTGGTTCAACTTTTTCTTCTTTCTTCTTTAGTCTTCCACTTTTATTTTCTTTGAATATTTCCAAAAATTCTTCAAAGGTGATTTAAGACATGTAAATGTCAAACTTCTTATCATATTCATCAAAGGCAAGAAGTTTGCATTCACCTCTGTCACATTGCTCTTTTAACCATGCCTCTTAAATAGGATCTTTCTTCTGTGCTCTTCTAAATGAAGCTAAAACTTTGAAACTAATAGAAAACTACCCCAATGGCTGATCCTTAAAACTTAGGTTCTTCATGCATGCTTCTTCTCTTTGCAAGGATGTTGCTCGAAAAGTTTTGGAAGGGGGTTAACTGAGATTCTCTCGTTAGCTGAAGAGCTTCCTTCCCCTTGATTCACCTTATTCTGATTAACACCCTGCAAGGCTCAGTCTAACTCTGACATGGATTCCTTCACTATCCTCTGAATTGTTCTTTCCAGATCTCTCTAAACCCGACTAATCGTTTCCTGCAAAAAACTTATGTCATCTGTAGGAACCCTCTTTTCTCTATTCCCCATGATTTTTCATTTGATCCAAGCTCTAATCCACAGGTTGGCAAGATCAATCCTCTGATTCCATTGTAATGTCCCTTTATAGGTAATTTTCTGAATTCTAGAATTTATTGTGATTCCTTTTCAACTATATATCAAATAAATTCTACAACAACCAACATACAATACTTATACTAAAACACCGATTGAAATCTTTATTGAATCCGAGTTATATGCAAACACAGTTCCAATGTTTAAATATAAAATGAATAACAATGGTATTACAGCAAAACCCTTATTGGTAAATTAAACAATACTTGTAATATATCAAAAGAACCTTATTGATGTTAACCCTCAATATGGCGATGACGTTCAATAGCTAGAAACACACTACGCCCACCTCCAAGCTGGGGATTATAGGAAACTGTGAACAACTTTCACCAAAGTCCACAATATGGAACCTATGCTGGAACAACACGTATGTCAATGTCCACGGCAGCAAATAAAGATCACTACCTACAGTTTGAAGATGTAACTATGTTATTTGAAGATGAAACCTTGTTGTTTGAAGATGAAACCCTGTTGTTTGATGGCAGAGCTGTTGTAGATAATTCCCAAATCAGTTTATAATATCAAATCAATGTGTTGAAGACCCAAAGAGGGTTACAACAGTCACATATAGCTGACGATAGGTACGAATCACTATAGCGGTGGTACAAATCACTGTAACAAACTAGTTATGTAATAAATTTCAATATTTCAGCACAATTATGATCCCTAGATGAAACACCTCGAAGGATAGGAGGGTTTTCGTCCTTAGATCCTGTACACCAGAGGGTTTTCATCCTCAAATGGATAAGTTGAACACAGAAGTTCAAACTCTGGAATAGGGTTTTGATTTCAATAATAATGAATGAATAATGAATCTTTTTGAACCAGCGCTCCTTTTATAAGTTCCCTTTTTCCAGTTGCCCTAACCCTAAAAGCAATCGAAACACTTTTAAATAAATATTACTTTTTGGCCCACTTAATTAATATTACTTTTTGGCCCCATTATAATATTAATACATGTCTTTTTTTCATGTTATAAAAATAAAGTGACTTGAGACAACTTAAAACATTATTAGTAAATTATTTCTCTGACTTTATCCCTTAGCCTACGGAAAATAAGGAATAGGCTATAGGTCTTCTAATTGGTTTAATTATGAAAAGGGGGCATGACAATAAGGCCAAGCAAGTGCCTAAGAACTAGGTGAGAAAAGACACCTCTAGTCATGCATATGTGGTTGATATGGACTCAAGAAAATTGTGCCATGTGGAGGGAAAGATAGTTCTAAGTAATATTTACAAGAGCGGAGACTATTACAAGGAGTGAGGCTAATCATTCCCTCCTTGCTTGAAAGTTGGGAAAATTTTTATTTTAAATGAGAAAACATGTCCAAAAAAGCATTTAATTGAACCAGTTGGTCTATGTAGGTAGAGTGCATTCACAACCAACTAGATAAGTAATAGGTTGCTTCTTTAGATTGTTGCAAGCCTAAACATCGAGTAACTTAGTAAAGTATCTTCAGCCAAGATGGGGTTTGAAAACATCATTCATGATGTGCATGAAAGTGGCAGGGGCATTGTTGAGGCCAAAAGCCATGACAAACTACTTGTAGATCCCAAACTCTATCTTGAAGGCTGTCTTCCGGAACTCATTGGACACCATGTGAACTTGGTGATACTCAAAATCCATGTCAAGCTTAACAAGTTATCAAACACCATGAAGTTGGTCCAAAATGTCACCAATGGAAGTGGGATGGTAGTGGTTCTTCACATTGATTTTGTTGAGAACATGATAATCTATGACTAATTGCCATTCATTAATAATTATGCTCTCTTCAACACTACGGAAAAGAAGATCCACATGGAGAAATGTTGCATTGTATGATGTGGATGAATATGGTAGGTGCATTAGTGAGGCCAAAAGACATGACAAACTACTCGTAGATCCCAAACCCTGCCTTGAAGGCTGTCTTTCAGAACTCACTGGGATCCATGTGAACTTGGTGATATCCATAAGGTCACCAATGGAAGTGCATGGTAGTGGTTCTTCACATTAAGTTTGTTGAGAACATGATAGTTTGCAACTAACCACCACTCATTATGCTCTTTCTTCAACACAACTAATGATTCAAGAGGACCTGGGTCACTATATCTTACCACAATTAACGGATATTGCATATCTAGCCTCGTGCAAATGTCAACAGCATTGGGTTCCACACCTATGTACCAATCTACAAGATCTAAATGCACTTATATACTACCACATAGTACTTGCAATGTCAGTATTGTAGGCCTCATCTCGTCTAATAACGACAGTCAGTGATATCACAACATTCATTGGTTATGAAGCGGCTATTACCAACTCTTGTAATGGTTCAACCGACTCTTATTCTCCCTCCATTGTATATTAATGTACACTCCAATTCTTAGTAGTTAGTTACGTAAACAAGAAGGAAGTTAGGGAGCACATAGACACCACACATCTAGCATCTGGATCACTTTGGAGGGGTGTTGTGGGTTGTTTAATATACCTAGAGTAGCTGGTCTATTCTATTATTTTCATATTTTTTATTGGGGTTTGTGTCAAATCCCATTATTGCTTGCTTGCCTTAAATTGTGGACATTACACAACTAGTAGCAATAGCATTCAAGTATAGTGCCATAAAAGTATACTCTTCGTCAAAATGTCCTTCAATTGTTGCCACATTTGTCTTTTGACTGCTTTGTTGAGAAAGTGCATACTGTCACTTCCAACAACCTTTTTTTGATACATCCAACCTTATGACAATATAGCACTTCACATGGGACTTACAAGATGAATCGGCAGGGATATGTTTCCACAACCCCTTTGACTGAGCAACAAATGCACTCTTCTTGTCCAACACTAAACTCATTTGCCTATGTTTCTCTATGATCCTTCTACATCAAATAGGAACTAACATAATCCAATATCAGGGTTTGGCTTTCAGCCATCAAGTGTAAAACCTCCATGAAAGATTCATATGGAAGCATCAAGTTGTTTTTTAATGTCCCTTTATAGGGCCAAAAAAGAAACTACAGAAAATCCACAAATCCCACTTATCTTCAAACAGAAAAGTCACAATATTAAAATGTCAAAATCTGAATAAATTGCCAGAAAGACTAAATCACTGCCCTAGGTCAGTGATTTGGAAAAAAATATTTTTTCTACCTTTAAACAACTCCAAAATTTATGAAATTTGGTTTGCAAGTACTAAATGAATATTCAGATCAGATTCTCCAATTAATTTTGCCACATCATCAATTCTAGAATTTTAATACACAAAATACAGCAGAAACTTATAAAATTAATTGCTCCAAAAATACTCGGCCAATCAACACAAATGATATACCAAAACGACCAAAAAAATAGGAGCAATCCAATGAACTTTATTGCAGAATTGTTTGAGAACAAAATGTCCACAAAAAGTGGAAATTACAATCCCAAAGGTGACATCACCCTTAGGGAGTGTGACGTCACACTCTTAGAGGGGTTCACTCCACCCTAGAGCCCTCACAAATGTATTCAATTTGATCACTCGCTTCAGATCTGATGTCTTTGCTCACTTGCCTTCAAAAATAGACCTAAAATGTAGAAAATTTGAAAATACTTCTTTAGATCAGCAACCTACAAAAAAGCAAAATGTTTTCAATGTGATTTTCGAGTAAAATCACTCTTCAATCAGCAACAGCGACCTTGGGCATTCACATCCCAATCCTTCTTTAAAAATGAAGTTTCAATATATCAAATTAGCATCCTAAATATAGAAACCCTTATGTCCATATTAGTCTTCAAAGTGGGGCGAACCACTTTTGGAGGCAAAATATCTTTTTAAAATCACTTAACCACTTTTCAAAATATTTTTTCTTCTTTTATTTTCCCTCCAAGCTGACATTCTTTTTTTCCCACTTATAATATTAAATTAATTGCCAAAATAGAATTAGTAATTAAAATTACTCTAAGGCAATAATTTAATAAATAATTAATTAATTTACCCAATTTACAAGAGTGATTAAATCACTTTTAGGCAAACAATTAATTAAAATACCTTCTTCAATTATTATTCAAACTCTCAAGTGCAATAGTGGTTAAAACCACTTTTATAAAATGCTTTATTGGTAAAAACCACTTCTTAATAATATTCTATTAACTAACTAAAATTACTTTATATGGTCAAATGATCAAAATCACTATTCGGGCAATCTTAATCAGTTAATAAAATAAAATTCTCAAAAGTTATTCCTTAGTCTATGGGGAAAAGTAGACTAAAGGTCTTCAATCCATGTTTACTTGTGAACCAGAAATTGGGACATTACAATTCTCCCTTCCCAAAATTGCTTGCCCTCAAGCAATTGTAAATCATGATGCTCCAAAATGGTCTCACTCTCCCATGTGGTGTCCTCAAGTGGTAAGTCTTTCCATTTTACCAAATATTCTTTGATGCTACGGTTCCTTAGCTTCCTTTCATGTTCCTCAATGATTGATTCCAGAATCAAGATTAGTTTACCTTCTTCATCCAAAGGGGGCAACTCTAAAGAAGTAGTATGCTGTCCAAGAGATTGCTTAATTGAATAAACATGAAATACATTGTGAATCTTACCATTTTCCAGATGTTCTAACTCATAGACCACCAACCTCATTTTGTTTTTTACCTTGTAAGGCCCATAAAAACATGGTTTTAACTTTTCATAACCACTTTGTTTGAGGGAAGATTGTCTATAGGGCTGCAACCTTAAAAAGCCCCAATCACCTATGTCAAATGACCTCTCAACTCTATGTTGATCCGCATATAATTTTTGTTGATTTTGTACATGTTGTAGGCTCTCCTTTAATGCTTTCATGATGTCATAGCTTTGTTGAACCAAATCTTTAGCCTCCAGTACTCTACTGTCTGTCATAATCAAATTCACGGAGGAAATTGCATCATAACCATAAAGTGCTTTGAAAGGAGCCATACCTATAGACATGTGGTAGGTTGTGTTGTAACAATGTTCAACCATATATAACCATTTTATCCATGATTGTTGCCTTGAAACATAGTCCCTCAAGTACCCTTCCACCCACTTATTCATAATTTCAGTTTGCCCATCGGTTTGTGGATGATAACTAGTACTAGGTGTGAGATCAGTACCTGTCAAATGAAAGAGTTCTTTCCAAAAAATATTCAAGACCCTGTTGTCTCTGTCACTTATAATGTTTTTGAGCAGCCCAGCAATTTAAACACTTCTCTAAAAAACACATCAACCATAGGAGCATTGTACTTGGCTGGAAGTAGATAAAAATGAACATATTTTGTGAGTCTATCCACCACAACATATAAACAATTCTTACCTTGCACCATACACAATCCAGTAATGAAATCCACAGAGATGCTTTCCCATTTTCGTGAAAGAATAGTAAGGGGCTGCAAAAGTCCTACTGAAAATTCATGCTTACTTTTATTTTTTTGACATACCAAACACTCTCAGATGTATTTGAGAAGCTCCTTTAAACCCTTCCAATAGAACCTCTCCCTCACAAGCTTGTAGGTCTTGAAATACCTTTGATGACCAGCCAATGGAGAGTCATGGGAGGCCCTTAAAATCATATGTTTTACCATAGATTCTGGAACCAAATAGACCCTTTCTTTGTAGAGTATGAGTCCATCCAAAATTTTGTACTTATCATCAACAATTACCGCTTCAAGCAAGTCATTAGTGAACTGAATTTTAACATATTCCAAGATAATTAACTCTCTCCAATCTGTTGCTATGACAGAACGGATTTCTACATCCTTTTGTAAAGCTTTATTGAACATAGAATTAACTTGAGGTGACCCATTGAGCATACCTTGAAGAGTTACCTCCTTGTTACACACCTTGAATTTGAATATCAAGCTTTGATAATTGACGGTAAATTCCCCCAATGAATGCAACCATTGGACCCCAAGTACAAGATCCATATCCCCAATGTCGATTACATAAAAATCATCACATACTTCATACTCTCCCAAGGAAATGGTGAGCTTGGTGATTCTTTTGGTGCATGGAAGAAACAACCCATCTGCTATTGTTACTTTGAACGCCTTAAAATCTTCTATAATCAAATCAAGCTTAGCCACCAAATTCTTGCCAATGAAATTGTGGGTAGCCCCACTATCAATCGAGATGGTTACCTTGTGCTTCTTCAATGTTCCTCCTACACAGAAAGGATGGTACTTTGGTACTGCGAAAAAATTGGCAAGAGTGTTGCCCATGTCTTCATTGTCATCCTCATGCACATGTTCGTCAACCACATTTTCATTTTGCTCAACATTAGTATCAACATCAAAATGTGAATCATCATCAATTACCTCAATGTAATGAACTTGTCATTTGCCCATGCAACAATGGCCTCTAGTCCATGTATCTTTGCAAGTGTAGCACAAACCTCTCCTCCTCAATTCATCTCTTGAATCCTTCATGTTGTTGCTATAGAGCCGCAGTTTATGTGGTGGAACATAAAGCTGAAAAGGCTTCTTTGGTGGTTCACTAGGTGCTGCCCTAGGCTACCCACTTGGTGCTTTTACTTGCCCACTAAAATCAGACCTTGGCTGCCCGGTATTTGCCACTTTTGGCAGTGAATGAGTGGTTGCCCCTTGCTGTCCTTTTGGCCACATATTGCCTCTGTAAGCTGAATACTCTAGATCCAAAGCTTTAGTAATTGTGTTTTGCAAAGAAAGAGGGTTAAAAGCTTTTACCAAACCTTTCAAAGGCTCAATCAAATCCTCAGTAAAGAGAACAACCATCCTTCTTTCATTTACATCTGGTACCATGACTGAAATTTTTTGAAAATCAGCAATATACCTCTCAACATCATGTTTTTGTTTGAGTTGTGCCAACTAACAGAAGTGGATCTCTGGATCTCTTCCATCAAATCTCTCCATTACCCTCTTGCTGAATTCTTCTAAGGTAGTAATAGATCCATGGCCTTGTGTGATCATACCATGAAACCACCACTCATGAGCAATACCTTCCAAGTGAAGTGTGCTAAACTTAAGAGCTTCATTCTCAAACATGGGGTTGAGTGAAAAATAGGTCTCCAATTTCTGCAACCATGATCTCACTGAAAATTTATCAATACTATCAAAAACAGGAAGAGAAACCTGACCCAATCTTTGTTGTAAGTCTTTATGGGGTTGCATGCTCGGTCCTCTTGATTTCGACCCATCTTTCATCTCACAATACTTATGGAAAGTCAAAAGTCTTGAGTAGCATAGCTCACAGTTGCATTCTCACTTTGATGTGTATCAAGTGGATTACACATCGGTGGCTCATCCTCAACAACTGGTTCTTTCTGTAGAAATGTGCCCTTGAAGAACTTGTGAGGGGGGTTACTAGAAACCCTCTCACAGCTATTCGAGTTTCCTTCTCCATTGAGATGATGGCTCTTGCTTGGATCTAGAGTAGTCTTCAACATGGCTACAAATTGCATACCAAAAGTATGTTGAAGATTACTTTGGCTCTCCTTGATCAAATCCTGCAAAAACTTTACTTGTTATAAAGTAAACCCTTGATCACCCATGGCCTTTCCTCTTCTCTGATAACACCATCTTTTTAACTGCTTGCATCCGAATCTTCACACATAAATGTCATAGATGCACTAGATCGGTGCTTTGATACTACTATAATGTCCCCTTATAGGGCCAAAGAGGAAACAACAAAAAATCCACAAATCCCACTTATCTTCAAACTGAAAAGTGACAATATTAAAATGACAAAATCTGAATAAATTGCCAGAAAGACTAGATCACTAACCTAGGTCAGTGATTTGGTAAAAAATATTGTTCTACGCTTAAACAACTCCAAAAATTATGAAATTTGGTTTGCAAGTGCTAAATGAATATTCCAATCAAATTCTCCAATTAGTTTTGCCACATCATCAATTCTAGAATTTTTAAAGGTAAAATACAGCAAAAACTTATAAAATTAATTGCTCCAAAAATACTCAGCCAATCAACACAAATGATATACCAAAACGACCACAAAAATAGGAATCCAATGATCTTTATTGCAAAATTTTCTGAGCATAAAATGTCCACAAAATTTGAAAATTACAGTCCCAAAGGTGACATCACCCTTAGAGAGAGTGAGATCACACTCCTAGAGGGGTTCGCTCCACCCTAGAGCCCTCACAAATGTATTCAATTTGATCACTCGCTTCAGATCTGATGTCTTTATTCACTTGCCTTCAAAAATAGACCTAAAATGCAGAAAAATTAAAAATACTTCTCCAAATCGGCAACCTACAAAAAACCAAAATGTCTTTAATGTGATTTTCAGGCGAAATCACTCTTCAATCAACAACAGCAACCTTGGGCATTTACATCCCAATCCTTCTTCAAAAATAAAGATTCAATATATCAAATTACTATCCCAAAAATAGAAACCCTTATGTCCATATATAATCTTCAAAGTGGGACGAACCACTTTTGAAAGCAAAATACCTTTTTAAAATCACTTAACCAAATTTCAAAATATCTTTTCTTCCTTTATTTTCCCTCCAAGCCGACATTTACTCTTTTTTCCACTTATAATTTTGAATTAATTGCCAAAATAGAATTAGTAATTAAAATTATTCTAAGGCAATAATTTAATAAATAATTAATTAATTTACCCAATTTACAAGAGTGATGAAATCATTTTTGGGCAACCAATTAATTAAAATACCTTCTCCAATTATTATTCAAACTCTCAAGTGCAATAGTGGTTAAAACCACTTTTATAAAATGTTTTAGTAGTAAAAACCACTTTTTAATAATATTCTATTAACTAACTAAAATTGTCTTATATAGTCAAATGATTAAAATCACTATTCGGGCAAAACTAATCAATTAATAAAATAAAATTCTCAAAGGTTATCCCTTAGTTTAAGGGAAAAAGTAGACTAAAGGTCTTCAATACATGTTTACTTGTGAACAAATAGGGACATTACATGTTCAGAGCAAGAGCAACCATGTTGTCATCATCCACCTTTTTGTTCGACGCTGCAACCTTAAAAAAACCATGTCACCTACCTCGAAATGCCTTTCTGTTCGACGCTGATTCGTATACGCTTTATGCTAGTTTTGAGCTTGTTTAAGGTTCTTGAGCTATTCTAAAATCTTCATGCTTTGTTTTACTAAATCAAAAGCCCCAGGCACTCTACTGTCACTCCAAATCAAGTCTATAGGAAGGAAAAAACTTCATATTCATACAAGGCCTTGAAGGGAGACATACCATATTGACATATGGTATGTCGTGTTGTAGCAAAACTCTGCCATATACAGCCACTTATTCCACACCTTTTGCTGCCCTGAAATATAATCTTGTAGATATCCTTCCACCCACTTGTTTAAAATTTCAGTTTGCCCATCTGTTTGGGGATAATAGCTAGTGCTTGGAGACTACTCGATGCCCACCAAACGGAAGAGCTCTTGCCAAAAGAGGCTCATGAACCTGTTGTCACTGTCACTTACAATATTTCTAGGCAACCCATGAAGTTTGAACACCACTCTGAAAAAAAGATCAATCACCATAGGAGCATTGTAATGGGTTGGAAGAGTAAAGAAATGAGAGTATTTAGTGAGTCTATCCACCACAACGAACATAGAATTCTTACCTTGTGTCATGGGCAGCCCCATGATGATGTCCATATAGATGCTCTCCCATTTTTGGTGGGGAATAGATAGAGGTTGCAAAAGACCAGCTGGGAATATGTGCTCTCCCTTGTTGTGTTGGCAAACAAGGCATTCCCAAACGTATTGAAGTACCTCTCCCTTTACGCCCTTCCAAAAGAGTTTTTCTCTTACCTCTTTGTAAGTCTTGAAATACCCCGAATGTCCCACCATTGGGGAGTCATGAACAACTCTTATTATTTGTGCCTTTAGCTTGGATTTGGGTGTCAAAAGAATTATGTTTTTGTACAAAATCAGTCCATCCACAATCTTATATCTCTCATCATCCATCTTTCCCTCCATGATAGCCATGGCAAAGGCATCCTTAGCATCCTCAATGGTTATGACAGTCTTCCAATCCATTGTAATCTCACTCATGGCACACAAAATAGGCTTCCACAACAATGCATCAACCATCACATTATTTTTTGCCTTCACATAATGTCAAAATCACAAGATTGCAACTTGTTTACCCATTTTTGTTACCCATCACTCAAATCAGTGTGCGTAAGGAAGTATAGAAGACTATTGTGGTCATTTTTCACCACAAACTTCCCGCAAATCAAGTATTGATGGAATTTGGCCAATGCATGCATGATGGCCAACATCTTTGTCATAAATTGAGAATTTTCGTTCAATTTCTTTGAGCTTCCTGCTTTTAAATGCAATTGGGTGCCCCTTTTGCATTAGAACCCCTATGCCTTCCCTCGAAACATCACATTCCACTACAAACTAAATAGTGAAATCTGGAACAGCAAGCACCGAGCACGAGCTCGTGATTTTCTTGAGTTTTTCAAATGTTCCCAAGGTTGTTTCTAATCAACTAAAGGCACCTTTCTTCATCAAATCCGTGTGGGGGCAGCAAGCTGAGAAAAAACCTTTACAAACCTCCGGTAGTAGCTACACAATCCGAGAAATCCTCTCAACTGTTTCAAATTAGTAGGGGGTGGCCAATCCAAAATAGCTTGTATTTTCTATTGGTCCACATGGACCCCTTGGGCGTTGATCACATCCCAAATATAAAATTTCAGGAGTGACAAATTCACATTTTGATTTTTTTGCAAAGAGTGTTTGTTGTTCCAACACTCCCAAAACAATATCTAAGTGCTGCAAATGCTCTTCCTATGTTTTGCTATACACTAGAATGTCATAAAAAAAGACCAAGACAAACTTCCTCAAGTATTGTCTAAGATGTGATTCATGCAAAATCGGAATGTGGCGGGAGCATTGGTTAATCCGAAAGGTATAACCAAAAAGTTATAGTGTCCATAATAACATCTAAAAGCGGTCTTTTGCACATCTTCCTCTCTATCCCGAATTTGGTGGTACTCAGTTTTCAAAACAATTTTGGAGAAATAAACTGATCCATGGAGCTCATCTATAAGCTTATCAATCCTAGGTATGGGGTACCTATTCTTGATTGTCTTCTTATTCAACAACCAGTAGTCAATGGACATTCTCATGGTTCCGTCCTTCACAAGCATAACCGAAGATGCAACAGGGCTGGAACTAGGCCTTATGTGGCCCATATCTAGGAGCTCATGTATGCCTTTATCTATCTCTTCTTTGTAAATCCTTGGGTGACAGTATGGTATAGTGATTACCGCTTTGGTACCTTGTTCCAACTCAATTATGTGTTCAAACCCTCTATCCGGGGGCAGCCCATGAGAAATGCCACCAAAAACCTTGGCATGCTTGTCAAGAAGGAATTGAACATTCTTAAGAAGAGGTTTTTGTCCCGGATCAGAAAAACATTTGGCTGCCCACACAACCTACCCTTTGTTGAAAGCCCTTTCCATCATTTTGGAGATACCACCATAGGTGCTCCATTGCTCAACCCATGAATGACTACTTTACCTATTGTTTTGAATTGTAGCTTCATAGTTTGAAGATTTGAGTGTATTCTCCAAGGGAGTGCAGCCATCGGACACCCAACAACACATCAGTTTCCCATATGTCAATCGCATGGAAGTCTCCTTGCACTTCATGCTTCCCCAAAGTGAGTTTCAGTTTCGTAACCTTGTGATGGCAAGGGAGAGAGAATCCATCCCCCAAAGTCACATTGAACCCCTCAAAAAGCGTAGTTTGCAACCCACACCTTGAAGCCAACTTCTTATCAACAAAGTTATGTCTGGCTTGTCAAGCACACAATACACTGAGAGGGGGGTGAATGAGGGTATAATAAAACTTTAACTTTCAGAAATTAATGTTTGCAAAGAAAGCATTCACACAAGATCTAATAATTAAGCAACACAAGATTTACGTGGAAAACCCTCTCTCAAGAGAAACCACAAAGCAGAGCTACTTGGATCTACCGTCCAAATACAGTCGTAAAATAATAATCCTTTTACAAAATTTCGTAGGCACCAACCTACTTGGAGACACCAATCCCCACCGCTAAGCACTGACTTAGCAAGAGACACCAATCTTTTTGTTTTGAGGCACCGACCTCCACTGAAACAATCTTTCACCTTACTGTTGTTGCTTCATCAACAAATGATGGCAAAGTCAATCTTCTTTTCTTCTCCAGAAAAATCTGCTTCTGCTTGAATAATGGAAAGAATTATTTCTCATACGTTTTCCAATCTTCTATCCGCCTTATATAGCCTCCAAAGGCTCTTCATAAAGGAGGCGTCCCATCCAAGATGCACCTCTTCACCAAAATGTGTATCCGTTTACATTTCTGTTGAAAATTCCGTTGACTTTTGTTACATTAACTATAATGCCTTTGACATTAATGACAATATTACAACAATCTCCCCTTTTGTCATTGATGGCAACCCTGTAGAAAAATAATACATGAACTCCCCCTTGCTGTAGTTCTCCTCCTTTGCTACCCTTTTCTTTAATTCTCTCCCTTTGACATCAATGGCAAAGAGACATACAACACAATCACAATGTGTATCACCAAAATATCCCTAGAGCTGAATAATTCAATGTTTAGCTCCCCCTTAATCCATGCTTCTCTTGACGGATTTAATGACTAGATGAAGAACAAATCACTCCCAATTTCTGCCTTAGAAACTCAAAAGTTTTTTTTGGGAGGGACTTCATGAAGGTATCTACTATATGCTCCTTTTTTGCAACATACTCCACTTGTGATCTACAACCTGTTCTCCCAGGAAGTGATATTTGATTGGAATGTGTTTTGTTCTAGAATGCATAACCGGATTTTTTGAAATGTTTATTGCACTAGTGTTATCACAAAGTATTGAGATTGGATGTTCATATTATATCTTAAAATCTTTCAATGTTTGCTTCATCCAAAGGACTTGCGTACAACAGGGCACTGCTGCTATGTATTCTGCTTCAGTCATAGATAAAGAAACGGAAGGTTGTTTTTTGCTTAGCCATGACACTAATTTTTGCCAGGAAGAATACTCCTCCACTTGTACTCTTTTTGTTATCAACACTTCCTACACAATTTGCATTTGTGTATGTTTTTAGTGTGAAATCTTCACCTCTTGGATACCACAAGCCATAATCCAAAGTGCTTTTTAGATATTTAAATATCTTTTTGACTGCTTGCACATGTGTTTCTTTTGGGACTGCTTGAAAACGTGATACCAAGCCTATAGCTTGCATGATGTCTGGCTTTGATGCCGTGGTGTATAACAAGCTTCCAATCATGGATCTATAAAGCATCTAATTCACTTCAAGGGATTCATCATCTTTACTTAACTTGCATCCTGTAACTATGGGTGTGCTAACAGGTGTGCAATGTTCCATTCTGAATTTCTTTAACATCTCCTTTATATAAATGGTTTGGGAGATAAATATTCCTTTGTTAAATTGAGAAATTTGCAAACCAAGAAAAAATGACAACTCACCCAACATGGGCATTTCAAACTCATTTTGCATTTTTTTTGCAAACGCTTGGGACATTCGTTCACTATCTCCTCCAAAAATGTATCATCCACATATACCACAATAATCAACTAATTCTCACATTCAATCTTGATATAGAGATTAATATCAGCAACTCCCCTTTTAAAACCTTGTTCTTGTAGATATTTATCAAGCCTTGAATACCAAGCTTTGGGGGCTTGTTTTAGCCGATATAGTGTCTTCTTCAATCTACACACATAGTCCTTGTTTTCTGATAGAAGAAAACCTTATGGTTGTTCAATATATACTTCTTCCTCTAACTTGCCATTTAGAAAAGCAAATTTCACATACATTTAATAAACTTTGAAGTTCTTAAAGCCAGCATATGCCAAAAACATTCTAATGGCTTCTAATCTCGCAACAGGGGCAAAGGTTTCTTCAAAATCAATACCTTCCACTTAAGCATACCCCTTGCAAACCAACCTTGTTTTATTACTTGTTACTTGGCCATCTCCATCTAGCTTATCCCTAAACACCCACTTGGTACCAATTACATTCTTGTCTTTTGGTCTAGGAATGAGTTCCCATGTCTCATTCTTTTCAATTTGATTTAATTCTTCTTCCATAGCATCGATCCAAACCTTGTCATTTCTATCTTCTACAAAAAAAATTGGGCTCTATTTTGGATAACAATGAGAAGTTTACTTGCTCGGGTGTACTCACAAATCTTCTTCTAGTTTGTACCCCAACATCAATATCACCAATAATTTGACTTTCCAAATGATGCTTTTGAACAAATCGAGATGGTGCCTTTGTATCTTCTCGCTCCATTTCTTCTTGTTTTTCTACTTCTTCTTCTTCTTCTTCTTTAAAGTCTGGGTTCTCTAAACGATCATTTGTTTTGCATTTATTTTATGAGGCCTTGTTTCATCCCATCTTTACACTGACACTTTCTACGATTGTTTGCATCCTCTTATTATAACATCTATAAGCTTTACTTTTGAGGAATATCCAAAAAAAATACCTTTATCAGCTCTTGAGTCAAACTTTCCCAAGTCTTCTTCATCTCTCTTAATGAATCATTTGTTCCCGAACACTTTGAAATATTTGACTGATGCTAGTCTACTCTTCCATAACTCATAAGGGGTTTTGTTATTGTTTACTCTGATTTGTCTTCTGTTCAAAATGTAGACTGCGGTGTTAACCGCTTCTCTCCAAAACCTGTCTAATAGCTTAGATTCATTTAACATCATTCTAGAAATTTTTTGAACAATTCGATTCTTTCTTTCCACAACTCCATTTTGTTGTGGAGTCCTTACAGCTGAGAAATGCTTTTTTATTCCATGTTACTCACAAAAATCATTGAATTCATTTGATATGAACTCACCTCTTCGATCTAATCTCAAGCACTTGATCTTTAAATTCGTTTCATTTTCAACCAAAGCTTTAAAAGCTTTAAACTTCTTGAATGCCTCAAATTTTTCTTTCATAAAGGCAACCCATGTCATTCCGGAATAATCATCAATGAGCAACATAAAGTAGCTCTCACCTTGTATGCTTTGTGTTCGTGTAGGCCCGTAGAGGTTTGTATGAATCAGTTCCATGCTGACATTGCTTGCAAAGAGTGTTCGACGGTTTTGTAATCTTCAACATATCTCTTACAGCTTGCCTAGTGCTGATTTTCACTAGATTATCGAAGTTCATATGGCCCATCCTTCTATGCCATAGCCAGCTTTCATCAATTTAACTCATGTAGCATTTCTCTCCCTTAACTTCACTGAGTATGTACAAGTTGTATGTTGTTTTGTTTGCATCTACAACTAATTTTCATGTGTATTTTTCTAATCTCACAACCTTGAGCATAAAACATGAGTATGTCCTTGATCACACATTTGACTGACACTTATAAGGTTATGCTTCAAGCTTTCAACATACAATATATTTTTTGTTTTTTTTTCCCTTATCAAGGTTAAGGGTACCTTTTTTAGCTATTCTTGTCGTAGCATTATCTTCAAATTTTACCGTGTCTTCACTCATTTCCTTCAAAGAGAGAAATTTGCTCTTGTCCCCGGTCGTGTGACTTGAGCATCCACTGTCAATATACCATTGTTGCCCTTCGTCTTGTGCATGAAATGTTTTTTGCACAAGCATAGATTTCTCCTTGTCCTGATTAACTTCCTCTTGCTTTTGTTTCCAGATTTTTGTAGGTTCTCTTTTCTTTACAATAAGAGCATTCACTTTCTTGTTCTATATAGGGGGTTCTACAACAACACTTCTACAAAACCATGCTATATGTCCATAGTTATTACAATTATAACATACAATGTTATTCTCTTTGTAATTCAATAACGGGGCAAATGAGTTATAATTTCTACTTGAAACTCCATAAGTACTTCTGCCATTGTCCCATGCATACCTATTTCTTGCATGTGTCCTACACTCCATTGCTCTATGCTCAAAATGATTGCATAGATAACAATAACCGTATAAGGAACTTGTGTACTTGATCACATTATGCTGTCTTGGAGGGAATATTCTTTTGAAATTTTCTATGGGTATGTTCTTACCTTTGTTGTCTTTGGGAGGGGTAACATGTTTTTTCTTAACATGCTCTTTCTTCTTATCGCTTCCACCATTTACAGACCCATGTAGTACATCCACATAGCTTTTGGGCATCTCTGCATATACTTTCTTTGGTAGTTCTATAATTTTTAAATTTTGCCCTTCTTTAGTGCCCTTTTGGTTCTCTTCATAACCAAGACCAGTTTTAATGAATGGTGACTTTTGACAATTTAGGATGTCACCCAATTTTTCGGCACTCTTTTCAAACTTTAAGGTATTTTTCAGCTGGGTAGTGGTCTTTCTCCAATTCTATTCTTAACACAACCATTTCAGATTCTAACTTTCTGCATTCGTCTTCCTTTGTCTTTAGTTAGGCTCTCACCTCCTCTATCCTTTTTACTTCTAATTGAGTCTTTCGGCCGATGATTACCTTTTCTAATTCCTCAACATTTTGTGACATTCTTGTTTTCAAAGCACAATCTTCTTCATATTTTTAAATATGTAATCTTTATTTAAAATTCTTTTTCTTAAGCACTTTTATCTCACCTAAAGCACAAATGAGTTTTTCAAGATCCACCTCTCCTTCATGTTCGACATCTTCCTCTTCCAAGGTGTCTTCATTTGAAGAGGCATCATTTTTTATTTCTATAGCCATGAATAGAGTTTCTTCTCTGTCACTGTCTGATATGCTCTCATCGCTCTCCTTCGCTGAGCTACTATCCTTTTTGGAATAGAGGCTTTTCTTGTGCTTACCAAACTTTTTCTTAGATTCATTTTGTTTGAAGCTTTTCTTGAATTGATGTTTGATTTCCTTCTTATTCCTTTCCTCATTATGATTTTTCTCATCATCGCTATCATCCTTATGTGGACATTTAGCAGCAAAATGTCCTATTTTATCACAATTGAAACACTTGAAAGGTAGCTTACCTTTGTATTTGACGGATCCCTTTTTAAGCTTTCTTACAAAAAGGGCCTCCTTTTCATCTTGTTCATCACTGGTGTCATCGCTTGATTCAGGTTCTTTATTCTTCGCTTTCTTTGAAGCTTGAAAAGTTGCTTCCTTCTTAGATGGCTTTTCCTTTTCAGTTTTCATTCACACACCATGAGAATTCCATGCACTTTTTGAACGATCATAGATTCTTCAACCTTTTCGATGAGTCCTCTCATGATGTTAACAATCTCATCCACACAAAGAAGATATGCTGCAACATTTTCTTCATCTTTCATTTTCAAGCTCTCGAATTGTCTCCTATGAGTTTGAAGTTTTGCCTTCTTCACTTTCTTGTCACCTTCATAGATGTTCTAAAGTTTGTCCCACATTTACTTTGTTGAATCGCATTGCATAATCTTGACAAACTCTGATTCTGATAAGCCACACAAAATAGCGTTCATTGCTTTGGCATTATTCTCACTAGCCTTTCCAACTGTATCCATTGGTGGAGTTTGTGGCGTTATATATGCAATTACTATTGCTTGCCAGATATCAAAGCCAAGGGCCATTAGATATGTTTGCATCCTTATGCTCCAGAATGCATAGTTTGTTCCATCGAACAATGGAGCCTTGTTTGTGGAAAAACCTTCTTGAACATGATGACTAGCCATGAGTGCTCCTGAAATCTACTTTCCAACGGTTAGACTGATTCTGAAGGAACCGCTATGATACCAATTGTTATGCACACGATACAATGAGAGGGGGAGCTAAATTAATGTATAATAAAACTTTAACTTTTAGAAATTAATGTTCACAAAGAAAGCATTCACACAAGATCTAATAATTAAGCAACACAAGATTTACATGGAAAACCCTCTCTCAAGAAAAACCACAAAGCAGAGCTGATTGGATCTACCGTCCAAATCCAGCGGTAATATAATAATCCTTTTACAAAATTTTGTAGGCACCAACCTACTTGGAGACACCAATCCCCACCGCTAAGCACCGACTTAGCAAGAGACTTCAATCTCTTTGTTTTGAGCCACAGACCTCTACTAAAACAATCTTCCACCTTACTGTTGTTGCTTCATCAACAAATGATGGCAAATTCAATCTCCTCTTCTTCTCCACAAAAATTTGCTTATGCTTGAATGATGGAAAGAATTATTTCTCATGTTTTCCAATCTTCTATCCACCTTATATAGCCTCCAAACGCTCTTCACAAAGGAGGCGTCCCATCCAAGAGGCACCTCTTCACCAAAAAATGTGTCCGTTGACATTTTTGTCAACATTTCGACATTTTCATTGACAATTCCATTTATATTTCCGTTGACTTCCGTTACATTAATTATAATGCCTTTGACATCAATGACAATATTCCAACATGGCCCCACTATCAATGAGTATGGTGACCTTCTTACCTTGTAGGACTCCTCTTACCCTAAAGGAGTCGTAATTGGGAATTCCGGTTAGGGTGGCAAAAGTGCCCACTACCTTGCTTTGTCCTTTGTCTATGGCCTGCTCCTTTCCGCAAGGGGCTGCCTCTATCACCTTTGCTCCTTCCCTTCTACCTTGGACTGATTCTATTGGCTTTTCTATGCTATTGTCATTTGTTTGCAGCTCCTTTGATTGCCTTCCCTCTTGCTGGAAACTCTCCTTTTTAGGCCCAAGAAGGTTTGATTTTCGAGACTTAGAGATTGCAGCCCTAGGTTGTTTTGAAATTCCTTCATCCCTTTGCCCCATAGTTTGTGAAGCGTTGGTTTTCTGCATTTCCAAGGGACAAATCTTGAACTATAAGGTCTATGGCCCTTTTGATGGCCATTTGGAGGGAGGGAGGGTCAAAGCTTTAACAAACCCTTTAAGGGGTTTAGCTAACCCTTCAATTTAAAAAACCATAAGTCTATTTTCTGAAGTATCCCTCACCATCGCTGATATCCTTTGAAATTCCGCAACATACTCCCCCATGGAGTTCCCTTGTTGTAGGTGTGCCAAGTCTCAGATGTGCAACTCCGAATCTGCCCTATCAAACCAAGCAATGACCTTTATGTTGAATTCCTCATGTGTCTTTGATGAGTTGTGCCCTAGTGTTATTAACCCTTGGTGCCACCACTCATGGGCAGCCACTTCCAAGTGTAATATGATCAACTTCAAGGCTTTATCTTCCCTCATATGACGCAATGAAAAGTAGGTATCCACCTTGCTAATCCAAGCATTGGCTGAATTATTCGAGGAACCATCAAATGTGGGTAGGGCAACCTTCCCCACCTCATCATGAAATTATATGTGGTTGTCTCGTCCCCTGTTGAAGCCTCCTCTACCTTTTTTCCAAGTTACGAAATCATTGATGCTCATTTCTTTTTTGAATGGACGGGGTATGTCATGTATTCCCCATATGTTGTCATCAAATCTGATCTATAAGAGGGTTGGTCCTCCCTTCCCAACGAAGTTTCCTCCTTTTGAAGGACCCTCGGTCCATACGGTCTTGGTGTAAGTCCCACGCTTATGCCCCAAGTGTTGTCCATCACAACCTATGCTCTATCTCCCTTCATATCCTTCATTGTTTGAAGCAATTCATTCATCACTTCATCTACTCTTGTGCTTGAGACAACCTCTCAAACCTAGCTCTATCCATGTCACTGTTTGACATGAAACCCTTGTCCCACAAATGGGCAAGAAATGGCTTTGATACCACTGAAATGTCCCTTTTTGAGGCTGCAACTGATAATAAGGATTTCTCCACAAACCCTAGCAATTATTTAATTTTATGATTTCTATGAAAATCTTAGCTGTTATAACAAATTCAAAATGTTGTAAAGAGGCCAAAATCACCACAAAATATTATTTATTAATTCTGAAAATTATGGGAAAAATACACAATTCCAGCCACAATAGGATCCACAAAACTCAAATTTCCGATGTAATTTTGCTAGAAACTGATTACGAAAATATTTAAAAATACCTAACTGCTTCCCAGCTGCAAATGAGGCTCAACAAGCCCTTTCAAACCCTTCACTCAACCCTAGGGAGGAGTCGTTGACCTCTCCTTGACAATCGCTCAACCTCCAAGTGTGTTTGCTAAAGTATGATGACTTTCCTTTGATGTGGAGACCCCCAAACTAGCTCGCTGCCCTGTAGGAAGAAGAAATGATGTTGAAAACACCCTTTTGCTGCCAATGTTGCTAAATACAACCTCTCTGTGAAGTTGCCCTAGGTCTGAAATCAAAGGTTTCGGTCCTTGTTCCAAACAACCTTGAAGGGATTTCATCCTTGTTCCAAACAACTTTGAAGGGATTCCATCCTCAAGGCAAAGTCCAGCTTTTCGTGCTTCAGACTCGATGAAATCAATTATCAAAATTTGCATGAACCCTTCCACAAGATCCCCCCTTTACCTTTATAGCCTTTCCCCAAAGGAGTGCGTCCAAAAGGGGGAGAAAACAATTTAAATATTAAAAGGACCTTTTCTTAGAAGCTTTCACTTAAACACTTGGGCACCCATGAAATGTCCCCTTCTTAAGTGAAAATTAGAATCATAAAGTATCTTTTTGATGAAAAGCATTTAAAACCCAATGTTCCCCTTTCTCTCACTTCTTCCCTTAGCTTTTTGGGAAACAAACCAAGCTAAGGGCCTTCAAATGAATCATGTTGAAAAGGGGGACATGACATTATGCCCAGTCAATTTCTGCACTTTCGGCAAAACCAAGTTTTGAATATTTGCCATTAATCACACAATATTTGAACTTTGACTCGGAAATCAATAAATACAAATTTTGTGTACAGGTCTGACCTTTGACTCAGAAATCAAAGCACAAGGAAATAAACAATTTAAAATATAAATTTGCTTTAAATATGAACTTCAAAATTACTTACAACACAGATGCTTTGATCTACAAACTGAGAAAAATGGATAGCAAGTCCCAACATGCCGTAACCCGTTTGCAAGTTTTGTGTTGTGCCCTAATTCATCTACAATAAAATCATGGCTTGGATCGTGACAATTTGATGACAAGTCCTTTGTCTTTTTCCACAGGAAAAGTTAGAAGAATTTCACAATAGTCTGTTCACATTCTACAAGAGAAATTCACAGCAGTCTACTCATGTTATGTTCGTGTTTTTCTACACGGGATTTGATTCTCTTCCTCTGTTGTTCGCATCCTACTCACATTTTTCTTCACGCTCAGCCATTTTGTTCTTGCGAGATTGATTATTCATTATATGTCTTTGTTTGTTCTTACGGGATTTTATTTTGTCTTCATCATTTTTCCTGTTGTAGTGACCTAGTTGTGATTTTTGTGAACTGACTTTGCACAGCAAGTGAATGCTTTCATTTGTGATTACATCTTCACCCTTGGCCTATTCGTACCCTTATCCTAGGGCTTCCTCAAATAGCTTGCTATGTTTGTACCTGACTAGGGATTTCTCAAATGATTGGCTCTGATACCAATGTTAAGCAAATATAAATGCTGAAAGAATGAAGAGAAATGGAAGGCATGCAACATACAACACACACACACTTATGTGTCCGTCTTTTATTAAGCACAAAAAAAGTTACAGCAGTTGGGAAGATTGATAACCGACCATTAGTTAATGGTTAATTAACAGTTAATTAATAACTTTAATATCTACAATTGCAGCAAACAATGTAATACTTACCTCTTGCACACCTTCTTAGGCTGCCCTTATGCTTACTTGCACTAGTTTGATGGAGCAGTGGTGATCTACCTTCTCCCTTGGGATGTTTTAATCTTTTTGGAGTCTAGTTGCATGCACTCATGTGGTCATTAAGTAATGATGCGCTCTCCTCGTTCATGGAGCTATTGTTCCTCTTTCAGGGACTCTTCTTTGGCCCTTTGAGGTGATGCAATGCTACCTTCCTCCTCATTACAAACTTGTCCATTCTTTAGAGACTTTAATCCCTCATTAGATTTTATAAAAAGAATGATGCCATTACCTTGTGTAGGATGTTTTTGTTGAGCTAGTAGGTTGAGCTGCTTGTCTTTGCAAGGTTGTCTTACTTCCCCTAATTTGAAGCATTCTCCAACTTCTTGTTTGCCACCAACATACCCCAAACCTGCATATTGAGGTCTTTCCTCAACCTTTATGGGGTTTGACATTCCTTGGCCATTATTGCCAAGACCCTTTCCATCACAGCCAATATTGAGTAACATAGAGCGAATTCCTTTAGTATGCTTCTAAAAAGTACCAAAGGACTCATTCCATGTTTGATTGGAAGAAAAGCATATGGTGGAGTGCTTAGTATGCATACATCAATCATAGTTTTTGCATCTTTAGTAGAGGTTGGTCTACCTTACATGGTAAATTATTCTCTCCTCTTCACGCCTTCACCATCTTCTTTGATATTTTTCAAAAATCTCAATTCTTTCATGTGCAACTCTAGGATGTGCATGAGGAAATCCCCATGTCTTGTCAATTTAACTTGCATGTCTCGATTCTCATCCTCCAAGTCCTGCAACATCTCTCTCAGCTCTCTATTTGCCAATTCGACTTATTGATTTATTTCTTCAAATTCTTGAAGCCTTTTTCTCTTCATAGCTTTTCCCCTAGCTTGACTCTGCAACCCAAAAAACTTGCACTTCCTTGTCAATGACCAAAAAAGGAAGCAAATACACACATACAAATATGAGAATGTGTAAGCAACCCCTTTCAAGGCAAAACAAAAACCTAACATGATACCATCTGATCCATAATCAGCTTGGATACTCAATGCATGATTCACCAACACGGATTTACTTTTATTTACATGTTGTTTCCAAGTTCCATGCTGTTGAAACAACAATCATGTTATGAATTGATGCCTTCTACATCTTTATAGCTTCCATCTACATCATACATTTAATTATGCAATTATGACCATGTTCACATACATGTTTCAGTCACTGCATGAACATGTTCATACTCCAATTATGCAACTACAAAACGTGTGACTCTTCTCAATTCCACAAAACAGTAATGCAACAAAGAGCATGTTAATTTTTAAACTTCATGTGAGAGTAGGATCAATTCCTCTTTGTTGTTATGAACAAGTACTATGATTGCATCCAACTTATGTCTTTTTGAGTGCTTCAGGTGATAAAATAATTGCAGGGAAAGAGAGTATGCAAGCACATGAGTCTAAACAAACACAAAATGAGATAGGCACAAAGAATTACCTGAAGAAACCCAATATGGGTAAACTCCATAAGAGTGAAGCTACACTTCCTCATCCCCACTATCTTCTGTGCAGTTTTCCAAGCTTACTACCTTCTTGAGGCCTACAAGGACACCAACATTATATCAACAGTATACTCACACTTGCAAATGCTATATGAAATTTACTGTAGATCTTTTGCTTATTCAGCATACTTGACTGGTGTCCTTAACCATCTCAGTCGTGTGGTCTACTTCTATCTCACAACTCCATCTTGGTTACTCTTAGAAATGCTTCTAAACATCTGAATGAATTCTCACTTTTACCTGACCCTCCAAGGTACCATTATGCAAAGGGAAGAGCATATGAGTTGAATAGGAGAACCCAAATGCCAAGGAACTGAAGAGGCATCATTTTCTTTCATTACTCTTCTCTTCCATTTGAAAAAGGCGAAACCACCACTTAAAACAAGACAAAACTGCCACTTTAACCAGTACCATTTGCAACTGCCACAGAAAATTGCGGAACCACCACTTTGTGCAATGATACATGCACAACCACAACTAAAAATTGCAAAACTGCCACTTAAAATAAGGAAAAACCGCCACTGACATGTGCAACCACCACATGCAGAAACTAGCAGTTTTGTCAGGGGTAACAACATTCTGTGATGTTACTCGTCAACTTTGTTTTTCTGCCTCTCTTCTAGTTTTGTATCTAGCTCTACAGTTCTACCTTGCTCAATCCTGTCGTTATGAAGACAAGACATGTCATGCACTCTTCTTTAATCTTATTAACTAAGAAGTACAGCTTATCAACTCAACCAGCTAAATTTAAATGATTCTCATGATCCAATTTTGGATCAATGTCAACGGTCTTGATGATTCATATCGATTGGTTCTCCTTCTATATCTACAATCACCTCTTCATGAGATGATTCTCTTTGAGATGATCTTGTTGAGGGTAGCACTTGATGAGCCTACATATGATTCCATACTCTTCTTTAGGTTCCTCAGCCAAAGAGTCAAACTTGAGGGGGATGTTTTGTGGCAATCCACACTCTATTGCAGACAGATACATCAGGTGCAGGTACTTGTTCTGATTTGAGACTGAGGAGATATTGCAAGAGCCATTCATCCTTGTCAATGATATGCGAGCAGTCATCTCCAAGAGTCATTGTCAGAGCTATAGCTTCTGAGCCTATCTTATAAATATTATTGCAAGGGCCACTTATGTTTTGTCTTATGTCTGGAGCGCAACTTTTTCCAAGATTTGCAAGATCTATTTTTGTGGCATTATGGTTGTGTGCCATGTTGCTATTAAATTTGTAGGAGCCATCATTTTCAATGGAGATGGTGCCGGAGCCATCGCATAGTCTTCTCTCTTCCTCAAAGTCAAGACGAAGGGGGGTGTTGGTGCATAATATGCACGATTTTATAATCTCATCTTGTCAGGGTTTGATGAGGCTATATTAGTGTACTCATTTTAGATACACCGTTTATGTAGCTCAGGTTCAAAGATTATAGGTCCTACTTTATGGTGTGATATATTGACCTTGGCCTACCTTTGTATAATGAGGATGTTAGTATAAGATAAATTCAACATAAGGATACAGGGATAATTTGCATACTCAAACTCAACTTGGACTTGGCAGACCAAAAAAAAATTCAACTCGGCAATACTCGACAACTTTAAAAAAAAAACTTAAATTTCTCATAAAACATAAATTGTATACAAATTATAGTTACATAATATGTATCAAATGAGTCTATAAAACGTTGGGGAAGTGTTTTCTATTAGATTTGAATACAAATATAGTTAAAAATCACATCATCATTTCTTTCAGCATATCTTTTATGCTTTCGTGTTAATATGTATCTTTCCCAAAGCACCATGCCATATTACACTATTGTGACATGTGACGAGTTTTGGGTGGGGCATATGTATACACCAATATTTTTTAGTGTTATCATTTATCAACGCTCTCTCTTGCAGGGGTTTGTCGGTGCATCAAATCTCCCTAAGTGCATGCCTTAAAGGGTGCAATAGGAATGGGGTGGGATAGGCTCATGGCACTTTGCGAGAGATGTTCTCATACTATACTATCATACCTACATGCCTTCATGCAACCTTCACACCTCCTATGATGTCTCCCTGAAATCTTGAACCTTGAAATATGGCTAAATTTGAAATCTAGAAACCCTAAAATCTGACTAAGTCTGAAATATGATAGGATCCTCCAAAACCTAGAATTTGCATTATAGTTCCTAAAGGTCTGAAACCACTTTCAAGCATCCTAAAAGTATATATATAAAATATAACTTAAAGTATAAGTTTGAAACTAGATGTCCACATCTAGTTTCAAACTTATATACTTAAACATTTATTTTATAGATATATTGTCACCTCAAATGCTATATGATGAGAGTGAAGGAGAAAAATCTATGTTTTTCTGCGTTTTGACTGCATCGGAGAGTATGTGCTCAGGACTCGCAAGTATTTGCAGCGAGTACCAAGCACATACTTGCCAAAACTCAGCTTTTGAGGTCGTTGAGTATAAGTAACAAAAACTTGCAAGCAGAAAAAAATGGTGAGTACTCGTATACTCGTCGAGTATGTAAACTATATATAGAGGCATTCATAATGTATAAATAGATGGGATATTGTCTTATCTAATATTCATTATCTATGTGCTATTGTGATAATTGGTACACTACTTGTACCATAATATCTTGCATCTCTCTTTATCTTTCTATGATTGCATGTTATTGTGAATACTTATGTGTTGAAGGTTATGGAGTGCTAATCGAATAAATTAATGTTTTACATTGTCTTGATAGTCTTGGCGAATTAGATCATCTAAGGATAATATGATTTGCCCTGGCATTCTCCCCACAAAGTTATAATGATTGTTTTTTACTCTCCTACTATGGGACCAAAAAGCTGAAATGATCTTCCAATCGTACATGCAAAAAACTAAAGTAGAAAGCATGCATTGTATGTTTTACATAAGTATACACTCGCTTTCATTATTTGTATTGGTAAATTCCTCTTGCGGGTTAGCCTTCAGCTTAGAGTTTAGGGTATCTCTTCAATCAAAATCAGCATGGACTTGAACCCAACCTCGTCCATGGGGGTACACTATACCCAAAGTTGTATTTCACCCCAGTTCGACACTTTACATGTCTTTAGGTGTTTGAACCTAAGGCTCCGTCACAAAATCCCCGATATTTTACCACTTAAGCTCATCCCACTCAACAATATTAACTTGCTTTCATTGAAACAATCCATTTTCCATCTATAAAATCATGGATCTTTGTAGATTCATTAATTACTCAAGGAAGAGGCAAAATTTTCCCTACAAGGTATAAAATTATTCTTCTCAACAAAAATTATTCTATGCTTGTGTATTTATTCAAGAAAGTACTAGAAACTCCTAATACTCTTCAAAAGGCATTAAAAATAGAAGCATTCATAAATCTTCTAATTTTAGTTTCAATTTCCCTTCATCCTTTTCAATGTGCTCTACCTCTTGACACATCAAGACTTGAAACCTCATAATACCTATACTTGCACCCAGTCTCATCTATTGGGGTATGCCATACCTAAAGTTGGATGCAACATTTTAACTAATTTCAACACTTCACATGTTGCCAAGGGATTTGAACCCAGGGCTCCACTATGAAATTCCTGATGTTTTATCACATAAGGTCATCCGACTTGACAGTATTAGCTTGATTGCATTGAGACAGTCTATCACCCATGCATAAGATCGTAGATCTTTGAATTCATTTATTACTTACTCAAGGAAGATACTACATTTACCTGCAAGGTATTGGATTATTTTTCTCAACAAAACTAATTTTATGCTTCTGTATTTATGTAATAAAGTATTAAAACCCCTAAAACTCTTCAAAAGGCATTAAAAACTAAAAGTTTTCAGATATGTTTTTATTTTAGTTTCAGTTTTTCTTTATCCTTTTCAATGTACTATGGCACTTGACACATCAAGACTTTAAATCATAACGCCTATTCAAGGCACTCAGCAAGCTTTTAGACATGAACATTGATTTAGCCAGGAGTTCCATTAAAAACATGTCAATAAGCATCCAGTACTGTTATCAGGTTGGCAAATACCAACTGCATGATTTTTTGAATGAAAAAGTATTCACCTTTCAAAATATTTATAGGGATGTCGTATGAAATAAGTCAAAAAAGAATCTCAAGAAGTATAAGAATGTTAGCCATGTGAAAATAACATGCAATCTCTTCAAAACATGTCTAATTTTTTGTAATGTCCCCATTTTTCTGAGTTATTGTAAATATTGATATTTAGCTTATTTTATTCCCATAAACTAAATAATGGAGTTATAAGGGAATAATAATTAAATTAATTATTTCAAAATTGTCTATTTTAAATAAATATCAAAAAGATAACTTTATTAATTTAATTAAAGTGACAAATAAAAAATAATAATAAAATATTATGAATCACTTTTATTAAATGTTGTCATGACACTTTATTTGATAAAGTGCTCTTCTAGAAGTTGGATGTGGTTACAATTGGATTCTTCTAGAAGTCTTAGTTGAACCTTTAAAAGGAGAAATAAGGAAAGCATTTGATCATCCATTGTTGAGTTGATATTTCTCTATGCATTATTGCAAAAGCTTGAATCACAGGTTCAGCTAATTTTCTGAGGACAAAACCCTTTGGAAAGGTTTGGAGGATTGGACGAAAACCCAATTCCTTCAGTGGGTCTACTTCAGTATTCACATTGGGCTTAATTGTTCCATTTGGAGCTTCAAGGAATAAATTGTTGAGGAGAGCGTTTAGCGAAATTTTGTGAGTCTTCTTCGAAGAAAAAATTTCAGAATATATTTTCAATATATTATTCCCTCAATCGCATCAAATCCAGCCACCAATCCTACAGGAGTCAACACCTTAAGGACAATCATGCATTGTTTGGCTTTGGCTGGGCGTCGCATGACATTATCCTCGCTGACGTGGGAAAAGAAGAATAGGCAGTTTGCAAAGGAGACAGCGCTAGCAAGAAGTCGTGGGCATAATAAAAGTCTATGTTGCTGACTGAACTTCAGAATTCATGGGACCCAGACTTCTATCGCAGCTTTTATTCATGACCGCCAGATATTGATAGGAGACAAAGTTGTATATAGTAGATAATATTTGAGGAGCCCCACAAAATATTTGGAGAGGCAATTTCAGAATTTATGCATTTGCCAGCGCAGCCTTCATGTGGATTCACTATAGTCAGCGCAATCAGATAAATAGGTGAGGACTTTGTGGAAGAGTTGCCGCCTATATTTAGGAGAATCGTGGTATTGGCAAAGGCACTACAGACGAAAAATACAAGGCGCCAGCTTTAATATTTTATTTGCAGACTTATCAGGTGGGGACCCCTGAGAATTGTATTCAGGTTAGCAATTGATACTTAAAGAATACTATACAGGAAATTGTGCACTGTGAACAGCATTGTTATATTTTGGAATACTTCTTTGCATCTGAAAACAATAAATTTCTGAGTGTAAAAAGCTTCGATATTTATAGATGTAATGGTCTTTTGTAAGAGTGGTTGCGAAAGCATACTGAGGTCTCAAATAGAAATTGCAAATAGCTTTTATTCTAACCTGCATATATCAGAGATTAATCATCAAACCATCAAATTAGTTTGACAAATAGCATTGTCAAACTTGTGTAATCGCTAAAATACCTTTCAAAGGAGTCGGGGTTATTAAAGTTTAAAAAATATTCCATTAGGGGGTATTTCATTTTCCATCATCAAACTCCTATTCAATATAATTACATAGCAAAAACTTGATTTTACCTTGAGGGTTTGGCGGTTCTTGAACTGTTCCATCAACAATGTTGTTTGTAATGTCTCCCTTTCGTCTCTCAACTTTAGTACAACAAAATATGTTAGATGTGTATTCAGAGACAAGAAAAAACTCTGAAACATCAAATATTATAGGCAAATCAGGGTAAACAGTTATTACAAAATATATTTTCCAACATAGTAGAGGGTTTAGCATGCATCAATAACAAACTAGTATAGTGTAGGATGACACGATACCTCTCTACATGTAATTTCTAGACGTAAAAGTTCTTCAATGTAAGATCCGTTATAGAGAGACCCACTACTGTCACTTCTGGCATGATTATAAACCTGAACAAATATGGAAAATTGCAAATTAGTTTTACAGACCCCAGATTTAAACACACTCTAATGAATATGTTTCTCTAACAAGAACAGCAAATGTTTATCTTCTACAAAATAAACGATGCACAAACTTCACAGATTTTCACACTCAAAATATGTTCAAAAGATGCAACAAATGCAAGTGTGAATAACCTAGCAATTGCTCCTGAAGGTGCAAAGTATGCTGTGAGAGATCTGATTTTAATTTTTTTTAAATTTGAAGTATTTTGTTTATGGTAAGGTTTTTTTTAATAATTTGTGTAATGTTATGAAGCAATTAGAAAAATAGCAGCAAATCAGGGGGCTTTGAACCTTGCTTGTAGACCATGCAAAAAAACAAAAACTAGAAACAAAACATTTTAAAATATTATTAAAATTTTATTTATGAATATTTTATAGAATTAAATTTTTTATTAATAGATATGACAATGGGTTTCTAATGAAAAAAATTCAAAGCATTGTATATATAATAATTTATTCTAAAAATAGTTGGCCGTCATATTTAATTAACAACTTAGAACTCCATAAAAAAGACATTTCACTACTTAATTAATAAATTATATAAATGCAAACCCTATAATTTGTGCTCATCCTTACAATTAAACGGATCTCCTTGACCAATCAACATCATCTGTTCCATACATAATTATGACTAATATAAAATTTTAATACTTTATTCTGTTTAAGGCCTTATTCAAAGCATTTATATACATGTTAATAATAATAATATTATTAAATTTGGATAAATTTTTGTTTTCTCTCTCCCCGTGCAACACACTTGGAAGATGCAACATGGTTTCAATTGGCATACATGTGGAACAAAACGTACACCCAGCCGTGATTTCCTCCAGCATGCACGACATTATTTTTTTGTTATGCCACTAAGTAGTGGTGTTAATAATTTCATCAATTTCACAGCAGGAGATTTCAACTTTTCCGCACAATTGAGAATAATGACTACTTCTTAGATAGCTTCACAATGCGAATGATAAACATTTATGTTGGAAATTTATGCCATGAAAACTTTTGAGGAATCGAACCTGTGACCATGGGGAGCTACTGGAGATAATTGTGCTTCACTTTGAAATTTTAACTTTTACGACTATTGTTGGCATACCTTGAAAACCGCCAGAAGACTGTAAAACATTCCTAGCCTTTATTTGTCCAAGCTTAGGGAGTGCCATGTAATAGAACATTTGGCAAATAGAGACACTGCAGAAGCCAAAGCATATAAGCAGCTTGCACTGTCATGCCCTCAAATATTCTTCAAACACCACCTCAAGCTCCAGGATATCCATTACAGGGTATTTTCCACCGTCAAAGGCTTACTGCCTCAATTTTAATCTATGCTGTCTATTTACATCTTTTTCTATTTGCATCTTGTAACTTGTCAATGTCTTCTTCGTAATGATTAAATTGATCTGCAACTTAGATTTTGGTTTCTTCCACCAAGGATATAATGAGGTCGGAAATATTTTAAGAGTTAGAACCCAACAAACATCTTCACCAAGTGGTGACCAAGTTGTTGCAGTTTCATTTTAAGATTTATGACTTGGTAAGTTATATCCTTGATCATAAAACAGTTGTCCATAAACCCTCCTTTCACTCACTACTACTATAAATTTCACATCTTGTATTATATTAATTTCCACACCCCTCATGTCCGCAAATTTTCCATAGCAAACAACATTTTTTCCATCCTTGTGACGGAGTTCTATTGCTCCCATTGTTGGGTCAATTTCAATGCATTCTGAGGATAAATTTCAATGGTTTGATGCTTCACTTTACAAGCGTTTGGCTCCTTCTGTTTGGTTGATTTTTCTGGGTCATGTCTTATTTCTAGGAGATGCATAAAAAGAAGAGTTGCTGGAAACTTATCTGGGTTGTTCATGGAGGTGCTGGGTGTTTGTGGCTCTCTCTGGCTCAGTTTAGTCTTCTCCTTTCTCTCATGCAAATTGGTTTTCAAGCCTCCCGGTTTCCTCTGTTTTGGATTTCTGTGAGTTTTGAGCTCCTGACATAGTACTTAGTCTTAAGGAGACAACAAAAATCTACTTCAGTTGCTAATTTTAGTATTGTTTCTAATTAATGTTATACATACAATCGAGGCCTTCCCTAACTATATGCTCGCTCTGTTTACCAGCGTTACCAAGGTTTTCTATATAATGTCGTTATGTTGAGATTGAGATTGTCGGTGGATGGCATTGACAATTCGGTATTGTATGACTATAACTGAGCAGTTGTAAATGTGCATTGTTATTCAATCTACTTCTACCATAATGACCATTTTTTTCCTTGCAGTCACAAGGAGCATGGTGGTGATGGTTGTAGAAGTCTTTGGACTTTGTTTAACAGGTGTATCACAGGTGGTGTAGACACCTAAATTTGGTACAAGACACGTTTCTCTAGTGTCTTATCCCTAATTTATCATATTTGACATACTTGTGTATATTTGTGTATTTTCAAGACTTCTCTAGCCACACATTGGTCTCCATTTAACCCTTGAGCCTGAAAACGACACCTACCACTTGTCAAAATCTATTCGTTGGCATCTTCAGACTAGTTCTCATATGTTACCATGCTCCTCGTTGAATTATGAGCCTCTATTCTTCCCACGTTAGACTCCACCCTAGTCAAACTCGTGCCCTGCACGAGTCTGTCCCTTTTGCCTTTATGGGTCCTTTCGCCCATTGTTGCTGATCTTGTGCCTTTAACTTAGCTCATTATCATGTCTAAAGTTGGCTAATGCACCCATCTTGTCCTAGAGTTCCCTATATATATGTAAGTCATCATAAACCATTTAGGATATCAAAGGATCATCGAAAAGAATAGCATATAAAGGTCTTGACCTAAAGCAGATCCAAGCATCGAGTTACTTTATTCCTTCATACTTCAAGTTGAGCTTCATTGAGTCATATCTTACACACTTGCGATGTATTGTCTATCTTGGTTTTTCATTGTCCCCTTGTATCAAATGAAAGTTTTGGATTGCATGTAGCTACATCATCATTTGTAGGAAAGAGAAGGTCCAAAACCCTTGCTCAAGCTATTCCATTTACACTCACTCTAACCTACATCAAAATCTAATTCCAACATATGGAATATGTAGTTGGGAACATCACTTTGGTGCTTGCCCAACTCCATAACCTATTTGATTGTTTTGAGTGCCACACTAGGTCAGAGATAAGGAATCAACAATTCAGTATATTTTGCCTAGCAAAACAAGAAAGCACAAGGATAGGATCAAAAACCAGGAGGCAAACTAGTGACAGAAAAATCAGCTTTCACAACCCAAGACAAGTCATATTCAATGGAATAGAGATAGACACGGCGACACGAATTTGTCCAACGAAAGTCTGCCCAAGCCACACCCATGCAAAGTGCGATTCTGTCCAAGAGGATCCAAGGGTCAAATCAGAGTTTAGAACAATGCACAATCAGCCTGTACAGTCATATTCTAAATTTAGAGTTCCAAATTTCAATTACAGCAACAAGGTGTGATCATTCCTTATCCTTTTGTACTCACTTTGCATAGCCTAGATGTTTATCGTTTTTGTCTTATTACTATTGTTAACCAATTGGGTAGCTCTGAATTTTGTACTTTCACAGCTATATTGTTAGATCTATACATTGCAATAGTTTATTCATTATTTTGTATAAAACCAAAATTAAGGCAAACATAAATGGTATACCTCGACATTTGCTTCCATTCAATCTAGGGTTTTTTAAAACTTCTTTCCTTTTAAGGTTTTCATTTCACGTCTAATTTTCAGATTTGCCTTACGTTTATTAGCCATGGCTACTATTCATGATGATAGTTCTATGGTGAATATGGATGCAAATGCCCAACCACTTTCTGATAGGGTGCCCATTATTACAACTATCAACAGTGACAACGAAACCTATAAGAACCCTGGGCATCCCGAAGAAGTTGATCTACATAGGGTAGCTTCAAAGCAGCAATTCAACAAAATACTGGATGTGTTGAAAAATTGTTACAACTATTGAAAACTAGACAACAAGGGCTTAGAAACAAAAAACCTTTACATGAGCAACCTTCATTGAATGGTTCTAACCCTTCCACATTAGGTGGTGAGGCTAGTGATCCTCATTCAAATCTTCCACCTAGTACCACTCCACCTTCGGTTGATACTACTATCCCTGATGCCTTTGTGGTTCCTCCTGACAATCCAAAGACCAATGTGCCTTCAATGAATTCACATATTCATTCTCTTGGTCTTGCACAGGCTAATACCAATGGTAATCCTACATCAAGTGGAACATCTAATGATTCAATTGTACAACAGCTCAAAAACATGAAGGTGCAAATTTTGCAATTATAAAAACATCTAGTAAACCTAGCCACGTGCTTTCATCTTTGGACATATCACACACCTTGTTAGCTCGAGAAAGGTTTTTTCATCCCTTGCCTCCATCATTTCGTATACCCAAGTTTACAACATTTAACGGAAATCGGGATACATCTAAACTTATCAAACATTTCTTTGTATCTTGTATTGGGTATCTCCGTGATAAACTCCTCATGAAAAAATTGATTCCTATAAGCCTTATAGGATATGCTTTAGATTGGTTCTATTATTTGCCTGAAGAATCTGTGCATAAATTTCATGAGCTATTTGATCTATTCTTCCTGCATTTTTCGATAAACATTAGTCAGAAGTTCATTTTTGCAAATTTCCCAAATCAAACAAGAACCTAATTAATGCATTGCAAACTATGTGCTTAAATTTAAAACCATGCTTACCAAGAAGTCACATGTGCTTCCTGATAGTGAGCTTCAAAGCATATGTTTAAATAGTTTGCTCAATCCTCTTAAAGACAAGGTTATATTTAGCAAATATGATTCATTTGACAACCTTTGTCACGCCTTGAGCAACATTAAGATTAAGATTATGGATGCAAATATGTTAAAGTATACATCAATTTATTCAACATCCAATGCTCCCAAGTATCAAGGAAAATCAGCATTCAAACATAAGATTAATGATGCACCTAACTTTCAAGTTACGAATGAGGCCAAGACTATCAACGTAGTTTCACATACATGATACGATTACATTTTTGGCTACTAAGCAAAGAAGAGAATTTACACATTTACTAGACCCACCTCACCAAATATTAAAGGAGCTACTTGAATGTAGTGTCATCACTTTACTTGAGCCACTTCAACAGGATGCAACTCAACCCAATTTATTTTGTAATTATCATCGTGCCTCAAGGCATTCAACCAATAGATGTTTCAAAATGCATCATAAGATTCAAGACCTAATCAATAGTAACACCATTACAATAGATGGGTATAACTCTAATTAAAATTAATCAGTAGCAACATCCAAACTGCGCTTTCAAATCTTCAACAACACATTGCCAAATCATAACACTCCAAAACAAAACAATGTGCACTGGCAACATCTATACATCATTCTACCATGCAACCTGAGCATGAGATTGATAACATCATTAGCATAATGTTAAGCTATAAAAGGCAAGCTCCTCTTATTATTGTAGATACTAAAGATTGGTCGTCGGTGCTTGGCGATAACAAGCTTGACACACATTTACCAAGCATGACTTGAGCACTTAAACAAGGTCTTAATCCACCGTTCTCTCACACTCACATGCTAGCAAGAACCTCATTGTCTGTTTCAAACCTACCAAATATCCTACACAGACATCTCTAGACTCTCAATTTAGTCCACTTGTACACAAGTTGGTTTCGCCAGATACGATTAGTATCGCTAATTGATATTGATCTGATCTAGTCGATATCCAACCACTCTCAACAACTATTTTTTAAAATCAAACCTATCCTTAGGGTCAGCCCATTAGCCTAGTGTGTCGTTGTTGAGAGAAATTCTTCAATTGGATCCATATATGAACAAATCAAGGTCTCATTCAAAAGAGACTTGACACTTATCCGATGTACATCTATACACTATTACACTAAGCAAATCTGCCATATTCTTCCCAATCTACAAACCCGTCACTAGGAGCAATCACAAGCCAAGTTTGAAGCACTCTAAAGCCCAGTCAACGCAAGTGTTGTCAAGTACCAAACCACAACATTAATTGCATACATATAGCGAATGAGCACAATTGCACAATCACACTACGTGGGAGAACTACGTGTGGCTTGATTTCCCTCGTTCGACTATTGGATACGTAGGTAGCGGTCAATCATCAGACAGGGTGATTGGGGTTAGCTCAACCCATTACACTACCCCCATTTTTGCTGATTTCTAGAACTCACAAGTAAACCTCGGGTTTCAAGGCAAAGGAGATTGATTTTTAAAGTTGCACGCATCATCAAGGTTCGGGATTGCAAACATAGAGCAAGCAAAGGCAATCTCAAGTGACCGTACAATCATTGTGCCCTACTTCCATGCAAGTCAATACCAACCAACAAGTTAGTATCAACCAGTGATACTGACCCGATCTTGCAGAACCAACCCAATGCAAATAACGAATCAGTTCTAGACTGATGATACTGATCCAATCCTGTAGAACCAATCCAGTGCAAATAACGAATCAATTCTGGAACTGAACAAACCACAAGCATGCTTTATCTTGATTTTCAATTCCAAATTATAGTCACAGTCAGAGAGTCAACCAGAAAAGCTAAGTATCCTGATCTTCTTAGTACTTTTTATATTCAACATATGCCACTTGACAAATTATAAAAATCAATCTTAGTCTTTTACATTTAGATGTATGCTTGAATGCTATATTTATTCATTTGAATTACATTTCAAAGTTCTACCTTAATTAAATTAATCTCACCCAATTATCCAAATTTGAGTAAAAAATATCGGTGAACCCATACACATCAAACAGTGCATAACTCTAGGTTTTTCTTTATGGTTTCATCCTTCTAGGGTTTTAGATTTCAGCCTTTGGATTTTATTTTCAGATCTGATTACTGATTAGTACCTAATAATACACTTTTATTATGACCATGTTGAATGAACATTATCGATTAACACAAGTAATGAAAATATTCTTTTCATATTATTCTACATGGATAGTGTATCTTATTTGGATCAATTATGTAAACAAATGGATAACAAAGATCAAATATAAATTCACTAATAAGGATAAAGTTACCAATGAACAATCCCAAGCCTTCCTCCAACCCTATTGTTGCAACATCCAATTAGAGATGCCTATTGTTACTACTAGACACCAAAGAAAATGCATGATTCCCTTTGTTCCTCCACCAAGACTTCAAGGTTGTACTAGCTAACATCTCGCTCCCATTATTCACCCACAATTTTTTTGGATTTTGTGTTTCATGTTGTCAACACTAGAAGAGGTAGGGTGCCCCATCATGTGCAACAAAATGGAGTCAACATGTTCCTCCTCAACCCGCTCCAACCAACCTAAAGGGTATGACATCATCGATAAACTAAAGAATACTGATGCTAAGATTTCTATGTTGGAGTTACTCAAAAGATCAACAATCTACAAAGATATATTATATAAAGCATTTCAAAAACCACCTTTACCCACTAATACACAACCTACCTCATTTGCATCCATTATGAACACATTCAAGGAGAACAACAAAGTTATCACTTTTAACAATCTCCCCACGCAACACACAATAGAGCAAAATTTGCAATTATTCATTCAAGTTAAAGTACAACACAACTTGGTCAAGCGTGTGTTGGTAGATAATGGTTCTAGATTGAACATTTTTAACACTACTTTATTACAACTATTGAAGATCAACATGGCTAACATTCTAGTGTAAGTGGAGTCCTTGAGGTCATAAACCTCCATGTAGACTGTATTAAGGGAATAGGTTTAACTTTTATTTTCAGGTCTATTTACACTTTAAGGATGGTTAAGACTGGAACTCAGATTTGATTAACAACGAGATGGCTTCACACCTTTTCTACTTATGTATACAAACTAAAAAAATCACCTTGGAACCCTTTATATCCTTCAATAGACAGTTCCCTTGTATAGGCTTGTAACCCTTCTAGCAGGTTTGGTTGAGCTTTCGTTGTAACCCTTCTAGTAGGTTTGTTTGAGCTTTACAAGGTTATAAACTAAAACTCAGACTCAGATGGCCCTTAAAATGATTTTAGGCGTTCATTTGTATATTACACATTACAAGGAATCCAGTTTAAAGTCTCTTACAACTTGGATCGCCTTGTTTTAGGCCTAATGCAGCTCTGCAGAAAACACAGTCATGTATATCTCTTCTTGTAGAGCTCTTTAAGACTTACAACCACTTGAATCCGTTGACCAGGGTCCTAATGCACCTATCTACCGAGTTTCATAGGATTTTGATGATTCGTTTAGGAGATATAGGAGTTTTAGTGAACTAAAACCTTAAACTAGGGTTTATAGTATGTGAGGGACCCGAGAGCTTTAAATTAAAGAAATTTTGTGTTATACTAATTGTTAAAGGGTCCTATTGGCAGATTTAAAACCACAGTATGTTTCCCCTACTCTGCCACTTGGTTTATATGCTTAACCAATCCCAAAACATACAAAAATAATTCTTTTCTTACCCGACTGTGTCACACAATGTCTTGTTTTAGACCTCTGTAGTCTAAGGACTATTAGAAAGAGTACTAAACAAGATCAAGGAACATCAAGAAAGGTATGAATGCATCCAAGTTCATATCAAAGCCTTCTTTATTCATTTATATCTAAAACTTATTCACACAGACTATACAGACCTGCAACAACCTCAAAACCCTGCAAACTAGTCTTTATCCTTGTCTTCGCTCCTTCTTGGGCTCCTTCCTTCAAGGTTCGAAGCTTATCACTTGTCCAAACTTATTTTCATACTCCTACGAATCCTCAACTGACTTATGACTCTTCAAACATGCTTGATCTAGCCCCTTTTTCTACGTAATTGAAGATTTATCAAGATAAAAGATATAGTTTAAAACATTTACAGCTAGGATAATGAATGAATAACATTTACATCATATTACTAGACCCCAAGGATCAATCACATAAGGATCATGTCCTTTGAAACCCACTAGAACTCACCAAACAGTCCAAAACCAATTCAAAAATTTTAATTTCATGGTTTTGGTGGGAAAGTCCAAAACACCTCTAAATGACCTACAAACCACATATGAAACTTATGTAAGACTTCTTATTAATCAATTAAGACCTCCTAAAACCACAAACTAACACATTTGAGCTATGTACAATGATGCACCTGCATTAGACTAACAGGGAACAAAAAAACTTGTTCATGAACTCCTACTCATCAGTTCTTCAACATTGTTGCCATGCTTGATAATCTTTGAAGGTGTCATCCATGTGGAATCCTCAAGTGGATGGTTTTTCCACTTGACCAAGTACTGAAAGTACTCCTTGCCTCTAGTTTTCTTCATTACCTTCTTGTCTAGGATGGCTTCAAGTTCATATGGTTGTACCTTTGGTAGTTGCTACTCCCAGTGACTGATCTAGTCTTATTTGTCTTTAGGTGCCTTTACTGTTATGTCTTCTTGTTCTATTTCTTCAACTAGATACTCATACATGTACACATGTTCAACTGAACCACACCTGTGTTTTTTCTTAGTGGTCTTCTCCATTGATACCCCTGCACATGAAACAAACTCATTAAAAGAATAAATCAATTCATCATGCCTTTGAGGCATCTTGATCCTTCATTTCCGGCATACTATTTATGCTTTCCATAAACATGATGAACTCTGAAAGGTCTATTCTCAACTACCTCCATGCTGATCTTCTTTTCACTGTTCTTCCTATGTCCGTCTTCCACACATACATGATCTTGCACTTCAACCATCTCCTTGTTTTGCTTCATAGGAACATGTGTACGCTCATTGTCTTCATTAGCGAAAGATAATTCTGCTTCTTCACACTTATAGAATGCTTCAAACTTTTGTCCATTAATCACATCTATCTTCTTCTTCATTGAAACATTTATTTCTTCATGTCTATTTCTCCCACTATGGACAGATTACCACTATCTCTCTCTTTACTATTTTCAACATCAGCTTTAGGTTCTTCATGTCAGAACCTCTCAATCTTCTTTTCCTTATCCACATGCTGCTCATATGGCAACTCCTTTTTCCCATTGCCTTTCATGGCAATCTCCTTTAGCAAACTAGCTTCTGCAATGAACTCCCTAAGATGGGTTATACTTCTTATTGATGACAACTTACTTGGCAACTCATTAATCACTATATTCACATGCTTATCTAACAAAGTTTGAATTTCTAATGGCAGATCAATTACCTTAACGAATGTAATAACTGTTCTTGGTTTGGGAAACAATGCATCATCATTCTTTTCTTTCTTTTCCTGCTGCAAAAACTCCTTGTCGCTTGTTAGCATCACCTTAGGACTGTCTTCTATTGTTGTATTCTCCCCT
This sequence comes from Torreya grandis, assembly GCA_037957365.1. Lineage (NCBI taxonomy): Eukaryota > Viridiplantae > Streptophyta > Pinopsida > Cupressales > Taxaceae > Torreya > Torreya grandis. Next base: position 1,502,713 of record JARHVA010001908.1, read on the forward strand.
TTTAGTGGTATGAGTATGCACTAATTTCCATCTTTCTCAAAAATATACGTATTGTTTCTCCCATCATGTATAGCTTTCATGTCAAATTGCCAAGGTCTAACCAAAAGGACATTGCAGACATCCATAGGCGTCACATCACATATTATTAAACACACACTTATACTGAGAGGGGGGGTGAATCAATATACTTTTATCTTTTACTAAATGAAACTTAATATCCACAATCAAAGCATTCACATAAAAATGACACAAATTGACACCAGATTTCGGGAAAACCATAAATGAATCGCTGCTTGGAACTACCGTCCAAATCCAGCCGTATAATAATAATCTTTTTACAAAATTTGTAGGCACTAACCTATTGAAGACACCAATCTCCTATTGCTAAGCACCAACTTAGCGAAAGACACCAATCTCATTTTCTAAGGCACCGACCTCTTATCGAAACAATCTTTCCACCTTTGTATTGTTGTTTTATCAACGGATGATTGCAAATTCGACTTCCTTGTCTTCTTCTCCTCGAAAAAATGCTTATGCTTAAATGATTGAAAGAATTGTTTCTTATTTTATTTCTCCAATGTCCTTTCATTTTATATAGCCTTCAAAGGCTTTTCCCAATGGAGGCGTCCCAATCAACAGACACCCTTTCATCAAAAGGTGTGTGTTTTATTTTATTTTATTTAATTAACCCACGTGGGACGATTTTCCCAAGGCTGCCATATATCAAGTGAGTCGGCCCTTATTTGATAATCATTGTTCCATGTGTTTGGTGGGGCAATTAAGCCATAAACAAAAACATAAAAACCTTCCTTTAGCGCTCAACAAAACTCCTCTAAGCTGGTCGGCCTTCCTTAATTAACGCTGCAATAAATTAAATACATTATTGTTGGTCCCTTTCATAGTTGGGCGCCCAAACCAAGGCAATTTGTCCTTCCATCCTTTGGTATTGATTTCCGAAAATAACATTCTTTGTACGAGAAAATTCTATTAGACAATTCCATTACTTTCTGACATTTCCGTTACTTTCTGACAATTTCGTTACTTTTTTGTTTGACATCAATGACAATATTCCAACAATCTCCCTCCTTGTCATTGATGGAAATCTTGTAACAAAATAGTGCATGAACTCCTCCTTGCTGCAGTTTTCTTCCTTGGCTCCCCCTTACTTCAATTCTCCCCATTTGACATCAATGGCAAAGGGATGTACAACACAATGGATCTTATCAACACATCAACGAAGTTAAATAATACAATGATTAGCTTCCCCTTAACCCATGCTTCTCTTGACGGGTTTCATGACTGGATGAAGAATGAAGTACTCTCAATTTCCACCTTAGAAACTCAAAAGTTTCTTTTGGGAGGGGATTTGTGAAAATATCTGCTATTTGTTCCTTTGTAGCAACATACTCCAACTTTACCTGTTGATCTGCAACCTGTCCTCTCAAGTAGTGATATTTGATCGGAATGTGTTTTGTCCTTGAGTGCATAACTGGATTCTTCGAAATATTAATTGCACTTGTGATCTCAAAAAGTATGAAGATTGGTTGTTCACATTCAAAATCTTTCAACGTCTGCTTCATCCATAGGACATGTGTACAACAAGACATTGTTGCCATGTATTATGCTTCAGCCGTGGATAATGAGACACAAGGTTGTTTTTTACTTAGCCATGACACTAGATTTGTGCTTAGAAAGAATGCTCCTCCACTTGTGCTCTTTTTGTCATCCACGTTTTCTGCCCAATCTACATTTGTGTATGTTGTTAGTGTGAAATCTTTACCTCTTGGATACCATAGGCCATAATCCAACATGCCTTTCAGTTATTTGAATATTTGTTTGACTGTTTGTACATGCATTTCTTTTGGGGCTGCTAGAAAACGTGCTACCAAACCTACAACTTGCATAATGTTTGGCCTTGATGCCTTGGTGTATAACAAGATGTCAATCATGGACCTATAAAGTCTCTGATTTGCTTCAGGAGATTCATCATTTTTACTCAACTTGCACCTTGTAACCATGGGTGTGCTAACAGGTGTGCAATCTTTCATTCTAAACTTCTTTAAAATCTCCTTTATATACTTGGTTTAAGAGATGAATATTCCTTTGCTGGATTGAAAAATTTGCAAGCCAAGGAAGAACAACTCACCCAACATGGACATTTCAAATTCCGTTTGCATATCTTTTGCAAATTCTTGGCACATTCGTTCATCATCTCCTCCAAAAATGATATCATCCACATATACCACAACAAATAACGGATTCTCACCTTCAGTCTTGAAATAGAGATTGTTATCAGCAACTCCTCTTTTAAAACCCTGTTCTTGTAGATATTTATCAAGCCTCGAGTACCAAGCTCTGGGGGCTTGCTTTAGCCTATATAGTGTCTTCTTCAATCAGCACACATAGTTCTTGTTCCCTGATAGAAGGAAACCTTTTGGTTGTTCAATATACACTTCTTCCTCTAATTTACCATTTAGAAAAGCGAATTTGACATCCATTTGATAAACTTTGAAATTATTGAAAACATCATATGCCAAAAACATTCTAATGGCCTCTAATCTTGCAAAAGGGGCAAAGGTTTCTTCAAAATCGATACCTTCAACTTGAACATACCCTTTGCAAACCAATCTCGCTTTGTTTCTTGTTACTTGACCATCTTCTTTCAATTTGTTCCTAAACCTCATTTGGTACCAATCACACTTTTGTCTTTTGGTCAAGGAACAAACTCCCATGTCTCATTTTTCTCAATTTGACTCGACTCTTCTTCCATAGCATTAATCCAATGCTTATCAATGTTAGCTTCTACAAAGCTCTTAGGTTTTGTTTTTGATAACAATGAGAAGTTCACATGTTCAAATGTGCTCACAAATCTTCTTTTGGTTTGCACTCCAGCGTCCATATCACCAATAATTTGGCTTTCTAAGTAATGTTTTTGAACAAACCTTGATGGTTCATTTGTATCTTCATGTTCCTCTTTTTCTTGCTTGTGTAATGGTCTTTCTTTTTCTTCCTCGTATTCTGGTTCTTTTGAATGATCATTTTCTTGTGCATTAACCTTCTGAGGCCTTGTTTCATTCATCTTTACACTGGCACATTCTAGAATCGTTTGCAGCCTTTTATTATAACATCTATAGGCTTTACTTTTTGAAGAATATCCAAGAAAGATACCTTCATCAGCTCTTGAGTCAAACTTTTCCAAGTCTTCATCTCTCATACTTAAACATTTGCACCCAAACACTTTGAAATATTTGACCGATGCTGGTCTACCCTTCAATAACTCATACGGGGTTTTGCTATTATTCAATCTGATTTGTCCTCTATTCAAAATGTAGACTGCGGTATTAATCGCTTCTCTCCAAAACCTGTCTGATAGCTTATATTCATTTAACATGGTTCTAGCCATTTCTTGAACAATTCAGTTCTTTCTTTCTACAACTCCATTTTGTTGTGGAGTCCTTGCAGCTGAGAACTGCCTTTTTATTTCATGTTGCTCACAATAGTCATTGAATTCGTTGGAGAGAAACTCACCTCCTCGATCTGATCTTAAGCACTTGATTTTTAGATTCGTTTCGTTTTCAACCAAAGCTTTAAAAACTTTAAACTTCTCGAACGCCTCAGATTTTTCTTTCAAAAAAGCAACCCATGTCATTTGGGAATAATCATCAATGAGCAACATGAAATAGCTCTCACCTTGGATGCTTTGTGTTCTTGTGGGCCCACAGAGATATGTATGAATCAGTTCCAATGGCTGGGTGGTTGAGTACTGCTTTGATCTGAAACTTGCTCTTGTTTGTTTTCCATGCTGACACTGCTTGCAAAGGATGTTTGACGATTTTGTTATCTTTGGCATATCTCTTTCAACTTGCCTAGTGCTGATTTTCACTAGATTATCGAAATTCATGTGGCCCATCCTTCTGGGCCATACCCAACTTACATCAATCTAACTCATGTAGCATTTCTCTCCCTTAACTTCACTGAGTACATATAGATTGTTAGTTGTTCTATATGCATCTACAACCAACTTTCTTGTCTCTGTTTCCCTGACTCACAGCCTTGAGCAGAAAATGTGAGTGTGTCCGTGGTCACACATTTCGTTGACACTTAGAAGGTTATGCTAATAGAACCAGGAATGGAGGGATATCAAAAAAATATTCGAGAATGCAATAAATTATTTTTTGTACAAAGAAGCTTTTAAAAAAAGCTTTACAAAAAGATGAGTTGGTTGAGAAACCAACTACCCGAACAACAAAACATTGGATCATTAAAAAAATATCCAACTCCGCCTTGATCCAAAGGGGTATAGAAAAGACTGAAGCAAAGAACTGTGAGTCATCCAAGTAGACTTTGTTGCAACTGCAACTGGTACACTGTGCATCCTGAACTGATCAACACCCTAATCATCTCTGCATCGAAGTAGAACAAGATCACGCTCTGTCCAACTACATCGATCCTCACACAGAATCAATCTAACAAAAAATTGTCTCAATATTGTGTATAGCGCATCTTAAATTGATGCTCAACAATCGCCAACATCTCCTGCAGACCTTTGCTCAACATTAACAATGCTAGCAACTCAATGTTGACTTGCACCGCAACCACCGACGACTGATCGAAAACCAATATGCAATATCTTCTCCACCTATCAGACGATAGGTGAAAAACAGTGTAACAAATAAACCAAGTACAAACCACTGAAATGCTTCACATCAAAGATCATATCAACACTAAATCTATGAAAGTAAAGTACACAAGCCAAAAAATGCTACGACATCAAATCCCAATCTTGAGCCTAGCAGCTCACACAAGATGGGTGTGTTATCATCTCAGAATATATAATCATCAGCTGCGGAGCAAACAGCTTCGCAATCATCCCATTCATCAGAAGAATAACCAGAAGAGTGATCAGAGTGACTGGAATGACCAACAATGTTTGCTTGGCGAGAGAACCTCCTTTTGGAGGGGCACTCTATAAAGAGGTGTCCTATGCCACCACAATTGTAGCATATTCTCTTACGTCCACTGGAACTAGAGGAAGAATAAACACATGAAGAAGAATGCATGTGCCTGTGCTTGTGTCCATGTAAATGTGGCGATGCTTATGCTTTTGAGAATCAGAATGAAGTCCATGCTTCAGAGAATTAGAATGATGTCTATTCTTCGGAGAACCAGAATGAGCCCTATATCCAGAATGATGCTTATGTCTGGAAGTGTGCTTCAGAGAGTGTTTTTGTCTCTGAAAGTGCTTCGAAGAATTTTTTCTGTTATGCTCATATAAAGGATTACATGTTTTGGTATAGTGGGCCTCCTCCATGGATGTACTCTTTTTTCTTACAAATTGTCTCTCATGCTAAGTTAATAACTCACAAATAAAGTCAAATGTGGCACCGTTAAGCTTATCACCAAGTTGTAGCATTTCAACAAAATTGATGTATGCAAAATTAAGACCATTCAATGTACTGAAAATCAACATATCATCATCAATTTTACCACCAATTGTGCAATATTCTTGTTTCAATGTTTTCTTGCGAGAAATATATTCAAAGACATCTTCATTATCTGCCAGTTTATTGTTCAACAGTTGTGTAAGGCCAATCTTCTTGTATGCAAGGTGTTTGTCATACAAATATTTTAATGTTTTTCAAGCTCCCATGCACCAGTTTTGACTACCTCAATATGAATGATTACTTGTTCAATGCAAGAAGATTTCAAAACTACGAGTGCACGTTTATCATGTTTTTGATATTCAATCAACTTTGCAGCTTCAGTTGGTGGTGTGGTTTCTTTCTCAGTGATTTCCCATAGGTCATTAGAAAAGAGTGTATTCTCCATGTTCCTACTTCATTCTTTGTAATTTTAAAGTGACAATTTACCATTTTCAGAAATCAAACTCACGATTTTTCTCATGGTACTAAAGAAACAAGTCAAAACAAGACAAGGGAATACTATTTTGAGGTTTTCCTTTTACCTTCAAAAATAGTTTCCGAATACTTGGGACTTGTAAAAAATTACACCTTATACACCCTATTACACCCTTATTTCTCCAATGTCATTTTACAAAAAAAGAATATTCTCTTCAAAAAAGTATCTTTGACTTGGATGAAATTTTGACAAAAAGAATATCAATGTGTTTTGAACTCAAGACTTCTTTGCTCCATTTTGTTTTTAATGAACTAACAAAATTTGACTAGCCATCTTGCCGTCAACAAACTTAGTAATTCAAATACAAGATATCTTATGTATTCTTTTATCCCCTGATATAAAATACACATATTTAAAGCTTTCTCCTATGGATTTGATTTACTAAGCTTTTTACAAGAAATGTCTCTGTTTTAACTCATACAAAACCGAAAGGAAAAAAACTATGGTGGCTTTTACTTAACGCCTCTTTACTTTAACCTTGCTGCTATTGTGGAAGACCCCATGCATTAGTGTAAAGACAAGAAATCTTAAAAATATTTTAAATCAAATCTCCATGTTTATCATTTGTGTTGCCATACTAGATCTGCTCAACGCTGATATTGTATTATTTCCTCTTCTGCGCACCAATATTTGTGAAGTAATGGCGAATAATGAAAGACAGAATTTAAGAAAAAGCTTAATTCACAAAATTACTCCACCGTTATCACGTTGCATAGAATGATATTGTACCAAATCTGCAAGGTTATTCTTTGTTGTTGCGCACAGGTCTAAATTCCAGCTAGGGTTCTTTAAAAAAATATATCAAAACACCAGAGGATCTCGTCTGTTTTCTGTCCTTTTACCAGACGCATATGTTCAAAAAAATTATCTTTGCTCAATCGTACAAAAATGGCTTTGAAAATTCCTACTTTCCTCTTCAATTTGCAACATGAAATGGCAATTACCCCACCTGTCAATCTCTGTACAGCTACGCTTTTCTCTATCGTTTAGATTCCACTTGACCTCTAATCTTCCTTCAACCGGGCTCTGATACCACTGATAGAACAGGAACGGAGGGATATCAGAGAAATATTCGGGAATGCAATAAATTATTTTTTGTACAAAAAAACTTTTAAAAAAGCTTAACAAAAAGATGAGTTCGTTGAGAAACCAACTAACTACCCGAACAACAAAACATTTGGATCATTAAAAAAATAATCCAACATATGCTTCAAACCTTCAACATACAATACATTTTATGTTTTAGTTCTTCCATTATCAAGGCTCAGGGCACCTTTTCCAGCAATCTGTGTCGTGGTATTATCTCTAAATTTCATCATGCCTCCACTTATATCCTTCAAGCTGAGAAATTTGCTTTTATCACCAGTCATGTGACTTGAGCATCCACTGTCAATATACCACTGTTGTCCTTCATCTTGTGCATGAAACGTTTGTTGCACAAGCATGGAATCCTTGTTTTGATTTTCTCTTTCTTGCTTCTACTTCCAAATTTTTGTAGGTTCTCTTTTCTTTACGACGGGATCAATCACTTTTTTTTTTGTCTAGGAGGTTCTACACCAACACTTCTACAGAATCGTGCTATATGACCAAAGTTATTACAATTATAGCATACGTCGCTTTCTTTGTAATTCAATAATGGTGCAAATAAGTTATAGTTTCTACTTAGAACTCCATAAGTACTTATGCCATTGTTCCATGCATACTTATTTCTTGCATATGTCCTACACTCCATTGCTCTATGCCCAAAATGATTGCATAACTAAGAATAACAATAAAAGGAATTTGTGTACCTGATCGCATTATATTGTCTTGGAGAAAAGATTCTTCTGAAATTTTGTATGGGTACGTTCTTACCTTGTTTGTCATTGGGATGAGTAACATGTCCTTTCTGAACGTGCTCCTTATTGCTTCCACCTTTTACAGATCCCTTGAGTGCATCCACGTAGCTCTTGGGCTTCTTTGTATTCATCCTCTTAGGTGGTTCTGTAGGTTTTGCACTCTGCCCTTCTTTAGTGCTCTTTTGATTCTCTTCATAACCAAGACCAGTCTTGATGCATGATGACCTTTGGCAATTGAGAATCTCATCCAGTTCTTTGGTGCTTTTTCAAACTTTAAATTGCTTTTCAATTTAGCACATCTTCTCCAATTCCTTCTTTAAGAAATCAACTTCTGATTCTAGCTTGGCAATGTGGTCTTCTTTTGCCTTAAGTTGGACTCTTACTTCCTCCTCTGTCTTCTTGGCTTCTTCTATTTCAGTCTTTAGACTAATGATGACCTTTTTTGACTCTTTAAGGTTATGAGACATTTCTATTTTTAGGTCTCGATTTTCTTCTTCGTATTTTTGAATCTGTAATCTTTGTTTCAAATTCTTCTTCTTAAGAACTTTTATCTCACCTAAAGCACAAATGAGTTCTTCAAGATTTACTTCTTCATCCTCGACATCTTCCTCCTCTTTCAAGGTGTCTTCACTTGTAGAGGCATCATTCATTATTTCTAAGCCATAAACAGAGTTTCTTCTCTATCACTGCCTAAAATGCTCTCATCACTCTCCTCAGCTAAGCTGCTATCCTTTTTAGAATAGAGACTTTTCTTGTGCTTACCAAAAAAATTCTTATTTTTGTTTTGTTTGAAGTTTTTCTTGTATCTAGGTTTGCTTTCCTTTTTATTTATTTTCCCATTATGTTTTTTCTCATCATCGCTATCATCCTTATGTGGACATTTAGTAGCAAAGTGCCCTATTTTACTAAAATTGAAACACTTGAAAGGTAGCTTACCTTTGTATTTGTCAGATCCTTTTTTAAGCTTTCTGACAAACAAGGCTTCCTCCTCATCTTCTTCATCGATGGTGTTATCGCTTGATTCAGGGTCTTTATATTTCCCTTTCTTAGAAGCTTTGAAGGTTGCTTCCTTCTTAGATGATTTCTCCTTTTCAGTCCTCATTTCATATGTTGTGAGGATCCAATGCAATTCATCCACTGTTAGCGTATCTAGATCTCTCATTTCTTCGACGGCGGAGAGTTTGGCATCAAATCTTAAAAGGAGAGACCTTAATACTTTCTGCACAATCATTGTATCTTCAATCTCTTCTCCAAAACCTCTGATAGTGTTGACGATTTCATCCACACGAAGCAGATAAGCTGCAATGTTTTCTTCATCCTTCATTTTCAAACTTTCGAACTGTCTTCTGTGTTTGAAGCTTGGCCTTCTTCACCTTATTATCACCTTCATAGATGTTTTGTAGTTTGCCCCATATTTCCTTCGCCAATTTACAATGCATCACCTTGACAAACTCCAATTCTGATAGACCACACAAGATTGCATTCATAGCTTTTGCATTGTTATTACTGGCCTTCTTTCTAGCTTGTTTTGTTGGTGGAGATGATGGAGCAGTATAACCATTTACTACTGTTTCCCAGATATCAAACTCTAAAGCCATTAAATAGGCTCTCATTCTTATACTCCAAAAAGCATAATTTGTTATGTCAAACAATGAAAGCTTGTTTGTGGAGAAACCTTCTTGTCCGGCCATGTGTGCTCCCGAGATCTACCTTGTAGCGGTTGGGTTGTTTCTGAAGGAACCGCTCTGATACCAATTGTTAAGCACATGCTTGTACTATAAGGGGGAGGGGGCAGCGAGGGTGAATTGGTATAATCTTATCTTTACTTAATAAAACTTAATATCCACAATCAAAGCATTCACATAAAAATGACACAAATTGACATCAAATTTACGTGGAAACCCTTTCAAAGAAAAACCACAAATGAATAGCTGCTTGGAACTACTATCCAAATCCAGCTGTATAATAATAATCTTTTTACAAAATTCATAGGCACCAACCTACTGGAAACACCAATCTCCTATTGCTAAGCACCAACGTAACGAGAGACACCAATCTCTTTCTCTGAGGCACCGACCTCTTATCGAAACAATCTTTCCACCTTTTTACTATTGTTTTATCAACAGATGATGGCAAATTCGACTTCCTCTTCTTCTTCTCCTCGAAAAACTGTTTATGCTTAAATGATTGAAAAAATTGTTTCTTATTTTATTTCTCCAATGTCTTTTCATCTTATATAGCCTTCAAAGGCTTTTCCCAATGGAGATGTCCCAATCAAAAGACACCATTTTATCAAAAGGGTTTAATTTTATTTTATTTAATTAACCCAAGTGAGACGATTTTTCCAAAGCTGCCATATATCAAGTGGGTCAGCCCTTATTTGATAATCATTGTTCCATGTGTTTGGTGGGGCGATTAAGCCATAAACAAAAAAATAAAAACCTTCCTTTAATGCTCAACAAAACACCTCTACGCTGATCGGCCTTCCTTAATGCTGCAATAAATTAAATACATTCTTTATTGCTGGTCCCTTTCATAGTTGGACACCCAAACCGAGGTAATTTGTCCTTCCATCCTTTCGTATTGATTTCCAAAAATACCATTTTTTTATTCAGTTAGACAATTACGTTACTTTCTGACATTTCCGTTACTTTTTGAAAATTACGTTACTTTTCCATTTGACATCAATGACAATATTCCAACACATATTACCTCATCCTTGTAGCTACCTATTTGAAATTGCACTTTACACTGCTCATTTACCAAGACTTGTCATTTTTGCAAGCAGGACACCTTATAAGAAGTGGCGTGTGTTCCCTTCTTCCACGGTTGCAAGGAGACACATCGCTCAACACATGGGACGCATCTCAAGTTCGGTACACATCTCTCGTATGGGAGACAAGTACCAAGACGTCCCCCATGTGAGGAGATCTCTGTTTCCCCGTCCTCGCATCTCCGATGCGTTTCTCGGTACAAACACGTACCCCAGCCAAAAAAACCCTAGCCGCCTTAAAAAACCTAAATGTGTCAGAAAAAATACCTAAACGCGTTAGAAAAATACCTAAATGCATCGAAAAGGCAAGAAAGGCATGAAAATAGCTTATAAAAAACACAGGCTCGTCCTTTTTTGTTTTACCAATCGCTTTATGCAGTGTTCACATCAGATTCAGCAGTCATATTCTCCATTTGAGTCGTTGGATTCAGCAAATAGTCGTTGTCAAGGAGGAATAGGTAGGGGTTTTTTTTTGTTTTTTTTTTGTTAGTCGAAAAATCCGACATGGCCTAAGTATTGTTAGGAGGCCTCTAGTTTGTCCATCAACGACCTACAGGGTTCCTTTTTTTTCATTGAAAATATTTTCACATGTTGCGGCGCCTTTTTATTTATTTATTTACTAATGTTAAATTTAAATAAATAAAACCGTAATTTTTTCTAAATAATAAATATAAATGATAAGTTGGTTTAACTTTATATTTTATATATGTTTTTTCGGTTTTTAAGTTGCTTTCTATAAATTTGTTTATATAGGTTATAAACTTATATAACCATTTGTTTATTTATTTTAATATACTTCCGTATTTATTTTTCATTTAATTTAATTTTATAATTTCTATTTTAATTTCTATTTTAAAATTTTTAATATATATTCATTATTTATTTAAGAAATTTTCAATTTAATTTTATAATTTCTATTTTAATAATTTCCATTTTAACTTTTTTTATTATATATTCATTTACTTATTTAAGAAATTTAATTTTTTAATTTTTATTTTAACAATTTATTTAATTTTAATTTACATTTACATTTTTTAAATTAGAGTTACTAATTTTATTTTTATTTTTTCTAGAATGTCAGGTGGAGGGAAAGATGCTTTGTATCCATTGTGGAAGTTTTGTGTTCGTGTTCATAAAGGGAATTGGGGAACATCAACAATCACGTGCAAGCTTTGTGAGAAGGCCTTCTATGGCACTTACACAATAGTGAAGGCTCAATTTTTCCGAACAACTGGGAAAGGGGTTGACGCTTGTACAAATGAGGAAGGGCGGTTGGACGTGATAAGAGGACAAGAAAAAGTTGAAGGCAAATTGACTCCTTTAAGGTCCCATGCTTCAACCACAGATCGAGCTCAGAGTCACCATGACATGCCAATTGCGAGAATAGAATCAGAGATAGATGTATCTTCTGGGTATGCAGCAGAAGATGTGGGGTTTTCTCGTAAGAGATCACACATTGGCAATTCAAAACTCATAGGAAGCATGTTCGATGTGCATGGTCGAGATGCAGTGGATGCAGCGATTGCACGCTTCTTCTATGTGAATGGCATTTCATTCAATGTTGCTCGATCACCTTATTATGAGGAGATGGTTCATGTTATCAACAATGGACCGACGTGGTATAAACCACTTGGGTATGAAAAGCTTTGAACGTTGCTTATTGACAAAGAGAAAACAAGGTTAGAGCACCTAACTGTGCTAGTCAAAAACGTTTGGTCTACAGAGAGATGTAGCATTGTGATAGATGGTTGCACGGATACAAGAAACAAACCTCTTCTAAACATTATGGTAACTTGTTTCAAATGCCCTTATTTTTTGAAGGCTATCAACTATTCTGGGGCAAAATAAAAATGTAGAATTCTTTCAGAAGCAATTATGTGATGCAATTGATGAGATGGGGGCATCGCATGTTGTCCAAGTTATTACAGATGCTACCCCAGTTTGTAAAGCAGTTGGCTTATTGGTGCAAACAAAATACAAACATATATTTTGGACACCATGTTGTGTGCACGCATTGAATAATGCACTCAAAAATACTGGTAGGTTTCAATGGGTTTCTGAGCTTATTAAGGACAGAAAATACAAATCTTCATATACAATCATCACCACACACAGGGCATTTATAAAATATTTGCCAATGTGAAAGTTCTCAAACTTGCAGTTACACGGTTTGCTTCATTCTTCATATTGTTTGAGTGTCTTTATGTTGTCAAAGGGGCCTTGTGTTCCACTGTGGTTAATGATGCATGGGTAAGTTGAAAACAATCTACATCAAAGATTGCAGTTGAGGTGAGAAAAATGGTCCATGGTGACCAATTTTGGGCGGATGTAAAATTTGTTGTTGACTTCATTCAATCCATTTATGAGGTCATTAGATTTGTTGATTCAGACAAGCCATGATTGGGAGAGGTTTATGAAGAAATTGATTCTATATGTAAAAGAATCAAAAATATCACAGACTTAAAGGATCATTTTTATCTCCTTTGATTGAGAAACAAATACATGGAAGATGGAACAAGCTTAACACACGTTTACATTGTGTTGCTTATGCTTTAAATCCAAAGTGCTATAATACGGAGGTCACCAAGAAGAGGGCTTCATATGAAGATAGAGAAGTAATGAGGGAATTTTGAGTTGCAGTAAAAAAGGTTTATGGTCGAAGAGAGGAGGCTTCTTATATTAGGACTCGGTGGAACATGTTTTCACATGGTCGTGGACAGTTTTCTACAGTGGAGGCTCTTTATGATATGCGAGCGAAAAAAGACCCAATAGAGTGGTGGTGGAACCATGGCAGTAAAACCCCTGAATTGCAATCATTTGCAATACGGTTACTCTCACAAGTAGCTAGTTCATCATCTTGTGAGAGGAATGGGAGTGCTTACAGTTTCATTCATTCATTAAAGAGGAACCGACTAAGGTTGAAGAAGGTAGAGAACCTGGTGTACATTCATAGCACACTTCATCTTCTTTCTCGTGTAGACCTAGGGTACAAGGAAGGTCCTTCAGCAAAATGGGACCACATTCCACCTGATGGAGCAGCACAGATATCCTTGGAGGATGATATGCTTGAGATAGATGGCCTCAATGATTTGCCCATTATTATATTGCCTACACATGAGAAAGAGCTTGAGAGCGATGCCTCTCTAAACAACATCTTGGCGAAGGACCTAGAGGATATAATTGATGTGATAGTTCATCCTATTGTATCGGATCAGATATGATCCAAATTCATATATGTGTCTTTTGTTTTTTGCATGCCTATTGTTGACATTTCATTGTCTATAATGACCCTTAAGCTTAATATGATGATCATTAAATATTCCTTCTCTTATTGCTAGTATTGGCATTGCAATAGTATAAATATCTTTAAATTTTTTATAGTAGATATTATATATGTATAATTTATAAATAATAAATATATGTTGTCGTCTCCCCATACCCCCACCTATTTTTCAAAAAAGGTGTACACGTACCCATACCCGTCTCCCCATACTCGTACCCGTCTCTTGGTAACTATGCCTTCTTCAAACCTAACTTGTTAACCATTTCTAATGACACTAAATTACCAGTACTTCCACTATAAAGTGAGATGGTGATTTGTCGAATCTATTTTAGCATGCATTTGTTGCAACCATCGTTGTCCTAATGTGAAGGGTACTCTATATTTAGGAGGCATGACACATGTGTGTTGACCACTTTTGGCCCACAAGCTATTGGCAAAATGATATATCCAAGGGGTCTTGGCCACGATGTGCTATGTTGTAACTCTGTAATGTCATGTCCCAACTATTGTAAACCTGTGACACAGAATATGGTGTGTTTTCTGTTATCATCAATCCGATCGTAGTTGTAGTAGTCACCTTCCATAAAGATGGTAATAGTCAATGGCTCTTGTCGAGGATAATCTAGTGTCATCACATAAGCGTAATGTCATGTCCCAATTGTTGTAAACCTATGACACTGCATACGGTGTGTTGTCTGTTATCATCAATCTAATCGTTGTTGTCGTAGTCACCTTCCATAACTAAGGTAATAGTCAATGGCTCTTGTCAAGGATAATCTAGTGTCATCACATATTACCTCATCCTTGTGGTTACCTATTTGAAATTCCACTTTACACTGCTCATTTACCAAGACTTGTCCTTTTTGCAGCTAGGACACCTTATAAGGAGTGGGATGTGTTACCTTCTTCAAACCTAACTTGTTAACCATTTCTGATGACACTAGATTATCAGTACTTCCACTATCTATAATAACCTTGCAACACTTGATTTCTAGAGTTGTGTGCATCATTAGGGTTTGGGATCGCAAACACAAAGCAAGCAAAGACAGTCGTAAGTGACCATACAGTGATGGTGCCCTACTTTCGCATAGGTCAATACCGACTAGCAGGCCAACATCGACTGGGAATACTGACCCAATCCTACAAAATTGATAGCGTAGACAACGAATCATGAAATAATCCAAGCCAAATTTTTTTTTTTTTAATAATTTCCAATTGCAATCAGCGTGGCAATACACAATAGTTAGAGTTAGTCTATAACCCAAACGATGCTGAAGTAACTCTAACCAAAATGTACACCAAGGTTCTGAAGAGGCCAAGGTGTGAGCATTGGTCAGAGGATCTGAATGCAGAAACAGAACTGGAATGAACTCTAACCAAAAATGGCGCCGATGATGGGGAGCATATGGTCAGAGGGTCTTCTACTACAAGTGTTGAAAGAGAACTCAACACCAAGTATGTGCTACCCAATCTGAAATGGCGTTGAGGCGACCACATGGTGGAGTAATAAAAATTACAATACTTAAAGAAACTCAACACCAAGTATGTGCTACCCAATCCAGTATGGAGTTGAGGCGACCATATGGCGGAGCGCTACTTATTAAAATGCTTTGAGAGGAGATAAGCAAGAATGCTAAAATACTCAACGTCAAGAATGTGCTTTCCAACCCGGAAGGATATGGAAGCTACCATATGACGGAGATGTAAAGTAATTACAATGCAGTTTCAAAATAGATGATCAGCATTATAAATCAAGATTAAACAAACTTAAGATCTGCTGTCAGTACTACTGCCAGCTTACAATATGATAGAGAATTAACCTGCCAAGAGCATAGCATTAGAACCATTCAAAGAGCATTGTAACAGAGCATTTTCCTTGCTTGAATGGAAATGCCGAAATCGATTTCTTCTCTTCAGAAGACTGATTCAAGATTCTGGTCTGTCCAATTCTGCGCTTTCAAATGTCAAGCCAGCGCCCTGAAATCATATTAAAATGGACATATCTCTCACACAACTCATCTAAAAGACATGAAATGAAGCACAAAAGACCCTAATGATCAAGGCACCCAATATTGGAACACAAAACAGACCCAAAAGTTTCTATACAATTTTTGAACCCCAATATCCACACAACAAGTACAGTGCAGCAAGGGGGCGATTTGCTTTTAAAATTCACAGCAGTCATCAAAAATTCCACAAATTACAGAATAGGGGCGCCCATTACCAACAAATAGGATTAGCCAATACCCACAATGAAATTTTTAGTTTTTTTTTATTTGTGAACAAAACACAGCCTGCTGTACTGAATAAGAAAACACTGAATTTCTCATAAACTGATCCATAAAACACACACTGAATACCATGCACAAATCCTGCATACAAAACAATCAAACTATACGATCTCACCACTAATCGCTATCTTTCAAGCGAGAAGCAATGCCAAGCTAGGAGGCTTTCATTCCTCGAAGCAATTCCAAGCCAATCCAGCAACATAACATTCCTGTAGTTCAAGATGATCCAAGTGAGGACCCAAGGCTTCCTTTTATAATTTTTGTTTGACCCTTCTAGAAACTCTATCCTCCAATAGGTGGCGTCCAAATTAAGCTTGGATTAAATATTCAACAAGAATTATAATTAATTCTTTTAATGAGGCGCCCACCCCATAAAGAACACCTTTTTAAAACAACTTAAAGTGAAGTCGCTAGGCCAAGGGAAAAGTCAATGTTAAAATATAACATTAAAACATGACTTTATTAAAATAATTCGACTTATCTCTTCATTTGTGCCCCAAAGCCCAAAATTGAGTAAGCCGATAGATCACACTGACATGGAAAGCCAACCGTGCCGAAATCAACAAGACCACTGCCAGAAATAGAATTTACTAAAAATAGTAAATTCCTGAAGATGCTCAGAATGCCAAAAAGAACATATCACTGCGAAGCTCTCTGAAAACCCAGAAAGAATCCACCATTGAATCAACCAGCCTCAAGCAAGCGCATCCTTCAAAAACAAGAAATCCTCATTTTACCTTTCGAGTAGCCTACGGGTCTCAGGAATAGGCCAACGGTCACTGGACAAATCATGCTCGAGAAGGGGACATTACAAATCAATTCCAAAATAGAACAAACCACAAGCTTGTTTTACCCTGATTTTCACTTCTAGAATATTGTAATAGTCAGACAATCAATCAGAAAAGCTAAGTACCTTGATCTCCTTAGTACTTTTTATTTTCATCATATGCCACTTGTCAAATTAGAAAAATCAATCTCAATCTTTTAAATTCAGATGTATGCTTGAATGCCATATCCATTGATCTGAATTATATTTCAAAGTTATATCTTAATTAGATTAATCTCTCCCATTAATCCAAATTAGGTTAAAACATTTACATTTTATGACTATAAAATACCGAACGATGAATCAAACAATTGTCCAATATATGTGCATGGGTTTGTTGGCTACTATTATTCTATGACACATGGCATTATGATCGATAATGGCTCTTGCAACAATCTTATTTCGATGTCATTCTTATCTAGTCGAGGTTATACTCAAAGATTTAGGTAGTGTAACCATAGCATTGCGTGGTTGTGGCAGACACGAACATACGCCCTTAGGTAGTATTACACTTCCTCTCACAATTGATCCTAGGGCAGCCATAGTTTGGTTCTATGTTATACCCGATGCAACATCATATAATCTATTGATTGGACACCCTTGGCTTAATCAAATAAATGCGATATCATTGAGAATACACAATTGTCAAATTTGTGCATTATAGCAAAGTCCACACTATTCGTGGTTGACCCTATGAGAGGCCTATTCACCGACCAACTAGTGCACCTAAAAAGGCAAAAACTCATTTACATCACAGCAAAATCATCATGTGCACCTACTATATTTGAACCCAAATCCTCATCATCTATCGTGCAAGCTCTTCAAGCTCCTACTCCTATAGTTGCACCTCTGAGACACATGGTGCCTCAACATCCATGTCCTAAGATTGACTTGAGACCTAGACCAGTCATTTTATCACAATCTATTCCGACACAATCTTTAGCAGCTCCTACATCTCATTATACACATATTATTCCTATAGAGAATGCTAGTTATCATGCATCTTGAGATCATTTTTCCAAAACATCTAGTGATATATTCGATTCATATATCACGGATCCCGACATTGACTATATCAGCGAGTAACCTTGCTAGCCCACATTTTGAGCCTTGTCGATACATCTTTATTGTACCATATTATTGTGCATAGTTTTCTTCTTCTATATGTTGTGCCTTACATATAGTTCCTTCCTAGAAAGTGATGGCATTCTTCTATTTTCTTGATTTCACATTAGCGTTTGTCTTCTATTTTCATCAATATTCTTCTAGACAATTGTTTCATGTTGCTTGCTATGTTTCACTAGCCTTAATCCTTTTATTGTTGATCCCATTCTTAGCACTTTAATTGGCTTCCCGATGATGCCAGCACATTTACCAGGACCTTTAGTCACAGCATGCATTGACTCCTAAGAGAAGCAATAAGTTGCTTTGAGTCGTCATCATTTTATTCTTCTAGATTGCAAGCCTTGCTCCTTTCTTTTCACATGTGACCCCGTGACTTCTTGTGTTAGTTTTCTATCTTCTTTTAGACATATTACTAGATAATAAAAAACATGGATTCATACATGATCATATCTATACACATACTAGCCCATGGGCGCATGATACCCCTAGTTTCTATCCTATGAGTTTCGTTAATCATATATATTCGCGGATCTGCCTGTGAAGGCATCATACCCACACATAGTGATCATATTTATACACATATCTACCTATGGAGGCATTGTTCCCACACTTGTTTCTTATTGACATTCAAACCCCTTTCACTTATGAGTATACATTGTTTATTCAGATTCTAGATCTTACACTTATCTTGACACATGATGGGTTATCACCTACATTATTGGTTTGTGGGTTTTTGCATGTGTATGAGGGTCTGGTTCACACCGGGTTCTAGTGCGGGTTAGGAATGCACTCCTCAACACCCAAGGTTCGTCTTGGGCACATGGATTCATACATGATCATATCTATACACATACTAGCCCATGGGGGTTATCCTATGAGTTTCATTAATCATATATATTCGCGGATCTGCCTATGAAGGCATCGTACCCACACAATGTGATCATATTTATACACATATCTGCCTATGGGGGCATCATTGCCACACTTGTTTCTTATTGAAATTCAAACCCCTTTCACTTATGAGTCTACATTGTTTATTCAAATTCTAGATCTTACACTTCTAAACCGTAAAGGCAAGTGAACGACAAAAGCAAAAGCTAAAATAAAACAAATGACAAAAACAAAACACAAAAGCAAAACCACATGCCTCTCATTTTTCTCATTGCATACTTGCCTTCCACTACTAGTGTAGGATTGAAACTTCATCAAACATCATTCTAATCATTTTCCTACGCTGACTGAGGAGCCCATTTGCTACCAAGATAAGAATTTAAACTTCTAAGTTTTAGCTTATATTATTTTATTCTTTTTTTTGTCATTTTTTTACAAGTTGTTGCCCTAGGGTTTGTTTTTAATTTTTCTTGTAATTTTGTGTTTGTTTTTTAACTTGTAGTTATATATACTACAATGTCTTGTAGTTCTTCATATGCCAGCCAAAGCCAACACAAAATAGATGCACACTCACCGCTTTGGAAATATGTGACACTGGTAGAGCAAGTTTCAAGTGGTGGGTCCTATATAAAGAAATGCAATACTTGTGATTGTCAATTTACAAGCTCATACAACAGAGTGAAAGCCCACTTATGTCAAACCCCTGATGCTGACTTCAAAGGTTGCACAGGGAAGGAATATTGTCTAGTGCCAAAATTAAAAATCCTTGAATACATCAAGGAGCAAGAAGACACAAATGCCACCTATGCCATGAGATTAGGTCGCCCTCTAGCAAAGAAAGGCAAAGGATCAAGGAAGCCACCAGTTTCCCCAAGTCCTCATTGTTCTCTAGTTGTGCCCATTAGAAGACATCCATTTTTTACAACACCTTCCATACATGAAGAGGTTTCTCCTCTTTCAAACAAAAGAACAAAAGGACTACTGGAAAGGTATTTTCAAAATGAGAGCAGAGCTATCACGGATCAACATATCGCATGATGTGTGTATGCAAATGGATTGTCTTTCAATGTAGTTCGATCACCATATTGACAAGAAATGGTAAGAGTGATCAACGAGGCCCCAAAAGATTACAAAGGTCCAAGGTTTGAAAAACTTTGCACCACCTTATTGACAAAGGAGAGAAAACATGTTGAAGATTATTTGAAGCCAATCAGAGAATCGTGGGCTGAAACGGGGGTCTCCATCATTTTTGATGGATGGAAAGATGCAAAAAAAACAAGCCTCTGATCAATGTGGTTGTAGTGTGCCCTAAAGGGGCAATGTTTTTTAAGGCCATTGATTGTGAGGGGTGTGCGAAGAATGCCGAGTTCATTGCCAACATCCTCATCAAATCCATTGAGGCGGTGGAACCTCAAAATGTTATCTAAGTTGTAACAAATAATGAAAAAATTGCAAGGCCACAGGAATGTTGGTGGAGACTTGGTATGGACACCTTTTTTGGACACCTTATGTTGTCCACTCACACAACCTTATGCTGCAAACAATGGAGAGGCAAATTGAATGGATGAAGCAAGTGTATGTCGAAGCTTAGGAGATTTGAATGTTTGTCACCAAACATCGTGACAAACATCACCTCTCTCAAGCCATTATCAAATCCTTCTCGACATTGGAGCTGTTAAAGGTATTTTTATTTGTCATTTTTAATTTTATTTGTTTTAAAATTTTAACTTTTTTAATCTAGTACTTGTATATATATTTAAATATTTTCATAAGTTTTTAAAAAAATAATGATTTTGTAATAGGTTATTAAGACTAGATTCACCTCTCAGACAATCGCCTTGAGACATGTGAAGGTGCGACAAGTACTCAGTAACATGGTCATCAACAACTTGTGGAGTGTATGTATGGAGTCAAGCAAAGAGCGAGCCCAAATAGTAAACAAATTGATCCTAAATAATTAATGGTGGGCCCATGTTGATTATTTGTTGAGTTTCACTGAGCCCATTATGAGTATGATCTATTTTGTTGACATGGATCAGCTATGTTTGGGAGATATATATGATGGCACCAACTCAATGATTGAGAAGATGAAGGCCATCATTAATGCAAAAGAGCAAGATCCTGAGGAAACATTTTTCAAACAAGTGCATTCAATCCTTGTTGAGCGGTGGAACAAAATGACCACCTCACTACATCTCCTTGCCTTTGCATTAACTCCTCGATTCTATAGTACGCAGATCCTTTCTTTGTCGAGGAGGGTGCCACCATACAGGGATGTCGAAATGGTTGAAGGGTATAAAATGGCATTCTCTAGGATATTCTCCAATCCCAAGATAGAAGACATGGTTATGAACGAGTTTGGCAGTTTCATTACCTCCCAAGGTCATAGTCTTAGTGCTCTTCGGGACAAATACAATAAGGATGCTCATATGTGGTGGTACCTTCATGGCCAATGATCACCAAACCTACAACCTCTTGCAATAAAAACCCTGTCATAGGTAAGTTTTTTAAATTTTTAGTTTTTAACTCTTTCTTTTTGTTTTAAAAATTTTAAATTTATGTTTAAGACTTGAGTTTTAACTTTTTATTTTTATAAGTTTGAATATAGGTTGCAAGTTCATCTTCTTGTGAGCACAATTGGAGCATATACAGTGTCATCCACTCACAAAAGTGCAACAAGCTCGCAGCTAAAAAGGTCAAGGAGTTGGTCTACATACACTCCAATTTGATCTTCTATCGCACAAGAACCCAGAGTACAAAGAGGGGGCGTCAAAGCATTGGGATATAGATCCGAAGGTCATTGACTTGGATGCTTCTATTTCCCGCTCCTCATTAGATGACATTGACACTCCTTTGACGACACACAACTTAGCTAGCGGGAGTGGCAATGGTGCTAGTCCACATAGTTCTAATGAACCACAACATAATATTAATGTTGATGCTCTTGATGAAGAGCAAGATGACTATGAAAATTAACTTTTAGGTTTATTGTAATTATTTATAGGACAATTATTGTTATTTATGTTTAATAATTATCATTACATTTGGCATTCGGTTAGTTTTTTGTGATTATTTTCATATTTTGTTTTTAATATCAATATGCATACTATGTGGTTAATGGCAATGTCCCAATTTCCTATTTATTAGGTTAGAATTTCTATATTTTTTTAATTTTTACATGTTTTTTGTACAGACGAACCCAAGGCAAAAAAAAACTAACGTACCGACAAACCCAATTCTTCGAACCTGAACCCGAACCTAAAACAAATCGGTAACTTAGGTTATCACTCATGGTACATTCATTGCCATATCTTTCACCATAAAGTTCACATACATTGGAGGGCATGTTGTTTCCCCATGTATGTCTTCACTTATGGGCCTTTCCACATATTCATCTTTATCATGTGATCATGACACACTACTATTATCTTATGATTGGGGGTTGTTCCACATATGTACCTTGCACTATTACATTGATGGGCCCTTATGCCCTACTTATCATTTTACACCTTATCACATTATCTTCATCATATTTGATATATCCATGATTCACACAAATCACACACCAAGGGGCAAGATCAAAACAACAAAATACAAAAATTCAAAAACATTGTTTTATACATGGTTACATATTCATCTATGCTAGATGTTTTCATATTCACAATTTACATGTGCTTTTCACAGTATTTATCGAATGGGTGCTATGCAAATTCACAGGTTACATGATACTGAACTACACATTATTTAGCCACATCTTGGAGGGGCATTTTCATAAACATGTCCCATCTTGGAGGGGCATTTTCATAAACATGTCCCATCTTTGGGGGCATTGCCATATAGCAGATTTTGCATAGTGACATCTTTCCTTATTTGTTCTTTATCATTTTAAGCTAGATTACATTGGTTACTACATCTCGTGCTAGTACCTAGATCTTATTTATCACATAGATATCTTCATTATGATTGTCTGCTTGTTTGTGTTCTTGTCCATAGAGGATCCTCTTATCGCCATGTTTTGTGAGTCCCGACCTTGCATGTTGTCTCACTACCTTGTCTTGTCACTAATTTGGATGTGGTCACTAACTTGTATGGTCCTTTGATTTATTCATTGCTTGTAACCAAGATGTTCATCATGCATATTTTGTACAATGATTGTAGCCATTATGTCTATCATGCATATTACTATAATTGCTTGGTGCCTACATTGCCATGGTTTTTACCATGCATAGTGGCTAGAGAGCATAGTCTACAGACTTGGGGCAGCTAGGCCATCAAAGTTTATGTTTTCGCTGCATCTATTCGGAATTTGAAGTTTGACACCAAAGGTATAAACACCTCAATGGAATCTATCTCGAATCACTACAAAAAAATAATATGGGTGGTTTTTTTTCTATTAAGTTGGATAATGACTAAAACACACAAGTATAAAATCCCACAAAAAATAATATCTTCAATGGTGGTTGTTTTTCCTTCATGTCAAATAGAGAAACAGGTATGTTCAGCATGTATGGAGGAGAAACAAAGCATGAAAGCATTCCCAAAGAAAATGGCATGGATGGCCACTTCTCTCAAATTGGTGAATGCAGATGTTTACAGCCCAAAGCAGGTAAAAAACAATATTTGGTAGTTCAATGCATGTAAAATCAATATCTTGGTATTTTAAACTTCCTACTTGTGTTGATGAGTACTATAGGAGTATGTAGGTGTATTTTTTCAAATGTAGTAGGTATTTGAGAACTTCAAATACTTTAAATTTTTTGTAGAGTGTAACTCTATTTTTAAAATAAAGTTTTTACATACTGATAACGTTGGCAAGTTTTGAAGCAAAGAATTTGCTGAATTTTGTGCAAAAAGAGTGCAAAGACAAAAAGAATCCCCTTCCATGCAGCAGAAAAATGGAATTGCAAAGAAGAGGAATCGAGTGATGATGGAAATGTCTTGATATATGCCAAGGGGTAAGGGTATTCCTGTGGAGTTTTGGGTAAAAGCAGTTAAACACAACTGTTTGTATCCTTAACAGGGGTCCTCTAGGGCATTGCAAGGGATCACACCAAAAGAAGCTTTGGTAAGGCACGAAACCGAATGCTTTTTTCATTTAAAAAACCAATTGTATTGCACATTTTCATGTTCCAAATCAAGTTTGTAGTAATTGGATAAAAAGTCGAAGAAATTCATTTTTGTTGGTGATAGTAAGTAGTCAAGAGTGTATAGCATAGTTGCCATGAGACAAGTACAGGTACATGTACGGGGAGACAGGTACAGGTACTAGTATGCCATTTTCCAAAAAGAAATAGGAGACGGGTATAGGGAGACAGATATATATATATATATATATATATATATAAATAATAATATTATAAATATATTAATATTTTATTATTATTTATATATTATATTAAAATAATAAAAATTCAAAATTCACAATAATTTATTAACATATTTAATAACTATTAAAATATAAATTTAACATTTTAAATTATAGTATTATATATATATATATATTATAGATTCGATTTTGGTAGGATCTTTACCCTTATATACTTTGGACCGAAGCTCCAACCGGTCTGGGACAAAATCAAGGGCCCAGATCCCCAAGTACGCAATTACCATAATTACCAACCAACAGCGATAACCGGCTCGGGAATACTAACGAATAATCATAACCAGCCCAAGAATACCAACGAACAATCATAACTGGCCCGAGAATACCATCAACAGCGACAACTGACCCAATACTAACAATCGGCCACAACTGACCTCTAATACCATCTGAGATTTAAACTTGCATGGTGTTTGTAGCAACCAAATCACTTTACCAACTCACCCACATCTTATCAGTAATAAAATAATATATATTATAAACTTATAAAATGATAAATTATAATTTAAAATTTATAAGAATAAAATAAAATTTAAAATTAGAATTTAAAACCTTATCTAAAATAAAAAAAATTATAACATAAACTTTAATTAAAATTATAATGATTATAACTAAATTTTTTGTTTCAACGACAATGTCGTGGCATTACCGTCGAGGATACACAAACCTATGCATCCCCGACGGCAATGCAACAACAATGTCATCGGTTATGGGCTATGGGCATCCGCAATAGCACTGCCACGGCATTACCGTAGCAGTGCCATCAGGGATTGTGACGGCAATGCAATGGCAGTGTTGTCGCGGATGCCCAAAGCGCCCATCGAAACATTGAAATTATTACTAACTTCTGCGTTAGACTTCTAAGGCAAAAATCAGCCACTGTGACAACAATGTCATTGCAGTGCTATCACGGATGCCCACAACCCCCATCGAAACATTGAATTTATTATTGACTTCTGAGTTAGACTTATGAGGCAAAATACTCTGCAACCCAACCTTCTCTAGCGTTGTTTTACTTCCTTGGGGGCCTGCAAACAGTTGTTCATCCACAACAAAGCTTCCCACGACGACCACGCATAGATGCTTCTTTTCTAAAAATTATTTAGGTTTTTAACAAAAATCATCTAGGATTCGCATTTTTTCCAACTAGGAACGGCCGGGAGATGTAGACAATCTCTGGGTCTTCGAGTACGCGAGACGTCTTTGTACCCATCTCCCATACCTGGGACGTGTCCCAATACCTGAGACACATCCCAGGGGGAGGTGATGCGTCTCCCTATAACACTGGCATATAGACTCATAAAGATGTCTACTAGAAAGAGAACTGTTAGTAGCGATGTTGATTTTGATTAGGTTGATAGTCTTCGCAGTTCTGATTTTCAATCAAAACCAGTAACATAACCGGATTCTCCAAAAAAAATTAGCTCTAATGACAGCTTCAAATAATACTCAGAATGTGCAGTTTGTTCAAGATGATGTTAAGGCTGATATAGAGGATTGCATGCCTACTGGAGAGACTTATTTGGAAACTGATTTTCCTCTTGGACAGATCAGTATGATGCTAATTTAGACTTGGTCAGATTTGATTTGGTTATGCAAAATGAACCAACTGAGCAGGTTGCGCCAATAAGAAGACCAAAGTGGTATCATAATGGATTTAAAGCAGGTTGGGTCAGACAAATTGAATGTTGTTTCAAGACCATAAAGAAATGTATAAGGTATACGGCTCACATTTGGTAAGGTGATGAATCTGCTTTTGTCGCTAAAAGTGTGAGTGAACCTTCTTCTTATAAAGAAGCACAAGGAAAATCAAAGTGGGAGGTAGCAATGAAGGCTAAATATGATGCTCTTATGCGAAACAAAGCTTGGGTGGTTGTTGATTTGCCACCAAGTAAAAAGGCAATTGGTTGTAAATGGGTTTATAAAATCAAATTGAAGGCAGATAGTTTTTGATATAAACATATAGAGAGGCTTGCAGTGAAGGGGTTTTCCCAACATGAGAGGATAGATTATGAGGAGGCATTCGCACCTACAGCTAAGATGGTGACTATCAAATTAGTAGCGATCATTGCTTCTCAAAAGTTCATTGGAAAACATTTCAGGTGGATGCTAAAAGTGCCTTTTTGAAAGGTGATTGATGGCTGTGAACATGATGCAACCAGAAGATTTTGTGGTTGTTGTCAAGGGAAAACTTGTATGCAGATTAGTGAAAGAATTCTATGGTGTAAAGCCAGCACCAAGAGCATAGTACACCAAGATTGATCATATCTTTATTAACTTAGGGTTCAGGAGGATTTCTTCTGATCCCACGCTTTATATCAAAAGTTTCATGGATAATATAGTCATTCTAATAACCTATTAATGGGTAAAGCATAGATGCTGAGAATTATCATAAGGTGGATAGAAAGAATAATTCTAAATGGTTGGCCCCCATGTCAGGATTCTTCAAGTTAAATTTTAAAGAAGCTGGGAGAGGTAACCCTGGTGCATCGGGGACCAATTGTGTCATCCAAGCTTGCACGGGATCCTTGATAAGTTTAGCCTCCACGAAACTTGTGGATGGTTCGAACAATGAGGTTGTTCATGGATTTCAAGTAGTTGAGCAGTGTGGCATCGATAATCCAATCATATAAGGGGATTCAATGGTAATCTTGAGGGCTATCAAGAATCAAGGGTCACGTTGTTGGAAGCTGGAAAACATACTCAGTCAGGGATGGCAAATATTGGCAAGAGTTTCTTATATTGTTATCATGAAACCAAGGGGTTGATTAGACTTGCAATCTAATGGTGGATAACATGGTGAACAGCTGGTATTGGCTTCAGGATTGTTGGCTTGAGGATCTTCCCCATTCCACGTCCTACAGTTAATTTGTCATCTTCTACTCCTTTTATATATATATATATATATATATATATATATATATTCTCTTATAGACTTGTATTCAATCACTACATATATTCTCTTATAGACTTGTATTCAATCACTCATTCAATGGAGTCATTATGATTCTTTCCTCTGTATGGAATGACCTGACCTGGTCATTTCGTATGCATCATTGGGATTGTGCCCTTCCCGAATCATAATGAAGTCACTCGTGGCAACAAGCGGTGGCCTTTATGTGACACGTCCAAGGCAGGGATAGATGGGGAGGTTGAGTCATTGGAATGTCAATCTGATTTGCTTCGCTTTCTTCGTCTGGTTTGCTTCTTTTGGCAGTATGTTGTCTGTGTTGCTTCCAAGGTTTTTCCTGTATGGGGTGAGGAGGGAGATGGCATTTAAGTCTCCAATTTCAGATGAAAGAGTCAAGATTGTTTTTGTGGTCTAGTCTAGTGAAGTGTTGATGGCGATTAAAGCAGTGGGCATCAATTAGGTGGAGCTTGACATGAGGAGTCGGGTAAATTCTGAGATTGCTTCCATGTTTGTATCAAACTTGTTATCTCTTCTGACGGATAAGATTGTGGCGCAAGCAGTGACTGAGCATTTCATTAGGCCAAAGCACAGGGGTGGACTGGAGAAGGCTTTGGAGGTCACAAATCTCCTCTCCAAGGGTTCTCCCAATTGTTGGGGCAGAATGTCAAGGTTTGGTTTCTATGGTCATGAGTTGGAAGGGCAATATCTGCAATTGGTTGAAGTGGTGGAAAGCCTCCAAGCTTTCTTGTCTTCAAAGAGAATCGAATCAGGGGGAGCGATTCCCAGGGGGATTAATCTGACCCCTCTGAAGCGTCCTACTCTACCAGTTCACCCCAAAATGGAAAATAAGGTTGTTGAATTGACAGTAAAAGTTATCTGAGTGCTGGTAAGAATTGTAGCCTGCCTATTATATCTGTCTTGGGAAGATCTGTGGGTGGTTATGTTGGTGGTTTCGTGGGTGCTTCACTCTCATATTAGGGCTGCCATGATCATCGGTTATTGTGGAGTGTCATGAAGGTTTGTCTGTAACGGCTATTGGTTCAGGTCTAGTTTCCTTTTTTGTTCTCTATGTAATGTATCAATGGCAGCTATGGTCCTGTGTATCTATGGTTTCAATGTAATGTAATGTTCTGAGCAGTTCCTAGCTCACTCGCTTAGTAGTTTGAGGCTCTAGACAGCCTGGTAGTTTGTTTGTATGTAGTAGGTTGATATCGGGCTTGCCCAATCTCTCTTCTGGCTGGTGGCTGGTCTCATTGGCTCGTAATTGTACGAAATTTTTTTGACATATTAATGCAGGGTGAGGGACCTAAAGAACCCTGTATTTACTAATTAAAAAAATAGACATTTTTATTGTTTATGTAGATCACTTAATTATCACGAGAAGTGAGACCAACAGTGTTAACAAGGTAATATCAGATCCCTACTCTACTTTTGACATGACAAACACAAGTTTCAGACACTATTGTCTAGGAGCTGAATTCTTGCAAACAAATAGAGGTGTATTTATTTTTCAGCAAAAGTGTGCAAGAGAACTACTTCAGAAATTCAAGATGGCAGATTGTAAGCCAATGATGACCCCTAAAGAGGCTGGTCTGACCCTAGCAGCCTCAAATGATTTTTTTCAGCAAGTCAATAAATCAATTTATCAAAAATTAGTGAGTAGCCTAATGTCTTTTTTCCAGTAATTCAAAAATTTCCTTTATCGTTAACTATGTTGGCAATATTCTCAGCAAAGGGGATTCCAAGGTACGTCAAAGGCACATTGGATTTAGGAATTTGAAATGACATTTATAATGAATTTCATTTAGTCGGTTACACATTCAAATTGGGGCAAATTGATAGATGACAAAATAATCAACAAGATTATCTTCAGTCTTGGAACAAATCTTGGGTAAGCACAAAATACCAAACTGTTGTTTTGTCTTCAACAAAAGCAAAGTACAAGGCTGTTGATTTGGCTGCATGTGAGGCAGTCTGGCTAAGGAGTATCTTGGCTGATTATTATTATATCAGGAGCAGCCTATAAGTACATTCTGTGATAATCAAGGTGTGCTCAAACTGATCAAAAAACGAGCTTTTCATATGCGTACCCAGCACATAGAGGTTCCTTTCCATTTTGTCAATTTGTTCATCAAAAAAGGTGTTAATGAGCTGATATATTGGCAAACTCATGAGCAAGCAGCATATACGTTTACAAAACCTCTATGTATTAAAAAGTTTGAAAATTTGAAAGATGAAATTTTCATGTTTTCATATATATGACCATTAAGGGTGTTAGACTAGTTACTATAATGGTCATAAATGTAAGTCATGTACTTACATTATAAAAGTACATCAACATAGAAATTAAAATGCACAAAATTAAATATTACATTGCATTCTACAAAAAAGAAATAAAAAGGGAGAGATCGTTAACTAGCTTTGTAATTAACAATTAGTTGATTATTGATTGGTACATTGCCATAGAAAATAAATACACAATATTAAAACATTACATTGTGTTCTACAAAAAATCAATAACAAGGGAGAGATCATTAACCAGCTTTGTAATTAACAATCAGTTGAGAATTGGTTGGTCATCTCTAACTTAAATTTTATTCTCTGATTTCATTTTTCAATAAGATTGGTGAAACGATAACAATATTTTCTATCTCCATTTTCTGAGTTTGAATGTTTTCTCTTAACTACGTTTGGTTTTCTCTTATTCTAAGAATTGATGACTTGTTGAAGCAACGATAATATGCTAAATGCTTCACTCAATGGACTCGAAATCAAGCTACCGTCAAGTTTGTGTGAAGGAGGACATAGGAAAGACCACATTCAAAACAAAGCAAGCATTGTACGAGTGACATGTAATACCATTTGGATTGTGCAATCACATAACAACTTCATGAAGATGATAAATGATATGATACATAAATTTATAGATATTTGAGTGATAGCATACTTGAATGACATCTTCATTTTCAGAAACGCATGGAAGGAACATCTAACCTTGTATGCAACAAGTTTTGGGGACTTTGAAGAAGCACCAACTTCTGCTTAATATTAAGAAATTTGAATTTTTAAGGCAATCACTAGTCTATTTGGGCTATGTGGTTAGACAAGGTGAATTGAGGATTCACTCGACAAAAGAAGAGGCCATTATCAAGTGGCCAAAGCCTCCCAATGTGACAAAAACAAGGAGCTTCGTAGGTATTGTCCGATACCTTCAAAAATCATAGCCTCTTTCTTTAGTAATGCATTCCCTCTTCATGTTAGAGTTTGTAACATAAAGTTATGATGGTCATACTAGTCTTCATATGTTCATTTGAGCCTGAGGTATATGAATAAGCCACAAGTAGACCGGAATAGGAAAAGGCTATGCAATCCGAATATGATTTATTTTGATGAAGAACCGAACATGAGCCCTAGAAGAGCTACTGCTGGAAATAAACCCATTCGCTGCAAATGGGTGCAGAAAGTCAAGTATAAAGCGGATGGAACACTTGACAAACATAAAGCAAGGCTGGTCGCAAAGGGTTTGCACAGAAGGAATGGATTGACTATGAGGAGACATTTGATCCGACTTTAAAATAAGGAACAATCCAATTGGTTCAACCCATGGCAGCATAGTTTGGCTAAAAACTATATCAAATGGCAAATGCACATGAAGAATGCATTCCTCAATGGAGATTTAGAGGAAGAAGTATACATGTACAAGCAGCAAGGATTTCAGGTTGCAGGGAAGGAACATATGAAATGCAAACTAACGAAAGCCCTTTATGTGTTGAAACAAATTCCCAGGGCATGGTACATCAAAACTGAAAGGTATTTAGGAGAACAGGGATTCAGAAGAAGTCCTTTTGAACCCAATCCCTACATCAAAAGCGAGAATGGTAATGTGGTGATTCTAGTGATATGTGTTGATGGCATCATCATCATGAGTAGTGAGGTCAGAGCAATTGAAAAGGCAAAATCAGATTTATGTTCCACTTTTTAACATGACAGGTCTAGGCCTCCTACATTACTACTTATGGGTAGAAGTTTGGCAAACTGGTAAACATATGTTTGTTTCTCAAACAAAATATGCAAAAAGTTTGTTAGACACATTCAGGATGGTGGATTGTAAAACCGCATCTACATCTCTATCGAGACAAGGCTGAAAATTTCAGCCAAGACTGATTCAAAGATGTAAATGAATCAGTCAACAAGAAGCTAGTTGGCAGCTTGATCTATCTTACAAGTTTACAACCACTAGACCTGACTTGAGTAATGCAGTCAACTATATCTCCTGATTTATGACAACTCCAAAAACATAACATTGGACAACATCAAAGAGGGTGCTAAGATATGTTAAGGGAACATTAAACTTTGGCATTCTATATGGTAGAGTAAGGAGATTTGGTTGTGTGGATATTTAGACTCAGATTGGGCAGGATTCGTGGATGATAGGAAATCTACATTCAGTTATGTGTTTAGTCTTGAAACAGAAGCAGTTTCTTGGATCAGCAAGAAACAACATTAGGTTTCATTTTCATCTACAAAATCATAATACAATGCAACAGTAAAAGGTGCATGTGAAGTGGTTTGGCTTAGAATAATGCTGGCAAATCTACAAGTTCATCAGACTGAGACTGTGGTACTTTTCTATGACAACCAAAAAGTTCTCAAGTTGGCAAAAAATCTCATCTTTTATTAGCAAACAAAAAATGTTGAAATCCATTGTCACTTCAATCAACAACTTGTAGAAGATGGAGAAGTTGAGATGCAATATTGTCCAACTTAGGGCCAGACTGCAAACATTCTCACAAGTCTCTTGGCCCAAATCAATTTTCAAAATTTAGAGATAAACTTGGTGTAGTTTCTAGAATGACCACTACGGGAGGATGTTAGAGTTTGTAACATAAAGTTATAATGGTCATACTAGTCTTAGTGATAGGCTTAGTAACAAAATCAGCTTATGACTTTAATTTGCTTTAATAAAAAATGTTAACATGACTTAACGTTCACTTAAGTTATTTTAGGTTTAGGGTTTGCGTCACCCAAATATTAGGGTTTATGTTGTTGCTCTCCTATAAAGTGACGATTGCTCTTTCAATAATACATCCAATAAGTATTTCTCTCTTTCAAGTTCTCCCCTGTTCTTCTTGATTTCTTTGTGTTTTCAGTTTTGATAATACTTCATGCAATTTCAGCAAGTAGTAAGTCTTTCCATTTGGGTTAAAATCAGCAACGTAGCAATGCTCAAGTGTTTGGCTTTACCTAACTTGCAGGAACCATTTGAGTTTTTTGCCAATGCAAGTGAATATGCAATGGGAGCAGTTTTGATGCAAGGAAGAAGACCGGTTTGATACCATTCAAAATTATTCTATGGTGCTGCTCTAAATTACCCAACATATGACAAGGAGTTGTATGCATTGGTCCAAGCAGTCAAAAAAAGTGAAGCATTACTTGTTGGGGAAAGAAATTAACGTCCACCCCTCTAACCAACCAGTACAATCAATGCAAACACAAAACAAACAGAAAATTGTGTTTGAGTTGATTCAAGTGTTGCCTTGATGTAAAACTGTCAAGTTCGTTCTTGAAGCAGAAATATTATCATATGAAACAATTTCATGCTTATCCTCTATGCATGCATAAATTCACTTAGAGGGAATTTTCTATTTATTTCTCAAAACTACAAAGTTGTTGCAGTAGTAAACTGTGGAAACTTGATGCCTATATTATTGATTCTTCATTTTTCATTTTTTTATGTTCAGAGGAAGTTTATATTGAATGATAAAATATTAAAGCATATTCAAGGAACGTGGAGAACAACCATGAGTATGGCTGCCTACTTAATTGCATCAACTCTCAAAGACCAATAGAAACTGATAAACTTTTTGATAAAACAATGGAGAAACATGCAGGAGATTTCAAAGTTTTGTGGTTAGAGTTAGGACAATGCTACGTGAGATGTAGATGAAGGATTGGCATAGAACAAATAAGGAAGATATTATACAATAAAAGGGTCAGTGAAAGAATACGGATAACTGAGGAAACTTTTTTGACCATTGGCAAGAACTTGCTGATTAATAATAAGTACGCTATTGGAAGTGTATATATACAATACATCATAAATTTTTGAAACAAATAATTTTTATGGAGATGGATTACACCTTAATGTCTTCTGCCT
Organism: Torreya grandis; assembly: GCA_037957365.1. NCBI lineage: Eukaryota > Viridiplantae > Streptophyta > Pinopsida > Cupressales > Taxaceae > Torreya > Torreya grandis. The sequence goes on from JARHVA010001908.1 coordinate 1,536,107, forward strand.
CCATGCTTCTGTACGATACATTTGCATGCTCCAAGGTCCTAATCAGATCATTCAAATCCAAAGTAAGAAAACAATTATCATAGTTATTATAAAGCTCCAATGTACATTTTAAATGAAACCAATTTCTCTATTTGAACAATTATTATTTGATGGGCTATGTTTACCTTTGAAATTTGGATAGCAAATGCAGATCTTTTGACACCACAGCAATATCTGAATTTTGAACATTCATCTGGCAAAAGTGTAAATTATTAACAAACCTCGTTAATGAAACTTTACTGCCTAGATTGAATTTTACATTTGCATTTACAATCAAGTTAGGAGATTGTCAGTGTTTGCCAGCATGGTATAAAACTTTTTTTTTGGCACTTTGCAAATAGGAAACAAACATCCATTTCTTGCAAAAAGAAAACACAGAAGACTGCCAAAAGTGAAACCTCAATTGTTTGAAACTCTTATAATATAATATTAAACAATTAAAACATACAGCAGCCAACATTTCTTAGCAACTAATTTAACAATTTAAAATCATTACAAACCACACAAGACAGGCATGATGATGTAGAACACATTAAAAAAAAAGTTAAACGGCACATAATTTGACCCTAAAACTGCTAGTAGCTTTCTAGGAGCCATATTTACTTTTGTAAGCTACGTTACCAGATACACTCCCAGGGACCTGCTGGTACGAAACAATGTGTTTAGATATGGTTCTGCAGGGGGTACGTGGGGGCAACGGACAGGGTACGTCCCTGCCCCTGCGGATACACCCAGATATGTTGATGTATCCTGGCGTACCCACAGGGGCAGGGACGTACCCTAACCATTGGGACAGTGTATCTGCCCAGAAAAATGCATTTTATTTTTTTCCCTATTTCACTGCAGTAAAAGTCAACTATGGACCTCAAAAAACATTCAAAAACATTTTAAAGTGCATTCTAAACCCTAAAAGCAGCATTCACACTCATTTTATCAAAAGATAACAACACGTTTACCTTTCATTGCATTTTTACCTCTCATTGCACATTTGTTCACTCTCGTTCATTTTTTCACTTGCATAAGCTTGAAACTCCTTCCTTGTGCTAAATCTACACCATTACCTCTACCTATATGGCACCATGGAGCTTGAGGAGATTGCAACAAAGAAGATTGTTCATTCAAGGTTACCTTTTTTTCAGTTTTGTACATTTGATTTTTTTATTTTTTTTATTCTAGTTTTTAAATGTTTGTTTGTTTGTAATTAGTTTTGATTTTTTTTGTTGTTATTTTAGTAAGTTTTAAAAATTCTTTCAACAAATGCTAAATGTTTTAAATTCTAATAGACTAATAGCAATATTATTATAATATTATTAGGTATTATAGGGATTTTCGATTTGCCAAAATCTCTGCCGCTACAAGTGCTAGTTCAATAGGATGAGGGTTACACTCCAAACCCAGTTCTCGAGTGCCTCCTTGGAAATATGTGATGGAGTTAGAACAACTGCCAGGTGGAGGGTGTTTCCTTTGGCAATGCTCAAAGTCTAACTCTCAATACAAGAGCTCACATAATCGGGTGAAAGCCCATTTGTGTGCACTTCTTTTGCTGAAATCAAAGCTTGTTGTGGGCCAAGCATGAATGGAAAAACAGGAAAGAGCTTGCCACAAGCAAAGATCCTTGCATACATAACGAGCAAGAAGAAGTAGATGCCCTTGTTGGGCAAAGAGTGAAGCATCCCTTGAGAAAGAGAGGATCGTCCCCTGTGGATGTTGATCAATCTCGTGCTAATATGGTGGCCCCATCACATCCATTTCTTGCTACACCTGATGTGATCGTAAAGGGAGAGGATTCACCTCTTAATTGCAAGAGAACAAAAGATGCAGGCCCATTGGAAAGGTCATTCCAAAATCAATCCAGGGACACAGCAGAACATAGTATTGCGCATTGTCTTTACACATGTGGGCTGCCATTTAATGTTGTTAGATCATCAAACTGGCAGGCTACGGTGAGATCTATCAATGCTCCCCTAAAGGGTTCACATGCCAAGGGTATGAAAAGGTGAGAACCAACTTGTTGACAAAAGAAAGAAAACAAGTTGAAGATGCATTGAAGCCCATCAGGTAATCGTGGATCGAAACAAGGGTGTCCATCATTTTCGGTGGATGGAAAGATACAGCAAATAGTCCATTGATTAATGTGGTCACAATGAGCCCTAAAGGGGAAATATTGTTGAGAGTCGTTAATTGTGAGGGGCAAGTGAAAGATGCACGATTCATTGTTGACATCTTGATAGAGTCCATTGAAGCAGTGGGGCCTCAAAATGTTGTCCAATTTCTCACGAACAATGCTAAAAATTGCAAAGCTACGAGCATGTTGGTTGAAGCAAGGTATGGGCACATATTTTGGACACCTTGTGCCATTTATTCTTTCAACCTTATGTTGCAAACATTGGAGACAAAAATTGATTGGATCAAACAAGTATATGAGGAGACGAGCAAGATCTAAATGTTTATAAGCAACCATCACATGTCCCAAGGCATCTTCAGGGTCTTCTCGCAATTACTATTGTTGAAAGTAACTTTTCATTTAATCATTCATGGATCATGTATCTTTTTAATTTAATTTTTTAAGTTTGTAAGTTGAACATTTTTTTTTTTAATTTTATTTGTTTTAGTTTCGTATTAGGTTGTTGAAACTCAATTTGCTTCACACACTCTCGTCTTGAGACTACTTGTTAAGGTGCGTGGGGCATTGAGTAGCATGGTCATCAACCAACTTTGGAGTCTATGGAGACACCCAAGCAGTGAGAAGGCCACAAAGGTGAAACGGTGGATTCTTGATGACATGTGGTGAGAATGTATGGAGTATTTCTCAGTTTTACCGAGCCCAACCTTGGCATGTTGAGATATGTGGATATGGATCATCCATGTTTGGGTGAGGTTTATGATGGAATCGACTCAATGATTGAAAACATTAGATCCATCATAAATCTCAAAGAGCAGGATCTCAAAGTGAGGTTCTTCAAGGAAGTGCAATCACATCTCATTGAAAGGTGGAACAAAATGACCACCCCATTGCATCTTCTTGCTTTTGCCTTGACACCCAAATACTACAGCACAAATATCATTTCTTTGCCCAGGAGGGTCCCACCATATAGGGATGTTGAGGTTGGTGAAGAATATAAGGTGGCATTCTCTAGACTCTTCCCCGATGTAGAAGTAGAAGACCAAGTTAGGGAAGAGTTTGTGCATTTCATAACCTCCACGGATCACTCCCTTGGTGCTATTCATGACAAGTACAAAATGGATGCTCGCTTTTGGTGGCACCACCATGGGCAAGCATCCACCCATCTCCAGCGACTTTGTAATGTCCCCTCTTTAGCCAATATCAATGTATTGGTGGATTAGCCTATTAACGACCCTCGTAAGCTAATGTTGGTGTTTAGAGGGCTTTATTTAGGAGTTGCTTGGTTCTCCAGATGTCCTATTGGATGTCAGTTTCCTGTGTTCTCTTCTCCAGTGCGTGATGATATTCAGGAACAACCTTCCTGAGGTGTTTCAGGTTCCGTTTGCACTTACCATTTATAGTAAGTCACTTGGACATTTGGGTCCAACCTTACTACTTATAGTAATCCATTCAGATGAGCAATAGAATCAGTGGGTAAGCTCAGGGTGTTGGCAGAATCAGTTTAAGGTTGATATATTGGATTTTTTATGGAGTTATGATTTATTAATTATTATTAAAATATTAACTTTAATAATAATTAAATTATATGTGGATATTATTATTGGTGTTTAATGACCTTTATTATATATATGATTCAATTTAATCATAAGGTCATTAAATAAAGTCAAAAGGGGATGCCTATTTGAGGTTAATATTATTTTAAACAATAAAGTAAATGTTTAATATTAAATTGATAAAAAGCCAAAAACAAATCGTGGCTTTTTGGGAGGGGTATAAAAGTTTTCAAAAAGCTCATTTGGGGGATTGAATTTACAAATACTTGAGCTTTTTTGTTGTGGAGAAGAAACAAGGGTTTCATAAGAAATTTGATCTTGGAAAACGATAATTCTCTCAGATTCAGTAATCTACAGGTGTGAAATATCACCCAAGGATTGCTCTACAGGTGGCTTCATCTAGGAGTTGCATGTGTGCTTATTGGAGTTTGTTATTTCAAAGATTTTTAGAAGTTAAGTGCGCAAATCAGAAATTAATTGAAAGACATATTGTTGATCATCTTTCATTGCTGGCACGTGTGGGTCTTAGTGCTGGGCGTATCATCTATTGCTGGCTGTACCATTCTAGGCATTCATTTGGGAGTTTTTTTTAACTGTTTTCTCCACCTTTATGCTGTTGTATGAAGTTGAGGCTAGCGTACCAGGGGAAAGCAGATTTCAGAGAAAAAATCAAGGATTTGGAGGAGTAAATGTTTATGACAGCAGTCTGATATCATGCTACAGCAGCTTATGTGTACTTGGGAATTTCATATTTTTATTTGTGGAGTGTTCTTTTGGCATTGTACTTCCATGGTGGATGACTGAACTTTGTAACAGCAAGCTATTGTATCACAAATCAATATATTATTGCTAGATTCAAGAAAAGTGTTTGACGAAATGTCAACTCACTAGAAGTCAGTAATCATACTGGGTGTTTGAGAAAAAAACTTGTTTCAAATTAGGGTGTATACTACAGTGATATCAGAGCCCAACATATCCTACCAGCCTGTGCTTTTTAATTCTCATGAGCAAAGGAGAAAAAAAATTGTTTCTACCAGAGGAACTGGTCATTGGCAGCCTCTAACATTAGCTAAAGGTACCATGCCAGACAAGGAAAAGGAACGTGCAGGATCTGTTAGTCCCAATACCAGCGCTGAGAGGAAATTTGACACAATGATGGACATGATGTCACAGCGCCTAGGACAGATGAGACAGATTACCATGTCACAGCACATAGGGCATGCAAGTGATGCTAGTGGTACTCAGGAGGGTGGACAGCATACTAGCCCAGTTGAGCGTTCTACCACTTCTTCTGGTTCAGTTCTCAGGGCATTACAGCCCACATTTGTCCCTAGAGAGGCACCACCAGTACCTCATGTTCATGTGCATGAGCCACAAGTCTCCATGGCTGAGGAGATCCGATTACATTATACTGAGTACATGACCCTACCGCCTGAGATCAGGGAGATTTTGACAGGAGAGCAGTTCCTGAAAAAATAGACGCATAGGACAAGGGCAGCAGTGACGACAAAACGTAGAGCACCACAAGGTCAGCGTGACTTGCAACAGGTAGTGAGCAAGCTTAGCTTGTCACATTTTGATGGCAGTGACAAGTGCACTGCAAGATCATGGGTCCAAAAACTGGACAATTATCTTTCTTTGAGGCCTATGCCAGAAGGGGATGCGATCAAGGTTGCTACATTACACCTAGATGGCATGGCACACAAGTGGTGGTATCATGGTTTGGTGACGTTGGGTCACAACCTTATTACTACCTATGATGAGTTTACTAATAAACTCATTGAGCGGTTTGATCGCAAGGACCCACAGATGTTTTTCAGGGAGCTAGCTCAGCTCAAACAGGGTGGCTCTTTGGAGTCATATATTTCTAAGTTTCAGAGATTGTCAGTGATGGTTCCCAGCATTACGGAGAGAAGGCTTGTGGTCCTATTTAGAGAGGGACTCTTAGAGCCCTTACGTGGTTGGATCAAGGCATTCGATCCTCCCACCCTTCAGGAGGCCATGAGGAAGGCATGAAGCATGGAGCTTGTTGCCCCAAAAAGCAAGTTTCCACAAAAAACTCTCTTCTAGCAAGGATAACAAGGTTCGTCGAAGAATTTCAGATCAGCAAAACAAATCAGCAGATAAACCCAATGATGAAACCATTAATGACTTAAAGAGAAAGAAATTATGCTTCAAATGCAAGGGGCCTTAGGAAAAAGGTCATAAGTGTCCTTTGAAAGGCAAGGCAAATCAAATGGAGTGGTATTATGCTGATGATTCTAATTCAAAAAATTCAGATCAGCAATCTGATCCAGATGGTTGTGAGGCTGAAAATGCATCAGAAGAGTCAGAAAATGAGGTTGAGGGAAAGACTCCAGCAACACATCTCTCTAGCATCCAGTGAGAGAATTCTTTCAGGATCAGGGGAGTCTTGGGAGGTCAACGTGTGATCACCTTGCTTGACACTAGTGCTACTCACAATTTTATTGATGAGGGATTGGTTGCTAGACGTGGACTCCAGACAGAAGAATTTGAGGGGTTCAGAGTGAGAGTAGCTGATGGTTTCTCTCTCACGTGTAACAGGAGGATTTCCAATCTCACCTTGCGGCTGAATGATTATGATTTCCAGGCTGATTACTATGTTGTTGGTATGGGTGAGATGGACATTGTTTTAGGCATGAAGTGGCTTCATGCCATTGGAGAGTTTTCCCTCAACTTGCACAAAATGGAAATGAAGTTTGAGGTAAATGGTAGGAAGCATGTGTTGAGGGGAATAGCAGATGGTAGTCTTCGGGTAATTTATTTCAGGAGGATGGAGAGATTGATCAAACATAATCAAGTGGAGTGGGCTGCAGAGTGTCATTTAATGCCTACACAGTTAGAGCAGCAAAAGCCTAGTTATCCTCCAGACATGCAGGTATTGATGACTAAACACAAAAAGGTGTTTAGTGATTAACCACCTGGGAGACCTCCAGATAGGGGCATAGAGCACATTATAGAGTTGAAGGAGGGTGCAAAACCCGTCATCATCACACCTTACAGGTATCCTAAGAGATTAAAGGATGAGATAGAAAAGACGATTTAGGAGCTACTTGACATGGGCCATATTCGGCCAAGTAAAAGCCCTTTTGCATCTTTCGTGGTTTTGGTTAAGAAAAAAGATGGAACGCTTCGTATGTGCACTGATTACCATGCTTTGAAAAAGAGAACCATCAAAAATCGATATCCAATCTCACGCATTGATGAGCTCATAAATGTTGCATGGAGCATGATTCTTCTCCAAGATAGATTTGAGATCTGGTTACCATCAGATCCGGGTTGGGGAGCAGGATGTAGAGAAGACAGCTTTTCGGTGTCATTGTGGACACTACGAGTTGCTGGGTATGCCTTTTGGCTTAACCAATGCCCCTGCCACTTTCCAATCCTGTATGAACAGGGTTTTCCAGCATCAATTGAGAAGGTTTGTCCTCGTGTTCCTTGATGATATCTTGGTTTTCAGCAGGACTTGGGATGAGCACCTTGCACACCTGGCTACGGTGTTAGACATTTTGGAGAGGGAGTCCTTGTATGCCAAGGAGTCCAATGTGCTTTTGGTTTGATAGAGTTATTGTATTTGGAGCACATAATCAGTGCAGAGGGTGTTCATGTTGATCCGGATAAAATCCGGACTATTGTTGATTGGCCACCTCCCAAGAATCTCACCCAGCTTAAGGGATTCTTTGGGCTCTGTGGTTTTTACAAACACTTCGTCAAGGGGTTCTCACAGCAGGCAGCGCCTCTTAGTGACTTGACAAAGAAAGAAGCCTTTGTTTGGACCCATCAGGCACAACAGTGTTTCGAGAAGTTCAAATAGTTGATGAGTTCATGTTCAGTTCTTGCTATACTAGATTTCTCTAGGCCCTTTGAGCTTGAATGCGATGCCTCGGGCGAGGGCATTGGTGCTATGTTGATGCAAGATAAGCATCCCATGTGTTTCGAGAGCAGAAAATTAAGGGGTGCAGAGAAGAGTTATAGCATCTATGACAAGGAAATGTTAGCCCATTGGCTAAGTTTAGGCAGTATCTTGTGGGCAGCAAATTTGTAGTTAAAACAGATCATAACAGCCTAAAACATTTCCTTAATCAACGTGATCTTAATGACCGGCAGCAGAAATGGGTTAGTAAGCTGCACGCGTATGACTTTGACATAGTGTATGTCAAAGGTAAAAAGAATATAGTTGCTGATGCATTATCTTGGAGACCACACTTGTGTTCCATTTCAGCTGATTGGAAAGAGTGGATTTCAGCTGAGTATGTTAAGGATGAGTGGGCTTTGAAGATCATTGATGGTATAGGGCATGATGAGAGATATTTCGTTGTAAATGATCTTATCATTTACAAGGGAAGGATATATTTGGTGCCAGGATCAACGATGAAGAGGATCCTCAGAGCTTTTCATGCTATTCCCATGGCAAGTCACCCTGGATATTTCAAAACGTATAGGCAGATTCGGGAATGCTTCACATGGAAAGGGCTCAAATCAGAGGTCCTTAAGTATGTGAGAGAGTGTCCTACATGTCAGCAGAACAAACAGGACCACTCTTTTCCAGTAGGTTTACTTCAGCCACTGCCTATTCCGAATCAGAAATCAGAGTGCATTTCGATAGATTTTATCACGGGCTTGCCTAAAGCCCAAAGCAGGGACTGTATTTATGTTGTGGTTAATAGGCTCACAAAATTCGCCCATTTCTTCCCTATTTCAACCACTTATACAGCAGCGCAAGTTGTTGATTTGTTCTTTCGTGAGGTATTCAGACTCCATGGGTGACCTAGGAATATAGTCAGTGATCAAGACAGCAAATTCATGAGTCATTTTTGGCAGGGGCTGTTCAGACTTAGTGGCACAAAACTTACTAAGTACCAGCTTTCACCCACAATCGGATGGGCAAACAAAAATTGTTAATAAGTGGGTGGAGAGATACTTTAGAAACTATATTGCAGGGTAGTAGAAGGCATAGGTTAGGTGGCTTCATTTGTGTGAGTATTGTTATAATACAACTTACCACATGTCTATCTGCATGTCACCATTCATGGCCCTTTATAGTTACAAACTCCTAATTTCTTAGATCTGCTTTTTGAAGACAGTAGAGTGCCGAGTGCCGAGTGCCGAGTGCCAAAGACTTGTTACAGGACAATCAAGATATTATGAAGTCTTTGAGGGAAAATACTCAAAAGGCATAGAATCAGCAGAAGCAGTATGCAGATCAGCATAGAGTTGAGCTTTCTTTTGAGATTGGTGACATTGTTTCCCTGATGCTGCAGCCTTACAAGCAATCCACTCTCAGGAAGAGTGGTGCTGAGAAGCTCGAGCCACAGTATTATGGTCCCTTCAAGATTTCCAGGCATATTGGAGAGGTGGCTTGTGAGCTAGAGCTACTGACAGATAGTAGAGTGCACAATGTGTTTCATGTCTCGCCTCAATAAGGCGTTGGGACACAATGTTATCCCTTCTACAGCATTACCACCCCTTGATGAGGAGGGGAAGTTGATTCTGATACCGGAGGCTATCAATGATTTCAGGGAGTGTCGTTTGAGGAGAAGAATCATCAAGGAATATTTGGTCAAGTGGAGGGATTTACCGATAGAGGATGCTACATGGGAGAGTAAGGACATTTTACAGCATCCAGAGTTGAGATTGCTTGAGGACAAGCAATTTTGAGGAGGACATACTGTAATGTCCCCTCTTTAGCTAGTATCAGTGTATTGGTGGATTAGCCTATTAACGGCCCTCGTAGGCTAATGTTGGTGTTTAGAGGGCTTTATTTGGGAGTTTCTTGGTTCTCCAAATGTCCTTTTGGATGTCAGTTCCCTGTGTTCTCTTCTCCAGTGCGTGGTGATATTCAAGGACAACCTTCCTAAGGTGTTTCAGGTTCCGTTTGCACTCACTATTTTTAGTAAGTCACTTGGACATTTGGATCCAACCTTACTATTTATAGTAAGCCTTTCAGATGAGCAGTAGAATCAGTGGTTAACCTCGAGGTGTTGGCAGAATTAGCTTAAGGTTGATATATTGGATTTTTTATGAGGTTATGATTTATTAATTATTATTAAAGTATTAACTTTAATAATAATTAAATTATATGTGGATATTATTATTGGTGTTTAATGACCTTTATTATGTATGTGATTTAATTAAATCAAAAGGTCATTGAATAAAGTCAAAAGAGGGATGCCTATTTGAGATTGATATTATTTTAAACAACAAAGTAAATGTTGTTTAATATTAAATAGATAAAAAGCCAAAAACAAATTGTGGCTTTTTGAGAGGGGTATAAAAGCTTTCGAAAAGCTCATTTGGGTGATTGAATTTACAAATACTTGAGCTTTTTTGTTGTGGAGAAGAAACAAAGGTTTCAGGGAGAAATTTGATCTTGGAGAACGATTATTCTCTCAGATTCAGTAATCTACAGGTGTGAAATATCACCCAAGGATTGCTCTACAGGTGGCTTCATCTAGGCGCTGCATGTGTGCTTACTGGAGTTTGTTATTTCAGAGATTTTCAGAAGTTAAGTGTGCAGATCAGAAATTAATTGAAAGACATATTGTTGATCATCTTGCATTGTTGGCACGTGTGGGTCTTAGTGCTGGCCGTACCATCTATTGCTCGCTGTACCAATTTCTCTACTGGCTGTACCATTCTGGGCATTCATTTGAGAGTTTTTTTAAACTGTTTTCTCCACCTTTATGCTGGTGTATGAAGTTGAGGTTAGCGTACCAGGTGAAAGCAGATTTCAATGCAAAGATCAAAAATTTGGAGTAAATGTTTATGACAGCAGTCTGATATCATGCTACAGCAGCTTGTGTACTTAGGAATTTCATATTTTCATTTGTGGAGTGTTCTTTTGGCATTGTACTTCCATGGTGGATGACTAAACTTTGTAACAGCAAGCTATTCTATCATAGATCAATATATTATTGCTGGATTCAAGAAAAGTGTTTGACAAAATGTCAGCTCACTAGAAGTCGGTAATCTTACTGGGTGTTTTAGAGAAAAACTTGTTCCAAACTAGGGTGTATACTACACACTTGCAATAAAAATTCTATTACATGTAAGATTTTAATTTTTTTAACTCTACACTTTTTTTCAACATTTTGATTTAACTTTTATAAATTCTAATTGACTTTGCAGCTTGCCTCAATAGGTTGCAAGTTCCTCCTTAGCTGAGTGGAACTGGGGTACCTACAACTTTATCCACTGCGTTAACTGCAACAAGTTGGCAGCAAAAATGGCAGAGGATTTGGCCAACTTGTGTCTTCTCTCACACAAACAACCTAAGTACAAGGCAAAGGCAACAAAGTGTTGGAATGTGGACCCAGAGACTACTGATTTGGTTGCCTATGTTGTTTTCATTTCATTGCTTGACACGGACCTAGATGGTGCTTCACACGTCTTGCATAGTGGAGCTAGTGGGAGTGGCACTATTGCTGCTTGTGGTTCTAATGAACCATATGTTTATGAAAACATTGCAGCCTAAGAGAAAAATGAATATGCTGAGGTGTCTTATTTTTGTCCATGCATTGTAACATTTGCACTATGTACCTCTTATAAAACTAGTCTAAGTTCGATCGTTGAATATTATGATATTTGGCATTGAATTATAATTATGTTTTGTGGTTATTTAACTTATTTTGTTTCCTCTATGCATATTATGTGGTTAATTTTGCTTATATGGCTATATTTTTATATTTTTAATTTTTTCTATATATTTTTATATGGCCGTATCCAAAACGTATCCAAACCCAAAAAAAATCCCCGTATCCATGTATCCAATTCTCGTACCGGTATCCATATTAGCAACCTAGGTTGTAAGGCTGAGAAACCAGACTAAGACTGAGTCTAGCACTTGAGAGATAGAGGATCATAATGCATTAAATGTCAGCCAAGAGAAGTGTCACTACTATGCAAGTCAGTTCATGTGGAGTAGAAGGTGGGACTCGTCTATGGCCTCATCACAAAAAATGGTTATTTATGCTAAGATTTCCATCAATCTAACTAACCAACCGTGCATTAGATAGGAATTCGATGCTTGGAGGCAACTGCTACTTCATTGATACAGGAGAAGCATAACGAATTGGGTGCAAAGCTAAAATTCTGTTAGTGCTTTAAACTGTGAAAGAAATTGTAGCAGTCATTTGATTTGTGATAATGAGGAGGATCTATTTTGGGCTCAAAACTCTCAAATCTTATGATCCCTTACAGCAATCTGAGATTGCTTACACCTTCCTTTGTAATGGGGAAAATGATTCCCAAACAGGAGGAATAAGTTTTTTAAACATCATCAAATTATGGATATATCTCACTATGATGACGGTGTCAATAAATTAGGTGATGGTATTAATCCTTCGGTAGATAGTAAACTAGACCATGCAGTTAGTTTTGATTGTGATGATGTTTAATTTTTCATTCAAGATCTAGATTATAAAGGTTTAGAACCATTCAACTTTTTTTTGTTTTCTAAATCTTGCATAACGTATGGGCTGCTCTTATTGTGGTGTAGGGTAAGCTTGGGCAGATTCTTAAGACTTAAATCCAGGTCACAATCAAAAGTACCCTATGTTCATTAAACCACAAACTCGCCACATGTTTGTAGGGGTTATGTGACATCTTACTGAGGTGTGGGGAAAATTAAAACTTGGTCAAACTCTTATAAGTGTGCCCTATTACCATTACACCACAACCCATTGGATGTGTCATTCAAGTTTTGAATCGAATTGTGAAATTAACATAATTCAACTTTATATACACACGATACATTTTTGTCATTTAAAAGAATTGTTGTTGCATAAAATCTCCTTTGTGTCTTTATATGTTAGATTATAATTTTTGTGGTATCTTACCAGTGCATTTAAGTCATCTCAAGATGACCTCTCTGAGTTGTCATTACCCTATCGAAAAAAAAAATCATGTATTTTGGTTAATCACAAGGCAAGGGGACCCACTTAGCCCACAAGCACCTTAAACCATTTGTTAGTGGGGTTGGCACCTTTATATGTTGCACATATTTCGAACCATTTACCTTCCTAAACTTTTAAATTTTGGAGCTTCTCACAACAATAAACTTATGGGGCTGAGGACTTCAACATCTGAGAGAAAGTACTATGGGCAATTTCGTAAAGGCTGAGTGTTCCTATGTAAGATCCATTTCACTTAGCCATTTCATTAGCATGATTAAAAAAAGGTAAGTGTAGCATCCTTCAAAATTACCATCAATGGATGGGGTTTAAAATTAAGAAATGAGGGCTTTGGTCTAAACTCTCCCCTAGCCCCCCCCTTAAAAAGGTTGAAAATAAAAATGGATGGAGACTCTGAGTGGGGCTGACGCTTGGCTACTAAGTGGGAGTTATGTCGAAGCCATAAGGAGGAGCATTGTTTCAGGTATGCCAAAAGCTTAGGGATTCAAACTAATAACTTAGCAGAGGATTTAGGGAATAGGTATTGGCTCTTGTGGCAAAAAGGCGAGGACTGGACCATGCAATGTCAGAGATAGACTCTCAAATATGGTGCCAATCTTATTCAAAGACAAAGTGAGTGAAGCCAAGAACTAAAGGATACCTAGTGTGATAAGGCGATCAAGTTCATTGTGAAATATTTTGAGGAAAATCAAATTCACCACAACAATAGGGACAAGAAAAAGTTGCCATTTTTTGGCAAAAATGACCACCCTCTCTCTAGGTACTCTCCTCTATGACAAAAATGTGGGACAAAAACATAGATTAGATAGGAATGAGCATACAAGTCTCCTTGTTTTGGATTAAGAAAAAAGTATTTATGAAGAAAAGTAAAGGTTTTAGGGAGTGGGGGTCATTTCCATTTCCCTCTTCAACTCCCATACTGGTCACGCTTGGTACTAGTTTCTTCATGGGTGCCTATAAGATTAACATGTTTGCGTGTAAATATATTAGGAATCTAAATTTTCCCTTTCATAGCTTTGTAATCTATATCCCTACCGTGATATATCTAAGTTACCGATTCGGGTTCGGTTCGAAGAACGAAGTTCACCGGTACAGCATTTTTTTTGCCTTGGGTACAGCTTGGTTTCGGCCATACAAAAAATGTATATATAATAATAAATATAGAAATTCTAGCCTAATAAATAGGAAATTAGTGACATTAACCATATAGTATGCATAGAGTTTTATAAAAAAAACAAAATATTAAAATATTCACAAAATACTAACCGAATGCCAAATGTCATGATAATCATCAATAACCACAAAATAAACTATTCAGACATCCATCAGATCTGAACTTGGGTGTACAGGGCTATAGAAATCTGTGGAAAGGATGGCTTCACATTTTATTGGGCCCTGTTGTGGTCTCTTGGCATAGATATGGAGCTGAGCATACATCTAAGCACCTTAATTGTGATCTAGGTTGTTCCTTTTATACCTGGGTTCCTTTGGGATGCTATAGGAGTGTGTGTTGATCTTAAGCACCTAGAAAAAGAATATGGGTGTGACATGAATGTAATGTGTGCTTCGCCTTGGTGAATTATTGATGACTGGGGTTTTGGTCTGGCTAACCTCAGCCAAGGGTTAATGCCATTAGGAGATCCTAAGGGCCTTAGTGTTCTTTGCTGCAACTTTACCTTGGCAGAAATCTATTGCTGAAGCATCATTGGATCTATCATTCCTATTTTAGCCTGGACTATATCCTTAGTTGATCAATCTGAACTATTCTAAAAACTACCTTATCTACTGTGCATGAAATGGTTATCATTGAACCTGACTCATCTTTTAAGCCTGCATAGGTATGAGTATGGTTTGGCAGTGTTTTTGCTTTTGTGTTTTGTTTTTATCATTTGTGTAGCGTTTGCAATGTGCTTTTTATTATTTTTTATTGTTGCTTTATGTCAAAATTTGAGGAAAAAAATAGAAAAAAAAATAACAGTTGGCTTTTGCACAGGGTTGGCCCACATTCGTCTTGGGTGACCTAGGCTCATCCAGGTTCTTCTACAAAAGAACCCAAACAAACTCGGGCCACCTAGGACGAACCTGCCGTTTCTGGGCAGCACCGAACCCGAATTCGGATCCGGTACATTCCCAAGCCAGGTTCCTCTGCATTTTCTGATGAACCAATATCTTAATGATATATATTGTCAATCATGATGGAGACTTCGTTTTAACCTAAGAAGCCAATCTCGGTACTAGTACTGGTACGAGGTTCGGGTACACTTGGGTACGACCATACAAAAAATATACAAAATATTAAAATTATTAAAAAATATAGCCAAATAAGAAAAATTAACCGCATACTATGCATTAGAGTAAACAAAATAAGCAAAATTAGCCACATAATATCCAAAAGAATGGAGTTTCAGCCCTAAACAGTTGACAAAATGAAGGTGAGAGAGCAAATATGCAATGAGAGGTAAGTATGTAATGAGAGGTAAGTGTGGTGGTGGTGTTGTTTGCTTTTGATAAAATGAATGTAAGAGTGACTTATAGAGTTTCCCCATAATTTTATGAGTTTTTTATCATTTTTTTAATTGCTTTTTAAAGTCCAACTTTAACTTTTTTGAGTTAAAACAACAAAATTGACAAAAAATGTTTTTACCTGAGGGTTAGCTGCAGGTAGTGCCAAGTAGGGTCGGGTACACATACGCCTGTGTCCATCCTTGGACTCAGCAGCCCCAAAGAGTTAGTTGAATTGGCTCTCACAAATAACTTGAGATAGAGTTCATTAAATGAACCTCAAACCACTTAGCCCTGATTAATTATGAAATTTCATAAATAGTTCCATAATTATTCTAAAACCTGACAATAAGTCAATAACACAGAATAGAGTAGATATTGCTCAAAAACGTTCGTGAATACTGAGCTAGTAGGAATAAGGATTGTAACTATGCATAAAACAGAAAAGAATTTGTGATTAGGATGTCATGCCCCGACATGATTCCTCTCTGCAACTTAAGGTAAAGCATTCCAGCCATTTTATGAATCTGATTTTCTTTTCCTTTGCATTTTCCAAATACCAAGTAGACTGAGAGCAAATCCACTCATTACAAAAAAAATGGACTCCAGCTACTTGTGGTCATGACGCCTATTGTATTAAGACTTGGACTCACCTCAGACTTTGCAGACTTCACTTGGGCTGGGCTCAGGGAAAAAACTTGGCAATTTCTTAAAATAAAACTAATCCAAAATCTTGTTATGCTCGCATAAGATTCTGTTTCAAAAGCTCACTGGATTCACCAAAGACTCACCAACTTGTCCATTGACTGCGGTGGTGTAATGTCCCCTTCTCATTGATGAAGATCAAGAGACCCTTACCCTAATTTTCCATGTTTTCCTGAGGCGAAGGGAGGTGAAAGAAGGGAGAAAAGGTGTGGGTTCTATCCAAAAGTGCTTTTAAGCGCTAAGTTAAAGAGTGATTTTTAGCGCTAAAATTAAAATTGCTTCTAAGTACTAATTTCAATAGTGTTTTTAAATGCTAGTTTTGACTTAAAAGCATTGTCACAAGGTCCGGCCGAATCTCGGCCAAATCTGGGACGATCCTTATTTTTGCAGTCGTCCGGATTAATCCACCAAATTCGGGACCTTTTTATTATTGAAAAATAAAAACTTTAAAAACACTTTCACAAAACCCTAGAAAACAGCAACCTTGTCTCCCCCGCGAACCTTAAAAAGTGCAACTGTCTCCCTCGCGAACCCTAAAAAGTGCGGTGAAGTTATTTATACGGGGCGAGTCAAGTGTTTGAAACACATTAAGAGATTGTGTTGAGAGCAGCAGAGGATTGAAAGAAATGACAGCAGTAGAAGATTGACAGTAGTGAGAGTAGGAGAAGATTGAAAGCGGCAGAAGAGAGAGCGTTTTCATTGCTTAGCAGTTGAGTGTGAGACCTCCGGCGAGCGAGGGAGGACATCAACCAACGAGTGGCACAGTGAGACTGTGAGACGTCCAGGAACCAATGACTCTATGAGACGTCCGAGAACGAGTGACTCTATGAGACGTCCGAGATCAAGCGAGCTTGGGAGAAATCACACCAATCGTGACACAAGCAGCGTGAGGTAGGTTCAAAACCTGTTGTTTAGCGTTAGGATTTAGCTTTAGGTTTTTGTTAACAATTTTAATTATTTCACTTTTTAATATGATTTATATTTTATAATAGTTATATTAAATATTTTTATTTTTTTTATTTTTTTATTTTATTATATATCTTAAAATCTTTATAAAAAATTTAAATTATATTTAGGTTGATATTTTATAAATTATAATTATAATAAATATATATATATATATATATTTTTTTTTTTAAATTTAAATTTTATTATATAATATTTAGTTATTTACATTTATCTTTTAGGTTTATATTTTATAAATTATAATTATAATAAATATATTTATTTTTTTATATTTTTTAAAATTTAAATTTTATTATATAATATTTAGTTATTTACATTTATCTTTTATAAATTATAATTATAATAAATATTTTTACTTTTTTATATTTTTTCAAATTTATATTTATTATATAATATTTATATTTATTTTTTATAAATTATATATATATATATATACATATATTTATTTTAAAATTTAAATTTTATTATATATCTTTAAAAATTAATACAAATATGATTTATTTTTTATAATATTAATATTAAATATTTTTATTTTTTTTATTTTTAAATTTTATTATATATCTTAAAATCTTTATAAAAAATTTTTTATATTTAGGTTGATATTTTATAAATCATAATTATAATAAATATATTTTATTTTTTATATTTTTTAAAATTTAAATTTTATTATATAATATTTAGTTATTTACATTTATCTTTTAGGTTTATATTTTATAAATTATAATTATAATAAATATATTTATATTTTTTAAAATTTAAATTTAATTATATAATATTTAGTTATTCACATTTATCTAATATAAATTATAATTATAAAAAATATTTTTAATTTTTTATATTTTTTAAAATTTATATTTTATTATATAATATTTATATTTATCTTTTATAAATTATAATTATAATATATATATTAAATACGTCATTATTTTATTTTATTTTATATTTTATTTATATTATATAGGTCATTATTTTATTTTATATTATATTTTTTTAAATTTAAATTTTATTATATAATATTTACATGTATATTTTATAAATCATAATTATAATTATAATAATTTTTTATTTTTTTTTAAATTTAAATTTTATTATATATGTCATTTATATTTTATTTTATTTTTATTATATAGGTCATTTATTTTATTTTTTATTATTTTTTTATTTATATTATTTTATTTTCATTTATTATATAGGTCATTTAAGTAATTTAAATTTTATTTTATTTTATTTATATTTCAATCATACATTTAAAATTAAATTTAATAGTATTATGTTTTATTTTCAATTTTTATTATTTTTATACTTCTATAATTGTATTGTATATAAGACTATGTCATTTAGTTAAATTAAAAAATATGTTTTTATGATATATATGTGTGTTTTTATAGTTTTTAAATGTGTATTAATTATTTTTTAAAAATTTTGCAGAGCAACCTATCATCATGGCAAATACTCCACTTGAGAAGAAATATATTATTCAACGAGATGCAAACCCCATAAATATGAAATGCACTCTTTGTGATTCCAATATCACAGGGACTCTAACAAGGGTTCGGAACCATTATCTTGGAGGTCCAGATATAAAGATTTGCCCAGTGGCAGCGGATAACCCCATATATGCACAATTTCTCAATCAAATCCGACGAAAATATGAATTGAAGACAATTGCATCAGCATCTGAATCTTCAAAGAGTGCTAAAGTTCAACGCAGTCTGACACAGTTTGGCTCATTTTCTACCTCAACGCATTCCCCAGCATTTACCGAAGCTAGTCAAAGTGAACATCAAATGTCTCAATCACAACGTTCTTTGAAAGCCATGTGGAAGCCGCAAGAAAAACATGAGGTAAACAGATTAGTGGCCCGATTTTTTAATGCAAATGCCATCCCCTTCAATGTTGTTCGAAATCCACATACGAAAGCAATGGTAGAGGGGATCACCAATTTTGGGAAAGTTCACACAATGCCATCCTCTGAAAGCCTAAGAACTATTTTGCTAGAAGAGGAGGTGACATCAATATATGGTGAACTAGATAAAATAAAAAAGCTCTGGAGAAAATCAGGGTGCACTATAATAAGTGACAGATGGTCCGACACAAAGAGAAGGCCCCTCCTCAATATATTGACTCAATGTCCTCAAGGGTCTATGTTTATCAAATTAATTGATACAAGCAATGATGTGAAGACTGTATATTTCATTTTCAAATGCATTGAATCCGCTATTTTGGACATTGGAGAAGAATATGTTGTCCAAGTTATTACGGATAATGCAACGAATTGTCAAGCAGCAGAGGAACTTCTTATGGACAGGGTTCCTCATTTGTTTTGGACTCCATGTGCAACTCACGTTTTGGATCTTTTGCTTGAAGATCTTGCAAAGTTGGAGTGGATAAATAGTGTTGTCAAAAAAAGGAAACAAATTTTCAAATTTATACTTAATCACCGCTTGACCTTGAGCTTGTATCGCTCATATGCAAAGCGGGAACTTCTTTCTCCAGCTGAAACAAAGTTTGCATTTAATTTTATCACTTTGCAAAGGGAGGTGGAGGAGAGGACAGCATTGAAAAGAGTTGTGATTAGTGAAAAATGTGTACAATCTAAGCTTTCTAAGAAAAGTGCTGGAAAGGACATTAAGAGAATTATTTTGGACAGTTCATTTTGAGAGGGCACTAAAAAGACCCTTAAGGTGTTTGAGCCACTTGTCCACTTGTTGAGATTGGCTGATGGCATTAAGCCTTGTATTAGTTTTGTGTATGAAGGCATGGAGCAAACAAAAGAACAAATTAAAAAAGCATTGGCAGATGAGGGTGAAGTTCAGTGTATTTGGGACATTGTGGACATCCGATGGAACATGTTACATCGACCTATACATGCTGCAAGTTGTTATTTAAATCCTAAGTTGATAGAGGTGGATCATGATTCAAATGAAGAGGTAAAAAATGGTGTCTTGGCAACAATAGACAAGTTGGTTCAAGATGAAAATGAAAAGCCTAAGGTGAGAAGGCAGCTGACTACATTCAAGAACCAAGAAGGCATGTTTTCCCTCAAGGAAGCACAAGAAGACATTGGTAGTATGGATCCCCATTTATGGTGGCAAACATATGGTTTTTCTACTCCAGATTTACAAAAACTTGACGTGCGTGTCCATAGCCAATGTGCCAGTTATTCTGCATGCGAAAGAAATTGGAGCACGCATGATTTAATCCATACTAACAAGAGAAACCGACTAAGAGCCAAAAAGCTCTCAGATCTTGTGTTTGTGCACAGCAATTTAAGATTGCTTGAGCACAAGCTTACAAAAAAATATGACAATCTTCATCTTGGAGAACCATTCTTTGCAGGAGTTGAGGAAAATATTGATAGAGCTGATGACCTTGATAGAGGATTTGTTGATGATGCTAGTGCTAGTTTTGATTTTGAAGCAGGATTTAATGTTGCAAATGTTTGAAACTTTTAAGTTTTATATCAATTTTCAGCTTAGGCTCTAAACTATGGACTATAGATATTTTGCTATCTTTTAATGTAATTCAAGTTTGAAATTCATGCATTTCTCAATTTTGCAAGTGTCAAATTAATATTTATTCTTTAGTAAACTAAATATTTTGCATATATATATATAACCGGATTTTTTTTCGAACCTTTTCAATAATTCTGGATTTCACATTTTTTCCCCTCCTGAACCTTTCCGGATTTCCGAACCTTGTGACTATGCTTAAAAGAGGGAAATCTCTAGGAGGCCGACCTTCTTGGGAGGGGGAGTTTTGCAAATAAAGTCATATAAAAGGAGGGAGCTTGGGGAGAGAGGATATAAAACAAATTGGAAAATAATAATAAAAGCAGAAGTATTAGCACAAAAACGCTGAGCTTCAGACCTTTGAGGACAAAAACCCACATCGGGGGATTGGTAAGGACGAAAACCCTTACCATCCAGCTGGGCAGCCCTAATTTAGGGGTTGTATCGGATATCTTTGGCCACTTCGTGGTGTTTCTAAACACCCTTTACCCTCAGCGCTGCAAAAGAACTGCCAAAGGGTGGCAAGCTGCTAGGGAGCTGGGCGAGTAGGGAAAAGAGCCCCAAAAGGGCAGCGAGCTGTCAAGGAGGGCAGTGTGACATCTGACAAGATCAGCATACCCTATTTGGGGTGTGGTGAGATGATTTTGAGGCTTTCTCAAGCCTAATTTGGTGTGTAACAGCAGCAGACATCATCTAGTGTTAAATTATAATTTTTCCAGCCCTCAAATTGTCATAAAATTCTGATTTCAGGTGGACATCATTGACTATAACATTTGTCAGTTTTTCTATAATTTTGGAGGAATAAAATAATATTATGTGCCCTATTTTGGCATTTCAGCATTCTGTAATCTCCAATTATCTAGGGTTTGCATCATAGATCAGAAAATGTTTGTTTTTGGTAGGGTTTGAACGTGAATTTCCAGATTTGCATATTCAGTCCCAAAGGGGACATTACATTGGTATCAGAGCCAAGATTTTGGCAGCCTTTGAGAGGAATCAAATTCTAGGGAAAGAAGTCATGGGGCATGGAAATGGTGATCAAAGACCTCTTTCAGATGAGATTAAGCATCTACACGAGTCCTTCACGCAGAGTATGAGGGAGGCCCAAAGAGAGATGAGAAATGCCTTGAGAGGCTCTATGGCAAATTTAGCTAAAGCCATACAGGGTTTCCAGCCAAGCAAATCAGCTAATCATGGACAAGGAAATAATGGTGAAGGAAACTGTTCAGGAAATGAAAGGACTTCCATCAGGCCCCCTTCAAAAACCTTCGGGGCAAAGTTCCTTCAAAGAGAAGAACTTCAAGGGGAGATGAGACAACTACACGAAAAGGAAGACATGGATACATATGGTGAGGAATATGCAGCCCTCAATTTTTCAACACGTGATATGTTGTCTTTTAGGGATTTTTGCCAATTAAAAATGAATAATAGCACCGGTAGAAGGAATAAAAGATTTCAGCAAGAGCAGCCAAGGAAAGACATACAACAAAGGTTGGGGAAAATAACTCTTCCCTCTTATAATGGATCCAACAAATGTTCAGCCAGATCATGGTTGCAAAAGTTGGACACATACTTATCCTTGAATCCTATGTATGAGGAAGAGGCCCTCAAATTTGTTACCTTGCATTTGGAGGGAATAGCACATGAGTGGTGGTACCATGGGTTAATCACCCAGGGGCATGAATCGATTACTACACTTGATGAATTCAGCCAAAGACTAACAAAGAGGTTTGATAGAGAGGATCCCAAGATCCATTTCCGGAAATTAGCACAACTCAAACAAGAGGGTCTGGAGGATGATTATATTTCTGAATTTCAAAGACTGTTGGTAATGGTACATGATGTAAGTGAGAGAAGACTTATATTCTTGTTTGTGGAAGGGTTGGCTGAACCCCTCAAAGGATTCGCCAAGGGTTTCGAACCTTCATCTCTTCAAGACACAATCAAAAGAGCTCTAAATTTGGAATCTCCAGCTCCTAGAGGAAGATTTCTGCCTGCTGGACAGCCAATAACAGCACCTTTAGGGAAACAGAGAAACAACACTTTTGGGCCCTTAGGACAGCAAAGGACCAACAACTCCGGGCAGCCTAGGACTGTCACTTCTGAACAGCATAAAACAGCCTTCGTGGGACAGCAAAAGAAGCCCTTCTAGCAAGGTTTGGGGCAGCCGAAAGAGCTGCCAAAGGTAAATAAGAAGTGGGTAAATCAAAGAATTGAACTAATAAGCAAAAATTTGTGTTTTTCATGTAAGGAACCATGGACACCAGGGCATCGTTGCCTTGGAAGAGGACAAGTCCATTACATAGCAGTAGTTTCGGATGGTGAAGAGGACGAAGAAGAGGTGGAGACAGCCACCTATGAGGAGGAACAAAATCAAAAGGAGGAAGAGGAAACTTTGGGTGGCACCCTTGCCACTTTATCAGAAGCCCCTAGATACCATGCTTTTAGAGTGAGTGGGGTCTTGCAAGGACAAAAGGTCATTGTGCTCATCGATAGTGGGGCCACCCACAACTTTATTGATGAAAAATTGGCAGCTAGATGTGGGCTGCAAACTACTGAATTTAGAGGCTTCAAGGTGACCGTGGTGGATGGCTTCACCATCCCTTGCACCAAGAAGATTCCCAAGTTGGGCCTCACTTTGGGTAAGCATAAAATTGAAGATGATTTTTATGTAGTTGGCATAAGAGAGACTGATTTGGTACTTGGGGTGCAATGGCTGCACTCACTTGGGGAATTCACCCAAAATTACCAAACTATGGAACTAAAATTCAGGGCAGCTGGAAAGGAAGTGGTACTAAGTGGGTTGAAAAATGGATCCCCCATGTTAGTGACTTCAAAAAGGATGGAAAGAGGTTTTTACAAGGGGCAGGTTGCTTAGGCAGCAGACTTGGCACAGCAGAGCATTGATACTTTGGAGCAGCTGAGAAGAAACCTTCAGCATGCCCAGAACTAGCAGAAACAGTACGCGGACCAGCATAGAGTAGAGAGGACTTTGGAGGTCGATGACATGGTCTTTTTAAAGCTTCAACCATATAGACAATCATCCCTCAAACAAAGTGGAGCAGAAAAGCTGAAACCCCGCTTTTATGGTCCTTACAAGGTTCTAAGAAGGATTGGGGAAGTGGCTCATGAGCTGGAGCTGCCCGAGGGTAGTCGGATACACAATGTTTTCCATGTATCATGCCACAAAAAGGCACTTGGACAGCACATTACCCCTACCGTTGTGTTACCACTGCTTGATGATGAAGGGAAGTTCATTTTGGTTCCGGACTCTATCTTAAGGTCCCAGGAGAGGAGACTTAGGGGCCGAAGCATCACAAAGTACTTGGTTCGTTGGAAGGATTTGCCACTAGAGAAGGAGCAGCCATTTTGCAGCACCCAAACTTGCAATTGCTTGAGGACAAGCAATTTCAAGAGGGGAGGACTGTAATGTCCCCTTCTCATTGATGAAGATCAGCTGACCCTTAGCCTAATTTTTCATGTTTTCCCGAGGCTAAGGGAGGTGAAAGAAGGGAGAAAATGTGTGGGTTCAATCCAAAAGTGCTTTTAAGCACTAAGTTAAAGAGTGCTTTTGAGCACTAAAATTAAAAGTGCTTCTAAGCACTAATTTCAATAGGGTTTTTAAATGCTAGTTTTGACTTAAAAAGAGGGAAATCTCTAGGAGGCCAACCTCCTTGGGAGAAGGGAAGTTTTGCAAATAAAGTCATATAAAAGGAGGAGGGAGCTTGGGGGGAGGGGATATAGAAAGAATTGGAAAATAATAATGAAAGCAAAAGTATTATCATGAAAACGCTGAGCTTCAGACCTTTGAAGACGGAAACCCTCATCGGAGGATTAGTAAGGATGAAAACCCTTACCATCCAGCTGGGCAGCCTTAATTCAGGGGTTGTATTGGATATCATTGGTCACTTCATGGTGTTTCTAAACACCCTTTACCCTCAGCGCTGCAAAAGAAGAACTGCCAAAGGCTGGCGAGCTGCTAGGGAGCTGGGCGAGTAGGGAACAGAGCCCCAAAAGGACAGCGAGCTATCAAGGAGGACAGCATGACATCTGACAAGATCAGTGTACCCTATTTATGGTGTGGTGAGTTGATTTTGAGGCTTTCTCAAACCTAATTTGGTGTGTAACAGCAGCAGACATCATCTGGTGTCAAATTATAATTTTTCCAGCCCTCAAGTTGTCATAAAATTCTGATTTCAGGTGGACATCATTGACTGTAACATTTGTCAGTTTTTCTATAATTTTGGAAGAATAAAATAATATTTTGTGCCCTATTTTGGCACTTCAGCATTCTGTAATCTCCAGTTATCTAGGGTTTGCAACAGAGATCAGAAAATGTTTGTTTTTGCTAGGGTTTTACTGTGAATTTCCAGAAAAAAATATTCAGTCGCAAAGGGGACATTACAGGTGGACTCACAGGTCGAACGTTTCACTCATTATGAGGAATTCAGCTCCAAAAATAATTAAAAAAATTGAAAAACTTGCACAGAGTCTCAACACTACTCATGACCAAAGAAGAAAGTCTTCACTAAGGTTCTCACCTAATTAGTGTTGCAGACCAGTTAAGATTTTTGGCCTAAGAACGCTAGGAATTCATGATTACTAGAGTTAGCGTTCCGTGCCCACTCAAACTGGGCCTGAATGCAAGTTTTTCATCATAGCCTGTTTTTGTAGCTATAATGTGTATAAATTCAAACATTTAAATAACCATAGCAATGAATAAGTTCCAGGGGGTGTGGTGTAATGGTAATGAGGAAATTAGTAACAGCACGATCCAGGTTCAATCCCTCCCACCACAATAAGACAGCCGATAATTCTATCGAAAAGATTGTGAGGTATGTTGGAAACAATCCACATTCTGAACAACAAAAGAACTTTGCACTACAAAGGGACGAATATATTAATGGTAGAACATCCAGCAGGAAATGGGATGTCCTCGGTTCAAGTCATAATTGATCCATAAAAATTAGAAATGTTGTAGTGCAACTATTATAGGGAACATTCCAGGTTAACCTATGCTAACAAATCTAAAAGCCGGAAATAAAAAATTAACTGTTTGCAATGGAGGAGCTAATAATACTCATTTAAATTTATATTAAAATATATATAAGAGAATAAAGCTGTATACCCGTGGTTTTCCAAGGAGCCAACTCCGCGATTTCGATTTACCAGACATTGTAAACGGCCTTTGGTTTTATATTGAAACCCCTGGTTTATTGCTTTATTTTCGCTATCTATTAGCATCTGAATCTGAATTTTAAAACTCCGTCCATTAAGAGCTCAATTTCTGGTAAAGAACTCGGTGGCTCTCGTTTGTTGTTGCTTTGGCGGCTCGATCCAGTGACGTCAAATTTGCTGTCAAATCTTGTCGTGTGCTTATTTGATTTTGTGGTCTGTTTTATGGGAGGCGCTGAATGAGAATGCCCTCTACTTGCTTATTTTGTTCTAAAACCGTGCTTGAAAAGATAAAGGGAATCACGATTGGTGATCACTTTTGGGAGTTAAAATCTGATCATAGATTTATGAATGTAAGATTTGTATGGTCGGTAAAAAGTTAACAATCGAAAAAAAATGCAGCCTCCACAATAGAGAATAACAAAGGGTAGAGTTCTTTTAAATCAAGAAAACCATAACAGCATTAACGCAGCGCTAGAGCAATTATGTGAAAAGGAGACAACTAGCTTACAACCTCTCAACAGTCATAAGTTAATCACTACAATCCAAAGAGCGCTTGAGAAGTGCAAAAGGGCAAAGAACAAGAAGTTGGCAAAAAAATGTTTTCCAGTAAATATTTGGTTTGATGACGATTGTAAAATTACAAGGAAATCTTTGAAAAAGCCAAGCAAGGAGAAGAAGAACATTAAGTGTTACAAGCAGATCGTAAAAGCAAAAAAATAGAATTTATGAACACGAGGTAGGAAGAGTTAATCTACCTAGGTAAGAATAATCCTAAGCTAATTTGGAAGGAACTTTAGCCAAAGAAGAAACAGATAGAGAATAACATCACCGCTAGTCAATGGTTTGATTATGCAAAACCGTTGTATGAGTAGGAAATAGAGACTAAGCCTCCTCCCGTGATCAGCGCGACATCTAAGATTTTCACTATACAAGAGGTCAACATTGGTATATGAAAGTTAGAGGTTGGAAAAGCTAAAGACTTAGTTGAACTTCAGGAAGAAAACCTTAAGTGAGGGGTCGAGATTCTTACACCCCATATTACGAGAAATTTCAACAACATTATTCAACATGGCATCCCTAGAGATTTGATTACTAGCCTAGTGATTCCTCTTTTTAAAAGTAGAGATGTTAACAATCCCTCCAACTATAGAACTATCATGATCAATCCGTTGTGCACAAAATTGTTTGGTAGCATGGTTGAGAGAAGAATTAGCAAGTGGGCAAAGGAGAAGGGTAAGAGAGCAAAAGGGCAAGCAGGGTTTAGATTTAAGCACTCTACTTTAGATCATGGAATTACATTGAGACACATCATTGAAAAAAATTGGACTAAAAAGGAAGAGGCTTATCGTTGTTTTGTTGACTTTAAAAAGGCTTTTGACATGGTCCCTAGAGATAAGTTATGGTGCAGGATGAAGGAACTTGGCATTCCAGAGCATCTTAGAGTGGTTATCCATAGACTCTATGAAGAGGTTCAAGTTAAAATTAGAACTTCAACAGGTATCTCTGAAAGCCCTTTATCACCCACTCTTTTTGGCTCATACATTGACAAACTTGAAGAGTGGTTAAATTTGTAAGGTGGGAATGGTGTTCACCTAGGGGAATATGTGATAAGGCTCCTTTTATAAGCTAATGACCTTATTCTGATTGCTAAGTCCCCCCATGGATTGCAAGAGCGCCTTGATGCCCTTGAGCTTTTCTGTAGAGATGTTAATACCCAAGTCAATACCAACAAGACCAAAATCATGATTTTCTCCAACAAAAAGAAAAAGATCCAGCAAACATTTCTCTTTAAGGGAAATATTCTTGAAGAGGTAAATGAATACAAGTACCTCGGGTTTGACTTTAAAAACAGGCTTAGCCGGGAGACTTCTAGAAGGAAAAGAACTTTGGGAGGTTGGAAAGCATGGTATGCCCTTCAAAATAGATGCAGAGAAGCTGAATTATGGGATTGGAAAACTATTCAGACTCTTTTTGGGATATTGGTAATCCCAATGGTGCTTTATGGATGTGAGCTTTGGGCTAGCAACTTGTTAGAGTCCAAGTGGAAGCAAATAGAGAGAATTCAAAAGCACGTGATCACCAACAAGTTCAGGCTAAAAGTTTCAACTCTAAATGAGATCTTATTAGTTGAAACAAGGATTGTTTCAATGGAAGCCATGGCAATGGTGCGTCTCCTAAGATATCTCAAAAGAATTGAGCAACTAAAAATAAGTAGGTGGCCTAAGGTAGTTTTCAGTGAGGTGCCCAGCAAAATAAAAAAGTCTTAGATGAAGCAAAACAAGTAGATGATCAAGTGGAATATCTATTTGAACACTTGTCCTACTGATAACAAAGATATAAACATTTTTGTCATAGATAAATTATGCAAGTCTATGTGGGGTGGTATTCTAGGGAGAAAGAGGAATTGTTACCTTGAGGTGTTCAACTCCACATGTGATCATCAACAAAAAGCTTACATTGGGGTGAATATCTCTTGGAGAGCTAAGATTTTGATTGCTCAGCTTAGAACTAACTCCCATTAGCTTTGATGAGAAACGAGAAGGTGGGAAAGGCCTAAAGAAACTTGGGAAGAAAGAGTATGTGAATTATGCAATGCAGGGGCAGTTGAATCTGAAAATCACTTTTTTTAAATTGCAACGCTTACACAAACATCAGGGCAAAATATGTGGACTTCTTGACAACAACTTCTTGCCATGGTTTGTTTATAGAGGGGTCTTTGGAGAAAGTTGGAAAGCTCATTCTATCTTTGAATAAAAGAAGAAATACAAGGCATAAGCATATATGACTGGGTTGGTTGTCTCATAGGCTATATATTTAGCCTCGTGGATGTTAAAAATCTTCTTCTTCTTCCACTTCTGGGCAAGATATTTTGTGATCCAGAATTTGCATTTGTGGAGACCTATATATATATATATATATATATATATATATATATATATATATATATATATATATATATATATTCAAACACGGGGAATAAATGTAGATTCGAAAGTGCATACACATCTATTTGTATTTTATCATTTTAATATTTATGTTTATAATCTTTTCACACTTAGAACGTAAGTATTTGGCCGAGCACCATAAATAATTTACTATTGGTTAATTATTTATGATATATGAAATGAAATGATTTTAATTTTGTTTGCAGGGTCCAACGATTTATGATATCATATTTTGTTAAAATTGTTTCAACTGTTTGTTAAGGTATAATTTGAAGGTCGGGTTTTTCTTTTAAGAAAATTGTTCCCTCTGTTCTTGATTTGATTTAGCAATAGTTCCAATTCTTTTATTCTCATCTCTTTGACTTACAACAAATTATGAGAGATAATGCTAGTGGGAGATTTCAATGCAAGGACAATAAATAAGCATGCCAACATCATAAAAACAATGAGGGCCTAGATAACAATCCTTTATGGCTAAAAGAATAAGAAATTCAACACTAGACTCTCAGAGGATGAATATGGGATAATCACACAATTTGGGGAAGAATTGCTAAGCATGTGTAACGTATATAGTTTGATCATTTATAATGGTATGAGTAAATGGGATAAATCAGGGAACTATACATGCAAAACTCACGATGGACAAGACAACTGTGTTTATGTCACTCATGAAAAACCACCATCTAAAGAGAATGTCCTCTTCACGAAGGTAAATCAACATACCTTTAGGGCTGCATTGAAAAACAAACTTCAGGAGTAAGAAGACATAGGGTCATCTAAAATATGCATATATCCTATTAAAATCAAGAGATTAGTACACATAATGTAAGGGGCCCTGAGCACAAATAAAATATCTAAACCTATAAAGAAGGATATAAATAGCTTTCCAAAAAATATGTAGTTTGATGAATAATGTAAGGCAACAAGAAGAACATTAAAGGTGACATTGGGTACAACAAAGGGAAATAGGAAAAGTTATGAACAAATGGTGAGGATAAAGAAATAATAATATGTGAGAACAAAAAGGCCATAATTGATATACCTAGGGAAGCATAATCCAAAAAGATTTTGGAGGAAACTATAAAAGAAAAGAACACAAGTAAAAAATAACATTACTGCAAGTCGATGGTTGGAATATTCAAAACAATTGTACAAATGGGAAAAGGAAAAAGACACACCCCCTGTAATCAATGTAAAAATGTTTCACAAATATAGACATCTAATAAGAAGTTATCAACGAGTAAGGCTTAGGACATAGATGGTTTGCGAGCAGAATATCTAAGATAAGTAGCAAAGATCATATCGCCACACATCAGAGAAATATTTAATGGGTTCATTCATAATGGCTTCCTGGCAAAATGTACAACTAGTCTAACCATACCTTTATTTAAGAGTAGAGACGTTAATAACCCTTCAAACTACCAAACTATAATGGTCAATCCCTCTTTGCAAAACTTTTTGGGAGTGTGGTAGAGCATAAGATCAACAAATAAACCAAAGAAAAAGAAAGAGAGCAAAAGACCAAGCAGGTTATAGACCAAACTATTCAACAGTAGACCACTATGCCACATTAAGAGACATACTTGAGAAGGTTTGAGACCAAAAAAGGGGAAGTCTATTGTTATTTTGTAGATTTCACAAAAGCATTTGATACAATATTGAGGAGTAAATTTTGGAGCAAAATGGAAGAACTAAAGGTCTTGATACAACAAAGAGCAATAGTCCATGGGATATATGAGCAAGTCAAGACCAAAATCAAAATGCAATAAGGTTTGTCTGAATCATTTGGAAGTGATAGAGGGGTTAAATAACGTTGTCATTTGTCTTCTGCTTTGTTTGCTTGACAAGCTAGAAGAATGGATAGATAAGTTTGGGGGTGGAGTTCATTTATCCAAATATGTAGTGAAAATTGTCCTATATGCAGACAATCTAATTCTAGTTGTTGAAACAAATAAAGGCTTGCAAGACCATCTATAGGATCTAGAGTGTTTCTATAAAGAGGTAGGGATGTAGTCTAACATCAAAAAAACCAAGACACTAATCTTCTCTCTAAAAATAAAAAATAAACAATTTAACTCCAAGTTCGACTACTCAAAGTGGTATAAAAAAACAAGTACCTTCACCTAGACTTTCATAACAAACTTAATTGGGACACATGTAGAATGAAAAGTATACAAGGTGGATGGAAATATATATACAGGTTAGAAAATAGGTGCTTGAATGTAGAGTTGTGGGATTGAAAAGCCACCTAGGTATTATTTGGATTACTTGTTAACCCAATGGTCTTATATGGGTGTGAGATATGGGGCAGCAACACTTCAAGTTTGAAGTAGAGGAAAATAGAGAGGATCCAAAAGTGCTTGATCATAAACAAATCCAAAATCAAGGCATTGGTCCCTTATAAAATACTCCTAACAAAAATAGTCATTTTCCCTTGAGAGACAACAATTATAATCAAATTATTATGCTACTTGAAAAAATAGAAAACATGGAGAATGACAGGTGGCCTAAAGTAGAAAAGGAATAGGAGTTACATGGGGGAAAGAGCACATAGATGAAACAAAAACATGAATGGTTGAGTAGATGAGATATTGACATAAAGGAATGTCCAAACCTTAACAAAGAAGTAAAATTCTATGTGAATGAGAAGTTCAGAACAATCATGTGGAGAAATAAAACAAGAAGGAAACAACAACATTGTCTTATAGAATTCAACCCCACCTATGAGCATCATGAGAAATCATACATAGGAGCTGAAATCAAATGGTGGGAAAAGACATGCATAGCTCAAATAAGAACTAGTTCCCACATGCTCAGATGTGAGACAGGTAAATGTGTGACCCCTAAGGAAAAGTGGGAGCAAATGATATGTTTGTTTTGTACCACATAAACAATAGAAGGAGGGAAAAAAACTTAATTCTAGAATGCTCAGCTTAAAATTACATATGGGTCAAGTATATGGAAATATTGAGAGTTCATGCCATGTGGGAGCTATTTGAAGAGACAAGAATAAAAGAGTTGGGGGAGTTGCCAACTCAAATCAATCGGAGAAGGAACAATATTCTTACAAAAAAATATGTCCCTTAAGTTGTGCTTTAACAAGTGGTTGAGACAACTATGATAAAATGTGGTTCCATATACCATTAGGTCTCCCAGATGTAATTAAAATAATTTTATTTCATATAGCTCCCAAATGACATTAACTCTCAATGTTTTTATATACTTGACTTGAATGTCATTTTAGGTTGGGCATTCGAGGATGAAGTACTTTTTGGTATCTATTGCTTTGTGGTACAAAATGAACATATCCTTTGTTCTCATTCTTCCTTGATGGTCACCCACTTACCAGCCTCACATATGAGTTTGTGAAAAGTAGTTCTTATCTGAGTTATGATTTTATCCTCCCTCCATTTGATTTTAATCCCTACATATACTTTTTTGTGATGTTAATAGGTCAGGTTGAATTATGTAATATAATGTTGTCGTTTCTTGCTTGTTTTCTTTCTCCACGTGATTATTTTAAACTTCTTGTTGACGTATATTTGTACTTATTTATTAAGGTTTGGATATTATTTTATGTCAATATCTCATTTACTCACCCATTTGTGGTATGCTTCATCCATGTGCTCTTTTTCCCATACAATTCTTAATCCTTTTGTTGTTTTAGGCCACCTATCATTCTCCATGTTTTCTATTTTTTTCAAGTAGTATATTAACCTTATCATAGATGTTGCCTCTAAATAGAAATTGCATGTTTCTAATAGGAGTAATTTATAAGGGAACGAGACCTTGACTTTGAATTTATTTTTTTATTAAGTGCTTTGGACTCTTTCTATTTTCCTCCACATCAAACCTGAAGTGTCACTACCCCATATCTCACACCTATATAGGACAACTGGGGTGACAAGTATCACAAATAGAACCCTAGTGGACTTCTAATCCCAAAACTTTTCATTCCTACACCTATTTTGCAATGTGTATAGAGCTTCCATCCACCTTGTACTATTTTCATTTTACACATGTCCCCGTTGAGTTTCTCACAAAATTTTGGGCCAAGGTATTTGTATTCCAATACCAATTCAAGCTGGTTTCCCTCAAATTTGAAGTTGAGAATTTTTTATTTATTTTTAGAGAGAAGACCAATGTATTATTTTGTTTAATGTTAACCTATGTCCTTACCTCTTTACAAAAACACTTTAGAGCATGTAGGTGGTCTTGCAAGCCTTATATTTATTTCCAACCACTAGAATTAGATAGTCAACATGTATGAGAAGTTTCACTACATATTTGGACAAATGAACTCATCCACCCTCGTACTTATCTATCCATTCTTATAGCTTATCAATAGATAACCTAAACAAAGTGGGAGACAAAGGGAAACCTTGTTTGATCATATGTAGCCTATAGTATCTTCCCATTTGTATTCTATGATAATTCATATGAATGGTTTCTAAATCTCTCCAAGAACCCCATTACTAGATGGAACCAGTGTAGTAACACTTTATTACCCCAATTTTGGAAAGTCATTGACCTAAGTGTGTTATATCAATATTTTGCTAGCATGAGAAGGGAAACCAATGAGCCAATAAATACCTTTAATACAAGATTTCAAAATGTGTACAACCACATAACAATGTTGTATAAACCTAAAAACTAGTTGGCACTTGAAACATACAAGAATACCTTAGACCCTTGGATAACAGTTTTCTTGCGAAGAGATCCCCTCACTGTGGATTTGGCACTGGCATACATTGAGACCATTAAGGTGGACCGATAATTGAACCCACAAGGTCAAATGTTTTCAGCCAACCCAAATATTATTCCAAAACTCCCAACCTTAAACCCGATTCCAACTGCTAATTATAATGTTCCATTGTCAAATCTTGTGCTAGTTATAAATCAATTATCACTAAGACAGGTAGAGCTAAATCATCCTTTATGATTTCTCAATCTGAAAAATGATGAAATAACAAAATAAGTTCACAATCAATCTTTAGTCTTGGTTTTCAATAACATCCAAAATATACCTAAGGATTACACTTAGAATGAGCTCGACATTATACAATGCATGGTTTAAAAGTTTAATAATGATTTATTAGGACTTCAAAAGTAAGTTGAGAACATTGGTGGGGGAAATTCTAACCAAAATCTCTCTTATCATAGTTATAATCATCTCTCAAATCACGTCGATAACAACCCAAATCCTACACCAAACAAGCTACATGAGATTAACATATGTGAACTCACTTTACCCAGCTAGTGTAGAGTGCATAACATGACCCAACATGGAGAGTTAGTGTTGGGCCCCTTATTTTGATAAGCATAGGATTCATGCTAGCTTGACATCCACATCAATATGAGGTGATCATTTCACAAGATGATGACTTTTTGGAATTTTGGCACCAGTTGAAGGTTGCAATGCATATCTTGTGTCAGTTGCTAGGTGGTTAACTGGTTCCCAAATCTTTAGGGCATCTTTCACGTTTGACGATACATGGTGACTATAGCACGAAGTTCACAAGGTGATGGAGCTAGCGAGAATGATCACCGAGGCTCGAGCTCAGCACTCAGTGTGTGCATTCCACCTTAGTGGAGCTGTTCCTGAAGAGCTATAAAAGGAGTTCGACCTAGTTGATGTAGTGGATGCAAAAATAGTGTAGTGAAGCTCTGGCATATTGGAAATGATATATGTGCATTGTTATGGTAGCCATTAGACTTAGGGGTAGTATAGACATAATTAATGCTCCAATTACAAGCACCTAAGCTCACCTGTGAGCCTATGGGTTGTTAAGTAGCATGAGCTAGGCATACTATGTTTTAAATACCATGAACTATATACTCTATTTCAAACTTTATTAATGATGAAGGTGGTTGCATTAACATACAATGTCATATGGTTTATGCATCTTTATATTGCTATTTAAATGCAAGATGATTTTAATGTTCTAATTTCATTTCAATTGAGTAAAGTTTATTCATGCTTCTAATTCACATCATTAATGGCATCCTTGCAAGCATTAAATGACATCAGTTATAACTTGTATAATGACTAAGTGTATAAATCTTGAACCAAGTGTTCCTACCCTGGCTAAGAAGCATGAGCCTAGTATGAGTACTTAAAGCAACCTTGTGATCCTTCAAGCATCAATATGATGCTAGGCATAGTTTAACAAAGGCTCATACCCATATGACTCTAGGTTTAGTCCACCAAAAGGCTTGTGCCTATAGGCCACTAGGCTTAGCCCATGAAAGGCTTATGCCTTTGGATATACTTAAAGCCTTCTTTGAATTGACCAAGTCCCATAATTGATATCTTACACTATGGCACAACTAGCCCAACATGGGGCCCGATTCCTTATCAGTTGCACTTTAGGTGAGCACATAAGGCCTTTGCCTTGTGTGAATTGATGTTGGCACAATCGAGTGTAAAATGTTTAGTGCAAAGGGAATATCCCATGTTTGTGCCTGGTTGTAAGAAACAAATAATAGACTAAGACAACCTTTGTATACCCTTTTCTACAACATTTTGGTTCCATTCTCAAGACCTGTGTTAAATTTTATTGTTACAATGATGCGATAGAATGATGTACCGACTCTCCCTCAAAAACATCAAGCGTTGGTTACAACAAGTGGAAGATAGCTTTACGCTAAAGCATCCAAACTACAAAGGATAAAAACTAATAAAATGGGTTCAAAATAACCTATATGATGCTCTATACAAGGTATTTTTCTATGAGCTACCTCATCATGTGTATCGATGGTTAGTTGCATATTCAATCCATAGAAGAAGAAGCTATAAAAAACACTATGAGTGGAAGAAAGAGCACTTAGAGAGGCTTAAGACCTTGGATACCACTTGGACTAGAGCAATAAATAAATGGTGGCAAGGAGCATTGAATAGCTACATACTTGAGTTTGTAGTCTCAACATACTCATGCCCTAAGGAAGCAGAGTACCAGTTCTTGCACAACCCTAGAGGCATGTTTATGAAGGAATTTGGTATAGAGCTTAAAAAGCTAATGGTGGATTACAATTTTGAAACTTTGGGGATGGAAAGGTAAAGTCCTTTCATGTATAAGCAATGCAAAGGGGGAAAAGGGGATGTGTAGGTGAGGCGTAATGGAAGGGGATAAGCAAATTGACACTTGAGAGATCATAAGATATACCTATAATAAGGGACAATGCAAACTGGTCGAAGACTAGAACCTAGAAGTGCTAAGAGAACCTATAGCAAGTGGGAAGGGCATGGGGAAGGATATCTTAAAATATAGTAGGGAGAGGACGAGAAATATAATGAAGCAATAGATCGAGCTCAACACTTGATAGGTGTAGAATTCATTGGGTTCCTACAAGATCTGGTGACTGAAGATATGCTTGATGCACCTACCCTTTTTGAACCTATGACGTATGTTCACTCACTAGATCCCCCACTTAAAGAAAGTACAAAAGTAATAATTGAATCTATTGACATAGATATTCAACTTTTTGAAGACTTTGAATGCAACTTTGTAATTGAATAGATCATTCTATACAAGGAGGTGAGCACAACTACCTCTAGACCATTGGGTGCTAGCTCACCACAACAGAGCTTGAGCACAAGTATATCGACTCAGTCGATGTCAACAATGCAAAATGGGAAACAACCTACAAGATGTGGTCTAGTGCCACAAGTAAGTAGTATAATGCTATTGACATCAATTATGCCAATAATAATGACGGGACCAACACTTAACCTAGTGGCTAAAGGCATTAGAAGACTGATACCAAGATAAACACTAGGGAGATAAGCACCTCAAATCCCAGTCATCCCCCCATAGCAAATATACTATGAGATGGTTATGTACTTACTAGAGTATCATGGTGTGGAGAATGCTATAGAACATTTGCTAAAGTGTGAACTATAGTGGCATGCATGGGATATAACCTAATTGGAGCATAAGGTGACCTAGTTTATGACCACTCTACTTGATCATGCCCAATCCTGGTACAATAAATTTCACCCTAACCAGGCCATGGTTGATTATGATACCCTGAAGGAGGCATTCTTGAAGGAATTTGATATTTTGGAGTTTGAATAACAAAGCATCACTATGTTAAAAGAGATTACCCAAAGACTCACAAAAAGTGTGTGCATGTATGAAGTAAGGTTCACTACTCTCATATAGAAGCTCCCATTTAATATTCACCATTCCCAACATGTGTAGTGGTTCATTATAGGGTTCTTAGTGTCATTTTGAATAACACTTTCCATGAAGACTTTTACAGATCCTCATGAAGTACTTGAAGCCATACTCAGAGCCGAGGCAGTCATAAGTGCAGATACTAGGATTAGCCCATTTATGGAGGCATATATTATATTTATGGCCTCCTAACTCCAAAAACTTACTGCTAGCTCTTCGCATGATGCTCAAAGTGGATTATGTTGAGCTGACTATGAAGTAAAAGGCCATAATCAGACTAACTACCCACGAAGGAATGTGTGTACTTTACTTTTGAGCTATGAAGTTTTTCAAAAGGTAAATGACATTTGTAACTACCCTTTATTGTAATGTTCTATTTAAGTCAACACAACCATCTATTATCGATTATGTAATGTCTACATCCATACCACTACTAATTATTAGGTGGTTGACAAGATGTGCAAGAACATCTATAGAGGCATATGACAGGCCACTGCAGTAGTCGAAGGGAAGGCTAACCAAGGAAATGAAGGCTATAGTTAATAAAATATAGGCTTTGGAATGCAATGAGGTGCTAGAGGGTAAGGTGGAGGACGTAGTGGTAGAAGGTTCCCACCATGCTCATGTTATAAGTTTGGCTCAATAAAGCATTATTAGTGTAACTACCCTACACATCCTACATGTGGGTATTGTTGAGGGTTCCATAAGGTTGAATATTTCCCTAAATTGTATAAAAATTTGACCTAAGTTAGGCCTGGTAGGGACAATTAAGGTGTAAGCAACTACTTGCAATGGATTCACCACTCAGTTGCTAGTTGCACGAATACCTGAGTTATGCATATAGTATGTGGATAAGGGTCATATTGAGTGAATAAAGTGACCTAAACCAAAATTTTTGCCTTACCTAAAACTGATGCACTAAAAATATGTATTGTAACAAGCCATGAGTGTCTTCTAAACCCTGCAAGGGAAGAGCCAATTACTATGAGACCTATAAGCACACGATGTTGCCTCTTTAAAGACGCATGATAGCTAGGAAGTTGAGATACAATAATTTACTAAGATCTTACACCTCTTACAAATGGAGGGAATGTTGTCCTTATTGAAGAGCTTGATCTTGGAACATGTAGGACAAAAGCAAGTTGAGGTCACTATGCCACACATGGAGAGGGTGTGAGAAGTTTGGCATACATAAAATGTAGAGTATGACCAAGAACTCCTCATGGATGCCACTATTGATGGATGGTCCATCTGTGAGGTCCTTACAGACATAAGCATGGAGTCAATATCTTGACCAAGAATGCGTGAGAGAAAATGTGTAGGCCAACCTTGAGGCCTTCCCCTCATGTACTTTTCATGGCCAATAAGACTTAGGTGTATCTTATTAGAATTTTGAAGAGTGCAGTTGTAGATATCATGGGCGTTAAATTCCATGCTAACTTTGAAGTGATTGAGTTAGTAGAATGGGACAACTATCTGGTGATTTTAAGAAGTTCATGGTGTTATGTAAACAATGCAGATATGCATTTCAAAAGGTGCTACATGACATTTGAGAATGGAAAAGAGAGGGTAGTTATACCCCTCACAAATGACCAAGGACCCCCTATGTCAAGATTGTGGACATTGAGGATGAGATCAACCACATATATAACATCATAGTGCAAGGTGCCAAGACTCTAGACCCTAATAAACAAGGAGTCCTCTCTTGGGAAGATGGCCAATTAGCCTTAGACACCACTAATGTTGCCTACAACTAATGGGTTAAGGAAGCATATGAGACCATTGGTCGAAGGTATCATTTGGTGCATGCAAAGGTGCCAAAACTAGTGAGGATATGCTGGGTCTAGATTGATCATGCTTCTAAAAGGTGGGTCCCTTATGCCAGGAAGAAGGGAAATAAATTATTTCACCTTAGTAAGGGCAAACTTACAGTGCTCCCAAGATATGAAGCGAATAATCTAGTGAAATACTATGTCTATGACCTCAAATCATGTGTCCCAAAAGAGGTAGATAGAATGGGCGCACTAGTCTATACATTGAAGAGCACTACTACTTTTTGGTGGGCAGTGTAAAGGCCTAACTTGCCAACTTGGCAAGATATGAAGGTAACCAGTTGCACTAGATTTAGGAAGAGTAACGAGGACTTGGACATCTCAGCCTACTCTAGAGATTCTGACCCTATAACACATGTGCGCCTTTTTGAAGAAACATAGACTATCTATGGTGAAAATACCCCAAGGAATCTATGGGTGCATGCTTTCTATAGGACCATAAAGACTTGGGTGTGGGTATGGTACATTGTTAATGATGTGCCATGAGACAACCAACTGGGATGCACTTAAGGAGTGATTTGTTCACACCTTATCCTTTTCTTCACAAAACCTTGAGTTGATTGAGCCACTGTAGGTAATCCGAAGGTCAGTGTTTAAGGACACTATAATATTGGAAGAGCACCTAAAATACATGTTCAAGGAAAAGGGTTAGCACTCCTGACTTTATTTGAAGAATAAACCCTCAACAGTGACTGCAGTGATGAGGATGATGAAACATGGAAGGCATGCAATTGAAATAATCTGATAGGCAAAAGGAAGTTGGTGCACCAAGTTGAGGATAATAGCTTAGAAGAAGAATACCCTACCCATCTTCAGATACAAATAACTAAAGGTAACTGACAAGTCAAGGATTCACATCAAGAGAAGAATGATCCCTACCATGTGCCACTAAAAACTACTAAGTTAGATATTAGTTCAAAAAGGGAACCAAAGATTGCCACTCTGGGTGCCTATTTGTTTGACATGGAGCTAGTGTGTATTATTAACCTCCTGAAGGAATTCTAAGACTTTTTCTCTCTGAACTATAGAGACATGAAAGGCACACAACCATCTCTTGGGAAGATGAGCATCAAGCTAGTCGATGATGCAAGACCCATCAAGAAATGACCTTATAGGATGAACCCTAATATTCATGCCAAAGTCAAGACAGAGATTGAAGACATGCGAGCCACAAGCGTCATCTACCCTATGCAAGAATTTAGCCCCATGGTCATCAACATCAAGAAGGATGGGCACATCTAGATTTGTGTTAACTATAGATTATTGAATGTCACCTGCGTGACTAACCCATTTCCAATTTTGTACACTAATAAAGTATTGAATGGCATCATAGGTTGTGAAATATACACTTTTATGGATGGGTTCTCAGGATACCACCAAGTTTATATTGAGGAGGAGGACAAGCCCAAAACTACCTTTATGATAGAATGGGGTTGTTTCACTTATAATGTGATGCCCTTTGAGTTGAATAATGCATCAACCATGTTCTCTTGAGTGGTTATCACCACTTTCAAAGACTTGATTCACAAGTTCCACTAAGTATAATTTGATGACTAAACTGTGTATGGGTTAGTAAAAGATCACTATGACAATTTACACCTTATTTTTGAAAGGTGCAAGCAATTGCATATTTTTTTGAACCTCAAGAAGTGTGTTTTCGTAACACCATTTGGCACTTTACTTGGGCACATCATCTGTAAGGATGGTTTGCTCATTGATCTAATGAATATTGCCATCATCCTTGAGATCCATACCCCATCAATGTAGAAAGATGTTTGCACCTTTCTTAGACATTATGGGTACTACAAGAAGTTCATAAAGAACTAAGTCGAGATTATAATGTTGTTAGAAGAGCTCTTGTGAAAGGATGGCCAATTATATTGGGGCACAACACAAGAAGATGCATTTGAGGACTTGAAGCTCAAACTATCAAGTACACTGATATTAAAATTTCCCAACTAGATGAATCCATGTCCATATCGATGTATTTAGTACTAAAATTGGTGTCATTTTGTTACAACCTGGTGAGGTAAAATGGATCATCCTATTTCTTTCACAAGCAAAAAACTAATCAAGGCAGAACAAAACTACACCACAACTGAGCACAAGGTGCTTTCCATGGTTTATGCCCAACAAAAGTTCTAGTAGTACTTTTTGGTGACCCCCTTCATCTTCTTCACTAATCATGAGGCATTTAAGTACCTGGTGAACAAGCTTGTTCTCCACAAGCATATTTGTCGGTGGATTTTTTTATTTCAAGAGTTCTAGTTCTCTATTATAGTGAATCTTGGAAAACAAAACTTGGGCCCAGACCATCTATCTCACATCAACTCTAGCGATGTGATAGTGTCTATTGAAGATGATATGCCCGACGTGTAGTTTTATAGGGTCTAATACATCCCAAAAGACTTGGTGAAGATCACTGTATTTATAACATCTAGATTTACACCCCAAACTATGATGACTAAGGATAAGAAGCAGTTTGTAGTTCATGCTACCCATTTTCAACTCATTAATGAGGAGCTATATAAGTTGAGCCATGATGAAGTCCTGCATTGATGTGTCTTAGAGTATAAACGAGACTTAGTCTTGTAAGAGGCACATGAAGGG
This sequence comes from Torreya grandis, assembly GCA_037957365.1. Lineage (NCBI taxonomy): Eukaryota > Viridiplantae > Streptophyta > Pinopsida > Cupressales > Taxaceae > Torreya > Torreya grandis. The sequence goes on from JARHVA010001908.1 coordinate 1,577,187, forward strand.
ATTGTAAGAGGCCATTGCACTAGAGACACTATGATGTGCAAGGTTCTATAATCTGGTTGTGGTGGCCATCTCTATTCCAAGATGCCAAAGAATGCACTAAAGTATGTGACATCTACCAGTTCATGAAAAAACCAAACTATCAAGATGAGATGCCTCTCATCCCTATCCTTGCCTAGGCACCATTTGAAAAATGGGCCATTAACTTTGTTCAGCTTATTAATCCTATTGTGAGACATATAGGCACATGATACATTCTAACAGCCATAGATTACTTCACTAAGTGGGTTGAGGCAACACCAACCAAAGATTGCACAATCACCACCACAACAAGGTTTATTTGGGAGAATATCATCAGTCACTATGGATGCCCACTTAGCTTGACTAGTGACCATGGCACACACTTCATCAATAAAACCATTTACATCCTCCTAATTGAATATATGGTGGTGCACTGTAAGATGACACCTTTTCATCCCCAAGCTAATGGCACTGTTTAGGGATTCAATAAGATATTGGGAACATGCCTCACAAAGATATGCAACATTGGTCACAAAGATTGGGATGACCATGTGTCACCAGTATTATGGCCCTATCACACTACATACAAGCACCTAAACAAGACTTTAACTGGTGTTTGGCACATAGGCTATTTTATCCATGGAATTTCTAGTGCCTTCATTTCACATCATGCATATTGGTTGATTAAATGACTAGGAGTCTTTGAGAACATGCCTAGAAGACTTGGAGCACTTGGACAAGACACACACCCAAGAAATATGGAGCTAACAAATAGAAAAAATGTGCTAGAAGCTCTTGCATGATAAGCACATCAAGCTCAAGGTTTTTACTGAAGGTGCAATGGACTTGTTATATGATTCAAAGTACCTCAAGCACCCAAGAAAATTGCATATTAGGTGGATGGGACCTTATATCATCTATAGTATATTGGATATTGGTACATGCAAACTACACACATTGATGGGTGAAATGATCCTTGGGCATTTCAATGGCAACATATTGAAACCCTATAGTCACTAGGATGGTGCTTGTGCCATCAGACACTAACTTTTTGGTCATAAGTCAGTTACTTTATGTTGACCATAATAAAATTTGGTGTAAGCCAAGTCTTTCCTTGTTTTTTTTCATTTGTGTTGAGTGAATAAGTGTGGCACTTTCAAGCCTGTAGGAGACCTATTATGGCGCTTAGACACATAAATCCAGTCAGGTGAGTTGAGCACTAATGCTTTCTAAACACCTGAGGCTAGACACATAAGTTTTTGGGCATGTGAAGTCTGCAAGATTCAAAATATGGGAGTATAAGTTGATAAAATAAAGCACACCCAATGCTAGTGCATAAGAAACCAAGAGAGAATGAAGTGCTGGAGGACCAACATAAGGATTTGTATGGGGTAAGGAAGGCTGAAGTAAGAGACATGAAAGAGTAGATAAATTGACCAAGAAAGAGAGGCACACTTGTAAGGAAGCACAACACTAAGGAGAGATGGAATCAAGGAGGCTGAATCACATGCATGTGAAGCACTATGCCTAGGGTGCCATAGTGAAGGTCACTCCAAGGTGAACAAAGCACAAGAGAAAGATCATAAAAGATAGATGGCATCCATCCAATGGTTGGTGGGAAGTGAATGTTTGAATCACCTATCATTTTATCGAATAAACTATTAGATAAACTAATGTTGTGATAATGGAGGCACAAATATCTAAAATAAATAAGAATTTGGTGGTGGATTTTCATAGATTTCATGGGTTTAGTAGATTTCAATAAATCCACATGTTACCACACCATTAATCACTATTCATTAATGAGGTAGCTGAAACTAAGGTATAGAGGGGTGAATGACAAACTTTGAAAGGTTACAAACCTTGTACACATTTAGACCAGAACATAAAATTGAACAGAGCTAAAGCCAACCAAAAATTAGAAAACACTTCCACAGTGAAAACCATGTTACACAACCCCCAAGTGAGAATAGTTGAACTGCAATGAGATTGCATTCCACTTTGAATTGAATAAGAGGCGAGTGGAGAAGAATTGAGAGAGAAACAAAGTAACAAGAGATTTGTAGAATGCTAAAGTTGCCATTAATGATGCATGAAACTTGAGAGCTAAAGCCATAGTTATAGATCCTATGACTGTGAAAAAGTGCCAAGCATGATTAAGTACTTCAAAAAGATCAACCAATTATGCTTTAACAACAACCAATTCAGAGTGGGTAAGAAGAGATTAAGTATAGGTCCATCGTAGGCATAGAAGGATGCCAAGAAAGCATGAATGGTGAAGGAAGTAGCCATTGTGAAATAGGAGGCATTAACATCATGGTAATTGACCCAGAAGTAAGTGAAAAACTTGATTGCAAAGAAATGTAGTTTCCCCCTGAGGTCTTGGTGGGGGAAACATGGGTATCCTTTGCACACATGTTCAGATTGAAGGATTACATCCACCACATAAGGAGTAACATGCAGGAACTCAACCAGGATTTGATGGTTGACATAGGGAAGAAGACTAAGGTGAGTGTGGCACTCTTCAACATCTCCATCTGAGACAAACTAGTAATAACATGCATGACCTAATTGTTTGGGCTACCAAGTTTTGAAAAACTAGAGGAATTGGTTCAATTCCTCTTCTTTTATGTTCATGATAACTACTTCTATTTCATAAGGAGGCACATAACGGTCTCAGTGCACCTCATTAGTAGGATCACGAGACTCTAAGATGGAGGAGTAGACATTTGCTAGATGATGGAATATGATGTGGAGGTTGAGAGAGTCATGAAGTTCCTATGTTACTACAAGTTAGGGTTCATGTTCCCTATCAAGGACATCTAGAAGCTTGATATGAGGGTGGTGATGTGCTGGTTAGTTCCAAACCTAATTGTGCATTGCCCACCACATGGTGGAATGGGTAAAGTTTAACATTTATAAATTCATTATCGAGGAGATTGCTAAGAACATGCTAGAGTGCCACAAAGTGTGCGAAACCTTTAGGTGGAGGTACATGTTGATCTTGATCATGATGGAGGAGATATGTGTGTTAAATAGTGACAACAATAACCTATGGGTGTTCTCACCCCACAATGACTCCCCTATGATGAAGTACCAAGACTTCATCTACCCACCCAACTTCTCACAAAATTATAAGACAAGAGTGTAAGGGTGGTGCAACTGGTACATTAAGGCTTTTGGGATTAAATGACGCATCCCTTAGGAGCTCCACCAACATTTGATAATAATGATGACCTTTATTGTAATGTAATTTTTTTGTGTAATGCACTTGATGCTCATAGATGGGAACCTATCCAGATGCCTTAAACCACCTTATGTGTTTTCTACCAAGTATTTCATGGCAGTGCTAAGGAGGATTCCCAACACGTAATAGCTAGAGATCCTAGTGAAGATTGTGGATCAATATAAGAGTAGGTTGAGGCACCAATATGTGCACCCTAGAGCCAAGGCCACCAAGGATGAGGAGGATGAATTTGACAGGATGGACCTCCATCCCCTCCAAAGAGAGATAATAAATGGGTGCATCTTCAACCTTTTCTATGAAATGAAGCCACACAAGAAGTGCATTGATCCTGAAAATGATGATGATCTCCCAATCTTATTCATCGAGGAAGGTAAGGTTATGCCAAATACGTAGGAGAAGTCTCTCCAAAATAAAAGTGGAGAGAAACTTGAGGAGATCATGGAGCACATTATGTCAAAGATTGCCTCTAGAGAACAAACTACACCCACAACTCCTAATAAGCACATGACCTTCATGCCAGAGAGTGCTTTCTCCAACAAAAAACATGAAAAGAATATGACAAAGGGATCAATTACATTCCCTACAATAACTTTGGTAGAAATGGAGAAAGAGGTAACCCTTATGCTAAGATTAGAGGAAACTAAAGAAGAGAGAGCAGGGACATACATCCCTGTAGATAGAAGAGGAGGAAGAAGAGCCAAACACCAGGGATATATAAGAATCCCTTCAAAGTGGCACAACTGCCATGCTTGAATAAGTAGAGGAGCCACAAATCTCCTCATATAATGAATAACCCTCCACACCACCTCCGTAAATAGAAGAGGAGAATAAAAGGGTGTGGAATAAAATGGTCTTGAGTGAGGAAGACATTGAGAAGGTGTTGGTGCTTGAAGAGAAACACAAACTTGCCAAGGAAAAGGAAGAGGCCAAGGTAGAGAAAAAGGCCAAAAAGGTTCCCAAAAGCATAAAAACAACCATAGAAGCAGTCAAGAAAGTGCCCAATGCCCCCACCAAGAAGGCAGAGTAAGCTACATAAGAGGCACACCCAAGTAGTGAAGGGGTGCTTGAAGAAAAAGAAGGCGATACTATCACCTTAGAAAAACAAATGAAGATAGCCAAGGAACCTCGACAACAACAAGGCAATTTTAGCACCAAAGGGATTACCCTGGAGGTTAGTATTAATAAACCTCATGAGGAAGAAGTGGACAAGGGGGAGAAGTCCAAGGAAGAAACCCCCAAGAAACAAACAAATGAGTCCTCTAAGGAAAACACTGAAGAAAGTGGTGGTCTTAGTGAAGAGGAAGAAGAACAAATAAAAATTGTCAAGAAGGATGATGCATAACTAAGCATAAGGGAGAAGGCACATATGGGATGGGAGGATGAATACCTTTACATGTATGACATCATGCCCCCCAAGCCACTACAACTAGGACATACAAACAACTTGCATTTGTGTTTGACCATTATATGGATGAGCCTCACTTTGAGTTTCCTAGAGTAGCTACTTTGAGCCTAAAAGAGCCAAAGGAAGGATAAAACTACCTCCTTATAAACCCTCATGCCATGAACCCAATCCAATCTATGTGTAGACACTTAAAAAGTGTCTAACCCTTGGTCTTCCTCTCTCCCCTCGGTCCCTTGCCACTTCGACTATCCCTAACCTACCTAGGTCTTATTAATTGAAAATAATCATCTATTTTTAATTAAATAAGTCCATTTTTTCCCTCTCCTTGCCACCTCGCCACCCTAGGATACCCTCCTTAGATCCCCTTCATTCCCCACATGGCCATTTAATGCCTTAGACTCCCATTCCAATCTCTTCACTCGCCCATTTAACCCCCGTCGACCGTTTCATCCTCACATTCATTTGACCTGGCGGCTGGAAAATGGATAGAAGGCTATTTTTAGCCTTTTTCTGGCCTTTTGGCCGCCGACGTCGATCAACCGTCGACCGACGTCGGCGATATTGCCAGTGTCGGCACCCTTCATAACGGCTTCTTCACCGTTCTTTCTCTCGCTTGGCCCTCTTGGCTTCTCTTCGCTTCTCTGCGTTTTCTCTATGGCATCCCGACTCTTGAACCTTCGTATCAGACCCTTGTATCCGCCCTTTCACTTGACCTCTCTGCCAATCAATCTGACTCTCTCCCTCAGGTACACATCAAGCTTCTGCAAGTGAACAACAGGGATTCTTCATCAGCAACAGGCTTCACATCCGGCATCACCAGCAACAAGATCAACACTTTCTTCAGTAGGGCACAGGTATGTTGTACTCTGTTTGTTTTCTTTGTGCTTTCTAGTCATTTCTAAACTAGATTTAGCACTTCTTTCCCTCAGTTCTGACTGTCACCCAGACCCAGATTCCTATCTCCCTGTTTGGCTTCCTCTATCTCTCTGTCCCTCTCTGTCCATTTGACTCTCCTGTATCTCTGCACAGACCCCCTGACTGCCTCAAATCAGACTCAAACCCGTCCACAGACCATCCTTAAACAGACCACAGACCAAACCCGGACCATCCACAGACCAGACTCTGCCCAGACTCGACCAGACCCTACCTAAACCCCGACCGATGCCGGTCATTACCCCCACTGACGTCGACAGACTAACCGACATCGGCAGACCCGACAATCGACGTCGGTAGAGACCACCGACGCCGGCGACTGCAACCAGGCCGACAGCTTCTTCCGGGTAAGCCTTTGCTTCCTTTTCTCTTTCAGTTTGCTATTATTTCAGTCTATTTTAGCATTCTGTCATTTATCAGTCATTTATCTCTTATCAAAACAGTGGGTTGACCTCCCTTAAGGAAGTTCTCATACTTCTGGGAACAGGCTTTCGCTTGGCAACCCACCGCCTATCCATCTAACATTTTCTTGTCCAAGTTTTCTTCTTTGCAGGTGTCATTCCTCCACAGCCAAAGAGGGGTGCCCACAAGCGTCTGGATTTACGGTGCGCAGTCTACATCCAGGTACTTCCCAAGCCTTGTCCATTTATCTCTTTAGTTTCTTCTCTCTTTATAATCTGGAAAAGCGAATTAGCGATAGAAACATTTCTGGCACGCCCGGTGGGACCCTAGGTTCCTCCTGGGTTCCTTTTTCTTCTTCATTCATTTAGGAGCATTAGGTTCTTACCTTTTCTCCTCCTTCTTTTCTTCTCAATGACACTATAAGCAGGACTAAAACGAATCTTTCTTCCTTGCATTTCTAGACTAGTCTAAACGTCATACTCTCAACCCTTTCTCAAACTTGTCTTCATAAAAAACATCACATTTCGACTTGGGCATTAAAACACTTTGCATTCATTTCTGCTTGTGCTTGCATCTTCTTAGTCCACATCTAGTAACTTAATCCGCATATTGAATAAATCGTAGACACTTGATGTTACACTACCAGACTACATGCACTAAAACACACATAAAACTTACTTGAGACAAGGCCCGACTGGGATTTCATCCCCCAGCGGATACCTTACCCGTCCCGGTGACCCTACTTGGATTTCATCACCAAGGGGGAAGCCCACTCCGTTCTCTGGCGGAGGATAAACTCTAGGCGAGGTATATCTTGGCTAAGCGAGACCAGCTAACCACTGGAATCGTGAAGTGAGGGGAGCTTGCTCCTTAGCACCAGGCCACGTACCAGACCCTAACACAGACTTTGAGCACCTTAACAACACCCGAAACCATCTTTAGACTGCCTCTTCTAGGACCCTTCTTGACAGCCAATCTCCCCAAACATTCATCTAAGGCATAAGCCGCAGCTTCTAAGGTTAATTTCTAGGATTTATCACTTAGGCTTGTCTGTCTCTCTCTGTTTTCCTCTTCTCATCTGTTTGTTTGAGTGAGTGAGGGCGCTTTCTTCATTGTTTTTCCAAAGAATCTTAAAATCTTTTTGTTCTCTGGAAGACATAGTCACCAGCATCGGTTCTATCACCGACGTCGGCTTTCCTCTCTTACCGGCATCGGTTATCTGACCGACGTCGGCTATTTTTCTTACCGACATCGGTTTTTAAATCGACGTCAGTCTCTATCACTGTCCTTTTTTTCGAAACCAACAGCCTAAAACCTGTCCCTTCTCTGTCAAAAACTCCATTCTAGTTTTTTGAGCTGCAAGAACACAGTTTTTGGAACCAGGACTCTCTTCTTAACCACTTTAGCCAACAACTGCTTTCGTCTACCCCGTCCCTAACCAGTCCTATCATGGAGTTCCACTCGGAGACTGAAAGAACTCCTGCAGGACCGACCCCGACCCCGACCCCGACTCAAATTCCCATCATCCCTGAAGGGGACCAAGATTTTGCAAGATTCTTGGACCTCAATGCCGCAGCCCTCCAAAACTATCTCGCGAGAAACCCAACGTGAGACCTTTCGGGTGACGTGGCGACGACATCCACAGCATTCGCCACCCAACCCTTTATGACTCAGCCTTTCGCCTCAACTATTAACCCAACCATGGCCAATACGCAAAGTTTGGCCTCCCCGTCTATTTTTAGACCGACCTCCATCGGGGTTCCATTACCCCCTCAACCACCTGCAATTCAACCAAGTTCTACATCATATCAGGGCTTGATTGTCTCGACCCCTCATACTCTTGCGCCCACAAATGTAGGCGTGCCAACCTATCTTTCTACCAGTGCCACCATTCAACCACCTTTGGCGGTGCCCAGTCAACCTATACCTTCGACCTTCATAACGCAACCACCTCTAGCCTCCACTTCTGCCCCTGCGACTAGTCATCCGTACATTGTACAACCGACTATGTCGCACGCCTCCTCTAGCCTCTTCCAAGCGCCTTACAACCTAGGGGGCGCTCAACCCGCCAATCCGTCAGCAGATCTTATCAAGATGCTGATGGATAAAATGTCCAGTCTCAAAACCTTCATTTTCGGTTCAAGAAATACTTTGTCATATGAACAAATTTGCAGCGAGCCCATCCATCCTTCCGTCCCTATTCGACCATACCCTAACCATTGGGAGCTTCCTAAATTCACTCGCTTTCAGAGTAAGGAAGACCCACAACAACATCTACGGGCATTTAGACATGCCTGTTATCTTATTGCCCATGACGATGCGTTACTTTTACGCACGTTCCCTATGTCGCTTTCTGGCCCAGCCCTTGACTGGTATAGTTCTCTTGCCAGACACTCTATCTTTTCATTCATTCAACTCGCCCAACTATTTCTTGACCATTTCTCAATCAACATCACCAAACAAGTCTCAATCACAGACCTTTACTCCATCAGGCAATTTGACGACGAATCAATTATCGATTTTGTCGCTCGTTGGAGGGGTCTGATCAACCAGCTCTCCTTCTCTTTGCCTCAACCTGAGCTCATCAAGCTCTTCTCTCGAGCATGTGCCAGACACATCTCTTCTACCTTGCGGATTCAGACATTCCGCACTTTTGACGAAGCTTTCATCATGGCTCGAAAGCTCGAACTCCGCGCCCTTGAAGAAGATAAGGTCAAATTGCGTCATACCAATGCAAAATCTACTGGCCATTCTTCTTCCAGACCTTCTTCTTCTGCCAATTCGGAATCTAAAGGAGTGGCCAACACTGTGGTCGTTAGATCACCATCCTCAACAACAACTAATTATTCTCAAACTTCAACATCTCCAAGCATCACCAAACAATTCCAGCAACGGTACATTCAGCGTTCTTACACTCCACCTGGAGAACCATACGCTTCCGTTTTGGAAAAACTACTCAAGCAGGGGGTCCTCAATCTCCCTCCAATCCGACCACCTCAATTTGACCCTTCAAAAGCCATCCCTACATGGTATAGGGAGGCCGATTTCTGCCACTTTCATCGCGTCCAAGGCCATGACATCGACAACTGCCGAACTTTCAAAAACATCGTCCAAGACATGATCGACAAGGGGAATCTTATTTTAGATAACCCGAACACCCCACCTAACCAACATATCGACATCTTCAAACACCCTTGTCCAAATCATCCGCCTACTCAAAACAACATCCAGACTTCGACCAATGACCCTCAAGACCATGACATTCACACGATTAGCACTATCTTGCCTCCTGTCCTTGACCAACCTCTTCCATTAAAGGATGAGGAACCTTCTTCTCCTACTAGTCCTCCATCTACCTCTCTTGTATTGGAGGACGCTTTGACCACATCAATGCCATTAAGCCCACCTTCATCCGAAGACCCTATCTTGCCTACTCCTCAACTACAAGTAGAAGGCACGATCATCCATGCCCTCTGCCCACTTGAGGAGCCGCCCTCTCTTATTTCTTCTCCACCAAGAGAAGAACCAGTCTCTCCACCCATTTCAACCAAGGAAGACCCAGTCACGGTTTCCTCTTGCCCTTTGCATGAGATTCCTACATCTCACTCACCTCCATCCACATCTAAACCCAAACCCATATCTAACCTCACCTCACACAATGGTGGCCCTCGACCCAAACCAACGAAAGCTACTAGACCTCATCGGAGGATTCCTCCCCCACCTTTATCATTACCTTCAATCTTGGGCCCGCATCCGTCCACTTTAATAGGAGTGCTTCCCACTCCCATACTTCACAGAGACAAGTCGCCTCCATTATTCTCTCAACCCATCAGACATACATCTCCTCCAAACCCTCGACCTTTGCCTCTTTCGCCTCCCAAACCAACAACACCAAACCTCACTGCAATAAAACATCCCGACCCGTTAGCAGGTTCATATGCCTTGCTCTTACGGCAATTGTTGCAGTCATCTCGTATCGACCTCCCGCCTCTTAGACAATATCAATCTCTCGGACCTAAACCACCTTGGTTCGACCACACTTGCATTTGTGCATATCATCGCACGCCTGGACACGACACAGAGCATTGTCATGCCCTCAAGGTCGCCATTCGCCAATGTTTGGAGAATGACACCTCTCTTCTCGACCACATCATCAATAAACCTTCAACACCGCCTCCCTCATCAACTCTCGGATCAAGGCCATCTTGGTTCGACAACTCTAAATTCTGTCACTATCATCACACTCCGGGACATGACACTGAGCGTTGTTGCGCTCTCAAAGCTGTCATTTGTCAGCACCGAAAAAAGGATTCCCTTCTCACCAAGGATCCTCTTGACGACCTCTTCAACAAAACATCAACCTCGACTCATGCCTCTCCAACCTCATCACCTAAATCGGGATCTCCACGCTGGAATATGGTCCCTTTGCCGCCTTTGACCCCCTTATTCGACATTAACACCGTCCATCTGACCACTAAACCTCAATCGACCTTAACCAATCTTTCAAACATTCTCCCTACTCGCTGGGGGAATTCATCCTTCATCCAAACTTTGACCAACCTTTCAACCCAATCTCTACCACATATCAATCACTCATTTAATCTTAAATCTCGACCAAGTGTCCATCGACCCAACCCCCGACCAATTATTCGACTAGTCTCAACCAAACTTCAACCAAATGTCAATCAACCAGACCTCTCGACCAAACATTCAACTTTTTTCAACCAACCAATGACAATGTCAACCAACTTCACATCCATCAATCAACACCTGACCAATCTGGAAACAGGCAATTGGGGCAAGTTTGCTCCTAATTGACTTGGACCTTATCATAACATACAAGCATGGCCCAGGGTCTTATTAGACCTTAAACCCCTTCTTATGTCTTGCGTCTTCGACCTTTCTTTTGTTAGTCGAGTGTTCGATCACTTGACGTTTAACTTGAGCTCGTCCCTTGAGCAACCCCTTGTCATTGTCATTCCTTTTCCTATCAACCCTGCTTCCTAACCCTTGTCAACCCTTTTTTGTCAAGCAGTGATGCTTTGTCCTAATAAAAGGGGAGTCCTTGAGCTTCTACAGTCTTGTCCGTAACTTAAAATCAAAAAATCAAAATCAAGATGTCAAAACATATCCAAGGTCACAATATCAAATCAAAAAGACAGACTGATACCTCGAAGGACAGCTGTACTATCATTGCTGTAGCTAGTAGACTGATCCCTCGAAGGACAGCTACTCAAACATTATATCAAGCAAAAATATAGACCACTCCCTCGAAGGATGGCTATGACTAATCTTGCTACAACCAGCAACTTTTCTTAGAAGCTTCCCGCATTGATCAGCTTCGCAACATGACCACTACATTAAAAGACATCTCTATGTAGGCTTCCCGCATTGATCAGCCTGCACCAAAAAAAAAAAAAAAAAAAAAAAAAAAAAAAAAAAAAAAAAACGGGTCATGGACTTGGCTTGTAGTTGTCTCAGGGTCTCCTATACAAAGGGGCAAAGTTATTCCTGCTCTTAAACTGGGTTACCCTATCCTCCTATTACCTGCTCAAGGGACTTCGAGCTCACTTTAATGTCAAAGTGATTCGATTACCGTTCTAACACCATACTGGTCAACGACGTAATGCATGAACGGGGATTTGGTTCTAACAACCCCTATCCATGCTGTCCTTTTGGTCTTTGTCAATGAAAGAGCAATTTGCCTTTCATCTTGTCCCTACACTCTAGTCACATTTAACCACATCAATTGTCGACTCATCCTTAAACCAAACCAACTTCAACATTTTTCAAACCAACCTCGACATTTTCAACACGACATCAGGCATCGCCTTGTCCTTTTCACATAGTTTCCACGGACACCAATACACATGGAAACTATCGACCAGACCCAATTTATGTTAAGCATAAACCAATACTTGCTGAAGCATAAATAGACTTCCATTCATTTTTAGCATGCATCCATCACGACTATGGAAACTTGCTAGGGATGAAAGCCTCTCGACCCACTGTGACATCTATAGCATCATCTTACCCTCATCATTTCGACACTCAACCAAACTCATCATCGACCATTTTGACCCTCGCAGTCCGAACTACATTGGTCTGAGGCCCTATGACCAGGGCTATGTAGGCAGCACTCAGATACTACATCCTCTGAGGTTAGCTCGACCACCCCCGTTTGTTCGTCTCTTTGACGGACAAACCTTCTCTTCTGTGACTTTGATCACGCCCAACTCCGTCAACTTTAATCATTGACCTTTGACCAAGACCTTTGACCAAGACCAATCATTTTTCATGCCCACGACCAATCGTTTTCTTTGACCAAGACCAATCAACCTCTTTGACCCTTCCTCCCTTTTTAGGGAGAACTACATCGGCCTGAGGCCCTTCACACAAGGGCTATGTAGGCAGCACTCAGATCACATGACATTTTCTGAGGTTAGCTCGGCCACATCCTTTCGTCCATCCATCCTCTTGACCAATGACCATTGGAGATCATGCGTATCTCCTTCGACCTTCGACTACTTCCAAGCCAATGTTGCCTTGGTTGTTTTTGCATGTGTGCTACCTCACGGCTGGTTAGCAGAATTGTTCGCAGACCTTTTTGACCCCTCACAAGTATAGGATCGCAAGCCAGTTGATCCCTACTACTTGTGGCTTTTTCATGTTTCTGGGAGCACTTCCTGAGCCTGGGATACCTGGAACACGATGACCATTTGGAGCTTCAGCTTAGATTGAGTGACCCGACCAACAGACGACTAAATGCTGGGGCCCGGTTACTTCAATTTTGGCACTCTTCGACCCTTGACCTGCGACACTTTTGACCTGACCATCTTGTGCAGTGGTATGCGCGCAATCATGACTTTTGCAATGTTTTTCACTCACTTTTCATCTTTCTCATCCACCTTTTGTCAAATCAGCACCCGACATCAGGTTCCCTTCCCTCGACTCCCGCTTTGAGGGGGAATACCTCATCCATACTTCGGGGCAATCCACATCATCCTTCACCTGGGGCAACCACTCCCTGTTTTTGTCTTGCAGTTCGTCTAGAACAACCAACAAGACAAAAAGGGGCAAATGTAGACACCTAAAAAATGTCTAACCCTTGGTCTTCCTCTCTCCCCTTGGTCCCTTGCCACTTCGACTATCCCTAACCTACCGAGGTCTTATTAATTGAAAATAATCATTTATTTTTAATTAAATAAGTCCATTTTTTCCCTCTCCTTGCCACCTCGCCACCCTAGGATACCCTCCTTGGATCCCCTTCATTCCCCACATGGCCATTTAATGCCTTAGACTCCCATTCCAATCTCTTCACTCGCCCATTTAACCCCCATCGACCGTTTCATCCTCGCATTCATTTGACCTGGCGGCTGGAAAATGGATAGAAGGCTATTTTTAGCCTTTTTCTGGCCTTTTGGCCGCCGACGTCAGTCAACCGTCGACCGACGTCGGCGATATTGCCGGCGTCGGCACCCTTCATAACGGCTTCTTCACCGTTCTTTCTCTCGCTTGGCCCTCTTGGCTTCTCTTCGCTTCTCTGCGTTTTCTCTCTGGCATCCCGACTCTTGAACCTTCGTATCAGACCCTTGTATCCACCCTTTCACTTGACCTCTCTGCCAATCAATCTGACTCTCTCCCTCAGGTACACAGCAAGCTTCTGCAAGTGAACAACATGGATTCTTCATCAGCAACAGGCTTCACATCCGGCATCACCAGCAACAAGATCAACACTTTCTTCAGTAGGGCACAGGTATGTTGTACTCTGTTTGTTTTCTTTGTGCTTTCTAGTCATTTCTAAACTAGATTTAGCACTTCTTTCCCTCAGTTCTGACTGTCACCCAGACCCGAATTCCTATCTCCCTGTTTGGCTTCCTCTATCTCTCTGTCCCTCTCTGTCCATTTGACTCTCCTGTATCTCTGCACAGACCCCCTGACTGCCTCAAATCAGACTCAAACCCGTCCACAGACCATCCTTAAACAGACCACAGACCAAACCCGGACCATCCACAGACCAGACTCTGCCCAGACTCGACCAGACCCTGCCTAAACCCCGACCGACGCCGGTCATTACCCCCACCGACGTCGGCAGACTAACCGACATCGACAGACCCGACAACCGACGCCGGTAGAGACCACCGACGCCGGCGACTGCAACCAGGCCGACAGCTTCTTCCAGGTAAGCCTTTGCTTCCTTTTCTCTTTCAGTTTGCTATTATTTCAGTCTATTTTAGCATTCTGTCATTTATCAGTCATTTATCTCTTATCAAAATAGTGGGTTGACCTCCCTTAAGGAAGTTCTCATACTTCTGGGAACAGGCTTTCACTTGGCAACCCACCGCCTATCCATCTAACATTTTCTTGTCCAAGTTTTCTTCTTTGCAGGTGTCATTCCTCCACAGCCAAAGAGGGGTGCCCACAAGCGTCTGGATTTACGGTGCGCAGTCTACATCCAGGTACTTCCCAAGCCTTGTCCATTTATCTCTTTAGTTTCTTCTCTCTTTATAATCTGGAAAAGCGAATTAGCGATAGAAACACTATGAATGCACTGATCAAGATGTCCATTGAGGTTGCATGCCAAAACATTATCAATGATGACAGGGTGAGAAAATGGAAACAACTCCAATAAGAAGCCCAAGAGGAAGTGTAGGCCATTAAGTTCAAGTTGTAGTAGCTTTATGAGTGCATATAGATGGCTAAACCATCCCTTCTAGTTGATATTGATATTTTGAACCTATATAAGGTTGATAAAATCTATGTGTTAATAGAGTAGATGCTCCCAAGATTAAAACTCAAACTGGTGCAAGAAGAAGAAGATCCCTGCATCATGATACAAAAGGAGCTTAACAAAAAGATCAAAGAGGTAGAAGACCTCTTTATGAAGCTAAAAAATGGTGTAGATGCAACCGATGCCATTTTTATAAGATTCTCTAACTAAGCCTTAGTCATAAAAGCATGCCTTAAGTAGGTAAAGGAGGAGAAGGAGAAACTAATGGCATAGGTATACTAAATGAGTAGTTTGGAGTGCACATAGATCATAGAGAGTGTCAATGCACTCACTAATCAGATAATAGATCAAGAACAAAATTTGGAAGCACTCTTATGCACTCTATAGACTAAGGCCTGTGAGCAAGGAGTAATTTTGGATGGGAGTGTGAAA
Source organism: Torreya grandis (assembly GCA_037957365.1). NCBI lineage: Eukaryota > Viridiplantae > Streptophyta > Pinopsida > Cupressales > Taxaceae > Torreya > Torreya grandis. Next base: position 1,592,355 of record JARHVA010001908.1, read on the forward strand.
AAGGCAAAGGCAAATGTAGTAGCCTTTTGGAAGGAGTTAGAGAAGACTGATGTGCTTGTGATGAGTGTTGCCTCCACCAAAATAGACAATATTTTTGAAGAAATCAAACATTCCATTAAGGGTTTAAAGACTTCGGTGTTGAGCTTAAGGAGAGTGTGCCCAAATTTTGCACTCCAAAAACCTTAACAACTTAGTTTAAAGATGAACTAGAAATTTTGTATGGTGTAATGTTGGGCCCCTTATTTTGTTAAGGATAGGATTCACACCATCTCAACATCAACATCAGTGTGAGGCAATCATTTTGTATAATTATGACTTTTTGATACTAGATGGAGGTTGCAACACATATCTTGCACTAGTTGGCAAGTGGTGAACTAGTTCCTAGATCTTTGGGGCATCTTCCATGTTTAGTGATATGTGATGACTACAACATGAAGTTTTCAAGGTGATGAAGCTAGTGGGAATGATCACTAAGGCTCTAGATCGACACTCAGCATGCACATTCCACCCCAACATAGTTGTTCTTGAAGAACTATAAAAGGAGCTCAAATCACTTGATGCAGTGGACACAAAAATAGTGTAGTGAAACTCTAGTAGATTGGAAATGATCTATGTGCATTGTTATGGCAACCATTAGACTTAGGGGTAGTATGAAATCCATTAAGGCTCTAATTGTAAGCACCCAAACTCGCTTGTGAGCCTCTAGATTATTAAGTAGCATGAGCTAGGCATACTTTGTTTTAAATACCATGAACTATATACTTTATTTCAAACTTTATTAATGATGAAGGTGGTTGCATTAACATATAATGTTATATGGTTTATGCATCTTTATATTGCTATTTGAATCTGACATTATTGTAATGTTTTAATTTCATTTCAATTGAGTAAAGTTTATTTGTGCTTCTAGTTCACATCACTAATGGTATCCCTGCAAACATTAAATGACATTAGTAGTAAGTTGTATAATGACTAAGTGTATGGATTCTACAGGTGTTCCTACCCTGCCTAAGAAGCATGATCCTAGTATGAGTACTTAAAGCAACCCTATGATCCTTCAAGCATAAATATGACACTAGGCATAGTTTAATAAGGGATCATACCCATATGACTCTAGGGTTAGTCCACCAAAAGGCTTGTGCCTATAGGTCACTAGGCGTAGCCCATGAAAGGCTTGTGCCTTTAGATCTACTTAAAGCCTTATTTGAATTTACCAAGTCCCAAAATTGATGTCTTTTACCATGGCACAACTAGCCCAATACGGGCCTCGATTCCTTCTCAGTTGTGCTTTGGGTGAGTGCATAAATCCTGTGCCTTATGTGAATTGATGTCAACGTAGTTGAGTGTAAAATTTTGAGCACAAAGGGAATATCCCATATTTGCACTTGTTTGTAAAAAACCAAGAACTGACTAAGATAACCTTTGTGCACCCTTTTTTACAATAGTTAGATTATATCAAGTTTTGTAATGCCTTTAATGTCTTCCAAAAGGATATGCAAGGGTCTGGGGTGGTCCCAAACCACCAAAATGTAACCAACACATCTAAAACCCCAAGCTTTTCTAGATCCCTAAGTACTACCATGGTGATTGAGACCTTTGACTTCCCCAATAGAGAAGATAATGAACCTGAGGAAGCTATTGGTGAGATTCATGCCTTTCAATAATACCAAATAAAAAACTACACATTGAGGAGTAGACACATCAACAACCCCTTACAACATTCACTCCCCCCAATAAAAATGTTACTCCCCTTGATCTGAAAGCAAAAAATGATCTCCCACCCTCAATGGGTTGTGATTAATGTCTAACTACAAAAATGCAACATGCCCTTAGTAAAGGTGGCTATAACATAGTTTAAGACATGAATGAAATAAAGGTGATTATTTTAAATGTCCAAATATAGATACTCTATTTGTGACACCCCCACTTTAAACACTTTTGACATCTTGTTATCGACATCCTAATCTACTCTAATATCATTTAACCTCAATTCTCTCATCATTTTATCATGTCTTGTCATCCCTAATCCTAATATCATATCATAATTACATCTATAGTTAATCTATTATGACACTATTCATCCCCCCTATCAATTAATCTTATCATGACAATAACATATCAAATCCCATCAAATTCCCATCTCATTATCCTATGGGTTAATCAACTAATTAATCCTTATTAATTAGTTGTTTAACACTAATAAATCTGGTTTAGATTTGCACACGTTCAACACATTAAAAAAACTAAATTAAACTTCTATTTGATATATTATTTGGAATGAACAATACAATGGAAGAGTACAATATAAATAGCTATATGAGGTCCTACAATATAGGAGTCAAGGCTAATCCATAAACCCACAAATCTCTCCTAAGAGTTCTCTTTTATCCCTTTATTATCTCTCTGACACCTATCTCTCTACATGATTTGTTTTCACAAATCACTCACACACATAACTATGTTATTCTACCTATGTTATTAATAAATGAGTTGAAAACTCAAATAAATATAATGTGAGCACTAAATCATTTTTCTAATATTCCCCCTAGTGAGAAATGTGGGTAAAACTTTATCATGTATTGTCACTGCTAACAAAATCAAATGATGGTTTTTCACTCAGTTAGTCACCAACCTACAAACAACCAGGATGGTTTTACACTCGACTTACCACCAACCTACAAATAACTAGGATGGTTTTACATGTGGTTAACCAACAACCATATACATCATGATGTTACAATACTCTATTAGTTCTCATCACTATCTTACCTCAAGGGGAAATACAAAAAAAGAAACCCACTTATTATGATACTTGAACATGTATGATACATGTATTCTTATTTGCAGAAATAAAAAAACATAATTGAAAAATAAGCCACAACTCCATTATACGGTTCCATCGCTTGTGGATGATGAGAGGACATTGACTGTCCTCTAACCTCATGTGCCTCCATCCTCATGTAGGTTTGCTACTTATCAAATTTGAATTTAAGGCTCATGTGTAAAATGCCCCCCCTCAATTTGAATGTCAGATTCTATCGAAAATGCATCTATTAAAATGTAGGCAATGCATCCATTAAAATGCAGGCATTTTTTTTTAAATTTTTGAACCTTTTACAATGAAACATTTGATGACACTATTTTAATGATTAGATGACATAAGGGAATTTTTTTTACAACTAAAAAATAATGACCAAATTTATAGACTCAACTAAAACTTATTGACACAAAACTGAGTATGAGAAAAATATATTTGATTAAATCTCATACCTCAAAATTATTTGCTAACTTTATGTCGTCTAGTTCTTGATATAGACTTAATAATTAACTCAAATCTAATATAGGCTAAACTCATAATTAATAAAATATTAATTACCTATTAAAAATAAATTATAGACAATTAGAATGAAAAATTATACAAAAAAAAGTAATTAACCAAATTATATCTAAAAGATGATTTAAGAAATAATTGTCAAGGACTCGGCACTTGAAAATAAAATACCACTAAATAACATAACACTAAATTTTTAACCTTCAAAGTAATAATATGACTATGCATGAATCAATTTTTTCTTACATGAACCATTTGAATATTCACATTTGTCTTCACTATCAAGAGAGTATTTGTGTATGATTCAAGTGTAGACATAGCTGGCTTAGAGAATAGTTGTCAGTTGCACATTTCATGATGCTATGCCAATGATCTGCTTACACTTGTCGATGTAATCAAGCTCATAATAGAGGGATTTGAGATCAAGGTCAAGGTTTGGTGGCCGAGACAACAACAAAATGCATGAGAAAAGAAAGACACATTTGAATTATCATCTAATAGGATGTCTAAGCCAAGCAACAGGTATAAATGGGCAATTGGTGAATCGAAGAGATTGATAGGTAGAAACATTCTGACCATGTCAAGGAGAGAGTAAATATGAAAACAAATGAGGTAAACAAATTGTAGATAAAATCCAAGTATTATTGAGAGCCTATGTCAACCAAATTAAATGCCAAACTAGTGTGGAATGGGTGGACAATTAGTTGGAATAAAGGTGTAAGACATGAATAAGCCAAGATTTGAGTTTAAAAATAAATGCACCAGAAATGGATGCATAGATTTGTAGGAGATTGTGAGGATCATTCCAAAAGAATAGAAAAATATTCTTTTCTCTCAGGTAGATAAGATGACCAACTTAAGACATCAATAATCAATTATACAAATGAACAATAGAATAGAGAAAATATTTGTAATATTACCATCAATGGCTATGGTAGTGATCAACATGTTTCTACACTTTAGGTGTCCAAACCACACGAAGAAATTACATTAGTCAAGGTAGTGATGAAAAATTTGTCTACCCCCTCAAATCACTCATTGCTCCATCAATAGAAATAGCCAATGTCCTTGCTGTGATAATAGATAATAAATTTGGTTTAGATTCACACACATTCAACACATAAAAAACATTGAATTTAAACTTTTGTTTGATATATTATTTGGGATGATCAATATAATAGAGGAGTACAATATAAATAGCTCTATGAGCTCTTACAATATAGGAGTTAAGGCTAATCCATAAACCAACAAATCTCTCCTAATATTTCTCTCTTATCCCTTTATTCTCTCTCACACACCTATCTCTCTACATGATTTGTTCTCACAAATCACTCACACAAATAAATGAGTTGACAACTCAAATGTGAGGATCCTTCCTACACAAATTAACATATAATCACAAATACATTAAATAAACTATGAAAAATTAGTAATATATTGAATGAAACAAACATAACAGAATTACAATAGCAAAATTATAGAATCTCTTGCCTCTTTGAGGGGGTAACCTCCTTTGAGCAAGCTCCATTAAATACAATTCGTGGATGCCTTCATACTAGACTAAACTCCTATTTAAAGTAATCTATCACTAAATAACTACTACTCCCCATGAATGTGGGATTAATCTACTATTACACTATTACATTCTACTATTATAATGAGCTTGTGGGATGACTTATAAAGCATATATGTGCATAGCCTTTTATTAAATAAATAAACTATAAATAGATGGTTAGGACAAAGGGTCCTAACATCAAACAAATATAACATGAGCACTAAATCATATTCTTAATAAACATTAATAATAAAATCCATGCACCAAATATTCAAATAAACAAATAAAATTAAATATCATCACATCACCCATCTACTATCATATCATCCAATATGATAATCATATCATCACATCATCTAATATTATAATCATATCATCACATCACTCCAAATCCCCAAGTCAATCCCCAAATCCAAGGCAAGGGGTAAAAATTATGATTAGATCTAATCAAGCCCATACCTTAATTAAATTAAGCCTTACACATCCAACTCCCCTCATATAATCATCAACCTGCTTTATTCAATTAGGAAGTTGACTCATTCTCAACCCTTGATGTTTGATCAAGATTATTGGTCCACATTCATCCTGAAAACCTATAAATTGAGCTCACATCCCTTCATTCCAAATAATCTCTCCAATCATAACGAAGTTATACCCAAGCAATTAACAAAGTTTCTCATCAATTCATCACTCATTTAAGCCAATCATCTAATCCACAAGGGAACATGATGTTCGAGTTCTTGTGTGAGTTTCATTGAGATTCCACATCCTGAGTATCATCTAAACCACAATCCAACACCAAGAGGATCATCTATCATTGCTAAGTGAAGCTATCACATACTTGCTCCTTTTTTGTTCATCTGAGATACCATTGAAATTATTTAGCATAGATATTTTACTTTGTTTTCGTTTGATTTCTAACACTTTTAATTGCTAACAGTTGTCTTATGTATACATTTGGCATGCCTAGTGGGACCGCACCCATAATATTTTGTCTTATATTTACTTGCAGGTTTGCACTTGACAAAGCCACCTAAAGTAAACTACTAATAATATTTTTTACAAAATCCCTTGAAATAGCTATACAATCAAACAAACACAACATACATTTAAAAATTTAATTTTAATCAATTAATCTTGTTTTGTATATGTTTTATTGATCTTTGCTTGTGTGTGTTTGACATACCTAAGGTTGTGTATGCTCTTCCCTCATGTTGTAAGGCAAACATGGGAATCAAAATGACCTAAGTCTTTTGTGTACACCTAGGTCATAATTGCATATGCTCTTCCCTCATGTTACAAGGTGGTCTTGGGAAACACAAACAACTCATGCCCTATTTATTTTATATTTTTATTATCTTGTGACTAGGATTTCATCACTCAACATAAAGATAAAGCCTATGTTTCAGTGAGATATATAAATTCTTAGGGAGTTATCATTATTGGCTAAGCAACTATCTATTTTACTAGTGCCATGAAATGAGGTTGTTTCATCCCAAAAATACCCAAGCCACCTTTATCACATAGATTAGGGCCTTAATGTACCACAAGGTATATATAGGACTGTATGCACCCAAAAATTGCACGGTGTGATATTTTTGAAACCAATCTAATGATGATGCAATGATATCCATAAGGCACTTAGACACTATTCTCTCTAAAAATATTATGCCCTAATCTCTCTTTGGACCCTTTCAATCCTTAACATTTCTTTTGATTCATTTTTGGCCTTATTGTTTGAATTACCTATACACGATGAAGCTGTTATAGTTCATGACAAAATTGCTAGTCTTTATAAGCAATTACCCTTATTTATCACATTTCATTGTGGCAATTTCATAAACCACCATGACAAATTTGTCATATATGGGTTTGTTTCATAATTATGCAGGATATTTGCATCTATGAGTAGGGTAGTTTCATCTTGGTTTAGGGTGGTTGCACACTTGTCACTTTCAAATTGTGATAGTTTCATCACAGTTTACTCATTTTGAGTTTTAACATCTGAGACTTGAGTTCTTAAACATTTTGCATGCTTCTCTTCATGCTTATAACTTGGTTTTATTTTTTTTTTCCCTCATGATGGCCCAACTCACTCCCACTCTTTTTTATATCAATCCTTGTCCCTCCCAAGTTTAACTCTTAATCACAATTAGTTAAACTATCACTTGCAACTTCCTTACTTGATCTACAAGTATCTCAGTTTTAGATGAATTTTGGATCCATATTTTATATCAAATATTGGAATTTCCAAGCTTACTCACATCCACAACCTAATTTCATTTGCTTTGTAGTTTCATCTTTGGTCTTTTTTATGTTACACTACACATTTTTAGAGAATGAAAACCACTAGGTTAGCAACCTATTTTTTGTTATTAGTGGACCAACCAACCATAGTCAGTTGCTTACTTGTTTCATATTGTGTTCCCATTTGATTCTATTCTTATTGATTCCATTAATTTTTTTTCTATCCTCTATTAAAGAGTTCCAATGATCATATTGAATGGAGGAGTTAGCTTACTGAGGACAATATACAAAAATAATCTATTTACTTCCATCTAGTCTCACCTTGATAAGGTTGGGGGCTTTCAATTTTAGTCTTGCTTATTGTTTATTAGATTAGAGTACTTTATATTTTAATTTTATTCATTATATTAGCTTCATTTTAAAAAATCAAAAGGAAAGTAAAATAAACTTGATCTCTTTCCTCACCTGCATCAAAAACACAGTTTAGATCTCTTCTTTTACAAATTGCATTTTAGTTGATTTAAAAGAATTTAATTTTTGCATATCTTGAAGGATAAATTGATCAAATAGTATAGTAGTTAAAACCATCATACAATAGTTTATTTTTAGTTTTAGAAAACTTTCTATTCATAAATAACTTTCAATCAAACATCTACAAAAACTTAGGCAAATTAGATAACCAAAACCTTACATACCAAATCTAGAATCCATTCATTTTTCTGGCAATAGATAACTATTTTAGATCACTGATTTCATAATATCATGACATTGAGCTTGCATTTTTTAACACATAGATCACTCAAATCCATAAACAGGTAATCAATAAGATTAAAAATCAGTTTTAACTTGCATAGAAGAGTTAATTTCTAAATTTTTAGTGAGTCTATTGTTAGGGTTTAGAGGTTTATTTTCATCTTTGTATGTTAAAAAATATCATTTTTAGTAGCATCACATATCATTTTCATATAAAAACCAAGATAAAATTTGGCTCATTTAGATTGCAACAAATGAATCATATCACAAACTAGTCAAAACATTGGAAAACCAACAACTACACCCTTCTTTCGAAATTCTATTTTTAGCATTACATACATCATAAAAATCATTGGAAAAAACAAAAACAAGCATATTTCCTTTATTTTTAGTTATTAATTAATTTTTTAATTTCAACACTTCAATTTGTACAAGTATCTTAGTTTGTTTCCTTTCACTAAAACATTATAAAAACACACCGATGAGATGTGGGTAAGTTGTTAAAGGGAACTTGGTTGCTACTGTTGGCCATTTTTGGGCCCACATATAAAAGTTTGCCTAAGTATGAAAAAGGGATCTTAAGGCAAGTAAATGGTAAGTCTTTGGGAGGACGTTAGGTTTTCCAACAGTGACAACTTTGAGTTTTTTGAAGGCACAGTGAAAATTGGGTTTCCAGCAGTGCTTAGCTTTTAAATGTTTTATAAGTAGAAGTAATTTGGGTTTACAAACCCTAATTACTCATAGACAATATATTTTAGGTTCTCCAAGGGGCACTCCTTGATTAATTCATAAGTTGTGAGCAGTTAGAAGCTTGAAATAAGTGAAGGGGCTTGATAAACTTGATTTGGTCTTGAAAAATGGTGCTTCTTGGGTTCCTAAAAGGACGAGTCTTTTTTAAAAATTCGAAAGGGATTTTTAGGGCAAAAGGGACCAGTCAATTTTTTTGAAGGTACACTTCAATTTTTTGAAGGGTTTTTTCTTCTCCAAGTGGACAGTTGCAATTTTCCTAAAGGGTATGTTACCCTTCTGAAGGACCATTTCAAAATTCCTGAAGGGTATCTTTCCCTTCGAGAGGATCATTCATGGGAGTTTGAAGGGACATGAAAAAATCTCAAAGGGTAATTTTGAAGATAGACATAGATATAAAGTCTAAAGGAATTCCTTCAGATAAATTGTTTAAAGAAATTCCTTTGAGAGATTTGCCCAAAAGAAATAAGTTAAAAAAGAAACCCGAGACCAATTGTCCAAAGGAAATGATGGGCCAATGGAAATCAAAATCAAGATAAGTGACTAGCCGTTATAAGTAATCAGGTTTGAAAAGCCCAAAGTCTTAAGGCTTGAGAAATAACTAAGTGAGAAGACTTCAAGATGGACAAGCCTGAAGTAAAGAGGATTGAAGAACCCAAATTACTCTACATAGAGTAAATCGAGTTTCTCCAAGTACTTTATTTAAAAGGATTTATAAGCAAAGGATCTGGGAAAGTTCGAATTTGGAGAGGCCAAAGAACCCGAATTACTTTGCATAGAGTAAATCCGAATTCTCTAAGGGCTTGACTTAAGCTTGGTCCAACAATGCTAGAATCACGATGTAATGAATAGAAGGCTGCCACATGGTGTAACTAGAGCAGAAAGGGCCAATCAGTACTGGACAAGTGGCACAAGGATGTTCAATAAACATGGGAGAGTCTGAGTGACTGGTAGCTAGAAGTTATGACAACTCTCATCCACCATGGTTCATTGCTCACAACTATCGTTCGATGCTTAAATGCATCACACCAAGAAGAAAAATTCTAGATACTCATAACATGAATTTTCAGACATGTCAAAGAAAGTCTTAAAGATTGGAGGGGCTTGAGAGTATTGTCTGATGATGATCCTAAATGGTGTATTTAGGGACAATAAGAAAGTGCAATATCATATTTCCTGCCATCGATAAATTCTTCTCTCTTACCTTTCTCTCTTCCCCCTTTTCTATATAAATAGAGGCCTTCGTGCCAAGCAAATCATCCCCAAATTGGTGATAAAATCACTCTACAAAAATCACTTTGTAAAAGACTCTTTTAAAGAAATACAAGGAAGACTTTTCTATTTATAGTTACAATAAGTGTGCATATTTGGTTTCATTTTGAAGAATGTATGATTTTTAATTCATCACCTATGATTTATTCTATCACCTTGCTTTTATTCCTCTCAGTTTTGTGTAGGATTGCGTGAAGTGTTTGTGTAAAAATCCCTGCCCAATCTACCCTTAATTGTCTCAATTTGCTGCCTTGTAAGTTTTGTCATAGTTTTGATGATTTATTTGAATGACGATGGATTAAAGCTTCAAGTGTTTATATAACAATGCAAGAATGATAATGCTAAGTTCTAGATGCAAGAATGACTTGTTTTTTGTTCTTTTTTATTCAATTAGATGAATTCACAAAGCAAACTAATCACCTACAACCAATGGACATTTAGTCAAATAGTTGGTGTGTAACCTAATGTATCAATTCAAATGCTCAAAAGATAACTATAAATGACCAATAACTTGTGATTCTTATTTGTTTTGATGATTTGATATAATGCTCCACTAGACTAGCCAAGACTCTTGGCATAAACAAGAATTATAATTATATGGTATGCTAGTATGAAAAATGCACACCTACAGCTACAAATATAAACTATACTAAAGGATGAATTGTATGCAATGAACCTTGGTTGGATTGAGGTGCCCTTAAGAATAGATGAAGGAGCAAGTAATTTCCAAGTGAAAGGATGATCTCCCAAGCCAAATCAAAATTTCCAAGCCAACTGCCCCTTTTCTAGTCTGATCTCAAATTTAAAATAATATGCAATGAATATGTGCTATCTCAAGCATCTAATATCATCTGCATGCTCCAAGGATGAGGGTACACCAAGCCAAGCAAATAATCGATGCATATTGGAACCCCCACAAGCAAAACATCCCTCCTAATGACATCCTTCCTTGACTATAGATATCTAATTTTTATATCAGATTTATCTATAATGTAATATGATCTCTTCACCAAGGAAAATTGATGCCAAGCTATATAGAAACCAACACTAAAAGATAACTATGCAACCTCTACAAATTCACCAAATTAATTTCTCCAAAATTGGCCAATGGCCACAAATTTTTCTCCAATTGAGATGACTAAAATATCACCTCCAAAATACAACCCTTCAAGGGATATTTCACTCCCTCAATTATGACATCAATGGGAGTTATCATTCCCAAAGACAAATTGATTCATTGCAAAAAACTCTAGGCTCCACCAACATACCACAACAAAGATAACATCAAATCTGGATGATTCATAATGGCAGCCCACACCTCCCTTTATACTTTTTTTTTCTTTCCTTCATTTGGGAAGCTTCTAGAAACATCATAATATTTTATTATTATTTTTCCCTTTTAATATATTATATTTGCACTTTAATATAAAATAATGAATTATAACATAAAGTACAAATATAACATCACCTTGTAATATGAGGTTTCTAAAAATAGAAACATCCTAATAAATCATTAGAAAACCTACAAAATATGTCAAAACTTCCCCAAAGAAACCAACTACCATTTGGATAACTACGGAGAAGACCCTCTAACCATGCCATATTAGCCTATGAGGGCCACTGATAGGCTAATCATGCTGAAAATATAATGTCTAGTTCGAAGGGGACATTACAGTTTGTGTGTCAAACTCCTTTGAAGTGTTACCAGTTCATAGTGTCTCCCTTAGACCTATTTTGTTATCTTTCAAAGTGTAAGACTTCTCTCCAACCTCTATGCAAAAGCTCCATGCCTATGACCTTGAGACAGAACCAGAATACCTTGTGTCTTGTTTGGATTCATTAGTAGTTGGCTATTTTCCTAGACTAAGTGGATCTCTTCTTTTGGTGCATCACCTCCTTTAGCCTAGATTTTTATTTTCAGTCATCCTCCTTCCCTTTTTCCTTAGCAAATAGTAGATTTTAGTATGAGATCAAGAGATAAAGTGAAGCACCTAAGGAACTAGACTCATAAAAAACCCTAGAGGTTCAACTTCACCATAGGATACCCATATCCTGAGGTTGTCCCCATGCTTATAGCTGGAAGTGAGGGAGCCTAAAGAAATCTCTCACAAGGGTGTAATTCCAAGCTATAGCAGTTCTCACCTACCCAATGGGACCACTACCATTTCACTTCCATTTTTATGGAAGATTGGTCAAATTTGATGCTATTTTGATCAGTTTGTAGTAGTGGTAGCTTCATCCTTTAACATCTAGTGACTCCAAAGAACACCCAGCTATCTGGTGGTAAAGCAGTAGCTATCTTTCATGCTAAACGTGACTACAAGATCAACTCTATAGGTATTCATTTTGAGTTTGTTGAATTACCTTTAAACTCAATAAGAAGGTTAAGTTCACCCATACTCACCCTTATGTAAGAAGCTATTCTTCTAAACCAGTCATAAGGTATACCTACGTAAGAAGATCTTTGTCAGCCCCTCTTGTTGTTATGATTCCCCAAAGAGCTTTTATGGGATTTAGTGGCCAAATACCTTTGAACTTACCATATTTTGATCATATGCCAATAGCATGCCTGAAAAGTGTCCCTTATTATAGAGGAGACGAATTTTTAACTCTTACTGAGCACATAATAAACATAGCCAACTTCTACAATATTTATAATATCATAGTGGAGAACATGGCTATTAGGATATTGGTTGTATCTTTCAAAGGAAAGGCATTGGAATATTATAGGGGCCTAATTCCTAATTATATTAGTTTATAGGATGAGTTGGGAACAACCTTGTGTAAAAGGTTTACAAATAAGAGTGATCATTTGTCACTTGCAAAACAATGGACCACAATCAAGGGAGCTCCTCATGAGATCATGCAAGACTTCAATACAATATTTTAGAAGGCATGGGATAGAATTCTAGTAGTTGTAAGACCATCTCTTAACTTTGATGTCTTATATTACTTGAAGGTTCTCAACAATGTCATAGCTGTAATGATTTAGTTTATGGGAGGTGACATACTTCCAGATGCATATGAAGTGGCCCTCAAGGCAGAAAATTGCCTAGTACAGGTTGGTAAACTTACTCTTAGACCCTTAATGCCTCTTTTTCTAGAAATTAGAGCACCTCATGCAGTCATTCTCCCACTTTATGTTATACTTCCAATGCCAATAATTGATGTTCTGCCTTCACCTAGGCGAGAGAAGGCCTCTACTAGTGGATCTAATGACTCCTAAGAGTAGAAGAATTACTTGGAATTGAAAAATATGCTCCAATCCTTGGGGAATGATGTGGTCAATGTCAAGAGGCAATAGGCTTATAAAAAGCCTTATCAAGCTTTGTATTAGCCTTACCAGGCTAATAGGCCACCCTACAAAGGAGGTTTCCAAGGACAAGGACAACCCAACTATGCTAGGCAGTATAATTATAATCTGAATGCTATAGGCCCTTCTAACTCTTGGTTCTTAGTTCAGAACAATGTGGCTCAAGAGGCTGAAGGGATAATGCCTTGGAATCATTCTTTTGGACAATTTATTGTCCCAATTAATGGCTCCAACCAAGCTTTCAATGATCAATGGTAGCAGGCTATTGCTTATGGATATAACCAGGCTCTTATGGCCTAAAGTATAGAGGTGCCCAAACTGGCAAAGCAAGAGTAGCCTCCATAAGAACAAGGCTCAGATCAGGGGTCAAACCATCTAGAAGCCTCAATGGTCATCAATGAATAAGAGTAGTGCTATACATCCAATGAGTAGGCTACTCCCATTTTGGCCCACACCCTAGTCTTAGGGAGCACAAGGTTCAAGAGAAGGAATATGGGTAATAATCACGAATCTTTCAAAGAGCCCATTATCGCCACTCTTTCATTGGCAAAGTCAACAATAATTGTTACCAAAACCCATGCAAAGGCTAGAGGTATGCCAATCAACATTATGGAGCAAATGATGAAGTCCAGCGTGAGCGTACCAATGTGGGACATGCTTTCCATGCCTGGCCAAGTAGACATTCTTCAGGAAGGTTTGTCCAAGATGAGTGTTTCTATAGTTATAGATAAGCAACCAAGCAAGGAAGCTAAAGTCTTCATTAATGCAATGTAGAGTCCTTTGGAATAAAGGTCAAGTGGTGTGACCAAGCCCCCCATTCGATATCTCATTAATCATTGGTGACTCCTTGGTGTATAACTACTTGGTGGATAGTGGGGACAACACCTCAGTAATGCCAAAGTGTATTGCAGATTAGTTGAGCATTAAGTATGAGCTGCACACCAAGGGAGTCCTACAACTTGATGATTCTACCATGAAGCCATTAGGTATCATCAAGAATTTAAGCTTAACCTTGCATGCTTGTCCTATCATATCCATGGTGTAAGACATGATGATCCTGGATATCACTCCTTGATTTTCATTATGTCTTTTTATAGAGTTCACAACCAAGATTAGTGGTTACCTTGCAATAGATTGGTCTTACATGGCATTTAAAACAAGGTATGGGACTAATGTCTTGATCAAGGATGAACCCATGACACAATTCCACATTGAACCCTATCATCTAGATAACATAAACCTCAATTATACTATCCTTGATGAGGATACGTTTATAATTGGCCAAGAGCTGAACACTCATCCTGAAGAGGTTCCAAACTTGTTATTGGATGAGCTATGAGGAGATAACAAAATTTTTAACACTTTGGAAGTTGTTGAGGAAAGAGACATGGGCGTCTATCTACTACATGAAGAGAATCAACCCATGCCTTCCCTCATTGGACTTAAGAAGACCCCAATGGTTTATGGAAGTTATTCTTTGATGTCTCAAGGAGAAAAAATGGTGTAGGTGCTGGGGCAATGTTGGTTTCCCTTTTGAGTAATAAGATTTTATCTTCCTACAAGTTCTATTTTAGTTTCTTTTCAAATGCAACAAAATATGAAGGCTTGATCCATGGCCTTCAATGAGACATTAAAAGAGGAATCAAACTGCTGCAAGTTTATGGGGACAATGAACTCATAGTAAACCAAGTCATAGGCCTGAATGTTACAAATAATTCCTTTATGAGGTCCTAAAAAAATTAAGTGTGGGACTTAATTAAATATTTTAAAGCCTTTGACATTCAAGTTATCCCAATAAATCAGAACCCACATGCTGACAGGCTGGCAGCCATGAGAGCTCAGTTTGACTTTCCAAATGAACTAAAAGAAGCTAAGGTTCAGCCATAGGTCAAGGTGGTGGTGAGGCCATATGTGCTAGATAATGAATCCCACTGACAAGTTTTTGAGAGTGACAAGCAAATTGATTATTTCTTACAGTATGAATTTGAGTTCTCCTCTTCTAACCAAGCTAAATTATAGCATCAATATGAGGATCAAATTATTTAGCTGAAGTTAAACAAACTTCCTAAGGGGTTGGTTACACTTGAGGGCCTTTTTCATGAAGGAGACCATATGAGGAAAGACAAGGCAATGATGTCAACTGATGAATAAATCTATGAGAGAGTCCTCATCTTCAATGACAAGCTTCTCAATCTTGGGAAGGTAAGTAACAAGTCTAAAAGGCATGCTTTCATAGCACTTTGCCAAGAGTATGCAAACATTTTTACTTGGGAGTACAGTGACCTAAAGGATTTAGATCTTGAGTTAGCTCAGCATACCATTGAGTTGGAGGCCAATGCCAAGCATGTGAGGAAAAATCAAAGACCCATTAAGCCCAAGATTGAAGAGTTGATGAGGAAGGTGCTAACCAAGTTAATCAAGTCTAGGATCATCTTTCCTATCAAGCATTCATCATGGGTAGCCAACTTGGTACCTATAAGAAAAAAGAGTGGGGAGATTAGGCTTTGTGTAGACTTCAGAGATTTGAACAAAGTCTCCTTGGAGGATCACTACCCCCTGCCATCCATGGAGCAACTTCTCCAAGTAGTTGCAGGATCAGAACATTTCTCTCTATTAGATGGATTTTTGGGCTACAACTAAGTTTGGGTGAAAGATGAAGAACGGTACAAGATTGCCTTCACCACCAAATGGGGCACATATGTGTTCCAAAAGATGTCTTTTGGTCTATCAAATGCTGGCACAACTTTCCAAAGAGCCATGGACATGGCTTTCTAGGGGCTCCTTAACTAAATGGTGCTAGTTTGCTTAGATGACACCATGGTTTTATCCAAGAATGCCAGTGAGCATATGGACCACCTGAGGTTAATTTTTGAAAGGTGTAGAGAGTATGGGATTTATTTGAATCCTAAGAAGTGCATGTTTGCCATGCATGAAGGCAAGCTACTAGGCCATATCATCTCAAAGGAGGGGCTATCCATTAATCCTGAGAGAAAAAGTGCTATTTTGGCCTTATCCTTACCCAAGCATAAGAAGGGGCTCGAAAGTTTCCTTAGAAAGATAAAATTTGTGAGAAGATTTATCCCTAATTTTTCAAATTTGGTCAAGCCCATCACTGCTATGCTAAATAAGAACCAAGTGTTCACTTGGTCAAATGAAGGTAAATCAACTTTTGAGGCTATCAATCAAGCTATTGCTCAAGCACACACACTCTTGAATCCTGATTTCTCAAGGGATTTCATATTGTATGATTTTTCCAACATTGATAATATACAGCTATGCTGATGCAAAGAACTGGTGAAGGACTTGAGAACCCATTAGCATTTTTTAGTCAGGGGCTTGAAGAATATGAGGTGAGGTATACCTTTGTAGAAAAGCAAGTCCTTGCAACAATAAGGAGCCTTAATAAATTTAGGCTAATGCTATCCAACAACAAAATCCACCTTATTTTGTCTCATCGTGGGGTAAGAGAGTTCATTCTTAACAAGGATTTGAGCGAAAAAAGAGATGGGTGGATTATTAAAGTCATGGAGTATGACGTAGAGATCAAGGTCACTAAGATAGTAAGAGGTAAAGGCTATGTGAGCATATGGTTGATAACCTTCATGAAGACAAAGAGGTCATCTTGGTAATACAAGATAACCTACAAGTAGATGCACCTCCACCTCACACTAGTTGGCTCCATGATATGACACACTTTTTGCTAACAAGTGAGTGCCCTCAAGGTATGGACAAAGCTAAAAGAAGTTATTTCAGACTTTAGTCCATACCTTATTTTTTAGTTAATGGGGTTTTATTCAAAAGATACCTTACTAGAGTGCTTCTAAGGTGCATAGATGATGATTAAATAGCCAAGATTTTAGGGCATTTCCATGATGGGCCTATAGGAGGTCATTTTGCTCCATGGACTACTGCAACAAAGATCATGAGGGCTAGTTACTACTAGCCCAACCTCTTCAAGGATGCTTATGCATGGGTGAGGAGGTGTCAAGAATGTGTTCTTTTCATAGGTAAACAAAGGTTAGCTACTTTCCCTCTTAACTTGATTCAAGTGGAGCAACCATTCATGCAGTGGGGTTTGGATTTCATTAGTATAATCAACCCCCCATCAAGTGTAAGGCATAAGTGGGTGCTTACTGCAACTGATTACTTCTCCAAGTGGGTGGAAGTCATTACATTGAAGGAATCCAATGAAAGTGAAGTCTTAGATTTCTATGATAGCATTGTGACCAGGTTTGGTGTTCTATTGACTATCATATCTGATAATGCATTAGCTTTCCTTGGTTTGAAAACAAGTGAATGGGCTCTCAAAATTAGCGTCTACCTCAACACTTCCTCAAATTATTATCCTTAAATAAATGGACTAGTTGAGTCCATAAATAAAAATTTGTTTAGGATTATCAAGAGGACCATGGAGGAGAATCAGAGGACATGGCACACCAAGTTGAAGGCAACTTTGTGGGTTGACTGAGTAACTCATAAAGTTATTATTGGCAATTCTCCATATGTTCTAGTATATGGAAGGGAGGCCAAGTTACCCATTTCCCTTGATCTGCTTGCATTAGAGCTAGCCCATCAACTAGAACTGCTAAAAGATGAACCCATGAATGTGAGATTGGTAGAACTCACAGAACTTGATGAAATAAGGGACCTTGTAATGAAGGCACTGGAGGTGCATCAATATCAAGTCAAAAGGATTTTAACAAGAGAACTACAATAAGGGCTTTTTAGGAAGGAGACCTAGTTCTCAAATGGGACTCAAAAAAGGCCAAACTAGGCAATCATACCGAGTTTGACAACTTGTAGAGTGGCCCTTATTTGATCCATGAATGCATAAAACATAACACTTTTCAAGTTTCCAAATTATATGGGGAGGTATTACCCATCCCAGTCAATAGGATTAATCTAAATCCATGTTATTAGAAGAGTTTGTAGCCATTGTATGTTGTTGTAAATTTTGTATATATTTGCATGTTTTTCACTAAGTGTTTTATGCACATCTATTTCAGTTGTATGTTTTCCCTTCCTAAGTGCCATGGGCATAGTTTGTTTCATTTTGGTTGTCCTTGTTGTTTCAAGGGATATTTCCAGAAAGAGCCAACTTCATGCAAAAGTAGTGACTCCACACCCAATAAATCAAACAAAACAAATGAGATGGGTTCTCAAGCATAACATGCATGCTTCCCTATGAATCAATAGAAATGTTGGCCATTTTTTGGCCCACATATCAAAGTTTGCCTAAGTATGAAAAAAAGATCTTCAAGCAAGAAAATGGTAAGTCTTTGGGAGGATTTTGGGTTTTTCATTAGTGACATTTTTGGGTTTTTTGAAGGCACAGTGTAAATTAGGTTTCCAGCAATACTTAGCTTTTAAATGTTTTATAAGTAGAAGTAATTAAAGTTTACAAACCCAAATTACTCATAGATAGTGTATTTTCGATTCTGCAAAGGGCACTACTTGATTACTTCTTAAGTTGTGATCAATCAGAAGCTTGAAATAAGTGAAGGGGCTTGACAAACTTGATTTGGTCTTGAAAAATGGTGTTTCTCAGGTTCTTAAAGGGATGAGTCTTTTTCAAAAATTTGATGGGGATTTTTAGGGCAAAAGGGACCATTCAACTTTTTCAAAGGTATAATTTAATTTTATAAAGGGCTTTTTCTTCTCCAAGTGGATAGTTGCAATTTTCTTGAAGGGTATGTTACCCTTCAGAAGGACCATATCAAAATTCTTGAAGGGTATCTTTCCCTTCAGGAGGATCATTCATGGGAGTTTGAAGGGAAATGCAAAAATCCTAAAGGTTCTCGTACCCTTCGAGAAAGTCCATTGTGAAAATCTTGAAGGGTAATTTCGAAGATAGACGTGGATAAAAAGGTCGAAGGAATTCCTTCCAACAAATTGTTTAAAGAAATTCCTTCGAGATATTTGCCTAAAAGAAATAAGCCAAAAAATAAACCTGAGACCAAGTGTCCAAAGGAAATGACAAGCCAATAGATGTCAAAATTAGGATAAGCGAGCAAGTCTTTTCCCTAAGGTAGATCCCTAGTTTTTAACAATAACCTTTAATATGATATTAACATCAAGCTTAAATTATAAATATTCCATTCTACCGCCATTATACACCTCATTATTAACTCCCTTGATTCCCTTAACGAGCAAGAGTGGATTCACAATCCTCCCATCATCATCTTACCCCAAAATCAAGGTCTTTAAGACAACATTATCTAAGCCTAGTATTCCACCTCCCATTTTCCTTGTGTCCTTATGACTATCCTTATCGTATTTCATTCACTTTATGTATGAAATTGACATGGCATATCCAATCCCATAGATTTGACCACATCCTAAGAGTCATCCAACCCAATCACACCCACTTTGTCATTCCCATTATTGATCAAGAGCATTGCCTCCTTGTCATCACCGATATAGAAGGACCTTAGAGTTTCATCTCTACCTAGTTAGATAATCTCAACAAACATTATGACATAATAGATTTATTTTGGTTCTATCATAATCACCCCATATTGTCAACCATTTGAAACCCCATTCCTCTAAAAAATCATTCTAATCCATAAATAAACTCATTATCCATCCATTACATCAGTTGTCTCAACCCGATCTCAAGAATTTGAGTGCACGTATTACTGTGTTTATTTCTACATGTACATAAATTGGTGAACATGGTGTGAAAGGTTTATCTTTTTATGTTTCCCCTTTTATTATCATATTTATCTTTCTTCTCCATCTTTCTCCTTCATTCCATTTATTCTATGGGTATTACTATACCTCTTAAATATGTCTAGATAGGATATAAGAGGATATCTCATTCTAGATGGCTATAGGAGAAGTCAACAAGTCCTTAGTAAAGATTCTTCAATCAATTAGAACAATAAGGCTTTCGATCAAAACATAAAATACCAGTTTCATGACTATCCTAACCCTAAATCACAAACTATGAGTGAGATACCAATCCATGAAGTGTGAGACATATTAGAAACCACCAATAAACATCCTAATTCTAACAACATGAATTTTAATGGTGGGAGTGGAGCCACTCTTCACATGAAAACTAGGCCCTCAATTAGTTTACAAAATCTAGTTGCAAAAAGCTATACTAGATATGATTAATATATTGGAAGAATATGTTATCTCGAGGATGAAGTAAATAAAATGTAAACAACTTTGCAACCCTCCAATAACAACCATAACACCTCAAAACCACTAGAAAAACATTTAAAAATTCCTCCTGAAGCTTTTACTACAAATCAATCCCTTCAAAACTACCAACCTCTTCCTACTACACCTCGCACAAAGGAGGTTCCTAGACACAATATCACTTCTACTCTGAATGAACTCATATCTACTTGGTGGGTAGCATTCATGATTTTAAGAACAACCAACTCTCTCTAAATTAAGTAGTGAAATCTAACCCTCTTAACTATGTTCATTTCTCCTCTATACCCATCACGATAATGGCTTACCAACTGCTACAACAATAACCCTCCGTAATTCCACCAGAATAACAAGCCTACACACTTCCTCCAACTATGTTTCTAGTCAACACCCAAGAGATATTCTTACTCATGGAATCCACAAAAAAAATTCTTCCAACATCCCTCCACCTTATCAACCTCTAAAACAAGTCCCAATTGGAAGTGTGTTCATGTATACTACTCCCAACAACACAGTTGCCAATAATTTACCACCCTACATTCCCATGAGTTATGTACCACCCATTTATACTCACTTTTCACAAAAAAAAAAAAAAAAGCCACCTTACATTACTTCAAGTTATGTGCCACCCATGTACACTTCTCCTTTACAAGCACCTAACCCTTCTTCATCTAACACTCTTCCTCCTTACTATCACATGTTTGCCAAACCCACCTAGCCAGATAATTATGTTTCGACCTATTTTACACCACCTTATCAAACACCCTATTTTCCTCTTAGTAACCACCTGAACAACCCTTACAAAAACCCACCCTTCAATCTTATTTTACCATGCTTTTGATGGACTTCAATGCTATGGGGACTTATGCTGAATATCTAAAGGAACCCCTCGACCATAATATACAAGGATTTGTTTTACCTCATCCCCTACCTGACCTTACCAAGTTCAAATGGGAAGGATATCCCAATGCACATGTCAAAGTGTATGTTACTACCATTATGAATATTTTACCTTGGGATGATGTTGCTACAAAAACATTTCCCAAAATTCTATAAGGAATTTACCTTGACTAGTACTACCACCTCATGAAGGCCTCTATCCATTCCTTTAGACAAATCATGGTAGGATCCATTAAATCCTTTGGTGTGAACAAGTTGCTAAAAATTGGCATTTGAGAATTCCTCCACATTAAACAAGAAAATAATGAATCTACTTCCAATTTCATCACAAGATGGATACAAGTTTTATATTCATCTGCTAGTGCACTAAATATGGATCAAAGAGAACTATGCGATCTCTTTCTTCATTCCCTTAATAATGAAATGAGGGAAGATGTCCATAAGTTCCCTTATTTATCCTATGAAGAATTATTTAAGATCACTTTACAAATTGACCAAGTGATCATTGATAATGGGCATAAAACCTATGGATCCAATGGGCACATATTTGACCCTAATAAAAATAATGGAAGCTTTCAAAATGTGAACCAAAATAATGATAACACCACCAAAGTCCCCAAGGTTCTTAATAAAAACTAGAACACCACCGTTGGTGACATGACTGACTAGAATTAGAAACAAAACCTTGTCAATAACAACCATACACAACCCATGAAAAACAATAATAACACAAATAATAATTCAAGTATGAGGAACCAAAAGCCTCCACTTGTAGTTCATGCACTTGATTTTAATCACCCTCTACCATGTAACATGTAATTTCAAAACTAAAATCAAAACCAATTCCAGAATGTTGACCATTTCCCATAATTCCAAAACCAATCCTTTTACCAAAGGAACAATTATTAGGGGTTTGGTTAAGAGGTACAAAACTAGAGGCCTAGGGAATATTATCCCAATGTTTGTTGCCTCTTCTACTAAGTAGTTGGACATGAGGCTCGTGCCTATTAGGAATACAACAAGTTCATTCAAATACTCCCTAAAAATAGAGGTAGAATTTTATTGACATTGTCCTAGGAAATGTAAATGAAAACCCTCAAGCTCAATTTGATGGTCTCATAACTCCTTAAAAACAAAACCTCAAAATATATAAAAATCCTTCCTCAAACCATCAAACATGAATTACCTAGAACCAACCACAAGGTAACCTACAAAATCAACGAATTCAACACAAATAACCTATGTTTATATGCACTAATGATATCAAGGCCTCTACTTCTGGCACAACCAACCTTGATGTAGCTCCCCAATTGGAGGTTCAAGGGAAATCCCAAAGGATAGGGGTAGTAGAGTTAGAAACTGAATAAGAAGCAAATACCATCATTTACAAATAGGAATATCAGCCTAAAAATCCTCACCCTTCCAACATATTGGATGATGATGTCATCCCAAAACTTACGGGAAACTATGACTTAGTTGTAGACCTTATAAAGACATTCTCCCACATCTCATTTCTTGACTTTCTAAGGAATTATCTTGCCCTCCATTCAACATTGCTTAATGCCCTTAGGTTGGGGCACTTAGCTAGTGCAACTCCTCCATGCCAAGCCCAGATCAACCATATTAGTCTTGACAAGTTTCCTTTAGGGTATATTTCAAGGGATGTTTGCTATTTATTTGAATTTAAGAGTCTCCCTCTTGAAGCTGATATGGCTAGGAGGGGGAATCTAGATTTGTTTATACAAGTATGGATTTATAAAAAATATGTACAATAAAAAATGGTTGAAAATGGAGTAGCTATGAATGTATTCCCTTTTTTGTTTCTAAAAAAATATTGGTTATGGGGAAGCCAACTACTCGAATACCTAAAACACCCTTTGAGGTTATGATAACCTCAAGTCCACTTCTACTAGAACCATCATGATTTTAGTTACCCTAGGTCCCACGACCATTCTGGAAAAATTATATGTAATTAATACATACACCAATTAAAACATGATCTTGGATAGACATTGGATTCATATGATGAAGGTGATCCCTTCTACCCTTTTCAAATAGATAGGGTTCTTCCATCTTAGAAAGGTTTTTGTTGCCCAAGGTGACCCAAAACCCTTTGATGTTCTTCAAACAACCATGCATAAGTAACTGAGGTTACACATTTATTATCATTTACCCACCAATGGTGTGGTGAAACCCCCATATTTGGTTGAAGTTAAAGA
The DNA here is from genome assembly GCA_037957365.1 of Torreya grandis. Taxonomy (NCBI): domain Eukaryota; kingdom Viridiplantae; phylum Streptophyta; class Pinopsida; order Cupressales; family Taxaceae; genus Torreya; species Torreya grandis. The sequence continues at coordinate 1,615,859 of JARHVA010001908.1, forward strand.
ACCCATGAAACTTAAAGTGGTTGTTTTGAAGAAATGACTTAATTTCCTAAAGCTCTTTTAAAAGACAAGCTTGAAGTTAAAGAAGTTATAACCAAACAAAAAGAGTAAGTCGTAATGATATTAAAATGACACAAGTCATCTCAACCATGTCTATAGTTGAAATCATCAATATCCTATAAAAGGATACAGCACTTGCACTTCCTTTTGACCCATGAGGGCTAAGAACTTACAATATTTTTGCATCTCAAGACTAAGAAACCCAAGATGGGATAACTAACATATTAGATATTTACATGGTCGAGATTTTAGAAGATCAAGAGTTTCCCCATAACCATGATGATGATTATCCTTATACACATAATCAATGGGCCCTTCATTATGATGGGGCTATGAGAAATACATTCAATGAGAAATAAATAATCCACACACTTTTTATTGGAGAGGCATAAATAAATAGGCCTATAACAATGCCTAGATAATAGGATGTTGGAAAAACAACAAGGTTGACATGAAGCAAATATTATCTTCACTTGTGTAACCAATTAACCAAGGTGGTTAAAACACACAACCAACCTTAACAAATTATACAAAGTCTAATAAGCTGAACTAAGCTTATGGATAAGCTAATTATTCTAATACCATCCCTTAATAACTAAATGATTTATTTTAGTCATTATTACAATAATATGATTAAGTCCATACTTGAACTTCACCCAAAGGTAGTTAGACTACCACTAAAAAAATGCATCCAAATGCCCCTATTATTGCCAATCCATCTACAACCACCAAGTAGAGTAGGAAATTATACTGAATACTGGGTTCACTAGATTATGTTATTCCTTGATTTATTATTATTTTTTGAATGTTTCATGTTTTCCTTATTTGTTAGAGTGACCAAGTTTGAAAAAAAATAGAATATACATCAAGACTAAACAATATAACATATCTCCTAAGAGATATTTATGTGTTGAGTTGTTGAAAACTTAACACCTACTACTTTCCTTTATTAAATAGATTTGGGAAATTTATTGTTCATCCCCTTCATCTTTCACTAACCTTCATGGAAAATTTAAATTTTGGTTTTGTTGTCATAAATTTTTACACTTCACAATAACACCCCAAATCGTGCTCTTATAGGTGATTGGAGGTAAACTGAAAACATGGACAATAAATAAATTTTTGAATAAATATATCGACTCCATATCCCAATGGAAAATGCTTGGTGAACCCATTCATAATTATGCTCGTAGATAAATCTACATGGGGAATTGTGCATACTTTTTTTTAAAGAATTAATGTTCATTATATTAAGTGTTCATTGCATCTAATGTTTATTACATTCATCTCTCATTGGATTCAAGCTTAGTGGTTTCTATTATTTGAAATATATTGAGACAATGTTTATTGATCCTCATAAAATACCTTTCCAATGCATCTAATGAGATCCAAAATAAACTTCATATGCAAAATTTATGGATAGGGGGAACTTGGACACTGAGTTGTAGTTGTCAAAACTTTGACCTACTTTTGCAGCTACCTCTTTCTACACTACTTCTAGAGCTTGAATTTCCTTACAAAAATCTATTGAGTTTGGGACCATGAGTCCTTAAGATAATTTTTTCCTTATCAAAATACATTTCCAATACATTGAATAAGAGCCAAAATGGATTTTGGATGTGAAAGTTATAGACAAGGGGAACTTAGCCCCTACTTTGAAGCTATCATAACTTTGACTTGCTTTCATAGCTACCTCCTTCTTTACTACTTTTAGACCTTAAATTTCCTTGAAAAAATCTATTGGGTTTGGAACCATGAGTTTGTTATACCCTTAACCTTTGGCGTATCTAGGAATATGTGTGGGTGACTTGTGTCTTACATACCTCCTTTATATTTTTATTACATTTCTCTTTGTTCTTAGTTGGGTCAGCCTATGGAATAACCATGGCTAAGTAGACTATATATAAGAGGTAGTGATTAGTCTTTGAGCATCATATTAAGTATTCTAATCTAATTGTATTGTTGTGAAGGTTGCCATTTTGAAGTGGCTCTACTATATTATCCATTACTCTACTATCAAATATTGTTGTGTGATCTCTTATCTTTGCTTATTCTATGTGATATATAATTATTAGGTGTGAACATCTAAGTATTTTCCTTACAAGTGGTATTAGAGATTCAATTTGGGCAATTTTCTAATGGTATTGTTTTTTTAGATCTGGTGAGGCATGACTTTTGTGAGTAAAAGGAGTAAAAAAACACAACTTGCAATTCAAGAAGAATTAATTTTTCATGTCCGCGCAGTATTGTTCAAAATGATTTCTTGAAAAAAATATATAAAAATAAAAATTTTTCTTTGCACATTTGTAGTCATTGGATTCATCTCATCGAGATGATCATAATGGTATATTCTATTAGTACACTTTTTGGTGCCAAAATTTTTCACCCTAGTGCACAAAAGTAGTCATTGGATTCTTCTTGGTGAGGTGATCACAACGGTACCATATCTTGGTACACTTTTAATGGGGCAAAAACACTTATAGAGTTTGTGCATGTTGGGTCCTACTACTCAGGGATAAAAGAGGGCAAAAAACTCCTAAGATTCTATTTAGGGATGACATGGAATCTAAAACTTTAGATCCATTGATTTCTTAACTTCAGGCTAACATAAAGAGCTTGGTATGACAGGATGAATTTATTACAGTTCAAACAAATGTTTTAGGGATGCATGGAGAGATTAATGGGGTGTACACTTAATTGCATCAGATCACTATACAATTAGATGACATTTCATCTTAGTTACAACCAAACAACCCTCCTCTTCATCCTTTAAGTCCTCCTCCTCTCAACACTAACAACTCCAATCTTGGTCTAAAACTAATGTTTCCAAAAGTGGACATGCATAAGTTTGATGGTAAGGATCTTCTCACTTGGATTACCCAAATTTAGAATTTATTTGATCTGTACCAAACTCCTAGTTTTCAGAAGGTGATAGTGGTGTCTCTATATCTGAAACCTGAGCAATTCATTTGTTATCACTGGTTGTGTGCTCAAAATAAAAAGAATGGTGCTCTTATTACATGATTTATTTTCACTGATGAGTTATTAGCTCATTATCAGAATAATGTATCTAAGAACTACTTTAGCTAGTTAGCCAAATTACATCAAACAATAACTATGAGGGATTATATTAATCAATTTTAGAATCTATCCTTACGAGTGGAAGATGTCACTGAGGAAATTTGATTGATCTCTTTTTGGATGGACTCAAAGATAATATCCAATTGGAGGTTTGGATATTTAACCCATCATTTGTATTAGAAGCTATCCCAAGGGCATGCATGGTAGAAGAAAAAGAAATGGTCAAATAAAAAACTTTCACTATTGGTCATGATCACACCTTTCTATAACCATCATTTCCTCAACCCACCCGATTGACACCTCAACAAATTCAGGAGAGATAAAGGGTTGTGTTATGGTTATGATAGAAAATGAAGCAAAGGACATCATTGTGTTAAAAAAAATCTATTTTACATCGAAGGTGCCAATGAGGATGAAGATGATGAGGAGGTAATTGGTGAGGATGCAGAAGGACCTGAGGAGTAATTTGAAGAATCTCAGCCTAATATTTCCTATCATGCCCTTTTATGTTTAATTACTCCCCATACTCTTAAGGTGGTGAGTTTCCTTAAGAAAAAGAAGGTCACTGTATTGATTGATTCTAGAAGCACACACAACTTCATCAATAGTAAGTTGGTTACTTATTTGAACTGTTGCATTTATCCTACTCCAGACTTTTAGGTCATGATTGGAGATGGTGGTACTGTCAGCTATTCAAGAAAATGCCATAGTATTAAGTTGGCCATGGGAGACTACTTATTGTATTCTCCTATATTTTCTATTCCCATGCGTGGAGCTGACATTATTATGGGAGTACGGTGGCTCACCACATTGGGCATATTGAGATAATTTTCTAGGAATTATTCATGCACTTTCTTTTCGAGGGAAGGACATTTGAGCTAAGGGGATTAAGGGATAAATCTCCACAATTTTTTATCTCCCATAAAATGATTAATATTCTCTAAAAGGGTGATGAAGGATTTGTAGATAATTTATTTTTTAGTAAAGTCCAATCAACTTAGCCATCTACAACTCCAGATCTACAACAAGTGATTGACAATGATTATGTTGTTTTTGGTGACATGCCAAAAGGACTTCCACCAAACTGCATGCATGATCATGCCAACAAAATTATTCCTAATAGTAAACCACTCAACATCAGGCCATACACATATTCATGTGCCTAGAAAAGTGAAATTGAAAATATGGTATTAGAGATGTTGGACACATGAATCATTCTCCACAACCAAAGCAAATATTATTCACTAGTTGTCATGGTGAAAAAGAAAGATGACACTTGGAGGATGTGGCCTGACTATAGAGAGTTCCATTATAACACTATCAAATATAAGTTTCATATTCTTATCATTGATGATTTTCTAGATGAATTTAATGGTGCTCTTTATTTTACCAAGTTAGATCTGCATTCTAGGTATCATCAAATCTAGATCTGTGACGAAGACACACCCAAAACAACTTTCAAAACTCATGAGCGCCATTTTGAGTTTATGGTTATGCCTTTTGGTCTAAGAAATTCACCATCCACCTTTCAAAGTTTGATGAATACTATTTTTAGGCCATTTTTTGACGAAATTTGTTCTAGTGTTTATTGATAATATCCTCATTTACTGTAAAAATAGGGAAGACCATTTGTAACATGTGAAACAGGTACTCTCAATTCTAGAACAACTTTAGTTGTATACCAAGCCTTTCAAATATAATTTTAGAGCTCGTGAGGTTGAGTATTTGGGTCATATGGTTTCTCATAAAGGGGTGAAAGGGGATCCTAAAAAATCCAAGCAATGGTGGACTGGATGGTTCCTAAGACACTCAAGCAACTAAGGGGATTTTTGGGGATAACTGGTTACTATCATATGTTTATCAAAATTTATGGTAGCATTTCATCCCCACCCACCTCTTTATTGAAGAAAGACTACTTCTAGTGGATTGATATACCTACCAGGGCATTTGAACAATTGAAACTGGCTATGTGCACTACTCCAGTGTTAGCCACTCTTGATTTTTCTAAGACTTTTGTAGTTGAATATGATGCATCAGGATATGGTATGGGTGTTGTGCTTATTCAAGAAGGTAGATCACTTGCATTTAAAAGTTTCCAACTAAAGGTTAAAAATTAGATCAAGAACATATATGAGAAGGGAATGACGGACATTCTACATTCAATCAAATAATGGAGATCTTATTTGATGGGTCATCACTTTCAGGTAAAGATTGATCATGATAGTCTCAAATATTTTTTGGAATAACAATTGTCATCAAAAGAACAATATAAATGGTTAATTAAGATGGTAGGATATGATTTTGAAATATTCCACAAGAAAGGCAAGGAAAATATTGTGGCATATGTACTATCTAGGAGGGATGAATCGGTTGAAACATTGTTGTGTGCCATGACCATTTGGCAAGCAGATTGGCTAGAGGAAGCAAGATCAGAATGAGAAAATGATAGTGCTACCCATGATTTGATTCATAATCTTTAGCAAGGTTTGGGTGGATTTGAAAAATTCACATTGAAGGGTAATGCATTATGGTATAAATACAAATTATACCTATGGAAGAATTTTTTTCTCAAATAAAAAATCCTTTAGGAACTTCATGCAACTCCACTTGGGGGTCATTTAAGATTTTTGAAAACTTGTCATAGAATCAAGCAGGAATTTTTTTGGGAAGGACTTAAGGGGGATGTCCAAAAATATGTGGTTGAGTGTATGATCTGTCAACAAAATAAAGGTGAGACCATAAAAACCCTAGGTCTTTTGAAGCTTTTATCCATCCCTAGCCAGTGTTGGGAAGAGGTGTCTATGGATTTAATTATAGGGTTACTGAGATCTGATGGTCAAAATGTTATCATGGTTATTGTGGATCATCTCAAGAATTATGCTCATATTTGTTCTTTATCACAACCATTTGTTGTTAGTACATTAGCTTTTGCTTTTCTCAATATATGATCCAAAACTCAGAAGTTCTGGTTGACGAATATTTCAATAGCACATAAACAACACAATAACAATGGATTCTTTGAGAAGAGATGTCGTATTACTTAACAACCGCAATAAAAATATAGGATTATCTTTGAAAAGAGATGTTTTGTTGAATTAAAAAAATTGTAGATACAAAACATACGCTTATCTCTAAGAAGAGATGTCTGCTTTCCCTTTTCATATTACAATGCATTTATACATATTTTGAAAACATCAAGAGATTGAGTGGCTCGAGGAATTAACAGTGACCTTTTAAGAATGAGTGGCTCAAGAGAAATAATAGAATTAAAATAGTATAATGCTCGAGGACATAATGGCTTGAGGAAATAACTGTCATCGATAATGGTCACCCAAATGGTTGCTTGGGTCATTTCTGCCACCTGAGTGGTCACCCAAAGTGTTGCCCAAATCATTCCTCCCTCCTTAAAAAGCAATGGTCCCCATCACATCACTGTTCCCCATCAGGAGTGGTATTTATGTCTTGATTTGATTCCCAATGCACACTTGGAAGGGACTGTGGTTTCTATAACTGTGTGGGGTCTGATTGTTCACCATTTTTGTCTGACCATTAGTTTGTGGATGGAAGGCTGTGAACTTCTTTAGCACGGTATCTATTTAATTTTGTTGTTGTGTTGTAAGGGCTGTAACATCGGCCCTTTTGGATTCCTGTGGCTTGACCACCATGAAAACAAATTTCTTGGTGCTAAGTAGAGAGACAAATGTGGAAGGTGGTACTTTTGGTACCCTATAGCATCGTGTTCCAAGAGTGAGAGTGATTTGTCTAGTTCTTGATTCGTATATACCATGTTGATCATACATGAATGGCTAACCAAAGAGTACATCACAAACATCTAGATTGACCATATCACATAAGACCTCATCTTGGAAAGGTTGTATTGCATATGAGAGAAGACATTGGTGGGTGACATGGAGGTCTCTCCCTGGTCTCAACCATCTAATACTATATGGTTTTGGGTGAGGCTTCATGGACAAATTTAGGATTTTCACAACACTAGTAGAGATTAAATTCTTTTGACTTCCGCTATCAAGAATGAAATGTAGAGGCTTACCTTTCACCCATAACTTAGAGTGAAACAACCTTTCCTTGTCATCTAGCATCTCATCGTGTGTCTGTGATGAAGCTACAATGGCTTCAAGATCAGCATCTATAATTTCTTCTTCAACCTCTTTGACTGCAGGGTCTGTATGAGGTAGAGTAGTAGATGTTGAGGATGGTGACTCAAAAAGTAGTGATTTGATAGCTCGAAATTTTTCTTTGGAGTGAGTTCTAGATTTGTGATAACCACACCAATTCCCAGTCTTTCTTTCCTTTTGCTTCCAATTTTGGCCTCATGTTTGACCTTCTTTATCACTTTTCCATTTTGAAGATTGATTCTTTATATCCATTCTTCCATGCTTCTGCTCAATCTTTACTGTGAACTTGTATGCCTCACTGATGGTTTCCAAATTGAAGAGTTCCATTTCCCTCGGATGTACCATTGTAGTCCACCATGATATTTGAGAGTTTTATGTTTCTCACTTTCTTGAATGCCCAATCTTATAGACAAAGAATGAAAAGTGTCTATGTAATCTTGCTCAGATTGTCCTTGCCTTGGCGAAGTTGTTCCCACTGTATGTATAGATCATCATACACGCCGATGGGATAGTATTCTTCTTTTACTGCTTCCGTAAAATCATCCCAGGTGGGTTCCACCCCAAGGCCAATGATATCCATATTGAACCTCTTTTTGTACACTTCCCACCAGTTTTTCATGGGCAATGATGATTTCAAAAGAGCAAAAGTGATATTTTCTCCATTGGTGAACTTCTTTACAGAGAAGTAGGATGACAGTTGATCCAACAAATTTTCCACTACAACAGCATTGATTTGCCTTCAAATGTGGGAATATCAAAATTTACCTGAACCTTGAAGGGTGTTGGGGCACTAAAAGGAAGCTCCCTCGATGAGGAGCCCGGATGTGTAGCCATGGAGCCAAAATTTCCCATCGGAAGTGTTTGAAGAATTTGAGCAAATTGTTGGAGCATCTGCGCTTATTGCCATTGGAGAGCTTCATTCACCATTTCCTTAAAAGGATTGGATATCTCAGTGTCATCCACCATTTGAGGTGATTAGGGTGCACAGGTGGAGCATTTGGAAGCTCTGTCACTTCCCCCCAAGTTTCCTATATCCTAACCTCGTCCTCGGGAACATACATTCTCAAGACAAACTGATCTGATACCACTGATCCAAAACTCAGAAGTTTTGGTTGAGGAATATTTCAATAACACATAAACAACACAATAATAATGGATTCTTTGAGAAGAGATGTCATATTACTTAACAACTACAATACAAATATAGGCTTATCTCTGAAAAGAGATGTTTTGTTGAATCAAAAAAATTATAGATACAAAACATACGCTTATCTCTGAGAAGAGATGTCTACCTTCCCTTTTTGGGTTACAATGCATTTATACATATTTTGAAAACATCGAGAGATTGAGTGGCTCGAGGAATTAATGGTGACCTTTTAAGAATGAGTGGCTCGAGAGAAATAACAGAATTAAAATAGTACAACACTCGAGGACATAATGGCTCGAGGAAATAACTATCACCGACAATGGTCACCCAAATGGTTGCTCATATCATTTTTGCCACCTGAGTGGTCGCCCAAAGTGTTGCCCAGATCAATATAGTTCAGACACTACATGGTACTCCTAAGATCATTGTTAGTGATAGAGATTGCATTTTCACTAGTAATTTTTTGACTAAATTATTCGCATGTTTGGGTACCAAGCTGGCTCATAGTTCATCCTATCATCCTCAATTAGATGGAAAAACTGAGGTAGTCAACAAATGTCTAGAATGATATCTCTATTGTTTTGTTTCTAATAAACAGGATAAGTGTGTTCATTGGTTGCCACTTGTTGAATGGTTGTATAATAATTCTATTCATAGTTATTCCAAAATGTCTGCCTTTGTGGCCTTGTATGGATACCACTCTCCATCCATCACTTTAACCTTAAAATTCCATCCTAAGGTTCATATAGTTGAGGAATAAATTCACCATCAATAGGAGGTCCTTACAAGTTTGCATGAAAATCTAGCCATGACCTAGAATCACATGAAGCAACAAGAAGATCAACATATGAGTGAGAGGAATTTTGACATTGGTGATTAGGCCTTTGTTTGCTTGTAGTCATATAAAAAAATGTCCTTAAAGCAATATAAAAAGGATAACAACCTATCCACTAAATATTATGGGCCTTATCAGATCTTACAAAAAATTGGTAGTGTGGCCTACAAGTTAGAGTTTCCTTCATCCACTCACATACATCCAATATTTCATGTATCATGCCTAAAGAAAGTCATTAGACATAAAGTTGCTACTCAAACTGAGTTACTAGAATTGGATGAGGAAGGGAGTTATTCTCGATATTGAGGTGATCCTTTAAATGTGTACTAAGCAACTATGGTCTAGAGCGATTAAGGAGTACTTGATCAAATGGAAGAATCTGCCATATGAATATGCCACTTGAGAGGATGAATCATTTGTGCAATAACATCTAAAGTTGATTTAACATTGAATATAATGTTGTTTTAAATGGAAGGGGCATGTTACACCCTTAACCTTTGGCACATCTAGGGATATGTGTGGCTGACTTGTAGCTTACATACCTCTTTTATATTCTTATTACATTTCTCTATGTTCTTAGTTAGGTCAGCCTATGGAATAACCATGGCTAAGTAGACTATATATAGGAGGTAGTGGCTAGTCTTTGAACATCACATTAAGTATTCAAATTTTATTGCATTGTTGTAGAGGTTGCCCTCTCGAAGTAGCTCTGCTATATTATCCAGTATTCTACTCTGTTATCAATTGTTGTTATGTGATCTATTATCTTTGCTTATTCTATGTGATATATAATTATTCTATATGAACATCTAAGTAATTTACTTATAGAGTCTTTAATATGAATTTTTCCTCACCAAAATACCTTTCTATTACATCTAACGAGAACTAAGATAGAGTTTAGATGCAAAATTTATGGTTAGGGGGAACTTGGACCTTGCTTTATATTGAAAGGGTCAGATCCCAATAGCCTCTCGATAGTGTGTTGATATTTTTGGCATGACTTTTGAACCATTGCTCTGATTTATGACCTGTTTATGGTGTTCGAAAGTTAATTCCAATATGGATGTGTTGAAAGAAAGTTTAGATAAATAAATTCAGATGACCCAGATGAAGACAAGGTCAAAGAGATGATGAAGAGATTTTATGAGGGTAGTAGTCAGCAAGTGACATAAGAGACTCCTTGATTTGTAGTTTTTAAAACTACATTTTGACATGTTCTCTTTTATAGTTTTAAACTACATTCTGGCATGGGTATTTTTTAAGTTTTTAAGATGTAATGTGTGCACTTTGAAAATCTCAAAATTTACCTTAAAATGTGTAACTAATTCTATTTTTAGGATAATGCTTTATTAAGTCAAAGGGTGAAGGCTTACACCTTATGAGTTATAAATAAAAGGCATGCAAGCCTTTAAACAAATGTTTTTTTTCTTTCCTATTTGTGTTTGGGTGAGAACATGTGGTAACTTTGTATGTACATACACTTTTCCAGATTTATAAATATGATAATACAAACAAGTGTGATGAATGTTGATTTGAAGAGGTGTTAATGTTATTTGGTTATGGAATGTGCTTTATTGTTCACAGTTAGAGGTATTCATTAATGCTTCAATGTTTCTTTGTTGCATGCAAATCTTTGACAATGCAAACTTTGGTGTTGTAAATATTTTTGGATGGACTTTGTTCCATATGTATACAATATGAATGTAAAAATGTCTTCATACTTCCAGGTGACCTTCATCCTCCATGTATTTGTTTTATGTGTTCTTGTTTTCATTTTAGAGAAAGGGTTCCTCTTCATTTTATATTCATTTTTTTGGGTTACTCAAATTGTGCTTTGTATTTACTTCATTGTGGATTTTTCCTCTTTTTCCTTCTTCTTCCATATCCCTCTACTTCTTTTCATTATTTTTTCCCTTTTGTTTCCTGTTAGTGATTTTTGGTTAAAAGTACACAAAAATCCCCAAAAGACCCATATCCAAAGAGGGAACTACCCCTCCTAAATGCAAAATAAAATGACCCTTTCCATGGTGTTTCTCTAATGTTGTGAGTTTATGCCACTGCTTGTTGGGTGAGTCACTAAAACTAATGAAAAAAGCATAGTGACATAAAATATTGCCAATAGTTTTTGGTGACTCCGCTAGGGATCGAAGTGCCTTTTTCATTCAATTTTCAATATTTCAAGGAACCTTCCCTGGAATGGAGGTTGTCAACTCTTTTGATTTGAAATACCTAGTGTCTTACACTTTTTGATTCATGTTATGGTGTTGTTTTTACCTATCCCATGGGGTAACCATTTTGTTCCTTTGGCTTTGTATTAATACAAAAAGTTACCTTCAAGCTCAAGGAAGAGATTTCCAAAATTACCTAGAGAAGACTATCAAGATGTGGATGATCACATTCGATCTTTCACCATGGCGTGTGACATTCTTGGAGTTCGTACAAAAGATGTCTCTATTAGACTTTTTTTTGAAACCCTCATTGGACCTTTTACTGATTGGTTTAGGCATTTGAAGGATAGATGCTAAGGAAATATAATGTAAAATAAAATGAAGAAGTCTCTCTTAGACTTTTTGTTGTAAAAATTGAGATTGAAGATGATCTAATTTTATTTGGGAAGCTAAGGAAATATAATGTAAAATATATTTCAAATTTGACAGACAATGAATACACAATGGGACATGTCACAAAGAAGAAAAATTTCATCACAGAGAATTACAATTCTCCAAAGAAGACAAGTCAAGAAGAAAGTCCCAATCCTATGAAACACTATTCAAAAAGAAATTAATGTAAAATACTGCTAGTATCCCTTGATTGTTTCAATTATACAACTTTTATTAAAAAATATTTCTCTTTGGAGCCTATAATTAAACCTTAAGATGGAAAAGCTGATGGAACATATCATTTACAATGTGAGGATAGTGATGATGAATCATAAATATTTATCTGTGATGAAGATAATGCTACTTTTTTAGTTATTCATGAAAACAATGCTCATGGTTATATTCAATCAGAGGAGTTACTAACATGTTTCACTTTTTCAATATCAACATTTGAAATTTTTCCTAGCAGTACCTTCTATGAAGAAAAACTCAGAATTGATTCTTCACCAATGTTCTATTCTTCCTCTAAAACCCAACACCTTATTGAAGGGATTGAACATGATCTTCATAGTTTTGACTCTTATTACCAATCATCACTCTTGGAGATGGAAAATTTCACTTTATAATTGGATCAAGAACACATCAAAATAAAAGAGTCAATGATGATCACAAGTGAATACTATGTACATGAAGAGCTCTCAATGAATGACATGGTGGAAAGAAAGGTATAAGATGATCATCAAATTCTACAAATATACATATGGCTAGATGAAAAGTATGAAGATGAACCAGGGGAAATAATTTTCCCAATATACATACAACCCAAGTATGAGACATTAAAGGTTCTCATAAAAGGTGAAGAACAAGTAGTTATATGGGAAAAAGCTAGAAATCACCCTCTTTTTGAAACTTTTTGTTTTGAGGTCTTATCTTTGTTAGTTCCTATAGTTTTATCACAACATTTTACCTCAAACATGTTTCCCTCTCTAAATAGAAAACAATTTGATAAATGTTTCCCCATTTTATTTCACATCATGATAATACTAGTTACCATTCTTCTGGAGAAATATCTACCATGTGATTTCCACCCGAAGATCAACACATGGCTAGCATTGTACCTCATCTTGAACTATGTTAAATTCTTCCTCTTGGTTGATCATGTGACACTCTTTCATTTAGGATCATAATTTTATGAACTCATTACTGGGTTTACATAGTCTGGTTGCACTTATTGGATCCTTTGTAAATAGTTTTTGTTTTCCCATTTTTGTTTTCTTTCTTTCTTTGTTTTATTTTTGGTGTGTGTGTGTGTTTTTAATAAATGCAACAAATCTAGTAGTATTGAAGCAATCCTGGTGAGTTAAAGATCAATGGATCCTCTAAAATGAATAATGAGTAAGAAAATAAGCAAAATTATCAAGGCAAGTACCTATCTTAGTAACACATGTTCATTCCCATGCAATTAAGATAGGCCAAATGTTTACGAATTGGATGGATTAAAATGAAAAAGGCATAAGTCATTAAAAATATCTAGAGTTTTCCTACATTTCACTAGGGAATGTGGTCCCACAATCAGATCCAGTTGTTGTCATGAATTTTTACACTTCATAATAACACACCCAAACATGCTCTTATAGGTGATTAGAGGTAAAACCAAAAATAGGGAAAAAAAAAATTAGAATAAAGATACCGACTCCATAGCCCAATGGACAACGTTTGATGAACCCATTCATAATTCTACTCATAGATAAATCTACATGGGGAATTATGCATAATTAATTTTCAAGAATTGGTGTTCATCATGTTCGATGTGCATTATATCCAACATTCATTACATTCATCGCTCATTGAATTTGGGCTTAGTAGTTTTAGTTTTTTGGAATATATTAAGACATGGTGCTTATTATTCCTCATCAAAATACCTTTCCAATGCATCTAACACGAGCCAAAATAAATTTTAGATGCAAAATTTATGGACAGGGGGAACTTGGACCCTGCTTTATAGCTATCAAAACTTTGACCTGCTTTCACAACTACCTCCTTCTACACTACTAGACCTCAAATTTCCTCAATAAAATTTATTGAGTTTGGGACCATGAATCCTTAATATATAATATTCCTCATCAAAATACATTTCAAATGCATTGAACGAGAGCCAAAACAAATTTTAGATGTGAAATTTATGGATAGGGGGAACTTTAACTCTACTTTCCAGCTGTCAGAACTTTGACCTACTTTCATAGGTACCTCCTTCTGCACTACTTTTGGACCTCAAATTTACTCAAGAAGGTCTATTGGGTTTGGGACGATGAGTCCTGAAGATAAGATGTTCCTCATCAAAATACCTTTACAATGCATCTGATGAGACCTAAAATAGAGTTATTATGTGAAATTTATAGATAAGGTGAACTTAGACCCTACTTTGTTTGTAGGGTGTAAAAGTAAAAAATATGCACACTTACAATTTTAAATGTTAAAGTAGCCTTGGAAGTAGCCCTAAACCCTCTTAGGACCAACCTACACCTATCAGGCCTAAACCAACCAATATCATCTTAGTTGCACCTAGCTGAGTAACCCTAGCCTTTATGACCCTATCCCTATAGACCCTAACCTTCGATGGCTAGGGTGACCATTGACGGTCATCTTTGGGGACCCCTGATCATTAACAATTAGGATCCAACTTCTCACAAAGAGCATACAAGATCTACCACCCCTTTCCTACATATAAACTTGTCTAATTTGTGTTATGAGCCTTTGTATGCACAAATTATATTTAGATGACCTAGTTACACCTTCACTTCCACCTCTTGCTTATGCTTATAAGAGAGAGAGGCCTGGGAGGTCAAATCTATTTGCAATAATTATCAAGAGTTAAAACATTTAGGAGTTTTCTTTTATAGGTCAATTAGTGTCATTAGCATTATCAGCTATCTTATTGAGAGCCAACTTATCATCATCTCTCAACCAAGATTTTAGGTACCATTACTCTAATAGAATCAAGCCAAATTCCAGTAATAGGTTAACTACATCAACCACCCACCCAATTGACTTCTATTAAGACATGTACTTGTTGATTACTATTCACATACTTTTATTCCATTTCATAATCAATCTAGCCCTTACCTAAATCTCAAAATTCATCTATGAAATCCCATCATCTTTTGTTGATCAAACCCCAAATTCCATAGTCAACTCTCGATGGTTGAACCCAACCACCAATGATCAGGCCTAACCATCAATGGTTACCCCAATCATTGATGGTCACTCATGGAAAAAATAACAACACACTAATTTCACCCACTCATACCCAACTAAAAATCATTTTTTATGTGTTTTTGACCACTAACAGACCCCCTTCTAATTTTTTGAAGCATACCCTGACTTGTTAGCACTAGTATTAATTGGTTTATCACTAATTAGATAATTTCTATTCAATTTTTCTAGCAAGATTTTTTGTATTCAATTTCAATACCTTTTGATTATTGATGCAAGTACATTCTTTCCATTTTATCAACTTGATTGTTTAAAACATGTGGATTGACAACCCCTAGGAAGTTCTCACTTTTGGGATCTAGCTATCGCTAGACAATCCACCCAACTATTTGTCTAATAAACAAGTTTTCTTTAGTGCTTTCTTATATGCAGATTTTCTTCCCAAGCCAAAGAGGAGATCTTCACAAACTTCTAATTCATTTCATGCACAACCAAATAAGTTTTTCAACCATACCCATATCGAGTTTCTTTTCTCTCTTTCTTTACAACTTAAGCAAAAATTTACATGAAATATTCTGGCATGCCTAGTAGGACCTAGAGTCTTTATTCACATTTTATTTGCATTTGTATGCTTTCCTCTCTATCTGTGCTTAGAATTGAAACTAAAATTTATTTTGGGCTTAAAATCAACTGCATTCATTGCTTTCTTTTAATAGTGGTTCACTTTGAATTAAATCACAATAATCTTATCATAACATCACCTTTGTTGCACACACTAGCCATACCACTTTCATCAATCAAACATCAAAATAATTTGAGACAAGGATCGATTGAGATTTCATCACCTAGCAGTCACCTTACCCATTCTTGACAATCCTATTTGGAGGTCATTACCAATAGGATAACCAACTCAACTCTCTAGTTGAGTATAAACTCTAGACATCAATATATATATATATATATATATATATATATATATATATATATATATATATATATATATATATATATATTGGCTAAGCACCCAACACCCTTATCATTGTAGGACTATGAAGTGAGGGGGTATGCCCCAATACCAAGCCACATATTGATTCCAATACAGATTTCTTTGAGCACCTAAACAACCCAAAACCAGCCATAGACTGCTTCTATAGTACCTAATATACAATCCAACTTCTATCACACATTCTCATAAAAGAAGGCATAAGCCAAAAGTGAGATTAAAACTAACCTCTAGGCTTAAACATACTTCATAGTGTATATCTTGATTGCCTTGATCATTTTATTATCTTCTTGTTTGAGTGGTGAGATTATTATTGCTTTTCCCCCCCTTTTTCTTATATGGTTCTCACTCGCTAGCAGTGAAGAGACCTAGTAGAGCAAAATTAAATAGCTTCCTCTACCTCCTCATCTATGGAGTACATTTTTGAGGTAGAAGATTCACCTCATCCATTGGGAATCCCTACTTTCCCTTGAGTGTTTCCCCAAGGTGACATGGACTTTACCTCTTTTTTAGATAATAATCCAGTTTCCCTTTAGCACTATCTTGACACCTTTTCTCATCATATCTTGATTTCAATTCCACCTCAAGATCCTCCTTATGGCATGCCATCCTACCTTATGAAGGGTATCCTTGTTACTATGATCACCACCAAAGCTTTGACCACCCAGGAATCTTTGTCTACTAACCCCTTTGAAGCTATGATTGAAAATCAACCTATCCAACCAACGATTGCCCTTACATCTTCTACCCCTACTAATGGCTCTTTTACCTTGGTGATAACCCAACCATTAACCCATCATACTCCACTTGTAGCTGGAGTACCCACCACCTACATTACCAACCTCCCCTCTATTAAAGCTAGCCCATTGATCCATATCCATTTACCAAGATTAGGGGTATCTATCCCTTCTTCCTCACCACCCATTAGCATAAAGGTCACTACCTCACCTCTTATCACCAACCCAACTACCACCCATGCCTAATCCATAGGGACTTCTTAGCAGTTACCCTTTGCACCCAATCTAGGATACATCCCTAACCCACAAGGGTATGTACCCACTACCTAACCACCATCATCCACTTACCCTACCCAACCTCTAGCATCCACATTCCAATATGTGGCAGCCTCTCAACCACCAAATAATTACCAATATGTTGCCTAACCTCAACCACACTATCAGCCTTATAATCCATTTGGTGCACCACCTCAAACCGACCTAATGAAAATGCTCATGGACAAGATGACCAACCTTGAGTCATCCATTTTAGGGGCTCATAACATCCTATCCTATGATTATATTTATAATGAATCTATTCATCCTTTTATCCCCATCAAACCTTACTCTCCTTAACGGGATCTTCCAAAATTTACCATATTTAAAAGCATGGAGGACCCCTAACAACACCTTATTGCTTTCAGACATGCATGCTACATGATTGCTTATGATGATGCCCTTCTCCTTTGAACCTTCCCCATGTCTTTATTCGGCCCAACACTTGACTGGTATAGTACCCTCACCAAGCATTCCATCTTTTCTTTCACCCAACTAACACAATTCTTCTTAGATCACTTTTTCATTAACATTTCCAAGGTCTTTAAGATGGACCTCTATTCTATTAGGAAATTAAATTATGATTCCATTGCCAATTTTGTTGCCCATTGGAGAAGCTTGATTAATCAACTTTCATTTTCCCTGCCTCAACCTGAACTTATAGAATTTTTCACTTGAACTTGTGCCAAACATATATCTTCTACACTACATGTCTAAAACTTCAACACCTTTGATGAGGATTTTACCATGGCACGTAAGCTAAAAAAATGAGCCATAAATGAGGATAAATTGAAGTTATGAAACAAGAACTCTACCTTCAAGACCAATGAAACCTCTTCCTCCAAATTAGGTAACCAAGCCAATACTAGAATTAAGACCAGGGGAATCATGAATGCTGTTGTCCTTAAAACCATCCCTCTACCTAATGTCAATAAACAAAATTCTCCCATTACCTCTAATCAAAATGTAAGGAACCCAAATCGGATCAACCAAAAATAATTCACTCCACTTAGAGAATCTTATACCCCAGTTCTAGAAAAGCTATTAAAAGCTAACGTTATACAACTTCCACCCATCAAACCTTACCAACAGTTTGATTCTTCTCATCTATCACCTACTTGGTACAATGAAAATGACCTCTATGCTTTTATTTAGGTAATTGGACATGATGTCAGCTGATGTAATACTTTTAAGCATGTTATTTAGAGTCTTATCAACAAAGGGGAACTCATGTTAGATAATCCTAATGCCCCTCAAAATTAATCTCTTGACATCTTCAAAAAACCTTTTCCCAACCATGCCCTTGTTAAAGCTATGGACACATAGGCTGAATGCTCTCATAATACCCACACTGTCAACATGGTTCACAATACACCTACCCATGAGGACTCAATCATCTAATCTACCCATTCCTCCCCCACCTCGCTTACCAAGGTAATGGAGTCACCTTACCCTCCTTTCGATAGCTAATCCAAAGAAGTTATTTTCTCCCTAGCTACCCTCATAAAATATTTGGAATCATCACATACTACCTCAACTAACACATCTGGGTAAATCAACATTCCTAATTCACCACCTCCACCAACTACCTAACAAACTGCTACTCTTATGGATATTGTTCCTAAAGGAGGAACATTTATACCAATGCCTCCCATGAATGAGCAATTTATCTCAACCTTACTTACCTTAGCTCAGGAAATAAACCAACTTGCCAAACATATTCCCTGACCTACAAGTCTATCTTTTGCATCCACTACCCATGGAGAAAAACTAGTACACAAACCTTTTTCTACATTAGTGCAGAAATTAGAATTTTCCCTAAAACCAAACATGGATTGGATCACTTTATGGAAATAGTTAGGGCTCCCCCTCATTACCAGAATTGAAACTTCTAGCATGCCCCTAACCAAATAATCCTCATATCTCCACCACCTCTTAAACCACTTTGAACTTCTACCAACACCCCACCTCCTTAGTTAGCCAAAAAAGCTACCACATCACTAAACAAACCTTTCAAAACTCTTGTTGCCTTCCTTACTCAGAGTTTGGTTCACCCATCCTTGAAAGTAGATTTAACTTCACCCAAGCCTATACCTAGGTCTCAACCCACACCAACCAAGAGGATGAAAACATTGACGAGATGCATGACTAAGCCTCTACATCCCTCTACCTTGAACTCTATCTTAGGGCCTCACCCTTCCACTTTACTTTAAAATCAACCCAACTTCAACATATGTTGCTCACTACCATTGATTACACTAGCACATTTATTATCTAATGCACCGGTCCTTCCCAAATTACAACTGGTTAGACCACCAAACTTAACCACCCTAACTACCAATATACCTTGACCAAAACTGTCAACTAGAAAAACCACCTTACCCAAACCATCTTTCACCAAACCTATTGCCACCAACATGACCATATTACCAACCCAAACCATGAGCCCTAAAACCTTCTTACCTATAGTAGAATCCTATATAACCATTCTTCAAAGATTATTGTAGACCTCCAGCCTCACATTAACTCCTATCAAACCTTTTGATCCTCTTAGTTTGAAGCCAACCTGGTACAATGACCATCAAATATGTTCCTATCATAGGAAACCTAGGTAGGACATGGAGAACTGTAAAGCTATCCAGGCCATTATACACAAACTCTATGACAAGGATGATCTTTTGGAAGATGACCTTCCATCCATTCCTCCACCATTACACCCAACAGTGAGCCACTAACACATTCTTAATCCCCCACTCTCACCTTAGAGTTATGGAGAATATACCTAACCACCCATCACACCTTGCCCCTCAATCCATACCATTAATGTGGTCACATGATCACAACAAAATGGTAAAGGGAAGGCCAAAGTTTCTATTCCATGGACATACCCACCAACTAACCCTAAACTAAACTAGATCCAAACCTCCATGTCTATAACTAAGCCCAAAGTTACCATTTTAGGCATAACAAAGGCTAACCCCTCTAAATCCATTAAGAGGGTCATTCTTAAATAACTCCATTAGACCCCAACTAAGATGAGCCTTTGTGATCCCATTTCCACCTCACCCCACCATCATTAGGCCATGATCAAGGCTATGTAGGCCATTGAAGTCAGACTGGGGGATTCCCATCCTATAGAGGCCTTTATTGGTGCTCTCTAACTCTCCACCCTTATTACCTTTAAGGACTTGGAGATACCTTCTATCCACCCTAAGGACCCAAATCCCCCTCTCTTTATTATTACCCATATCAACCAAACCCACATCAAATAGGTTATGATCGATGGGGGAGCCAATATCAACATTATCTCTTCCCATGCTTATGAGAAACTCAAGCTATCAAACAATGTCATTTCTAAAAATTTAGCCATCCTTAGATCCTTTAATTCCACCATGACCACCACCTTAGAAACCATCATCCTTCATATTCAGATAGGACCTCGCACACTCCCCAAACTCTTCTATGTGGTCAAAGGTGAGTTCTAGTACAATGTTTTTCTAGGGAGACCTTATATCTGAGCCATGGGTTATGTACCTTCCACCTTCCATCATTGCATCAAGTTTGAACACAAAGGTCAAGTTGTTATCATACAAGCTAACCCTAACCCTTTTGTAGCATGTAATATGACCTACCGACCTAATGACATTCTCCTACCTCCATCCAAAGCACTACAAACAACCACCATCAAGCCCTCACCCATGGAAGTCAACACCATTATTTCTTCCCCTTCCACTAAGGCATCTACCAATTCATCTATCCTCATGAACTTGATACCTATCATTGATCCTTTGGAACCTACCTTCCAATGCCCTACCTTTGGAGAATACCGTCTCTTCACCCTTGATGCCCTCCTTACTCCCCAATAATATGGGAAACTCAACCACCAACTAGGTTATGACCCCAACATTAGAGTCATTAGCCCTTTGGGGCCTCTGAGATGTCAAACCCACTTTATCCATGGGGGAATTGACAAGCTACTTAATAGTACCACCACTCCCTCTCCATCTTAGCCATTCACCTCTACTTTCTCTTATTTGGACAACTCAGACTTTATCAAATTATACCTTCATAGGTGTGCTTAGCAGGGATTTGGTTTGGGATGATATAAACATGACCCACACATGTTGACCTTGATTGAGACCTAAAAGCCTCACAAGAATCATGGTATCAGCTTCATTCTACCCAATAAGAATAAATCCAAACAAATTACCCCTACCATTGTTGAAGAAGAGACCCCTTCCTCACCAACACCCCCTTTACCTATAGGTGAGGATGAGGACATCATCCCACCTAATTTTTTTTTGTCAACATGATTGCCCTTGACCCCTTGACTTATAAAAATGAAGGGGAATCCATATCCATCCCTTTGACCCATATTGAACTAGTGGGAGAAGACTCTCCTACCATTAACACTATTCATTGTTAGGATGATGATGTTATTCTCACCTGCCTTAGTGCACCTGATTCCTCCATCTACAAATATTACCTCTACAAACCTCAACCATGTTGATTGAATCTACCATGTACATTGACATAGGCACTCTGGACAACCCCCATATCATCAAACTTGGCCAAACTCTCACCCCTAAGGAATTATAGGACTTCTCTACCTTCCTCCAAGATTGTAGTATTAGATTCACCTAGTCATATGCCAACATCCCCAATATTGACGAAGCAATTACAACCCACAACATTATAAACAATTGTGATACCAAACCTGTTAGATAGAAACTTTGTTGAATATATCCTCACATAGCCCTCCTTGTCAAAGAAGAGATTCAATGCCTCCTTTTTGTCAACTTTATTCAACCCATTGATTATCCCTAATGGGTTTCAAACATCATGCTTGTCGTTAAAGCCACAAGGGGACTATGTATCTATGTGGACTTTCATGACCTCAACCTCACCTACCCAAAGGATGACTTTCCTCTACCTAGCAATGGCCAACTTGTTAATCTTATAGCAGACCATGAAATATTCTCTTATAGATGGATTCTCAAGTAATAATTAGATTTTGATTGCCCTTGAAGATCAGCACAAAAAACCTTTATCGCCCTATGGGGGAATTTATGTTACAGAGTCATGCCCTTCAGTCCTAAGAATGCTGGCATAACCTACCAATATACCATAACCTATATTTTCCATGACCTTATCCATACAATCATTGAAGACTATGTGGATGACCTTCTTGAGAAGTCTAAGCTTCAAAAAGACCATTTAGCCATTCTCAAGATTATCTTTGAGTGACTTATCCACTATCATGTCCACCTTAATCCTAAGAAATGTATTTTTGGGGTCTTGTCAAGCAAACTTATTAGCTTCATCATTTCCCTTCAAGGAATTGAGGTTGATTTGGCCAAAATCAAAGCCCTCCTTAAGATGCTACCTCTAACCAATCTTAAACAACTCCATAGCTTGTAAGGAAAGCTTCAATCCATTCATTTCCTCATCTCCCAACTCTCTGATCAATGCCAACCCTTCCACCACCTCTTGAAAAAGGATGTCTCTTTCAAATGGAATGTCGATTGTCAAAAGGCCTTTGATGCACTCAAAGGGTACCTACTATCTCTACCTATCCTTACACCTCCTAAGGATGACCAACCTTTTTACCTCTATATCTCTACCATAGACCATTCCCTAGGAGCAATGCTTGCCCATTAGGACAAATAACACAAAGAACAAGCCATTTATTACATTAGCCACACACTTATCAAATATGAGACTTGGTACACACATATCAAGAAATTATGTTTGGATTTAATCTTCATGGCCACCAAACTTCACCACTACCTTATTAACCACAAAACTTTTGTCATAACTAATATTGACCTCCTAAAGTACATGCACTCCAAACCATACCAAAACCAATGTATGGCTAAGTGGCTCATGATTTTAGCTAAGTTTGACCTTGAGTTCCTCTAGAAAAAATCAATCAAGGGGCAAGTCATCGCTAACCAATTGGCTGATGCACCCCTAACAAACACCCAACCTCCTCCTCTTGAATTTCTAGATGAGTCAATCATAATTCTATCTCAAGAAAATTTTACCAATCATGTAACCATGTTTTTTGATGGTTCCAAATGTCAGCGTGGTAGAGGGGCTAGCATCATCCTTACCCCCCTTATCAATGAACCACTTCCTTTGTCATTTAAGCTTGACTTCAAATGTACTAATAATGTGGTTGAGTACAAAGCTTGAGTAACAGGTCTCCAAATTGCCTTAGCCCTAAGAGTCAAAACAATCAATATCTTTTGTGACTCCCAACTTGTGGTCAACCAAGTCATCAACATTTACTAGTGTAAGAATGAAATGATGTAATTGTATAGACAACTAGTCACAAAAATCCTAGCCTCATTCAAACACTACCATATTTAACCCACCCCACGATCCACCAACAAGTTTATCAATACCATGGCTTTGGTCACCTCTTAGATCCTATCAGCACCCTCAAACTCCAAACTATCAGTCATTGCTTATCACCTCACTGAGCCCTCCTACACCTAATCAGACACTCTAACCATCTTTAGTGTGAAGGAGATCCTACCCAACCTTTGGTATCAACAAACTTTCAACTTCCTTTACCTTGGTGTAGTTCCCTCTGGCCTTTCTCAGAATGCTCATCAAACATTTATCTAGAGCACCTCTCATTATACCATTCTGAGTATAATTCTCTACAGATATGGTTTTGATGGCCTCCTATTTCGTTACCTTCATAGTTTAGAAGCCTCTCATGCTATCAAAGAGACACATGAGGGTATTTGTGGGGGCCACTTTAGTATACTCATAGTAGCTAAATGCATCATTCACTTGGGTTATTACTGGCCCACCCTTAACTAAGACTATTGTGATTATGTGAAAAGTGTGTCAAGAGTCAATAACATGCTAATTTACATCACACACCTAACAATAGTCTTCACTTTTTTGTATACTTTTAGCCCTTTTCACAATGGGGCCTAGACCTTATCGGTGAAATCAACCCCACTCTTCACAATGACATCATTTTATCATTACCGCAACTGAATATTTCACCAAATAGGTGTAGGCTATTCCTCTTATCTCAATGAAAATTGAAAAAATTATTAAATTTATCACCCACCATATCATCTACCATTTCGGTGTGCCCCATAAGATCATCATCGATAATGGAAAATATTTCAAAAACAAAAAAATTTAAGGCCTTTATGATGTATTTGGTATTAAACGTAGCTTTTAATCACCTTATCACCCACAATCAAATAGACAAGCTTAAGCCTTTAACAAAACCCTTAACAATATGCTTACGAAAATGGTTAATGCCTCAGGTTGGGATTGGCACTTGTACATCTCTTTTGCCTTATGGGCATATTTCACTAGCATTCAAACTCCTATAGGTGCTACATCTTTTTCTCTCGTGTTTGGAGCCAAGGATGTACTACCTCTTGAAGTCCAAATACCTTCTCTTCACATATCTTTACATGACCTTGTTTTGAAAAACAATTATGATTAAGAATATTTAGCTCAACTTGAGCTACTTGATGAGCATCATTTGGCTGCTCTTTCCCATATTCATGTCTATCAAGAATTAATCAAATGAGCATATAAAAAACACCTGAAAGTATGTGAATTTAATATTGGAGATCTTGTCTTGAGGGAAAACCAACATGTAACTAATATGGAAAAAATCAAAAGAGGCAAATTTTCTTTCAATTGGCTTGGACCCTACATCATTACCCATAAGTATAGATCAAGAGCTTATCATTTTTCCTCTCTCACTGGCAAACTAGAACCTAAGCCTCTTAATGCTTCACATTTGCATCCCTTTTATTGTTAGATAGGGATCAAAATCATCATTTGTATAACTTAAGCTCATCTCTTGCAACCATATTCATTTTACTTTCTTTAGAGATGATCAACTACAACTGAATCATGTGATTATTCATCACAATTATAGCTTAAACTTGAACTATGGATACCATGGCTCTATCCATAGCACAATTATCATAGTAATTTCCATCTCTTTGAGATTAGTTCTTATGGTCATTATTGCCTATACCTTCTTTTCACCTACTGAACCTTCATGT
Source organism: Torreya grandis (assembly GCA_037957365.1). Lineage (NCBI taxonomy): Eukaryota > Viridiplantae > Streptophyta > Pinopsida > Cupressales > Taxaceae > Torreya > Torreya grandis. Next base: position 1,641,043 of record JARHVA010001908.1, read on the forward strand.
CAACTTAGTTTTGCCTTCTTAAAGGTAATCCATTGAGCATGTATGAGCAAGTTTATGTCGAGCCAAATCAAACAAAGCAAAAGGCAATATCAAAAAAATAAAATAAATCATGGGGCATTCTTAACATTCACAAACTGCTCCCTTAAAGGATAACTATTGAAAACTTATTCAAAATTGTAAAACATAAGGTGGACTGCTCCGTTGAAGGACAACTATCAAAATCATTTGTACTAGGCACATAAACTTAGAACACTCCCTTGAAGGATGGTTGAGTGAAGCATTTGGCAAAGTTAGCAATTTCTTGGAAGCTTCCCTCATCAATTAGCTTCCTTGACACTCAAGCAAAAGTAAAAGCAAGAGAAAATGAATTTTAAAAGCTGTAATCAGCTCTCATAACAATAATAATTTTGGAAAGCTGTAATCATCTCTCCTTAGCAGAATTCCCTCATCGACCAGTCTACACTTTATATATGGACATATACTTATTTATACTACCTCTTTAGAAACATATGAAAAAGGCATACTAGTCTCCCTAATGGTTCTAATTTTACCCATTCTCCCTCCACATATCATATGCACAGGACTATGAGCTTACTTGACACAATGTAATCTAGAGGCCTATCTATCAACATAAGCATGCTAATATGAAGCATTGGAAAGGCTTATTTTCACTAACCTAATCCAAATTTGGGTTTCATGTTAGTTTTTACCAATGAAATGGCATCATGTTCATTTTCTTATCTTTTATTAGTTTATGTAGGCCTATCACTATGCACATTAATAATGAATATCACATCAAAAGCATGAACATAATAAACTTTGTCAATAAGCAATGGCATTTATCTGTCAATGAGTCAAACACAATGTAAACATATCATAGCAAACCATGAACATTAATCACATCATAAACCATAAGCATGTCATTACACCATCATAAGCATAAACCAAATAGTTGAGCCAAACATCAGGGCATATACCATTTCCCTTTTTAAATCCATAACATGTATCCATCCATAACATATCCTATCATAACCATGATCATAATCAAAGCATCACATGCATATGCTACTAAGTAAAACATCATAAACATAAACTAAAACCATAGGCCATAATCATATACCATAAGCAACTATCATATATAACATCATAAGAATCCATCATATACATCGAATCATCAAAAAATAATACATGTCATAATATGTCAAGTTATCTCAAAAACATATACATCTCACTACATTGACGCATAGGCTAGTATCAAAATAACATATCTCAACATCATCATGAGCTTGCACCACTACCACTAGACCCATCTATGATTGTACCTATACCTAGTGGTGGTCCCAATAGTACCCCCACCTGTCCACCTATAGAAGCCCATTGACTTGGAGTAGTTGTCAATGGCCCATCAACCAAGCTCACTCTATACTCTACATACCTTATAGCCTAAGGTAGCTAATCTAATACCATCACCTCATAATATCTGAGCTTTGTAATGGTAGCTAGATAACATGCTCGAGGCAATGTCTTTGGTGGCCCTCCTACTATTGCTACACCTACCCCAAACCTCTACTTGAGTAGATGTCTCTCACCTATAATGGTGGTGAGCTGACCCTATAATACCTGAATTTGGCCCTATAACATGGCCACCTATCCTTACAGAGCCTATACTTGAGCCTAGGCTATGGTTAATGCTACCCCTACCTATCCACCCTAGCCAATTGGATATACAGCCATTGATGTTACCCCTCCATCATCTCCACCCACATTCAAACTGCATAGATAGGTTGGTACCAAGCCATGTATCCATTTGTATAACCTACATCATCTATGGGAGCCCTAATAAGAAGCTCCTCAAATCCACCATCCAAAACTATTTGAATAGTCTGAGGCACCGATAATTGAACCTCTAAGTCTTACCTCTTATACCATGGATTTGAACTCGATACACCCTATAACAAACCAAACTAGCACCATACTTGATCAAAGGGAATCAACTCAACCTCACCCTCTTAGTGGCCCACTATCCACCTATAGCTCTGTATAGTGAGGGTCTTCCTCCTGTAGCCTGGCAAGATAGGGAATTATAGGTACAGTCTCCATATGATGTATGTAACTAATAATTCACCTAGGGTAGCCCTAAACCACTCAACATCATGTGCTTCACCTCTAGGCCCTAATGCAACATAATCATCCTTCCATGTCATAAATCCCATAAGGAACTTCAGCTGTGTGTACCCCATCCACAACAATCCAATAGGCCTTAGAACCTGAATGTGATCATAAGCCTAGTAGTGTAGAACTATGCCCATGATAATGCCATACCTCTTATGGTGTCTGAATCCCCATAGCTCTCTATAACTCTAGACCAACAACACTAAGACCCACCCAAATACTATTCTCCCAAGACATAACTCAACCAAACTAGCCAGTAATACATAGGGGAATCTCCTACTACTAGAATTTAGAACCCCAAAGCAAGTAACCATAATCATTAGCATCATGATAAGTCTCCTCTCTTTGGGAGCCCTCTCATATAGTGCTATATAATTAAACCCTCTAAAGTACTAGTGGACTTGGTTGCTTTCATCTCCATATAAATACTCAACATACTCATCCCACTCCTACTCAATCTGGTAGATCAACTCACCATGTAGTGGGAGATGAGTGATCCTATGAACATCCTATGGGAGAATAATCATCTCCCCAATTGGTAGTAAGAAGGTATTAGTAGTGGGATCCCATCTATCGATGAATGCTACTATCATGGATGCATCCCTAGGTATGTATTGGTAGTGCCTCATCTCGTATAGCCCTACTACCCCCATATGTGCCCAATCATCAACAATCATCCCCTCAATTAGTGCAAGGAAGATCCATGGCACATAGTCATGCATCTATATCTACTCCCAAGCCTACACCAAATTAAAATTCTTGGCTTAGATGCCAACCAGTCTCATCTACCCTATTTTTTAAATATACCCCTAACCCTACCATATTTGACCTCATCATAACCATAACCCATTTACCCCTTATGCCTAACCTATCTGATTAAACTTCAGGCCTAACCATTAATCTTAACCCTAAACCGTTAGACTCTAGGCCAAAACCATGCCTAAGCCTTAAACACCTTTAAAAACCCTACCTTATCATTGCTAATCATTAGTGATCATGTTGATTACTGATGGTTAAGGACCGCTAGTTCCTATGGTGTCAATCATTGATGGTTAGACTTGACCATCGATAGTTACCTATGGGCACTCCATGGCTAAAATACCCAAACCTACCATGGTCCAAAATCAAGAAATAAATTCACAAACACTACCCTACATAGCATCCCTAACTAAATATGCTACCCAAGAAACTACCCACCTTATCAATTTGATACTCTACCCACCCCATTTTCCAAAAACCCTACCTAGGGTATGCAAACCAAAACAATAAATTATTAGAGACTCCCCTCATGCAAACACAAACAACAACAACATCAAACATATCTACCAGTTTAGTGCACCCACTACCTCATTTCATGACCTCCTCCATGGTTTGAGCCCTTGAGCAGGTGCTCAACCACATCTTCATGCTCCCTACATCCTAGACCCAAAGAATCTAGCACATGCCTCTAGCCAATCAGCAATGTCCACCTTAATATGCACCCTCCTCACAAAGCATCGAAATCACCTAGAGCTTAGTCAAATAATTCCCAATAATTAAAATGATAAATTAAAATTTGTTTTTTCACTTTTACCCCCAAAATTTTAGGGTTTCCCTTAATTGTCAATGATCAGGGTGATTGTTAATGGTCACCTTCTGGGGACCCTGATCATCGACGGTCAGGATACCTTAAAAACCCACTTTTCACCTTTTACTTACAAACTCCCAATTTTTCACAATTTACATTCAACTTTTGCCTACTTTGGAGATGCCTTTCTCCCACCTACTCAATCACCTCATCACCTCGCCATTGGTCTCTTTTGGCCCATCTAGTGCATAATTTTGTGACACTTTTTTCTTAGTCCTTTGACTACAGTGACAACATTACCATGTTGACCCTTTTTCATTTTGTGCCACCTAGTGCATACTGACCTGCTTATGTCTTATCAAGAACACTTCCTACCTTGGATACCCATGACACTTGACCTATTTATGTTTTAACTAGGAGCACTTCCTACCTTGGAAACCCCCTAAATACACAAATATCACTTATGATACTTGTGTTTATGAGTGTTCCCAACCACCATGCCTATAGGCAGTCACATGGTTCACTCATCCCTTATCTTTCTTAGCACTGACCCTTATTTTTACAAATATTGGTAACCTAGTCTATGTGTGATCTTAGTAATCACACCTTTTATCACATTTTATGTACACGTTTACATCTTACATGCATGACCTCATGTCACCACCTAGTGACTCACCATATACCACTTATCAAACTCATACCCACTTTAGCTTCATCTCACTAAATACTAGTTTGAGGGGGAACACCTCCTCCCACTCTCAAGGCAACTAGACCGATGACCCATACTTTGTTTTTATTTTAAAGCTCATTCACACAAACTGCACAACAAAAAGGTGCCATATGTATACATCAAACATTTTCACACCTATGATTTTGAATGTTGAAGTAGCCTTAGAATTACTCTTGAACCCTCTTAGGACCAACCTATACCTATCATGCCTAAACCAACTAATTTATACTTAGTTACACCTAGCTAAATAACCCTAGCATTTAGGAGCCTATCCTTGTGGACCCTGACCATCAATGGTCATCCTTGGGGACCCCTGATTGTCCACAGTTAGGATCCACCTTCTCACTAAGAGTGTGCAAGCTCTACCACCTCTTTTTTAAATATAAACTTGTCTAATTTGTGTTGCACACCTTTGCATGCATAAATTATTTTTAGATGACCCAGTTATACCTTCACTTCTACCTCTTGCTTGTGCCTATAAGAGAGAAGCCTAGGAGGTCAAATCCATCTACAATAATTATTAGGAGCTCAGGCATTTAGGAGTTTTCTTTTGTAGGTCAATAAGGTCAATTATCATCATTAACATTATCAAGCATTATCAACCATCTTATTGAGAGCCAACTTGCCATCGTCTCTCAACTAAGCTTTTAGGTATCAGTACTCTGCTCGAATAAAGCCATATTCTACCAATAGGCTAATTACATCAACCATCCACTCAACCAAATTTTATTAAGACACATACTTGTTTATTATTATTCACATACTTTTATTCCATTTTTCAATCAATCTAGCCCTTACCTAAATCTTAAAATTCATCTGTGAAATCCCATCATCTTCTATTTATCAAACCCATAATTCCATAGTCAATCGTCGATGATTGGACCCAACCACTGATGGTCATGCCTAACCATTGATGGTTACCCCAACCGCCAATGATCACCTATGGCAGAAAAACTAGCAAGATTATTTCACCCACCCACACCCAACCAAATCCACTTTTATGTGTTTTTGACCACTCACATACCCCCTTCTAATTTTCTAAAGCACACCTTGACCTGTTAGTACTAGTATTAATTGGTTTATCACTAATTATATAATTTATAGTCTATTTTTCTAGCAAGTTTTCTTGTATTCAATTTTAGTACCTTTTAATTTTTGATGCAAGTACCTTCTTTCTAGTTTATCAACTTGATTGTTTAAAATGTGTGGATTGATAGGCCCTAAGGAAGTTCTTGCTTCTAGGATTTAGTTATCACTAGGTAATCCACCCAACTATCTGTCTACCAAACAAGTTTTCTATAGTGATTTATTATTTGCATGTCTTCCTCCCAAGTTAAAGAGGAGCTCTTCATAATCTTATGATTCAATGCGTGCACAATCAAACAGGTTTTTCAACCATACCTGTATCAAGTTTATTTTCTCTCTTTCTTTACAACTTAAGTGAAAATTTGAATGAAACACAGGGGTTAGATCTCAATAGCCTCTCGATGGGGTGTTAGTATTTTTAGCATAAAATTTGAACTATGGCTTCAATTTATGATCCATTTACAACATTATAAAGTTAATTATGATGTGAACATGTTGAAAGAGATATTAGATACATGTATTTAGATGGATTAGATGAAGACAAGGTCAAAGAGATGATGAAGATATTTGATGAGGGTAGCAGTTAGGAAATGATATAAGAAACTCCCTGATTTGGAGTTTACAAGAATATGTTTTGACATGTTATCTTTTAAAATTATGTTCTAGCTTGGGTATTTTTTATTTTTTGAGATGTAACATGTGTACTTTGAAAAGGTCAATTTTTACCTTAAAAAGTTAACTAATTCTATTTTTAGGATAATAATTTATCAAGTCAAAGGGTGAAGTATTCCATCTTCAAAGACATAAATAGAAGGCATAGAAGCCTTTAAAAAGAGGCTTTTTTTTCTTTTCTCTCAGTGTTTAGGTGAGAACATGCTGCAACTTTGTGTGTACATATAATTTTCTAGATTTATGAATATGAAAATACAAACAAGTGTGATATTTATTGCTTTGAAGAGGTGTTAATGTTCTTTAGTTATGGAATGTGCTTTATTAATTATAGTTAAAGGGATTCATTAATGCATCAATTAGTTGTATTCAAAGCTTTGATGCTACAAACATTAGTGTTGTGAATCTTTATGGATGGACTTTATGCCATATGCATGCAATATGAATGTAGAAATGACTTCATGCTTCCAAGTGACCTTCATCCTCTATGTATTTGTTGTGTGTGTTCTTGTTTTGATTTGAGAGAAAGGGTTCCTCTTCATTTTATATTCATTTTTATAGGTTACTCAAATAGTGTTATATATTTACTCTGTTGTGGGTTTCTCCTCTTTTTCTTTCTTCTCCCATCTCCCTCTACTTCTTCTCATTCTTCTTTCCTTTTTATTTCCATTTCATGATTTCTACTTAAAATTACACAGAAATACCAAAAAGACCCATATCTAAAGTGGGAACTGACCCTCCCAAATGCAAAGGAAAATCACCCTTTCTATGTGATTTCTCTAATGTTGCAAGTTTATGTTGATGCTCATTGGCCAAGTCATTAAAACTAACAAAGAAAGCATAACGACACAAAATCTTGACAACAAGTTTAACTTTGGTCTTTGAACTTGTGTTAAGTTTCAATACCCATGAAACAATAGTAAGAGAGAAATTTACTTGCTTTTCACCTTGCACATCTTGTTTTTTTGACCTTGTGGATTGCCTTTCCAACAAGTAAGGCAATTCATCTTTCCTTACATCTTCCATCATGGTATGAACCACTTATGAATTTTGAGTCAGTCTTCTTGATTTAATTGTGAATAGTGAAAAACACTCTTATCACCACTAGAACTTGACACTTATGGTATTTTAATTTTTGAACCCTAATCAAATTTAGTACTAGAACTTATTCCAAAACCATCATCAACATGTAGTATTACATTATTGTTAGTAGATTGACAATTATTAAAAAATAATTATAATTTATCATCTATATCAACGTCTTTACTAACCACAATTCTATATGTAGAGGCATCTACTAATCTGTATGCATATATTTAATCACAATAACCAACAAACATGTATACTTTGCCTAATATAGAAGCAATAGATCTAAAAACATGAAAATTACTTACATCTGGTATTTTTATTGACCATACTTCTTCTAGTGTTACATTATGAAAAGCTTGTGTGGGACTTATGTTGATAGTGTACACAACTATATTCATAACTTCTACCCAATATTGATGTGGTACATTCTGGATATCCACCATACATTGGGCCATCTCCATGATTATCCTATTCTTGCTTGCCATGACTTCATTCTACTATGTAGAATATTTCCTAGGTATACATTATTCCTTGCATAATTCCATGAATATTTAAAAGACACACTCATCTCTAGTAATTTATCTATGATATTTTACATGTTTCTCTACCATAGCTTTCCAAGCAACAAAGCTAGAGAAACATTCTAACTTTCTATATAGAAAACACACCCACATTTTTCTAGAGAAGTAATCTATAATCCATAGGTAATACAAATATTTAGATATTAAAGGTGTAACATTGGACCATACAAACCCATATGTACCAAATATAATGCATTCTTATCTCTTTTTCCATAGCAATATCAAATGAATGTGCAGATTGCTTATCTATTTGACATCTTGAACATGTTTTTTGACTATTTTGAATAGGAAACATTCCATTCACCATGTTAGTCTAACTTAATGTATGAAAGTGTTCCTAACCAAGGTGCTCATACCTATTATGTCATAGTTTACTGGTGATTTCAACCATTGCTAGTACATGCTCTTTTGTTATTTTGGGATCAACCAACTTATACAATCCTTTGTTACTAATACCAATAAATATGACTTTCTTTGCATGAAGATTATTAACCATGCATCTATTTCCTTTAATATCCACACAAAGGTTAGGATTAATAGTTAATTCACTTATGGAAAGAATATTTTTGTTCATGTCAAGAATAATTTGAACATTTGAATGTTCAAGTAACAAAATTCAATGAAATACAAAAATCTCCATATCCATTCACATAGTGAACCCAACCATGACAAAGGAAAATGATTCATTTCAATTATAATCTTTTATAGAGTTTACATACCAATATTTATGACACATGTAGTGTCTTTATACACCCAAGTCAAAATACCATATTATTGACTTCATTTACTAATTTTGCACTGCTACAAATGCAAACTCACTTGATCTACTTTGCTCATCTTCTTCAACCACATTTGTAGATTATGACTTATTTCTATTATTTACCAAATAATATTGTCACTTATGATAATATTTATTCAAATGACTAGGTTTATTATAATAAAAATGCTTCCATTAAGATTTATAAGTACCTTTACCTTGTGACATGCCATGAGTGCACTTTCTGTAGACTCTAATGTTGAAGTAATGGATTGTTCCTGTTAACTTTCCTTATATATGATAAATTTGGATAATTGATCAAAATCCAATGTTTGTGTCTAATAAATCATGTGTAATGACTCCACAAAGTAATAATATGAAGGTGGTAAATTTTACATAATAAAAGCAATGAGGTCATGCTCATCTACAGGTTTATTCACTACCTTCAACTCATTGTATATTTCCTTCAATTGTAACAAAAACTCAAAAATAGACCCACCTTTCTTCATATTAGTGGAAAATAAAAATTATTTAAATATAATATCCTTTAATCTTTAGAAGCCTGATATTTTATTCTAAGATATTTTCACAAATCTAATGCAATAGTTGTATTTATAACTTTTGGTATCAAATTATTAGCTACTAAAAGTCTTAACAACATTAAGGATTCTCTAACATTTATCATGGTCATAAGTAAAATTTGATCAATATTATGACACTCAATTTTTAAAACTATCTTATGACTCCATAAACTCATTTTTTTGCCTGTCAATTTTTATGAATTTTGTAGTAACAAGTGTTGTAAACTCGCCATTTTGACCTAGTTTTTCACTAAAATAATTAAATATGAAAGACTACATTAAATTTTATAAAAATTATTTTTTCATGCTAATTATATCCTATAAATAGACAACACTTCCAAGTTTTAGCAAAAAATTCTTCATCGTTTATGAGAAATTTAATTTACCAGTTCCCATAAAATAGCCTAAAAATTGCAAAAACAATTAAATTTCAAGTTTTATAATCTGTTTTCAAAAATTCCTTTTTCATGTGGACAAGGAATAAAAACAAAAAAATGTGGAAAGATTTTAAGGTTTTGATCCTAATGGTTCTTCAACTATAGAATTAATAATACCATTTTTTGGAAAATTGGAAGTACTAAGGCAAAAATAAAAATTTAATTTTTGAATAAAATTTTAAAATATTTGTTTTTACCCTAAACTTAAATTATGTGCTTAAAATTTATATAAATTTTACCAACCAATAAGAATGCACCTATGTAGTAGCAAAACTTATTTTTGGATTACTTGATATGAGTTTTATTGGATTTCCTTGACTTGAATGAGAATGACGAGCCCATTATAGATTTATTATGTGCTTATGATGACCTCCCATATCTATTTAATAATATAGGTTTTTATCTCACTTTTTATCTTATGTATTCCCTCATATGTAATTATCATGATTCTTATTTCAAGGTTGAAAATTATTTGTCTTTCGATGAAGAACTTGATGTCTTTAACATAGAAGGTGAAGATATTGATCTTCCCCTTGATCTAGATGAATTTGAAGAGAGTAATGATTAACTCATTTAAGATACCATTGATATTAACATATGGACTAAAGAAACCCCTAGAATCCTCCAACTTGGGTATTAAATCTTGCCATAAGAAGTGGAAGACCACAAATAATTACTTACTGGTATTTATAAAGCTTTCACCTTTTCCTATATGGAAATGGTACATATCAAACGTAAAATAATAATTCATAGTCTAGTACAAAACGTATAAAATGAAATGTTACGTCAATAAATATTAAAGTTACATTAATGGTGTAGGAGTAGGTAATCAAGCTTCTTAAATTAGGGTTCATAAAACCCATGGATTATTCTAAATGGATGTCCAACATCATTCCCATTCTAAAGAAGAATGTCAAAATTAGGATATATATTTATTTTTGTGATATTAATAAAGCATTTCCCAAAGGTGATTTCCCTCTTCCTTCCATTGATATCATAATCAGTGTTATGATAAGTTTTGAGTTGTTTCCCCTTATGGATGGACTCTCTAGATATAACCAAATCCACATTTCTAACAAGGATTAAGGCAAAAAATCCTTCATTGTACCATATGATACCTTTTGCTTTGTAGTCATGCATTTTGGAATTAAAACATTAGGGCAACACATTAGAGGGCCATGAACCATATTTTTCATGAACTTATCCATAATATAGTGGTGGTTTATGTAGACAATAGTTTATGAAAAATAAGGTGAAGGTTTGACCATTTATAGGTAATGCACACCATTCTCACATATTTGATCGAATATGGTGTCACCCTCAATGTAGGATAATGTGTGTTTGGAGTCACAAGTGAAAAAATTCTTGGTTATATTATGTCTTTGCATAAAATTGATATTGATCTAAGAAAAATTTACATAATCTTAGACATGTTTCCCCTACTAATGAGTTAGGAATTGGGTCATTCTTAGGGAAGTTGGAATCCATTCAATGATTTATACCTAACCTTACTTATGCATTTCAACCCTTTAATGACTTGCTTAAGAATGCAAGTGGATTAAGTTGGATGAATGATCACCAAGATTCATTTGAAGTCGTGAAATTTTTTCTTATGTATCCTCCAATGCTCATGGCACATAATCCTGACAAGCTCCTCATACTTTACATTAGGGAAATTGAAGTGTCTCTCACCAGGATGATGGAAATGATTATGCCATTTATTTCATTAGCCACACTAATTGACTATGAGACACAATATACTCAAGTAGAGAAAGAGTGTTTGGGCATCATTTTCATAACCAAGTGGTTGTGACATTACATGATTAACCAAGAAATAAGGGTTATAGTAAGGTCTCATGGATTATAAACATTCTTAACCCAAATATCCCTTTCATGAAGGGTTGGGAATTTTATCACACTTTTAAGTGAATTCAAACTCATGTACATCAACCAAAAATCCACTAAGGGATAAATCATCATTGATTAGTTGGTAGATTCTCCCTTGGAAGTTAGTGATCTCATTGATACTAATATTCCTGACAAAATAATTTATTGCATAAAGAAACATAAAATTATTTCCTCTCCTTGGTATATAGATATCATTAATTATTTAATTGATTATACCTATCCCAAGGGTGCCAATTCATAATAGAATTGACACTTTTTCATCATTGTGTCAAAATATGTCACTCTAGATGAGGTTATTTATCGCAAAACCTTTGAGGACATTTTACTAAGGTGTGTCAACCAACAAGGATCAAAAAAGGTCCTTTTTAATTGCCATAGTGGTGTTTGTGGTGAACAATTCGGTGGCCATGCAACTACCTACAAGATCCAAATGATGGGATACTTCTGGACTACTCTTGAACACAACACTATTAACTACAAAAAAAAATGTGAGAAATATCAAAATTTCTCCCATGAGATTCACATCACCGCCAAGATGCTGTAGTCCATTATCACTCCATGGCACTTTTCCACTTGGGGTCTAGATTTGATTGATAAGATTTCTCCTACCTCCTTAGATGGTTGCCAGTTCATCATCATGGCCATTGATTATTTCAATAAATAGGCAAACGCTATGCCTCTAACAACTATCATTGGATCAATCATCGCTAAATTTATTTTTAATAAAATCATTTATTGGTTAGGATTCCCACTGGTCATCATTATAGCCAATGGGTCTCCTTTCAAGAATTCCAAGGTTTGTGAAGTGTGTAAGAAATTCACTATTTCTCATCACATAACCTTCTTATACTATCCATAAGATAATGACCAAGTCAAGGCTACAAATAAAACCTTATCCTAGGAAAAACTATCAAAGACAATAAAAGAGATTAGCATCTTCAACTCTACCCTGCATTATGGGCTTATAGAACAATTATTCATACACCCATAAAGGTAATCCCATATTCCTTGGTCTTTATAGCTGAAATGATTCTACCCTTTGAGGTGGAAATTCCTATCCTACATGTTTCTCTTTAAGGTCCTATTAATGATGAGGAGTATAGAAACACATAATTAAAACAATTAGATACCTTAGATGAACATCAAATCATGACTGGATAGAATCACGTTACTTACACACACCGTATGTGTCAGTAGTATAACAAAAAATTTCATGAGTGCCTGATAAAAGTAAGAAACCTTGTCTTGAGGCTTAATAGTCAAATAAATAAAAAGAAAAGAGGAGGTTGAAAGTTTAGACCCAATTAGTTGGGTCCTTTGTTAGTGATTGAAGATTTAAAAATGGAGCCTATTAGTTATGCACTCTAGAGGGAAATGAGTTTGATGAATATGTGAACTCTTTTCACCTTAAATGATTTTATATTTAGTCATCACATTTCACATTTTCATCAGTGCATTTTATTTTCCATTATTTACATGTTGTATTTGCATATCAAATGTCATGCTTGGTGATTATTTAGTTTTTAGTTCACATAATGAAAAATTTCAAAATGGAACTTACCATCCCATTTGATTTTTCATATTACCCTATTGTTCTATGAAAATTTTCTTAAAATAAGCATCACATTGGGTTTTTTTTTAGTTCTTAAGAGCAGAGTTACCTTTCTTTCCTTACACCTTCTTGTAATACTTATAAAATGCTTGCCTACAACCTAATCTAGAAGCTTGTCCATGGAAAAGTTTCCTCTTATGGAAACCTCTAAGATGAAAACATTATCATACTAAAAAATAGGTAACCTTTCTCTCCTATCCTAATCCTTAGTGAAAATTCCTTGCATCTTACTAGTTGCACAAAGCTAAGATTTGGGGATAAGGCCTTATAAAAATATGTGATAAATATAAAGAAAGACAATCCTATGAAAATAAAAAACTTGTGCAAACAAAAGTCACATCTCACATCTCTCTCCATTTGATAACCTTTGGTGTTGAGATATCACATCTTAATAGTGGCATGAGGTTAGCATTAAGAAGAAATGGCCTTACTCACCTACATCTATTCCTTTGTGATAAGCCCATGTGTCTTCTTAGACACATGAGACTAAGTTTAGGGGTCACAGAGAAAAGTAAAAAGCAAATTCAAAATTAATATCAAATTACAAAGTATCCAATAAGAGTTATTCAAAATGCTTATTTGTATTTATGCTAAAAAGGGTAATTTTATCCCATTTACCAAATTTTTCAGGGCTAGTTACCTCTAGATGAAGATAATAAAGTTAGTGATTTTTAAGTTTAGCAAGAGGTTCATTTTCCCCCTTTGCTCATAAGGATTAAGTCATCTTCCTTTTACCTATGAATTTTGATGTATAGTTTTCATTTTACCCACCTCATGTATGTCCCACTTTCCCCTTTCATTCATTTACTACAAATTGAAAGTCATATGTGGTGTAAATGAAATAACTTAGTCATCACTTGAAAAAAAACTATTAGCACATTTATAGTTTTGTAAATATCCATCAAATTACATCATTTTCATACATTTTTCTTTCATATCTCAGATATACAAGAATTTTTCCATAACATTATAAAAAAAAAAGATATTCATGGTATATCATCACATGCCTAGTCATCTAAAGTGCATAAACTGAAAGAGCATACATGAAAAATAAACACATAACACTACATGACAAGTCACTAAAATAAACCAAAATATCTCCATATATATGATAATAATTTCAAGTTTTTACAATCAAATCTCTAGTAAAATCACTTCCATAGAGGGCAAGCGTGTTTCAAAATCTCAAAAAAATCAAAATACAATAATACAATTACCAAAGAAATATAGTGGCCCTAGGATCATGTCCTCTTCCTATGAGAGGACCCTAATCTCAAGAAGTGTCATGGAATTTGAATCCTAGGTCTCCTCCTAGTGGTCCCTCTCTAAGAGGTTGTATCTCCTCCTTTTTGTTAGCTCAAGGTAGCATCAAACTCACTTACCCACCAAAATCCTACTCAAAGTCTACATCAGAACCTCTATCATAGTTTCCCTTGCTTGTAGTGTGGAAATCTCCCTTGACTAACTAGCCAAAATAAAAGATGCATGGTATATTGGGGATAACACATATGTATGCCTCCCTATCTTGATAGGGAGTCTTACATCGACTGGTAGTTGATCCCTAGTCTAATCAGTGCCCCCATGGAAAAGATTGACCAAGATATACTTGATCATGGTCCTCCAACCAATAAATGTATCTATAACCACAAAAGAAATAAATAGGCATCAAATCCTCTATCATATAAAATTAGATTAGTAAATTAACTAAGCAATTATTTTAAAAATGAAATACGTAAAGCATTGAAATGAACAAATGAACAATTTTACCTAGATCATCCTCATACTAGTCTAGATCTGAGTCATCATCATAACTTGCCTCATCCTCATCCTCCAAAATATCCCCTTCCTCTCTTACATATTCCCCCTCTTTCACTTTGGTCCCTCTCCATCCACCACCTGCTATTGCTGTAGATGATCCTATTAGGGTGGTGGTGGCGGCGGCTGTCATACATGCTATTATTAGCCTACCACTAACAATTCCATTGGGATGGACATAGGTATATGAACTCCCCCTCCTTTGGTAGGCTATTTTCATGGTCCATCCTGAGCTTCCCTCACCCTAGCCACCCTTGATATAGGAACTCATAGTGTTAGAGGATGCCATCCTAGTCTCTTCAGTCTAGCCATCCTTACCTCCTTAATGCCTCTATATACCAATAAGGGCATGAGAAGTTTTCCTATAAAAGGCATCCCAAATTGATATGGCACCCTATCAATAAGGTGTATCTCTACCTGGAGTCATCTATAGCTAAATTATGTCACTCTTATAGCCACCACAAGGTAGACTCCTTGATCTGCACATTGACCTACCATCCCCTAATAAGGCAAGGCCATAAAATCAACCATTATCAATGTACTAATCACTTAGGGCAAAGCTCAAAATGGTGTCATTTCTATCCATCTTGAAGCTTTGATAGCCCTGACATCCCAAATATAAATCCCTATCTAGTTCAATATCATCCTATTAAACAACCAACTCATAATGAGAATATAATGATGGATGGATAATTCCCCAAGTTTCATAATCATGTAGATATCTTTATATGTGTGTTGGCACTAGAATCTAGTTCACCTTGAACCAATTCTCACATCAACATATCACACAGGGGAGGAAAACCCCTACGAGCTCACTCGAGGTGCAAAGGAACATAGGATCTAGGTTGGGCTTGTGTTAGTTACGTATAATGAGAGAGCATGGTTTAGAAGGAGCAGATGGGGAGAGTACCAGTTAAATTGGGGAGCACACATAAATATCATTAGATTCTATCCAATAGATAGAAATATAAAAGAATCATCTTATTATATTCAATCTTTGTTACATAATAGAGAAGGTTAATACATTCAACACACCAAGTAATTTTACTCTAAAAACTAGAGCTTAATCACAACTCTTGTCTTTCCCTCTTTTAGTCTAATCTCAATGCTCAACCCTATTTCTCTTTGCTAAGGCTCATCGGCTCTCACTCTCTAATTTTTTTACTCTCTTCCACACTCTCCATGATAGTTTTTTATCTTCTCTCCTCTCTTTGGATTCTTTGTTGCATAAACCCACATTTGAATTTCTAACTTAGCCCAAGGCCAACTACCAATCATTAATTTCCCCACCAAAATAATTCTGTCAAGATTTTTTCCCCCTTAATCTCCCCGTGATTCTTAGGTCCACATGGCTAATTTTCCTTGGGTCATAACTGCCAGATAAAATAACTAGATAGCTTGCCTATATCTATACTTAATCTCCCATATCCCATATATATAGAAGGGGAGGAGGAGGGGGTGTCATTAAAATATATATTGTGCCCCACTTTATATATATATATAATGTATCTATCTAGGAATGCCCTTATCTAATTAATCTATCTATCTATGTAAAGAGAGGGGGGCTATAGACCCCTCCCTATAGATCTTATCTTAAATTATATTATCTTGAGTGTATCCCCCCCTTTTATTATGTAGCTTGCATTTGTATGTTCTTGACACCTAACATATGCATTGCTAGTAATTCTATTTAAGCTGCATGTTTTGGTTATGTGGTTTGGATTACATGCGCCTATCAACTAGTGGCACTACCTTATGCCTGAAGTGTGTGAGCACACACTTGTTTGGTACTTATTAATTTTGGGGGTCAACATCACCCCACACTAAACCAATTATTTTTCCCTAGATAATAGGTTCTTATTTTTCTTGATCTCTTTGTATAACTTCACTGCCCTTGAAGCTTTATCATAAGCAATTGATTCCTCTAAAGTTGTATGGTTCTACAAGACTTTTCTTCATGACTCCTCTTTAGAAAATTTCCTTTTTTTTGGTGGAATTTATATGTTCCTTCCTATTTCTTCTCCAACCCAATAGCTTTATTTCCATCCCATCTTTTGATTCAAGATATTTTTTGCCAATCAACATGATTGCTCTAGGCTTCCAACCTTTACCCTTCTTATTCAAAGGTTTGAGTATTTTGTCCTTCATCTCCCTCTAAAGGAGTACTATTACCTTACCTATTACTTACTTTACAAGTTGAAATTCTCAAAATTTTTTTATACACATACTTATGTGAAGGTATGTGATACCACATGCTTCTGAGCACTTCGATCTCACTCTTGATGTCCTTAGGATAGGCGCAAAATACTTGGGGTATCAAACATTCAAGAGATAGATTTGGAAAGGGTAATCCATCTGCATGTAGTTGAGTGGGCACATATTCCTTATAGAGTTCCACTAAGGTTTCCTTGAAGATAGAGGAAAACTCTATGGGGGTCTCCCATTTCATCATACCTCACCCCATCCCCTAGGGAGTTCCTAGCTCCTAACGAGTCTAACTAAACACTACTTGGATTGGTAATGAAGAGTTATATGATTTTTTTCCTTGGTTCACCACCTAATATTCTCCTCAAAGTCCCTAGTTCCTCTAGTTGCACAATACTAGTATGCACATCTTTGAGTCATGGTGCAATCAAATTTCTTCATCATGCATTCATGATCACCAACTTTGATCCATCATCTTTGCTACTTTAGATCGGCTCCATGCATGTGCTCCTTCTGAGTCATTTGTGCACTTTCTAGTGTTGTATAGCCTATACCTATCCAAATTTTATGGAGGCCCATGATTTATTCTTGAGTCATCTTTTGCTCAGCTCCCTCTTTTGACTAATAGGATCCTTATTTCTCCTCCTATTACCTACAGGTTTTTGGTTTTCTTGCAGTATTCTGACAGAAGGGGATCTTCCATTTTATAACCTTTTAAAAATCAATCATGTTATGTCCATAGGGTAGTATGGTAACATCATCTCCTTGGCTTTAGTACCTCATATCTAACCTCCATAGCTTTGACCCTCTTGGTCTGATTTATTCCATCCTTCTTTCTTGGCTTTAAATGTTATCTCTCTAATAGAAAGCCTCTTAAGACTACCTTTTTAAGATCTCAACTATCTCTTCTACTTTAACTCCTAATTAAAAAAGTTACACCATGGCCTAACCATCCCATTCATATTTATAGGTGTAAAAGGAGTTACCAACTGATCTGATTAATAGGTTGATAGCTATCCATATTGCTACCTATTTATGGTAGGCATATAGTAGTTTGCCAAAGTCATGCTTCAAGATTTGAAATTCCTAAAAGGTGGCCAATATTTCACACATCTCGATCCTTCACATGTTTGTCCTTCTTTAGCCTATTCACTTCCTTTGCTACTCAGCTCTGATAATAATAAATCTATATTGGGCCCTAGATTGTGTTAGTCCTAACATACATCAGTTTAACCACCATCATTCCTCTTCAACGAGCTGGATAACTGTTCATACCTTGTTTCTTATGCCCTAACATGAAACCCATCCTTTCTTGTTCATCCCTTTGACTTAGTCAACACACCCTATTTCCCACATATTTTAATTTATCTTTCATGTGCTTCCCACATTCTCTTCTATGAACTTTTCTTCAAATGTCTTTTACAGATGCCTCTCTTCCCTATTTTTCTTGACACCATCTCTTACCCCACACTAAAACCTACATCTGGTCCTCTAATGTAGTGCTTCATTTGAGATGTGTCTATTTGGGTGCTGATGTAAGCTTTCTTTTTGGTGGCATTAATGTACCTTTTCTAATTTCAATAGAGCTCCCAACCTGACTAGAAATACTTAAACAACTATTGTGGT
Source organism: Torreya grandis (assembly GCA_037957365.1). Classification (NCBI taxonomy): domain Eukaryota; kingdom Viridiplantae; phylum Streptophyta; class Pinopsida; order Cupressales; family Taxaceae; genus Torreya; species Torreya grandis. The sequence goes on from JARHVA010001908.1 coordinate 1,659,878, forward strand.
GACTATTCAAAGAAAGTTACTATTTAACTTGCCTAGTTAGATATTAAGAGTTGAATGCATTTTATTACCCAAAATATTTTTTCCACTAAGTAAAATGGGTAGAAATAACATGGCTAAGGGAGCCTCACTACACAATGGAAAATAAATCCTTATTACATGATGATGATAAATGCCTTATTACATGATGGTTCACGTGTCTTACAAAATCAAAGTTGATGAAAGTTGACAACTATAGAGGTGCTGATATGTGAGTGGCTTGGTCTTGTAATTATAAGTAGCTACCTGATCATCTAAAAAATCTTGGCCATTTTATCAATCAGATAACTTTAAATAAGTAATGGCCTTGGCCAACCCTTCTTTTGTGATGTGGGGCACCTTTCTCACCTTGGGTATGTGCTAGTGACTCATGATTCCCTGATATTATAATTCTATCTATTAGGATGAGATCAAGTATAAGGTAAACCAATGGGGTGAATCTCTGTTAGTTCTAGATTAGTACTAATGGATAAGGTGATGTCTCATTCTTCAAGAGTATTATCCCTATGATCCATCAATTATGGCCATCTTCTACTAATGGTTTGTTCTAGTTTTGGATCAGTTCATTCTAAGGATTAAGAGGAAAGTTGAAGCATACCATGTTATATCCTTATTTAGCTTCTTCATAGGATTATCATACCCAATGAACACATTCTATTCCAATCAATGATGTTGTAGGTTATGTCTTGCCTACATCTTAGGTAAGACTAGTGGAAGGTGTTTCTTGATTTAGGGCACTTACTAGGAAATCCTTATCTAGGGCACATTTCCTTGGTGGGTTTTGATGGTTCACACTTTGGTAGCTTGTTATGATTTTTATGTGAGTACCTATTCATAGGTACTCAACCTCAACTAATTTAGGCCTTATGAACTCTTGAGGGTGTTGATCATTAGGAGAAACCACTAGAACTCTCACCTTCTAAAGTTCTACTTGAAGTAACTCATTTCTATTTTGTGCCATTTGAAGTTCACTTTATAAGGCCTAGATGATCTTCACAACCTTGTATAGTGATTTTAACTATCATGCCTAGTTAGAGTAACTAGTTTATGGATGTTGACCAGTCTATGTTATACTTTTGTACTTCTTAGGCTGGGGTACAACACTAAGTCTAAGCTCTTTTAAGGTTTTATTCAAATAACATGCCTTATTAACCACATTCCTTAGCTTAATCCATTCTTAATCCTGATATGAAGGTTGGAACACTCATCAAAATTATGTTTGAAATGGTCCAATGATCCACACTTATAACATGAGTGTAAATGGGGTCATTTACTTGACCCTATCTCTAGGTGATGTTTTTGGGTAGATGCTTCTCAATAGATCACAACACTTCTTATTTTACCTACCTCCCTCCATCAATACTTAGACCTCTTATGCAATTTCTAGTCTTCTACTTATGGATGTGTACACACTTACATGCTCCACATCTTTTTGGGCCACCATTCATGTCCCCCATTCTAACATTCTACATGGTTAAAACTTGAAAAAATTATTACCTCATCATTATAACTTGTACTTAAAATATTGGTTGAGATTCTTCATCCATCTAGTGCATGAATTTGACTTTGAGCATAGCTTTAAGAACCTATTGAGGCTCACATGGATAAATCATATTAGATCAGTGGGAGTAGTCTATTGACAAGCCACTAGGCATGCTCAAGTGGTTGGAGGGTGTACAAAATATTTGAGACCAAGGTCTTGAACCTCATATCATAGTCTCACACAATCTCTAAAACTTCATGCTTGATGTCCTTGAATATGACAACATCTAGGTGATCCATATTTGGAACATCAAACTCCCTTAGAAATGTGCATGTGAGGAGGGTAAAGTCCATGATCATCTACATCAAATTGGTCTTCTAGTACCAGGTCTATGATCTCCTTCACAAAGTGGTCACAAAATAGTACACCTTTTGATCTGGCTAGACAATCCCTTGATCCCTTCAAATGAGCTCACACATGTACACATGGTTTGAAGCATCTTCTTTTTTATAATAGTTTAGAAGGTTCAAATCTAGTGTATAACATATCTATTAGACTAGTGTGTTCATAGTCTATATCAGGGGGAATTTCCTTAGGGAACACATATGGGTTGGCCTCCTATAGTGGTGGTCAAATTGCACTACCTCTTACTATAGTAGATCCTATCCTAAGCCTCTTTAGTTATCGTAACATGTGTATCTATTATGTTGCCTCTGGTTTGAGTAGTGGGTCATGAATCACCTACTTCAGTAGTGTCCCTACTTCCACCTCTTTAGCCTCTAGTCTTGGTGGATATTTGAATATATGTTCTAATTATGATATGAATATATAGGCTTGTGTGTTGGGATTAGGGACATCAGGTGTTGTTCCACTAGCTTCCAAGCACTAGGTCCTTACTTTAACTCTTTCTAGATCTTGATCCAACTTCATGGCATGTGTAATATTTCCCTTGAAGTGTATTCTCTCTATACAAGAGTCAATCTCATTCCCTTAACTTCCTTTAAGGGTCATCATGGCATTTACAGAGGTGGATTCCTCCCTTCTTGTAGGGTCCTACTCGGCCACTTTCATCTACTGATTCTCATTACACCTAGCATTTTGAGCTCTCACCTTCCTAGAGATTCTATGCTAAACTCTCATCATCTTAATGTGTAGTTCATGAGTGTGGAAATTTATTCAATGAATTTTAAATATGTCACATTCCCTATGACCATTACAATAATTAAAGATAAGCCTATCTAGATAATAAAACCAAAAATGTTAGTGCTAGATTCTATCTTGCCTTGAATTAGTTCTCACACTAACATATCATGTATGGGAGGAAAACCCCTATGAGATCACTTGAGGTGAGAAAGAATGAAGGATCTAGACTATTCATGTTAGTTATGTATAACAAGAGAGTAGGGTTTAAAAGGAGTGGATAGGGGAGAGTACCAGTTAGATTGGGGAGCACACAAAAATACCATTACATGCCATCCAATAGACAAGATTAAAAATAATCTTGTTATTATATTCAATCTTGTTGCATAATAGGGTAGGTTATTACATTCAACACATTAGGTGATTTTATTCTATAAACCAGAGCTTACTCACAACTCTTATCTCTCCCTCTTTCAATCTAATGTCAGTGCTCAACCATATTTCGCTTTGCTAAAGCTCATTAGCTCTCACTCTCTATTGTCCATTGGTCTCTTCCACACCCTCAATGATAGCTTATTTGTCTTCTTTCTTCTCTCACAAGCCTTTACTACTTAAACCCACATTTAAATTTCCAACTTAACCCAAGGTCAAATACCACACCATCTATTGTTATACCACAATAAATTTATGTTAGGATTTGTAGCTGGTCAATCTACCTTTTATTTTCCCCCAAAATCTCCTCTATGGTTCCTGAGTCGATGTGGATAATTTTATTTAGGTCTTAACACTTTATTGTGTAGCATGCATTGGTGTGGTCTTGATAGTTAACATTTATTTTATTGGAAATTCCATTTGAGGTGCAGTGCTAGTTATGTGGTTTGAATTACACATGCCTATTAGCTAGTGGTTTTGAATTCTTCCTAAAGCATGCAAGCACATGCTTATTTGGTACTTAGCTGATTTTAGGGGTCAATAATGTACAAGCTAAGACCTATTATGCCAAATATAATCATATACTTCTCTGTTTAATAACCCAAACAATAAGATACCAACTATATATTAGCCTATTTATTTTCTTGTCTCTCATGGGCCAGAAGGAAAGGATCCTAATGATTGCCTTTTGGAAGTTTAAGATATCAGATCCATCAACCCCTAAGAGCCTAATATAAAAATTCACACTCATATTGGGTGTGTCATCATCTCTAAAGTGCTCAGCCTATCTAGTAGCTTTTGTCATGTTAGTAACTTCATATAGAGATACTAGCAAACCTATCATTGATAAGCCTAGGATCTTGTAGACATCCACCAGAGTGATGGTCCACTCTCTAATATCTTGTGAAAACTAGAAGGTGTTTTAGTACATTATTAATAGGTAAATAAGTCACACAAGAGCCTACTTGATGTGGGTATGATTCCCACTTGCACAATATGTAGTATCATAACCCTATCTAGGATGGCCAAGTCATCAGATATTAAGAGAACCATGACACATGGAAACCACTCCTATTCTCAATCTTGAATCCATTATATGTAGATCCCCTAATAGAAACGTCACATTAAATCAAGCCTTAACCCTTTAAAACTTTAAAAAAATTAACCTAAAATTAGTTATTTTATTGTTGTGACAAAACCACTACCTTTTATAGGTGGTGGTTAAGAATTTACCCCAAGTGGTTTCATCTTTTAGTAGTGGTGGTTTCTTAACTACCAAATTTGTAATGGTTATGACATCATATAGTCTATGGGACATAGCAATTATGTAACTATTGCATCAAAGACATAACCACCAATTTGTGAAGATTAGTGTTTTCATCCCAATGTAGCAGTTTTGACTGTCAACTGCACCTTATTCTTAAAAGACTGATGATTACATCTTAATGAAATGATTTTGACCACTGATCGTACCCAATACCAAAACACCCCTAAAACCTCAAATTTGACTCAAATTCAATAAAGTTTTACCTTTTTCCAACCTACCCAATACTCTAATCCCATACATGCAAGAATATTTAAATTTTAATAGACCTAAATGCATTTTTGAGCAAAAATTTGTAATTGGGGAAAAAAGACAAAACCAATATGAACCTAATTCTTTGCTCCTCCCACTATTATGTTCACCATCGTCTCACTGTGTTTGTCAATCTAGATGATTTCTAGATCAATTCTATCACCGTAAACCCAAAGCTCCAAATTCTCAAAACTCAATTGGCACAAATGATTTCTATTTGGGCCAATTTTAAAAAAATAGTCTTTTAAAATAGTTATTATGATTTGAAAGTTTTCAATTTTTAGTAGTTTTTCTTCTAGTCTCATATTTTATACTTTTGGATAAGTGTTTTTCTCAACTAACATGTTTTATATCCAAAATTAACAAATTTTAATGATTTTTATCTTTCGTAGTATGTTTGTATGTCATTCTAGTTTAATAGGTTTATGACACTCAATGCTAGATTGAGAACCTGAATCGATGGTTCAGGTAGTATACTCAAACCCATGTGCATGGTAAGTACTATCATCCCTATTTTGATTAATTAGTATATTTTTTGCTCTTTTATTAAATTACACTTGATTCCTATCTTTTATTCATAGGTTGTAATGGAGTCTTGAATGGCTTTGTTGCATCACATAGGTAAGTATTTATAACCCTATTTTTCCATTCAATATGCCACTACTCGGGACCAAACTCTCATCAATTAATGACAAGGCATCATATTTAGGGGGAAATATGCATGCACCCAAGAATTGCACATTGTGATATGTTTGAAATAAATCCAATTATAATGCAATGATATCCATAAGTATGCTCAAACTCTATTCTCTGTAAAAATATTACCCATACTCTCTCTTTAGCCCCTTTCAAACCTTAGAATTAATTTTTCGAGACATTTCTAGCCTTGTTGCTTGAATTATCTATACTAAGATGAAATCATCATAGTTCATGATGAAATTGTAGGTACTTGTAACGTAACTACCACTATTTTTCATGTTCCACCTCGATGGTTTCATAAATTACCATGATATATTCATTATATATAGGGTAGTTTATCAATTATGCATGGTAGTTTCATCTTTGATTAAGGTGGTTTCATCTTAGTTTAGGGTAGTTTTGTACTTATCACCTATAAATTATAGTGGTTTTGTCACAATTTTTCAATTTTGAGTTTTGGCATCCAAGACTTGAGTTCCCAAGTATTATCCATGATTATATTTACATTTATACCTAGATTTAATTTATGTTCACCCCATGATGGCCTAGATCACTCCCACTATTTTTTATATTAATCCTTGTCCCTCCCAAGTTCAACTTTTAGTCAGGCTCAATTAAACTATCACTTACAACCTCCTTTCTTGATCTACAAGTATCTTAGTTTTAAATGAATTTTAGATCTAAATTTTTTATCAAAGATGTGAGTTTCAAAGATTAAATACAGCCACAACTTACTTTCCTTTGATTTGGAGTTCCATCTTTGGTCATTTTTATGATAGACCACATAGTTTTGGAGAAGGAAGACTATGAGGCCAACAACCTACTTGTTTCTATTAGTGGACCAATTAGTGACAGTCATTGGCTTCATTATTTGGGATTATGTTTCTATTTTATTCTCTTATTATTGATTCCATTCATTTACTACTATCTTCTTTAAGAGAGTCTATGTTAGATGTAGTTTAGATAAAGATTGAGATAACTATATTTGTAGGCTAAAATAATAAGATAGAAATCAAATTGACCAATATGAGAAATAAGATGAACAATGAAGCCATGGGAGAAAAATATTATTAAAATAATGGCTTATTTTATGCCTTCTTACACTTGCCTATATGGGCTTTTCAACTTATACATCTTATCTTCTTCTCACGTGACTCTTTAACTTCTTTTAACACCATTACATTTATTTTATATTTTATTATAAATAATGCTAAGTCCTATGCCTATGTTAAAAGTCACTTGGAAAAAATATGTGTCTCACCCTAAGACACTAAGGTTCAAAGACCTGTTTAATTAATTGTCTAAAATTTTGTTTCATTACAATATACTTGAGGTAAGCTAATCCTAACTAAATTCCTCAGCTTCCCATGCCATAAATCCTCACTCTTCTAAAAATAAGTAATTTACTCAGCCTCTCATGCAGGAACTCTTTACTCTTCTAAAAGTAACTAATTACCTTCGTATCTCATGCTGAAACTCCTCTGTCTTCTACAACTAACAAATTTCCTCGACCTCTCATACTATAAATCCTCTCTTTTGAAACCAACTAATTACCTCAACCTCATCAAAAAAGGGCTACAAAACTACTAAACCAACCATCCAATCTCAACAAGCATCACCAACACCTAATTCTACCACTTGATTTATTTAGAAATAACTCCAACAATATTAGCTTCTCAGTTTTCATCAATTCTAGCATTATAGCCTATGGCTCCACCTTATTTATAGGTACTATACACATTTTAGTTTTGAAAATTTGAAGAATTTTTATAGTAGGAAGGCCATGAACATAAGGATCAAGGTAAATTTGGTTGAAAACCCATAAATGGTAGTGACCTAGTTATGTTAATCTCTTTAAAAACTAAAAGGGTGGTAGATTAGTATACTACCTAGTTGAAAACCTAAAAGGGTGGATAAGTACTACATAAGAGGTGAAACTGGTAAATGACACCTTGAGTGATTATTGCAAGTAATATTTTTGGATTAGTTCCTTATCTCTACCAATTTTATTAACATCTACAAGAGGAACACTTCCTTTAACTTTATCTCAGGATGAGATAACCGTCTAAGTCCAAAAAAGTGTTGTTAGTAGAATAAAACTAAAAAAATATAATGTAGATGAAGGACAAGTGTGCAATAGATATCATCTAGTATAATGTATTGTATTTTGGATGCATTCAGCCTATGCTATCATTCCAATAGTCTATGTAATATGAAAGGGCTCATTCATGCACAAATCAAAAGGATGGAATGTGAAATGATAATGTATTATAAAATCCTATATAGTGATCACTTATAATGGAAAGGAGTTCTGAACATATAAAGATAAATATAGAGATTTGATGATGGTTTTCCCAATCACATTTTATCTTTGTTCTATGTGAAGTGAATGTACTATTTTTATTAAATTTTCTTAATTATTTAATAATACTATTGAATGTTCTATCTATGTTCATCTACGTTCCCTATACAAAAATTTAATTATAAACCAAAGAAAAGGATTTTCTTGTTCTGTATCCATCACTAAATTTTATTCATGTTTCCTACTATGCACATAAAACACAAACTAGCATGTTTTGATAGGTCTTCCTAGAGCCTTTGCTTACAGTTCCAATGGTAATATTCATCAGAGGAGTTAGCTTACTAAGGACAATCTACAACAACATTGTCTTTACTTCCATCTAGTCTTACCTTCATCAGGTTTGGGGTTTTCAATTTTAGTTTTGATTACTATTTATTATATTAGAGTATTTTATATTTTAATTTTATTTATTATATCAGCTTAATTTTCAAAAATCAAAATGAAAAGAAAAGAAACTCTCTCTCTTTCCTCTCTTCCATTAAAAATGCAGTTTAGATATCTTCTTTTATAAATTACATTTTAGTGGCTTTGAAAAAGCATAGTTTTTTCATATCTTTTAGGGTAAATTGAAAAAATAATACAATAGGTAAATCCATCATAAAATAGTTTATTTTTAATTTTACATAAATTTCAATCCACAAATAACTTTCAATCAAACACACACAAAAACCTAGGAAAATTAGATAGCCAAAACCTTGCGTACAAATCTAGAATCCATTCATTTTGTTGATACGATAACACTATTTAAAATAAAATTTTAAAAAAAATAAAAACATTAGTTTTGAATATTTTAACCCATAGTTCATTTAAAATTCATAAACATGAATTCAATAACATTAAATATTATAGAGACTTAATACTAGATGGAATCCCCCAAAGCCTAACTAGTTGAAACTTAACTTTTATGGTGCCTCTAAGTCTAATGGAAAAGCCAGCAGAGGAGGGATTATAAGAAATGACAAAGGGTGGATGATTGATATCTATGCTGGTGGAATAGGCTACTAGAGCAATAACTATGCTGAAGCAACTGCTCTTCTATGGGGGATAAAATTGGCTATATGCCTTGGTATCAGGAATTTAAGTATCCAGGGGGACTCTAAAATGGTTATCGATGTGGTTAAAAAAGTATCGAGTGTGGGTATTAAGCTAAAAGATATCATTAAGGACATACAAATTCTCCTATAAAAGATTACCAGTGTAGACATTTCACATATTTATAGGGAGGGCAACAGTATAGCCGATGCCTGTGCCAATCTCAGCCAATAATTTTCAAATTGGTGATGGTGGCGCCAAATTGATCATATCCCTTTAAATATTAGGGATATCATCTAAAATGAGATGATGTGTTAAGGATGAATCAGATATATAGAAAAGATAGCTCCATTAGTTAGTCCTTTTAGAGGGTGTTGATGTGGATCTCAAAGATCAGGGTCTATGGTACTTTTTTGAGCATCATTTCTGATTTATTATACCACTTTGTTAAGGTGAGAAAATGGCTTCATCATTATGGAGATCACTGGGAAATTATGTTTAAGCATGGGAGTAAGTGTCATCTCTACATGATACTCCAAATTATGTGCTACTTCATCATCATTATGCATATTCGTGAGCAAGGGATTGAAGTTACTGCAAATATGATGGTAAAAATTTGGGATTCTCTTGGTCTATTCTGTAAGTCCAACATGGGTGGTGATAGAATTCAAATGGAACCAATTTCTTGCTATGAGTTCAAAGACAACCTGGTGGTCTAGCACTACTATAAAGAGGGTGGGATTATCCCCTATCTAAAAAGGCTCAATAGGTTTGATGAAAACCTATTTGAACAATTCTCCAGGTCTTGGCTAAATTGGTGAGTCTCTATTGGAGGAATTAGCTTTGAGATTTTAGAAAATGTGATAGCTATGGCTACTGGCATGTCTACGTAGGGGATGAAATTACAATGGAAAATAAAAATTATGGACCTTTCCAACTAGAAGCTTTTTCTTGGAGAAGGTGAAGAATTAACACCTTACCAGGGGGATTTGATTGAGCCAAGTTGCCTTAGCCTTGGGACGGCATGTGTTTTATCCTCATGAAGTATTTCACTCTAGAAGGACATTTCACTAGGTTTTATAACTATCATCTTCTACTCCTAAATCATTTTAGGTGAAATGCTTTCATTAGCTTTCCTTTTTATCTGCTTTCTTCCCTCGATCATTCTATCCTTAGAGTGAGAGCTAAATTGGCTAAAAAACCTGATACGAATCCTATCCCCCTTCATCAGGGCCTCATTTTCTATCTGTATAATTTCCACCATGCCCTCGAGTTATCTAAGGCCATTCATATTGATAGTGGGGAAATTTATTCTAACCCTTTTGATGTTGATGCTATTGAAAAGCCCTGTCCTTCCCCTATCTTTACTAAAACTAAAGAAGTTTCCTTTTCTACTCTTGAGGAGACTCCCATAAACACTCCAGGCTCTGTTGTGAGCATGAAGTGCAAGAAGAGGAAGACATATACTGGTGACATAGGCACTATGGGGACTACTGTGGGGACCCCTAAAAATCCTTGTGGGACCTTTGGGGGTCAAGGTAGTAAGACCCATTTGTCCACTAAGGCTATTAAGGAGGGTTTCTCCTTAGGAGTTAGGCAGTCAGGGTGAATTGCTGGCAAACTTGCTCCTAAGGCTTGGCTTATTGACTACTCTGAGAGCACCTCAGATGAAACCACACATGATGATGAGACTAAGGACTTGGATGTTCAAGAAATCTCTAAGGATTTTGAAGGTAAGTAGGAGACAAAAGAATTAGAGGCTACCATTGAGGATGTTGCTAACTTTGTGGAAAATGTTGACAAAGCAGGAATGATGTTTGTGGAAGAAGTTGATGAGGAAACTAAAATTGAGGCTGGATTGGGAGCTAAAATTATAGTCTTGAAGGGTCGCATTTAGAAACTAGAACAAAATTTTGCTACTATGTTCTAGAATTCTATTCTCTTGAACATGTTTGTGATGCAGGACTTGGGTGCCATTGCTTCTGCTATCAATGCAGATAACACTGAGAAATTAGATGACCTCATTAAATCTATGTTTAAGTAAGGAAAGATTCTACCTCCTTTGTTATTGCTTTTTCTTGAGACTCTGCCTCTCCTTTTCCTATATTAGTTTATAGTTTTGGTTTTACTGTGTCTATTGGATCACTGAATGTGAAGTTCCTATAGTAAGGCATCTTTAGTGCTAATTGATTTTCTGGTTTCTAATATTTTTAAGGGTTTGGCCCCTGGTTTAGCCACCTTATATTATCAGAAACATTAAAAATTAGTTTTAGATTGCATAAAAATTTAATTTTTGAATTTTTAAAGTATACTTGCTAGGGTTTAGAGTTTTATTTTCATCTTTAAATGTTAAAAAATATCATTTTTAGTAGAATCCCATATCATTTTCATAAAAAAAATAAGATAAAATTCAACTCATTTAGATTTCATTGAATTAATCATCTCATAAACTAAGCAAAACATAAGAAAACCAGTGCATGCCTCAAAAAATTCATTAAAAAAATCATATTTCCTTTATTTTAAATTATTCAGTGCTTTTTTACTTTTAACACTTAAATTTTATCAAATAAATTAGTTTATTTATTTTTACCAAAACATTCAAAAACACAAAAATAATCAGAAAACCTTGTCTAGATGAACATAAATACTTAAACCTTACTTACAATAGAAAAATAAGTACCACCTTATAAAGCCCCTTAGAGAAAATCTCTTGCATTTATTTACCACAATACTTTACCTCTTGGATGAGACTACTTAATTTCCCACTCCTTCATAGACTAGATATTTTCTTTGGGGTTAGATCCCAAGTTCCTGATAATAACTTTCAATCTGATACTAATGCTAAGATCAGATTATAAGTATTATGTTCCACCCCCATTCCAAATATCATTATCAACTCCCTTGACACTCTTAATGAGTAAGAGTAGATTATCTATCCTCCCATCATCATCTTACCCCAAAATCAAGGTTATTAGTACAATGTTATCCAATCCTAGTCATCTACCTCCCCTTTTCCTTTTCTCCTTGAGACTAGCCTTGTTGTATTTCATTCACTATGTGTATGACATTAAAAAGGCATATATAATCTGATATATTTGACCACATATATAGAGTCATCCAATCCAATAACACCCACTTGGTCATTTATAGTATTGATTAGGAGCTTCACCTCCTTGCCATCATTGATATAAGGACCTTGGAGTTTCATCTCTACCAAGTTGGATGTTCTCTACCAACATTGTAATGTGACATAGTTCTTTTGGTTTCATCAAAAGCAAACATACTACTTTCCATTCAAAACATCTTCCTCCAAAAAATAATCCTAATCCATATATCAACCCATCATCCATCCATTACGTAAGTTGTCTCAGCTTGAAGTTGAGAAGTAGAAAGTATAAGTAAGCATGTTACTTTCTACATGTATAAGGAAACTTGTAGTTAGTATTATTTTAACCTAGTTTATGAGCCTCTTTTCTGCAAAAAGATAGCGGTATAGGGAACACACCATTCCCCAAGATCACCCACCACATACCTTTCAAGGGACTATCAGTGGACCACTAGATGATTGTAATCTTACTTGATTAGCTAGGTCTTACTTGTGTGTGCTGATTGATCCTTTTTTCTAAACTAGTGTTACACTTATATCTAAAAAAATCACACAAAACCAAGTCATTTAAAACCAAACCAATTCAAATCAAGTCAAACATAAAGTAAAACCAATCTCAACATATAATCATGGCATCCAAATCTAAATTTCTAGTATACTTGACCAAATCTTAGAGATAAGCCTACAAACATTAGATCTAGCATCCCTATCCATCCTTTATCATCTAGGTCATCCCATAAAAATCTACCTAATCCAAAATCTAATACCCATTGCTTCCCTTAGCCATATAAGCTACATTTTCTTGACCTTTGGAAAATGTTCAACTGATAACAATTTCACAAGTGATAATCCAAAAATCAACAACCACCACCCATCTAAAAATCATATAAGTTTTACCCTACCAATCCATTCAATGACACATATTGGGCCTCTAAGACATAATAATCTAATCACATCCTACCATCACCCCTAAAAAAATGTCATTTATCAAGGAATTGAGTGCTTCCATGCTAAAGCTTTATAAGCTAGGGATATGTGAAGACTCATTTTTAAATCATGATCAAGCTCTTTGATAACCAAATTAAGGTCCAACCACCTTTGATTAACCATAATTTAATGAGCCCATTTATGATGAACTTTTCTTTGATTTTCCACCCATCTTTGATGAACCTATTCCACACCAACCAATATTTTACAACTATGACCTACTTCCCAAATTTGATGAGGTTGTATTTGACCAATCTATACTTGACCAAATAATATTTGACCAACCCATTGTCTACTAATATATGATAAACCCATCATTGGTCAAACCATCTTTGACCAACCCAACCTAGACCAACCCATCTTTAACTCATAATACATACTTCAAATCTTTGACAAACATGACTTAATTCAAATATTTGACTAACACATCTAAAACCAATGCGACATATCATCCATTGACCCATCATCCAATATCCCATCACATATCAAAGCCTCCAACACCTAGCCTCAAGTGGCAAAGGTGCTTGTAGATAATGACATTCCAAGTTTCCTTCCATGTGGAAAAACACCTCATCTCTCCTAAAATTAGTGGTAGGCCCAATATAAATAAGAAAATAGAATTGGTAGCTTATCATTTAGGCTCCATATCATTCATCAAATTTGGATTTCTTGTAGATGCAAAAATCTAAGGTTTTAATAACCCCTTGCTATTTAATGACAATGTTACATCCCATTTTCAAAGTATGAACTATCTTATAAGTAACATAATCTATAAATACAAGAATTATCAAGGATAAGACCTTGATTCCCATGAATAAGGTATCCTAGAGCCCAATCACGTAATGTGTAAATAAAGGCTATCATGACATCAAATACAAACCATTAGATGATCAAATCAATGATGTTTATGACACTTATGTGTATTTTGGGGAAATATTTCCCAATATTAAAATAGTCTCCACTCACTATATCTACAAGGATTTTATCACCACCAATCCTTATATCAATACCATCTATTGTACCATTTGTTTTGACTACCAGTATCTTACAAGGATCACATAGGACCAATGAAATAATACATCATTATACCTTTTGTAAAACAATGAAGCTATAGAAATAATGGGACTTTGAGATAACATCCAAATATAAGATCACAATCAAGGATTCTAATTCAATCTCAACACATCTAATTATTTTTGGGAATAGGAAGAGTTCCCTAGTAAAAAAAAATCTAAAAATCAACTAAAGTAACAAAATCAAATATCTAGGTATAGACATTGAAATTTTGCACATTATAGATCTGAATGTCAAAACACCCCTGGACCCCCTTGGGACCAATTTGAACCTTTATAACCTAAACAAACCTAACCACAACCAATTTGACCAACTAATGAAACCCACCCCTTTTACCCCACTTAACCTTTGACACTCGACCATTGATGGCCAGAGTGACTGCTGACGGTTACCCTAACCACTGATGGTCAGGTCCCTTCCCCCCTCTGAACAAACACAACTCCAGCTATATACAAGCTAACATGGCATTATTTATTATGTTCACCTTACCCATTTCTAACACATCATGATGCATCAAAATTAGTAGCCTAATCCCTTATGGAAGCTTCTACCTCCATTTCTCTTTCCTATAAAAGGAGGGGAGTAGGAGGTAAATGGGGATCCATAGTCAAGTATTCTAGCACATGGTAATCAAGATATCAACCAGTAAGTCTTCCTTCTAGTAATCCAAAAACTACAATAGAGACCTAAACCTATACCCAAATTTCTCTTGAATAAAAGTACCTTTACTCAGCCAAAATTATTCTAGGATCAACCGTCTACCATCAAACAACAAACTAGGTACATTCTGTATTTTAGGTTTTATTTGTTTAGTTTTTAACTTCCCTGCCCAAATTAGACCCTGATGCATCTTATATCCTAACCCCCAAACCTTAATCAAATTACCAAACCACTTATTGACCCATTCTATAACCTTTTCTTAAATAATTTTAGAACTCACAACAACCATTGACAATCACCCCAACCACCGATGGTCATCTTTAACTACTAATAATTATCCAACCACTAACGGTCAGCATAATCATCGATGGTCTCCCTGACCACTGACATCCACTATGGTAAGAAATAACAAGTTATTTCTACCTACCTACCCTCAATAAAACCCCACTTTTTGTGTCCTTTCTTGTTCACAGATACCTCACCCATTTTTTGAACCTAACTTGACTCATTTAATATTAATATTGACCTATTATTTACTATAATTAATTTATTTTCCTTTATCAGGCATTTATTTCTTCTTGTCTTATCTTTCATTATTTTAAATTATTTGATGTAAGTACTTTATCTTTATTTCTTTCAACTTAATTATTTTAAGAGTGTGGATTGACAACCTCTTAGTAAGCTAACACTTCTCAGATCTAGCTCACGCTAAGTAATCCACCTTGCTACCCATCTAACAACCCCTTTGCATGAGTTCTTTCTTATCTTTATGTCATTATTCCCAAGACAAAGATGAGTTTTTCACAATCATTTAGATCATGTATGCACAAACAAATAGGTTCTTCTACCACACCCTTATTACTAGTTTCCTACTTCTTTAAACAGAAATGAATAGAATTTGAGAGAAACACTGGGTCCTATAGAGAAAACCTCTTCAAGGTGCTATTGGACAATCAAAATCAAAATCAATAACATCAAAACAAATATATTTGAAAAAAACTTTTTGAGGTGCCAATAGATGAGGAATATAACCTCCCTAGTGTATCTTCACAATACAATATCATAATGATAGGGAATTTCAAAATCATCAAACTTGAAACAAATCCCAATCTCATGGAACATAAAACTTTCATTGTAGACATCATTGCATGGCCAAAGGTGTGTGGGATTGTTGGTCCCTATCACCTTGATCATATTATCCCTCCAAATATTTTAAGTGATCAAACAAAATATTTATTCCAACACACATCCCAATATGCCCTCCTTAGTGGAAACCTCAATCATAAGGGCTATAACAAAGCTTGACTAAGATGTTCTAAAGAATCTAATCTAGTAATTAATTAAGTTCTTAAAGATATATCTAGAGCACATATTTGAATATTCCTATGAAGTCATTTGAAAATAAATAAAAATATACATAAAAAATAATCAAATGAAAAAGATAAATAATTGTCCACTGGTGAAAACCATTCTTTTGGTGCTTAGTCCCATGATGAAAACCAATTTTTGGTGTCATGTATAAATAAGTTGTCTATAATTACCTTGCACTTCAGAGTAGATCTATGCTATCCCATCCAATATCATATTTCCATTCAATCATAAACTATACTTACCATCCTTATCAATTTAATAATAAACCATACATCCCATCACACCCATCCATATTCCCATTTTGACCTTGACAAGGATGTGGAGGAAATATTGAAACCTATTTTAGAAACATCTTGGTGTATCCTCAACATGGTGATTCAATGATTGGGACACATGGTTATCATGTGATGTAGTCCTTGGATATCCTATCTTGAATCCCTCATCTATTTCATCCACTACCATCCCTATCACCATATTAATGCTTAAACTAGTTTCCCATTTATTCTTGGTTTATATATAAAAAAATTGGAAAATCCATAAAATTAGAAAATATAAAAAAATACAAAAAACATTCAATACCCAAGAATTAAGGCAAATAATAGGAAATCCATCAAATTTCAAATCCATTTATCTTGTCCTCAATCCTATTAAAATACTTATTTAAAATCGATCAATCGTTGCTTCATTGAGACATATCACTTCCAAATCAAAGCTTACAACCTCTCTGGGATATATTGTTCCAAAAAATGCCCTCTTAAATATATTGTTGCTTGATGAAAATCAAAGTTTGTGGATTTTCTAGGATAAATCACTCTCAATACAACCCCCCTTGCATATATAGTTGTTTGGGGCACCTCAAATCCATCCATCTCTCCAGTCACTAGACATTGGGTTTTTAATGTGGTAAAGGATAACACATTTAAAAAAAATAATTATGTATTCATTTTTATTATTACTTATTTGTTTGTGTGTTTATATTTTTTTTATGCTTGAGTTAGTCCAATTGCATTTGGAAACAATGTCATCATATTTTTTCAATATCATGGTGTATCCATTTTACATCAAATATCAGGTTGTTCAAATAATTAAAATTCATGCAAGCTTGATAGCATGTTCCCAACATCAACATCCATCATCACCATTAATTTATTGTAACTAAAAATTGATATCTAACTACCCATTCCCACTACCTAAGTGTGTAGACCTCATATCAGCCATAAATCCTAATCATCTAATATTATCTCATTCAATCTCTTCTAATCCAATCTAATACAATTCGATTTGATTATAATAGGAATATCAATCCAATACCACTAGGGGCATCCTCATGTGCCATTTTTTTTGGATTCTTCATTCTTTAAAGGGTCATTAATCAATTATACAATTATCCATTAATGGGATCATCACACTATTAATCCACACAATTAGTTAATTTCATGAGTTATGCTTACATATCTTAAATAATTAATCAACAATCCATCAATCCAATCAAAGTGTGTAGCTTCATTGGGATATATCATTCCCAATCTGCTCCCTTATGTTTAAACCTAAAATGATATAGATTGGGGTTATCTAGAGATTAAAGGGGGTATATAGAAATGAAATGGCACAAGGGTGATAATTATATCTATAGCAGGCTAATTATATACTAAATTCAAATATAAACATACACTAAATTTATTATGTTGAGATAGTCTAAATATGGAAAGTACAACTATGATAGATATAAAAATGATAAAAAAGTGAAGTAATTAGCTTGTTTTGATGATAATGTAGTTTTGGACCTAGAGTATGTGGAAAGTAGGTGGGAAGGAGATTCTATAACAATCACTAAATTCTTGTTCTGATGCTTTTAGCTCTTTAGACAGTAACATCAACCTAGGATATTTACATCGATACTATTATTTGGGTTCAATGCTAGTGTCATATACAAAATAAATGCTAAACTATCATGTGACCACTTGGATGCTTCTAGGTTTTGCCTTATCTTCACTCTGATGCATTCAAATCTAGGTCATAGATAATTACTCCTTGTAAACTAACAAAACCCTACTTTTTCATCTTCATAGTGACGTTGGGGGAAAATGGGTTAGTGGGTACATGGTGTCAAGTTTTCCTAAATACCCCATTATTAGTGGGCACTATCTACATATCTAATACTCTGAAGAGGGCCTTAGACTGATGTAGTTCACCCCTACATGTTATCTTATGTGTGAATCATATAATATGTGCACACCAGTGACCTAACTTGTAACTTGTCAAATTAGGATCCTGGATTGCTCCTTTAGTAATTTAGACATGTATCTGTGTAGTTCTTATGACTACTATGGAAATAGGAATAAATACAATTTTTTTTTTAAATTTAATTCTATTTGAATGCTCTTTTATTTGAATACTAGGTATTAGTAGGTTTTGTAGGTGAGGAATGAATGAGGGTTGACCTTGTATTTATATCAATCTCTTTGGAATAATAAATCCCATTAAATCACTTAGGTAGATCATTAGGATATGTTTCATTTGTAAATTAGATGACTTTAGGGCACTAGACACTTGCATCATGACAAGACATTAACATTGATACTACTATCTATCCCAGATGTTAGTGTCCAAGGAGCCAAAAAATAGGGACATGTTTTGAACTTGTAGAGATGGAATATAAGTACATTTTAAGCATTTTGGAAAAGATAGAAGACCTGGGTCATCAACATAAGATTAGTTAGACTAAGAAATATATTCCAAGGTGCACAAAGATAAAGCAGATGTGAGACTTATGGAATCAATAAAGGTAAATAACTAAAAATAACATCCAAGGCCTAAGTTTGTCAAGTGTACAAGACTGAAGTGATATATAATCATAAAATATCATCTATATTTCTCCCTTTTAATCTAGTAAAGAAATTGCTAGTTTAAAGGAAAGGAATGCATACCTTAGTGTGTATGCACACCTTATCTTTATGTGTGCCTAACTTGAGTGCTTTACTGGTGACTAACCTACAACCAAGAGCATGTTATAATATAAAATTAGTGCATATAATCTAGGTTAAAAGTGATTGAAATTGAAAGAATAAGGTTTAAAATTACACCTGTGTGTAAATGTATTTGTCTTGCCTATTAACAAGTTATTTTGAGAAAGATGTATCATTATAAGGATCTAAAATTGAGATTAGGATAAATATAGATAAATATTTAAATTACATGTATCCAAAGACACACACACACACACACACACACACACACACACACACACACACACACACACACACACACACACACACAGAGAGAGAGAGAGAGAGAGAGAGAGAGAGAGAGAGAGAGAGAGAGAGAGAGAGAGAGAGAGAGAGAGAGAGAGAGAGAGAGAGAGAGAGAGAGAGAGAGAGAGAGAGAGAGAGAGAGAGAGAGAGATTGGAAGGCCCATGCCTCTAACTTTGGAGAAAAAGTGAGTTGCCATCTAGAAGTTGAGATTAGATCAATCGTGTAACCCAACAATTCTTATAACCTGGTGAGGTTGGATGATCAATTCCAACCTAAAAACTTGGTAAGATCGAGTCATTTGATCATCTCAACCATACTAAAAGAAAACCAACTACTGCAATAGATTGTCTCAATAAAAGTTAGTAAAAGTCTATGGGGTATCAGTACAAAAAAGTCTATGATATGGTAACAATCCATAAAAGAGTTTTAGAATTTGAAACTAATTTGGATTTGAAAATATTAGGCACATGTTGCATAGCATATGTACCTTAGATATGTCTCATGCTGAAATAATGTATAACAATATGAAGTTAAATCATATAAATGTGTGCTTTGACCAATTTAGATAACTATGTAAGTGTGGAGGACATGATTTTAAAGCATGCCCCCACAATATATTTAGAAACTTTAAAACTAATATAAGTAAAATTGTGGAGGACATATTTCTAAAACATGCCCCCACTATCAACTGGAGATGTTGAATACTGAACAGGTGTGGAGAACATGCTTCGAAAGCAAGCCCCACTAAATTTAGGAATTGATATAAGTACCATATAATGAATGAATGTGAAAAAGATTCTTTCAAAGCACACCTCCACTAAATCTTAGACCTATGAATTTTTAAATCCATGATCATATGGCATGCCCCTCATCGAGTCTAAAAATTGATATAAGTACCACATACTGAATGAATGTGGAAAACATGATTCCAAAACATACCCAAATTAAATCTAAAAACTATATCAAGTATGGAAAACATGCCTTTATGACATGCCCCCTTTGAGGTGAGGTAAATATAGGAACTAGTAGTCACCTTACCTCAAAATGATAAGACAATTGTATAATTTGTGAATGTAACTATGTAGCATATAAAAGGGAACATGTCTAAGTAAATGTATTATTGAAGCATATAGAGCCAAGTTGATCATATGTAGGCCTAAGATGCATGATAAAGATCATGGAAATGTCTTGATAGTAATAGTAAAAGCTCAACAAGTAAACAAATATACACATAAGATCATTCAAAAGTAAGTCAAAAGGCAATAGTCCAAGGAGACCACAAACAAGGGGCATGTTTAAATTCCACACAATTGAAGTGACATGGATTATTCAAATTCCATAAAAATAAAGATGACATATTCAAATGTCCATACAACAAATAATGACATATTCAAATGTCAATGAAAGTATACATAGGTATAAGGGACACAAGTAAAAGAGCATATTCAAATGCTCAAACAAGGAATATAATAGTAATGCAAGACACTCAAGGAAGTGTATAAAGTAAAGAATAAGCAACCAACATAAACATGTCATAGGAGCCCATGGATCCAATGTGTTAGGAAAAATATGTCAAGTGTATAGCATATCAACTACCCTTTGTAGATATAATCATGGATAATAGGCATGTGTAAGTACATATATAAGCTGAAACATGATAATGTAGAGTGATCATCAAATCATCTAACCAATGTATATCAAGATCAAAGAAGTGGATGCCCCCATTGTCCATATGAAATGAGTAGAAAGGCCAACATCTAAAATGGGAATATATCATGTATCTGTGTATGCCTACTTCATACTCATGTAGAAGTGTGACACATATGTGTATGTATGAGTAATTGAGTATGCCATCCAATTATAAGGAAATAACACATGGATGCTAAGGATCTAATAAAACATGTAGGTTCTAAAAGAGTTTTTGTATTTTTGATTTTTTTTGAATTTTTTTGGAATTTTTGAAGAGGAAAGATCATCTTATGATGTCATCTAATGGATGGTCATAGATATATTTTCACTGTGAACCTTACAACCTTAAGTTGGATCTTTTACATTGTTTGCACCATGATTTAATATGTTAAAAAGGTACATGGCATGTTCCTCCTCACATTTTGAATGTGTAGTATAATAAGTAATGTGTAGTCATCTAAAATGTCATTCCATGCAATGAGTTTCACTTGAGATCACACTATCCTTAGCTTAGACCTAGATATATCTTAGGGCCTCTTTTGATCCCTTTTGCGCTTATATACACTTATAACCCATGTCTAGACATACTAAAATTTGTATTTATCCATCACCTACACATACCAGCTCCTTTTATACATGTGCCATCCACTTGGACAACAACACATCCCTTTTGGTCTATAGCTAAGTGTGTTATTTGCAGAGGGGTAAATGATATTGAACCTTAGCTTCTTCTACCCCCAATGAATATTTTTCCATTCCCTGAAGTATCCTAGGGTTGACCTAGACTCATTTCATGTTTTGAATAACATCAAAACACTATATAAAGACCACTCTCCTTCACTTATCTGTTCGATGGTAATTCTCACGAACAAGCTTGGAAGTAGTCCATAGATCAATTTTACTTAGATTTCTAGTTTTAAGCCTTACTCAAAGTATTCAAATTGACATTCATACTTAGGCATACTAACATCAATCTCACTTGCACCAACACTTAGATTGGGAACACTACATCAGAGTTGATCCCCTTTTGAGGTATTGGTATGTAGGAAACACTCAACATATAGGGTGTTGAGGTCACATCTAGCCTACCTTAATAATGTCACTCTTATTACACTTGTGTCAATAAAAACCCTAAAAAACATGGAAGCTTAGGATTCCATAGTGAAATTAATAAAAATGAAGCATAAACAATGATCCAAGTCTTAGTCGTACATGGACAAGCTTCCCAAAACAAAGTGAAGGTATGCCCCAAGTTTCATTATTTTATTTTCATAGGGCTAATAACATAACAAAAAATGTTAGTAGTGTAGTGTATTATTGGCAAAGAGGGTTGTGTTACTATCTAGGGAGGGTTATGATACCTATTTCTAACTAATGACACTCTGCCCTATTCCTACATCACTTTATAGCCTACCACTTCTCTATTTTAGACACATTTTCTAGATAAGTATCTAATTTATATTTCATTTCTATTAATAGGCTATGAAAATAAATCAATTATTATACAAATCAGTGGCTATTGATATTATGGTATTTTATTCCTTGATTTATATACCCAATGCTTTTATCTTCTTAGGGTTTTACATTAATTCCCAAAATAGTTAAATTATTTGGTGAACCTAAATTAATTTTCATACTACCCTAACCTTAGCCTATCATTAGAGTTTAAGTTCCTCACTTTCTAAAACACCTCATACTTAGATTTTAGGTCATTGTATCTTCTAATTTTTATCCATCCTAAACATGATAATCATGATAGATACTATTTATTACTTTCTTGTACAAAGTTTCATAATCTCTCTAGCATGCTCCATAAGTATTTGCACAGATTATTAATTTCTTATATAAGATCAAAATTGATACCAAATTTGGCAATGATTCGCATAATCATCTTATCTATGCACTATGGGCTTACCACACTAGTATTCACGCACTAACAGGAGCTACTCTTTATTCACTAATTTATGAAATTGAAGTAGTTATCCCATTGCAATTAGAAATCCTATCCTTAAGATTTTCCCTCAAAGTGATTATCATAGATGACCAATACAAAGAAAAAAACCTCCATGAATTAGAATAGTTGGATCACACACACATCCAAGCCATAGAGTACCTCAGAGCATATCATAAATGAATCTAGTAGGTATATAATAGTCAGGTTCACAGTAGATAATTTAAAGCCAATTATCTCATTCTAAAAGAGAACATTAGAAATGTCAATCCCAAATAAGAGACAAAAGGAAAGTTCAAACCAAATTAGCTTGGCTTGTACTAAATTTTATAAAAGCTTAGCCCCAAGGTATACCATCTAGATTCACTCGATGGTAAGGTAATGAAGAATCTAATGAACATCATGAATCTACATAGATTTTATATATAAATTAATCATAATTTACTTGTATATAGTTTATCTTATCTTACTCCTTGTATATAGTTTCATTTTCATGTTGCTTGTATATATATTATAGTTATAAAACACAAAAAAATTATAATATATTCAAAAATACAAAAACCATTCAAATATTTTCTTAGAAAATATAAATTTTAGATTATATGCATTTTCATATTTACATTCCCTCTATTTTCTAGGTATTACATATGCTATCTATGTTAGTATAGTTAGTTTTATCATACATACATGCTTCACTTATTCCCTTTGAGTGTTTGTAGATTATTAAAAGACATAGGTCCTTTACCCAGATCTAAATTTGCTACTATTTACACATTGGGGGCACATACATATATACACAAATTCAATATTGATATATCCACCCATCGAGGGCATCATACACATAGCTTCCAATTTTCCAAGTTATATCTTTATATATTCCACATCACATATTTAGCATTGATTATATCTTAATATTGATCATCATATAATACACTAATGTTTTGTTAACTACTACTATAGACTCAAACTATGTACATCTTTACTCTTATATGGATTCATACCATGGGATTATGCATACTTTCATTTCTAGCTTACTAGTTTATATGTTATTGTGTCTATTTACTTCTACATCTACTCAAGGGCATTTAAATATATCATTCTTCTATGTCTCTAAGCCAATTACTTTCATTATGTGTATGTGTTGGACATGTGCTCATGTCTTTGTGTGTGCTTCTTGATTGTGTATGCAGACATTTGAACATGTACTTCCATGTGGCTCTAAGCCAATCTTGCTTGCTCTGAACATTTAAACATGTCCTTGTATGTGTGCCTTTTTCTCAAACTTAGTGACATGTGCCCATGTCCCTTGTATTGTGGCCCTTTGGCCTACTTTACATGCTTCATGTGTTTGTATGCATGTTTTCATTTATGTGTCATGGTCATGACACTTGTCTCTATCTTGTTACATTCACATCCAATTTATGATTCCATGAGGGACCTCGTGCAACTCCCCTTCCTCCTTGAGTGCCTTGATGGACATCATGCCCCATTCCCTAGGTATTTTACTAAGATTATATTCATATACATTCTTACATTGTTATATCCATCTTGAAAACCTTGTGAATGCTAGATCTAACATACATCATACATTGCCAGCTTATGCTCAAACTATGTTGCATTCTAATGCCATGTATACACATTATATTTGTTTATCACACATATATCATATATTTTCAGTCTAACACACATGATGCATAAATTTTATGTTGAGTAAAATTATTACAGAGGTTAAAAAACTCATCTCAAAAGAGGGGGCATTTACAAGGATTTGTCACAGAGATCAGGCCATCCTAGTACACTTAGAACATAGTTTTCATCATGCAAACATATATTACAAAGATCATACTCAATAAAATACAATGAAATATAATCACACATAGATCAGTCTTAATTTCCCTCAAAAATAACACTTTTGGATAATAACATAGTACACTAACAAAAATGTAATGTGCCATAGTCCACCCAATGTGTTATTATCTAATGACCTCAAAAATAGAAGATTCTAGAATTGTCAAAAAGGTACAACAATTATAGTTTATATTTGCATAGTCTCTGTCATAAATCATTAGATATATTTAGTATATACTAAGTTTTTACATAAAATCACACAGGTTTGCTTAGATTGGGGGCATCATGAAAGACATGATCACTCTTAATTTAGTTTTAGATATGCACAGACATAGATTACTATGACTCAAACCAGAATCCATATACACAAATATCAAAGTTAGGGGCATGTGCATGGCACATTGTTCCCATATGTTTAGTTTTTCACTAGATGGAATGACAAATCCATTTCATTCTCCACATTGTATACTCCAAACACCATATATACCAATTTTACACCAGGATCACACCAGATTGATGCCTCATTTCATTTATAACAGTTGGCATTCTTGAGTGGCCCAAAGACATTTTACATTTTAGAGTTTTCATGTGGCCCAGATCCATCTTACATAATTTTAGTTACATCACACAATTTTAGCTTTAGATGCATCTACCATACATGGGTAGGTAATGATGGAGTCATAGCCTACTTGAGTTCTTGAGCTACCTACATGAAAGGGTTAGATAACTCATCAATCTAATCCAAATTATTCATAGATTATGATCCACCAAATAGGGGTGGGTAATGATGGAGTCAAGGACAACTTGAGTTCTTGAGCCACACACATATTGGGATTGGGAAAGCCATCAACCCAGCCTAAGCTATTCACCATTTGATCACCAAGTTTTTTACATTGGTTTACATAACCAATGAGGTGTATTCATTTCTTTCCTCTCTTTCTCATCTCTTTATTTAGTTTTGTCTTTGATTTTGATATTTATTAAGTAAAGACTAATTCATACATATTTTATTTGTAAGACACACAATGGAACACAGTTCACAAACTTAGATCCACATTCACGGGATTCACCTCTTTAGTAAGTCCATATACATCTATCTTTCCTTTATATTAGTTGTTTAACTTTGATACATTTATATAATAAAAGGGGAAAATTTAGTCATCTAAAATGTCATTTAATGTAATGAGTGTCACTTGATACCACCCTATCCTTAACTTAGCCCTAGACCTATTTTAGGGCCTCTTTTGATCCTTTTCTAACTTATATGCACTTCTAGCCCATGTTTGGATATACCAAAATCCACACTAAGCCATCACCTAGGCATACAAGATCCTTTCATACACATGTCGACCACCTAGATAATAGTGCAACCCCTTTGATCTATAGTGTAATGTGTTATTGGAAAAGGGGGCAACACTATTGAACCTCAACTTATTTTTCCCCCAATAGAGATTTTTCCATTCCTTGAAGCATCCTAGGGTTGGCCTAAACTCATTTCATGTCTCAACTAGCATTATAACACTATATAAAGACCAATCTCATTCATTTATCCCTTAGATGGAAATTTTCATGAACAAGCTCAAAAATAATTATGCAAATTAAGGTCATTGATCCTTGTTTATCCTTATTTCTACATACATCCATTTATAGTATCCTAAAGCTTCGTTTTGATTAGATTTTTAGTTTTAAGTCACACTTAAAGCATTCAAATTGGCATTCATATTCAAGCATACTAGCATCACTCTCACTTGCACCAACACTTAAATTGGGAGAACTACATTGAGCTTGATCTAATTTTGAGGTTTTGGTATGTAGGAAATGCCCAACACATGGGGTTTGAGGTCACATCTAGAATACCCTACTAACACCACTCTTCTTACATTTATGCTCATCAAAACCCTAACAAACATAAGAACTTAAGGTTTCATAGTGAAATTAATCAAAATAAAGCACATACAATAATCTAGGTCTCAGTCACATAAGCACAGGCTTCCCAAAACAAAGTGAAGGTCTACCCCAAGTTTCATTATTTTATCTACATATGGCCAATAAAATTTAGTAGCACAGTGCGCTATTGGAAAAGAAGGCCACACTACTATCTAAGGAGGGTTTTAACACTTGTTTCTAGTTGATGACACTCTACCATTAATGAGTGTTGTTAATTCCTTCATTTAATAAACTTGGTCTGTTGATGTCATTCAAACCAGGGTCAATGTCCAAAGGTCTTATAGATGTGATTGGGGGGTTTTTGTCTTTCTAAATGTCTAATCTAATCTATCCTAGAAAGTATTTTCTTATGCAATAAAGAAACATAATTACAAAATTAAGACACTCTATAATCTAACTTGATGAAATAAACACACTTGTTGGAAATAAATAATATGCTGAAAATAAACACACTTGCTAGAAATAAACAATTTGCTGAAAATAAACACACTGATTTGAAATCTTGAATTAACTCTCAGAAGATAACTTCCTACAGGTTTTAAAGTCTATTTATAATTACTACTGTAAACATTAAATGAATTTATAATTATTGGAAAGTGTAAATACATAAAATACCATATAGAAATATGTTCTTGGGTCCTGAGAAGAGTGGGCCCTTGCTCATCTTGGGAACAAGAATGAAAGAAGACTCAATACCTAGAAATTGAAGTTTTCTTCATTAATCAAAGCAAATTACATAAATTCAATAGAAAATATGCTGAAATATTAATTGAAAAAATATATTATCTAGTTATCAATTTCTCTCTGTCTATCTTCATCAAAATGTCAAGATCTACTTATATAATGTTGTAACAAAAGATCTCTAGATCTCAATAGTTAATCTCCTCTTATCAAGATAAATCTTCTAATTTTAGTGGGTCTTCAAAATAGATATTTGACATCTTGAAATAGGAATATCTATCAGTTATAAAATCCACTACATATCTACTAAGAATGGCTACTTAGATCTACTAGATTAATTTAATTAATCAATATTATAGACATATTTACATAGACTGATATATATATATATATATATATATATATATATATATAGAAAGTTTATTTATAGTTTTACTATTTATAGTAGTTCTATAAATAACAAGTGACCAAAATAGTCTCTAAGTATGGATATTTTAGTTTTGCATGCTCAAAAACTAGACTGAAAGAGTATAGAGTGATCCTAGTAGAGTCCAAAGTAATTCGAGTGAAGTCCAAAGCAACTCCATAGCAATCTAGTGGAGTCCAAAGCAACTCTGATAGAGTTTGAAGCAACTCCATAATAACTTATTTAAAGAAACCTAAATTCTTTAAGAAGTCTATAATGAAGCTTCTAAGGTAGGTGGAATGCTTTGGTGAATGAAATCATATTTTTGAATGAGTTTATAACTACAAAATGGGTGAGTCCATAACTACTGGACGAGACTAATGCAATAAATTGTGAGAGTCTATAGCTTCTGAACAAGTTTGAAACTTGGTCCGAAGAAGACTATAGGTCACTAAAACATCAAAATATTTTCTATAGGTCACCTTAAAAGATCAACAAAAAGGTATTTATTCCTTTTAGATTGTTGTACATCTGTATATACACAAAATGGAGAGACTAAACATGCAAAGAGTTAAAATTAAATAGCAAAGTTAGTCATTTATGCTTTAGTTACATTAAGATAAAACATCCTATTTAATACACTAGGATTACATACAAGCCTAATATCCTTGCATTGCTCAATCTAGAGGAGAGGTAATGGAAGAAAAATAGTGATAACTGATAGTAATAATGAGCCATATTTTGGACTCATCATTTCCCCCATGCTTTACTTTTTGAAAGTCCCTTTTTCAAAATCAACTGCTACTTGTTCCCTCATAATTCTAAATTTTGGCTTGTAAACTCTAGTTGAGATCATATATGTCAAATTCATCAGCCCGGTGATTGTCTAGGGGACTAGTGAAGCATTGATGTTTACACCATATGTTGATAATTCTAAAATTATTCCTCTATTTGAGGAATCCATCTATGCCATGGTGGAATGGGAGTCAAAATAATTGGTGGCTTGAATCTCATGCCATCCCAAATTAGTTCTCTTGAATTAATGACATCCAAAATCATGTCATTGATAGCTTTTGCCCTTCTTAAACTCCATCATAGATTAGTTGGAGACATCACCTCTCTTCTTTTCAAGGAAATTATCAATGTGTCCCAACATCTGATATTGGCTATAAATATATCATCAAAATGTTGTCTTGCATATAGATCAAAGGAGACACTAATATTATATAAAGCCTATAAATAATAATCCTTAATGTTTGGATTCATTAGATAGGCAGTTTTGAAGTTAATCAATAAATTCTTTGCACTAGAAAAAGCAAGTCTAATGCACAACCCTATAGTTTTGGATTTTTCCATATATTCCTCATGTCTAGCTTTTCATATTGTTTGCTTTTTAAAATTATCAAGAAGAGATCTCATATGAACTTTCCCTACATATATATTGACCATGAATTTATTATGATCTCATAAAATTAGATTACATAAATAAAACTCACATAGAAAATCTTGTTGTTATGGAGTGGAGTCTTGAAAGATGTTTACAAATATGTGAGATCTTCAATATTGTGAGGTAAATCACGTAAAATTATCAATAGATTCCATCTATAAAATTGTTCATGTAAATAAAATATATAACAAAGAGAGGGAGCTCTATAAACTAGAATATTTTTGCCTATCTAACATGCATTCTGTAGGTTTGCTTCAAGATTTTTAGTCTGTTGTTTTTCTTGCTCCAAATTTTCTTTCATGGTATGTTTTTCCCTTTCTAAAAATTTATTTTTTTATTTGAGTTCTCTGAACTCATAACATACATGATTCCATTTATCTAGGTAGTCCACATGAGAAACAATGGTTTTATAGGCTTGATCTACTGAAGGCTTAGAAGAAGATGAAGTTTACATCTAAGAATTTTGAAGTTGTTATTTTAATAACAAATTTTCTTCTTCTAACTTAGTGATGTATATCCAAAATTTTATCATGTATTTATAAAAATGAGTTATTTATTTCTCAAGCTTTTTGTTCCTAGTCATGTGATCCAAAGCTTTATCTTTAAAACTATCTAATTCTTGAGCCAAAGAAAATTTGAGTGAATCCTTACATTGTAGCTGAGATAAAAGATCAACATTATCTGCCATTTGTTATTTGATGATGACCTCAACCTTTGACATTGTAAAGACACATTTATCTCTATAGTAACTTATATAAGAGAAAGGATGAGGCATTATGCTTTTCCCTTGATGATGTGTTCAACCTTTGATAGTGGAAGGATGAGGCAAAATATAATTTACTATAGAGACAAATTATTTATGCCCTTCAAGAAATTTTAGACTATGTATGGAGAGTAGCCACCAAGTTGTCTAATACTTTGAATAATATTCAAGTCTCTAGAGGAGAAAGACAATCTGATAGGAGAAAGGTGATTAAAATTTGGTACCAACTCAAATAATATGAGAAAATCTTACCTTTTTGGTTTAGTGTTTAATAAGCAACATATTAAATCATTTGAACCTGATGTCTAACCAAGATGTTGAATGGGCCCTTAGTTATGTAATTATAAAAAGGGTATTTCCCTCAAATGGCATACATAGATGAAGGTTTTAATGAGATATTTTTGAATCCATGAAAATGAGGCCTCATAAATTTTGAGAGACGTGAGGGTAATTGATGTGATTACCTCTACCAGAGAACTAGTCAACAAGCCCAATTTTGAGACACTTCTTAAAGTAGCAATAAATAGATTTAAAGAGGAAGTTGAAGGAACTATATACAAAACTAATGATGAGATCCTATAATTGATCAATTTTTATAAACACTAAGTGATGAAGGTTGAATCCCGTGAGATAAAATTTAAGATCTTGGAGGTAGAACACATAAGGTTGATGGCTGAAGCCATCAAAATAAATAAAGAGTTTGAAAAAACATATACAATATTTGAAAATATCATAGATATAGAGGGAACATCAGGGTCAGCACCAAACATGCATGTAAATACAAGTGCTTCCACCTCATCCCAAGGTCCCTAATTTTATAAATATGTAGTCATGCATTCTCTAACAGGGCCAATTTTTATTCCCTAAGTGGATACATTGGTTATTTCTATTTCAGCAATGATCACTTGACTATTTTACTCTACTAACATTTCCACATCAAAACCACTATATATATATATATATATATATATATATATATATATATATATATATATATATATATATATATATATATATATATGTTTTTACATGTTTTAGTTAAGTTGGAATTGGTGGTTCCTAATTTATTTGGCATATATATATAATTTTAGATAAGGAATTCTATTCTAGATAAATACTTTTGTACATGCACACTCTGCATGATATTGATACACAGTTCTATTTTAAGGAGATGTAAATTTAAACTTTTCTTTAAGGATGAGGCATTCCCCTCTAAAATACTATATATATTTATATCCTCCCTATCCCAAAATGAGGAGAATATTGGCTATTAATAATAATAGGAAATTCTATAGATTGTTTTGTAATTAGTCTTAATGTGCAAATCTAGTTCTTCTCAAACCCTGTGAATATTATAAGAAGTTATATCATCTTGGTATCTTATTCTCTTATTCATGCATGAGATTTATTTTTAATATAGTTATTCATATTTTTCTATTGCTAATTTGAATGCCTTTTGTGTTGTATGCACCTAAATCTACTCACCCTAATTATTCATACTAATTCTACTAATTAATCCTAACCAATTAATCAAATCCTATTTCCCATTAAATATTTCCTACATAAAACTAACCTTTAAACACCCCCATGACAAATTAATCCCTTCATTATCCCAGTAACATCCCACTTAACTACTAATCCTACCTCACTAACTAGCCACTAGCACACTTGCTAATTAAAAATTCATATATATTCTAACTACCCCCCTATCCAACCTATCCCTAACCTTTCCTACACCCCTATAAGGATTAAAACCCATTAAATCCCTAAATAATCCTCATTATTTCTTAATATAATCTAGAAGTCTCTATATCTAGAGAACTCTCCCTAACATTCTAGAATTCTCTAAACTAGAGAATTCTAAATGAATTAAAAATTCCTCTAAAACCTCCTCTATAAACCTATAAATAGTCATTATTGGAACATGGATAGACTAATTATAAAGCTCATAAGCCTTCCTTTCATCCATATACCAACCATCCTAAGCACTCACACTCTCTTGCATCCACTCAAGTATAAAAAAAATCCATTAAATCCATCTTGAAACCATTATCAAACAATCTAAAATCAAGTCAAATAGTATTGAAAAATTAGTTTAGAAATCTTGAAGGGAAGCTATTAGGAGTAAAGTGATGTAATGATTCATTAATAATTACTATTTTTTCTTATATTTCTCTCTCTTTGATGTTATTGTAATTTTGGGTTAAAATTTCTATTTCTAGTAGTTTAGATTCATAGCTCAAAAATACTATCATACATTGGTGACCATAGTGGGAGCCCTCCTTTGAATTCACCATTATGCATGTTAAATGTGTTAAACTAGCTTGAAATA
The DNA here is from genome assembly GCA_037957365.1 of Torreya grandis. NCBI lineage: Eukaryota > Viridiplantae > Streptophyta > Pinopsida > Cupressales > Taxaceae > Torreya > Torreya grandis. Next base: position 1,692,152 of record JARHVA010001908.1, read on the forward strand.
TTGGTTGGAAGAAGATTGGGCTCTAGATTTGTCAAATTTTTACATCCCAAACAAAGTGCTCTTTTTCTCTACAAACTAGATTACTGCACATGCGATATTAATGATTTCACTTGCATTTTTGCTTAGTTGTGCGCACTAACTGCTAATTATTGGATTTTTTGGTAGGATTTAGATAGTTTGAAAAAATACCTCTTTAAAGAAGTGAATTTGATTTCAATATGAATTTTTGATTGCATAAGTGTGGTTTTGACATAATAGTGCATTAAATCTAAATATTAGTTATATTGACATCATTCTATTTTATGTGGGTTTATATTAATCTGGTTATTTTGCAAGAGTAAGGAAAAGT